>RJLU01000003.1:1314086-2628172 GCA_005356885.1 Cercospora cf. flagellaris
AGTATTAAGCCAAAGCTAACGGTGTTGTAGTCGAATCCGGGTAGGACCTCATTCATTTCATGATTTTTTGCTTTTTTGGCAGGTAAGTTGGGCAGACAGGAAGCTCAGTCAACGGCTTTGTGGATCTTTTTGCCTGACGGAGTTCACTTTGATCGATTTGCATTGAATTCGGGTCGTAGAATTTGGTCAAAGCCGAGAAAATCAATGTTGCATACACTCGGATTTTCGCTTTAGTCCATCTGTGGGACATGGGCTCTGGCGCTGAATCACCCGCAGGCATAGCGACAGGCCTAGCTGTATCGCAAAAGAGGATAATGCTCGACTTCAGCGTTCCTTTAAGGAGAGCCGTTTGAAAGGGCAAGGATGTGTTTAACAGATAAGCACTTCTTCGAACAGGTCAAGCACGGCTTGCTTTCCCGACTCCTGCAAAACATCAGATTGGGATGCAAGTCCTGCTCTTCTCACGAGAAAGTCGCCGGTCTTGATTTCATGATCGAATTTGTACTCTTCATCGATTGGAGTGGGGTCGAAGGGCAACATGACACACGGGGAGCGCAAGGCGAATGCTTCCTTCTTTCCTATGCTTTTCCTCGTTGCGATGAACGGAGCGGCGGCACCGACAAGTAGCAGTAAATCGTCGTCAATCTCAACCTGGCCCTTTGGTACTTGGCCGATGTGACCTTGAGCAGTTAGGAGAAGATCATGGTTCTCCAAAGTTTCGGTCCAGAGCATAACAATTTTCTCGGCAATGGCATCCTGAGAAGTACCGATGTTCTGGATTGTGGTCGTGCACAGGCGGGCGTCTGATTCTTTGAAGCGTCTGTGATCCTGACGCGGGATTTCGTTTGTGATGGCGTTCCAAAACGCGCCACTGAGCTGCTGCTCGGTATATTCACCATGAGACAGAGCGGCACTTCGATCAAACAAGCGTCGCCACCTGCATAATTGTGCCGGAAGGTCGTGTATATCTGTCAATTTGTCAACACCTCGCTCGATCCGCTGCACCACGTCGATGCTCCAGCCTCTTGTTCGCAAAAGAGTATCGGCTTCAACACTAATATCTGCCAGGAGCCCAACAGATGCTCTGCCTGCTGTGGCCGCCTTTAGGAACGATTCTGAAAATTGTCTCGGTATACGAAGATCTGGAACCCAGGTCGGAAGATCTTCACTTCCAGAACAAGCGGCATACAGTATTTCCAGATCCTGCGTTGCTTTGATCAGCTCAATAGTGAGTTCTTTGTATACCTGAGATACAGTCTTGTTGTAGTCTGGGATCACAGGCAGATCGTTGGGGAGTAACCCCAACATGCCGTATACTTTATCCCGAGGGTCGGTCGCTTGAAGAGCTCTGTAGCTCAAGAAGATTGCCGTGATCAGTCTTGCGTAAGGACGTTCATGTGCGAAAGGCCGGATTTTTGCTACGAAGTTTACAGTCCTTATATGGATGAACGTGTTTCGCTTAGCGCTCCCCTTGCGCACGAGGGGTTCGTTGCTATCGAGCGACGACCATGTCGGACTGTAATGACCGTCCACGTACGACGCCAACGCAGTAAACGGCGTAGCATTACGCTGATGCGGATCCGGATTTATTGTCACGCTTATGTCGCCGCCGTGGACTACACAGCACTTTGCAAATCCTATCTCTTGGAGAATCCATGCACGCGTCCAGTAAGCGTTCTTGGCAATGGCCAATAGATCGCTTAGTCTCTGTGCATAGGTTCGGTCGCTCGTCGATGGCCGAGTCCCGCTCTCCGGACTATCCTTGAACAAATCTGCGAGTACTTGCATACTTGCTCGCGACACAAGTCCCCAATCACCAAGCCAGACGTGCACCTTCCTCGCTTGACGATACAGCGAGCCCATGAGTTGAACTTGGGTTCCACGCTCTGTGGTATCAGCTTGATTTATGCTGATGGCATCGATCCAGATAGGGACGTCCGAGGCAACGCCAGACCGTCGGAAGTGGGAGAGAGCCGCGGCCAAATTTGCGGTCACCATTGTCTGCGTTTCATTGACCATGATGCGTATGTCTTCTACTGGGTCTCCCCAACAGTAGGAGAGCGCGTCGAACGCCTGTTCTCCCATCTTCACAGTCTGCATGGTGCAGGATATGATTCCATGCTACTCATCGGGGTCTATCGCCAGAAGTCTGATCTGTGACTCTGCGGAGTTCAGCGGCATATACAAAGGTGCTTCCATGATGCTGAGAACACTTGAAAGTTTGTTGTATATGTAAGGCAAGTCTGGCCATTCTTGAGATCAAATCTCTCAATCGTGACTTCTCCAAGTCATCAATGTTGTCGGCCTTCTTGCTTCGTACGGACCTAGCCTACGCATGGGAACCAAGTCTATGGCAAAAATCAGCCTGAGGCCGCGAATTGATACTGGTCAGCTGATGATCAAGACTGCAGTCGGGACTTGCATCTTGCATAACATTGGAGGGTGCTCCAAGTTGGCAAGCATGATGGTGTTGATGGCGGGGAGCGAAGAAAGGAAGAAAGATCAGCCAAAGGTCAGCTGATTCGACTTTGGCGCCACCTCGTGATGCTTGATGCATGCATGTTCTTGTATCGTCTCCGCATCAGCTCACTCGCCCTCTCCGCCTCTTCTACCTCCCTCCGTCACATTCGCGCGTCCATATGTCTACATCGCTCGCCGCTGCCACTATTCACCACCTCGACTTCCTACCAAGCAACCACCACTCACTGCTCGATCTTGCAGCCGTCGCGAAGATGGCTGCTTGAAAGATAGGTCACGCGACGATGGCGGGGCCTTGCAGACTGCGGCATTGCTTCTACACCCAGACTCATTGAGCCACGAGAAAGAGTGTGCGAGTGCGAGAGTGGTAAAACCAGCTTCTTCCCTCGATTGCGATAAGCGTCACAGGAATCACATCGGACAGAGCCCTTCCAGCTGATCCGGGCCTTCCACGAGGCCATACCTATTCACCATGGGCAGACATCGTAAAGGGGCGCCCTCTGTGGCATCCAGCGCCATATCATCCGCCATCTCGTCGCGTATAACATCGGCAGCTCCGTCTCGAGCTTCATCGCCACGCCCGGCGATCAAGCCGTTCCGCTTCTTCGACCTCCCAGCCGAGCTGCGGATCAGAATCTATGAGCAGGTGCTGTGCACCAGAAAGCCATTGGATCTTGGTAAGCCATAGCTATGAAGGGCCTCCGCTGGTGGAGCGGGAACTGACTGGTAACATTGTAGACCCCTCCAATTACCGTTTCGTCCACCCACGACTCTCGATCTTCCTCGTCTCACGCCGCATGTACGAAGAAGCCTACCAGATCTTCTACGGCCAAACGATCCGCCTCTTTCCACATCCATACCACGGCAAGTTTTTCAACACGAAGAAGCCACTGCTCCAACGATTACCAGTGAAGTACCGGGAGGTCATCACGAGCATCGAGCTCCTGTTGGGACCCGGCTGGCACAAACCGCCACGCTGCCATAATGTGCTCCCGGCACTTGGATTACGCGATTGCACCAGCCTACGAACCTTGAAGATCTGGGTAGATTGTGACCCTACTGATAGCATCTTCAATGGTTTCCGGGGTCCGAACGCGACAGAAGATACCTACGTTTGGTTTTGCGTGGACATGCTGCACGGCATACTCGAGCAGGTCCCCAGCTTGGAGACTGTTCAAATCGACCACGATGAGCGAGTCAAGAAGCAATCGCCATTGACGGCAGCTTTGAAGAGAAAGGCGGAAGAATTTCACAAGAGATTCGGTTGGGGGCCTTGCAGAAGTGCTATCAAGGATAAAGAAGTGGTCGATATACCCGGGCTGGAGAAGGCTATGGCGAGTATGGGCATCTCCAACGTCAACGAGCCACCAAGAGTTGTTGAGATTCTGGCATAAGATGGCGAGTACAAGGCGTACGGCGTCAGATATTGAGGACTTTGGGTCTGACTTATGCTGGCATGGTTCGTGATTGTAGGTGAACAGCTACGCTACACACTGCCACTGTAGCCACAATCTTCAGGCTTTGTAATTACATTCGCCGTAGCTTGCGCGTATGCAAATGTGGGACGCAGGCCCGCGCGCATGACACTGCATGATGGGAATTGGCAGGATCTTCGTACACTGCTATCGAGCTGTTTTCTGCTTGCCAATCCGCTGACTTGATCACCCATTGGCCACACAACGTTATGTCCTTCTCCTGGGAACATTTGTCTGCTGTTCCGCGTTGTATCTCTTACGGTCGGCCTTCTTACAATCAGAACATTGATTAGCCGAGGCATTCCAAGCCGGCGATAGGCGGCGATTAGCCTGGTCTTAGCCACACGTCTTACGAAAGTGGGCTGTCGCTGTTTTACTTCCGAGCAGACAGATAGGAATCGTCGGTGGGGCATCATCGATTCTCGTCAAATCTCCGTGGAATACAAAAGCTGCCTGACACTCGAAAGCTGTTCGACAAAAGAAGACATTAGCCCACTCCTTCACCTTGCTGTTCCACACTTTCCTAAGCCAAAAGACGGGCACAACCCACCACAACAACAAGCCAAAGGACAAGTCATTGTATCGACAACCATGGCGGGATCCACGGATTACAGCTTCGAAGGCTGGATGGGCCTCGACAAGTCCTCTGCTGATGGCAACATGGTCTGGCAGAAGTTCCCGAATCCCAAGACCTGGGAGGAAACGGATGTCGATATCGAGATTTCGCATTGTGGAATTTGTGGAAGTGATATCCACACACTGAGATCCGGTTGGGGTCCGACTCTTTATCCGTATGTGTCTCAATGGCCGCGACCCGTACTTCGACAACAGTATGCCACCGAAAGCATGGAGCATAGATGCTAATGCAACGCACACAGAGTCTGCGTCGGCCACGAAATCGTCGGCAAAGCCGTCCGCGTTGGCTCGAAAGTCCCAGCAAGCAGGAACATCAAAGTGGGCGATCGCGTGGGAGTCGGAGCTCAAGCTCTTTCGTGCCTCAAGCCAGATTGCGAAGAGTGCGAGGCTGGTCTTGAGCCTTACTGTCGGCACAATATTGGTACTTTTGGCTCCAAGTATCCTGACGGCTCAATCAGCTACGGTGGCTATGCGGATTATAACCGGACGGACTCCCGCTTCGTCTTTCGTATCCCGGATGGAATCCCGAGCGCCGCAGCTGCTCCCATGCTGTGTGGAGGTATCACGGTGTATAGCCCATTGAAGCAGAATGGTTGTGGGCCTGGGAAAAGGGTAAGCATTCGATTCACCTTGAGTTTACCGATCTAATTTTTTTTTAAATTTTTTTTTGCTGATTGCTATAGGTCGGTATCATAGGTGTCGGAGGTCTAGGACACTTCGGTGTCCTGTTTGCTAAAGCCATGGGCGCCTCGAAGGTCGTGGGCATCTCTCGGAGAGCAGACAAGAGGGATGATGTGCTCAAGATGGGAGCGGACGAGTACATCGCCACGGAAGAGGACAAAGACTGGAACAAGAAGCACGCTCGCTCTCTGGATCTGATCGTCTGCACTGTTTCTTCCCCATCGATGCCGTTGTCGAAGTACCTGCAACTTCTCCGTACCAAAGGCGAATTTATCCAGGTCGGAGCTCCGGAGGACAAATTGCCTGATATGAAGTATGTGTGCAGTCAATGGCCTTCTGAAATGTATAGGACGTGAGTACTGACAACTCCTTTTACAGTGCTTTTGCTTTCATCGGCAAGGGTGTCAAGCTGGGTGGCAGCATGATAGGTTCTCCGGCAGAAATTGAAGAAATGCTTCAGCTTGCTGCGGACAAGAACATCAAGCCTTGGATCAACGAGGTGCCCATGAGGGATGCCAACAAGGCAATTGTCGATATGGAGGCTGGAAAGGCGAGATACAGAATTACCTTGGTCAACGAAAAGCATGCTTCCTAAACGTCGAACTTGAGCTGTAGTTGCTGGGAGTTTCCCATGGAAAATGATCGATGACTGCGGTTCGGCAAGGGCAGAAAAATGGTTGAGATACGTACGAATTGCGTCTACACGGCAAGCAAAAGAGATTGTGCACAAAACTTATCACGATGATAGATTGAAGATGAGTTGAGCTTCCTGGCCAATACTTACTCTCCGTGTCCATCAAGGTTGTCCATCAAAGCTTCCTAGCCAGAAATCGGATCAGGGTTATCAATGGGTCTCTCAACTCCGCGCTAAGACTAGTAGCTTGGACAAAAGTCTATAAAGAGACTGGCTTTTCTTTCTATCACGAGTAATTCGTCAACCAAGGATCCTGAAGAAGTTCGCGAGCAGTCTTCCGAGCCTGCGGTTGCCATTTCAGCATAGCACGCAGGAAGGACAAAAAGCCCGCTTTGCTTTGGCCACTGAGACAAGTCAAGCGGTCTTCGAGTGTATCTGGAGAGAGTGGTGGATGATTCTTCCATCTGCCTGTTGCTCACTCGTTAGTCCTGCAATTCACTGAGAGCAAGGCGAAGGAAAGTAACTTGATCTAACCTAGTTCGTCAAAGACCTTCGATGAATGGGCACTTTGACGCTGCATTTCCATAGACGGATGGCCAAGCAGGCCAACCATCTCTCCGATGTGTACTCGATTATTGTGATAGCCTTCTTCATCACGGCCGTTGAAGAGATGCGAGATTTGTATCATGTCCCAAGCCTGCTAATGTCAACCATGCTGCGAAGGCAAGAGGTTTTGTAGCCTTACCACACATGCCGTGTTCCAGATGTCGACTTGATGATTCCATGATAGTTGTAACAGTTTTTCTGGAGCTTTGTAGACTTCCGGTTGGAGTTCTGTGTAAGGGAAGGACGATCCGATTCGAGCTTCTCCGAAGTCGCAAAGTATTGGCCTTCCGAATGCGTGCCCTTGTGGATGTGGCAGTTTGCGTGAACCGTAGATGGTTCTCCTCTCGTCGATCACTTTGCGTGGCACAGGATCCGCTCGTTCGTTCTTGGCGAAGGCGGAAAGCACGCTTTTGTCTTCAATCTTCAACATGATATTTGACATCTTCATATCTGGTCATTAGTGTTAGATGTGAGAGGATGAGTTCTGTACCCAGCAGGAGACATACCACAATGCGTCAGACTGGCCTCGGTAGAAAAGTCCAGAGTTTCTAGTAGAGAGGAAATTGAGCCCTTGACAAGGTCTTCAGGGAATGGCCGCGGAGCTCCTGCAAATCTTTGGAGGTCGAACAAGGTAGTATGTAGAGGCTGATGGACGAGACAGTAATGCCTCGAGCCGTCCGTGGCTGGTAGATAAAAGCAGTCCAGTAGTTCGCGAATGCCGAGTCGGCCAGGATGGGACGATCGTATCGAACTCAAGTGATCATACGCCGCCTGCTCGCGATGGACTTCATTATCTGAAGTCTTGACGTAAACTTTGATCGCGACAAACTCGTCATTGCCACAAGTGCATCAGCGATAAACATCTGTTTGTGATCAATACAGACGTACCTCATATCTCGACAGAGCCAGACAGTAGAATTGGCTCCAAATCCCAGCTTGCCCACCACAGTATATCGTGACTTGAGAGTATCTCCGATGTGTATGGGATAGAACTGTTCGTGGCTGTAACCGGGCAGCCTTTCCTCCTCAAGAGGCTGTTCCAACTGCTTGGTTGAGATCGCGAAAGTTCTTCGTATGCTCGTTCCGCAAGTGACAGAAGAGAGATTCCGGTGAGTGCTCAGCACAATTCTGTGGTAGAGCGCCTGGGGGAAGCATTTGGCGACATGCGAGCAGTGAGAAGCGAAGAAGATACGTGAACATGTTCTCTGTAAGGTCAGGTTCATCGTCACGACCGGCAGTATGACATTCATTCACTTCCTTCATGGTCATGGCTGAATATTCCGGACATGCTCAGGCGGGCGGCACAGCAGCGAATTTGTGCGGCTGGACCCGCATAGTGAGAAGACGCGAGTTTTACAGTATAGAGATGGCTTATGCATCTCCTCGATATGATGATGGTGGATAGATAGGATTGAGTTCTTGCGCAAGTATTTGTCTGGAAGCGCACGCGTGCAGTGGCAGCTCCAACGGCTCTCGTTGTTTGCCGTGGACAGATAGCCTATTGCGTCGTTTGCCGTGGTTGTTGATGAGAGAGGTTCAATAATTGATTAGAAGTTTCCCGCGGCAGTCTCATGAGCTGTGATCCACTTTGTCATTCAACAGCCAATGAACATCCTTCGATTAGTCTTCCAGCCTGCGTGCTGACCCTCGCTTTCTACCTCGGCCGATGGAGGGACAATCGTCGAGAGGCAGAGATGTTCGCGAAGATGTTGTTGTATAGACCCTTTCTGTCTGAATCCACTTCTCTTTGTGGCAAAAATTCTCAGTTCCAGCATCACGGATTCCAGCCATAACACACATTCATTGACAATGGGAGGAGGTCCAGCATTGACGCGACAGGAAGTTGCCAAAGTAATGCTACACTTCCTTCGTTGCCAGTCTTGCCACTGCTAATAGCTTGCCACAGCACACTTCCGAAGAAGACACCTGGCTCATCATCGACCATAAAGTCTACGACGTCTCCGATTTCCTCGAAGCCCACCCCGGAGGCGAAGTCGTCCTTCGTCAAGTCGCCGGTCAGGATGCCACCGAAGCCTTCTACAACCTCCATCGCCAGGAAGTCCTCACACAGTACAAATCGCTATGCTTGGGAACATTAGATGGCGAGAAGGAAGAGGTCATCACACCACAGCCAGGCGATCTGAGCAAGGTTCCTTACGCTGAGCCATTGTGGTTGAACCCAGTCTTCAAGAGCCCTTACTACAACGAGAGCCACAGGAGATTGCAAAAGGAAGTGAGAAAGTTCACTGAGCAGCACATCAAGCCTGAGGCCAGAGAGAAGGAAGAAGATGGAACCACGATATCGCAAGAGCTGATTGATAAGATGGCTGCAAACAATCTTCTCGCGTGTCGATTGGGGCCTGGTAAACATTTGGTGGGCAGAGAGTTGTTCGGTGGTGCAGTCAAGGGCGAGGATTTCGATTACTTCCACGACTTGATTGTTACCCAAGAGATTGTGAGGACAAACATGAGAGGTTTCCAGGACGGAAATATGGCCGGTATGACCATCTCTTTGACTGCTGTACACCAGTGGTGCAAAGATGATGAGCTCCGGGAAAGAGTCTCGAAGGAAGTGCTTTCAGGAAAGAAGAAGATCTGTCTCGCCGTCACTGAGGCATTCGCCGGAAGTGATGTGGCAGGTTTGAGGACGACATGCGAACTGAGCGAGGATGGACAGCATTACATCGTCAATGGCACGAAGAAGGTGAGTGCAGCGGCATTCAATTCTGATTATGTGTGGCCAATACTGACGGTCACGATAGTGGATCACCAACGGTGTCTTCTGCGACTACTTTGTCACTGCTTGCAAGTCGGACAAGGGCTATACTGTGCTGCTCGTCGAGCGAGACGACAATGTCGACACCAAGCTGATCAAGACTTCGTACTCGACTGCTGCCGGAACTACTTACATCGAATTCAACAATGTGAAGGTACCAAAGAGAAACATCCTCGGACCTGAGCACGCCGGTTTCCAAGTCATTATGGCCAACTTGTGAGTTTACAGTTCTCTCTGCTTATGCTTCACTACGAGCACTAATATGAATCCAGCAACCACGAACGCTTCATGATGTGCGCTATGGTCTCCCGCTGGTCCCGCACCGTTCTCGAGGAATGCCTCAAATGGGGCCACCAACGCATCGTCTTTGGCAAGCCTCTCATTCAGCAGCCAGTCATCAGAGGCAAGATTGCAGCCATGATCGCCAAAGTCGAAGCCTGCCAATCCTGGATCGAATCTATCACATACCAAATGACCAAGATGTCGTATGCGGAGCAGTCCAAGCAGCTCAGTGGCCCTATCGCGCTTTGCAAGTTCTACTGCACGCGTTGCGCGCACGAAATTGCGGACGATGCGACAAACATCTTCGGTGGAAGAGGTATCACCAGGGGCGGAATGGGAAGCGTAGTTGAGATGTTCAACCGAACGAATAAGTTTGACGCCATTTTGGGCGGTGCTGAAGAGGTCCTGGCTGATCTGGGTGTGAGACAGGCGATGAAGTTCATGCCAAAGGGGGCTAAGTTGTAAATTCGAGTGTTTTATCTAAGTCTGTGGCATCACTTGCATGTATATACTTCTGATCTGTTCTTGCACAAGCCTATCGATCATGCTGGAAGACCTCCTTGGTAGCACTGGCTGGTGAGTGGCGCTTGCGCGTAAGTGTCATCAGCGCTAGACGAATATCAGATATTGAACTCATTTTAGGTGCAGACGAAACAACTACTTACCATCTTGGCACAAGCATAAGCTCAGCACATCCCTTTGGAGTCGTTCCCGCAGCATTGCGGTAGAAGAGTCTGGGGCCATACAGCTCACCATCCGTCCAGCAAGTGAAGAACGTTCCAAATTCGTCGTTCTGGTCCGCTGGATTGTCGTAACGCACGTGGAAGATGCCCTTCTCTCCACCGTTGTCGATGCTGAATCCAGGTGTTCCGATCTCAGGTCCACAGTCACGGCTACTCCAGCCCACGTTCCTCCTGCCGAGCTCATCTACCTCATTAGGGCCAGAAATGAGCATGCTTGCAAGATAAGCGTTGAGAGTGACGAGAGTGTTGCAGTCTGGGTCAGGATTGGTGGCGTTGACGCTCCAGCGTCGATAGCCGCACTGGTCAGAACCGTAACAGTGAGTTCCAACATAGCTTGTGAAGACGTAGCGGTTGAAACAATCAGTAGTGTAGCCACCGGTCTGGGAACCACTTGCTGTTGCCAGTGGCTGTCGTCTGTCGATGTCCCAGTTTGTTACACGACCCTCGAGTTCGCCGGCAGTGATTATTGGCCAGAGCACGAAGCTCGTTGATGAGGAGAGAGCTTGTGCTGTCACTGAGCTGGTCGTTGCCAGGACGGCAAAAACGTTGCGGAGAATGCTTGAGGATAACATGGTGGGCGATTTACTGTGAGTGGAAGATCTTGCAAGACTCTCAATAGTCGACAGGAATATGACTACTTATACATATGCCTACCTGTCTACCGATCGGACGAGAACCAGCACCGGTCACCGCGAGAGATTTCGTCTGGTCGCACAAGGAATGCTAGAAGGATTCACACTTCTGCGAGAGTGGCCATATCAAGGATCTTGGTGGGTCTTGCCTCGCTCGAAATAGCAATTTCGATATAGCTTAGCGCAATATAATTCTCTTCGCTTGCAGAGATGGGATCTGGCCGCTCTTGATTGTGCGGGTAAAGCCAGAACGGCACCGAAACATGGCCGATAGTGAGCACCTTGCTACTGCAATCCGTGCTTGGGAACACGAGGCGAAGGATTGTTTTGTGGTTACAGTGGATTAAAGACGGCATGTTCGGAGACTCGATGCCTTGGCAGACTTTCACGAGCCGGGTGTGCTTCATTCTTACGATACCATGAGCAGATGGACGAGGTAAGGGAAGGATGTACCATCGTGATCGATGACAACGGAAGATGGGTCGAGGATGCGCAGAGCGACCAAGGCGCAGAACGAACAAGCATCAGGACCTTGACATGAGAACATGCTTGTGGCACGCTAGTGAACATAAGGATGCACTACTCACGGCAGTGGAGAAGAATCACTTGAACGCCAGGAATAGACTGAATTGCGACTGCTAGCTGTTGACGATTCTATACGCTCGATCCAAAGCCAGCACTGAGCGACGGAGATACGTCAATCGCTCTTGCGGACTGACATGAGCCTTTCTGTCAATGGAGAACTCCACTTTATCCCTTGAAAGCCCGAGCTCTGCCATACTTTGGACCATCATTGCTAACTCGAGATGCTGAGGCCCACGAGACGGTGGGTGCGTGTTGAAATAATCTTCGACAGGGCTCTGAGAATATTGCAATTTGAACAACCTGAAGCTTTTCTTTGCGCCAGGAGTGTACTTCACGGTCACGAGCCACCTATACAGATGAAAGCACCTGACCTCGTCTTTCATGTTGACAATGATCGTTTTATTCTCGAAGTAGAGGCTGAGATATTCGTGTCGAATTTGTCGGCAGGTATGTGCGATGCTCGGTGCGATGGGCTCGAACCAGTCCAGCTTAATGTTACTGGGCATTCCGGCGATGGATGTTGTGTATATTTGGTTACGAATTTCGGCTGGTAAGTCCAGGAATTCAATAGCACTGCTTGGATGTTAGACACCTCGAAGAATTCGAAGATTGTATGTTCCTGACTTACCGCTTCGGGGCTGAGTGAACGACTGCATTGAAAAGGGCTGGATGTTTATCGCCGGCCGTGCTCGGATGAACTCGCGGGTGTTTCAGTCGAGCAGCATCGTCTCGCCGGAGCACCGTCTTCAAAGACGACGTGGCTCGAGGGAACCGATCGTTGGAAGTCTTGTGACCCATGAGTAGCGTGAGAGCCGCGCAGGCAAAAGCGTATAAGGCAGCCATGACTGCTTTCCAAAGACCCCGGTCATCAAATGCTTCCGTCGATGCTGCTGGACAAGTTCCATCGTCAAGCAAGGTCGTAGCTACTGCAGCCTTTGGCGACGCTTGAAGGCACGAAAGACTTTTTGCTCGCAGCATCTTCGAGCGTCTGTCTGCAAGCCTAGCAGCCTGACGGGCACGCCACCCAGCCTCCACATCCCCCCAGGCCTGCTGCTGAGCGAGATTGATCTGGCGTTCTTCCAGGAGAAGAGGGATTTGACCCGACGGGAAGAGAGAAGCCATGTTCGACTGATCGGTATAGGAAGGCGAGATCTTGAGCTGTATAGAGCGCTGTATGTGTCTCGATGCTGGATCGCCGATTTGTGGCGAAGGGAATATGAGGCTTCCGGTACAAATTGTTGAACTGATGAAGGGGAAACGACGTTGATCAAGTACTCGAAACGCAGGCTGCGGAGTGAACAAGTGCAGGTGGCGTTCACCAATCGAGGCCCGGGCCACCGTAATACATTCACTCATCCGCGAGTATAGCGGTAGGCATTGGCTGATTGATGAATATAGAGAAAAGACATCGATTGAAATCAATGCTCCAAGTTCCATGATCTAATACCAAAGAATTTGGCATGTGGGCCCTGTAGAAACAAGACCGAGCGTTGAACATGAGAAGGAGGAAGGATGACCCATCAGTCAAGTAGTTGTGGGCTTTATCGGAGCTGTTGGTTGCTGCTGCATTTGCCATGACAAAGGTCCTCGCCCACTATCGAAAGCCATACAAGCTTGCCACCAGCAACCGACTGGTGTATTTGGCACAACTGCGGGCACATTTCAACACTTCGAAAGTTTCCAGGCGTTGCAATTACAGTTCGTTGAATTGTTGCCGCGGACAAACTGCGAATGCTCAGCAGATCAATCCGGTCTAGCCCTGCGACATGTATCGACGACTCCCTGCAATAGCTGCAACCAAGCAGCATTCACGCCCCAACACCTGAGGGAAGCCAGCAGTTTACATGCTTGCGCCAGAACTCGCTCGGGTCCGCGGGCAGCGTAGAGGTCTCCGACGCCGGTAAGATGTGCTTGCATATTGTGTCCGTTGCGGATGAAAGTCTGGACGAGTTCGTCATCAGTGGGACGATCAATGAGTATGATCTCGCATGTAGCGTCGTCACTGCTGCTATGCTCTGCTTCATTCTCGCCAGGAAGTTGGTGCCCCGATTGTTGTGGTTGATGATGGCGATTTGCGGTTGTCTGTTGTGTTCCCGAGCCGCTTGGCAAACTCTTGCTCCGGCTGGAAAATGTGCCAAAAGCCCAGAGAACCAGAGCAGCCAGACCAACGGCCGGAGCTTCATGAAAGGCATCGATAGTGTATCTGCGGACGTGCCAAAAGACCACACCTGCATGTATGGCGGCCAGTCTTGCTTTAAACTGATGCTGAGAAGCCCACCGGGTGATAATCTGCTGATCTGTCCTCGCAGTATCGAGGTGCGCCGTTCCATTTGCCACGTGCTGAGCCAGGCTTACAATGTTTTCGTATGGAGTCAGTAATACCGTTCTTGCAAGGTGTAAATGCAATACAGTAGGGTGCTCAAGGCCGCTAGCCTGTCCAATGGTAGCGTTCGCTTGCCAGTGCAAGATGTCAAGAGCATCGCAGGTCACATTCTGCCATTTGACGAAGGCCGGTACACCAGGAAGCCACACTGGGGTCGATGGCAGCACGTCTCCACTCAACTGGCGGCTTGCCGTAGGTGTCCATTGGCTGAGAGGGTTGCTGAAGTAGCGTGCACACTCCCAAATTCGGTGGTAGAGACCGTGTATCGTGATGATTCGTGCAAACTCGCCTCGTTCGTGTGGTAGTTTCTTGTCCACGTATAACTCCTGCAAAGCAGTGCAGAGGTCAGGCTGTCGTGTGTCAAATGAGCGGTGCGACTGCCATTCCTGCTCCGTCTCTGCCTGCCACAGCTTCTCGTGGCATGGTAGAGGCAAAGTACTGTCTCGTAAAGAAAAGAGAGGGCTCTGCTGGAACTCATACGCGAGTTTCGCGTCCAGTAACCAAGCAGCATGAGCCAGTCTCAACTTGCTCTCTCGCCGTACCCAACTTGACCATGAAATGTTACTCGTTGGACCACCTGTCGCTGGAGCCACATCGGCGCCGGCTTGACGTACACAGTCGGTCACGACCTCACCTAGTCTTGACCGCATCTCCATAGCAGATTTGATCAGTCTTTTATCGCTCCCATGTGCCGCACCTACGACGTGCAAAACTTCAACGCCACTGCCGACCAAGTCTCTGGCCAAGGTCGTCGAGGCATCTTCCCTGGCGTAGAGTATGCAGCGACGTGTCATCTCGTGGAATGAATCCGCCAGTGATGCTGATACTGCGCCTTCAGGCAGATACTGGCATCCGAGACTCGCCATAGCCAGCACGAGTATACTGTTCTGAGGACCAGTGTTGAGCGTGCTTTGATGCAAAAAAGGCAGAATCTGATCGAAATGCTTGAAGTAGAGACCCAGAAAATGTTCGAAGACTTCCTGCGCGGGTAAAGCAATTGGTTCATAGGACGGCCATGGCTGAGGACATTCGATGCAATGCTGCCGGTAGAGGTTTTGGAGGTCGTTGTAGGTTGCTGAATTGATCTTGATAAAGTCTTCCGCACCAGCAAGCAGGCCATCTGGTATCCGTAAGGACAGGCAGTGTGGACTCGTCAGGTCGGTAGAGCGCCTGGTAGTAGAAGTTTTGCGCCGTTTCACTCTAGGGTGCCTTGCGGGTTCACCATCCACGTAGTAAGCTCCAGGCTTCGGCAATGGTTCGTTCTGGCTTCCATGACTCGTGATGCTGTCCGCAACAGCATTCGAAGATGTCGAGAAGATGCTTTCCGGAGAGTTGCTATGCGCCTGAGATTGGTTCGCAACATGTGTGTGTGGAATCTGCAGAGATTGCGGATGGGGCGTCGCTTCGACAAAGCCCTGTTGATTGGCAATGGGATTTCCGAATCCAGGGAACGGGCTATAGTTGCAGTGAGCAAGATCGCCATGCTCCAGAACTTCGAGCCAGTTTGTGCTGGAGACGACGTTCTCGTGCCAGAAATCTAATCCGCCCACAGCGCCCATCATACTGCCATCTGCCATGTTTGCGGTGCTGTGAAAAGCGCTCTGCGAAGGTGGTGGTTGATTACCGTGGGTCTGTGGCGGATATTGAAACTGATGCGCAGCCGGGCTCGGAGACGGGGCAACGGTCTGGCCAGTATTCGATGGAGTTGCCTCTGCTCCAGCTGGGTAGACACATTCAGTCGCACGCTCCTGGCAACGAGTGCATTGGACATCACCAGAGCACCGAGCCTTCGCAGCGGCACATAATGTACACGCCCTGCCGCCCCGGTGCAGCAGAGAGGGTGTAACATTGGTGTGTGTGCTCTCGTGGCGGTTCAGCGCGTCTCTGCGAGGATCATCAATGAGCCTGTAGTCAATATGAGAGTCAGTGGACGCGTTCGCCTACCGCCTGACAAAGTCCTTAGAGCAATACGGGCACTTGAAGGGCTTCTCTCCTGGCACATGGATCAGCTTGTGCCGGCGAAGATGCTCAGCACGGCCGAAAGCTTTCGAACAGAAGTCGCATCGGTAGTCCTTCGGGTCCGGGACAACCATCGCTACTGCATTCCGTGCATCGTGAGATTGCTAGAGACGTGTGGGTTGACACGAGGATGAGGGTGCCAACACCCCCAGCCCCTCCGGAGGGTGGCGAGTTTTGACTTCGCATTGGTTCACATCCGGAACCAAAGTCTTCCACCACTTATCACGTCCGCAGCTCGGGCCTTCCCGGATGGCTAGACAGACGCATTTGGTGCATGCTAGTCGCGTGGCGGATAGGTTGGAGTATGTGAATGTAGCTGTTATCGAAGCATTTTCAGTCGAAGTTGAAGAAAGGGAGAGACAGCGGCAAGCATGTAAAGAGCCACCACACGAGAAGCCCGAACACGTGACGTTGTCTTGGCACTTACCGTCGTCTTCCTCTTCGTTTTCTCTTTCTCCAGCTTCCAATGTCTTCTACAAGCACCTTCAGACCGCGCGGTGTGCAGTACCAGCTGTCATGGCCGCTTCAAGACTTCCAAGAATATCGTCGGCCTGCCCAAAACACGTAGAAGCACGTGTCTGCCGGCATCGCTCGTCCTCTGGACCTCCGGAGGAGAGGCGCTAATTGGAGCCATCGCTTCGCCGCATCGTCACCGCCGGCCATGGCAAGTGCTGTCGACGGCATCATGAACAGAGTACACGTGGAATGGTTCAATGTAGCGATCTCCACCTCATTCTGTGCTAAATTTCACTCACCCTGCATTTCTCTCGCACTGCATCACATTCCCTCACCGCTGCATAGACTATGGCGTACCCGCAGACGACTTTTGCGCATACTACAATCGATGAAGATTGTCTGATAGGCCGAAGGCAGAAGGCAGTATGCGCAAATACTCTAACATATCAGTTGCAGGTGCTCAAGCAGACAGGTCGTTATGACGCCTTCAAGCTCAAATGGCACCCGGTCTACGACGAGCCGCCACTGGTAAAGCAATGCACGTTTGTGAATGTTTCCTGGAGGCTGACCACTATCCCAGGTCTGGCCTATACCAAATCACCTTTTCTGGGACTCTGATGTGGCCAAATGGATTGAGGGAGCTTGCTATTTTCTGAAGCAGCACAGTCTCCCAGAAGTCGAGCAGGCAATCACAGAACTCGTGGAGATGATCATTGGAGCACAGCAGGAGGATGGTTATCTCAACATTCACTACACTGTCGTGCAGCCAGGCAAACGCTTCACTAATCTGCGAGACATGCACGAGCTCTACAATTGTGGCCACCTGATCGAAGCCGCGTTAGCTCACCATGATCTGTACCACAACGACCAGCTGATGCGGCCAATTTTGAAATACGTCGACCTTCTCTGTCAGACGTTCGGGCCTGGCCTTGAGCAGCTCCACGGATACCCGGGCCACCCTGAGATCGAGCTTGCCCTACTTCGTCTGTACGAGCGCACTGGCGACAAGAAGCATCTGACTTTGGCTCGTTTCTTCATCACCGAGCGAGGCACCAAGAGTCAAGAAGGTCTGAACTATTTCGACTGGGAATCACTCAAACGTGGCGATGATCCCGCGAAACGACCTGCTTTCTACCCAGAGCCTCGCTGCTTGTGGTATCACCAGGCTCATGCACCAATTGCAGAGCAAGAAACCATCGAAGGTCATTCAGTCCGCGCAATGTACCTTCTTACCGGTGCCGCCGACCTGGTGCGCTTAGACCCTCAGTTCTCAGGCACAAAACTGGAGCAAGCAATCTACCGACTTTGGCATAACATGACACAGCGAAAGATGTATGTCACTGGCGGTGTAGGATCCATCAAGCAATGGGAAGGATTCGGACAGGACTATTTCCTGCCCCAGGGCTCGGAAGAAGGCGGTTGCTATGCTGAAACATGTGCATCTATCGGTGTCATGATGTTAGCACAACGCCTATTACAGAACAAGCTCGATGGCAGCTTTGCAGACGTGATGGAGTTATGCCTGTTCAACACCGTCCTCACCTCAATGTCCTCTGACGGCAAAGCGTTCACCTACGACAACCAGCTGGCATCCTGCGATGCAGATCTGTCTAAGCGCTGCGATTGGTTCACGGTCTCCTGTTGTCCGCCCAATGTGTCGAGACTGCTTGGGCAGATCGGTGGGTACGCCTGGTCATACAACATCGATGGCGCAAAGTCATCGGCTTCAGTGGTGGCTCATTTGTACGTGGCAAGTGCGTTGCAGTTCTCGGTGGCCGACAAAGACGTACGAATCACGCAAAAGACACAATACCCCTGGGTCGGCGACATAGATTTTGCACTCAGCAACACTGGAGTTGAAGTTGAACTCAAGCTGCGCATTCCTGGTTGGGCGTCATTTTACAATCTTGAACCACCTTGCAAAGAAGCGACACTGGCCGATGGGTATCTCACTCTATCTGCGAAGTGGCTGGCAAAACATCAGTCTTTTCGCCTATCGATCCCGCTTAAGTCAAGATGGATCGCTCAGCATCCCTTCACCAATCAGCACACCCTCTCTCGAGGGCGAGGTCCTGTCATATATTGCGTAGAGGACTTCGACAATCCTTGGGTCAACGATCACTTCAAGAGCCTCCATCTTGACCATGAAGGCACCTGGGACGAAATAGAAACAACAGACGACGCCACTGGAGACAAATATGTTGCATTGACGTTGCACAATGGCGCAAGGAGACTTGACCCAAAAGTTGTCGCGGGCAGCCCTGTCATTGATGCGAAGGAGCTGCAAGCCCAGTTGGAAGCATCGGAGAGGATAGAAACACTCAAGTTCGTGCCGTACTATTTCCGAGCAAACAGAGGCGGCAAGGGGCACATGCGAGTTGGTTTGAAGCGATAGATTCACGCAGGAATAATCAAGACAGTACACGAGCCTTTGCGCAAACTTCATCAACATCTTCCGATACCATCGCGTTGCCGCAGTACATACAGTCCAAGACTTCCAACGGTTGCCGTTACGTGTTCCGCGGTAGCTCCATGCACCGATGTGCACAAGCACATCCGGATATTGCAAGCCACATGGCATAGATAAAGTTGAAAGACACAGTCTGCCATTGGCTGAGGTCCTTGGCTTTCACCCACCGGCCCCACAGGAGCGACGCCATGCACCGACTACAGTCTCCTCCAGGTCCTTCTCCGCATTTGACCATGCATCTCGAGCTTCTATACAGCTTCTATATGAAGACTTATATCAATATGTCGCCGCTCGCAGGAACTTGATCAGCATAGCATCATCTAGCAGCGGCCGACTTTACTACAATACTGCGCAATAAGACTAGGCACAAGTCCTTTGGCCGCCATCATGGGTCTTTTGGAGAAGTTCCTCCCCAAGGAGGACCGCTTCGCGGCTCTCCTGCTCTATGGAATGATATTCAGTACCTGTTTCAATGGTCAGTAATCTTAGGTGTTGCGCTTTCTCCTCAACGACGTTCGCTGACGCCTAGTAGGCTACGATGCAGGCATCATGACTGTGATCCTCGCGGACGAGCAATTTACAGACTACTACAACATCGATGCCGACAAGCAAGGTCTAGTTGCTACCATACCATGGGCCACGACCGGACTCGCACAGCTTTTCGTCGGTGGCATGTTAGCGAGCTGGCTTGGAAGAATCTGGGCGTTGAGGATCTCGATTCTGTTTATGTGCTTGGGCGTGTGAGTTGACTTGCTTCTTTCCAAGCGTACCATTAATATGAGTATGGAGAAGCTGACGAACTCCACAGCGTTGTCCAAGTCGTTCCAAACACCTACGCCGTGCTCATCGTTGGCCGACTTATGACCGGTCTGGGCTTCGGATGCGTATACATCGCCTCAAATCTCTACGTAGCCGAATGCTCCCCTCGCAAACTTCGAGGAAGTTTTGTCGGCACTGTATCGCAATTTGGATATCAGCTTGGCACTCTCATAGCTTTCTGGGCTGGATATGGAATGTCTTTCCACAAGTCGCCATACAACATCGCTTGGAGAGTATCGAATCTCATCCAGATTCCGATCGGATTGATGTTTGTTGTCCTGACATACTGGTATCCCGAGGTAAGCTCACTGCTAGAAGTTATTGAATATCATGGAGCTTGAGACTGATGACTTGGTGTTCTCCAGAGTCCACGCTGGGTGCTCTCGAAGCATCCTGATGATCCCTCGCGAGCGTTGAACATTCTCGCCAGATTGCGATCGGGCTCGCCCTCTGAACCTCGCATCCAAGCCGAGTTTCACGAAATGGTCGCTTCGCACTCCTACCTCGTCAGCAAAGGCTCCGAGACAGGCTATACTGCTCTGCTTCGCAATCCTGCTATGCGTAAGCGCTTGGCTTATGGTTTCTATGCCATGGCTCTGCAGCAGTTTGGAGGCATTGCAGCCTTGACAATGTTGGTACCCCCTTTCTTTCTTGCCATCGAGTACCGTCATGGTCGTCTTCGCACTCTGATCAATACTCAGAGACTTCTGCTAACATGTCGAGACGTACAGGTACGCAACCTTGATCTACAAATCACTCGGCTGGGACGATGGCTCCCAAGCCTTGGCAATCAACGGCATTCAAGCAGTCCTTCAACTCTTTATCGTCCTGGTGAACACTTTCACTGTCGACAAATTCGGACGAAGACAACTTCTCATTGCCGGCTTTACCATCCAATCTATCGCCCTACTCATACTCTCCTCATTGACTACAAGCTTCCCAACGAACGAAAACAAAGCCGCTGCCGTTGTTGAAATCGCAATGTTCTTCATTGTGGGGCTTACGTACTGCTGGAGCAATGGACCTATTCCACCTGCGATCGCGAGCGAGATCTTCCCGCAACACGTTCGAGACAAGGGATTTGGACTCTCATTGTTAGGGCAGACAATTTGTCTGATCGCTCTGACACAGCCATGGCCGAGGTTCAACGACGAAGTTGGGCAAAAGAGTTATTGGTTGTTGTTTGCGCTGAATGTCGTGGCACTTTTATCAGTGATTACGATCTTGCCAGAGACGAAAGGAATCAGTCTTGAGAGGATGGATAAGATTTTCGGACAGGTTGATGCGGTCGAAGGTGGAGAGCAAGAAGATGGTAAGGAGGTAAAAGACATGGAAGTGAAAGGCTTCGAGCAAGCGAACGTCTCTGGTGATATCGAGAAAACGAGGGCCGTGGACCATGTCGAGATTGATACGAAGGCATCATAGTCGGCTGTTACACGACTACGCTCTGCGGAGCGAACAGCAGAGATGAACATGCGGTCAGAGTCAAACACATTCATACATCACGAGTTTCCTCCACGCAATCAACCCCACGAAGACCGCTCTCGACGCTCCTTGCAGGTGTTTAACCGAATGTGGCTTGCACAGACTTCATGGCTTATGCAGACCCCGCCCAGCTGAGGCTCTTCGAAGCGCAGCTGTCAGAGCCTTGGAGAATGCTTAGAGGACTCGTCTCCCCTCGCCAAAACAACACTTCGTCTTCCAACTCAGCTAAAATTTTCGATAACAGGCTACCATTGCTCGATTGTTACAATCTTCTAGGCTTGCAACTTGGCCGACAGAGGCGATCTCGTCAAAGATGGGCTTCGGGCGACGACTGCTCGATAAAACGATAAAGGCATACACAAACGCGCCAGAAGATGTCTGGTTCTCTCGCGACATCAACAATCAACAACTCCAGCACTGGATGATCATTGTCAAGTATCATAAGATTGAGCTCGTGCGCGAGGCAGAAAACAGCTACCGCCTCCAACACGAGTACGAGCGTGGATGGACTCCTCAAATCGAGAAGGACAAGCCGATCACGAAGACTCGTGGCCACCGTGGGAACGGTCTGGACTGCTGGGTGTTGTGTGGAATAGGCTGGTGTCACTCTACCGACCTTGTCGTCGACAAATACATTTCTGCGAAATGCGCCGAGCATCCGCCAACGAAACGATTTACCTGGACGGAATGTCAGCAATTCTTGCGCGAGATCGAGGACATGCTTATCCACAAACGCGATGATCAAAATTGGAACTTCTTTTGGAACAACACAGATGTGAGAAGGCAGACTGTTGATCAGCTTCCTGCGCCCGATGTCTTTCGCCAGCCGCAGACAATGGCTCAGGTATCGGGTAGTTCTGGACCAGATATCAACATGTTCAATAAGTATCAGAGCAGTTACTTGGCAGCACAACAGCAGAATATGGCCATGAACAACCAGCTCATGCAGAACCAGCAGGGACCTGGTTATTAATATGGTAGTTGATACCAAGCACTGCCAAGGATGAGCCGTCTCGCCCGTATTCCTCAGCTCGAGCTGTCAACGTGACGTCCAAGACTTCTTCGGACCTGGATCTCCTCTGTCGCACTTTACTGAATGCTTGCCACGTCCTTTGGGTCGCCTCTAGCTATTACATCAATACAGTGGCCTCATATGGAATGGCTTTTCTGATTGGTGGAACAGGCGGGTTGCATACAGACATCCCGGGCATCGATGTCCCGAAGTGCAGCTGCATGGTCCAGATGGTCGTTTGGGGGACTGATGGCAGTACGGATGTCTACTGCCAAGGTAGATGGTATATTACTTGGCCCGGGTGTCGCAAGAGTAGAGCGAAAATTGATCCTTCCAGCGATCGCCAGACAACATCATGAAGCTCCTTACTCTCACGCATGTTTCTGCTTTCTCACTCTCTCTGACAGCGGCAAGCCCTACCTCGCAGTCAACACGAGCTGCAAAGCCACCATTCTTTCTCCTTGCTGGCGATAGTACCACGGCGAAACAGTCCACGGGTGGCGGAGGCTGGGGTGCTGGATTCCTCAACAAGACATTAAAGTCTCCAGCAAGCGGCCTAAACTACGGACACAATGGCGCAACCACCGTATCGTTTCGTGATGGCGGTGATTGGGATACAGTCCTGAACCAAGCATCCTCACATATCGACGACTACAAAGTCTTTGTGACTATTCAATTCGGCCACAACGACCAAAAAGCAGACAAGGGCATCAGCATCGATGACTACAAGACCAATCTGGGCGCATTCATCGACGAAGTCCGCGAACTCGGCGCAGAACCAATCCTCGTCACTCCATTGACTCGTCGGGGATTTTCTGGTACTCCGCCAAGGATCGTGGAGAATCTGGCAGCGGAAAGGAATGCCACGATCGATGTTGCGAAAGCAAAGTCGAGTAAGTATATTGACCTCAATTTGGCGAGTACGAAGTACTGTAATGCCATTGGGCCAGAAGCTTCGTGGCAGTATAATTTGATCAATGCGACTATCGATGGTGATAGGACGCATCTCAATGATTATGGTTCTGTTGTTTTCGGCAGATTGGTTAGTGACTTGTTGGTGGACAAGTATGGCAAGCAGTTCAAGGAATGGACTGTGAAGAACAAGACGCTGAGTGCGCTATTGGCGAAGGGAGTTGCGGCTTGAACGAAGGAGGGCTGTCCAGTTATTGTATTTTACTGTTCAAGACTGCAGATGACTCAGTTCTGCTACCTCAGACATTGAATAGCATTCAAGAACAGAACCGAGATGAGATGATATAGGAGAGAGAGCAGCTAAAGGATCTGGAAGTCATTTGAGCTTCTTCATACGCGTGTCGTGGAAGTCTTTGGTCGAACGTTGGAACACATTTTGGTACAACGGCTTCTCATCTCGCTTCCTCTTGAGCAAGACATCTATTCCAAATGCACCTCGCACGGCATTCCACTATTCGCTCAGTGTTTGACGTTCTACTAAGGCAAAGGAGATCTCGGCGAGTCACATTTTGCAGCTCCTATGCATCAACTGGTTGCCAATCGCTTTCCAGTTTTTGTTTACTGATGAAGGCTTTTATTTCTTCCCCTCATGAACATTCACCACCATCTCCACATTCGCAGGCGGATGACTCAACGCCCATCTGATCCCATCATGCATCACCTTATCCCAATCCGCACTCAGAGACAGTTTCTCTCCAAACCTTCGGAAGCCATGCGGCACACCTTTGAACAAATGCACGTCTGTCGCCACTCCGTTCTCTGCCAAGAACTTCGCATACAACAACGCTTCGTCACGCAGAGGATCTAATCCTGCGATACCAAACGTGGTTGGAGGAAGACCTTGAACTTCTTCGGGTGAAGCTGCGCCAACATTGACTCTTCGATCCTCGATGCTGGGCTTCTTGGAGAATAAGAGGCCGTTCATGAGATTAATTCGGCTGAGAGGAAGGACGGGTGCGAATTCATTCTCCTTGTAGGATGAGACGCTGGGGTCTCGTAGTTGTTTCAGTTGATGGTCATAGGAGTCAATGTTGGCGAGTGCTGGGATCATTAAGACTTGGCCTTTGATGCTGTCGTAAGATGGAGCCTTCTCTCGCTTCTTGGTCAAAGTGAGAGCGGCGGCGAGTTGTCCTCCCGCTGATATGCCTCCGACGACAATACTCCTGGGATCTCCGGAGAAGCTGTTTGCATTTGCAATGACCCACTCGAAGGCATCTTCTGTATCATGCCATGCAATAGGATATCGCCATTCGGGAGTGTGCCGATAGTTGATATTGAAGACGACCACATCTGAGGCGAGTGCTATGCGAGAGCATGTCGCGTCTTCTGAGTCCAGTGTACCGAATATAAACCCGCCGCCGTGGAAGTGAATGTAAATCGGCAATGTGACGTCTAGTGGGATGCTCTTGGGTCGATAGCTGCGAGCTGCAAGAGCCTGCCCGTCTCGTGCAAGCACGACGTGATCCTGAAGCACGACTTTCTTCCCTAGAGTAGCCATTTCCTTTCTTGACGTGTCTTCTCGGCCTTGGTTCGTAGCTCTCTTGAGCTCTTCGATTCCGGTGTCAGCTGCGGGTGCCGGTAGCGTTCCCAGAAGATCCAGGAGCTCCTGGCTTGCACCACCATACTGAGAGAAGTCACACATGTTGCTGTTGTCTCAATTGTGAAACAATTTTCTGCGCGTCAATATTGACCGGGGCATTCGTGAGAATTGTGATACAGTGTAGCTTCGAGCTGCCCCGCAATTTAGGCACTAGACCGGCTAGCTGACTATTTGTTGCTCTGGTAAGAAGTTCAGTCGCACGAAACAAAGGGAAGTGATTACAAGCAAGTCTCTCTATTACGCCACGCAGAGAACAATAATCTAGCAATATGTACACAGGTTACTGTTCATCGAGCTCGTCATCCTTGGCGCCCCAGCCATACTGCCGAATGGCTCATAGATCAGTGATCGTAGAGAGTAGTTGTCGTGGTGATACAGTAGGCCGTAAATTGTCTTTGTCGCCAGTCCAAGCTTAGATGTTGATCGGGATGCAAGGAAGACCAACGTTGATGTCACCCTATTGGAATAGGTCAGCTTGAGTTTGCCGCAGTTAGAGGGAGTTGATCTTACGTTTTGGGTGGTAGGGCAGCAGAAGCTGTTTCCAGCGTTGCAGCCGTTTCCGAGAGCAGCGGCGAGGACTGGGATCTGGAGAGAGCAAGAGCCACCGAGGACAAGGCTGAGAGCTGAACCTTCGCTGGCAGTGTTGCAGCAAGAGACGGCGTTGCCGACACCGCACTGGCTGGCAATGGCAGTTCCGTTGTTGGCAGGCTCGTCGACAATCACCTCGTCGTCGTCAGTTGGGTCGACAACGTCTGGAACCTCGTCGTCAACGTTATCGGCCTCATCATCGACCGGTGGCTCCACCTCGTCGGGGAGCGGGACCTCTGGAAGGTCCTCCTCTGGGTAGAGAGGCTCAGCACGACCCTTAGGATAGGCAGCCGCGGCATCGTAGGTTGGCTTGGCTGGGTCGTAGTACTGTCAAGATTGTCAGCAAACGCTGAAGCTGGGAAGAAATCGAAAAGCTTACGTGGGTCAGAGTTGGGTAGGCTGGCTTGTCCTCCACTGGGTATGGCTTGTCTTCTGGCTTGTGCACAGGGTAGGCCTCCTTGGCTGGGTAGGTCTCCCTACAGACGTCTGCTTTAGCATGTTTACTAAAGATCACGGCATGGTAGACTCACTTTGGCTCATAGACCGGCTTGGACTCATAGACCGGGGTTGGCTTATAAACAGGCTTGTCCTCGTGGTAGACCGGCTTGTCTTCATGGTAGACCGGCTTGTCCTCGTGGTAGACTGGCTTTGCCTCGCCGTAGGTGGCTGGCTTCTTGTCGTTGCCGTATCCGTATTGGCGCCTGGCGACACCGCCGAGGCCTCCGAGGGCACCAAGAGGGCCACCCTTTCCGCTGGCAGCGCCAGTGGCAGTCTTGAGGAGACCGCCGGCAACGTTGCCCTGAGGAGCGGGAGCAGCAAGGGCGCCAGATGCCAGGGCGGCGATGAGAGCAGCGCTGAAATGCATTTTGATTGTGTTTTTGCGTGTTGGAACGAGTGTGGTGTAAATGAATGTGAGATGCGCAAAATTCAGAAGACTGCTGTAAGGACGCTGGTATTGATGCTGATGCTGATGAGGAAAAGGAAACCAGAGTCCAGCACCTACCTCTTGATATAGCTTGGGACTCAGGAGCCGTGATGGCCCAGCATGAAGAGATGCATGGTCGGCGCCGTTCCCATCATCGAGCGTCTCATCTGCCCCAGCGCGGTCGACGCGTTCCGCATCGAATGGTAGACGTCGAACAGGTCCATCTGTGGGAGCAGCTGCAATTCCGGACGCAACGGCTCCTGCAGTATGCGGCAATCCAGAGCGGCGATCGGGAGCAGTTCTTGGTACGACGTGGTTTCCAGCGGCCTCGACATTTCCACTCTTCGCTGCAGCTGTTTCGCATGGCAGAGCGATCGTCGGCAGCAGACGCGGGTGCGTGGTGATGAGAACGTCTGTTGCTGGACATGAATAGCAACTGGTGAAGGCCGCCGAGTCTTGGCGCGCCCCGTCCCACCGCTTCTCCCAGCGCCGCTCGGCTCTCTTCCACTGTTCCCAAACCTTCCCCTTCGCGCGGAGACTGGAACGCTCCAGATGGAGTTAGCCAGCGCCACGCACCACCCTTCTGGCAATGTAAGCGACACTGGCGCCATCATGCGCCTCTGGGCTCCTGAGACAAATGTTGCCCATTCGACCTCTTCTTCGAGGCGTTGGGCACACCTCATCTCGATGAAGGTAGGTCACCACCGATATTACAACGCACGCCCGAGGCATCATTAAGAGACGGGAGAGCATGGCGATGAAGGAAGCGAGTCTGCAGAAGGCGCCGCTGCTGGCGGAAGAGGAGAGCCAAGGGGAGAAAGAGAAGCCATGGCAGGTCTTGCTGAGGAGCCCTAGGACAGACCGGCAGCGAGCTGTGCGATTGTACTGCCTGCTGGGCCTCAATGCGATCCTGTTCCTGTCCTCCCTGGCGCTCTACATCAGAACGGTTTCGTTGCAGGGCAAGGAGGCTGCCACTCTGCCACCATGCGTCCACCGGACGGACATGGAGGATGCTCGCTCGGCGATCGAATATGAGGAACAGGAGTACACTGGGGCGCTGGTCTACGATCCGGAAACGCATACGGCTGCCCGCCGACACGATGCTGATGTAGAGTACTTTGGCCCGCCGACACCACTTCTCGACGAGAACTGGCACCAATTGCTGCATGGTAAGTCTGCCGATGTAGTGTGCTTCTGCACGACTGACCCGTCTTTTCTCCAGGCGAGATACCCACCATGACAGATGAGGAGGCTGAGCCCTACTTGCCTGAGCTGCTGCGCATCCCAAAGACGAAGTCTTACCACTTTGAGTACGACGCTCCCAAGCTTGGTGGAGTGAGCGATGCTGACTTTGAGAACAGGCCCGATATGTTCCACACCCTGCACTGCCTGAACGCTGTGCGCCTGGAAGTATCGAAATCGCTTTACAACACGACCTACGTCTCACAACATCACTCCACTCACGGCAACTTCCCCGAAGGATGGGATGCAACGCATCTCGAACACTGCCTCGATCGACTGCGCCAGAGTGTTATGTGCCATGGGGACTTGACGCCCTCACCGCTTTATTATTGGAAAGGATTCAATCTTGCATTGGGCAGAACTGGGAAGAGAACGTGCCGGAAGTGGGAGCCGATCAGAAAATGGATGGATGAACGTGGTAAGAGAGGGAATGTATTGGAGTCATTCTAGATGCTAGGTATAACCACAATGCACAATGTTTGCACCGGTAGCCGCTGCAATGCGAGCATATCCCAGCATAAGCTATACGCGCCAAGCCATTGACGCTGCTACCCAAGACGCATCGAGACCGATCGCTCTTGCACACCAGCGATGATGCCAGCCCAGGATCAAATGCCACCACAGGACCAAGGAATGGATCGGATACCACAATACGAGTGACTGCCTTTGATGATGCAGCCGCGACCCGACAGCCTGCGCGCATAGAGCATTGTCAACCCCAGAGCTTCTCAGCTATTAGCGCAGCCAGCTTCACCTTGGACTGCTCCAATACGGACTGATGTGTGGTCACGCTCATCTTCAATGTTGAATACGAATCTTGGCTACTTAGCTTTCAAATGTACCTTGGCATTGCAGCACGCCATCTCCCGTCTGCATATGTATAGCTGCCGTCAAGCTCAGCTTGCGGCTTCGCGGATTGCAAGGATCCCGTGTAAGCGACCACATTGAGGACAGCACAGCACAGCGCAGCACAACACAACACCGCCCCATTGGCATGCGAGAAGTGCGCCGAAAACAGCAGCTCTACCAAAACGCGGGGCAAAACAAAGCGTCTCTCGAAAATCAGGCCTCGGCGATCTGACACGTGAAGGCTAGATTTGTGGGTAGCAACAAGGATGTCATATCGGAGGCGCGGCAGAATACGAAAAAGCGACATCCATCACGTCAGCGCTTGCTATACTCTCACAAGCGTCGAGCTGAAGGTTGAGCTGAGAGGATGTCTTGGACCGCAGCGAGATCGAAACTCATTATTGGCTACGCTAGAACGCTGCACAGTCTATAGACACAGCGGAACCGTCTTCATGGAACATGGTCCAGGATCTTGTCTCCAGGCCTTGGCATTTGGAGGAAATCATCTGGAACCTCCATTGGCAACTGCCGCTCCTCAGCCCATTGCCTTATGGCGTCGAAATTCTTGCAGACATGTTTGGTGTTGAAGTCCACGAATGCTTCAGGCTCTTCCTGGTCCTTTGGCTGCCACCACACCTGTCCAAGCACTCCGATATCAATCTGGCACATCAGCTGCTGGCGAATGATATCAAGACAGTGTGCTGCAACGACTATTAGCCAGAATTAAGCTGTAGAAGTGACGAAAACACTCACAGACGTGCAATTGCACAATAGGCTCTTTGTTGACGAATGCGCCTTCTCCTTTTGCTCGATAATAGTCGATGTTGTAATACAACGACTTGCGAACTAGGTTCAGACAATGGAGCTGGTGCAGGCCTTCGACATTCGCAGGATAGCCGCCACCGTATTTTTCATTGATTTGGACTTGTTCTGGTCTCAGTCCGACGGACGAAGCGATATCTGCCGGGACGCGAACACCTCGGTCTGTGGATACTGGTCAGCAGAGGTGGCGGACTTCTCCAAAAAGCGAACCCACAATCAATGCCCAGCGCAGCCCAGGCCGCGTCGGTCTCGTTGTTGCCCTTTTTGCGATAGATGTTCTCCTCCATGAAATTTCCATCGAATCGAGTTTCATGAAATGTGATATCCACATCTCTGGTGATCGGCGAAGGAGCGAAGCTTTGGGAGAACGCAGGCCCTCTATTTTGCCAGCTCAGGACCACCACCACCGCAACTCCCGCTGACAGACCAATCGTCACTGCTAGAAGCACTGCGAATAGACAAGCCCAGCCGATGTTCTCTTTTCGAAGTAATTGCCTTCTTCGATGATTTAGCGGAATTTGTCCAGAGTCGCTGTAATCATCGTCGGAAGCTCGCCCTTCGCTTTTCATCAAAGGTGTTGATGACATTGTCGTTACAAGTACTGATGGTGTAGGAAACAAAGACGAAAAACGTGGGCACGGGACAAGTTTTACAGCTCTCGGCTGAGCTTCAAGATTTGGATCTTGCATGACGCTTCCTCCTGGACTTTTGGCTCTTGGAACACGAGCTCCATTTTTGGATGTCAGATCTAGCTCCTGCAAGCTTCTCACACACTCCCAGGTAGTATCGGCTGAGCTGTACTTGGAGGCGTTAGCTAGACCTGCAGGACCGTGCGTCGCTAGCGCGGATCCTTAGCGTCTTTTATTTCGGAGTGCCGTCTTTACGGCTTGGACAAAGCCACGACCAAGCGATAAACTTAGATCGATGTACTGTGCCTCAATACAGCAACAGCATTGGCGAGTCGTTGTCATCATGCTGCATGCTGTCGTATAGGATTGCCCCGCGCCGATGCGGCGGCTTGGGAGGACGCAGCGGCGGAGGCGAGGGTGCGTCCACAAGGTTTCGATAGTCATTGAGGTGGTCACGAAGGGCGAGACGGGCATGACGTGCTGGTAGACCGACCAGAGGATGAGTTGGGTCCCCGCGGCGAGGTACGCGAGCTGAATGGCAATCCATAAAAGAGGCGACCGCTCCCACGCTGTATCGAGAAGTACCATCGAGCAAACCAGTCTCTCAGCATCACAACAGTATCCTCGACCCTTCAATCGCCCTTCCATTGCTCAATTCGCCAATAATCACTCCAAGCTCATCCACAATGAAGGCCACCATCTTCGCCCTGTTCCTCTCCGCCACTGGCGCCCTCGCCGCTCCAGTCGCCGAGCCAGAAGCTGAAGCCGCTGGTGCTCAGAAGTACGAACACTATGGCAACGTGAGTAGTCTTTCATCCAAGAGTGACCTTCCACGATTCCGATGCTAACAGAAGTGAAAATAGTATGGGTTAGTCCAGCTCATGTTTTATTCCCATCTGCTGTGTTGGCACTGACGATCAATCGCCGCAATTAGTAAATACGGCAAAGTGAGTAGTCTTGCTTTCAACCTTGAGCAATTCTTGGGAATTGTAATGCTAACAAAGTTTGAATAATAGTACGGGTACATCGATCTGACCTTCGATTCTCTGCATGAATTCTAATCACCACGGCAGCAAATACGAACACTACCCAGAACATTATGCTTGTGAGATGCTGAGAAAGATTTGGTTGGATGACTGTTCTAACGATGCATTAGCCTATGGTCATTACGCACGCGATGCTGAGGCCGAGCCCGAGGCTGCCGGCGCGCAGAAGTACGAACGTGAGTAATAGGAAATGACACTCCGTGCAGAGACTTGGCTAATCATTTTGGACAGACTACGGAAACGTTAGTTGACCTTGAGCTCCAAATTCTCTACATCGTAATGCTAACATTGATGCGCTTTTTAGTACGGCAAATATGGGTTCGTTGATGTCCTTTGATCGTCGGTTGAATTTCTGCTAATGATGAATGCTATTTAGCAAATATGGGCACGCCTCCGACTAGCACTCTCCACCGAAAGCATTGACGCTGACTTCCCGAACAGCAAGTACGAACATTATCCAGAGCACTACGCAAGTGAGTAAAATTCCAACATCGAAAAGCTATGAGAACGAAGCCAACGCTGTTAGACTACGGACACTACAAGCGCGAGGCATCGAACGAAGACATTGACGCCGTCCTTGATGCTGTGTACGCGCTCAAGGAGAAGCGAGAAGCAACCAAATATGAGCGTGAGTGAAATTCTCTTGACTTGCTGCCAGACCTTAGCTAACTATTCTCCACAGATTACGGAAAGGTGAGTTCTGCTTGAGCACATTGCTATCTAACGAATGTGATGCTAAACAGTCGAGAAATAGTACGGCAAGTACGGTAGTATGTCGGCTCCCATCATTAAGCTCGACGATAAACCTTCCACTAATGCTGTACCAGAATACGAGCACTATCCGGAGCACTACGCTTCGTACGATCACTATGCGCGTGAAGCCGACGCTGAGGCTGCACCTGAGGCCGCACCTGAGCCAGAGGCTGAGTCTTAGAGGATTGGGTCGATGGGTGCGATGCATGAGAGACACGGTTGGAAATTTGGCATTCGAGCATGACATGATTAGCGAATCACGATCCTTACGAGCTTGACGACATAGAGAGCAATGACATTCATTAATTACCATTCGAAATTGTGCCTCTCTGATCAGCACTCGCTACCACTCTGATCAACATCCGCTGCATCTCGATATTAGTTCAGAGAGCATGTCAGCCAAGTTCTTGGCCATCTCCAGCATCTATGTAGCTATCTGAGCTAGGCCGAAGCAGTGCCGTCATTCTAGGCTGCTATAGATCCATGGTGGCTGTTTGCGTCTATGTATAGCTGAGCAGGTGAAGTCGCATCCTGCAGAAAAGCGGAGAAATTGCTTGGCATGGCAGCTCATTGGCGTGCCTTATGTTGCTTACACCACCTTCTATGCGCCTTTTATTGAACTTTGACAACTTTCTTCCCGCCCGATTGAAGCGGGAGATCATCACTAAACAGCAAATGCACCAGATCAGCTGCCTCGCGAGTGATGACAGCTACATTCCCGAGCCCAAGACGCTTGGTGGCTGGCTGCGCTCACCGGAAGATGAGCTGGACGGCGAAGCCACTGAAAGTTTGCAGGCATGATCGCGAAAGCGAAAGTCAAAATACGACAATGGCAGGTGATGACCATTCTACAGCATGTCTTCTGCTTGCTTTTCATATGAGAAAAGATTTCGACTTCATTATATTGCATTAGGCCGCTTTTCTCCGGATTGCATCAGTTCCTGCATTCGACACTTGCTACACCGCAGCAGCACAGAAGGATGCTGACGACTTGAACCAAGCCCGCCGGTGCACAGAGGTGGATACTGATAACCCGCATTGATCCGTGCCTCGTGGTGGCGCAGACTCGGCTGGCTGAGTACGCTGCTTGATGCGAGCGAGGCGGAAGTATCTCGCTGCCGCCGATCCGATCCCACGTGTGATGTGGCAGCAGCTGCCAAGTGTGGAATAGCGTCTGTAGCTGACTGCAGCTTGCCAGCACTGCTTCTTCATGCAAATGGTCCACGGCTCTGGAGAGCGAGGAGTGGAAACCCCATCTCCAGGCGCGTTCGCGGCACAGAGCCTCCGCGGGCGGAAACGACGTGGGAGCTCCAATCAATGATTCGCAGAAGCAGTCTCAGTGGCCAGACGAAGGTGCGTTGATGGCTCTGTGGGCGGCATTGACTCCAACAATCTGTCTCACTGGATGCTGCTTGGCCTGCAGATTGTCATGGTACCGAGCTGGAATTTTGCGGCGCAAAGGATGCGACTCTGCCACTTCTTTCTGTTGTTGGCCATAGCTGCATACCTTTGGGTGTTGGAAAACAAGCGGCGTGTTGGCTCATACGCAGTCTTGAGACATCCTGCACTGCTTTGTTGTCACTCAGCCAAAGCCGCAGATCCCTCAAACATGGCATTGATTTCCGGACGGTCTGGGCTTCATTCGCCTCAAGCTGCTCCACGGACCCAATCAGCCTGGACGCTCGCTTGCCTTTCCCGCTGCATTGACGGGAAGTGCAGATCTTTCTGGGTGAATAGGGCGAGTCGGAACAACATGCGCATGCGAATGCGAATGCGTACCGCCTCGATCGCCTCTCTCGCATCAAGAGGATGTCTGATGGCCAATAGCAGACACCCTCATGGCAATTATGCTTGAGATGTGGCGATAAGAGTGATATGTCTCTCATCAGGATCCTCGTCCAGCTTGAGGGGCTTCATGATGCCGTTGCTCTAGACTCTTTAGACATTTACCAAGCAAGGTGTCATACAGAGGGTCATGGACTGCACATTTCACAGGCATCACGACACCTAGCAACATTGTAATCTGGACGAATCATGATCCGACCCCTACCTGTCAGGACCAGCGTCATTTGCGACCGGACGACAGATTGCGCATGAGTCGCCGTTCAACAGCATGCGAGAGGGCATGCACGAGACCTTGTGATTTAGAGCGCTCACAGAACAGAGTTGCTCCACGACTCGCTCACCGTACTGGAAGCTGGAGAACACGCGAGATACCCCGACTACCAGGCACGCAAGATCTCCTGCCGTTCGGGCGATGCGTGTTATGCGAGCAGCGTGATCCGAGCGGGCAAAAAGCCATGCTGGAAGTCACTGCAGCCACACACGTTCATGCGTTCGACAACGAAGCATAGATCGTCGGTAATCTTGAACACAGACTGCTCCCTCCGGATCCACTTCGATCTCCATCTTCATTGCTGGCCATTTCCAGCCATCAGTGCACTTTACGCCGTGCAGCGACCCACTGCCATGTTTAAGTGTTCGGATGGATTAACGCTCCCGAGATCGAAAGATTTATCAGAGCCTACTCCCAGGAATCGACTAGGCACGACCTGCAAACGGAAATTATGAACGAGGCCGCAACAGCACAGCGCACAACCTGCGATGCAATGCTCATCGCAATGTATCGGCTTTACCTTCTTCTTGGCCCAAAGGTGCGTTAGCTCTTGATCTGACATCGAGTACGTTTTGCATTGTGCTGACCTTTGCTAGAGAGCAGACCACTGAGGTACACAGACGACGATTGTTCCAGCAGATGTATTGACAGATGCCTCTCATGATCGACATGCTCCTCTATTCCACTAAGAAGTCGTCCGTCGATCTCGCTACCATTCATGCAAACCGCAAAGACAAGATTGCGACCATGTTTCGAGACTTCGACGAATACAAGTTCGTGCGGTTGGCGGAGGTCACATTGTGTCACATGGTGCGGAGGTCCTAGAATCTCAAAGCTGCAGTCTGCGAGACTTAGAATCACGTCTAGATCCCACTGTGGACGCCAAGAAAGTGCCTGGTGAGCTTCGAGTCACCCGCGCCTTGCGATTAATATGCCTGAACATTCTTGGTTCTGCTGATAGCAGGGCTCACTTCAGCTGCATTTCCTAACCGAGCCTCAGCTTATTGCCTAGCATGGAAGTACATATGGGGTTGGACGCACATCGATATGCCGCCACTACCAGCTGTGTCTGATCGCCCAGCCACGGCAGCCAAGTGAAGGCGCGTCCAGCACTCAATCAGTGCTCACATACTCGCTGCATCGCTGAGCCACGTGCAGCAACGTCGCATGTAAGAGTCAACTGTTGGTTACGGCGTTCTTTATCATCGGTGAACTGAAGAAAAAAGCTCAGCAAGCCAACCTGTCAGTTGCACAAGCTCTCAAAATGGCTCTCACAGCCAATGAGGCAGCGTTCAGCTCACTTTCGGCGTTTCGGCTTGGTTTATATCATTCATGAGCTGTGGCAACACTGCCACAGGCATTCGATGTCCGGAATAGAGCAACCAGCGAGGAAGACAGACAGAGGGCCGCCGACAGCCGCAAGTTGGCTACCAGCTACCGCAACCAGACAGTCTCCTGCCGCGCCTTCAGCAGGTCAGTGGCCAGCATGCCTGGCTATTTGTCAGCCTCCTTCGAGGACCACGTGTACTCGATCGCAGAAGAGCCGAGAGACTCTCTCGATGCTGCCACCGAAGCCCAGAAGAAGACGTGCAAGAACATGGAGGCCGCACAACTCGACAAGCTGCTGTGCCAAAGGCACGCCGACTTCGTCAAGGGCCTCAAAGAGCTGAAAGCTGCGTTCAAGCTGCGCGCAGATGAAATCAAGGAAGAAGTTGCGACGACCGAGCAGGCTTTCACAGCACTCACTACAAATGAGAGTGACTCTGCCGCGCAGAGCGACTATGGCGTTACCAACACTGGCACGTACAAGCGTACACAAGCAGACGTTGAGGAGGCTCCTTTGTTGTGAACTTGAAATCCTGCATCGCCACAGGTCTGAGTGACATCTCAAGGACGAGCATCAGATAGAGATATGGGTGAACACGTGAAGGCGGTCACAAGACTGCCAGTGATACGTAGCTTTCACAATCGCACTCGCAATCGCTCACTTCAGATCCACAATGGTTCTATTCATGCATTAGTGTTTGCTTTAGTCTTGGCATGTGCAACTGTTGCCGCGACTTTGCACGTCCACTTTCTTTTCGCTTCCTTCTTCCCAATTCTGCCTTCTTCCACTCGAATCGCCGCCACTCACACCAACTCGAACATGGCACCAAAACCGCAGACACAGAAGGTCTATAGCTCAAAGGAGCACCATGGGGCGCTGCTGATCGAACACGAAAACCTCGCGGCCAACCCTCTGCTGCGCCGCGTCACAACCTCGTAGTTCATCGTCACTTCTACGAACGGCAATGGTAATGGCGTTCGGAGTTTCGATGGGCAGCAGATTCGACACGATCACAGACGCCAACTACCAAAGGCGTGTGCTCAGAACGACAAAGCCACCTTCATCTCGTCATCACAGGCAGGCCAGGCAGGCCTGGGATTTGTCAGCGTCGAGAGGCAATACAGGGAGAATCTCAAGCCAACAATGCTGATCAAACATGATGATGGCGCTGGCAGGAGGCATGAGGACACTGCCAGCGACGCAACACAGGTGTGACGGTTTCTCGTGCCTCGTGATCCAGCAGAGCTGCGTGCCCAGCCGTGGTGGAGGTCCGGGGCATGGTGGCGGCAGTAATGAATCTTGTCAGATGCAGCACCACAAGGACAGAGAGCTGGCCCGCAGGCGTGTGGGCTTGCAAGACTCATGATAAGGTTTCAAAAAGAGCAGTATCACCCGACAGGCAGACGCCTGCACTTGCTGCTCGGAGCCCACGCAGCAAGTACGACCACTCTTTCGTCAGCCCCGAATTGGAACGCCATGGGAACTGCATGTCGATGGAGCTGATACAAGCTTGGTCCCACATCTACCAATCGGTCCCCTTCCGGCACTTCTGCGACGCTTTCCAGCCCGTCAGCACATCGCCGCCGAGAAATATCTTGCGCTCAAAGTCTGCAACTCATCGTCGCATCACAATGCCTAATCCGAAAATCCTTCAAATTCACTGTACTCCTGGTCATCACAAGAGTTTTGAGAAGCGCTCTGCTGCAATACTGCCTGGTACTCGTCAAGACTACGCTTCTTCTGACGCCAGGTCCGGTGGGCTTTGGTGAGTGTGGCATTCATCTCGGCGAAGACCTGCGGATCGACTTGCTTGAGAGGCGCTCGGCGGCGACGTCTCTTCTCTGTCGACGGATTGTTGGTGAGAGCGATGTTCCGATCGAAGCTGGACAAAGGTGCCAGACCAGGAGTAAAAGACAAGCTCCGCGGCTTTGCGTAGTTGTGCTTTTGCACCGCTTCATCGCTCTTGGCTTCCACCTCCTCCTGAGATAGAGAGCGCTGTTAGTCTTTGTGGATCTTGGTGTAATGGGCTCTCAACCCTTTGAGACTATTGAATGCGACGAGACTGAGACTGCATGTCGTGAAATGGCAGACGAGGTGTGCGTCGATCGTGGGATGATTGTCGAGATTGCCCATGTTCTCAACTTCCGCGACCGACAGGCGGTGTACTTTGATGATGTGAGACCGTAACTCAACGCCAATTTTCTTCCTGCAACAACGAATAAGCGTAAGCATACCAACTCGTTCAGTTCATGCTTACGTCTGCAAGCTGCGTAGATGCAGGGCTTGCGTCTGGTAGCGGAAAGTGGCCGGTCACTTCCACGCTTCTTCAATACTTTGTTGAGATTGTAGGGTGCAGCCGCGCTCGAGTGTTGGGGTGCCATTTGCGAGAAGTTGTGGTTTGGAGAGGCTGAATGTCTCGATTGCATCGAAAACAGATGTCTCTTTTCGCTCCCGATCTAGTACTCGGACGGTCTGAGAACATGGGTCGATCCGAGAGGTCAACAATCGTCTTCATTGACATCCTGCCGCTGCGATTGTACACACGTTGAGCGTAGGTGATTTGCATTTGTGAGATGAGCAGGAGAGTGGGCCCGTTTGGCTGTGGTGGGCATACTGCTAGATCCTAGATTTTTCAGTCAGTATTCTCGCAATGATCACTTGTATCACCAAGTATAATTCATTCCTGATGCAACTTCAAGCTTTTCCCATGACATCGAATGTACACACAGTGAAGAGGTCAATATCTTCATGTCGAGAATGGCATGTCGCTCGTCTTGTGGCAAGTGGTCCATCATCTGCACCAGTTGCGTTTGTGTCAAATCGGAACACTATCGAGACTATGCACAGTAAACGAGCTAGTGTTTTTCTCGAGGCACTACCTACGTCAATGCCTGAAGAAACTCTGCATCCCCGTGCAGAGAGTATCGTGCCTTTGCCTGGAAGATGCTAGATCTTGGTGTCTTCTGTCTTGTCTTGATCATGCTATCCCCACCAAACTTCAGTCCAGCTCATCGCCGGTGTGTTTACTCATATTCTTGATCTCCTCATCGAGCACAGCACAGTCTCCACAGCTGTTGATTCTGTTGCCTCGTCTGATGCAGGCAAGACACACTGCGTTGCTTTCGAAACGGACGGTATCGTTCCTCAGTTTGACGTATTTCTGGCGCGCTTGCACATAGATTGGCACGAGGATAGTACAGCCGACTGACCTCGGGAAAGGGAAGGTCCGGATTGCGTGGCAGAGGTCTGCCAGTGAGTCGAAGCGGTCATAGGTTCCGTCCACGGAGGTGTACAGACCGCAGTCGGTCAAGGCGTCGAGGATTGTGACTGCAAGCTCGCGGTGACAGCCACAGGTTTCACCTTCGGGACCGTGGCCGCGAGTACCCATGTACCCAGCAATCGGCTCACGGAGGCCGGCCAGCGCAAGGGTGATGTCGGTGTGCGCAATGTCGAGGTTCTTCTCAATGGCCGCTACAATTATTAGCTCAGCTTACAAGACCGTAACAAGTGCTTGCGTAGGACTTACACGGTGCTGCGGTCGCATCATTGTTCGTCTCCGTATCTGAGCAGTCTTCGAAAGTAGCCTGCCGGCCCCATTGAGCTTCGAAGGTGGGCCAGTTGTAGTGGCGCACAAGGGCGGTATTGGAGATGGAAAAGTGATGCAGCGTGTAGGCTTGGTAGCCCTGAGCGGCTGGTTACTTCCGCGCTTTTTGAGCACTTTGTTCAGATTGTAGGGTGGCGTAGCGAATGGGTGTTTGTTTGCCATGACGATAAATGTCGGTCTGGTCTGTACGTGTGCATAGACTGAGAAGGAAGTAGTAGAAGGAAGTTGGACATGGAGCTTGGTCAACCGCTACCCTTCTCGTGGTGGTTGCACTTGGTGTGCTGTTTGAGGACTCACTTCGACAGCTACATCGCTGAAGCCAGACGCCCACCACGCCCACCGCGTCCACCGCTTCCCCCGCGTCCCCAGCTTCTTCAGTGACTAGTCAGAGAAGCCCTCAAAGTCGCTGTACTCTTGATCCTGGGAGGGCCCCTCGAGTTCAGCTGGCTGTACTTTCGGTTCTTCCTCGCGTTGTGAAGACTCTTCAGGATCATCTTGCTGTCCGGCCGACTTGGCCTGGCGACTACTGATTTTCCGGTCGTACCAGTCACGATGAAAGTTGGTGAGTTTTTCCATTCATCTCGCGGGACTTTCCGCCGGTGGCACATCTCGACGAACATCGCGTGTTACGCAACGTCAGTCACCGTGATGTAGCTCACAGCGCAAGGAGCAATGTCAAAAATCTACCACACGCTTTCCCATCCGCCTCCACGTGCTGCCTGAGCCATGAAAGCGATCGCGAAAATCTCCGCCGATCTGGACAAAGCTCACGATGATTGTCAGTCGCAGTTCACGGGCATGTGTGATTGGAACTCACTTAGCACGTGGCAGAATCTGTGCCAGCTTGAACCTGAGTGCTACGAGTTGGTAGATCTGCTGGAGGTTCGTGGCTCCCACCCGATCGCCCCCGCCATCAGCATTGACGTTGTTGCAGGTCTTTGGGAGATACATATTCACATGCGCCTGCCCCGCCAACCGAGATGCTAGAACTTCTCTGACCGTTAGCATTCGTGCGGAGCAATAACATTCTCTCATTGAGGGGATATCAGTTACCGTGTCGCCTGTCACTCTGATCTCGACATCCTTATGTAGTTTGAGGAGCTGGGTTTCCCGTGCTTTCTAGCCCTTCTCTTGGTGCAAGTCCGTGGCGAACGGGGTGACAAGTGGGATGCGAAGTGTCGTCTTCGTGAAAGACTTGAGAAGCTTCTCGGGCGCAATGCTTACTGCTTGGTGCTTCGCCTTCGATGAAGGACAGGTAGGCTGCGTGCGCATGGGTAGCCTGAATTCCGCAAGGGGAAGACGATTCCGTTGTGTAGGTCGCTGAGCTCATGCAGACGCCTGTTGGCGTTTGCGAATCCTGCGGAGGCCATCTTGGAGATTTGGGTGTTGGTGGTGGAGTCCAAAGTCCTGTCTCAGCGCACAGTGGCCAATGTTGGAAGATGCGCGGCCGAGGGCTTGATGAAGGCGGGTCGGCGCAGGCTCCGTAGCGACGTGGTAGAAAATTCAATGCTACCAGGTCTGGTGAGGTTGCCAAAGTGAAAGCTGCAGGAGCGCGCGCACGTGGGCTGGCGCGATTGTCGGAGATGCTGTGGCGGAAGATTGGAGCCCTCACGGGCGACATTAGGAAAGCCGTTTGCTTCATGGAAACGAGTCGCGCACGCGTTCGTTTGATTGATGGTGCTCTGGCTGCCACATTCACTTCTCCTTCACTTGTCCTCTTCTTACTTCCCTTCAGCTCTCACTTTCGCAACACGACATCACTAAAATGCAATGCACATTCCGCGTTGTCTCATGTCGGCGTCGCCTGAGGTACTCAACGCACTGCGAGAACTGCGATACCACAGCGCTACCGTGGCTGAGGCATTGGGCTCGTAGGTCACGTGCGTCGTTCGCACACATGACAATGTGTACGGCGCAGCTTGTGAGAGACTTTTGATGGACAAAGATAACGACTGCCGCAAACTGACAGTCTACATCTGCGCTCTCAAGTTGGATGCGCAGCAACCGATTGTTCAGATCAACGGATATGGCTTCCAGCGAGTGGTGGATTCCAGCAAAGCTCTGACCATCACCATGCGCTCTGCAACCTCTGGCCTCCGCGCAACCGAACTCAGTGGCTGCCCATCGATCAATATGGACCTTCTGAAAGCTCCTCTCCGTGGTTTTCCGGGGCTGCAGACCGTTACAGTGCACGACCGTTTCAAATTCGATCTGAACTGAACAATGTATGTCAAGGAGAACGTTTTTGAGACCTCCCTTTCACAGTCGACGTTGACTTTTGGCTTCCCGAACACTCTTCCCCGTGGACATCCGTGGACAACAGCGAGTGCACAGATCTGTACACTCGGTTTTTGGGAGCACATCCGCTCATTGGCATGGTCCAATGGGTGCACAACGTGTCGATGTTGGGTGCTTCGCTGAGACGACAGCCGGCTATGCAGCACCGCATGACGCAGTGAGTCAACTTGTCAGGTCAACCGGTCGTGATGTCCCCAAACTTATGCTGGAGCATTCTCTGAGAATATCGGACCTGGAAGAAGCCCTAAGCGGGACCACGGATGAGGAAGGCGATGTTGTTGAATGCAAGGCGCTGAAGAAGGTCAAGCGGCAGCATTTACTGCACGCACATGGTCTTCTGCACTTGGACGAATTGTCTAAAAAGTACAATGCCATGCTCGACTGCGCGACATGCCCGCGCCCGGGGGTCGTTCTTGAGGACGAAGATGATTAGGTAGCGGAGGATCATGCCGTGGCCTTCTACACCTCCCCAGCGAAATACAAGCGACAGACGACGAAGTCAGTCTAGAGGCATTTTGCTCCCTGGCCCGCCTCAAGACGCTCTTTGCTGAGCATTCGTCTGAGCTTAGCATCAAGTCCAAGACACCATCTTCAGCGACGCGAGGATGACTCTGGACGCAGGCTCCGACCGTGACATTGCCCGCACGTCCACTCCGGAAGACGTCGCTGCCATTCAAAGGAGACTCCAACGAGCCCGTTCCATGTAGCAGGCCATTGATGCGGTGGTGGCCCGACGCGCTTGGGACCCAGACGCCAACGACAGACTCGAAGACATCCTCAACAACTCGCTTCCTAGGCATAAAGCCGCGACGTGGACATGGAAAATCTCCGCAAATGCTACGACGGCCATCACCGACTGTGTGCGAGGCAAAAGGCAGCCACAGCAGCGGTGTAGACAGTGTTTTCATCAACGCAGAGCTGCCATTGCCTGCACTTCCTCGTGCTCGCTTGCCATCATCGGGAATGATACGTCTCACCTCACATTTGGAGCAAGGTGGCACAGAGGTAGGGAAGGTAGTGGCAAATGTTGCTCACCACCTCTCTACAAAGGCCGGCAGAAATGAGCCCGAAATGTCGCCCGGAGTGGTCGCTACCCAGTAGTGCAGTGACAACTCATTCGAAGGTTGCACCAACTCTTTGATATGTGGCCCGAAGCGGTACGTGTTGAAGCCTGTACTGCCAGTGTACGCCTTCATGTAGGATGCGGAATTTTGTGTCCGTAATTGTATCAATGTGCCAACCGGCATCTCCGCAAGTCAGATCGCCACCTATTGCATCGACGCTCTCGGCATCATGCCAGAGACCATTCTCAATGACGTTCTGCAGGGCTGTATTAAAGCTGAGCATTTGCTCGGACCAGCTCCACAGTTTCACCACTCCTCCGAGCTCTTGGAACATATCCCTCGTTCTAGCGACGGTGGGGCTGCCCTTGACTGGCGTATTCCACGTGCGCTCCACGAGACTTCGAAATATTGGACACGTGATCGCCGAAAATGCACCTGTCTGTACAGCCTCCAAGGAATTCGAAGGTGGCTTTGCATCTGGCTGCTGGCTCTGACCGACTTCGGGTGCTAAGTCGGCACCATCATCCAGCGACAGTGTAGATGGGCGAACTCGCAGAGGGGGGTTGCTGTATGGTCGTAGAGCTCGCTGTGGAGTGCTGTCTGCGTTCGATGCTCAATCGATCAGCCCAGTCGGTCTCCGGGCAGCAGTCGTGCGGAAAGAGCTTGACGGATCGGAAGGGGGTCCAGTACGTGTATGCGGCGAGCGAACATGGTGCTTGTTCTGGGATTCGGAATGCTTGGTCGCGAGCCCATCATGAGAGCGGAGTGGTTTGGCAGAAAGGCCGTTGTAGGATTCGAGTCCCCCTGAGCAAGAGCGCATTGAACGAGTGTTGTGACGTGGTAGAGCTTCTGTCAGCGGGTACAAGCGTGGTGAGCGCTTTGCGGCGCTTCAAGGGACTTCCCAATTCTTGCTGCGCTTCTGTGCGCGTGCTTTGTACTTGAGGCTCTCGGTCGTCTCTGGAGGCACGGGATGGACGGCGGGGCAACGCAGGATAAGCAGAACCGGAAGCCTCCGCGACTGACGTCGAGACTGTCACTTCCAGGCCCGCATTCTCGTTGGACGAAATGATATCACATCGTCGGATGATATCGTAATCGCTTGTTGCGACTGGAGGTCGTCAGAGAAGATTTCAATGGTTTAGCGAGCACAATCAGAGCCACAGTGTCTCCACTTGGCCATGGTGAGATGCTCGAGCTGGATGAGGAGCGGTAGATGCGTGGCAATCGGACACGAGGAGAGACAAGGGCAATTTTGCAGTCTGACCAATATGTGGTAAGTGTGGACATGGACCAGTTGCAGGTAAAAAACGGAGGCAAGTGCAATTACGCCAACAAGTGGCCATGCAGCATTCCACGGGGTGCAGGGACGAAGGGACGTGTAATCCGTGGAATCTGGCAAGAACAGATCTGAACATGTGAAACGTAGATTCGGTTCATTCGCTGTGATACAGCTGTATTCTTGATCATGTACACGGCAGCACGAAATCGGGGCTTTCTGCCATTCCCCATTGCTTCCGGTCCAGGTTTTGGCCGGCGTCGTGGCCTCAGCCAAGTCTTCGGACTCCTCGTTGACAGTGGCTCATTCCGCACAGTCTTCGGTCTCGTTGCCGCGTCTGATGCACGACAGGTGAACTCGGCTCTTCTTCAACTTCAGCATGTCGTTCGAAAGGGCCTCTGGTTTCTGCTCTGCGGCCACCGAGACGGGATATGGAAAGTGCTCGCCATCGAGTGACAGCGAACACGAGGAGATGGAGTTACACAACTCATGGAAGGTGGAGTGTGCGTCGACGTTGACTCGTTGGCCGGCAAGCTGGGTCAGGATGCTGACGGCTGTGTTATGTAGGCAGTCGCAAGTGCTTCCATCTACGACAGGGTGCCCAGCGCGACCAAAACGTTCAAACAGGCTACTCTTCAGATCCTGGACGGCGATAGCGATGTGCACGTAGGCGTTATGAAGGTGTGGTAGATATTTCCTGTGCTTTGCTAGCTCAGCTCTCATGTCTGCAGACTTCTGTTTCCCCAGCGCTTCTTCAGCCTCCTGGTCCATCTCTGATTATTGGCAGACCTGAAGATTGACTGGTGTCCCAGGAAGCGCCTTCCACTGCTCGCCATCAGAGTGGTTGAGAAGAGGTACGTGTCCCGGAAACAGCTTTGCGGCGTGATTGGCCTCTTATCATATTTCAAAGGCAGAGAGCTTTCTTTGCCGCTGGAGGTGTCTTCTCGCGAGACGTTGCACGATGGTGTTCGCTGTAAACTGTGCAAGTTTGTCTGTGTGCGTGATGTCCAAAACGATGTGGTTTTTGACTTTCCGGTTTGCTCAGAGCGCATCCATGTGGACCAGAGCTGGCCAGATTGGCTCGAAAAATCGATGCCAGCAGAGAGCGGACTCGAACCTTGCGCTCACAACTGGTGGATATCAGAAATCGGTGACAGTCTCGCGATTTCGATCATCTCCTGTGGCTCTCAGTGCCGATAATGGGATGTTCATATAGGGCCATTTCGTATGAGGTTCGAGCGCGAGAAAGCTGTCTTCCTGGCCATTGAGAGATGCTTCACGCCCAATTTCCTGTGCTTCTCACTCGTCCTGATCAAGACCTCGCTTCTTCTGGCGGCAGTTCAGATGGGCATTGCTGCTTCGGTGCACCGTTCCCTTGCTTTCTTTGATTTCCCTGTGGGAGCCCGAGACACACGAGACTCATCTAGGTCTCCAGCCCTTCCATCACACAAGCTTGATGTAAAGGTCAGAGGTAGTGATCGTCACTGTCGTTAGGGGACGGGGTCCAATGGTAAGATACTTCTTGGGAGTGCAAAGCCGCGTCAACTGTTACGTACAAACGCATAAAGCGAGTGCGTAACGTCCAAGAAAGGATGCTGGTTCGAGTCCTGCCTTCTCCAATCTTTTTGTATATGCTCGTTCATTCTGCTTTCCTTTCGCTTTTCGCACCTCTCCGAGGACGTATCGTAAAAGGTTTTTCGAGCTCTCTAGCTTGTTTAGCAAGGCACTGCTATTCTACAAGCATTATGTAGCGGCCAGAAACAACAGCTGCCACTGTTCAGGGGATGTGGTCTAACGGTAAGATCCTCCTTGGTATGGGCTAAGTCCCGCGTTTGTTGCAAGAGTGCCTAAGCGCACAGGTCGCCTAAGAGCGAGTGTAGTGCCTAAGTGCACAGATCGCCTAAGAGCGAGTATAGTGCCTAAGCGCACAGTTCGCATAAAGCGAGTGCAACAACACCAAGGAGGGATGCATGGTTCGAGTCCTGCCTTCTCCAATCGATCTTTTGCAACTCTTTTGTGCTTTTCTTCGTCCTTGTGTTTTGCGCGTTCTCTGCGCAGAGTCGCTGCGCTTGGTCGAGTTCGCTGGCCCCTCTTTTTGTTTGCCTTTGTCTTGAGTTTCAACTCAAGCGCCGGCTTCCTCTCGCCCACTCTGTACAACAGTCTCAGCAGTCGTAATCAGATGATGCGCGGCGGTTGAAGTGACCAACCGAGCTTTTGTTTGCTCGAAAGTGCCATGCAGCAGCGGCCCGCGCGTACGCCTTGCTTAACTTTGGTCTTCTGGCAAACGTTTTCTGGAATGGTCTTGGACACATTGGACCGGTGCCGGAGTGCAGACTAAGCGCGCAAAATCGGCAATCCTACTTGTCGAAGCCACATCCGCATCGCGAAGTGTGAGGTTCCTGTGAAGACCTCAAGCCCGCCAGCCTTTTGAGCGCGACTTCACCGGGGAGCAGTCACCAGATGACATTCAGTTGCCCTCTTCACGGTCCTGTCGGGTGTGTGTTCTGTTTGAGATCCTTAGTAGTCGTAGTCGTGATGTTGTATTGCAGCTGCGTTGATGCCTCAGGCCGCTATATTTCCTCTCGCGAAAAAGGCAGCGACTAAGGCGGCGACCACCACCACCATCACCATCGACTACTTCAAAATCGCCATATACGCAGCAGATACCACGGATCCAACCTGGGAGAAGGTCTCCTGATTCTTTTGTGAGCGCGTGTAACTCCTTGACCCGAGACTCCGAGACTGCATTTGGCCACTTCGAATCCCTTCTGGAAGGGAATTCGACAGCGTTTTGAATTTGGTTTTCCGAAAGGAGCTATCTTGGGGCTGTACGGCGGTCCAGTCATCTTTTTGCTCGCAGGCCTTGGGCTACACCCGAACTATCTGCAAGCATGGTCTGGACGTGAGACGACCGCATTATACTGGCAACACGTTCTCCACGGCTGTAGTGCGACAATACTCACGGATGGCGCGGCTACTCTCTGGGATCCAAGACTTGTGTTGCGCTACCGAGCGAACACATCTGGAGTCCCGTCGAGCGCTTTCACTGCAGAGATTGTGCTCTTGTTCGATCGTCTGCGATCTTGCTGTGTTGTTGGGAAGCGTCCTGTATGATGAAGGTCGGCTGGAATCTGGATGTGCGCAAAGGCCACGGATTCAGTTGAAAACAGCAGGGATCTTGACTACGTTTGTGATGGCTCTCGTTCGTGTCGCACCGATTCGTGGAGATGCTTGGCAAGGACCGGCCTGACGAAGTCATACTTTCGGCGATCAATTTCGTCATGAGCACTTGTCTGCCGCCGTATCATTTTTCAGCCAGCTCGAAGGTCAGACGTCGGTGGATGACTTTTCCGGGATCTATCAGAGAGCAGAGGTTCGGTATGACCCCACATTATCCGGGCTGGACACAAGTCTGGGCCAAGAGCGACAGGGATTCCAATCTGGTTGTCGGCCCTTGCATGGAACTGAACGTTGAATGGTGCCAAGGTATGCTCCATCTCGTACCGCACACTGTTCTCCTCTTTGTGCCGCTTAGCCCGACAACCAATCTCTGTCCCGCGTAAGACAAGCATTGTGGTATCGCTTTCGAGGCTGTCCATATGCAGGAACCTCCAAGGAGTCGCGATACTGCGGCGCATGATGCCTCCATCTCGACAGCCGCCCTCGGGTCTACCGCATCCGTCAGGCAGAGCCTCTCCGCGTGCTGTAACACGAAGAAGAAGCCCCTGTAACCTTTAGGATGCTCCGAGATTACCAAGTATATATTGATTGGTGTGGTTCACCAACCCTGCCAGCGGGACCTGCTCTGCCTGATTTTCCGGCAGTCTTCGCCAGAGCCTCAGAGAATCTTTGCCCTGGAGGCCGAATCGAAATCGCAAACCATGCGCTCGTTTCCTGCGTAAAGTCCTGGTCGGTGATATTCCAGAACAACTGCTGCGCAGATGGTCAAAGCGGTCACCGTCACCATGATCCGCCCGTCACGCCCATCACGGCCCGCCACGCTCGTTGCCGCAACTCTCTTTGTGCTGCTCACACTGTTCTCAGTTACATTTGTGAGTAATCATATCTCACAAGATTCTGAGAACGCAAGACTTATAACAACACCAGCGTGAACCATTGAGAACAAGAGCTGGAGCATTGCTACCACGACCACATAACGATGGCACGCAGATCGAGCCTTACAGCAGCAGGCTTCACATCCTGCTGCCAGCTTCCAATCCCGCCGTCGATATGTGCAAGACCTTGTTGACTGGCTCAATGCTTGGGTACCCCACGCCGACACTCATTGCTTGGAACGAGACATTCGATCGCGAAGGCCTTCTTGGTGGCGGGAGTCACGTTGCAAAAATCTCAAGAGTCTTGGAATGGCTCGACGACTTGCCGCCTGAGACTGACAACGATCTCATTTTCATGATGGACGCATACGGTATGACGGCAGAGCTCTCGACTATCCAACAGCACTAACCAGGCGCCAGACATCTGGTTCCAACTTCCACCCGAAGTCCTAGTTGAGCGGTATCACATGATAAACCGAAAAGCCAACAAGAGACTTCGAGACCGATTGGGAAGTGCATATTACGCTGAGAACATTCGACAGACCATTATTTTTGGTGCTGGAAAGCGATGTGCTCCCAACCAAATGCACACCGTCGCCTGTTATCCCATTCCGGACTCTCCTTTGCCGGATGATTTATACGGAGCAAATACAGATACAGTTATGGGCAAAAACAAAGTCACAAGCCACAGACAGAGATATCTCAACTCCGGGTATGATTCAACCTTTTTTCCTGATGCCGCTACAAAGTCTGATAAACTATGCAGGTACATCATGGGGCCGGCCAAGGACATGCGACTAATGTTCAGACGGGCATGGGAGAAGGTCGAGGCGAATCAAGACCATGACCCATGGGACAACGGGAGCGGTGGTTCTGACTTCATGTATGTGTCCAACATTGTCAGCCACATATGTCGTTGCGCCATTTACTAATAGCGAGATCTCTAGGTACCATGGATCTGATCAAGTACGTTCCTCTTTTGAGCAATATCAGATCAACTTCCCACTGACCTCCAATAGTCCATATTCGATACCGTATGGGGCGAGCAAGAATTCCAGCGCGAAGTAATCCGACGGAGACACCAAGGGTGGATCGACCGCTTGCTCCGCCGCGGCCAGACAACTCCCCTTCATATCGAAGGCACGCTTGTTCAGGACCCTCTAAACCCACCTTTCACCCATCAAACCATGGAGCACAAAGCAGGAAAGCCGGACGAGTTCGGGATTGGCTTGGATTATTTCAGTGACCTCGGACAACAGACCGTGAATACCGAAGATGACACACAATATCTTGTGCACGGCTACAACGTTACTGGACAGACCGAAGCACGCCCAAAAGGACTCTTCAACTGCCCCTCTCGAGTGACTGGAGAATTGCCTCAAGATGTTCTTAAGACGTCGCCTCCATCGAGGGTAGAGGAACCCTGGAGCCTGCTGCCACTGTTCACGAACCATTGCCTCAATACGATACCGGTGATGATCCACCACAATGGAGATAAGGGTGCCCGATCATGGCAGTGGCCCATGACATGGATGCAGCCCTACGCCCGACGCCAATTCGAGACCATACTGGGAGACGAGAGCAATGTCCTCGCTGCGGGCAGATCAGCAGGCGGTGCAACTCTTCCGACGGGCGAGTATTTAAGCTTCCAGGAGCTGTGCACGCAGGACTTCGAATACGAGCTTTTCAGAGATGTAGCTCCTCCAGAAACCCCTCCGAAGGGCTGGTAGTATCTGATTTGGATACCACAGCGCAGAAGCACAGACCATTATACAAAAAGACATAAAATATTGCACAGGTGCAAGATAAAAAAAATACAAAAATTGAAATCTCCAAATGGCTGGAAGTATCTTGATCTATCTGCAACAACAGGCAGCATAACTTAATGAACATCTGGCAAAATCCACTCACCCCTCCCATCTCTAAATACCTCCTCGTGAAATGGCCTGCAAATCTCATCAAATTTGATCCACTTTGACTCGAAATCGCCATCCTCAGTATTCGCTGAGGTAGCCCTTCCGCCACCTCTCCATCTCTCATCAGGCCAATACTCTCTCATGCTATCTTCATCATAACCGCCATACGCAATCGGCATGACCGGCTCCCAAATATGCGCATCGTACAAATATCTCGTGTAGCCTGCGTACCACGTCTCGTTCCACCATGTCTCTCGTAGAGCTTTGCGCCCGTCTCTGTGTGCATTGTGGTGAATGACTGCGGGGACGATACCAGTCCAAATATTCGTGAACAGTGGGACTTCGGACCATTTCATCCAGCGCGGGAATTTGGGATCGTGGTTGAAGGTCCAGAACGGTGGCTGCGTATCTGTGATGTCTTTTGCGAGAGTTTGATTTGTGACTCCGTAGGGATGCGTTGGTGGAATGTTCTCACGTTGTTCGGCTAATTCGAGCTCGGTTGTATCGTTCCAGTGGAGCCAGGCTGTGTCGTCTTCGGAAAAGACTGTGTTGAGGCCGATTTCCATTCTGTAGTCGAGGCCGATGCCGAACTCGAAGTTCTTGTCTGGGCGAAGAGCGGCTTTCTTTCGGACTTCTTCTACATGGGACGGAACGAAGGGGTGGAGAGGTTCGTATCCACCTTCGAGCTTTTCTTTCATCTTCTGCAGATTGTTGCGCGAGTCTTGACGCAAAGCTTCACGCCAGACTTCCTGGTCTCCGAGGATGTGAGAGAAGATGTACTGATCTGAACCCATGTTCGCCTCGAATGGATCATTTGTGAGGAGGTCGCGGGCCTGATTGAACATTTTGCGCATTGCCTTTACAGTTCCCATTGCCACTCCAGAATTAATGAATCGTGGGCGAAATTTGATGAAAGGGTTCGCCTCATTTCCGATGTCTGTGTCTGTCTCCGGGCCATAGACGTCTTCAGGAAGACTGGAAAATGGGACAGCATAGCAAGGCGGATCCTTCTCAGTCCATGGCCAGCAGCGCTTTTGGCATCCAAAGATAATTTCTTGATGAACGTTGTGCTCCTTCGCGGCACTTCCAAGTTCCTTGGCTATGCGTTCGTCTGCTCGCTTGTTGACAGCAAAGTAGCGATCTACCAGTGTCTGAGGCCGAAGCTGAAGCCAAATATCGTAGCCATCTATCATGAGCACGAGATCATCGTCCTTTGCCGGGTCGAGAAGGTTGAAATATTGTGCTATTCCAGTCACCTTCGCCAAGTGAGAGCCGCCTTCGACATATTTTGGATCGTCAAAGTCCTCTCCCCAATTCACAACAACAGGATCCGGATAGCCCAGGATTCCCGCGCTGACCATGACTTTGCAGAGGTTGACATCGGCCTTAGATGCTGGCACCACGAGGTGCAAATTTGCTGGAGGGTTTTTGCTGATTGTATGGTTCTGTTTTGACCCAGAGATATCTGTTACTTCTTTTACGGCTGTCGCAATTGATGTTAAACTCGGTGATGAAGGCTATACAGTATGAGTAATCAGTGCCTTGGAGCTGCGGAATGTTTACTTACATGAAGAATATACACGATGAATAAGATCCACGTAAAAACCAGGAAGAAAAAGGGCTTGCCTTGCAGCATGACGATTGCTCTTATGCCAGTCCGCGAGCTGTCGTCTTGATCAGTACCAGGATTCGACGTGTGGCCTTCATGAGACGTCAAAAGAGCGGCCGCTTCTTCTGCCTTTTTGGCAGCAGCTTCTGAAGCAGCCGAAGACCACGACCGTTGCCGCATGGTCATACTGATCCCTGTCCCTTGCCTTCCGGGCTGTGCAGTATCGTGTCGCAAAGTTTATCCAGCCAAGGTCCCGGTACAGTAGGTATGGAATATCATGTCCAAGTCACACAACACATCTGGCGTAGATGAGCGCAGTGCTTAGGGTGGGAAAAGTAGATTTGGGGTCCACGACTTCTCCTGTGCACCCGGAAAGGGATTAGCGACGGGAGTCCTGCATGGCTTTCGCGGAAAGGATGCTGCAGCCACAGAAAGTAGACTTCGAAAAGTCGGATAATCGTTGCTGGCCAAGACGTCGGTCGGTGTCAGGGTCGAGATTAGAAGCAGGCGCACTAAGACACGACGGATCTCTCACCAATGAAGATCGGGGAGCCACATTCTGCAGTGGTGCCAAGACAATTCGGTACTGGCCTGCCGGGCTTGACCTGCGTACCGTGGCGCCGCCGAGGCTGCTGAGGACACGTAACGGCTGAGACGGATGCGTCGCACAAGCTGACTGGATGTGTGGCACAAGGTCAGAAATGGCAGACATGTGCTGGACGCTGAACGAAGATGGAGAAGCCGGGCAGAATTTGATTGACTTTGGCCATATATCCCGCTATGAACGCTATCAAATGGAACACAAATGCTGAGACTAGAGGGTACACCTGTCGCTGGACATGTTCACAGATTATTGTTCGCCAGGCTGTGCAGCCTGCCGTTGCTGAAACTCCTGTCCTGCCAGCCCTTCTGCTGCTCCTGCCGGCGAGACGCCTGCTGCTGCTTCTTGAGGTTGTCCTTCGAATGGGAAGGTTCCTTCATGAGCGACTTGTTCGGCCACAGGTTCTGGTTCGGAGACCACTCCGTCCTTCGGCGGAGGAGGCTGAGCAGGGCGTGGTTTCGGAATAAGCGGCTCGTGTTTCTGTATCTTTGTCGGATGGTAAGCCTCATCGTCGCCTGGCTGAAACAGGACCTCTTCAGTAGCCTTGCAAAGCCGCCGCCAGCTTAGCCAGCCGCGTCGGTCAGTCCATGCACCTCCTTTGCCTCCGTCGACAATCTCCTCTGCGTCTTCCACAGGCTCAGCATTATACCAAAGCAGGTTCGCAATCGGTTCATTCGAAATGAGTCTCTCATCAAGACTATGAGTCGCGACTCTCAGCTCAGCTGCTTTCTTTTGGAACCACATCCTGCGCCACCAATACTTGCGGAAGAACTTCTCTGCTGGGTTTCCAGTGACGTGCAGTAGTACAGGATGCTGGTGTGTCAAAACATTATAGCCAAGTTCAACGCTTTCCCAGCCAGCCGGTGTTGAATTTGTGTTGTTCAAGCCAGCGTCCAGAGATTCAAATGGTGGCCGTGAAGCCAGAATGTCCTCACTGATGCTGATTTCCCACGGGTTCACTGGGTCGTGGTGTGCATCCGCTGGAGGAGACCAAGAATCTGTCTGTCTTGTGAATGCAAGTTGACCTTTCCAGAACGCCAGAGTCTGAAACATCGTGGAATCGTAGTCTATGCCGATATGGTATTCTGTCCGTCTACCGAAAGTTATGGGCTCTGTACGGATTAATGTGTTGTTGTTTGGATCCTCGTGATCGTAGTACACCCTGTTCTTCGCCACTTCCAGTAAATCTGGCCTGTTTAGCAAACGCTGGTATTCCTGGTCTCCAAACAGGTTGGCAAAGTAGAATTGATCAGAGTCTGTCACATGGTTGAAGTGAATGGCCTCCAGTGTGGCATTGAAAATGTTCACGAGGTCTTTGACAGTGCCCAAAATTGTACCGCTATTGAGCCATTTTGGGGGATTCTTGTCGCGGTTCTCGTGATCGTACACCGGCCCAAATGCTGAGTAGGACATTGTACTTTCTGGAACAGCCCAGCAGGCAGGACGGCTGAAGTCTACGGGCCAGCATAGCTTGTCCGGCCCAAAGACGACACTCTGATACATTTCCTGCTCGGCAAAAATTTGTTCTCCATAGCGCTCAATCGTTCTCGCATTTGCAGCTGCGTTGATGGCGAAGAATCTCTTGAGAAGAACGTCTGGCCGTAGTTGAAACCAGATATCGTAGCCGTCTATGATCAGAACCAGATCCTCCTGGTACTCGTCCGAGGCTTCAAGTTTCTCTAGATAGCGGAGTATGCCTTCTACTTTCGCGAGGTGCTGAACGTATCCATCAGTAGCTTCGTGATCGCCATAGTTGATGAGCACCGGTGTCGGGTAGCCCAAGATCTGCGCCGAAAGCAGCAATTTGCATAGTTCTGAGTTGGTGCTGGTGGCCGGTATGAGGAGGTGCAGGCGGCCTTTGCCGATCGGAGGCTGTTGATCGAGCTGGTAATTTTGTACTGTCGTATCGTCAAGGGCAGCTAGAGGCGATGAGCCTGAGAAGCCGTTGTGGTAGAAATAGCTCAGGCGGAAGCCTCGTATCCAGAGCCATGCGACCAAAGATGCAACGATCGTAGTGGCTACGACTTTCGCAACCTTTGATGAAAGTATCCGCCAAATTTGTTGGCGGTCTCCTGTGCTCCCGTATCCGGTAAAGCCACGTAACTTTGAGAAAATCATCAGCACGACAGGTCGCCAGTCCGCTGTGTGAGGAAGTGTCGTGGAAGAAGTTGCATATCCTGGAGTGACGCCGTGTCTGTAGTCCGCGGCGCGAAGTGCGTCCAAGCAAAAGAGAGTCCGTCTTTCCAGCAAAACGGATCCGGCCAAGGAGACGGCAGCTAGCGAGTGCTGAGATGCCACAAGAAGTTCCTTGTCGTGTGTGGCGGCGGGAAGCTCTGCCCTACGAGTGCTCCCGACGCGCGGTCTGCCACAACCAGTGCCACCTTTGCATTCTCCTTGAGCCCCTTGCTGGTGCTTCTCTCCTCGCTTGCTTTTCTGCGTAGCCACAGCGGTGGAGAGATGTGCTCGGCTGGAAGAGGCCACGGAGCCCACAAGCTATGCAAATTTAGACATTGCACAATTTTGCCATTGCTATTTGGCCTTAGCGTCCACCGGGCCGAACCGGGGCAAAAGTCGTGGTCGGGCGGACCGGCTATCTGCTATCTGTCATCAGATGCTTCCGTTCGCTCCCTCGCTCCCTCTCCTGATTACTACTTCGCAGATGCCCTTATCATGGCTTTGCTGGCAATCCTCTCACGGCGAACACAGTCCTCCGGTCCTCCGGCTTCAGCGTCTTTCAATGCTTTGCTCCCCGTTCGATGCTGCTATTCCCTGACGATGAGAGCTTCGACGATGCAAGCACTCCGAGTAAGATGGTCCTACAGCTCATCAAGAGGACAGCATGTGCTGTAGCTCTACGAAAGTAGCACGGAGTGTATGTTGTGAGCTCTGTGCGCGCAGTGATGACGCACTGGGCGCTGCTTCAGGCGCATACCAGAAGGGCACCAGTGTTAAAGTCTGTTCACACCGCCGTCGAGACAAACGTTGTACATATGTCCAGCGCAGCAGATGCAGACTAAACGGGACAATGCGGCCCCAGAATTCTCGCCAATGCGGCGCCTGCTCTCATGCAACGATCGTCTACGCTGCTAAGTTTATGTATCAATGGCTTCTTTACTCTAGCGACGCCACATATTCGACAGAACGACTGCCGTCTCTATCGCCAATAGATCAGCACAATCTGGCCACGCAAGAGCGCCATTCGGCAGACTCGGGGTCTACCGCACGTGGCTATGACTGGAGAGAACGTGGCAAGTGGGAAGGCTTGAAGGTACTGTAGAGCATCATCAAGAGCTGAGAGCACAGCAGAGACTCCGCATGCAGCCCTCACCATAACCTCGGGCGATCATCACTCTTGGCCTTGGCATCAAGCCTCCTACTCATTTTTACCGGGCTCAGCCAACAACTGCAGAGCCGCAGCGAGATGCTATTCGACAGCAACCTCGTGCTTCCCGCGTTGGCAGTACGGAACAAGCAAGAGATGGGCAAGATCATCCTCTGCATGGCAGCATGCAGCTGTGCTTCGCCTAAATCTCTCGGCCACGCTGACATTCCGCTCCCTCAATAGCCATCTACTGTCTCTCTTGTTTCCTGTTCCCCAATTTTCCATCCCCTCGCGCTTTGTCCACGAAAAATGGACAAATCGAAGGAATTGTCAGATGGCTACCATGCCGAGATTCAGTCCGAGGATATTGTGGTTGCTCAGCAAGACGAAGGATGGGAAGACCCACGAGTGAAGAAAATCAAGCGGAAAGTGGACATCAGACTGTCCGCTATGCTGGCCTTGATGTATATCGTCAACCAGATTGATCGAAATAATCTGCCCAATGCGTGCGTAAATACTGTTCGGTTTGCAGCAAGACCTGCTAAAAGATTCCCAGTGTCATTGCCGGAATGGACGACGATCTCAACCTCATTGGCAACCGATACCAGGTCATAGTATTGGTCTTCTTCCCTACCTATGTTCTCTTCAACTTCGTGGCTACAGTTTTAGCACGCAAGCTCGGTCCCCGGCCATTCCTCGCCGGTATCACGTTGGCCTTTGGTCTGGTTGTCGTTGGCTTTGGCCTGGTGGAAACCTGGACGCCTCTGATTGCCTTGCGCGTGCTCCTCGGAATGTTCGAGAGTTGCTTCTTCCCATCTGCCATATTTCTGGTAGCCATGTGGTATACTAGGAGAGAGGTTGCAAAGCGCAATGCGTTCTTTTATCTGGTTGGCAACAGCGTCGGTGGTTTCGGCGGCGTGCTAGCCTATGGGTTGCAACAAATGGTATGCGTTCAGCACCGCTTCCTGTTGTACAAAGCTGACTTCGGTCCAGGATGGAGTTGCAGGGCGTCCGGGCTGGCAGTGGATCTTCATATGGTCAGTCGATATCATCACTGCCCAAGACTCACATTCTAATTCCAGGCAGGGAAGGAATCATGACTGTCATTATCGCTGGTCTCGGTTATTTGTTTCTAATCGACTTTCCTGAAGAAGCTTACAGAACAAAATGGTTCCTCAAGGAAGACGAAATCAAGATCATGATTGACAGGGTTGAGCGCGACAGAGCAGATGCCCATGTCACGCCTTTCAACCTCAAGCACTACCTCTCGCAAGCCAAAGACTGGAAAATCTGGTTGTTCGGGATCAATTTTGGGATGTCTGGCGCGGTGACTTATGCCGTCAGCTACTTTCTCCCGATCATTCTCAGAGACTCCTTGGGATTCAGCGTCGTTCAGTCACAATGCCTGACTGCTCCAGTATGACCCCCATCAAGTGTTCGTACGAATCCTGCTGACAGTTTCCACAGTGCTACGCCTTCTCATTCCTTCTTGGCTTCGCCACCAGCTGGGTTTCAGACAAATACAACATCCGTGGCCATGTGCTCATCTTCAACGCTCTTCTCGAGATCATCGGCGTAGCAGTCCTCGGATATGCTGAGCAGCCATACGTCCGCTATTTTGGCGCTTTCCTGATCACCGCCGGCTGCAACTCGAACGTCCCAGCGAGCATGACATACCAAGCCAACAACGTGGTCGGCCAGTGGAAGAGAGCTTTTACCTCCGCGACGATCGTGGCCTGGGGCGGTATTGGTGGCGTGATAGGCACCGTGGCATTCCGCTCACAAGACAGCCCAACCTATAGACCTGGCTTGTATACATGCTTCACATGCGCGAGTGTGACGATTTTGAGCGTCGCTACCACGAGTGTATACATGTGGCACAGAAATCGACAGCAGGCGAAGGGTTTGATCATCATTGAAGGAGTACCGGGATTTAGGTATACTCTGTGAGCATAACATACAGTAAACATAGATTCTATGGAGCTGTAGATTTCCGAACATTATACGAAGATGTGAAGCTGTACGATACTTTCAATGCGTTGATAGCACAAGGTGCTGACAAGAGCTAGTTCTCCAGAAGTCCGGATGCTCGGACAAGCTTCATGGAATATGCTTATGCGCTACTGCACTGCACCGTCACCCATGAATCTACACTACCTCCTTCCTACCCAAGCTGTTGTAACAAACTTTCATGCTCCTCATCATCTTCCCTGTTGCCTTCTGAGCTTCCAACCTCGGACAACAAGTCGATTACTATTCACGTACGTGAACGCAGTATGTATTCACAACCGTAGACGGCAGTTCCTGTCAACTTCTTTCTTGCGCAATTTTCCAAGACCTTATAAATCTGACGCTTTCTTCATCAAACAACGAGATATTTCTCCACTACGGCCAAAACGTGAATACAAACATCGTTTCCGCCAATCTGCAAAACTCCAAACCCATCTGCTCTTGCCATTAAAAACCAGGAAAGGATGCCGTTCTACGAAGTCCGCCACATCACTCCACTCTCTCAAGCCCAACAGGACTCGCTGGCAGAGGCTCTGACTACGATTCACTCAACAAAATTCACCACGCCACGCCTGTTCGTGAATGTGGGATTTGTAGACCAGAGTAAGATCAATACATACGTAGCCGGAAAGCCAAGGAAGGGGAATTCCATCTCGGCAAACGTGCGTGTAGGACCAAGCAGGACTCAGAAAGACTGGGACGAACTATGTGAGGAGGTCGTGGCCGCTTGGGAGAAGATTGTACCAGAGGCAGAGTTGAGGTGAGCGATTGTATTTCTAAGACTGGTGCAGTGGGTTTCGTGCGAACGTTAGAACACGAATGCTGACCACTATCCTCCTATTCTGTAGAGGAGTCTTCATCCTTGGTTCATTGACTGCGGGCTGGGAAGCTGGCTTCACACTGCCACCTGCAGGACAAGATGTGCAGTGGTTGGAAGACAATTGGCAAGCATTCGAAGAGAGAGCAAAGGCAGGCGACGAGGATTTTGCAGATATGTTGGTCGAAATTAAGCAGAGAGGGGTGCTGCAGCAGGCGAATGGTAAATGAGGTACGGATGCTCGACGCTGGATGTAGTCCCGGTGACCACAGATTTGATCGATAATATCATCGCACTAGTTGTTCATATTCTGCAAGAACTTGCGCGTTTTGATGCTTTCCTCTTCTCCGTGGCGATCCACCGTATTCGTCAATACCCAGTGAATACTGGGTAAATCTGCATGCGCATTCTGACATGGACACATGTTGAGCAAGTCGGCTTTTTGTCCAAGCCTGGTCCGGCTCGGCTTCCATCCGAAGCATGTGTCAGGACATTTACTCCTCCCACAACGAGAGGAGATCCTTCAATTCTCAACTTCAACTCAGGACACTGCCTCGCCGCAGAGAGCCGTCTGAAATAAAGGCTCCTGCCGACGGAGCACTGGACAGACCAGCTTCACAATGCGCAACTCAGTCGTCCATCCAGCTCGCATTCGTAGTCGCAAGCACCACTCTCTGGTCTTCTAGCAGCTTCTTCACTTCTTCCCAAGGCCGGTCTGCGAGACAACGGACCATGTTATTCATACTCGATATCACGATCCTCACAGTGCTATGCCGGCCCGAAGCCCATCGCTCAGCAGGCGTGAGCTTCCTAGGAGGGACAAGTCCGCTGTGCACGAACTTCATCCACTGCAGTAAGTTGGCCCAGTTCGGTTCGCGGTCACCGTAACGTAGATAGCACTCGACGTATTCCTTCGCTGGCTTGGCGCTATGGGTCTCCAGGCCCAGGTCTCGTAGTTTTCGCGTGAATCTTGCCAAGAGAGCGGAGTCGTAGGAGTTCATGTCAATGCGGAAGGAGTTCTCGTAGTAGTAGATCTTGAGAGCTTCATTGCGGATCTTCTTACATCTGTCAAGTACCGGTTAGTGTTGCGGAGCTTCCGTGGACTCGCGCAGTGAAGATGGGACTTACGTCTGCAGCAGCGCCGGCCGCTCGTGGCCAAACTCTGTGACAATTATGCGATCTTCTTCACCGGCGGTGTGCAGTACGAGCCGATAGATGCGGTTTCTCAACTCTGCTGGAAGTTGCAAGAGGCGCGAGGGTGTCGGCAAGACATGTGCAGTTTGAGGCTTTGCGCCCGATTCTGTCTTGCTTGTCGGTGCTCGTGTAAGCCCCAATGACGCGCCATTACTGCCCGCGGCCAGCATATTTTGTGTGATCGGCACTATTCGCGTCATGTCAGCCATGTTGCAGAATGTCGTGTTTGCTATAGAAGCGTTTGTGGATGTGGATGTTGAGTCAAGCGCCAGCCGAGCTCCCAGCTCCGAGGTGGGCTGCAGCTCAGCTGATCTGGTTTCAGGCGACTGCCATTCACACTTCACTTTCGTGTGCACCATGCATAATACTTGTTTGCATATACGATCAACCATACTGCCAATCAGCACGTACAATGCTGTTTATCTTGTAATTTCTATAGGTAGTCTGTGGCTTTCGTCTTGCGTCTCGACACCTCCGACCTTGCGACCGCCCTCCTTCCTCTTGACTCGGCACCACAGTCCAACCTCCTTGTCCATGATGAACTGCCAAATCACCCCAGACCAGCTGTAGTGGCAAGGCAAATCTGAGTAAAACTCATTCGCGATCTGGTTGAGCTTCCATAGTCTGGTCCACGGAATGGCAGGAAAGTCATGGTGTTCGTTGTGCAGCCCTACATTGTAGGTCACCAAGTTCAGGATCCCGTAGTACGAATAGGTCTCTGCTGGTGGCGGGGCTAGTTTTGCGGCCTCCGAAGACTTTGCCTCTTGGGATCTCTGGTGTTGCGAGAAAACATAGTGCTCCGCAATGAAGTGTCCTGCACATGGGTGCAGGGACCCTGCCAGGAAAGAGCTCATGATGAAGTATCCCAAGGCCTTCCCTCCAAAGTTCTGCACGATCAGATAGTCGAACAGCAACTGCGCTGCGATATTCAGCGCATGTATCTTCGTCAGTGGCAAATTGTACACCATCATGGGTCGGAGGGCGTAGAAGAGGATTTGGAATGTCGCAAAGAATGCCTTGCCGGCAACAGAGTCCAGGAACCAGGCTTCCAGCGCAGTAGGCAGATCCGTATCCAGTCCGTCGACGCCGAGTGACTTGTGGTGAGTCAAGTGGTAAGGCCTAAAGGAGGCCGAGTATGGGATACCAATTGGCAGATTGGCAACTATTGCAAACAGCCTGTTGGCAAGCGGAGACTTGAAGGCCAGGTTATGCGAGATCTCGTGTATCGCTAGGAACAGATTCTGGTTGGCCGTAGCGCCGATCACGTATGCTGTAAGCAGAAACGGCCATGACAGCATTGGACTGTCTCTGAGCGCATATGCACAGGCGATTTGGAGACCGACTACCGCAAGAACAAGCGGAATGGTCAATGGCTCAGGTCCGCAGAGTTTGAGAACCTGTCCTTTGTCAGCGTGTGCGCTGTCAACTGGATCGCATCGTACACACCTCCGGATGCGCCTTTATTATTGCCTGCCTCCTCGTTCTGTGCGGCTCTTCTGTGTATGTCCAAAAGAAGTCATCCTGGGCTTCTCCAATGCGTGAGACCGAGGCCTGCTCTTTCTCTAATTGGTGGCGTGTGCGGTGAGTCGACTGTGATTTCGAGACGGTTGCGGTAGTGACTGAGGATGACATCTCGACGGCGGATGATGTCTCGGTCGCTGGGAAATGGACGGTGAAGCACAGAGCGTGCGAAGCAGTGCTCACCATTAAGCCCAATATTCCAGAAGGCAGTCCCTGGATTCATCGCCCCACTAGGGGTCGGGCCAAGACGCTAGCGCACGCGACCTGCAGCCACTTCACGTCCCGTTTGCCGCCTTCACTTCAGATTCGTTCTCACCTCCACTTTCACCACAGCTTCAAATACCATCATGAAGTGCTCGTGTATTTCGAACTTCATATCAAGCGTGCTCGTCGGACTTCCTCGCGCTGAGCATACAGCGCATGTTGGCATTCTGCCTGCATGCTGAAGAGCGCGAATTCAAAGACTCAGTAGAGCCCTCTTTGAGTACTACGATCATCGGAATGATAGGCGGGGACTCCAGCCAGCCAGTGCACAGGACCATGGCTGATGACGCACAATGTACTCAGCAGCATAGCGCTGCCTGGACGTCGATTCCCACGACCCAGGTTGGCCGATGAAAAGGAGTGAAGACAACGCGAATACGGCACCAGCTCTCGATCAGATGATGTGAAGCTCCGGCGAGCACAAAAAAACCAACGAGCCTGCACGGCATGACGAGTCACTCCAAGTTCTACCTATCTGCGGGCCATACTTGTGATTGCATTGCTGGCCTGTTGATTCGAGGTGTTTGCAAATACCACGACGCAACCGCTCTGCGTATCGTCCGCTAGCTGTGATGCATCAAGACTTCGGGCCAGCCCGGCTACGACCGAAAACCAACGAAGTCATTAGCCAGCACAGAGCCCCTTTGCCGACCATGTGGGAGATACAGCTGCGAATATTCTTCTGGGTAGACTTGTTGGAAGCCCAAGTCGGGAGGATCCTTGGATGATATGCATGATCACGTTCTCAAGCAAAAAAAAGATTGGAAGGATTGGCGATGCCCGCAGTCGAACTCGAACCCCAAACCTCAACGGCAAAACAAAACAATAGCACGCGCGACCCGCGCTTCGAGTATGCAGCCCTTTCGGACGCCTCGGAATAACAAGATGCAAGGATTTCATGGCGGTAGAACTTGCGTTCTAAGCAGTCGCTGTGCATTACTTGTTGTGGTTGTCGACTTCACGGAGCTCTGGCTATTGAGTGATAATGCCGCCGAACTTTCTGGTTATAAACGTCACCCATTAAGCTTCCCGCAGCAATACCGATCCCGCCGAGCCTCCACCGCCTCAGGACTGTTCACTCCACCACCTCGCAGCTCTGGATATTCTGCAGCTGCGTCAGGCACTTCAGGGTGCAAGCGACGTCCAGGCAGTTGTCGGTCCAGAGCATTCGGGAGGTGCGATCAAATCCGCTTGCGCATGTTCCACACGCGTCTGGCCACCGAGGGCCGCTCGCGTTGTTTGCGGACTCGCGTGACCGTTTCGCAGATTTCCATGGCAGTCACGGTCGCTTTGATTCTTTGTCGAATGCTCGAATGGCCGACTGCGATGTGGTCGAGAATGCATGGCTGGGTCTGTTCAGGATCCGCTGCGCTTTGGTTGGACGTACGTGATCATCACAGTGTTGATGGAAGTAGATGAGGGCCGCGGTGATTCTAGATTGAGATCCATTCGCACTGCTTGGCCGGCTTGCCGAACAATGGCATCAATGACCTCCTGTCTGCTCTTACGTGCACGCACGGACTTGATCACTTGCTCGAGAAAGTTCCTTCCCTATGCAGCTGCAAGACTCTCATGATCAACGCCCCTGGAATACGACTCGCCGCGGACGCTCTTCAACCCTGTGCCTAAAGTGACCACCGTCGCAAATCCAACTTCCTTCATGCCTAGCACCTCAGCCTGGCAGCCCACAATATCTCAGATTTCGGTACCAAGAGAGACTCTCTGAGGGGATCTCGAGGGCACAACACAAAGCACAAAGCCAATTAGGACAACATTATCAATCACAGACGGGCGTCCACTGTCTGCATTACTTCAGTATCCACCGCATATGCCCTAAGCAAGTGAAGTTGGTTGTGCCTACGCAGTTTGTAGTCTTTGGCAGACTGAAAATGTTTGAGCCGGCGCCGACGGTACTGCTGTACCTGGTCTTGCATACCAAATTTGATGCTACAGATACACCTTCACTGCTTAACTCTGCAGTCGCACCCTTTCCCACCTCATAAGCTCAAAGCTTGAGTTTTCAATCTACCTACTGCCATATTGGTAATTTTCGTCATAACGAAAAGTGGTGGGACGGGTCAAAATGCACCGAGATCGCGTCCTTGCATCCACCATGCCACACCGCGTCCGCGCACCTCTTGCAGAGTGGACTTGAGGCATCTCCGACAACATCCAACGATGCCGCCAGCGCGTGGTCATGATCGACCACGGCAAGATCCTGTGTCCTGCCAGCTCTGTCGCAGCAAGAAGCTGAAGTACATTGGAAGCTGCACGCCTGGCTGATTCACTGCTTTCTGATACAGTTCGATAGATGCGACAGGCTGTCACCGTGCTCGAACTGCAAGAGCCGCGTAAGTTAAAACTCGGGGCGGCACACACTCCGACTTCCGCACCAATCCGTCACTTAGAGACCTGGATTTGTCGTTGTGATAGCTCGTCACAGCCATCTGACACACGCGTATGCTGATTTTCTATCGACTACTCACAGAAGGTTCATTGCGAGTACCGGGGCGAGAGACCGGCAAACTCCGCAGCGGCTTCCAACGAAGATGGCCTTCGAGCTGAAAATCAGGCTATCAGAGCTCGACTCGACCGTCTCGAGCAAGCGGTATTCCAAGCCCATCACTCCACAGCTGCGCCAGCTTCCGCGAGCTCCGTCCGGGGCTCCTCAAATGGCACGCCCAACATAGCAAGAACGGAGGCTGCTCAGGCAGACGAAGACTCCCACTGGCTCGAATCTGTGGGCGCGCCATCTGATACCATTTTGCCGCGCTTCGCCGACCGTGTTTCAATCCGACTCGAAACACTGGAACAATCTCTAGCATCTAGCCAACAGGCTCAGGTTTGCACTATAAGTATGCCTACCTATGATCTAGCAATGAGTTTCTTCGATGCATACGCAAAGGAGCTAGATGCTATGCAACACATTGTACACATTGACAGCACTCGTGATGCGATCAATCGGGCTTACAGTGATCTGGAAGCCGGGCGTGAAGTTGATCCAGGAGTACTTTGCCTTATCCTGGGAATTTGTGCTTGTCTGACATTCTACTGGTCTACCACGGGCCGGTCTTGGGGCACTGAACTGTTCCACGAATTGGAGCCAGCTCACAAGGCGGCTGCTCACTGGGCAGAGCAAGGACTATACGCGATGCAGCAGATGCATCTTGCGACTGCTTCGTACACTATCGAAAGCGTACAAAGCATGATCATGCTGACGTTCCTCTTCTATCATATAGAGGGGTTCACAGCACGAGTTGGGCTAATGCACTCTTCTGCGATCACCATGGCTCGTTCTCTTGGCCTTCACAGGACTGACGCCCCTCAAGCAGCGACTGCGAATTTGAGTCAAGCAGAGACCATCACCAAAGAAGTGCAAAGAAAGGTCTGGTGGCATTTGGCGTGCACAGACTGGCTCCTAGCATTCATGGGAGGCCCTCAAGAGGGCACATATACCATCCGCACCATGCATGTGAACCTCCCTCGAAATCTCAACCCAGAAGATCTCAACACAAGAGGGCCAGAGTTCGCTCGACCTTTGACTGAGCCTACTGTGATGTCTTACTACCTCCAGAGGATTCGGCTTGCGACCACTTGCCGCGAAATTGCAGACGATCTATGGACCAAACTCCAGTTCACCGATCCCAGCGACATTGACCCTCAGACGATACTTGCTCTTGACCTGAAATTTGAATCTCAAACACGTGAACTTCCACTTTTCATGCGTCTGGACACTTCATTAGCGCAGCTGAAGGACTCATACGGAGAACACGCGGCAACAGCAATGGACGCTCAGCGACTGCTGATACATTTGATGCTCAATACAAGACGCTGCAAGCTGCACATGCCTTTTCTTGTTAGAGTGAAAACGCACCCATGTTTTGCAGCATCTCGTGCCGCCGGTTTACAGGCTGCGCGCACCGTATTTGAGGCTCGTCGGCACGCCATACAAAACTACAAGTCTCTGGTAGCACAGCAATTGCGACTTGGTGGCCTACTACAGGTACGTAGAATGTTCTCAGCTCAGCGCACGACCAATGTCTGATTGCTCTCTAGCATCTCTTCTTTGCCACAATTGTGCTAGTGATGGACTTGTGCATCAATAGGGACGAGATGAATGGCGCAACACTCGTGGAGGTGCGCGAGAGCCTCCAAATAATGGACGACGCGAAAGAGTCTTCGCCTATGGGCCGACGCTTCCACGAATCCCTCCTGAACATACTTCGGAAACACAACGTGGTCTTGCCCAACACAACACAACAAGCACATAGTCTCGGAGCTACCGAGCCAGCTGCTAACGGCTCCAACGGCATGTCTGTTGAACTTCCCAACGGGCTCCCAGGTATGAAAGCCAATGATATCGATTTCGACAGCATGTGGCAAGACTTTATGAATGCTGGCCCGACACTCGACGCTCAGACCTGGGATGCCATCCTATCCGACCTCGACATGCAGCCGATATGAATCATCGAACGCGTTTCTCGAGTCCACAACAAGACAATGCAGGCGAAGAGTGGCATGCGACCCTATTTAATGTGGGTCCGATCGGCATGCCATTGGTCAAAACATAAATCCCTCTCACCCACACAATGAATCCTTCCATGGACACTCCGAAGCAATTGAATATTGCGAGCATTATTTATTCAATGCAGCAAGCAGTGTCTTGGTCAACAAACAATAGTCAGCGATTGCTCACTTGTGTCACAAACTTCATTTGATCAGTCATGGACGCCGAACACAGCGATTCAACGGACAAGAACGTCAAAATGTCCGACAGTGTCGACACATCTCGGAACAACAGCGCAGTACAATCGGAGCGTCACAAGTCAGAAGTCGGGTGCGACTGATGCTTTCGAACAACATTTGTCAAAGCTAATGGAATCCGCAGTTGGCGCTCAGTGTCGGCATTGTGCGGCAGCGCATTGGCGTATTTCATCACTGTCGGCTTCATCAACGCATATGGCGTCTTCCAGCAGGTATGCTCTCCATCACCGCCTGTCCATAACTCACCAGAAGGATAGCTAACACGGAACAGTACTACACCGCCCACTACCTGCCAACATACAGCAACTTCCAGATCTCATGGATAGGTGCATTCGCCAACTTTATGGTCTTCGCATGCGCAGTTCCCGCAGGAATTCTCGCAGATCGATTCGGGCCGACGATTCCAATCCTCATCGGATGTATCCTCGAAGCCGTGGCCATCTTCATGATTTCGCTCTGTCGGGAGTACTACCAATTCTTCCTTGCACAAGCCGTCCTCCTCGGCGTTGGAATGTCATTCATTGCAATACCAACATCAACGATCGTACCATTGTACTTCGAGCGCAATCGAGGCCTTGCACAAGGCCTCTCGATAGCTGGATCAAGTCTTGGTGGCATCGTTTGGCCTATCACCTTGGACCAGATGCTCAATAAAGATAACTTATCCTTCGGCTGGACGATGCGCATTATCGGATTTGTGTTGCTTCCTCTAATGGCAATCGTCCTACTCACTGTGCGCAAGCCAAATTCAACCAAGACCGAAACCGATCCTGTCGACGCCGCCGCCCAACAAGAAAAAGGAGAAGCCAACACGGTTCCGACCAAGAAAGCCAAGAAAGATCTCACACCACTCAAACAACCACCTTTCATCCTGCTCTGCGTCGGCCTCGCAATCGCCTACTTCGGCTTCTTCACTCCACTCTACTACATCCCCGTCTACGCCGCCACCTCGCTCCGCAAATCGGAGGATTTCGCCTTCCACCTCGTTTCCATCCTCAATGCAGCTTCGATGTGTGGTCGTGTGATTCCCGGATTTCTGGCAGATCACTACCTTGGTCACTTTAACACTCTAGCCATATCTGCGACCATCTCGGGAGTTGTGACGTTCTGTTGGACCACGGCAACGAGTTCTGCGGGGCTTGTAGTTTGGGTAGTCGCGTATGGCTTTACGTCGGGGGCAATTTTGAGCTTGCAGTTGGCTTGTGCGACGGTTTTGACGACTGAGAGGCCGGAGTTGAGGGGAACTGCGGTGGGGTTGACGTTGGCGAGTGTCAGCCTGACAGGACTGTTTGGGCCGCCGATTGCGGGAGAGTTGGTCGAGAGGGGATACTTTGCGCTGGCAGCTTTCGCTGGTGCAGCCTTGCTAGCTGGTGGAGTCTTGTTGGGGATGGCGAGGTGGACGAAGAAGGCTGGGCTGTGGGTGAAGGTCTGATTAATGGCTTGATTGCAAGAACAGAAGGACGATCAAGTCAATGGCTGCGCTGGCTTGGTATAGATGAGAAGGGCGCACTACATATATTCACTCTCAATTCCGTAATCACCAGGTTCAAAGATCGAATGGAGTGTTGAAAAGTACATTCATTGGTATCATACGTAATTTCGCGCTTCGAGAAGACGGGATGTAGAGTAACAGCAAAGTCTATCGCTGCTGCTGTCGCCGCCGTTCTCTCATCTCGGGTCGCTGCTCTACCCGCCTTTGTTCGCGAGATTGTTCCTGCGGTCTCGGAGGCTGTTTCGTCGTTCGGGCTTGCTCTATCTCAGGAACAGGGTGTTTCGACGCTTTTGTACTCGCCTCCCGTGCCTCACGCACCTCTTTCCTGCTGAGTTGGAGTGTATCCGCGTACTCGCCGAAAGCTAGCAAGATCTCCTCTAGTCCCTTCTTGAGCACATCGAGCAGCTCGTCGACTTCTTTCACATTCCGATCTCTGGCATCCAGGAATTCCACGTCTGTCCAGTGCGGTGCCAATTCTTTGACGAACTTCTCGATCGTCGTAATGACAGATGTGAATGTGCGCATGATGGTTGCGATATCTTTCTGTGCCAGACCAAAATCGTCTTCTTTCAGTGAGAGCACAGCCAACTGACTAAGCGACTGTGCCGCATGTGTAATATTCGTCTGCTGGCTGATAGGTGCGCCAAAGACCACGGAAGTGACTCTCTTAGCAAAGGTCTGGCGAAAGGGAATGCCCACAGGCGTCTTGAGGAGCTCAATTAGCTTGCCACTGGCCTGTTTCTCGAGCTGTTGTGGGCGAAGGCGCTCTTGATACTCTTGAGGCACGACCTGATCTCGGCTCCATTCGATGGCTCTTTGAGCTCGTGGGAGGATGGGATTCTGAGCACCTGGCTGTTGCCCGATGGAGCGCGCGAGGTTGCCGACTGTGTTGTAGAAGTCCGGCTTCTGTCTGGTCTCAAGCACACCATCCTGGATGACTTGACGATCCGCGATTCTCCTCATCGCGGTGTCATCCTCAGGCCTCGGCATGACTGGCGGTTGCACTTCGTGAATCTTGTCTGCTTGCAGTTTCTTCTTGTACTCTGCCGGAGCAATTTCCTCTTCAATACGTTGTTGCACTCCCAAGATCTCGCCCAAGCAGAGGTTGCATACCTGCGACCACGTGCTCCCTCCTGCACGATCGACCTCAGTGTATATCGTCTTTCTTCGATTCTCGAATTGCGTGGTGATCAGATATAGCTCCCATAATGCAAAGCTCTTATTGGTTTCCCGCTTGCTCTTCAGACCAGTCAGTAGACTGCCATTCGGGTCCTTGCTCTTGTGAAGCACGACGCCTCTGGCGTCCTTGATCTCACTGGTCAAAGCTTGACCCTTCCTCAGCGGTGGTTGAGCGGTGAAGATATCAAATGCAGCGTTGGAGACTTCCCACAGCGAGACCAGCATGAAGGAAGAGAACGAGGCCTGTCTGGTAAGGCGGCCAAGGTGTGATAACCCAGTCGGTCTGTCGTCAGATTGCAGCTGCGAGTAGAAAATTCGAGCAAAGCTGAAGGTTAGGTTCCAAGCGATCCGTCGCAGCAAGCCGTAGTACAGCGGGATAGGCAGAATGCATACGGCGACAATAGTGAGGTTGAAAGATCTCGACACGATGGTTCTCGTTCGGGCGACCATTTGCAAGAGAGCTTCAGGGAGCCATTTTGCGTTCGGACCAAGCACCTCCCTCAGCGCAGCAACATCGTAAACCTGCTGCTTGGTATCGTCTCCAATTCGCACCTGATCGTAGTCTCGCCAAATGTGAAGGAAGGTCTGACAAATGGCCAAGCTGACGAACAAACAACGCAAGGCTATTGAGTTCTCATTCAGTTGCGGACGTTCCCACTCTTTGCCAACATCGACCAGGCTCAGTTCGGCATCGCTCGATCGCGTCCAAATGTAGATCTCGCCAAACACGAAAGCGCTCGTCCAGTACCAGAACACGATGGACAGGGTTTTGGCCAAACCCTTTGTGCCCACCATCTCATACACAGCTTGAGCAGAGCTCGCGCTGGTTCGAGCTCCGAGATGCATGTTCGCCAGACGGACAATGAACACCATCAGGCATGGAAGGAAAAGAAGCGTGGCGCGAATGCCCGCGGGCCCGAGTGGAAACCATGACCAGAGGAAGTGTCTCGAGTTGGACAGCCACCAGGAGTCGGCAAGGCAGACGAGAAGGGCGAGGCCGGCGGCGGAGCAGAATCGACGGTGGAAGGCGGGGGTGAGGAAGTCCTTGTAGGCTTTGACGCGCCCTTGCTGGACAACAGGCGCGGGCGGTGCAGCAAAGAGGTTGCTGCGGCCTTTGTCGGCCATGGTCAAAGTGAGTGTCGTTGCCATTGCGGAGTGTCGGCGCGGGGCGGAGGGTGATTAGATCATTGTGGGTGGAGCGGAATCAAGGAGCGACGGTAAGATCGCGCGTGCCAGTCAGCGAGGATATTGTTGCGAACGAACAGGATTTTTTGGTGGTGTTGGTTGCTGTGCAGAGAGACGAAACCCGCGCGATGGCACGTGCTCCAAAACACAGCACCCCAGACAAGCTTTCGCAGCGATCGGCAGGCACGTCACATGCGCTGCGTCCACCAGGCATCGCCATCTGGTGCGCTGTATACACACCTCGACAGCCGCACAATCCTCCTCCCCCGCCGTCGCAACCATGTCCTTCAACGATTCCTCAAATCTCGAATCTCAGCCGACGACATGGCGTCGCAATGACGACCCGCAATATGCCGACGATCCAGAGTTCCAGCGCTATACCGATGGCATCTCCAATAAGCTCTTCTCCTTGACATCCAACATCTCCCGCCTCAGCAGCCAAATCGGACTGCTCGGCACAAGACGAGAGACAGATCGCGTACGGGAGCGGCTACAAGATCTGCTCTCCGAAACACAAGATGCCTTCAAGGAAGTTGGCGAAGGCTTGAAGAAGGTCCAGGGCTGGCATGACCTGAACCCCACTCAAAAGTACACCGCTGGCAAACTGGCAACCGAGTTCCGAGCATCTCTCGAAGAATTTCAGACCCTCCAGCGCAGCGCACTGGAAAAGCAGCGCGCATCACAGTCCGCCGCCAAAGCTGCTTTGGACTCGGAAGGCGTTACATCTCCAGGTGGAACTCAATTGACCGGGCAACAACAGCAATTGCAGCAGCAGGAACAACTACGGCTGGCGGATCAGAATGAGGTCGACTTTCAGGAAAGTTTGATCATCGAGCGAGAGTCGGAGATAAGGAATATTGAGAGCAGCGTGTCAGAGTTGAACGAGCTGTTCCGGGATGTGGCGACCATGATACACGATCAAGGCGGGCAATTGGACATTATCTCAGAGAACGTCACGCAAACGAGGGATGATACGAGAAACGCAGACCAGCAATTGAGAACAGCTGCAAGACATCAGAAGAGCGCGAGAGGGAAAGCGTGCTGTTTGCTGATTATCCTCGCTATTGTCTTGGCCGTCGTGCTTTTGGCCGTGTTGGCGTAATATTGGGGCGCACTGTACAGAGTAATTGATGTGTTGCATAGAGACGAAGCTAATGACATCCCAGAGTGATCACAGTCTGACACGATGTATCCCTCACGCTGAGTTTAGTCCCGAAGCGCGGCGCTACTGCTGACCGCCAGATCTGAACATCACAAGCGATCTCACATGGCTCTGAATATAATTTCACTCACTTGAGCTTGCATGTGGACACTTACTTCAGACAGGAGCCAGACCTCGATCGAGCGCAAGTACTCTCGCACATGATAATCCAGCAGACTGCAGCCTTGACGTCGCCTCAGTTCGCAGTCAAGACCCACAAAGATACCGCATCAGACTCACATGATGTCGGTACGCTTGCACATGAAGACTCACCCTGCACATGCATCAAAACTCACTTGGACAGCTCAGCAGATAGGAGCCTTGACCTGCGCTGAACTTCCGGCAAATCTTTACAATCATGCCACCATCACCTTTACTGGTATCTCACCAGGTAGTCATTCCCGCCACGACATTTAACCCAACGCACATTATTCCAGCAATCTCTCAAGGAAGTCTGTCGCTGAACGCGCAGCTGCAAGATGCCGCTGCATCAGAAACAACCACTTTCGACGAGGGAATTCAGCCAGGAGTAGGTCGATCCTCTACCAGATCTCATTACTTCTTTTTCATAAGCTAATGTGGGAAAGCAGGACTTCCGACCAACACCAGTCTGCCGCTTGTGAAGAGTATGGCGACCCCTTCTTTAAGGAACTTCTTGAAGCCGCTGGTGCGAACGACACTGAGTGTGATGGCTTCCGGTATGAGCATTCCTCCCTCCTTTCCGCGGGCTTCTCTGATGCTGATCTTCCACAGTGAGCCTCCGATTGTCAAGACGGCCACTGCAGAAGACAGCATCGACCCCAGAACGAGTGCTCCCGACCGCCGCGACAGCGTACCTACTACGAACGACCTGAAGGCCGAGCATACTGCCGCTTCTGTGGTCTTCGGCACATACGAATTGCTCGAGCAAATTCTGCTTCAATCGGACAACGGCAGGATTCTTCGTCTTCAACGCACCAACAAGACCTGGGACCACGTCATCAATCGGTCCCAGGCACTTCAGAAGAAGCTGTTCTTCAAAGCTGAAGTGCCCCATCACGATCGTTCCAAGCAAGAAATCCGCTGGAATCCCTTGTTGCGCCACAAATTTGTCCGTCGCCGAGACGAGCGCCCCGACAAGCCGCGTTTCGACAAATATGGTATAAGACAAGACATCTACATCGTGGAACTTCACTCCAAACCACGAGTGCACGAGTACATCAGCGTCCCAGGCTACTATACGAAACACAGACTCGAGGAGAGCTGGCGGCGGATGCTGCTTGTCCAGGGATGCATGCACACGGTCAAGCTTTCTATCGAAGGGTCAACGGGAACAGTGTTGAGCGCTGGGACGAGAATGGGCCAGGTTCAATCGTCTTCTTAGAACGAAACGATGAGTTCTGGAGGATAGTCCTGTATACAGTCCGCGAGCTGTGAATCTCGAATGTTCTGCATTCCTCTGAGGTAAAACTAAAAGCGCGGACGATGGTTTCGACCCGTGCGAGGAAGGTGGCCGTGGTTTCGACAAGCCCTCACATCGCAGTTGTGCCCGGACACAAGCAGATAAGCAAGCAGGTCTCTTTCATCTCTTACGAAGATCTGCTTTGCGTCAAAGCTGAAAGGTGGCTCGTGGTGAAATAAGGTGCAGAGAGGCCAATTCCAGCGCTGGGCGTTGAGAGTTGCCGTCCAGCAAATTCCATGCTTCAGAATCATCCAACTTGCTATGGAGTTTTCGTTTTCTTCTCATATCAAACCTCTATTCTGCAATTTTATACAACCCATCGTGTTTACGGACAACCTTTTCTAGCGGAAGCCCTCGCGGCACTTCGACCCCACTACGCATTGAGGCCACCACAGAAGGCCGAAAACGGTCGACGAGGTCCTCGAAATCGGATGTAAACGTATCAGCGTGTCTCAGAAAGCTCTTTTTGGCGCCTTTTTGGTTCTTCGTCATGCTAAGAGGCAGAGGTACCTTTCGCCTACCTTCTCAGAGAAAGGAAATGCTTCTCGCGATTATGCTCAGGAAACGCTCGGTCCATAGCCAACCTCGTAAGCGTGGAAGCTTCCATCTCTGCAGAGAAAGTATACGCCCGGCCTTCTCACTGCTTGCGGTCTTCCCTACGAATGTTTAGCTCGCGGTCAGCCTCGTAAGCGTGGAAGCGTCTACCTCTCCAGAGAAAAGTATACTTTTTGCCTTCGCGCGATTGTTCTCATGGGGGCTCGGCTCGTAGCCAACCTCGTGAGCGAGGAAGCATCCAGATTCTCAGAGAGAGGTGAAGTTCTTAGCGATGGGCTTGAGAGAGCTCACCCGACTCGAAGGTCATTTGAGTGGTGAAGTGAATGGCTTCGCATGTGAAAGTCTTGGCACGTAATCGTGGCCTCAATCACTTCCATGGTTTGTCCTTAAAGTAACAAGTCCTTAGAAGCAGAGATTTCGCACTCGCGGTGCACCCATATATACGGCACCCATCCCCTAGGCATGTCGAGCACCGAACACGAACATTCACATTTCGAGTTCACTTTCCAACTGAGAGCTAGACTACTCAAAGTCAACACAACTCTCACAAAGCAATCGACCACAACTCTCAGAGACAGCAAGCCTTTCGACGCCACTGCGTTTACGCATACCAAGACTATCGGAGGCAGACCTCTCACAGAGAGACCGACAAGATGGAAGACATCACCAGACTTCTCGCGGCCATGTGCCTCTCCGGGCCATCCAAGAGCGTCCTGGACGACAAGGACGACTACCAGAAGACGACGGAGGCACAGAAGGACCGCGAATACTGGGAGATGTTGATTAACCGCCACATCATCTCCGCCGACACGCCATACGACGTCGCCATGCTGTTGTACGGCAGCGCAAATGCCTACATCACGCCTCTCCTGAGACGTCGCCGCTGGATCGCCATGGATGACTCGGATTACGTTCGACTGCTGCCATCCATCGTGCTGGCGTCCCACTTTTTTGAGAGCCGCCGCGCGATGGTTTTCTGGCACGCACTCTTCGAGCATGGTGGCCTCGCGGACCCTCGGACCGGACTGCTTACCTTCGGCCGTATGGGGAACGACAAGTATACCGAACTCTCGCCAGCCGACCACGAAAAGACAAGAGCTCGACTGCGTTCGCTCGAGAATATCGTTCTCGAGTGTGGGCACGAGATGCAAACCGGCTGTGAATGTTTCGGCGAGACGATTTCAGAGCCGTTGAAAGGAAAGGATCGCTTTCATCCAGGAAGTGCCACCATCAGGCTGAATAGGAGATATCCAGACGCGATCGATTTCGCAGGAGCAAAACACGATGTACTGCGACGAATTTTCATCATCGCTGCTACAATCGTGCACGAGCTCGCGCACGCTATTTGCACCGCGGCTCGATGTCCATATAGCGAAATGGCGTGGGAAGAGGACGGATTCGTGGAGATGGGATGGGCGTTGGAGAAGTGGTTGTTTGGAGGCCAGCCGATGATTCTCAACAGGACGTTGCAAGCTCCAGGGTTTGATTATTGCGTTGCGACAGAGACCTTGGAGTTGATGACTTTGGGAATGGGCAAGGATGACGATGCAAGCGAGGGGGTGACCGCAGGACGAGCGTCTTTCACGACGACGTCTAGGAAGACGCTTCATAGGCTGCAGGTTATTGATGAAGCGTGGCTTGACGAGATATTTGATGCATTTTTGTACAGAGGTGGATAGATGAGTAATTTGGGTGCCGTTGTTGGAAATTGTTTCAGAAAGAGAGGACCACCTTGGGGAGACTCGAGGGCAACGGCAGGGAAACGACAGGAGGAGCAGGTGGCGGAGCATGGAACTGCAGAGCTTCAACATGAGAAAGGAAGGCTACATGTCGCGTGTGGCGCCATCTTGTACAGGTGTGTTCATATGGGGCCTTTGGGCACAGGGCTGGGTATCGACGAGGAAGAGAGGACCACCTTGAGTTTCCTCGAGGGTAACGGCAGGATGAGAGGCGGATGGACCATGGAGGGGAGAGGACTGGATCTGCGTTTGGCGCATTTTTGTACAGGGATGGACAGATGGAATTTCTGGGCCGAAGTTCGGGAGATTGACGAGGAAGAGAGGACCACCTTGAGTTTCCTCAAGGGTAACGGCAGGACGAGACTCGGAGGAGACGGCCACTGGAAAGAGGATTGGAGATGCGTTTGGCGCATTCTTGTACAGGGATGGACAGATGGAATTTCTGGGCCGAAGTTCGGGGGATTGACGAGGAAGAGAGGACCACCTTGAGTTTCCTCAAAGGTAACGGCGGGACGAGACTCGGAGGAGACGGCCACTGGAAAGAGGATTGGAGATGCGTTTGGCGCATTCTTGTATAGGGTCGGATAGGTGGGATTTTGGGGGCACGGATTGAGGATGATAACCCCGGTGGAGGAGTTTGAGATCTTGTGAATGTTTGGCCAAGACCAAGATCGCCAACATTCGGTATAGCATTGTTCGGGTTGTAGAGGATTGGATGGGGAAGCGTCGTGCTCTAGAAGGCCGAATTATCACTTGACTTTCCGATCTCACAGTCTCCGTATCCTTAGTTGGAGTATTCCTGGTTGACATCCACTCCCTCGCTTGCTCTTCGACGATATGCCGAGAGGTGTCCTGCGATGAGACCCAAGCTCTGCTTTTGACCGATGTAGCTCTATTCCGTAACGTAGGCGGTGGGTTTTGTGACATGGCTGTCTGCTGATAGCCGTGTGCTCCGAGCTCCACGTCTATCACGAACCACATCTTGCTCGTAGCACGGAGAGTGGCGTGTCCAACTTTGTACCCCAAAGACCGACGTCTAGAAATATTGACCGCAAACCCCATCGCCTGTACTGGCGTCGTTCAACCGTTGTCGCCCTTCTTCCCTTTCCGCATCAGCGACTTCAGCTTCTCCTCCTCTTCACTCGTCGCGTTGTCGCCGCTCGACTTGTCTGTGGCTGGCTTGCTCCTCTGAGACCCGCCCAGCACTTCTCGCCCCAGCTCAGCCACGACGCCTCCACCGGTACCTTCTACCCTCTCCGCCTTGCCATGTCGTCGGCGATGCTCTGCCAATAAGCTCAGACCTTCGCCGCCGGTGTCTGCATCTCGATGTCGCTGGGCATTGGCTTTCGCTGCTCGGATGCTCGTCCTGGCGTACACGAAGAGTAGACATGCCATTGTGAAAGCTGCTGCTGGAGCTACGATGGTCCTGCTGTTGATGCGTCGTGGAAATGGATTACGCGGAGTCGGTGGCGCACCAGGTTTCGCTGGCACAGAGGCCTCTGTCGTGCCGCCTGGGCCACGAGGCTGAGAGAGTCTGGCACCCATGATACCGCACCGATGAAGTGGAGTGTGACAAACAGAATCCGGATGCTAGTTCTAGAGGTGGGTGGGAGTGTCGGCTCGTATCGAGGTCATCGAGATGGGTCGTGCGGGTGTAACCATACACCTGTCCCGTGGAGCATCATACAGCAACTTCTTCAAGCCCGATAGCTCCTATATTCAACATATCTGTTGATGCTGAATCGAATAAAGTTGAAAATGGTCTTTGGAGCAATCCATAGACAGCAATACACGGCCGGTGTTGTTGTGTTGATCTTGCCGTGAACCCGAGACCGAGAAACTGATGTCATGACTTGGGATAGTCTGGACCGAGCATACACTTAGCACGAAGCCCGTCCTGCATTATTCTTTCCTTTGTGTTTGAATGAATGGCATAGAAATAGATCAAGGTGTAGATCTGATGAGGTGGTGAGCTCGATGGCTGCCAGCACGGCCACTGGTCTTGCGATCACGAATCCCTTGGTCAAGTACAGGGCATTGCTTGCGACTCGTGCCATTGCTCCTGATCCAGTATGCGCGAGATATCGGCTTCCGTGGCAGGATGACATACTAATATAGTAGCAGGCTCAACATCGATTAGCAATCCATTTGGCAAAACTCTACGATCGTCTCAAGGATTACGAGCCAGAGTTGGAATACAGTCACAAACTCGATCAGATTTCCCGAGCAGTAAATGTACAGCGTCGATATGGACCAGGCTCGGAAGATGACATCGCTCCGCGGAGAAGCGTTTGGCGCGAGTTCTTCGCAGCGAAGGAGAGAAGAGACTCATTGGCACTTACTCGAAAGCTGACATCTCATGAGTCGGCACTCCAGATGGACTCACCCAAAGGCCTCATGCTCCATGGAGAAGTTGGAACTGGAAAGTCGATGCTGATTGATCTGTTCGCGGACTGCCTGCCAAACAGGAAAAAGCGGCGCAGTCATTTCAACACCTTCATGCTGGAGACTTTTGCCAAGCTGGAGGCATTACGTTCTGATCGCATGAGAATGGAGAGATCCAGTCTTCCTTCTCAGCTGAGTTTCGCGGAGGACGACTATTCGCTGCTCTGGTTAGCAAAGGAAATGATACAAACATCACCCATACTGTTCTTGGACGAATTTCAAATGCCAGATAGAGTGGCAAGCAAGATTTTGACGAATTTGATGACGAGTTTCTTCCAACTTGGAGGGGTACTGGTTGCGACAAGTAATCGCATGCCTGAGGAATTGGCGAAGGCCGCCGGTATTAGCTATGCGCCGCCCGCTGAGCAGAGGAGTTTTGGGTGGCAGTTCGGACTCGGAAGGCGACGACAGCCGTCTGGAAGATATGGAAGCTACAACGAATTTGCAGCATTCTTGGACGTGCTGAAGGCTAGGTGCGAAGTGTGGGAAGTTGAAGGCTCGAGAGATTTCAGGCGACTGGAAAGTGGCAGTGTCGCCCCCGTGAAGGACATCGACTCGCTAGAAGAGGATGTCCTCTCTGCCGATACTCTATCAACTCCCGTTGTCGAGGATATCGATTCGGCGGAGAATCCCGAAGTTCAGCTTCCCAAACACTTCAACGTGGCAGCAGAGGGCGCTACAACATTAACCGATGCTGCTATCGGCGAAGCGCTCGGCGGAAAATCTGTTGCCGCTTGGGCGCCAGCAACAATGATCGTATATGGCAGAAAAGTAAGGGTTCCCAGGTCGCACGAGGGTGTTACTATGTGGACCTTCGACGAACTTTGCAAAGGAACGTACGGCCCCGCTGACTACATCTCCTTGGCTTCGACCTACCACACCCTAGTACTGACAGATGTGCCCGTACTCAACTGGCTCATGAAAAACGAGGCGCGTCGCTTCATCACACTTCTTGATGCACTATACGAATGCCGGTGCAAGCTGATCGTCTCAGCAGCAGCAGGGCCTGACGACATCTTCTTCCCCGAGGAGAAGAAGCGAGCGGAGGAAGGTGACAGTGGAGACTCAGTCTACTCTGAAACACTCTCTGAAGTCTACCAGGATGCAACTGCACCTTTCAGGCCGAATGTGTTGACGCAGAATCCCAACTACAGCGAGCCGGAAAATGAGCCGGACTATACGCATGCTCGGCTTGCCGGAATCCTTCAGGCCGATGCGAAAAGTGATGCACTTGAAGACGGCACGCCGATCTCAAGAGGTGCGGTCGGCGGTTCAACAAGCAGCCCCTTCGGTCGGTCGTTCGGCAGAACCGATGCGGAGCTCGAACGGAAGCCGATCGATCCCGATGAGGTACGGTACTCGGCTCGACCGAACTTTCAGAAGACATCAGCTTTCACTGGAGAGGATGAACGCTTTGCATACAAACGTGCCCAGAGCAGACTGTGGGAGATGTGTTCCGCCCGTTGGTGGCAGAGGGATGAACCGGGTTGGCATCGTCCGACCCCCAAGGAGGTTCGCCGCTGGGAGGGTCCAGAAATCGACCCTGCAGCTGGTGCAGAAACGTTCACCAGTACTACGGAGATTCGCATGGGAGCTCCCACAGAAGATACCACGCGACCACCAGAAAGCTTCAAAAGATATGATGGCGGACCGTTCAAGCCGAAACTTGAGCCCGCGCGCAAAATTAGCTGGACGCATGCTTGGGGCCTTGGAGAGTGGGGGAAAAGAGCTGGAGCATGGGGTAAGGGTGTTGATGGATTGAAAGACCGCGGAAGTGAGAAGTGATAGATGCATTCATGCAGGTAATTCACCGCCACCCTGTGCAGTAGCAGAATGCATGAACCTGAATGAAGCCTGAAAGAGGAATTGCAAATCTGAGTTCGATGCAAGCGTGACAACGAGGGAACATGCTTCCGTTTGGCGCACCCGAGTATGTCTCAAGTCTGCCGAGGAGGAATATGGAAAGTAAGTGCTGATCGTCGGACAAGATATGCCTTAGTATCAAGTGAGTTCACCTGCAAGTTATGCTCAGCAGGTATGAGCTGTGTGAGAATCTCACGCAACGACGGACCTCGCCTTCCCTCCCTGAACGATGCTCAACTCGGCAAAAAATCGCGCTACTGGAGCACTCGTCTGCATTGTGATAAGGCATTGGCGCTGGAGCTCTGCGGAGGTAGGCCCGAATGTGGAGGCTCATAGAATTCGCTTCCTGCTACAGGCTATACAAGCTCAAGGCAGACCGCCGAAATGATTACATTTTGTGCAACGCGATCGATCATAGATCGGCGCAGTTTGGTGTTACACAACAGGATACGTGACTACATGACCCACGTTGTCTGTGCTCAGTTGAATCCTTTCGTGTCTTCATCTGTGTCTTCAATCGAGTTCTTCGTCTGTGCGGCTGTACGGCCGACTCTCTCAAAGTGGCGACTCCTATGGAACATGGGGTATGTTGTAGTCGCTTACAGAGACTGAGCAAGCTGCTGCATCGATTGGACCGCCACACGACGGAGAGCTTCCTTCGTGTTGATCGTATTGATAATGCAAATAGCTCAAATTGTGACCCAGCATAGGTGCCGGAGATAGTTGCAAATGATATGCTTGCAAAGAATGGAGACCCTTCCTCTGCAAAGCCATGGAAGCGAAAGTATTTGCCAAGGCTGCGAAATGAGGGTCAAGCATGGTTCTGCTCTTCAGTGGTTCTGCTTCTCAGCGCGAGGGAACCCGGAAGTTGACCATTCCCCTGACCAACGACACGTCTTCAGGTCTCAGATATCCCTGCAGTTCCACTTTGAGCCCCATCACGAATACATGCTCCACAAGTACAGATGCTGATATGCACGGGATTGTTCCAGTCCCGCTGATGCCTCAAACTCCATTGGATGCACTTCGTTGACCATTAAATGTTGAGCGAACACATCACTCTTTCACTGGTGCTCGTAATGCCCAACTCGCGTGCCCAAGATACCATTCGCTGGTCTTGGCAGTTTGCGGAGTGCCGACTTGAATCTGGACAGACCCCTGCATTCGATGGGACATCTGTTGAGACGGGCTTGTGCGCTGCTCTGCAGAAGGATGGTGGATTCTTCTGTTGAGCTTCGGTGCACTTTTGCTTGACGACAGTGTAGTGCCCACAGGCAGTCCAAGTAATGAGATTGAGGTAGCACATTTTCTGTGGCTATGTCAGTCGTGAGACAATGCTCTTGAGTCCGCAGAGGTCCGATAGCATACTGTATTAACGCTTGAAGTTGCGCTCTCGAGATATGTCACCTGAACATGAGTCTAACGAAACATACACTGCTTGCTCTCTCATGAAAAGAGAGGTGCCATCGCTGAGCTAATATACTTGCTCGATCTGTTAGCTCTGGTCGACCGAAAATGGTATTACCGAGTTGATTGTGTCGATTGCAACCAGGTGTCGGAAATGCGCGTTTTCACACTCAGTCTTGGTCAAAGCTCCCCGGTCCTGCAGACGTGGGATGCTGCACTGCAAGGCCATGCGCGTTACAACATGTAGACATCCGTATGGAGCTATCCGGGCCGGGCCCCAGTCCGAGGGGTTCTGCTGCACAACATCGAGGTATGCTGAGTTTACAGACTGCTGGGGCTTGGTCTGAATCGATTCACCCAGTGTACTTGCTGCTTTTCGGTTCTTCGTTGCCTCGTTTGAGCCCACCTAACGATCGAGAGTGATAGATTGCTGAAATTCAATTGTTCAATTGGCGATCTGCACGGGATACGCGGGAAGACGGCTGCATCACTCGTGGGAGGCTGTCGCTGGACGTACATCGACTGGAGGAGCCGATGCCGGATCTAGTTAGAGTTGGCTAGCACTCGTCCTGTAGCACATGGCTTCAATCGAAAGGTCTAGACCTTCTAGCCGAGAAGGCGTACTTCGAATACTGGCGCTTCTGGCTTGACGAGCAAGGCACGGTTGCAGTTCGACGGCGTCCATCGTCACTGCTCAGCATCGACATTCAAATACTCTTCGTGCTGAGCGAAACATGTCGTATTCGTCTCGGTTGCGGTGAGGATGACGCGGCGTGGGCGCGCGCAGCGGTACAGATGTGTTTTCAAGCCAAAACCGTCAATAGCCGTGATACCGGTTGCCTAGGACAGCGGAACGGCAGCAATTGCGGTGAATCCGCTGACCTTGAAGTAATGAGTTGCTGTACTGTTGACCCTGTGGAAAACCGAGTCAGTGACTGTGTCGCAATCCAGTTTGGCCTAATGCCAATAAGATATCGCTCACTGAGACTCTCGGTGTCAAACCAAACCGCAATCTCGACACACGCGCGAAAGCCTTTCATTGCTTGCCTCTTTCACACAGTATCGAGTGATGTTCTCGGCGTCATGGCATGAGGTCAGATCTCAAAGCATCTGTGTTGTCTGGTAATGCGGGCGTTAGTCCAATCATCGTCCTATCGGATGCAACGAAACCAACGATCAACGAAAGCACTTGAGCTTCGACTATGTGTTGGAAATCTGTTGCATTGCTATGCTGCTGATATGCAGCTTAGTTAGCGCAGCCGTGTTCAAACGCGGAAGCCAAGAGCTGGAATGTGTTCTGTGCTCGAAGATTATCGAACATGGCCAGCGCGGAGGACGATGTCGCGATCAACGCAGATGTCCGTGATAAGATGTACAAACAGCGATGCTTGTGAAAGGCACTTGATTGTTTCATGGTACGGAGGATTGTAGCGCAGGCCCAATAGTTTGCGAGTGACAGAACAGGCCAGAACACTCAGCGGAATTGTCGTAGACATGATCTGAGACTGCAAGAGTTCGTAACCGCCGCCGTGTCTTGCAGCGATGCTATTGTGGGCATAGGAGTTGCAGGGACGCTGTAAGATTGTCAAGATGATGTAGGTGTGTTGACTTGAAGGTATTGTTGCATACTCATGCGACGCTCATGAGCATTGAAGGCACACGGGATCGAATGAGCACTGGATCTTGAGCCAAGAGGGACAATTGATGAAGTTAGCCCGCTCCCATTTTGTCTTGCGATGACGTCGCGGGAGAATGTGAAAACCCAGCGTCTGTCCTTTCGCAGAGATCGGATACTGATTGCCATAGTAGATTGTGCAGAAAAGACGTTGAAGGTTGCAGCAGCTCGAAGAGGGCCTGCAAAATTTTCTGCCCACAGGAGTCAAACATGTGTTGGTCTTTGCTTAATTCGCATCATGTCGCAACGGCAGCATTTCGTGCTCGATTCCAGGATCTCCAAATAGCCGGGCGTAAATTTGCGTGCGATGAAAGACATTCGCTTGTCTCAAAGCAGATCCAACACCCTGCAGGTTGTACAAGCAAGCGCGTCAATGCTGGCATCCATCAGTATAAAGGCCGTCTTTCCCAGAAGCGATCTTCCTGCCAGAACAGACATCACCCGATACGTTCGAAACGGAAGCCATGCGCGCAAGATCGGAATCGACGTTGGCGCCCTTGAACTCCACAATTCTAACGCTGCTCATCACCACGAGCCACAATACAGTACTTGTCGTGCATAGTCCGCAGGACGCGACTGATATCAGAAAGGCAGCAAACTTTTGGCTTCCGTCGACGATTGTCGCTGTGCCAGCGATGGAGGAGGAACTCAGGCAACGTGCAGCTGGACTGGTCGTGGCATGGACCGGTCTTAGTGATGACCAGTTCACGGTGTGTCAAGAGCCTGTGATGCGTGGCTTGCTGCCTTATCCACTTCCACCTCTAAATTCGCAGACGGACGACCAGAAGCTTCTCAGCACGATTTTCTTTCGAGTGGACCTTCAAATGCCCATTCATCGCATCGGCGAATTGCGTCCGGCAGCAGAGCTGCTTGCCGATGAGCACGACGACGACGGTATTAAGTTTGAGCTGCACAGGCTGACGAAAAAGGAGGCAAAATCTATCCGAGCACAGGACATTGGAGCGATGATCCCAGTTCGCAAACTCTTTGGCTTGACCAATCGCTAGTCGCTCGCGGTCTCGCGTGGGCGGGATGAGCAAAGTATGCTAGATGTCTGCGACTGCGCGCATGAAAACAGGTGGAAGCGGCGAGCTCTGTGTTCTCATACGAGCACGCCCATATACTCTGCTCTGCCTCCTTCTCGCTCCAGCTGCGGCCATTGTACCAGGAAGCGGTCGACCACGAGCTCAAGCAATCGACCTGACAAGCTCAGTTTTTTGACTCTCGCCCAGCTTTCGACATAGATGGTCCTCATCTTGCCTCTCCAGTTGCAGCCCCATACTTCGAAGAACCTCAAGGCCAAGCTCGCGAAGACCAGAATAGTTCCTGTGGCCGGACCGTTCACCAAAATGAGATCTGGAAAGTCCAGCTGCCCCATTCCACCGGTGTACTGGGACAGAACCGCTGCACATGCGAAGAAACATCGAAGGCATGAGAAAGGTGTCGTTAATAGACTTTGATGAATTTGCCGTGCTCTCGGAACAAATTGGATATCGTATGTCCCTCGACCGCCCTCTTCCCATCTCGCTTTATAACCTGCCCTCTCTTCGTGCAATATTTCCAGCTTCTCTTCAAAGTCCCTGGCCCGCTCCGCAGAAAGAGAGTCCCCCTCGCCAACGACCCACGTTCTATGTCTGAAATTGTTGAGATCGAGTCTTGAAGTAGGGTCTTCCTCGTGCATGCTCCGCTCCAGCATCGCTATCATCTCAGCCGTATGTCCTCCTGAGCCAAGTACGACGAGGAGATGCGTCGGCTGATGCGCATCGCGGCGAGACTGGCGACTGGGTTTTGGGCGAGCTGGATTGAGAATTGTGAGCAGGCGAGAGATGAGGAAGGCAGAAGAGGCGAAGAGCAGCAGAATCCAGAAAAGAAGCGGCTTGGCCATCATGCGCGACGTGCTGTTACCGAAGGAGCATACTGTGTCCGATGTGAATATGCATCGAGACAGCATGTGAAAGTGAGGTACCAGGTGGCACCCCTGTCAGCGGCCGGCGACCGGACAAACTGGTCGGTCTTGGCATAGAACTACTCAGAAAAGGACAGGAGCCAGATGCATCACCATATCGCAACAAATCTGACCTGTCGATCTGGCTGCATGCTGCAATCCATCATGTCGAATACCAGGGATCACAAACACTGTTCCCGATAACAGGCGACAGATTCGCCCAGAAGCTTACGCAGTTATTCTAAATCGAAACACTCGCGGAAAGAGCCTCCAGAGAAAGAGGATTGAAAGGTCGGACTACTGCAGTGTCGATATTCAATCTATCTTGACCATGGGCTCAAACAATTAGTTCCAATGCAGCGACGCAACTTGCCGTCCTGCCTCTAATCCAGAGACGGTCTCAGCGAGAATGCTTTGGCTCGGCAAACACTGCATTCTGCAGGAACCGGCTTGTCATCGAACCATGAGTAACGAGGGCAAAGACAGATCCTGCTCAGGAGTATCCTTTCTGGAATGCTCTCTGAGAGAGATGCTGGGCCCTCCAGGCGTTGCACCGGATTTGCTTCTGGAGCGCAGCAGTTCTCCCAGCCGTACGCAATGGTTGAAAGCGATTTTCAGCTCGGCAGAATCTTGGTCAGATCCCATCAACCGCAGTCTCGACCCATTTCCTTTCTCGTCTCTTGCCGATGAACGTATCGAGGTCTGGAAAAGTCCGAAAGGACCCCTGCGTGAGCGTTGGCAATACGAGGAAGACTGCTGCCACAGATGCATCTACTGTCTAGTCTGCTCAACAGTGGACACATCTTGAGCCGGCGTCGTGGGACTCAGTGGGAGAAGTCGATCCATCGGATCTGGCGTGGGATATCTTCGGAATGTGTTATCTCATGAATGGGCTTGTGTAGTTGCTGACGGAATTCAAAAGGTAACCTGCAATGACGTCCATGGCGGATCTGATTCCGGTATTTGCTTTTCTGGTCATGTTCATGCTCGAGCATGGGGTAACCTTTTACCAGTCAGCATTTCCTGACGCATGGCATGAGGCTCTTCATCTTGATAGATCCGATTCCAAACGATCGGATCGGGTACGCGCATCAAGACTGCGGACCGGCATTAGCGTCCTTTAAGCATGAATGTTCCGACAAAAGGCCTGACACCAATGCATGCACCTGGATGAAAACATCATGAAGACGCAGCTCTAGTAAAGAACCATAACTTCGAAACGTGCCGTGTGACGCTAACCGCCTGGTCGGGGATTCGTCCGCACACAGTCCTTTTGCCCGGAGTGGCGGCCACCCAGCATGCTGACGTTTCAAATGTCACAGATGTCATCTATGATGAACCTGTGAAGACCGAAAGCAGCAGATGCATTTCGACTTTGCGGCACATTATTGAATGAAACCAGCTAGACAAGCGGGGAAATGGCTGGCCTGCGAATCATCTTCACACTAGTCAGCCTTGACTGTGAACTTTACCCGTGCCTCTCACGGAAAATATATTGCACTGCAGCTTCGCGCAGCCGTGATGAACGCAAGCAATATATTTCTTCAGCAGCTGATTCTGCTCCGATCCGATACAAAGCGTGATGTGCCGAGGGCACGAAATCCCACTTTTTCCGAATCGAGGTAAAACTGCCGACAGAGCTGCATTCCCCTCCCGTCTGTCGAAGCAATCGTGCAGCAGTGTTGGCAGGCTTGCAGGTAAATAGTACAAGCCTCCTTCAGCCACATTCACGTCAAAGCATCAGCCTAAAATCAACTTCATGAGCTCAGTCGGGACCGAGCCGTGCCAAGAACGTGAAGACACAACCACGCAGCCACTTCAGTACAAAAGTGTATGTACTATATCGAAGCGGTACCCTAAAAAGTGGACTCCAACAAATGGAACGGATGATCGTCCACTAGATCAACAGCCACTACTTCTTAGTCGACCAACGCCAGCACGGCCCAGGGACCGCTCGCTCGCTTCATCATCACAAAAGTGGCACAGTGGCGCGTAGAATTGTTTAGCTTTTGATGTGGCGAGTAACTGCACAGCTTGTGGAGTTCCAGAATGGAAGTCTTACACATGCCAATTGTAGCATAGTGCCGTCTGAGCGGCACAGATGTCTGTTCCTGACCCAGAAATGGATTAGGAGGCATCGCGGAGCAAGGAAGATCGTCAAAAGACTACGTCGACTTTTATGCATGTCATCAAATGGCGAATGCTACTCGCAGTTACTGGAAAGGGAGTCGTGTGCTTGCTCGACTTGTGATGGTTTGTCATTACCATTGAGACTTGCTGGAACCGATGTGGTATATAGATTGCGGGGGCCTTGTAGTGACTATATCGCCCATGGACGACCTGGTAGGATGCAGGCAGTTCGAGAGGGCAAGGCAATTCACTACTGGTGATATGGCTGTCTTGTTGCTGCGTTGCCGTGTTGCACTCTGCTGATTCTGTAGGCTGGAGTAGTTGCATGCTCTTGCAATATCGATGCGGCTGTCGCCAATGCTGCCAATGCTTTTCTTCCCGATCCTACTGGCGGGATCGTACTTTTGTATACGATCCGAGGATCTGACGAGCGGCGTTGTGTCGGACAGTTACAAGCGTGCTCTCCACCTCAAGTTGCGGACATTTGTCCCAATACGATGTCGATTGCTCTCAATGCGTCGGACTGAAGGTGAGAATGACTCTGGTGAAGCATGTTGGATGTTGAAGTCTTTTTTTTTTTTTTTATTCATTGATGGATTGAAGCCTGTCTGTTTCCTGCAGACCTTTGAATACAGCCCCCAGACATTGAACAGAGCCAAAACTCCAACAGCCGTTGCCAATCCCGATCGAGTTCTGGACGCCTCAAGATCGAGTATAAGTACAAATTTATTCTTTTTCAACAGTGAACACTCTGCAAATGAAGATAACTTCCTGTGGTATCAAGTGCGACTCTTTATCATTTTCAAGTCAAATTTAGTCCCATAAATAATCCTCTGTGCGAGGTGAAAGGCGCTGTACAAATCATAGATATTCGTAGTATCACTGCTGAAGTATTAGTAAACTGAAGGCTTGTTGTAGACGTGTCCAAGGTACTCACCATTCATACCCTGCAAGGCGCGTTATTCTTACAAGTCTGGCAAGTGCCAGTCTCCAAATCGACGGTTCCAGAACACTGATAGCATCGTGTGAGACGCTTCTCGATTTGTTGTAACGTGGTGCTCATAAGGTCCACTCGTTGAGTCAAAGCTTCTATCGATCGACTGCAAGATTCGACCAAGCTGACAAGCCTTTCGACTGAGTTGTCTTTCCTACAATCGGGGGTCAGAATGATGACGATGGCTGGGCGAGAGTGACTGTGAACTCACTTTGTAGGCTGAACTTCTCGGTATTTGCATTCAAGTTTCTGCTCTTTGCATGATTGGCAGGGTGACTCGCCATCGCACTTTTGTTTGCGCTTTCGGCATTCCTCGCATGCCTGCTTTGGTCAGCGAGAAGTCAGTGCGAGGGCGCCCGTTGAACTTACAGTTGCCGTACGCTTGGCCTTTTGTCTCGGTTGTACATGGCTAGGAGTGATTGGCACAGCAGGAAATTTCGTCGTTGTCGGCCCATACACCTGTGGTGGTGGTGGAGTCGCTGGGCCTAGTGATGCATTGCACGATGATGATGCGCTGCTAGAGCCTCCAAAGGAATCACCCGGTGCGTGAATATAGCCTTCTGACATGGAACGGTTGGGGTTGCCATTGAAGTTGTACATGTGATTCGCTTGCAGGTAGCCTTCCTCTACGTACCCGACATCCGGAGATGATGATGGAAACGGATTGCTGAAGAGGGTATGTTGGGGGCCAGGTGGTGGTGGAGGTGTGTAATAACCTCCACGCGACATCTCGTGGTATGCCACCGGTACTCCATCGAAGGCAAGATTGGCATCAACGTGGTCAATCATTTGTGTGTAGTTGCGCTTGACACCAGCGAATTGTTGCTCCATCATGGCAATGGAAGGCATGAAGATCGATCGAGATCGAAGAGCTGATAGGACCAGTGTGCTGTGCTCGATGATAGACTCCAACTGTGAGCAGGTTGCCGAAACAAACCGGAAGTGTCGTGGTCGTGGGAAATTTGAGGTGAAACAGTCGAGATGTCCAAGGGGAAGACAACGATGGAACGGCTTGAGTATCTATATGGAGTGCTCGAGGACAGTACCCGCTCTGCTGGAAAGGATACCCGGCCTCGCTGCAATGTCCCCAGATGTCTGCATCCAGAAATGGGCGAGCGACCAGATGCGATGTACGGATCCAGATGTGGCGGTTTAGCACCCTGCACCGGAACGCCTACAGCATCATGCACGAGCCTTTGGTGATCTCCAGAGACTAGACAGGATGCTGGGACAATGTATGCACAAGACCCGTCTGCAGTCGCATCTGCCAATGGGTTGACGTGCCAGGACGGTGCAGGAGGCGCGGAGCGCAGGTGCATCTTCGGCTTGCCTGGGCTTAAGCAGGTAGAAACATGCATCTGGGGACCACGGTCGCGTCGAGCCGTCGGCAAAATGAAAATAACAGGATCCCAATAGCAGGTATCGATGTGGGAGGCTCGCTTCTGCACAGGGATCTGGCTCGTCATTCAGTACCACCGCCCAGGGCAGTTCTGTACCTGCATTGCGCAACCACCCGCCTGGTTCATACCGCGGGATGGGACCACTCTCGCGATAGGCGAGGAGAGGACGACCAGCCCAGGTGCACTGCTTGACGATGGACGAGGTTGTTGCGATCGACATCGGTATCCGACGGTGGTCCAAGCCTGGGACGAACCCACACGCCTCCGTCATTCAGGTCACGATACAGTATTGCCGTCAGGCTTCATCGCAGAAACAGGTTTGTCAATTTCTGGCGCCTGCTTCTTGTCTGCGTCCAGAAAGGACGACGTGCAGCAGACTAGGCTGCATTGTGTCCAACAAGCAACGACTTGGCCGTCGGAGCACTGTATGTGTCTTCAAGACTCGTCGCCGTCGGCGGGCCTCTCTAACAAGCGTGGAGCGATCCAAGCGAGACGCCTCTGCAGGAAGAAGCGCCAACATCGCATCTCTTGAGCTAATCTCACAAGCTGCGGCGGGCTGTGGAAAAAGGTGGGGCTGCAGGATGGCGTATTTGTCAATGTGAGCCACTCAGCTTTATTTCTGCAGCGCAGCTGGCGGGCCGGCGACGACAGCAACCAATGCGCAGTCACTACTCTCAGCGGACAGAGGCCGTCTCAGCTTTGGTGATGGGACCAAAGAATGTCGTGCAGTAGGCGCAAGCCACGACCTGTTGCTTAGCGGCGATGTGGAGTTCCGCCGACCTCCACGCGAGGCACTATGGCTCTGGCCGCAACCCTGTGGCCTTACAACCACGTCGTGTGCTGTGACAATCGTGAGAGGCCTCCGCAAGCTCCTGGTTGATTTCTTCTGCCGCACAATCGTATGCGAGCTCACTGGGCCGATCTTGGCCGCCGTGGCACACATGATGCAGCTGCAGTCGACACGTTCAGGTCGTTGTCACTCACACTGCCAGATTGACTGCATTGCATCGTTGCAGAATGCATGATAGAACACACGCCTCTCGTGCGGCCGCCCACGTGACGAGCATCTCCCACGATAGGTCGTGGCAGCCTAGCCACGTCTATTCGCCCAGAAACAGTGACTGTGGACGACGTTTACCCTACCACCCGTCTGGACAACTGCTCGTCCACCAATTTAAGCGACGAAAGAGGGTCGGAGGATTATCTGCTTCGGGCAATTGCGTCGACAGCACGTCGCTTTCGCAGTGCTGCTCCAGATTCGCCTACGCCGAGGCCCGGGAAACTCAGCCACTTTATCGATCGTGGACTGTATGCACTCATCAGAAGCCTTTGGGAATTATTCCAAACTCCCGGTCCGATCTGCCACCTCCAAGATAAATAGAGTGCAGAAGCCTTGCAGTACGCCTGCGTATTGGCAACAACCAAGCACGCACGGCACAGTTGCATGAAGCCACTATAGATCCGACAGTCCCCCGAAGTGTGCCATGCCGCCACACTATAGTGCGCTGCGGTTGGGGCGCGACCCTCGAACGCCTTCTTTAGTGGCAGCTGCCGTGAGGCGGGTTTTGCGAGCGTCACTTGAGCGATCGCTGATTCTGAGCCGTTTCCAATCGACCTGATCCGAGCGAGGTCGCGAATTCCCATCATTTGCGGCATAGACTGGCTGCTTTGCGTCGTGCCCAGAGCAAAACTGACCGACCACCCCAGTACCCTCCAGACCCCCAGTCGTGAACAGAGGGTGGGAAATGCTGGTCACCGACAGTGTTCAAATCGCACCAGCTGACGCATCTGGATCAGTGTCATCTCGTAGGATGTGCATGCTGACTGCATGCCGTTGGGGCACGTCGCCGAGCCTTTGAGACTCGTATCATTATTTGCGATGTGACATAGGGGCATTCAACGATCTCCTTGGAACTCCCGATGCACAAGGCACTTTCAGATCCTCTCTACACAAGGCACTCCGAACACTTGAGAGCAGTGACGACGTACTGCGTCTGCATGCTTGCCGGCATAGGGTATGAATCTTGCAGCACTCAGCACTATCGCGATGACAGGCACAGAAATAGTGACGCTTCATGGTCTCGTTGACGAAGCCAGCCAGCCAACGTGGCGGAAAGGGTCCCAGGGACCAAGTTGACTCCAGATAGCGGGCTGGTCTTGCTGTCGTACCCCTGTCTGACGCCTCCGCCTGCACAGCCGGAACACGATCCGTCCCAGTGGGTGAAATTGTCCGAGTACCAGTCTTCTGCACAATTCACCCCAAAGCGCTAAGATTACTCTTCTTGCGAGCATTGACCGCAGCGAGGCCTGACTTGTTCAACGATATCGATCCTGTGATGCAGTACTGCCCAGTGTGAAGGATGGCATGGTCAGTGACAATCTTATCGCTGAGGCAACCAGAAGCACAGCAGGATACGCCGTGCTCTCCATGTATGCACAGAGAGATGAAATTGAGTGCGTTTGATACAGTACAGCCATCAAGCAGCGGTCCGTCTCATGACAGGTTGGGCGCACCAGCTGAGGAGCCACTGACGGAGTTGCTCGTGCTGGACTGAGTATCGTCTGGCCGCCGAATTATGCTGTGTAACCAGCAGAACGTGGGATGGCGGTCACGATGCAATAATAACATCGGCCACTGCGTGGTCTAGATGGCGATGATCTCTACGTTGTCGCTTGAAGCCGTTCGACGTGGATTTGGATGTGGAGGAGGTAGTCGCCCAGCGGTGTGAATTGGGCCAGAATGCATTGCGCGGGGTGGAGGAGCGCGTTCGTGCTTCGTCGTTGAGTCCCCGATTGTGAGCCATGTGTTCATCGCAGTCGTATACCAATGTCTGTCCGATCTAGGCGGTCCTGAAGGCATCTTGTATTCAATGTTTGGTATTCCAGCACGCAGCTGTAGCTGTACGAAGCGAGGAATCTTACTTGTTTGCCTCAGGCTGCCATTGCCATAAATGGATGAGTGTGTCAGAAATCGTGGCAGCACTTTCCGCCTCGATCTCATGCCATCGCCACTTTCTCTTCTCTTCTCCTCCCATTGTCATTTAGCACACCAGTGTTCATTGCACTTCTAATAGCCATCGACACTGTCAAAGGCTTGACTCTGTCACAGCCGTCCCGGCACGCGACAATGGCGTCCTCCGCGGCCTATGCATGCCAAGTTTGCACGAAACGCAAGGTCAGGTGCAGCAAGACGATGCCGACCTGCTCCAATTGTCTCAAGAGCGGCATCGACTGTGTATATACAGTACCGCCGCCGCGCCGCCGAAAGCGACGCTTGAGCGGTGATATCTCTGCAAAGCTGGCTGAGTATGAGCGTATACTGAAGCACAATGGCTTATTCCCGCTAGCGGAGACGAGAGACTCGACTCCTCTAGACACTCAAAACAAGCCAGTCGCGTTGCGCTCGACTCAAGGCGCGACGTCACAAGCAGGGAGGCTGGTGACGAGCACAGGGAGCACTCGATATGTGAACAGTAATCTGTGGGACAATATTGATGATGATGAGATGCAACAAGCGTCTGAGGAAGACGACCAAGAAGCAGTAATGAGCGGCATGGAAGACAGTGTTGCTGCCGAAGATCCGTTTTCACTTGCACTCATGGCTGACCACCGTACTCTGTTGCGATATCATCCCGAACATAGCCAGGCCGTTGCCATGTGGCGCACGTATCTCGAGAATGTGGAGCCGCTCTGCAAAGTGTTGCATGCACCGACTGTTTGGAAGCTCATCGAGAGGGGAGCGCTCGACCCCTCAACAGTGACCAAAACCGAGGAGTGCTTGCTGTTTGCGATCTACCACTTTGCGGTATTGTCCATGACAGAGACTGAGTGTCTCAAGCAATGCCAACAGCCGCGTGCGGTATTACTGAAGAGGTATCACTTCTGCGCACGACAAGCTCTTGTCAATGCCAAATTCCTGAAGACCACAGACATGAATATCATGCAGGCATATGTTCTCTTTCTTCTCTCTTGCAGAACTCACTATGATCCGTCGACATACTGGATCCTCACAGGGGTGGCGGCGCGCATATCTCAACGTATGGGGCTACATAGGGATGGCGAAGCGGCTGGCTTGCCGCCATTCGAAGTCCAGATGAGACGTAGGCTATTCTACCAAGTGGTGCCTCTGGACGGCATGTCAAGTCGGGAATCGGGCGTGAGCGACGCATCAACACCAGATCATTTCGATACGCTGCCGCCTCTCAACGTCAATGACGATCAGATCTGGCCCGGAATGACAACAAAACCAGTGTCCCAAAAAGGCGCCACAGAAATGGTATTCTGCCTCTCACGTTCATACATTGGGAGAGCTTTCGCTGCCAGCAAGCAACTGAAAGATGATGATGAGGTGCAGAAAATGATCTCTCGTACTGAGGACGAAGTGGAAGATCTGTATCTGCGCTATTGCGAGTTCGCTAATCCTCTTCACCTGCTCACCAACTTGGCAACTAGGTCGGCGTTGAATGCCATGCGATTGCGAGTGCGACTCCCACGACTAAATGAAAGACCAGACACCGATGATAACCGGAGGGAGAGACTGCGACTATCGTGCAAGATCCTCGACACTGACGCGGCAGCTCATACTCACTCAACGTTGCGAAAGTACATGTGGTACATTGGACCTCTATTCGCTTGGGTAAGGCGTTTCATTTTACGTGTCTGATTTATGACTGACGAGCGAAATTCGTAGGGCACCTGGGACGCCTTGATATCGATTGTGACTGCTCTCCAGAGACCCGACTCGCTCTCTCGCACCGAGACTGATGACATGTGGGAGAAGGTCGAACAGCTCTATTCTAACCACATGGATCTAATGATCAAGTCTAAAAGCGCTTTACAAGTTGCCATTGGGCGCCTGGCCCTCAAAGCATGGGACTCGAATCCTCCATCGAAGCAAATACCGCAGCCCGAATTCGTCGTTGCATTGCGCGCATCACGAAGATTCCAGTATCAGGCCAAACGCGCTATGGCTGGACCAGTCGGAGGGGCGACATTTAAGGATGTTTCATTGAAGTCTACGCCTTCTGTGCTGTTCGATGCCAACGCAACAAAGCTCGGCGACTCTCCAGATCTCGAGTTTGATTTTGAGTACGGAAATCTCCTTGACGATAGTGCACCGGACTGGGTGTTCTGGGATAACCTGATTAAAGATTTCCAGGCACAAGGAGCACAGAACTAGCATCAGATCTTCATTCAGTGCACGTCGCAGGATCACACTCGACCAATACAGCCTTGTCGATGGCGAGCGGCGGCTGTGTGTAATATCATTCATCTATGCCGGATGATAATGTCGAAGTTCGCCTCGGCGTTAAGAGAGCATACTGGCCCGGATCCAGCCCTAAGTCTATTGGACTGATCCCTGCCATCTCATTCCCGCTATAAGCCGACTCCGCTGTCAAACCGAGCACCCGGTTCTGCCTTCTGGTCTAGTCTACAGATCGTCTCCAGGAGGCGTGCTGTAGGCTAGCTTTCAGTTTTGACGCACCGCCTCTTTTACGGCAACGACTTTGGCAAGATACGTACAGCGTGTGTGATGTGCTTCATCAGATATCTGTAAACCGAGGAGCAATGGAGTTATTGGTCTAAGTCGCATGCTCGCAGACGTACTATCGAACAACAGCAACTGCAAAAGAGCACACTGTTTTTAGCCACATGGTGCCATCTTCGGGACCACGAATACCGATATGATACACCAGGCTTGACATATGGCCATGCCCCATGGGTTCACTTAATACATATACACTTAGCAACATTTGGCTAGGGCTGATCTATTCAGGCAAAGACTAGACCATAGGGCCATAGCCTTTCGATCTGCCCCGTGGACATCAAAAGCGGTCACAACGCCCTTTGAGGATCCTTTCCGACTTCACCTGCACTCTCCACCACATACCAACTTCAGTCACTCCTTCAGCACGCCATTGCTCACTATGGCACCACGCTCGCTTCTCCTTGCGGCTCTGTCCGCTTCGACCTCCTTCTTCGCGCAAGCCGCCCCAGCCGCACGCAGACAGGAAGATAACCTTGCTCGTGACCTCGCCACTTTGAAGGCTTTCGCGGAAACCATTACCGAAGACCCGCAAAACATCAAGGCCAACTGGACGGCAGCCGGAGACGATGTCTGCCAGTGGGCTGGTGTGACTTGCGCTGAGCGTCCAGATGGAGTCCTTGCTGTTGCTGGTATTGGTAGGTTGTTGCTTTAAAGATCTGGCAGTGCCAGCAGAAGCCACAGTGGATGTTAACAAAATCGCACGTGCAGACTTCAACAACTACGAATTCGGCCCAGCCCTGCGAGCAGACCTGATCCTCGACAAGCTCTTGGATATCACATTCTTCCACGGTAAGGATCATTCTACAGGACCAGCTTTCAGTCACAGATGAGCGATGCTGATAACACAAAAGCGAACTCCAACTCCTTCACTGGAACACTTCCAGATGTCTCGGCTCTGAAGTACCTGTACGAGGTTGATTTCTCCAACAATCGCCTGTCCGGAATGTTCCCTCTGGAGATCCTCAATGCTCCACTGACATTCTTGGATCTGAGATTCAACGTATGTTGCAGTTATGCTCCAAGCTCGCAGCACAAGAGGCGCTGCGAAAGAGACAAAAACTTATCGCGATATCGAGCTGACTTGACATGCAGAACTTCATCCGCGAGCTGCCAGAGAAGCTTTTCCAGATGACTGATCTCACAGTTATTTTCCTGAACGTGAGTTTGCCTACTGCTGTGTAAGATTCCCGAGCCGGCGCGGACTGCTAACATAACCAACAGAACAATGCCTTCTCCGGCCCAATCCCAGACATTGGCCCAACCTTCAACACCTCGTACATCACTCTCGCCGTAAGTCGTTGCATCGTCTCTACTTCAGCTAGCCTCTCAAGCTAACATGTCCCACTTTAACAGAACAACAACCTCACCGGACCCATCCCAGACTCCTGGGCCAACAACCAGGCACTTACCGAGCTCCTCATCGCAAACAACACTGAGATCACCGGTGTCATCCCTGACAAGCTTTGCGCTCTTCCAAACGTCACCCTCATTGATGTTAGCGGAAACAGTGGCATGACTGGTCGTCTTGGACCCAAGTGCAGACAGTACGCAAAGGAGGCGGACAGAGATGCCAAGAACCCACCAAAGGACAACTCAACCATTGCAAGGATCTTCAACATTGAGGGTACTGGATTGACTCTGTAGATGGAGGTTTTTAGATGAGGTGATGTCTCAAGACGCTGGGATCAATCCAAAATAAACCGAAAACAGTGACACAAGGAGGACCAGCACCGGAAGAACATGCCCTTCGAATATGCATCGTTCACAAGAATTCCATTTGCGACCTCAGTCGACTCTATTGTGCGTCTATCTTTCTATCGTGTCACGTGTGATGCCGTGGCATCTACATTTCTCAGCGCTCATATCATGCCATGTCAGGTCATGCCTTTGCCACACCCAGCTCACCCAATGCTTTCATCGGCCCATACTTCTGCCAGGCGTCATACTGCTCCTCGCTCCATGTGTACACCAAACCAATCATCCCAGCCGCATTTCCCGCAATCACAGTATCCTTTCCCTCAACTCGAATCCAAGCCTTCGTTCTTGGAATTACAACCAAATGCGTTCTCGTCAGGAGCACATTGTGAGGTGGTACTTTTCCGTCTTCGATCCGCAAGTTCAGCGACTCTCTCAGCTTGACATAGAGCTCATCCAGACTCTTTCCATCTATCCTTCTGTCGTCTCTGTCAAGTCTCAGAGCACCATGCTCAAACGGCACTCCCGCCACCTTCTCAATCTCCCCTTCCCCATCACTCCTCAACAACGAAAAGAAATTCTTGCGCCCATGCTTCGCTCCTAAAGGCTGCGGTATACACTGCAAATGCTTATGCCCCACCGAGCTCCCCGATTCAACACCACAATTGAATATCACCATATACTTATCATCATCATCGCCCCCATTTGCTCGTAATCTCGTCAAAACTTCCCATCCAGCATCGAAATCCCCAGCATTCAACGCATCACTCTGCGGTTGATACTCATTTGTTGGTATCACGAATTGCGGACGAACAACACAAAATTTGTTCAATATAAGTTTGTGATCTTTGCCAATAGGTCCTAGGGTCCAATCGCCTTCGCTGGCTGGAAAAGCATTTTTGGTGGGAGTCTTTTGTTTTGTGTCGATGGGTTTCTTTTGGAGGCTTGTTGCGATGCGGAATTCGAACTGTTGATCATCAGTCTCCCTGTTGTCTTGTGGCGGCTTGCTAACGTGAATAGGAGACTGTTTTAGCAAAGGGAGAAACGAAAGAGATCCACTTACGTCAAGAGGCTTGCTGTCAATATGTCGAGGTTGATTTTCATTCCAGAGGAGCTCGCCGTTGGCAAGTAAGCGGTCGAACTGTTGAAGAGCTTGGCTTTCGAGATCGGTGGAGCCCATATTCGTTATCTTGCATGAATTGGGATGAAGAAGTGGATGACGATTGTTGTTGTTGTTGTTGTTGAGTCGAGGAAAGTTGCGGAGCTCATCCCGAGGCTTTTGGGAAAGACGATCAACCCGGTTTGCTGGGATCACCTTCCTTCCCTCCCCACTCCCACTCGCACATTTGCATGCAAACCACTTCCTACACGCACGCTATCGGAGCAAAGGCCATTCTCCCGCCCGCGGATTGCGATGTATCGATGAAATTGTAAGGAGAAATATCCAGCGCCCAGATCGGCCTTCGAAACTTCAAGGGAAGCATCGGAGCTTCAAGCTCAGCGCGAGAGCACTTCTCCGTCGCGGAAAGGATGGGTTTGCATGTCGGGAGGTTTCGTTTGGGCCCATTATGGGTTGCTTGAAGATATTGGCTATCCAAGCGGCATACGACGAGTGTTGCGACTCTGGACCACTTGGCTCTTTGCAGGATGCTAATCCTCGGACGCTGTGTGACTTCCTCTAGGCGGCAAACATACTGACATCAAGGCTGGCACACTGCAGCAGGGGAGAAAATCATACTTTTGCGTCTAAGGCATCTGTCAAAGATTGAAGTTGCTTAAAGCGAGAACCTGAAGCCTGCATCCTGCCTCTCAGTGAGATCAGAGTCCACTGAGATGCCCAGAGACTCGTTGCCGAGATCAAGTTCCATCTTCTGATCTCTGTTCCTGTTGCTGACCCGACCACTGATGTAGTACACCATATACGTAATGATGAGACAACCGGTGGCTGTGACACTGGTTGCACATCCTTTCGAATACCTGGGCGCGTCCTCACGTTGCCAGAGCTGCGGTCCCGTGATGCAGCCAACACAGTAGAAAACGAAGAAGATGGCGCTCACAACGGACTTCTTCGTATTTCCTTTGACGTTGGAGGCCATCAATCCTACGGCCTGGCCGAGTGGGGGCGCTGTGCAGCCTGCGAACCAGGTGCTTGCCACAATTCCCCACGAGTTTTCCGAAGGTACAATGAGCAGGCAAAGAGCACCAAGCATTGGGGCCAGAGTAAGAATAACGCCGAAGAGGCAGCGTGTGTTGGGAAAATAGGTGGGACCCAAAGCGCCGATCCACGTGAAGCAGAAGGCTATCGCACCTCCGGGGAGACCGACAAGCATCGACATGAAGCTGGAGAAGCCGAAGCCTTTGATGACCAGAGATGAGAACTTGACGATGGGAGTTGGGAGGGTGATGAAGAGAGCCATGCAAGCATAGATGGCAGTGCGGGGGTCTGTGAAGGCGTCCTTGACCTGGGCCCAGTCGAAATTGGTGTGATCACGGGTGGCACGGTCAAGTGCCAATCGTTGCGCCGCCACGAGGCGCTCTCTTTCGTTGAGGAACCAGGCAGTACTGCAGTCTCTGGGCATGAAACCGATGAAGGCACAGCCAGCGATTATGGTCAAAGCACCGCAAACGAGGAACATGAGACGCCAGTTTTCGATGGAAACGTTTGCGTAACCCAGACCGTACATCATCAACGCTCCGACGATTTGCGAGATACCGAACATTGAGATCCAGGTACTGCGAAACAATCAGCGCTGCTGCAGTCTTTGCAAGGCTGGATTGTACAACACTCACGCGATTCGAATGGGATGCTCGCTGCGCTTGTACCAATTGCTTGTGATGATCATGAAGGAGGGCGAGACGGCGCCCTCAGTGAAGCCAAGAAGGAAGCGCACAGCGCCTATGGAACCAAAGTTATTTGAAGCGCCAAGGCACATCTCCACTGCACCCCAGAGAATACTGGAAGAAGCGAAGGTCAGTATCCAGTCATATATTCTCTTGCTCACGCTGGCACACTCTTACATTGTTACTCCGACAAATCGAACAATCGGAAGCCTACTCATGAGGTACGCTGCGGGGTACTCCGAGACAAGTTGGCCGAAGTAGAACAGGGAGACTGCCCAAGAGAATTGATGACCGGAAAGGCGTAAGTCTTCCTGGAGTCCAAACACTGTCGCATAGTTGATACTTTGTTTGTCAAGGTCTGTCGTCTTCATGTCAGCCTTGGAAAAGCTTGCGAAAACATCAGTTGCAATAGAACTCACATTGGAAGAAGTATACAATGGCCATTACCGGAAGGATGACGCGATCGATCTTGCGCAAGACTGCTGCTTCTTCTTCGGGAGTGAAGTCGTAACGCCCAGCAGAGTCGACATCTTTGGTCTGATCGATGTCTTCCACAGTCTGTGCCTGGGATGCTTTCTCGGACATGGTGAACTCTGTATGCCCGTCAAGAGATAATCAAGTCAACTAATAGAATGGAGCCGTTTGATCTGTGGCATGAGGCGGAGCAGCCGGAAGCGGAAACATGGGTGTATTTATGGCCTTGCCGTCAACCATAGGGCGCATGGCCCCGACACTTCGTCTCCGGATTCTGCACCCGCACGTGGAGGAAGCTTTGTGGGGATGCAGCAGTAAGCATCGGCCTAGCATCGAGGTGCGCGCAAAAGTGCGTGTGTTTGGAATGCGATGCGGAGCACATGTGAGAACTTCGCGCAGGTCTCGGCTGGAGTTCCCGCACATGGCGGCTTCTGCATCCGCGACTTGCCTCCCAGACTTCACGCCGGCAGACATTCCCGCGCGCAAGTGTTTCGGGGGCAAGTACACATCCTCGTTCATGGCCAGGCTCGCGAGATGATAAGATGTTCCACCGGATGGACTCCTGGCCCACTCGGCCAGTTTTTGACAAGTCAACGCTTTGGACCGTGCTTGCCTTGAAACAAAATGGCACCTTCGCGAATCGATACTCCACCATCGCAGGCCGAGAGCAGGCCCAAAGTGTATCTGCTTGAGCAGTTTCCACCCGCTGTCGTGAAGCATGCCCAAACACTCTTCGACACCATTCTTCCCTCGGACCCTCAATCGCAACATTGGAAGGACGACGCCGATGCAATCGTGGTTCGCGAGCTCACCGTGTCCCGAAAAGACATCATGGCTGCGCAGAAACTCCGAGCGATAGGGAAACAGGGAACAGGCATCGACATCATCGATCAGGAAGCGTGCAACGAGCGCGGCATTCCGATTCTCAACACACCCGGCCTGAACGCACAATCTGTGGCGGAGTTGGTCTTGGCTCTGACCATGGCGGTAGCGCGGCAACTGCGTCCCATCGTGGCACGGCAAGCTGCGGGAGAGGAGGTCCGGAAAGAGCACTGCTGTGGCACGACACTCTTCGGCAAGCCGATCGGGATTGTAGGCATGGGAGCGATCGGCACGGCCGTAGCACGAATGTTCCACGGCGCCTTCGGAAGTACCGTCTACGCCTACGATCCCTTCGCACCAGCAGATGCTTGGAGCGATACACCGCACGTGAGGGTGGATCACTTGGAGGAGATGCTGCCACATGTGGAAATGCTCACGCTCCATGTTCCGCTCAACGCGAAGACGCGCGGCATGGTGCGCATGCAACATTTGCAGCAGATGCGCTCGAGTGCAATCCTGATCAACGTCGCTCGCGGCGGCATTGTGGATGAAGATGAGCTTGCAGACGCGCTCGAACAAGGGTTGTTGTTTGGAGCTGGACTGGACTGCCATGAGGTCGAACCGCCGACACTGCAGCGGTATGGGCGATTGTGGGCTACGAACCGTGTGGCGAGCACGCCGCACATTGGAGCCACCACGGGAGATACGCAGATAGCTACCGCGACGGCCGCCATCGATCATGTGTATCGATATTTGACGAGCCCGGCGTCATAGGGAGATAGATGTTCTGGTTGTGAAACCGCTATTTCGTGCTTCCTCCCTCTCTCTTCTTTTCCATGCCGTCGCCCGCGCGTGATTGGGGCCCCACATGGCGAGATGCCTTTTTTGTGATGGGATGGGCACCAGTATGTACCTCCTCCAACGCTGATGCTGCTGCTGCCGCCGCCGCAGATGCCTCAGGCACCAAGCGGCCGTGGATTGTTCCGACGTCCCCGCTCGTCGTCTCGTGGTGGCGCGGGGCTGGGGTTGCAGGACGTACATGGCCTGCCGTCACTCTCTTGGATGCGTCGGACACCAGACGCTCGCCTGGATCATGCCACGAGCGAGAGACGACGGCGTGAAGCGCACGGCGCATGCGTAAGTGCACTTCCATCGCATGGGACGTGGTGGACGCGCTAACCATGGCAGCTGCACCGCCTGTCGGGACCGTAAAATCAAGTGTTCGGGCAGTCCGCCGTGCAGGTACTGCGCCCGCCGAGGCGCAGAATGTGTCTTTGTCGACGACGGCAAGCGGAAGCTCTACTCTGTTGCGTGAGAAGGCCGAAACCTCCACCGCGTACCGCCTTCGCGCTGACACCGGCCGTGCTGGTGTAGATATGTCGAGAAGCTGAGAGAAGCGGCCCAGCGGACACCCACGCCCCGTCCCCTGCCAGCTTCTCAACAGCCCTCGGATCACGCGCTCGATGGCCCATTGTGCCAGTCTACACAGGAAGAGACGACGCCAGCAGCATCTCACGCGCCTCCATCGGGCCCAAAGACAACGGCGCCCAACAAGAACCCTGCTCCTCGCCAGAGACGTATGGATATATACCCTTCCTGGGCACTTCCATGCATACTGATCAAACGGACCCTGCAGTGATGATGCCGGACACCACGCTGTCGTCAAGTCTGAATTTTGGGTCGAGCATCCTGAGCCTCCCCTCCGACCGAGGAGCGACTGCAACCACACCCACAACCGCTACTCCGACAAGCGTGCCGCGATCGAGTTCGGAAATCACCCGCAGCCGTGGACAGTACAGTCTTCGCGCTGCAGCCGCACTGCCGCCTAACAACTGGCCCGAGCAGGAGCGTGCACAGCACTACGTCTCCTTGATGCTTACTTCCATCGGCCGACTTCAGCATCTCGTCGATCCCAAAACTCTCAACTCCAGATTGCTGAAAACGTATCGCGTAGACATGCCCGACGTATGCGTGCAAGCTCTTTGGTATGTGGAGCTTCTGCTTGTATTCGCAATAGGACAGTTGCTCGAGGGGCAATCCACCGCCGTGCTCGGTCGGCAGCCTGGATGTGCATATTTCCAGGAAGCAATGGATCTCCTGCCCAACCTGTATACTCTGCGAGAAGCTGGGACTCTCGGCATTGAAATTCTGGCCCTGGTCACCTTTTTCTTGCAGTGCTCGAATCAGAAAGAAGACGCTTATGTTCACGTATGAGGCGTCCTTTGGCCCCAATGCATGCAGTACCTCCATGCCATGCTGCTGACATTCGAACAGTGCGGAACGGCTTTGCGACTAGCCATGGTACACCGTTTGTACAGACAAGATCATCTGGCGTCATTGCCTGTCTCTGAGCGAGCCCACCGCTGCCGCTTGTGGTGGACCGTCTATATGCAGGAAAGGTATAGGCCTTTGCATACCATGTCAACGTCCAATCAGGCTGAATGGACAATTGCAGGAGGCTGGCCGCTGCCACTGGCCAACCCGTGACCGTGGAAGACTACATGATTACTGCAGAGATGCCAACGCCCGTGCCAGGGTTTTCCTCGCCAGAACCACTCGTGGTCAACATAAAGCTGGCCAGGGTTACTGGTGATATCATGACAAGTAGATGCGGTCTCCTGACTCGGTCTGCCCTGAGACAACGTGCTGACGGAACGTCGCAGATATTTATGGCGCAAAACGACTGACAGACAAAGAATTCGTGTTGAGCATCCAGAATATCCTCTCCACCCTCGACGGGATTTCGAATGCCATGCCTCTAGAGCACGCCCTTGATCTATCGCAAGAGCTTTATGTTACCCGCACATCGGCGACGCTTCATCTCATGCTCTATCAGGTATCATCCGTCCTTCACCTCTCCGCTGTGCAAGCGGTGCTAATGACAACTGCTCGATAGGCGACGATGCTCGTGACACGACCGATCTTGCTGTACTTGGCGAAGCTCAAGTATGAAACGGGCGGTGATAGAGAAGCGCCTACTGTTACACCAGTGCTACTCAAGATTTCCAGCATGTGCGTGGAAGCTGCTGATCGCACCCTGCGCGTCCTCTTTGCACTCCAGCAGCAACAACTCCTTGGTATGTGTTGAAAGCCATGATCCGAACACGGGTCTGACAATTGCCACAGCGAAATTCGGCTTCTTTGATCTTGATGCTACCTTCACCGTTGCTTTCATCTCCTTGCTCGCCGTGTGCTTGTCTCCACCGGGCAGTCGAGCTGCGTCCAGCCACGACGGCGTGATAGGAGCCTATGAGATTCTGAGTCACTTTGCGGCACACGGTAACGCGGCCGCTTCGAAGCGAATGGTCGACGTCGAGCAAATGTGCGAGAACCTCGGTATTCAAATCGGTCACCCCAAGCGAGCGCCCTCGGGACAGTATGGAGAGTATAACATTGACGAAGTAGATGCGGTTCATGGAGACAGGTCATGGTCAGCGCAACAGGACGGCATGAGCATGGCTGGTCACGAGCTCGACGATCCAACTTTCCTCGATCAAAGTCTACCAGAACATCTGGACTTTGAAGATGCTTCATTAGCTAATCGCCTTGCAGAAGAAGGGAATTCACTCGGCCTGACTGGGGTGATTGATATGGATTGGGAAATGCTTCTACAGCCCAACCTTTGTGGTAATTCATGGGATCCGCTATGAAAATATTCGTCTGTCGATTGGCAATCAAGCATGACTTCCAACGCGCTAGGACTTTTGCGACTGGAGACTTCGAAGCAGATCGTTATTCGCACGACAGCCCTGTACCAACAAACCCACATCCTGCGCTCCGACCACCCAACGAGCACCAAACTCGTTGATCACCCTGGAAAGAATATCCGCGCGATGATACAGACCAGCGATCCCCATGATCTTCCCATTCTTACGACACGCATCGCCGACAGTGCGCAGAGCTTCGAGAAACTCGGGAGCATCCCAGTCACCCAGAGTCCCAATTTCCTGAGCGAGGTCGTTAGATCCCACAAGAAGGACATCTGCTCCAGGAAGTGCTGCGATATCATATACATTGGCCAGCGCGTCCGCCGTCTCAATCATAATGAACATGGTCGAACCATGCGAATTCATCTCTGCCGATATGGTGGAGATGGGCAATGGAGAGAAAGCGAATTGCGGGAAGCCTGCACTAATGGACCGGCAACCGATGGGCGGATACTTGGAGATATTAATCGCGCGTCGAGCGTCATCTACGCCCAAGCGTCAACAACATGCGTCAGGCTCTCTGTTTTTCTTCTTGGAAGCATTTCCGAAAATCTCACTTACCAACACTATGAATATGCGGCACAATCAACCCCATCGCACCCGCGTCCAGAGCTCTCTGCATAAATCCATAACCGCACTGATGCGGTACGCGCACAAAAGGTGTGATGCCCGCTGAAATTGCCGCTATGCAGAGTTGGCCGGCATCGCGGATCGTGAGAGTGGTATGTTCGAGGTCGATGAAGAGACTATCGTAGCCTCCGGATTTGGCAATTTGTACGATTTCGGCGCCGGGGATGATTTTGATTCCGAAGGCTGTGCAGATTTCTCCGCAGGCTGCTCGGGTGAGGAGGTTGTTGGGGGCGATGTTTGTCGTTGGCGATGGTGGGGTGGTGGAGGGAGGGTGTTGTGTCGAGGGAGAAGAATGGAGAGCTTCGGATCCTGTCATTTTTCTGTCAACAACAATCGATATCGGAAATTGTGTGTGTGTGTGTGGGTGTGTGGGTGTGTCGATTTTGAGCCGATTGAGGTTGGGTTCGGCGAGAATTTGAGGTCGGATTGGCCCTACTGACCAATTATACTTACCATCAGTCGCTGCTTGAGTCCGCGCAGTGAGTGAAGCGCTCGCAAGCATCTGGATATCGTTTTCAAGTGCGGGAACAACAGCCGCACCGACAGGCTCCGCTCGACCCGCGTGGCTCGGGAAATGAAGCCGCGTTCTGCAGACCACACCGGCGGTCGTAGAAATGCTTGGTGCATTTGTTGGAAGCACGATCTGTTACTCGCAGTTGTCTGCACACCGTTTGTCCTCTTTTCTGACACGTTGCTCAAGACAAATATTACTGGCGGAACAACAAGACTTTTTCAGTCAAGGCTGAGCGGAACCAAATCTGAGGCTCACTGTATTGAGCCTTTGTCATTACATCGTATCTCATCGGTACAGTTACGCCGACGAGCTGTGCACCCCGGTCGTGCCTCGTACTGTTCCACCTCAGTGCCCGTCACAATGGTCAGCAGTCGGCTGCCAGTCGCCTATCACAAAGCTGCCCAAGAAGGTTCCACCGAGTATGGACAAAAAGTAGCCGACATTCATCGTCATGACAGCCAACATCCTGCGAGTAGACAAGTTAGACATGGTCGGCACCTCACAGTTGTAGGAGCACTCACAGAAGATAGCTCACACCAGCCAGCACCGTATCCAGCAACGCTCGCGCCAATGCCTCATTGATGTTCCAAGGCCTCCTGCTCGCGAAGCCATAGAGCAACAACTTTCCATCATCGCCACCAGCCTCCGGGCGCAAGATACTCGTGTCTCGTCGATGTGCCCACAAGGCGAGCAGAGCTGGGAAGTTGGTTCGAACAGCCACGATACCGCGAAAGATGGCTGCAAGTGCGATGAGAAAGATGCAGGTTCCGACGTATTGACCTGAGGTCGAGGGTTGCCAGGCGTTGGAGTAGAGTGCGGTGGTGGTGCTGGTGAAGAAGGTCATGAGCATATGGTCCATGCCCATCATTGTCATCCCGGAATCGGTGCTGTTGCCGTCCATGGAGCCATGCATGCTGTGGTCCATGATGGGCGGTGTTGGTGTGCAGTATGTTTTTGTTCAATGACAGAGCGGGAGAAGTCTCAGTCCGTGTCTTGGTGGTGATGGATTCTTGCGTGCTTGTTGACGATGGCAGGTCTTTTCAGCCAGCTCTGGAGATTTCTGGATATTGTGTGCCCTGCACGCGTTGTGCGGTCGACGTATTGTAATGTGGCCTCGCCGGAGTCCGGCAAGCCTGGCAACTTGAACAACGGGTGCGGTCAAGAACTTGCTCAAATTGGTGCCACGACAAAGGAACGTCGCGCTGCACTCAAATGTGCTCTGTCTTGCTCATCACAAGGCGGAATCTCCCACGCAGTGTCACATTTGCCCACGCGCTGCTGATTGCAGAAGGTGCTTTTGGCCGCGTGGCAAGAAGCGCATGGCAAAGCCCGCAAACTTGCTCAGACCAAGCACACCAAAATCCTTGCCAATGTCGCTCATTTGCCCAAAACAGCACAAACCACTCACCACGCCCACTGCGACTGGACGCGAACGAGGGCGAATCCGCAACTTTATGCTTGCGAATTGCATCCCACGCGGCAGCTGAGAGCCGACAAAGTGTTCGCCAAAGGTCGAGACAAGAAAATCGGCGCATCGCCAATATGAGCACATTTCCCTGTGCCACTTGAGTGCATTTGAGGCGTGAGCACGTTGGAGCGCATTGATGAGACTGCTTCGTGTCTGACGGGAACGACACGGACGAGCTGTGATTCTGCTGACCTTTTCCATCACGACTCCATACATCGATACACCGGAGCGTCGGACAACAGATGCACACAACACCACGTGTCTGGCAACACAAGATCTAAGCTGTGCTCAGCACCGACCTCACCATGGCGCACTCACACAGCCATAGCATGTCCATGGAGCCATGGCTCACACAACCCGTCATGCTGCACTCCTCGCGAGCCTACGAGTGCTCGTTGAACCTCACCGAACAATGCGAGTATCAAGTCGGCTACTGGAGATTCTGGTATGAACTGGATCACCGCTACGCTTTGCCTACAGTGGCACTTTTCCTGTCGACCATCATCCTCTTCTCGATCCCGTTTCTCTTCGCCAATCTCCTTCCTGGAGCGCGATCAAGATCAGGATCAGGAGGGAAGCTGCTCGCTCTCAGTCGATATGCAAGCTACAAGTCATTCCGGATAGGCAAGCTGAACTGGAACTCGGCGCCCATTGGTGTGCTTTTTCTCGGTGCAGTAGGCACAGTATTCTTCTTCGCAATGACGCTGGGCCCGAGACCGTACTACTGGCCGAACGAAAAGGACCCAGAGTCAGGAAAGGTCACACTGTCCTTCGGCAACTCACCCCCGATCGCCTCGCGAACCGGCTGGATGTCACTCGCGTGTCTGCCGTTCATCATCGCGACGTCGAGCAAGAGCAATATGATCACAGGACTGACAGGCGTGTCGCACGAGAAACTTCAAGTGTTCCATCGATGGATCAGCTACGCCTGCTTCGTGCTTGCTCTGATTCACACCTTTCCGTTCATCGTCTTCCGTGCTTGGAGAGGAGATTTGAGCACGCAAGCGACGACCACGATATACTACTGGACAGGAATCATCGCCTTGATCTCGCAGGTTCGTATGAAGCGTCCATGAGCTCCTTGTGTCCATAGCTAACACTGCCTCTAGGCTTGGCTGACTTTCGCATCCTTCTCACCACTCCGCAATTATTCGTATGAGTTCTTCAAGTTCTCTCACTTCGCGGCCGCTCTCATCTTTGTCGTATTCTTCTTTCTGCACTGCAACTTCCGACTCTCCTCGTGGGACTACTTCATCGCCACCGCCATCATCTTCACCCTTACATTCCTCCATTCGCAGTTGCGAATCTACTTCCAGCACGGGATCAAGCAAGCGACGATCGTCCTTGAGTCAAACGGTTTCGTCAAGATCACCATTCCAACACAGACAACATGGCGAGCGGGACAGCACTACTTCGTTCGATTCCTCGGTATGGGCCCGGGAGTGGTTGCCACGAGTCACCCCTTCAGTGCAGGCTCATTGCCAACCAAAGCGCACTTCTACGAAGCCGCGCAAAGCGACCTCGTCTTCTACATTCGAGCTCAAGGAGGCTTGACCGCTCGCTTGGCGAAGCACGCAGAGAAGTCGCCCAACGCAAAAATGTCGGTCATGCTGGACGGCCCATACGGAGGAATTGACATGCCCAAGCTCGCATCATGCAGAAAGTCTTTGGCTCTCGCTGGTGGATCCGGAGCTGGATGGCTCTTACCTCTTGTCGAAGCTTTCCTGAGAAGAAGGGACTGCGTCTCTGCGGGATGCGAACCAGAAAACGGAAAGATGGGAGAGATCTGCGGTACAGAAGGTCCTGAAATGAGAGTCGTGTTGGCAACACGAGACATTGCGACAAGAAATTGGTTTGAAGAGAAGGTCGAGGAGTTGTTGAACAAGAGCTTGCTAGGATGCTGTCCAACAGGACTGAGAGTGGAGATTCACTACACGGGCGAGGAGGAAGACAGGCTCCAGACCGGCCAAAAGAGCACAGCACACGCAAGTGGGATACAGCAACTAGACGGACAGGACCCAGAAAAGGGAGCCGATATGGAGATCTCTTTCCAGCAACACCAGACTTCATCGACCTCATCGGATTCAGAAAGCGAGAAGGGCAAGACTGGCAGTCTTCTTTCCCCATTCGATTTCTCTTCCCGGCCGGATCTTCCCAAGGTCATCGCCGAGGAGGCAGAGAAAGATGCTTCGAGTATGGGCGTCTTCTGCTGCGGACCGCTGAGTATGCAAAGCGATGTGGCCAATGCGGTTGCGAGGGAACAGTTGAAGATCTTGTCAGGAGGAAAGAAGGCACAGAACTCAAGAGGGGGAGATGTGTATTTGCATATGGAGCATTTCTCGTGGGCTTAGCTTAGGAGCTACACAGAAAGAAAACAGTAGATATTTGACAGAATCAATGTCTCGGTCCTGATCTACCATGCCGAATTTCCAAAGATTCTGAAAACAACTTGAGGTTTGTTGCTACTTCCATGGAGATCGATGCTTGTCTAGGCAATCCCTCATCAGTAAGTCCGAGTCTATGCACTCAACACTCGTTGTCGAAAGCCCTCAGAGCTTCATCGCGCCGGTGTTGTAGATTTATGACGGCCAGTCCATGCTCATCGACCAAAGCACTGAAAGCGCCTCTGTACTTGCCATCCAAAGTCTTGAGCGCCACCTCATGCTTGTCGGCCAGGGTCTTGAGCGCCGCTTTATGCTTATCGGCCATAGCCGAGTGTGCCGCCGCATCCTCATCTTACAAAGTCTTTTTAGTCTCCTTGTACTGGCTTTCCAACTTCGCCTCCTGCGCTGCAAACCTCGCAACCACTTGCTCGCGTTGTCGACGTCGCTCCTCGATCCTCTTTGCCTTCCTCTCAGCCATGAGTTTCTCGATGAACTTAGGTCGACCTGCTTGCTTGTGGTCCGACCACTCTGTCTGAGTCTGAACATCGACATACTTCGGATTGGCTGGCTGCATTGGCAGATCCTGTTGGGATTTGCTTGCGACCTTAAGTTTTGAGTCATTCGACGACAACTGGTAGAGACCAGGATCTGGTCGTGCTGCTAGAGCATCCTTCTGCGCTTGCAATTGGCGAACTTCGGATCGCAGCGAGTCGATGTGCCAATCCATGTTTTTAGTCTGCTGGGTTTGGATGTCTACCGCTTGGTCGTTTCCGCGAAGGTTATACTTCAGCTCAGCGCGTCGGGGTTCGGCGTAGCCTGTGGTTCTCATATCGTAGGAGACGAAGCCGTTGTGTTGTTGCCTCTTTTGAGCATGTTGGCTGTCACCGTTGTCGTTCTCACGATTCCTTTTCCCTGGCTGAGCCGGACCACCGAAGTTGCGGTGGGAAGCCATTGGTGCGCCTGCCGACAAGAGCTGTGGTCCCGTCTTTGATGATGCTTCGACTTGAGCAAGTTCGACAAAGCAGAACCGCAGTCGAGCACGGTATCGTCAAAGCTGGAGCTGGATGTGGAGCTGATGGAACCCTGGGAGTGATCGCCTGTCAGCTGTCTTGCTTTATCGTCACTCTGCCCCTGAGCAGCGTCGCGTGCTTATGCAGTCACCTTGTCGTAGTCGAAAGATATTGTCGAAGCGATCTGTGATTTTAAGTCGTGTCGTGAAGAGGTGAGGTTCGTATTGCTACTGCAAGTTGTGGTCGCGAGATTTGATTATTCACATGCTGTCTTCTTCACTTCACCTCACTGTCAGATGCACAGCATTCAAAGACACAAGCATGATGTCTCGTCACTTTCCAAGTAATGTAACCTGAGGACGCATTCGAGAACAGTGAATCCCCTTCTATCTCTCTCGAAGAAGACGATTGCGACGTCCCTCTAGATAGGATTCTCTAGCTTGACGGGGTCATCTGAGCCCAAATCCGCGGAGACCGCCCAGAGCTCGACCGTGTCCTGTCCTTGCGCTTTGGAAATTTAGCATGAGCATCTTGGTAGAGGATTAAAGAGATGACCGCGGGGTCAACCTCAGCATGTGAAATGAGCAAAGACTTCAAGAATGTATGCCTCTGTCTCCTTTCGGTAGAGCTCAAAGTCCTCCACTGTGCTTGGACGCATTCGCGCAACGGCCGTCTCCATCAAATCCCGTCCTGCTTGAAATAGACCGGCAAAGTCATTCCGTTGCCAGCAGAAGCACGAGGGAAGACACCAACCACGTTTGCACAGCCACGTGCACTCGATTGGTCCCAGAGACCATTCTCGTGGTCTATCCAGTTTGCATCGTACCTCATCTTCGTGATCTTTCGGCCCGCTTTCGTATATCCAATAGTGCACATGCAATTGCTTATGTGACGGAAGATCAGCTTACCCTCATCACCCGACTCACTCAGGACTTCTCCTGCCAGTACCTTCAAGCCAGAATTATGTGCATCCAGGGTCGACGTGATTTGTATGCGAATCGCTATTTGATAATCAATAACTTCGTTTGGTTTTTCATCGTCCACAAGGGCCACGCAATTGAGCGGGAAAAGAACTGTTGTGCGCTCACGCGGAAGCCATTGGAGAGCGAGAGATAGCTGTAGACCTTTGTTCGTCATGGATGAGGGTGTTCGTTTATGGACGTTACGGGCTTCGACGACCCGAGTGCCAGCGAACGAAGCAGGCGAAGGAGCGAGCAATCCTTGCCAGCCTCGTGTGGCACTGTGCCATGCGTAGATGCTTTCGTCCTCCGTCTTGTGCAGGATCTCGATCTGCAATCGCATGAAAGCTTTCGTTTCTTCTCCGTATAGCAGAGGCATGTTCACGCCGAACAGGCCCAATAGACAATACGCGATGTCTTCTACTCGAGTTGTGCTTCGCAATGAAGCCCAGCGCATCCGTTCGGCCACGCTGGCGTTACCTATCACGGAAGGGTCATGCAAGTATGCAAGACCAACGCCAGTGATTCGCGATACTGTTCTGCAGAACAAGCTATCGCGGGCTTTGAGGCCAATAAGTTTGAAGTCAGAATTGTAGAAAGTGGCGATATTGGAGGCCAGTAGCTCTTGCAGTGTCCAGCCCCTCGTAAACCATACGCTCTTGGTGACCTGTGCTTCAAGCTCTGTTGCATCAGCAGGGGAAGCATGGACATCCGGGAGAAAGACCTTTGAAAGCATTGGCGTGCTCGTTGATAGTATCGGAACATGGAATTCACGGATTCAGTCAGCTCTGCGCTGCTACGTTTGTCGATGCAACAAGTATCAATCCATAGCCATCGAATTCCACGAGCGCGCGCCATCCTACAGCCTTCGATGATCTTGATCCATCCAGTGCCCACACGGTGCTCGATGGCGGTGTCCAAGAAGATCTGAAACGAGACTTCATTGCTCGCCCAGCGATGCGATATAATGGCGTAGGTGGGGACATGGTCGCCCTCGAATTCGCAGAAAGCGAGGAAAGTGGTATGAATCAGACGCATGCTGGCCCGATGTAGCAATGGGAAAGCAGTGCTGAGGTGCGAAGAGCATGGCCGCGGAGCTGCGCAGACACTCGCATTCGCATCATCAGCTGAGGGTACGTATCAGTGTTTCGTGTAACCACACAGCTGATGGGCGGCCCTTGATTCGTGCGTGTGATGTGTGACCATGATTGTGGAGTTGTAGCGACTGGCATTAGTACCGTGAGAGCTCAAATGCTCACGTCTCGATATCCGGGCAGACATGTCGAGAAGTCAAGCTGGGACTGGTGGGTAACGGCCACGAGGCAGCCAAATTCTCGCTTCGTGAGCATGGGTATTGTCGACGAGAGACTTCCGGAATGTTGCTATCAAGAAGATAGCCGAGATGGTGTATGAGATTTGTGCGTGCAAGAGGAAGAATCGAAGGAGGGTTAATGGAATAGAATGAAGTATTTGATTCGACTTAGTTGAGCTTTTTTCAATTCTTATCGCGGGTAGATCCGGTAAACCCCTGCAGCTGGCCAATGCATGGCGGGGCAAGTTTTGGGAAATCGCGATGACTGTGATCGCCGAGACCAGCTCGAAACACGTCGTCGGCCACTTCTTTGACTTGACAATACCACTACTCATATCAGACTCGCTCACCGAAACTACTTCACTTCCAAGTCCTCACTCCGACCTCACCCTCCTGTCACCTCCCTCCGCTTCGCCTACACTACCCATACCACGAGAACCACACGCCGAGCACGCGCGACATGAGCACGACAGCAGATGGCAGCAAAAAGGTGATTTTGCCAGAAAATGGGAAGCGCAATGTCTTGATCACATCGGCTCTGCCATATGTCAACAATGTCCCCCACTTGGGCAACATCATCGGTTCGGTACTGTCAGCAGATGTCTTCTCGCGATACAGCAAGGCTCGCGGAGTGCCTACGCTGTATGTCTGCGGTACGGACGAGTATGGCACAGCGACAGAAACCAAAGCCATAGAAGAGGGAGTCACGCCACAACAGTTATGCGACAAGTACAACAAATTGCACAAAGAAGTCTACGACTGGTTTGAGATCGAATTTGACCACTTTGGCCGAACACCCACCCAGCAGCAGACCGACATCGCGCAAGACATCTTCCTCAAGCTCCACAAGAATGGCTACTTGGAAGAGCAGACCACAAAGCAGCCATACTGCACACAGCATAACTCTTTCCTTGCAGATCGATTTGTCGAAGGAGAGTGTCCACTGTGTGGCTACAACGATGCGCGAGGAGATCAATGCGACAAGTGTGGGCATTTGCTCGATCCTCTCGATCTGAAGAACCCGCGCTGCAAGCTCGATGGCGCAACACCGGAAGTACGTGAGACGAAACACATGTACCTCCAGCTGGACAAGCTGCAGGACAAGACGGCACAATGGAATGCAAAGAGCCAGGTCGAGGGATTGTGGAGCGACAACGGTATCAATATCACGAATGCCTGGATCAGAGAAGGTCTCAAGCCTCGAGGAATTACGAGAGATCTGAAATGGGGAACGCCAATTCCGCTGCCTGGGTACGATGACAAGGTCATGTACGTGTGGTTCGATGCCTGTATTGGGTACGTATCTATCACAGCAAACTACACAGAGCACTGGGAGAAGTGGTGGCGGAATCCGGAGAATGTCCAATTGTATCAGTTCATGGGCAAGGACAATGTGCCTTTCCACACTGTCGTCTTTCCATCATCACAGTTGGGAACCGGCGACAAGTGGACTATGCTGAACACTTTGTCAACAACCGAATATCTCAACTACGAGCGCGGCAAGTTCAGTAAGTCGAGAAATATCGGTGTATTTGGCAACAGCGCAAAAGAGACTGGTGTTTCTCCTGACGTCTGGCGATACTTCCTCCTCTTGCGACGACCGGAGACTTCCGACACCGAATTCGAATGGGATGCTTTCATTGCCGCCAATAATAACGAGCTCGTCGCCAACTTCGGCAACTTCGTCAACCGCGTTCTCAAGTTCGTTAACTCAGCGAACTACGACAGCGTCATCCCAGCTTGGCCCAAGGACAGCCTTCCTGAAGATGTGTCGACTGGTCTGAAGAAGCACATTGCCGATACGAATGCAAAGGTGAAACAGTACATTGCCGACATGGACGCTGTGCATCTCAAAGCTGGTCTGATCACTGCTCGCGAGATCTCATCTCTTGGTAATCTCCTGCTCCAGTCGAACCGACTCGACAACAACCTCTTCACCAACGAACGCGCGCGATGTGATGCCGTAGTCAACATTGCAGTGCAACACATTCATCTCCTCGCTTCCATCATCGCACCATACATGCCAGGCACAACAAAGAGCATTCTTTCACAATTGCAAGCGGAGCTTCTCATCATCCCTGATGACTGGCAGGCGGAGAGCATTCCTGCTGGCCACAAGATCGGCAAGGCAGCACACTTGTTCAAGAACATCAAGCCAGAGCAGGAACAAGTCTGGAAGGAGATGTTTGGTGGGGATGAGCTGAGGAAGGCAAAGGAAGAGGAAGCGAAGAAGAAGGCGGCGAGGAAAGCTGACAAGGATAAGAAGAAGGCCAAGAAGGCCGCTGAGAGAGCGGCGGCGCAGGTGGATGGTGCGGGTGAGGGAGTAGAGGCTTCGGCGAAGGATGGCGCGGAGAAGCCTTCCGCAGATGACGCGGTGAAGGAGGTGACAGAAGGTGTGAATCAGGCCACGTTGCAGACATCCTAGCGGGCGGTGTTGAAGTATGGCTTTTTGTGTTTTGCATTCAGAAAATGCAATGCGGTGGTTTTTCGTCGTGTTGGGATTAGCGATGATGGTGACTATCGGAGTATTCACTTCCGCAGGAGAGATGGTGAAGGATCGACGGATGTTTGCAGTAAAGAGCGAAAGACGGCGACACGTTGGTATGACAGCGTAATTCCAATCAAGGCAGAATGCTATCTTTCACGGCAGTGAGGGTTGTTCTCTCTTCCCGCCGCGATGAGGCATGCCGTCTGCGAATGCTCCTTCACAAATGTCAATCCCTTTCGGAGCTCACCAAGCTTCTGCCATTCGATTCCCTTCTTTGGTACCGTGATCTGATCCACGCTGACGAAAGCGGTGGGCTGCATCAGACCGCTGTTGTGTCTCGTGGTCTCTTCACATGCAGCTGACAACATGATAATCGAGCGTGGCATCCTTGAATGGGATGAATGTCTTTATTATCCTCTGTCAAAATAGCATGTATCTGTGGCTACTCTGTTTCTAATACAAGCCAGAGCACAAGACCGTCTCCCGACAACATCGATTTCCCGCACGAACCCTTGCTGTGACAGACAGCTTCACTTCCATGCTAATGGCCGAGCAGCACATCTCGCCTGGCATAATCGCTTTCGAATAACCCCTCTCTCATTCTTGCTCTTCCAGCTAGTGACCTTGACGACTCGCTCAGCTAGTCGTCAGAGTCACTGCCCTCCTCACACAGTAAATGATCGTTTCTTGTGCACCCAGGTCTGCCAAGTGCATCCCAGCGCTTCTTGCATTCCCAATTCGCCACAGTTTCATTCTCGTCATGCTTATGGAACTCACAAGGGTGAAAGAAGCAAAGCTCAATTCCATCGCCCTTTTCATGTCCGTGGAACTCACAATCGTGAGGCTGATGGCAGGTCTTGCAGTCCCGGTACGCAATTGAAGCGATCAGACACTGGGCCAAGAATTCCGATGGACAGCCAGTGAGCAAGTCAGCCAATTTGTTCCGCCGGCCTTTAAAAGCTCTGATTCGGAGGCATGTGCCAAACCAGCCTTCGAGGATATAGCGGAGGTAGCAGTTGGAAGGTACATTCTTGACTGCGAATACGATGCTTTCAGCGTCAGGGAGTTGGTTGAATTTCATCTTCTTGTACTGGAGAATTTGGATGATTTGGTTGCGAAGGGCAGTGGTGTCGTATCGATCGGCAAAGACGTACACCTCAAAGAGCGATCGGTAGGACCACGTCAGTGAGTTCTGAGGGTCTCTGGCGGTAGTGTCGCTGGGATTTGCGATTGACTCTGTAGATTCACGCACGCTTTCACGGTCTGTGTCTTCCGTATTCGCAGTGGTCTCAATGTCTTCAGTACCCTCCGCGTGGCCATCACTCCCGCATTTGCTGCGCTTTGCCAAGGGTTCGTTGTCAGGGGCGTCTAGTGGCGTGTCAGTAGGCGACTTATGATTTATTCGATGAGCGGATGACTGACCTGTGGCTGAACGCTTGAGGTCAGGGGCAGAAGTAGTGCCTTGCTCCCAGGATATCGCCGGAATATCTGCCACCTCGTCCACATACACAAGACCAGTGTGCAGCCAGTTGACGAAGAGTCTCATCATGACATGAGTGACATCCGCATCTTCGCCGAGCTCGAGCACTCGAGTCTGTGTTTCCTTCATCTTATTCATGAATGCAGCGTCAAAGTATTCCGACTTGGCACAAATGAGAGCTCGGGGGACTTTGAACGTCTTCTTGTCTCCAGCCTCGACAACCTCAATCGTGACTTGTGGCGACTCGAGTAGCTTGGGTATGATGACTGCTGGAGCTCGGAAATGTAGAGAGAGGTTGAGAATCTCACTCTGTGGTGGCGTCGGCGCACTCGGCGTCGACGGCGGTGGTGAGGGCATCGTTGCGAGTATTCAAATGCTGACTCGGGGGATGCTGCGGCCAGGTGCTGGAAAATGGTGGTTCGCAGGAGAATGGCGTGGATAAGAAAGTTGAGCAAATGTTTGGCTCGCGGAGCCAGTGAATAGCTCTCGTGCCTCCACTGGTCGTGACGGCGAAGGTGAATGAGGGTGCCGACTTCCGTGTAAGTCATGATACCTATGGAACCCGGTATCTCGACTTTGAGAAACGGGATGAGCAATTGATGGAGGCCTTTCCTCGATTGGCAATCTAGGCAGCTGGTATGTTACAGTAGCAACAGTGAAACAGAGTTTAACGAACAATGCATATTTCGTTGGTGATTGGGGTTACAAAGCAGAAACGTCCAGTCCCTCACTGACTAGCACCGACACCATCTGCCCGATTTGCCGCGTCTCCCCTTTCCTCAATCTCAACGCAATAGTCATAGGCCTTCGTTCATGCAGCGACTTTAAGGCCTCCTCCAACATGCCTTCAGTCCGATCACTGTTGTAGCGCAAAGAGATCAACGGCCTGCGGTGCATTCTGGAAAGCTGTCGTCAGATATGTCAAGGGACATTCGTACTGCAATGGAAGGAGTTCGTACGGGATACTGACTGCAAGTGCCTGCCCACCGCACCGTGAGAAGTGGTGCCCGGAGAAAGTTCTGGATCGACTTGCAACGGTGCTGCGCGATCCTACTGATGTGGACCGGTAGAGCTACCTTGACGCCTCGAGTCTCGATCGGCCACTTTTTTCTTGAGCACTTCCGTGCGGAATTTGTAGAACTCGATCTGCAGTTGCAGTGGGAGTTGTTGGATCTTGTCTGTACGACCTTCACGAGCCCACTGTCTGAGCTGATCCGGCGTTACATCGCACCTTGCCAGGCTCTCCTCCTCCTTGTTCTTCTGCTCCAGAACGAAGGCGTCAACGCTTGGAAGGAGATCCGTCACCGCTTGAATCTGGTCGGCAAGAGGCTTGTTTGGATTGGCTGGTCGATTCTTCGGGTCGACGAGAGCATGCAGTGCGGGTGCGAGATAGGGGAGAAGGTGCAGGAGCGCATCGCGCTGCTCTTGTGACGGCATCGCGCTGCAGATGAAGTGCGCGATGAATTGCTCCGAGTAGGTGATTTCAGCTTTGTGCGGCGAACTGCAGGTGACCTCAGCCGGCTGGCACTGTCCAAATTCTGTGCCAAGCTCAGCCAGCCCCTTTCCATCCCTTTTCTAGAACTTTCGCTCCGGCGAGATGCGCTGTTCAAATGTTTCATATTGCTCACGACCGAGCCTCGCACAAACAGTCAATTTTCACATTGCATGAAGTCCGTGTACGGTCGACATTGCCTCCTTCCTCGAGGACTCTCAGGGCGCTGAGACGCGCCTGCCAATATCTCAGAACTGCCGTCACCAGCAGAGAATGAAGAATCCGCTCAGCTCAATTGTTAGCAATTATCCCGTATCATGGGCGGCATGGTGCAGGGGCAATCAGAAATGCATCAACTGTGACCAGGCCAGAGAGGATTCTTGTTGCGATATACGTCCCAACTGCCTGATCGGACCCGGGATCAAAGCATTGACGTGGACGTCGGCAGTCCCTTCTTTGTGCTCGTGCAATCTCCAATTTTCTTGGTCGTTTGATCCATTTCCGTTTCGTTAAGACAGACCTCAGCATACCTGTGTCGGTCGCACTTCAAAGATGGCGCCTTTCGACGATCCTTTCACTCGAACAGTCACTCGAGCAGAGAAAGACTACTTCGAGCAGCACTCGTACAAAGAACACAGCGTGCGACAGCAAGAGTCGCTCGACCTCATTTAATTGTTTCCGGATAACAAGCTCAAGGTTCTGCGGGATTTCCAGCTCACGACGGACGAGAATGGCAGTGGTGCGGGCGGCTGATGCCGAGAGAACGACGACGTACAGATGGAAAACGACGCGACGTGACCAAGCGTTGATCCCAACCAGGTCGCAGATCGGCTTCACAAAATTCTTCCAGGTCCCTTTTCTAGCTTTTCGATGCTGTTTCCCGAAGGCGGAAGGGAGTGGACATTGCCCCTGAGGGCTATCATGCACGCACTGAGTGCGATCGCTTCCGCATCCGGACAGCCGCCAGAGCTCGGAGAGCTACTATTCGCAACGGAGCTGCTCGGTCACGTCGATCGAGAGAGTGAGGACCTGCTACGAAAACATGCTTAAGTGCGGTACTGAAAGCCTGAGGGGGACCGCAACCACAAGCCCCCAAATCTCGTTCTCATGATGTTGTTTTCACAATTCGACGCCCATGATCCGCATAAAGATTTTGAGCCGGGAGGTCAAGCAAGCCTTGAAGGTTGCCGCAGTACTCGGAAATGAGATTAAAGCGGTTCTCAACGCAGTGGGTCTGTCAAGCGATCGAGCAGTATCCTCATGCCCTTCTTACGGCTTGCACGACGATGTAGACGCTGACTTCTGCAGACCAAGGTGACCAATAGCCGACAAGACGATGAACACCAAGAGCTGCATCGGCGCCGCGTGCAATGCATCATCACCACGCGCACCAACGTCGAGCTCACGAAGAGTCTGTGTCATTGTGGCAAGTTGGATCCACGTCACCTCATGCGTCAGGACGTTCAGCGAGGAGTTGGATAAATCTCAAGCGATCCTCCGAAGCTTGCTTGGATCGACGCACAAGTACGAAAATATGCTGAGCGATTCGAAGAGATTGTGGCAGGAGCCGAAGGCGTAAAGGCAGAAGCCCCGTCGAGTGACAACCCGAATCCACCAGGCCGCATGCTAGAATGCCTGGCCTGTCTAGCATCTCGAATCACGATCGGAGAGCAAGCCGCAACTTGTTCGCTGGCATGTTTGCAAGAGGGGGACTTCTGCATGCAATGAAGGATACAGATGCAGAGCAGTGTCGTGTTCTTTGCGCAAATTGCCGTGGCATCGCCTCTCCTTGGGGAACTTGGTGTCGAAATCGTGAACAATCCAGCCAAGCGTGCCTGTTCCATGTCAAGCAAGAAGAGAAAAGGGAATGGGCCAGCAAGACCTTGGCGGAGAGCAAAATGGGGAGTAACACGATGCGTATGATCGTTCATGATGCTTGCTACATCACTAGCAGTATCATCCCGCCATAGAGTTACACATAAGACTTCTCCGGCTAACACATCTGCCAGCATAGCCCCTCCAAGACGAAGCATTCGACAGCTTCCGAATGCCAAATGGCTCAATGCCGCTTTGGGATAATGACGGACTCGACCTCAGCAACGAATTGGTGGAGAAGCATCTCCAGAAAGCTTCGTTAACTGACAAGATGTTCCCCGCCATGCCAGCCAACGAGCTCATCAAGGTCAAGGCTCTTTCGAACCACAGGAGTGCGGTCAGTAAGTCCAATGCATCTAAACAGGAGGAGGCATAGAAGAAGCTTCAGCATCGCTTCGACTTTACAAGCAGACCGGTCGAAACAACGTCGGTGATGCGGCGGCTTTCCTCTGGCAGAAAGCTCAGGACGACCTCGGAATCTATCTTGGAGAGAACGTAGAGGCTATCACCTCTGCTCCGGACTCCGCATTCCAGCCCGGGGGCGGTGACAGTACTTCGATAATCGATGCCGGTGTCAGTGAAGTTACATCAGTGATGTTGAAGCATATACTGACAAGAGACATATCGCGAGCCTAGAGCAAGGTTTGCTCCCCAGGCGAAGTATTGGGACAAAGCCGAGGGAGAAGTCAAGGTAAACGTTATCGCACACATGGGTTTCCTCGCGCCTCGTGGACACCTGTCGGAGTTCCTACAAGATGTCCAACAACTCAGCACGGGTACAACCTCGCAGACGTACAAAGTGCTCTGTCAGTGGTACAAGAGGATGCTGCAGGGGTACTCTCTCAGGGCGCGTATGAACAGCTATCTCATGATGGCGCTGTGCAATTGTGGCAATTCATTCCACGAGACCGACCTGTTGCGCAAGGACATCCAGCGAAGCATTGAGTCCATTCTTGGCGACTCCGACAAGTACATCAAGAAACGTCTGGAACTGTTCGCAGAGTTCGTGGAAGGAGCCGAGGCCACCGCGGGAGACCTTCTATCAATCAAAGACTCGGACCCGGCCGTTAGTATGCGAGAATGCCTGGCTGGAAAGAGGCGGCGGCGCGCACTCGACATGGTGGGATTGCTACTGGCTCGACTCTGCGCATCGTCAAAAGTCTGAGCCACGCCGCGGAAAAGACTGATTCCCGGCATCACAAGCGGTCTCATGATGGCGGCACAACATAACTCAGTGGGTCAACAAACTTTGCTGAGTGAATAGCAATCCCTTGGCACCGGCTCTTCGCCTGCGCACGCGCCATATGTCCAGACACACATCCACCTTGCTCTTTTCTCCCATGTATTCACGCACACAAGTTGTGACTAGAAAATCTCGTCGAGTAACAACCTCTTCAACAACGATCCTTCTTTTCCTCTGTGCACTATGAGCTACGCTACACGCGCAGCCTTCTTCGCCGAGTGCGCCGCAAACGGATTACGTGGTCTCGAGCTTGCGAAACCCGGACTAGAGATGCCGTACCTCAATGGTGCTTTCAAAACCAACTTTGACGCACAGCAAGCTAAGCAAGACACCGAGAGAACGCAGAGATGGCCATCTCACTATCTGAGCCCCAAGCGGTCCATCTCCATAGATGTGGACGAAATGGATTCTGAAGAGGTCCATCTCCATAGATGTGGACGAAATGGATTCTGAAGAGGGAAACCCCGCTGACCACTTGGAACGAGACCCTGACGCTTTCATACGCTGGTACATCTACATCATGGGTTCATCTGAGCGTTGGCACACCTGGCCATCGATTCCTCCATTCTTCCATAAGCTCGGCTTACCCAAATACGAACGCAAATGCGTTGAGATCGAAGCGAAAGCAAGGGACGCCACGATTCGTTTCATCAACAGCTTCGTCCTGCGTACTATTGCGCGGAGTGGAGGCATCTACAAGTGGGTCTCTTCTCGATTCGAAGACCGTTATCGCGTTTTCTCAGCAAGCTTCGATCAGAATCCATACTATTTTGCCTGTCGAATGCACGAAGAGGAGCAGAAGAGCGTGAATTTTGCAAGCATGTATGGTCTCCAACCACAAGGCAAGCAGGATGAGCTCGCTGGGTATCGCAAGCTCAATAAGATCAAGTTCCTCCGCCTTGCCGAGGCTTCATTCGAGCACTGCTTCAGGCATGGCGACGGCCCACTGCTTTGGGCGGTGTGTGAAGCATGGAGGAGGGTTATGGAGGATGCCGCCATCTTCGAGCTGGGACTTGCAGCTGAACCAGAGAAGATTCCTGCAACGCTATTCGGCCGTTCTGGTAGGCACAAGCGGCAGCGAACGATGTACTTTCAGCGCCATACGCCATTGAGGGAGAGAGAAATGGGAGGGATTTGAAGGCAGCGCCCTCATCACGACTGTCGCGGATAGGACCGAGCAGTTGCAAGCCCCGCGGGCTGCGTAGATCCAGGACGCCACGAAATAGAAGCATTGAGGACTGCGAATCTGCCGAGTAATGAGACGCCGATAGGCTTCGATCAGTCGAGGTCTCGTATCCTTGGTTCATTACATAGTTGGGCATGTATGTCGCCTATCTGCGTTACTCGCCCTCGCTTTCCCTTCCATGGTCGGCAACTTCTTCCAGGCATTCTGGGATAGAGGCATAGCTTAAGTAAAGACTATCAGAGGAGAGCGATCCGGTGCGCAAGCGTTGCAGCGAACACGAACGTAGAATGGACTTCTCTTCGAGCACAAGAACTTGCGAAGTAGCGATTGAAGTAGGCCAGGTCGCATGTGTTGTACCGAGAAACGACCGTCTCTGACCATCTCCAATTTCTTGTCTTACTTCGGAGGCAATGACAGATTTTCGGCATTGCTCACACCCCGCTGCAGTTATTCTTTTATTTGCTGATTGATTTTCTCTTGGTTTCGAGTGAGCTTCTCAATCACGGCAACATGGAACATGAGCAACATCTTCCGATTCTAGGCAATCATTTCTGAGCAGATAGATTTGCGGCTTCTCATGAATCGTCTTGCGTAGCGTCAGGAGGCGATATGCTCGGTTGCGAGCTTGCGTCTGGTAGCATTGCCCATAGCACCTGGCTGGCAACAATTTGCGAATTTGCTCCTCTGCTGCTATTTGAGGCGGCGTCGCTGAAACTACTGGGTCCTAGGTGAGAACTTGTCTCTCGAAGACAGATGCCTTTGGAATGTTCTGGGCGTTTACTGGCTGAGCGGGCTCTGATTGTTGTTTGGGCGATTGTCGACTGGTGACTGGAAGCGTTGTGGCCCTGAAGGTTTGCTGAGTCCTGTATATAAATTGCCACTGCTACTGCTATCAAGTAGCAACATCAACGTGTGCAGCACTTTAGAAGATGGCACCAAAGAACGACACTGCATCGATGCCGAGTACAAAACCAGACCAGGTGGGCACAGGAGTCAGCAATGTCAACGACCCTCAAGCCGTGGACGGCGAGCTCGTCGAGGAAGAAAGGATGCTCCGCGAGCAAGCAAAGAAGCTCATCGAGGCAAGGGAGAAGCTTGCCACGAAGAACAAACTGCTCAGAGAGGCCATGGCCCGACTCTGGGCTTCGCGCATGCGCCTTCCGGAGGATCGTGCTCCAACGGAAGAAGAGACCGCAGCCAGTGACAGTAACTTACTCCCGCCACCGTGGTGACTGATATGTGACTCGACTTGCTAATCCGTGCATAGTTCTTTTCGATTCGGTCGAGACGCTGTTCAAGGAAGCTGGACAGGAGGAGCATTTCAATCACCTTCGTGAGCTCGCTGACTACCTCGGAAATATGACGGCTGAGGAGCTGGACGAACACAACAAGCAGCTGGAGAAGCTCGGTCAGTTGGACGACGACGCGAAGTATGGACATCGAATCGACGTGCCAGCTGCAGAGCCCTGAGCTAATACGTCGCAGGATTGAGGCGCTTGAGAACCTTCTGAAAATCCCATCGAAGACCAAGGATGAGCATCCGAAAGCAGCGGAGTAGAGACCGGAACAGCGAGGATGTGCGAAACGAGGGCAAAGTCATCCCAGTGCTTTGTGCTTTGCGTTCTCCTTTGAGTCCACTTGAGCCGGGGTGCGGCTCGTAGCATGTCTGTATCAAGAGTCTAGCGCATCAGACGAAGCTATTGACCTCGTTCCTTGCGTCTTCAGCGTTGATACAGTCCAATCAAATAGCGAGTGCGACAATGGAACCCATCGAGCTTCGAGCTGAAGTCCCCATAGAGCGAGTTTGCCAAGTGTCTGACTCAGCAAGACACCCTGCCCTCCACTCCCAACTGGAATCTTCTTCCCCAGAACCTCACCTCAAGTCTCAGTCATATGCCATCGTTTCTAAGCTGGCTGTGCATGTGAATGGGTCCTACATTGCTTTCTTGTGGACTGCTGCCGTCCGACTACTGCACGATACGACCGCGGGGATGTCTGGGTGCGTTCACAACACGTGGAGGCATGAGAGACGCGTAGAGCGAGACGCGATCCCGACCAAGGAGTGGCAGACATGGTGATGAGGGTGCAAGAGCAAGGCAACGGCTGCATTGTTTGGCTTTTAGCCAGATCTGCAAGGGACCAGCATACTTTGGACACCGGCGTTAAGAAGTGCTTGAGATACAGCCGTAGTAGAAGAAACCCTACTCCGTCGTGCCATGGGCTGCCAGGCTTAGAGAAACCCGGTCCGGCAACTGGCAATGGACAAGCAATTCGATTTTCGCATAGCGTGCGTCAGATTGTATTCTTGTGCGTGCATGACCTGCAACTATCCTGTAGCACCCCACCGACTGGAGGTCTTCTATTGTACTAGTTCGGTCCTACAACTATAGCCTGCCGAAGACTTCACGCTACTGTACCAGACGTTCCGTTCAGCTCCCGAAGTGCAGAGAAGGGCCCACCTCCTGGTGCGAAGCAGATATCCATCTCCCAGTGCAAAGAAGAGGTCCAACTCTCAATGCAAAGAAGGAACTGAGCCTCCAAGCCATGCAAAGCGGAGGCCCAATACCAGGGTCATGACCAGGCAAACCACTTGCGCTCGCTGCGACCTAGATACACACCGTTCCCATCGCCAACTGCTAGACACCAATCGGGAAAGGGGGCGTTGAGTCCCGCCACTTGTCTTCTCTTTCCCAATCCGTCCTCTTGGTGGCAGCTGGTCAAGGGCTCGTTGTCCATGCTGTGTGCTGTGGCCTACCTCCACAGCTCGCTTCTTGAGCCGCCGGCGAAGCGTGCGTGTTATTATGGTGCGGCAACAGCGCCTGTAGAGGTGGGTGTACACCAAGGACACCACTATCGGCAGCTGTTACATATTGCAGTTGCGTTCCGATGCTCTTGTGATGCTTGTTGATCAGACCACGGTATCCGTTCAGCGAACACCATGGGAGTGGGTTTTGCTGAGGTGCGGCGAGCCTCGCTTGACGCGGTTCCAGTCTAGCGAGCGGCGATTGTGCGATGAGGGCAAGCTGTAATGCGAGCGAAACATCGCTTCAGATGTGAAGCTGTGTGTCCACAACCATATGAAAGATGGCGCACTTCAAAGCTCCTTGGGAAGATGGCGAAGGATTGAAGGATTGTGAAAGACCGTGAAGTCCCGTTGCGAACCATCATGCCCATACATCGCCAGCAAGTGGGGGAAACAGTCCGATGGCGCAGGAATGCTTCCACGCTGGGCCAGCGATTCGAGCTCGCTTCGGAGTCGTCGTCGTACGGCGACCGAGTGGGAGCCGCGATTGGAGCTGCTGGAGTGATGCATCGACTGTGAAGATCATCAGCGGCAGAATGCGCGCAACCACTGCAGCGCTTATCCATCACCCCATCTGAAGCGCATTGAGGTCGAGAGTCTCGATTCTACTCTGACGGCCAATGGCTCTTCGAGGGGAAGAGGAAGTGTGGTTGGCATCGCGCAACATGATGACTGTCCGACCCCTGGCCACTGCGTGTGGGCTCCTCTGTTCTGTCCTCGCTCGGTGAGTCCGAAAGAGGGTTGAAGACTCCCAGTGTAGCTCCGGCGGCCTAATTACGCCGCGCGGTCGGAAGATGCGCCAGCCGCGAGTCAGCGTTATTTCAGAATCATGTGAGTGCCGCGGTGATGCTCGCAAGTCCGTGATGTAGGTGGCCGGCGCGGTCCACCAGAAGCGCCACACTGATGGAATAATGTTGCCCGTTCGCTCACCTGCTTCGCGTGGTTGAACCGCGATGTTGCGCTGCGGCTGTCTGATGATGCGCAGCCGGGATTCGGATAATTCGTCGTGCGTGCGAAGTTGAAGGAGGTGTGTTCGCCCCCCAGGACCAATACAAACCTCTTTCCCACTTCGTCTCACAGTGAACACAATCAGAACTCATGAGGACGCCGCAGTGGTCCATTGATCTAGCCATAAGGGCGATTTACGCGTCCGCGTTGTTTCGCAGCTGATTGGGCTTGCCGAGGGCACTCCAGAAAGGATTGACAACCATGAAGGCCCTCCGTTGCCCGCTTTCTATTCCATTGTGAAGATTTCGCACTGGCCCGGCACTACTCAGGATCTTGCCACTGCGCTTGGGGATCTCCGTAGCTAGCGCGGTCCTGTGTGCCATCGTCGCCTGACAAGAGCAGCAAGGATGTGGTTGGGCTGAGACTGTCATATGCCGCTGGCTATTTCGGCTTCAATTGAGAGCACTGTGGACATTGCACAGATTCGAAGAACTTCGTCACCGCCATATGACGGAGAAGCGGCCGCCAGTGTCCCTTCGAGCTTCCTCGCAGATGCGCGGCTCCTGGTCTTGGGCCCTGCGGGCACATTGCTCTGTGACATCGCTGTCTCGAATGGTATTGCTGTCCGCTGTTTGCTTCTGTCCCTACAGACTGGCCGCCCAGGTAACAGGTCTTTTAGCTCCCTTTCTCAGCCCCGAGCGCAACGGATTGCTGCACCTGTCGATCTGATCACGCTCATGGCCCTGCTCGTGGGTGCGTGACCATTCGCTTGATCTTGATCGTTACGGCAAGACGCATCGCCCCGACAGCTCCGCTGGCCGGCTGGTTTGGCCGCGTTCTAAGTCTCGCAAATGTGCAAAATTCATCCCTGCACCCACCAGCGTCTTACAGCGCCTGAAACTCGATCTGCTGCACCTTCTGAACATGTACACGATCATCGAGCTTTTGAAGACTCTGCTAGCCGGCTGGTTGTGGCAATTTGCGCCTCATGGACCTGGATTGGCCAACACTGAAGCCGCGCCTGTCCGCAAACCTCAAGGTCATCTGGCTGCGCAAAGGTCTCAGTGCATTTCAGGCTACGCAACTTCTCAAGGACGCTGTTATGACAATTCCGAATGGCCTCAAAGTCGTGTAATCCCTCTGCGCTGTGTTGTCGTCGTGCCGTGGGCGCTGAGACCAAAGTGCGCCCGAATTCACCGCCGCAGCAGGGGGCAAAACTTCTTACCTTACCTCACGAGTACGTTTAGGACTGCCAAACTCCATACGGAGCCTCTGGCGGTCTCTTTCACGGTACGCAAATTACTCGAAGTTGTTGCTGCGTCCCGTTGTGTTGTTGTAGCCGTGCCGAGCAAGAGCTTCCAGGTGAAACCACCTCCGCCGCCCAAAAGTCGCAAAGCTTCGCAAACGTGCACTCGAAAGTGATTTATTGATACTGGCGTGGTCACGCTCTTGTCAACGATATCAAAAAAGGTGTATGTCCAGGGGCATACCGGCCAACAAGACGCTGTGATCGCGTGCTGGCTGAGGAATGCAATCGTACGCATGATGCTAGTCGGGCAAAACAATCAAAAAGAGAACTGGCTGAAGCCAGAGCGCGGTTGCTTCGATCTTTCAATCGAGTAACCAGCTGCTTTGAACGCATTGCGTTCGTAATGATGCATGCCCCAATCGCCCACCTTGCCAACGCCATTCCAAACCCCCCAATTTCCGCCGCCGCCGTGTTTCGAACAGAGAGAAGGAAGAAAGTGTGAGACGTACCTTGCTGCCGGATTTCCGGTGACTAAGCAAAGAATTTTGATAAATATAATGCCTAAAGGCCCGGAGCGGGTAACCGGTGGTGGCGGGGCTGGCTGAGTGAACGGAGGCTGGCTGGCGTCGACGCTCTCGGGGTCATAACACCACCAACACCATAGGTGAGCACGAGCGCACACGCGCAGGACGTTGAGACGGTCATTCAGATGGATGCATCGTGGTGTTTGATCGTGTAACACGCTGTGTTGTGGCATGGGACCATTTCCGGGCAAACTCAAGCCGGGAAATGGACTTTGGCCATGGCTGGCAAGCCACTCCTCCCACCGTGCCAATGCCGTCGGCGCTTCTATCAGATCGCTCAGACACTCTGATCCATCATTTGATCAAGTAGATGATGGCAGTGTGGACAATGTGGTGGCATGCGCCGGCGGAGCAGCGATGCAGCACAGGAGGCGCAGGTCTAGTATCGCGTTTCTGCGGCCACAGCTTCGCCCATAGCAACACCACAGTCGCCTCTATCGATGTCTGAGACCCTCGGCGAGCGTTTCTCAAGTTTTGTAGAGTTGAGAGAGCGATCCTCTTGCGGCACACTATGTGGCGGTTTGCAGCCATGGTTGCGCGAACGGCCAGTCCTCCTTGCGGAGCGAGCCTGATGGCAAAGACTTCCGCCTCCAGCATCAACGATAACGAGCATCCTCGCTCGCCGTAAGGTCTCATGCGTATTGAGAACGCACACAACATTGCGCCGAAGCAGCCGATCAGTTGTCTCAGGTCGCAATGCTCAGTATGGCACTTTGCGCCCGCCATGGGGCATCATCACTGGCGGCGAGTGAGTCGCACGGCGGTATCAACCACTCAATACAGCAACGAAACCACGATAACCATCGTCGCGAGGACGGCTCCACACGGAGAGCCTACCGCTTGTCGAGCGCAAGCGACCGGCGACTTATCGGACGCCATGAGACCCATCGTGGCGATTTGCGACCATCATGGGGCAAACCAGTCCTTGCGGCGTGGACTGCCGCGACTGTTTCTAACAGCATCCCTAGAGCATTACGGCGATTACAGTTCTCGCATGACGACCGAATGCCTCAATACCGACGAATCCATCCGCCGAACGACCACGATGATCTCCGATTGATGGCATACCTCGACCACGTCCACGACGGATCGCCGATGCCCGCGAACATCACACTCCCGCCCACTAGCGAAACAGCCGGCGCGATGCTGTAGGGCGGAATACTTGATGTACTTGTTTGGGAGAGGCATAGGCTGCCGGCGATCGGCCTCAACAACACATACCACTGGCGGATCCACGGTGATCACGGCCTCGAGTGTCGAATAGACGGCTTGGAACATGCGCATCCATCCGCGGAGCGAGCACAGCGATACACGCGAACCATAGCGGACCTCAATGACATCCGCGGCTCAATGCCGACGCTCGAGACATCACCTTCAACAGGAGCCCAGCGCTCGAGAACACCGCCGGCGGCAGCATCCAGATGATTGAGAACACCACCAGGTTTTTAGTGCCGTGGCCTTCGCCAGCATGGAGCAGGTGTGGTGGCAACCAAAGTAGGACAGCGATGGAGTTGTGCGTGTAATACATCATCGCAAGGCAGTCGAGGCACTCGACGGACGTGGGACACAGTCTTGCGCATCCAGCAACATGGAGGCTACGGTCTCGAGGAAGACAATGGGTTGAAGAGAGGGCATCGGCTCGTAGGTTGGCCATCGGACGTGGAAGCACCAGAACCATGTCGCCGATTGATGAAGACAACCCCAGTACCGCATGGTCTGCACCGTGGACACGAGCTCGTCGGTTGTCGGATATCATGGTCTTGACCAGTCGCATTGGTAGCCACAATTTCTCTCAGCGACGAACTCAACATACCCGCGATGCGAATGTTGATACCAAGCTAGACAACGCGATCAAAGTTCGGATATGCCAGCGCTGGTTGCGCCACATATCTTCCGTGAAGAAAGTGGGTTTGTGGAGTGCCTTGCAAGATGGCCACGACGCAGCTTCAAATTCACGCGACTTTCTCTGTCTACTGGTCCAGAGACAACGGTCATTGAGCGTGAGACCATAGGCGTTCGAATATGGCTGCATCCCAGAAAGCTGTCAACCGCAAGTGCAAGCTTGAGGTTGCGAAGGGCAGCCCACGTAGAGCAAGAGCATGCTCTGCGCCAGCTCTTTGTCAAAGCAACTAAGAGATTGGATAATGAAGACAATGTCCCTGCGCTTCGTCGCTTGAAGATGAACAAAGGATTGGTGGTGAAGCACCCTGCCCATCTCCGATCTGGACTGGGGACATGCTGCCCGACATATCCCCAGGGAGAACAGCCAAGAGCTTTCAAGAGTATGCCGGTCTCATGTTCAGAATGTGAATCCCGTATGAGCAATGGCGTCGATCGCCAACAGCCCTTGCTCAATTTGCGAGGTAGCTTGATCGATTGTCGTTGTGACAAAGACATAAGTTAAAATCTTGCCCACTTGCCTTGTTGCAAGTTGAACTGGCTTTAAAGACCAATCTGTCCAGGATTTTCGCAACGTGGAAGCTTTGACTGCTGGGATCTTCGCCCTCTTCTGGCCCACGGTACGAGCGTGTACAAGCTCAGACCTGGACCAGATTTCTTCGCGAGTGTGCTCCAGATTGTCACATCGGTTCTCATTAAAACCAGCGAACACAGTGTCAACATTCTCGTGGCTCCGCCTCTCTATCTCTCGTATGATGGTTTTTTATCACTTGGCTGATCATCGAGCTGTATCTTCCATCTCTCTTGCTTCCGAATGGCTAGGGTCAAGACCGGCTGTAGGCTGGCTCTTCCTTCGCTCTGCCAACAATATTCTGAGCGAGAACAGAATTAAGGCACGCCCACCCTGTTCTTCATGGCCATACTCGAAATGTGGTCGTCGACAGGCTTGCGGATCCGGCCTCTGGTTGTCTCTCACCGCGAGACCACAAGGCATGCCATCCTCCTGCTAGGCCTCGTTTCAGGCTCTAGCGATATTGCTCCTACCGGCCTCGCTCTTCAGCTGCAACTGAGTCGCAAGCAATCTCTACTTGGTCTCTTCTCGGTACTTCAGAAATCAGATGGATGTACCTTCGCAGGCCGGCCCCGACAGCTCTTGTCCAATGCCGCGGCGATGCTCAGCCTAGCCAATCGCATATTGAGGATCCCACCACGGAGGCTCTATGATGCGTCATGTGTTCGAACGAAGATCTCGGAACGTGATCGGACGTATGACCGGGTGGTTGTACGCAACTTGAATGAGCTTACGCCCTGCAGCGCCTTACGCTAGGCGATGCACTGGCATATGCGTGCTGATTGGTAGGGCTTCTGCGCTTCCACGACATGCAAAGCTTTGTCCATGGCACTCTGCCATCTTGTTCCATCGCCGTCCGAGACACTGTACAGCAAACATACGCTGTTGCCGTCCTATCTGTGCTCCAGTGCGCATCCGTTCAAGCCAGCTCTTGAACATCTCCGCAGCCCTGCTCTTGCAATACATGAGAATTCATCCTTGCCGAGCGTCGAAGCATTACGGGGCGCTGGTGGGCTCTGGCAGCACAAGGTACATGCTGAGCAGCAAAGACGGGTGTCCTGAGCGCCGTGCGACAATGGCCACACAGCTTCCCAGCTATTTCCCGCTAGTTTGTTCTCCCGACTCTCCAGCTGCGTGTCATCGCTGTAGCAGGTCGTCTAGAGCTCTGCAGGCCGAAGGGACACGGACGAATGGCGCCCCACACCGCTTGTAGCCATCAAGCAAGCTTGTGCCACAACCTTACAGCTGCGGCTGGGAGTCTTCTTGTGGACTTGCCCGCAGCCTGCTATCTCATCGTCGACGAACGGTAGTGTGGGCTTTATTTTCTTCAGGCTTCTCAATGTCCATTCGCCTTCTGCATCCGTAGCGCTTGAGCCTGGCGTTCAAACCATTGTATTCTCTGCCTCTCTGCTATCTTTCCCGAGGGAGTCCCCAGCAATTTTCACGCTATTTCATTCCGTTCAGGATAGCTTTTCGATCGACGGGTTGCGCAATGTGTTCATGGACCGAAAGCGGCGATCGTGGTGCTGGCGGACGCATATCGACCGGCGATTTCGTGTTGGATGGAGTGTTGGTCTCGCTGGTGAGGCTGGCGGAGCCTTCGTTGTATGCCATGGACGCTCAATGGCAGTAATGGATTCGATGGCAGTCCTGCGCGCATGCCTCTCGTCGCTGTGATCGCCTTCGCCGTGATGCTTTTCGCCGCGATGGTGTTCGCCGTGGTGATGGATGTCTCGATAGCCGCCAGCCCTCTTACCATCCATCGATACATCGCCACGATTCGAGGAATAGGAAGAACCTTCCCGCTTCGGCGGTGGTGCCATGACCAGCGGTAATGGCGCTGTTGCCGTAACGAGCGGATCTGTTCTGCAATGCTCATGGTTGTCAGCGCTATGGTTAGGCGTTCAAGATACCATTGCGCGTGCGCATCTTCCGCTCTGGGCCTTTGGACCGCATCGATCATTGCCGTCGTCGCTATGCGCTTTGTCGACCGCTATCCAGCCAGATGTCGAGCCTGAGTAGGCACTGGAAGCAGGGAGATGCGTCCTCAAGCTCCAAAATCACGTTTCGGCGGCCGGAAGAGGCTTTGAGGGCCTTTTCTGCGGTCTCCATGATAGTCAGTGTCGCATGACGCCGCTCAAGATACCATTGCGCGTGTCCAGCCTCGACGCTGGCCTCTCCAGGCTGCTGGAGCTGAAGCCGCCGCCGCCGTCGTGGAACCCTTTTGTCGTTCTCATGCGTATCCTTCATGGCTTTTCAGTCAGGTAGCGACACCTAGATCGGCAGTGGGAGCGTAGAGATGGACTTGCAGAGCCTAAGCCATCATTTCCGGCGGTCGCAGAAGGCTCTATGAGCCTTCGTCACGAGGCTAGTCATGATCAGCGTCAAAAGATTGCGCGCCAGCTGCTATTGCGCGTGTCCACCATCAGGGCTGTGCCTCTGGGCGGCCATGCCAGTCGTCGTCGTGTTGACCACTGTGCTCTGAGTTGGCCACTGCCACGGCGAAAGTGAAACCACCTGGCCGAGGACTGTCGGCGCAGCCACGATCGGCTCCAGCTCCAGCGCTCAATCTCGCCGCCGTCGCGGGAGGCCTTTAGAATCCTGTCCTGCGATGCTTACGATGTTGAGTGCTAGTCGATACTGCTCGAGACATCATTACTCGTGCTCAAGACCCAACACGGACGCACGGAGAGCATCAGCATCATCGTTGTCACCGCCGCCTGCGCCGTACGCTGCGCTGGCCACCACTCAGGTACATAGCAACGCCTGAAAGAGCAGCGCTTCGATAGCTTTTGACAGCGAAATTTCTGGGTTCCAATGGCAATGAAGGATCTTACAGGCTGTGCTGGGGATCAGAAGTCCACAGAACAAAGGGCATGCCGCCTATCAATGGATTGACGATCATTTATGGGCATGGACGCAATTCTGCCGCATTCGCCAGTGACTGCGTCGATCCAACAACTTGCCACTGCGAGTCTACGTGATCGAGAAGCTGTCGGTACCTGCGAAAGCGACTCTCGAGCCGCCCAGCAAACGCTGAAGAGCGCAGAGAAACTTTGGACTGGCACGTGCTGCAGACCAACGGAACTCTTGACACAAGGACGAGTGCTTCTTGCGGTCACTCCCAGCACAAGTCTGTAGCCAGCGGTCGTATGGGGCTCCAGTGTGTGACTCACTACACAAGCGACTGAATGGTCGCAGATGTCGCGCGTGCCAGCTCCGCCCTCATGAATGAGTTTCCACACCACATACACGCCGGCGATGAGAAGAAATAGTGTTGAGGGATCTAGACTCACTGAGAACAAGCTCGTGCTTTTGTGCCTCTATCTGATGGCTGAGCATGGCGATGTGTGATGGTGTGGCTGGCAGCTGAAGCGATCGCCATGCACAGCACCTTCGCCAATTTCTCTCGCTGTGCGCGGCCTGCTTAGATGGCGACCAGAGCCTCTGTCGCAGTCGCAGTGCTGGCAATTAAAGTGACCCCTTCTCCAAGCCGTCGCGATGAATGCGACTGACGTGATGAAAAGCAAATGGGCAATGGGCATCACCGGCGGCAGTGGAAGGCCGGCGACACCCATGGCAGTTCAAGAAATTTCAGTGGCGATGGCCCTGGTAGGCCATCCCAGAGTCAGTGCCAATGGTCAGGTATGGAACACCAACCATTGGATGGCTTTGGCAACGTGGTAACATCTCCGTCGGTTGAGGTGTTGAAGAGAAAAGGAAGAGAGTTGAGCGAGGAAGAAAGGGCTTTAAGTACCCCAGCAACAGCGGAAACGCGCTAACGACGGGGTCGCCCGCACGACTGTGCTGCCTCAGGGTGCTGTCTACGGTTCATTCACGGCAGGCAGACAAGTGAGGCTCAGTCTGGGTGCTGTGCAATGATTCTGTGGCGCTGGAGCTGTCCTGGCCGTCCGAAGACCCCAATAGCTTCCCAGGCCTTCGAGGTTGCAAGCTGGAGGAGTTCAAGGCATGCCGCGAAGACCCAGGTACATCAGGTGCTCCATGAGCGCGAGCCTGCGAAGAAACGCTGCCGGCGAGCAGTGGTGGCCGGCTTGTGGTGGTGAGGACTCTATGTGTGCCGTCACCAGTAGGATCATGCACCGCCTCATGCATGGGTGCAAGACAGCGCTCAGTCGATTCTGCCCATGATGAGCAGCTGCTGATGACTGAACCGACGTAGCTTGCCTTGTCGTCAGCAGCGCATGGTGTGCGGTTAGGCGCTCTCGCGGCCATAAGCACATTCTGGAATGTTCCTGGGCGAGAAAGGCTATGAGATCTTTGAAGCCACCTTTTTGAGCAGCAGCCACACTGGGGACTTTCTGAAGTGTCACGGTGAGGTGGTAGCGATTCCAAGCCTTCTGAGCATGACAATGTTGAAGGAATTTCCGCCGACGAGCAATAACGAACCGTCATATTCACGGCTGCTGATTCCCATGTTGACGCTCCGCCGCACGCTTTTGGTGCAAGGCGCTGCTCACTTCAATGCACTCATGCACTTCCCCCAGCTTTGATATTTGCAGGCCGTGGCGACTCTGCTTCCTTCGTTTGGCCGACAGCGTTGTCAATGACGCCGCCAGTGGATGAGCCTCGAGTACTGCAGGTGCATCTGATCGGTGTGCAAGTAGCTCTGGCGGCTCGATTCGGACAAGACGAGGCGCCAGTCAGATCAGCAGGGTCGAGAGTCCTCCGCTGGCACTCAATCTTCATACCGATGGTCATTGCGAGAGGCACCCGTCCGCGACTCCTACGCCTTGTGGCTGACAGCAATTGCTCCACAGTAGCCAGCAGTCATTGACTCCCTCCTTTCCACGCCCTCGGACAGAACTGTTCTCGCAGTCGCGCACCATCGCAACTTCCCACCGCAGCAGCTTTCACTCGGCCATTCCAAAGGCCAGACACTCTACAAATGCGCCGCTCGCCAGCGAACCGCAATACAACATACCTCGGACTGCCACCACGCAAAGCGGCATCCGCCAGTCAAAGAGAGGGACAGGTCACTACCAATGTCCGACGTCGATGGCACAGCTTGGCCCACTACATGAGATACTACAGCAACATCAAGATAGACCAAGACACAATGCCTGCTGGAGTCAGAGGTAGGTCGGCCTGGTAAGGACATTTCTTCCAAGTTTTACACTGCCCGAACTTCCCTTCACCATCTTCGGTTCCAGCGTTGTCAACCTGGTCACCAAATGCCTAGGCGCAAGATTGGCTACGAGCGTGCTCAGAGCACGCGCAGCCCGGAGATAGGTCAATCACAAGCGAAACTGACATCGCAGTGAAGCAATGATCACAGGTTCCCTTTGGTCACTCCATGAAAAGTTCTTTTCCGCCTTCCTACCGAATCGAATCACCGATCCAACCGCACGAACGAGCAATGAACACATCGCACCTCTCACTTCGTGGATGAAAGAGACTGCCCCAGCATTGCGGAAGAGGAACACGTGCATGCAGGACGGCGCTTGCTCCACAATGCCTTCAAATGTGTGCTGCGTCGGAGAAAGATCACGAGCGAGGATTCTTCATGATAGATCGTGCAGGATGGAAAAGCAGCTCGTGGGAGTGTTCAAGTCGAATGGCTGTTCACGACACAGGATACTCGATACTGAGCAGAGTGGCTTCCACAGCACAAACAGCACTGCGTCTCGTACAGCACCAAGTGATCGTCAAGATCCACCACACAACATGAACAATGCGGGGGATGTGAAGTTGGGGCAGCATGAACGACCCACAACAGCTCCTCACAATTGGAGGAAAATCCGCAAGCGCCAGCGGAAAAGGCTTCTTTATCCGCACACCCGATACCGCCATATGCCGCCCCAGCGCCACGCAACACTCCCGCCCCCACAATCTTCCATATAGACCCAAAGCAGATTGTGTCTGGGAACGAAAAAGCATCACAATCACTCTATAGTTCGACTTTATACATGTTCAGCAGAAGCCAAGATCATTCACTCATTTGATTCAGCATCATGGCGGCACAAGTCTTGCAGCAACCACAAATTCACCAGAGCACAAGCAAGAGTACTGTCAGCATTTCAAATGAGGAGATCAAAACCCCAGTGTTGGAGGATGCCACCCCAAGAACAGTTGACGAATTGATTAAACTTCGGACTCTCCAGAAAGGCAGCGACGATCCAATAATCAGCTATCCCAACGAGGGCACACAGTACATCGACTATTCGATCAAAGACATCGATCATCTGATCGAGCAAGCAGCATGTGTTTACGCAACGACAGTAAAGCAGCGACTAAAGTCCAGTGACCCTGTCCAAACAATCGCATTTCTTGGCGACTCAGATCTTGGGTACCTCATTTCATTCCTTGCAATATCTCGACTTGGCCATACAGCACTTCTGCTCTCGACGAGAATCACTGGAGAAGCATGCGAGCATCTCATCAACTCTTGCAAAGCGACAACTTTGATCATTCATCCTTCATACGCTCCGGCAGCGGCATCGATAAAGGCCAACATTCCGGCTCTCAAGCTCGCCAATATTCTCGACAGCCGAACACTGCAAGGTCAATCAGCACGATTGCCGCAGGCTTACCTTGACCTTGATCAAGAGACTCACAATCAATCTTTCATCATTCACTCGAGTGGTTCCACCGGTCTTCCAAAGCCCATCTTCCAAACACACAAGGCATCGCTGTACACATATTCAGGGAGCTTCGGTCTTGTCGGCCACATCACTCTCCCGCTATACCACAATCATGGCATCGCCTGCACATTTCGCGGAGTCTACGCTCGCAAAAAGATTTACTTGTACAACGCACGACTACCCTTAGCTTCCCAGCATCTTCTCGCCACCCTGCGGGAGCACCCAGACATCAAGATATTGTACGGAGTCCCGTATGCTCTCAAGCTTCTTGCCGAAACAGAGGAAGGATGTCGACTGTTGAGCCGGTTGGACATTGTCATGTTCGGCGGGTCCGCATGCCCAAAACCTGTGGGCGACAGTCTGGTTGCCAACGGCGTCCGTCTCGTGGGACATTATGGCGCGACCGAAGTTGGGCAGCTCATGACTTCGTTCCGTGACTTCGACAATGACAAGCAGTGGGATTGGCTCCGCGTTCCAGAGTACTTGCTGCAATTCTTGAGTATGGAAGAAAGAGGTCCGGGACTGTGGGAACTCTGCGTCAAGAAAGGCTGGCCGTCGAAAGTGGCGACAAATCGTGATGATGGATCGTATGCGACCAAAGATCTTTTCGAGAAACACCCTACAATGGAGAACACTTGGCGATACTACGCCCGTCTGGACGATACGATTGTGCTGGAGAATGGCGAGAAAGCAAACCCTCTGCTGGTGGAAGGCATACTGAGACACAACCGGAATGTGGCGGAAGCCATCGTTTTCGGTGCTGGAAAGTCGCAGCTTGGAGCGTTCATCATTCGAAAGGCCGAGAGCGACCTCTCTAATGAGGCCATCATCAACTCTGTCATGCCTGCTATCGAAGAAGGAAATCTCTCGCTGCCAGCATACGGTCAACTATCACGAGACATGGTTCGAGTTCTACCAGCGGACACAGAGTACCGGAAGACGGACAAAGGCACTGTGATTCGTGCTGCATTCTACCGAGACTTTGCGAAGCAGATTGATGATATGTACGTGGAAGAAGCTAAAGGGTCTTTGAAACTGGAACGACAAGAGCTGTTAGCTTTGCTGCGCAAGGAGGTCACTTCGAGGTTGAGGATCGAAGTCAACTTTGAAGACGATACGGATCTCTTCAGCTTGGGCATTGACTCTTTGCAATCGATTCAGATTCGAAGTGTCATTGTCAAGACTCTGGATCTGGGAGGCGCAGAGCTTGGGAGAAACTTCGTCTTCGACTTTCCCACGCTTGAGCAGATGGCCAATGAGCTTCTTCGACTACAGTCTGGCGAATCCCAAACAAAGCAAATCAGCATCGAAGATCAGATGGCCGCATTGGTGGAGAAGTACAGTTCATTTGAAACACATCAGCCCGTACAACGCGCATGGGATGGCGACTACATTGTGGTGACAGGAGCAACTGGATCCCTCGGAGCCCATGTCGTCTCTCGCCTCGCAAACAAAGACACAGTGAAGAAGGTCTACTGCCTTGTCCGAGCCTCATCGCTATCCGCCGCACAGACTCGTGTCGAGGAATCTCTCCAAACCCGGCAACTCCACAACACCATATCATCGCAAACCTGGCAAGACAAGATCGTTTGTCTCCCATCAGACTTCAGCTCCACCACTCTCGGTCTCACAGAAGAGCAATATAACTCCATCGCAGCCAATGTCACACACACCCTACACCTCGCCTGGTCCGTCAACTTCAACAAAAACCTGCAGAGTTTCAGCGCCGACTGTCTTGGAGGCGTCCAAAACCTTATCAACCTTTGTCTCAAATCACAACGACCCCAACCGGCAACCTTCAACTACTGCTCCTCAGTTAGTGCCACAGTCCGCACACCTGGTGGCTTCGTGCCCGAGACTCTTCCCGAATCGTTTGCGTGTGCGCAAGGAATGGGTTATGCACAGTCGAAGCTCGTGGCAGAGAACATCTGTGACCGAGCAGCAAAGGCTGCCGGCATCAAGGCGAGGGTTCTTCGTGTCGGGCAAGTAATTGGAGATACCGAACGTGGAATCTGGAACTCTACAGAGGCCATCCCGATGATCTTCCAGACAGCCAAGACAGTCGGAGTATTGCCAGCTCTGGACGAGAGACCTGCTTGGTTGCCTGTCGACACAGTGGCGCAAGGCTTCATTGACATCAGTCTCGCGACTGCAGAGGAGACTTCAGGTTCTGCTTCTTTCACAAACATTGTGAATCCAAACACGTTCCACTGGACTGAAGATCTCTTGCCACTCTTGAAGGAGGCCGGAGTGGAGTTCGAGACTGTGGGTCAGAGGAAGTGGGTCAAGAGGCTGAGAGAAAGTGAGCCAGATCCAGAGAAGAACCCTCCGATTAAGCTTGTTGATTTCTTCGCTGGGAAGTATGATACTGAGGCGAAGAGGCCCGGCCTGGAATACTCGACTGAGAATGCGAGGACACTGTCGCCTGCGCTGAAGGAGGCTGGCGTCGTTGATAGGAACCTGGTGGAAAAGGTTGTGAAGTACTTGAAGAGCGTCGGCAGTTTGTAAAGCGTTGTGTTCGTGGCGTCCCGGGAATCGGTAGATGCATAGGCTTGGTACCCTCCATATTATCGCCTCTTAATCGGCATTTCAGTATCCTCTTGGTGTTCCAGCCCTTCTTGACCATTATTCACCAGCCTGCTCTTGATCCCTTACAACCTCGAACTTCTCCTTCTCCCCAATCTCCCATATCTCACATGGCACTTGATGGTATCTCTGATCTCCAAACAGTTGTGCAGGAACTCAAGAATACGCATCTTGTCTTCTTCGCTGACTTTAATTCAAGAGCAGTAGGAACTAATCAAATCAAGGACTGCCTTTCAGAAGTATCGCAACGATGGAGATTCACAGATCATATTCAGCGTGGTATCGTTTCTATATACATTCTTCCCGTCACCGCCCTTTCTCCCTAAAATTAGACACTATATTCTGTAATACGCGCATGTGTGAGGTGTCGTTGCGAACTGCGCCTCAGGTTGGACGCTAAACGAGGCGGAAGGCTTGAACTGGCGTGAGGCTTGGCTATAGAGTTTGAGATATTTCCACTAATTGTTTGGTAATTTGAAGGGCAGATTTGATTCAGTAACACTGAGCTCAGGAACCAACGAGAGGCATCAGTTTTGGTCCTTCGTTCAGTCAATGAGATTAGTATCTGTGATAGATTCATGCAATCATGACGAGACATCTATTTTGGTTCTGGGTCTATTAGCCTCTTACATCCAAGAGTCCTGCGATCTAGTTCTTGAACTTCTTCTTGTTGGCCTCAGCGGCATCCTGCGCAAACTTCTTGAAGTCCTCGCCCTTGCCCTCTTCGAAGATGTCCACGCCCCAGTGCTTAGGGTAGTTGAAGCGCTTGCCCCTCTCCAAAGCATTCAGTGCCTCGAAGTGTTCTTGTGGCAGCTCCTTGATCTTCAAGTTCGCAGCGATTCTTGACGGAGTCACAGACTTTGGCAGCACGACTTGACCTCTTTGCACAGCCCAGGCAGCAAGCACAGCACCGGGATCCATCTCGAGGGCCTTGGCAATCTCGTGCACCTTCGGGTCGTCTACGGTACGTGGCTCGCCGGTTTGGTTGTTGCCCAGAGGCGAGTAGGCCTCAATAATGATGCCTTTTGACTTGGCGTACTCGAAAAGCTCGGGTTGTTGGATGTATGGGTGGGCTTCGATTTGGTTGACTGCGGGGACGACGTCGGTTCTGGCGAGGAGGTGCTCGAGACGGCGCTTGTTGAAGTTTGAGACACCGACTGCCTTGACCTTGCCGGTCGAGAGCAGCTTCACCATGGCGTTGTAGGTCTCGGCGAGCTTGTCATCTGTTTGGTACTCCTCATCAATCTGGAAAACGCCTTGCTCGTCGATTGGGAAGAACTTGTCGCCTGCCTTGAAAGCACTGTTCATGGTTAGTAAAGTTCTACAGCGTGTCGCTTGCGAAAACTCACACTGGCCAGTGCATGAGGTACAAGTCGAGGTAGTCTGTGCCGTAGTCCTTCAAAGACTTGTCCAACGCAGCTTCCACATCCTCGGGCCTATGCTTGCTATTCCAAAGCTTTCCCGTCAAGAATATTTGCTCTCTGGGCACACCAGACTTCTTGATACCAGCTCCGACTTCATTCTCATTCTGATAGATTGCAGCTCCATCGATGTGGCGGTAACCCTGCTTCAGTGCCTCTTCCACAGCATTCTCAACCTGCAAAATATCAGCTATTGATTGAGTTGCCAAAGGCTACGTTGCTCAATCGTACCTCATGTGGGGCAGCCTGCCATGTTCCAAAGCCGACAGCTGGAATTTTGGCGCCGGTGTTGAGCACAAAGTGGTCTGGGATAGGCATTTTGATGAGCGCGAGAGTGAGTAGAAGTTGGAGAATGCGAGAATGCTGGGCAGTATGGGAAGGAAATAGTAATAAAAGAGTTTCAAAGGCCGAATGGCGGGCAATTGTCTTCACAGCCCCTCCATTGCTTCAGCTACCTTGTTGGCGATAGCAGATGCCCCCATGGGTCTGCCGATACAGCGCCGATGTCGTGCTTAGAATGTTCTCCAGGCGACCGCAATTTATCCGATTCGGAAATGGAAAAGTAGCCAGTCATAAGCCGAATGGACGTCAGGACAGCTTGTGCGGAGGCAGCCGCCCAGGCACTTGAGCCGCATTTGGTCGAGCATTCGATGCCTTGCGCAGGCAAAGACGCGGAGTCGCCTCGTGAGCACAGTGGATATATCACAAATCCGAGGATCCACATGCAAATCCGCTGATGATGCGGAAATCGTGGCACCGCAACAGTATAGATCTGAAAGAGTCAGCGCTGCTGGATCAACATGATGCTCTCCAATCTGTGCGTTCTGCACGGGGCAATCGTTTGTCGCAGTGTTGTATGTGCACGATCATAAAATATGTGATGTGTCAGTCCAGGAACACGCGAAACACATCGTGTCAGGAGTGAGTCCTTGGCAACATTGCCGTTACAGTTGCCGTAGATGAGTAGCTGCAGGGTGAGTAGAAGTGCCATTTCGCTGTTCGCCCTGTTGTTTGCTCTCGCAAAAGGGAGTTGTTGTGGACAAGTACTTGTTTGGCTGGCGAACGGCCATTCGTATCGCAATCGAGAACTGTCGGCGTCGGCGCCGAGGTCGCCGACCTCAGCTCCTACTGCGTATTTGCGGATAACCTAGTTCGTCGATGACTAACACTCGCGATAACACCCGCCAGACAAGCGAGGTAAGCTTGCAAGCGAAGTGAGCAATCGGAGCTGCCAGCTTGCTAGAAAGGCGACGACTTGCGATCACAAGCAACCAAGGCATAGACACCCAAGCAAGATTGGAAGTTTTCTTTCCCGCAACCAATGAGCCCGAGGCGAGAGAGTCGACAGTATTTCCAAGTCTAATGTCATGCGCGATTTTGGAGGCGATTTGGACGTCCTCTGTGGTGGTCGAACCCTTACCGACCCGGGCTAGGCACGAGTTGTAGCCGGGGTGATGTCCAGTGCCGGCGGGGAATGGTGTTGGGCTGCTGATCGACGATATCCATTCTGCTGGTCTGCAGCACCGCGCGACGAGACTGCTCTGCGAGAGTTTGGTGGTCTCGTGACTCTGGACCAGATCAGTTCAAGGCGGCTCTTTTGTTGGGTGTAAAGTCGGCAGTCACACGGCAGACTGTGCCGACATCACGGTGCGGCCAACGTGTCGATGAAGAGCGAGCGCACTGTTGCCCCTGGAGGAGTGCCTGGTACCTGACTGCCATTCGTGGCGCGCCGCGACGCCGCCCTGACGCTTGCATGCACAGTGCATGCTTCCCCGTACGGGCCGCGTCAAGGGCCGACTTCTCCAAGCCAACACTGGAACGCCATCTGCCACCGAACGACTCGTTTTATGAGCGTCTGCAACGCTCTCCGACTGCATTCGCAAACTGCGACCGGTATGCCGTGTTGTTCGGGAGCGGTCACGTTCGCATCGCGTGTCAGCTTCGCATTTGCCGCGGAAGACAGTAGCATGTGCGTGTCGATCGCTGCTCCTCGCGGTGCAACTACTGCAGGCCATCTCGCCCTGCGCACGAAGCTTACAATTTACTAGTCTGCAATCTCACATTAGGACGCGAAGCCACCAAATCCTGTGCGGAGTACGCAACAACGGCAAAGGTAGTAGCAGCAGTCTAGTATGCATAAACCACGACCGCCACTCCTCATCCTCTTGTGCTCCATTCTACTATCGCAGGCAGGTCATGCCTCCATCAGTACACCATGCGGCTTGCCTATGACCTGCTCGTGTTGTTTGTTGTAACAACACAGGCCAGCAGATCGTGGAACCTCACGGCCGCCCTCGAACTCCCACCTTGCGTTCCAGCATGCGCGCAACGGATCCTCCCCGAGTACAATTGTACATTGCTTGACGAGACGACCCTGTTACCCACCGATTGTTATTGCGCGTCTGCTGGACCTCTTGCGGACAAATTGTCGAAATGCGTGCTCGAAGAATGTCCGACGCTGGCAGAGGCACTCGAAGGCCTCAAGTTCCAGGCTCTCGGCTGTGACTATCCACGGGACCGGAATAGAGGGCCAGTGCTGCTGGCGACAGCAGTATCACTGTTCACAATTACAACATTATTCTTGATAGCGCGCTTTTTGTCGCGCTGGCCACGCTTATCTGGCGCTGGTCTGAGCTGGGACGATGGTAGGTCGGGACAAGCTAAGGCGGTAACGAGCGACATGGGCTGACACCAGGCGCGCAGGCATCGTCTTAGCTTGCTACATTCCCGTCGTGGGCATTACCATCGTTGCGATTCGCCTCGTAGACTATGGAAGTGGAAGAGACTCGTGGATGTTGCCCGTTGAGAACGTTATGGCAGTCGCGAAGGTTAGTTGGCCGATACCTAACATGCGACATACTTTTCCCCAGAAAAGGCTACACAGTGTCCAAACCTTGACGCATGCTGACGAATTCTACTAAAGTGGTTCTGGGCCGTACTTCCCATATACCTGGCTGCGGTATTCTTCACGAAACTGTCCCTTGTGGTCCTCTATCTTCGCATCTGGCCCTCCGAGCATGGCTGCAGATCTCGCTTTCGTATCATCTGCTGGACGATAGCAGCAGCGCTGGTGGCGACAGCTTTGGCTTGCATCTTCTCCATCATCTTCGCTTGCCATCCCATTCGCAATTCCTGGAGATATGCGGATAGGGCAATGGGCACATGCACCCACAGAGTGGATGCTGGAATTGCCTATGGCGCATTGAACGCCACATTTGACTTCATCGTCATTGTTCTTCCTATTCCCAGACTACTTCAGCTCAATGTCTCTACGAGGCAAAAGATTGGGTTAGTCCATCTCCAAGCGTACAGGCATGGCCAATAGCTGACAACTCGCAGAATTTGCTCATGCTTTCTTGTTGGCCTGATTGCCACAGTATGTAGTCTCATTCGCTTGACCCGACTGGACGGACTGTATACCGGAAGGAACATTACTTGGGACTATGTGGATGCAGGATTGTGGAGTCTGGTAAGCGAACGCCACCATTCGCCCACCCATACCAATTTACTAACACATCCGTCCAGATCGAAGTATACTGCAGCATGATTTGCTGCTGCATGCCCTCCATGGCCGGGCTTATTCAACGCTGCTGGCGCAGCGGACCGTGGACTACTAACGATAGTCGGCAAATGCCGTCGTTCGAGATGATGTCGGCCACCGAAAAGGAACGTGACAGTGGATTGTTCGCTCCTGGCTATAGGGATATGATCCCTTCGCCGACAAAGCTTTTGAGGAAGAAGACTTTGAGTGATAGTACGCTCGGTGATAAGACCGGCCCGAATGTGTGTGAGAAGGAGGTTGGGTTTGTAACCTATATGCCGACGGCACAGCTGCCGCCGGAGAAATGATGCTGATGTATTGATATGTTGTATGTAATGGAATGAAGTTATGATGTTCCATGTCAGCCCGATCAATACATCAAGGGTCTGTTTTGGTTTGCTCAGCACAGTGGTCGGAGCCCCGCATATTGCCCAGATGAGACAGGTCCTCGCTGGTTTTGTGATGTCTGATCTCTGCATTGGAAGACAGCCGGAAGTTGCGGTCCGCCAAGACTTGTCCTGGACAAAGCCTCCGAATCTCAACTTGAGACCTCTGCATGACAACAACACTTCTGCCTAGCATCGACACCTCTGTTTCTGCTTTCATGTTTGCCATGTCCTCGAAGCAACCTGCAACATGTCGACGCCACTGACTGTCATCGCACGAACTCCGGCAATGCACGCGGCTCAAGCAGAAGTAGAACGGGCGACGGCATGTCGATATGCGCATTGCACATTAGCTGCCACTCGATACCCTTGAATTACTCTACCTACCATCGGAAGGCCTCCATCCAGGTACTTACCACTTCGCTCACGACCCTCTTGCTGCCAGCGTGGGAAGCACAACTTGCGGCGCAGATGTCTTGGCATGCTGTGCCTCACTTAAGCGCCCTTCTGCCATGACCCTTCCTTCCAACCAACATAGGTCACCTTGCAATCCACTCTCAGAAGGCAAATTCCACGAACGGAGTCACTATGCCCGACGTATCAAAAGAAATTGCGGCAGGCGAGATCGAGCCCTCACGAATACAAGGAATTCTACTGGATGTCCTTCTGCTGTTGTTCGAGCAGCTTACCGGAGACACACGGACTCTGTGTGCCATCGGGCTCGCCTGCCGCGACTTTAGACGGCTATCTCTTCCCTTTTTGCTCAGAGATGTGGATATCAGCTCGCACAACAATGGCCGAGTCCCGGAGCATGATAACATTATGGTGCGAGAGGCTTACGCGGACTACGATGGGGATTATCGACCGGAGAACTTAGTCCCACGACAGCATGCATTTCTGCATCTTTTGAAGGATCGACCTGAGCTGGCCCATTATGTGAGGAGGTTTACATGGACATTGGTGTGGGGTGAGATCGAGGAGCTTGTGGCGAAAACGAGCGGAAACAAAGACGCGGGTGCCCTCGGCCAGAAGATCGCGCAATCTATTGAAGCGGAAACGTGGAATATCTTCAGTCGAATGACGAATGTGCGCCGTCTTGATCTCGCCTCTCTGCACCATGTAGCTGTCGCCAGCATTGTTCGCGACAATCCTGCCAAGCTCTTCCCTGCGGTGACAGAGCTGCGTTTGGTCGGTTGGATGCATCGTGGCCTCGCTAGCGCAATCATCACCGCTCTGGATCCCAAGCAGCTGCTCCGATTCCAATTCGACTGTCTGCAGGACGAAGGCTCCATGCCAGGTTATTTGCCGATGCACTTTGAAATCGCGGAAGATCATGCTGGTTCAGTCGTCAATAGACGGGAGACAACCAAAGTGGACCAGAACTTGTTTCAGTGTCAACAAGCTGGCGAAATATTCACGTTCCCCGGTCCAATGTGGTATACGATACGTCTGCTTCGATCTCGCACTCTAGAGAGACTGACGCATCTGAAGATCAAGTTACCCGTGTGCGAAATGAATTTGGATGTGCGCAATTTTCATACGATGTTTGATGAGGCGAAGGAGCTCATTTTGATGACACAGAGGACATTAAAATCTCTGCAAATTGTTGTAGGTGAGCCCGAAGAAATCTACTCTCCGCAGTCATCATCTGGTTGTGGAACAGGTTCATTCAAGCGGAGACAGCCCTGGTACACTTGGATCAACGCATGTTTCCTGAGAGAAGTTGCTCTCGCTCTCGCCCAGGGGGACTTTCCACAGCTCATCAAGGTAAAATTTGCTGGTTTCCACATTCTGGAAATGCTTGACGATCGTCACGCAGATGACGTGAGTCTTGATGAAACGAGAAGACAGATGGCGGCGGCTCGAGAAAACCTTGGCTTTGATCCTCTGTTCACAGAAACCAAATACCTCGATTTCCGCATGGCATTCCTAGGATACGATTTCAACATGCCTTGGAATGATGCATGGACGGAAATTTTAGCGAGAAGTTGACAGCAACGATTGATTTGAATTCCCGACCAGCGTCTGGGCCCGTTGTCCAGTGCCTGATCATTTCGTGAGACAGGAGATGTGATGGCACGGTTGTGCAACTCCAAACTGCCCAATTCCATTGAAGCGGACAAGTAACGCTACCTTCTAACATTCTGGCAATCACCAGAGGCTACTCTTGACTATAGCCCGAACACCTTTGCTATTGAGGTCGCCATGAGCCATTTGGAAGTCATGTCTGTACTCCACGTCCTTCAATCCTGTCTCGAACAACTCCATCTCGAAGCGGACGACTGCCGCTATCGCGAACTTCATCTCCGCCTCCGCAAGGTGTATCCCCAGGCAAGATCGTGGACTCTTTGAACCAAAAGTCATGTGGTACTTGCTGCGAAGTTCCTTGGAATCCGGCCCCAGCCATCTCTCCGGTCTGAATTTGAACGGTTCGGGAAAGATTCTCTCATCGCTGTGCACGCAGTACGTCGATGTCGCGACATTGATACCTGCCGGTATAACGTACTTGCCATACACAATCGGGTCGTCGGGAGCCACGCGGAATATCCTCCTGGCTAGGCCGAACATGAGTCGTGTTCCTTCGAGGAAGACTGCGTTCAGGTAAGGCAGTTCCGTCAACTGCTCCATGCTGGGAGTCGGGCCCAAAGGACGCAACTCATCTCGCAGCTTCTGCATGCACTTGGGCTCATACATGAGATAGAAGTGCGTGATATGAATTGCTCTTGCTGGTGAGTCGCTGGCTGCTACAACAAGAAAGTTGCCTTCTCTGCTCAACCGAAGTGGTTCCTTCTCAACATCTGGCAATTGCTCATCATCTCGGATTGTGTAGAAGATGCTTCGATGCTGATTCGAATTTTGGATCTCTTCCTTCGTGGTCGTTTTGTCCTGCACCACCGACTGCACAGTCTTCGCCACTCGAGCTGCCACACGCTTGAGGTCCATGACTCCAGGTGGTATCAACTTCTCTCCGATACTCGCAGGCAAGTACGCCGCCAGAGAGTTGATCCAGCCAAAATGCCGCGTGAAGTTCACCTGCAATAGCAAATCCTGAGAATTTGCTCGCAGCTGTGCAGCTTCGCTCAGATCGTCTCGCAGAACTGTAGAGTCGAAAGCGAAAGCATATTCCTGGATAAGGTCCCAGCAGTACGCAAAGTACAGATCGGAAAGATTCAATGGCACTCCATTATCTTCCTTTGACTTCTTCTCAACAACTTTCACCAACTTGTCTCTCTTCCTGGCAAGCAGCGGTTCCAGCTCTCTGACAGCCTTCGGACTGAAGAAGCTCGTCATCGCCTGCCTCCGTTTCTTATGCAAATCCCAATCATCTGTTCCAGCAACCGAGCCTGCGATATCCAAGCTGGGCTCTGGTGGTTTATCGCGTTTCCGAGCATTGTAGATTTCTCCTAAGAAGTCCGGATCTCCGATATGTACTTCTTCGGGATTGACTCGTAGGATTGGGCCATACTGCTTGTGGAGTTTTTGGATCTTGAAGTTGTATTGTCCGGGTTGAATCACATCATAGTACACTTCATACCACCAGGTAAGTGCGGCGAGTTTGGGGCCAGGGATATGTCTGAGGGGGTGGAGATAGAGCCTGTATATGCTTCCGAGGACTATGTAGGCTGTAAACGCCGCTGCGATGATTTGTGTTAACGTGGCCTCGTACACGAAGCTGAGGTCCATGGTGTTGCCGTGTTCTCTTCAAAGAATGTGCCAACTGGACTGTGGTGCAGAGATCACAAGGTTCAATAGCTCTTCGAGAAGTCTTGGTCGACTGTAATTTTTCCAGAAGTGTCATCTACTTCTTGAGAGCATCACCTTCTGCGATACTGCCAATTGCCGTTGACGGAGAAGCGGCTCAAATTGAATTCGCAGAACTGTTTGAGTCGTCTCATACCAAATTTCGCATGGTGTCCAAGGTCTACGGGCAGTGAGGAGTCCACCCTGGCGGCGAATGCCAAACCGCGAACGTGGCAAGTCAATGATCGTCAAACGCTTGCCTGAAACGGCAGCTATCGAGCTCTCGTCATGATCTGCACTGTGCAGCACATTTAAGTTCGGCAGGTACCATCACTTTGGCTACAGTTTACCGAGTATGCCGTGATCAGCATGCAAACGACACATGGAGTGCTCGGAACGCGTACAGAGTAGAAGTATCGAAAGTCTAGAATTCCAAAGCGAAGTCAGACAACAGACCAATTATCGAGTAGGTAACATGTCGAACCTCTATTGTAATCTATGTAGTAGAAGCTGTAAAGAAGCGCGTGAACGCTGTAGATCTAATCGCTCAAACGCATCAATGTTGAATGTGGCTCTATTGTCCTTCCTCCAGCATACGGCACGCCTTGCGTATGCCATCTGCCGTACCGTCAATATTTTCCTTCTCAAACGGAGTGAAATGATCTCCTGGAATGTCCAGAACGTCAATCTCTTCGCCCATCAACTCCTCCCAAGCACGAGTGCAAATGGAAGGATCGCTTCGATCATGAAGCCATTCATTTTCTGGAAGACCCTCGACGCCCAAATTCAAGCCCTCTGAGGATCTCAATAAGACAATTCGAGGCAGTGGCCCTTTCGGCGAAGGACGGTATTTGCCGAGCAAGGCAGCACGGCGTAGATTGTTCCTGATCGTAAGAGCTCCGATTGCAGCTTCAAAGTCTGCTGCAGCCTTGGACCTGGGTTTGGAAAGTTTTAGTGTAGCGTCCATTGCCACCTCAATTGTTTCTCGTGCAATTGGCTTGTGATCCTTGGGCTGAGGAGGATCAATCAAGACAACACCTAATGTGCTGGTACTTTTGTTGCTTTGCAATTTTCGTGCCGCCTCGAACGCGATGATCCCGCCGAAAGACCAGCCTGCGATAATGACACTTTGGTACCCAAAGACCGAACTGTGCTTTGCGATCATATTCGCATAGTTCTGAGCAACTTCCTCAATCGACGACCAATCGTCCTTGAGATCGGCAAGGAGTCGGCCATCCTGGATCGTGTAAACGTCTCGATTCAGTGGATCCAGCCGGTTGTAGTGCAAACATATGCCCGCGCCAGGGTGGATGAGGTATATCGGGGGTGCTTCAGGCGAGCTCTCGTCCCACTGGATCTGATTTGGTCTTTCAACATGGCCCAGTCGGCGTTCCAATAGCTCAAGCATATCCTTAGTCAAGGCAGACTCAGGTTCCACTGGAGAGCGGCTACCATAGGAGCCCTTCGTGCTCTCGATCTTGGGCGTGCCTAGTCTAGCGTTATTAGTGATCAGTCTTTGGACAAGATTGGAGCATTTTGCTCACCTTTAGGACTCCTGGACATCGGACTGCTGCGTGAGCGTATGGGCACTGGGGTCGCCCCACGCGAAGCACTTCTGGTCACGAGACTTTCCATGTCGCCTACTGTTTTACACGCAGACAGTTCAGAGACACTTGGCTTCTGTCCGATTGCCTCCTCCAGTTTCCTGTCGAGCTCAAACATCATGATTGAGTCCACACCCATCGCGGAGAGTGTCGTTCGTGTGTCGATCTTCTTTGGGTCCACACCCGTAGCTTCAGAGAGAATAGTGATGACAGTGTCCTGGCTGGTGGCAATGCTCCTAGAAGTCCCGGGGCTACTTGTGCCTCGTGTGGATTCCGTTACAGACGCCTGTTCTGTTGGCACCTCGTCTGAATCCTTCGATTCTCGCCTAGCAGGACTTGTCGACGCCGAATCTGGTTTGCTGTTTCTCCTTGAAGGAGCTTGCGATGCGAATTCGAAAGCAGCTTGCAACTTGGCTAGCTTTGATCGTCGAAATTCCATACCTTTGATGACCGCGATCACGCCGTGATCGTCAACTGCATGTGCATCTGCCAACACGCAATCAGGATCTTCTGTGTTGATGAAGTTGCTGCAGTGAACGTCAAACGCCTGGCCGGGAGCGACGTCACCACGAAGGACGGTAGTTGAATGGACGTGGTGGCAGATGCATACAGTCTCGTTGTCGACATTGAGGTTGGCCGCGAATCCAGCGACATGCAGCATCGTGTCGAGAAGTATGGGTTGGCCTGCATAGTGATCCTCCGTGGGTGGCAGCGCGCAGCTCGCAAAGATTTCTTCCAATTTGTCATCCAGGTAGATCTTCTTGACAGCGCGATAGGCCGAGCTGTATTCAACGACCCGACTGAAGATCTTGTCGTACATGATAGATGTTGAGAATGTTTGATGTTCACCATTCTGGAAACTAGTCTTTCGTCTCGACAAGGCTTGTTCGGTTGCCTGCATCTTGGATCCAGCTTTGGACTTCGCCTGCTCCTTGATGGTTCCGATGCAGTGGACTTTGGCATCAGACTCTGGCGCTGCAAAACTCGAGATTTCAAAGTCCGTCTTTCCTTTGCCATTTTCTGGGCGCTGAAGGGTGACACGAATGATGTCCTCAGATCCTTCTAGGAATAGTAGAGGCCTCAGGAACTTGACCTTCGACAGTTTGTACGCGACTTCTCTGCCTTGCTCGTTTTGTTCGCATGTATTAGCAGCGAGAGCCATCTCGGTATAAACGGAAGCAGGGCACAGGGCGGTGCCGCAGACGAGATGGCCCTTGATCGCACCAGCCATAGCCCGTATGGGTGTCTCGTAGACGACTTCGCCGGCTTTGCTCGTTTCAACCTTTCTCTGCAGGAAGGTGTATGGCAAAGTCTCAGTTGCTGCAACCATCTCGAGGCCTTGACCAATTTCCCGCTTGAATGGCACGAGAAATCTTGTTTTGCTCATAGGCGAGACCGGTATATCGACAAGTCTAGGTCGATCAGGGAGAGACTCGAACAAAGTACGCCAACCGACGTTGACCACACCATCTCGGTAAAGTGCAGCGAAAAGTTCCGCAAGTGTCTGGTCGGCGGGGTTGTCCTTCCTCAGGGTGGCAAAGCGCTGTGAGGCGCCATGCTTGGCAATCTGCAACAGGTCAGTAAATTTTCCCAAGTATCTGCAATCATCGCTCTCACCATTGGTAGGAGCATCGGATGTGGGCCAATTTCGAGCCACCAGCCACTGTCCAGGTTGTCAATCTGCTCATGTGCGTCGACAATACTGCTGTTGAACGCGACTGGCCCTTTGCAATGCGCTGCAGTATAGTCATGATCGATCACGTCCTCTTCTCCAATAGCGATCAGCCTCCCGAGGACATTGCTGGCGACGGGTATTGACGGAGGCGAGAAGGTAAGCGTAGATGCAGCAGCAGCCAGTGGTTCCAGAACAGGATCAAGGGCCGCAGTATGGTATCCGACCGGCACGTCGAGTACTATGGCTTTGTTGTCGGTTTCTTCGGAAATGTACCGCACCAACTCCTTGACATCCGCGATGCTGCCGCCCACTACACAGTCGCTCGGAGAGTTTTCGCAGGATACTGTCAGGCTCGCAAACTGATCCATGGTAAGGAGATCCTGGCGAACTTGGAAGGCAGGCATGTTGACCGCCACCATCGAGCTCGCAAACAACTCGCACTTTGTAACGATCAGACGCGCTCTCTCGGCTACCAGCCATAGACCGCTGTCTAGATCAAGCACATCAGCTATGACCAACGCGGCAAGCTCGCCGAGGCTGTGACCAGCAACGAGTGCTGGCTTCAGACCAAGACCAATCAAGGAGCGTGCAAGTGCTACCTCGAGCACAAAGACGCCACACTGAAGTGACTGGATGTTCTCCAGATTCTTGATGTCGAACGTGGCCGTGTCCTCGGTTTGAATCACGTCCAGACAGCCAGGAAATCCCCATTCGAGCAAGCGCTGGTTGCAGTGCAGCACGCACTTTCTGAAAGTTGGCAACAATTGAAGAAGTCCTCGTCCCATCCCTGCGTACTGAGATCCTTGTCCGCTGAATAGGAAGCTGACTAGATTATCTGTGCCAGGTGCCTCCGTTACACGAGCTTTCCTCAAGTTGGCGGCCAGCTCTGATGTTGTTGAGGCGGTCACTGACAACCGATAGTTGTCAACTTTGCGACGAGCTGTACTGGTGTAGCAGATGTCTGACATTCTGAGCTCCTGGCCGTTCCCTTCCAGAAATTCAAGCATGTCTTCTCGTGCCTGCTCTAGTAAATCCTCATTCCTTGCCGAGCAGCCGTATACGTATGTAAGGGATGGCGTAGTAGTCGTCTCTGTTGTGATAGTTTCGACATGTTCTTGGAGCAACAAGGCTCCATTAGATCCCGCAGCCTATAAGAAGTTAAATCTTTTACGTCCACGAGAGAGCGATTGTGTCACGTGAATACTTACACCAAAGTTGTTCAAAAGTGCTGTTCTTAGCTTTCCATTCGACTGCCAATCTCGTGGTTTCGAAGTGATGTAGGTCTCGTCCCTACCCAGTTCATCGATTGACGGGTTAAGATTCTGCAGTAATGCTTGAGGTGGTATCCGCTCGTGCTTCAGCATAAGAAGCAACTTCGCCAATGCAGCGCCTCCGGAGGCAGCTTCCAGGTGGCCGATGTTGCTCTTCACCGACGTTACGTGAAGTTTGTTATGAGACTGACGACTCTTGGCGAAGACACCTCGTATACTCTTAAGCTCGTTAGGGTCGCCAGCTTGCGTGCCAGTACCATGCGCCTCGACCACAGTCACATCATGAGGGTTGATGTTCGTCGTGCGCAGCAAGCTTTCGAAAAGCCTCTCTTGAGTCGGCGCATGGGGATGAGTAATGGAAGATGTCAAGCCGGATTGATTCATTGCGATGCCCTTGATCACACCAAAAATCCGGTCGTTCTCGGCAACGGCATCGGACAATCGTTTGAGCACAAAAGATGCACAACCCTCGCTTCGACAGTAGCCATCTGCACTCTCGTCGAAAGCCTTGCATTGTCCAGTCGGGCTGAGGAAGTGCGCCTTGTCCAGTCCGAGATACATGTCCGGACTCGTGATGATGTTGACGCCTCCTGCGATAGCTGCACGACAGTCGCCCGCCACTAGAGCTCGCGATGCTTGGTACAGAGCCGTAAGCGAGCTGCTGCAGGCAGTGTCGACAGTCAGTGAAGGCCCAGACCATTTGTACGCATAAGAGATCCTGCCGCTGATAAATGCTCTGAGCGTGCCAGGAGAGTAGTAAACATCGATGTTGTCCCTTAGGTTATCCACGTAATCCAGAGTTGCACTCCCGACAAAGCAGCCGAACGTCTCTCGAGAGAATGACGGCGATGAGTCGGGCACGTATCCAGCGCTCTGCAGTGCTCTATGCACCGTTTGGAGCATCAGTCGCTGCTGAGGGTCTATCGATGAGGCCTCTCGTGGCGAAATGCCAAATAACTCGTTGTCGAAGTCAAATGGATTGTCGAGAAAGTTCCCATACTTCGTTCCCATCGAACGATGTCTGTTGACCGGCTTCGCATCGCCTCCCGTGTAATAGTCTTCGATATGGAAACGGTCTTCTGGAATCTGTCGATCTGTTATTATAGGAAGTTTGTGACAGTGCTCATTTGTATAGAACATACCTCAGAACAGCTATTGATGCCGTTCATCAAGTTTTGCCAGAGAGTTTCCAGGTCTGGTGCTCCTGGCAAGTCTACCCCGACACCTACGATCGCGATGTCTTCCGAATTGTGATTCGATGATCCAGCATTCCGCGACACGTCACGAACTTCGATGTTCAAATCAACATATTCGTGTCCAGTCAGAGCACCATAGCCAGGTCCATAATTCCAAACTGCCACGGAATTATCAGTAGGCGTTTCGCTAGCAACTGTCAATATGGCGTCTTGTACAGCAACCCAGTTTGTCGGGGCGGCCAAGGTCATCTTCAAGATCATCTCGTAAAGATCAGTCTGACCGCCTTGATCGTCAAACTTGATGAGTGACCCATCGATAGTGTTGAGCAGCGGTATTATAAGATCGCGTGTAGATGGGAATCGAAGCTTCCGCCGTTTTGAATCTTCGAGCAGAGCTGTGATTTGTGCCTGGCCATATCTCTCGTTGTGGTAGAGTGAGTGGATGTTGGTCGGCCTCACGCTGCACTTGCTTGGTAGTTGTGATTTTACGAAACGCTGTAGGTCTATACCTTTGCCAGAGATCGTAACACAGTGGGCTGAGTTGATTGCGCTGATGAATATCGACGGCCGGTCGTGCTGCCAGAAGTCAGTAGATGCAGTTGAAGAGCGATCAAGTTGCCATGCCTGTGAATCATAGGATGAGAGGATGTTAGACATCTCGTCTTGTCCAATATTAGCCACCACCAAGCTCCATGGAAGCTCCGATGGCAGCTTGGTGACCTCCCTTCGCATACGCCAGCTGGCGAGGCCGATCAGAATCGCTGCTCGAAAACAATTTTCTGCATTGGCAATGAACTGCAGTACATTGTCCGAGGAAGCGACTGCCACTGCAGTGAGTAATCCCATGCAGAATCCAGCTGTTGCTACGGAATCCCTTGATCCGTCCTCTCTTGCAGAGTTCTGCAGAGCCAGATGGCGCAGAGACTGGACCACGCAAAGGGTCGCATTCTGGACAGCTGGATGGCCATGGTATCGATGGCATGGCTCAATGAGGTCTTTCGGAGAAAGTAGGTCGTCCAGGTCGATGCAATTGTCATGTTGAGCCTCCCTTGCAGCTATGGCTACTTCTTCGACGAACGCTCTGTGACAAGCTTCGATAAGAATTTTGCCATGTGGCAGTCGAGAGTCTCTGAAAGCCTGATCTCTGGTTGCATCGCTGAATAGTGCATCAGAGCCAAGCCCCGCGAACACTGGTATCTTGCCCATTGTAGATTCAACTTAGTTTTGTTACTTCCATGTGCATGGAATAGTCATCGTCGTCTTCTTTGCGTTAAGCGTAGGAGCGAACAAGAGTAAATGTTCAATTATACATGCGATTGTCGTCGCAGTTTCGATCGTAACATTCGATGCGTCGAAAGATGTGCAGTACTGTAGTGGGAGTACTTGCAAAGATACAAACGCTCGTCGATCAAAGCGTGGCATCTGAACTTGACCAGTTTCATTCGGGATTTGCAAGTACCTGGTTAAGCTTTCGACGGATCCTAGCCAATCCTAAGCGTGTGTCGATCTCTGCACCTCGTCAAGTTCGTCCAGAACGCCGGCGCAGCGTGCGGAGCAGAGACCTGGTGGTCAGCTACGACACCTGTCGAATGGAGATGATGCCTCGGAACGCGTGTTCTAGAGTTTGTAACACTGCTGTGACTGCAACTTGACAGCTTGTCACGCGTACATATTGGTCGATCGCATCCCAAACGTGTGGGCATACAAGGTTCCGCCCGCAGACAGCACATGGTACCAGACAATCTGCTGCATAGACCGTTGAGAGTTAACCACCGACCACGTTGCAGATTAATGGGAGAACGTTCGAGATCGGCAAATTGACCTGAGTCTGCAGCTTATGCTCCTTCAGATTCCACCAGTGTCATCACATTGCTGCCGCAGCACACCAAATCATGGCATTGAATGCAGCACAAGCCGACGAGTTGCGCCGACTGGCTGCAGAAGTCAACGATGCTGTCGAGGCGCGCATCCGAGGTGAAGCTGGTGCGGTCGAGAAAATCCGAAGGGCTACGCAGAGCGTGCAGCTGGCAGGCATGGGTGCGTTCGAGTACTGGGGCAATCAATTGTGGCAGCCGTTGAAGAGCATTTGCTTGGTGATGGCTCAAGAGATTGGCGTACTGCCTAAACTCAATGCTCATGCTGGGCCTGTCGATGCTGCCAGTATCGCCAAGAGCGTCAGCTCGGACGAGCTCCTGATCTGTAAGACTGTTGTGTTTGCACTGGTGCATCTCTTGACAAAAGCTAAGAATTTGTGTAGCCCGTCTGATGCGAGTGCTTACTTCTGTTGGCGTCGGCCGTGAAGTAGCACCAAACACGTATGAAGCAAATGCTATCAGCGAAATCGCGGGCAGCGAAGGTGGCCAGGCCGGAATCAAGTATCTCAATGAGTTACTCTTCTCGGTTGCAGCTCGTATAGTGCCGTACATGCGTGAGCATGGGTTCAAACAGTTTCCAACACGTCCACAAGAAATGGATCCGACGCAATTCACCTTCGATGGCCGGATGATGTGGGACTATCTCAAAGACACTCCAGAGATGAAGAACTCTTTCGACACCCTGATGAGGGAGAATCGAAAGGGGAACAAGCCTTGGTTCACCATCTTCCCTTTTGCGCAGGAAGTTGGAGCTGCCTGCAAGAGCACGGAAGAAGTCCTGCTAGTCGATGTCGGCGGCAATCGTGGAGCTGACATACTGGATTTCCACAAGGCCAACCCTGACCTCGCCGGTCGTCTGGTACTTCAAGACCTTCCCGAGACCATTGCGAACGTGGACAGGTCAACAATGGACGGCATTGAATTGCAGCCTTATGACTTCTTTACACCACAGCCGGTAAAAGGCGCCAAAGCCTATTTCTGGCGCTGGATCTTGCACGATTGGGATGATGACTCAATCCGCAAGTTCCTTGGCAACACGATACAGGCCATGGACTCCGACAGCCGTCTTCTGATTGAGGAGTTCGTTCTTCCGGACACTGGGGCCGATGTGAAGACCAGCCACCTGGACATTATGATGATGCTGTATCATTCTGGCATGGAACGCACCCTCAGCCAGTGGAGGGAGCTCCTCACGAGCTGTGGCGTAGACATTGTCAAAGTCTGGACACGTCCTGACACCGATTCCAGTGTTTTGGAGTGCAGGCGTTCCAAGTGAACTGAGCTCCTGATACCAGCGTGTCGGTCGCCGATCGCACTAGAAACCGTACACCCGACCCAGGCAGAGTGGTCAGGGGTGTCGCGCTTTCGAAACCACGCGCCAGAATTCGCGTCTCAAGTCCGCCAGCAGGTAAAGTCCGACCAACCCTGAGCAGAGGCAAAGACCGCAGCGTAGCGGTGCACAGGCGATGGAATCAGGAATGTATTCGATGAAACATATATTTTTAGAGACAGGATGTGAAGTCCTAGATTCCAGGCATTCAAATCTCCGTCGTGCCAAGAAACGACGAGCATCCAACCTTGTTTCCACGTCACCGCATCTTCCTTCATCTGTGCTCCGACAACAACGTGCATCCGCATTCATCAAACCATTATAACCATCATCTCCAGCATCTGCTTGATCATGGCCTCCTTGAATTTGGTGGACGCCGTTCACCACGTGCAATGTCACGGGTTCAGGGTCTGGACCTCCTCCTCGCCTCGAACCGTCAGAAGCAAAAACGGCGTAGTCTGATGATCTGCATGGCGTGCGCCCGCACATCATAGTTGGCGATATTGGCAAGACACCTTTTGCAGTGGCACTCCGCTATACTACCGCGACTACCGAACGTACACAACAAATCTCCGCCTCGGACTCACACCTTGCCGGGGCTATGTTGACGGCGTGGCGCCAGAAGCACGACTAGAGCGGTGATCACCCGCATCACATATTCGTCATTTCCTAGGCGATTGTTGTGGCCTCCATCTCCTCTAAATCACGTTACGAGATTGCGGGCAACGGGCGAGCCTTGGGCTTGGCGAGGTACCATCGTGGATGCGACGAGACATCGCCTGCTCTTCGTCGCGATATGGGAACTTCAGCAACCGGCAGGTCTTTCAAATGCGTCGTGTGACGTGAAATATTCACTATGGGGGCCCTTCACGATGAAGAGAAGTCCGTTCAATCTTTTTCCAACGACAGTTACACGTATACAGCAGACAGTCGAGGTTCAATATCAGAGACTATTCAACATGGCCAGCAGGATGGATCTGAGACTGTTCAAAATGGCCAACAAGACGGCAACAGTCGACCGGCATGCTTCAAGTCCACGACACAAGAGATCTTCTTCGTGCTGTCCGCGACCATGGCAATTGCAATGTCGTCGCTACTCCAAGGCTCCGTGACAGTCACCTCATCTTCGATAGGAAGCGATTTGGACATGAGCACAGCAGAAATCACATGGATCACAGCAGCAAATTCGCTCAGCGCAGGCGCCTTTCTACTACTCTTCGCCAAACTAGCAGACCTTTTCGGCCGACGACTTCTCTTTGTCGTGTCTCTGTTACTATTCTCCATCTTCGCCCTTGGCGCTGGTTTCGCGAATGAGGGCATCACACTCGATATTTTAAATGGTGTCCTAGGACTCTTCAACGCCAGCGCAGTTCCTGCAGCACAAGGTCTGCTGAGCTTGTCGTATCCCACCTCAAGCAAAAGGCGCAACTATGCCTTTGCTTGCTTCGCAGCAGGAAACCCTCTAGGCTTCGCCTTCGGAGCGATCTTTGGCGGCGTGGCAGCGACAATTTTCAACTGGCGAGCGTCCTTCTGGCTCATCGCTATCGTCTTCTTTGTCTTTACAATCATTGGCGCGATTACCATTCCGCGAGATCCAGAGGCCAAGAAGGAACTGAACAGGGACACTTTGAAGCACTTTGATCTCGTGGGGGTCTTTTGCGTGGTCTTCGGCATTGGCATGTTCAGCGCATCTCTGAGTCTCGGCGATACTGCGCCTCAGGGCTGGACGACCAACTATGTCCTTGCACTGCTCATCCTCGGCGCACTCCTCCTCGTTGCTTTTGTTCTCTGGGACATCTGGATTGGCGACGAATATGCCCTCGTACCCATGAGCATCTGGAAGGACCGAGATTTCACGTTAGCACTCTCAATCCTCTCCCTTGGCTTCCTGGCCTTCACACCGGGAACGTTCTTCTACGCCCTCTACCTGCAAAATATCTGGGAATTCTCGCCTATTATGGTCGCCGTCCATCTACTACCTATGTTCATTGTTGGCCTCGTCGCGAATACTGTCGCCGGCCTCATACTACATCGCGTCTCGAACAAGCTCCTTATGCTGATTGGCGCAGCCTGCTATACAATCGCTTTCCTGCTCCTGGCCTTGAACCGAAGGTCCAGCAGCTACTGGGCATTCGCATTCCCAGCACAAGTCCTCATCGTCATCGCCGCAGACGTACAGTTCAATGTCTGCAACATGCTTGTCATGACAAGCTTACCAAAATCTCACCAAAGCGTCGCAGGAGGCATCTTCCAGACTGCTGTACGATTGACAGCTGTCGTCGGGTTCGGCGTCGCAACAGCTGTGTTCAACGCCGTAGAGGCCAACCCACGACTATCTGGATTCTGGGACGAAGAGACACAACCCTATACAGCTGTATTCTGGGTCTCGATGGCATACTCCGCACTCAGTATGTGTTTGGTGCCTTTCCTCACTTTAGGAACTCAAGGCGGAGACGAGAAGGATAGCGTGGTCCCTGCCGACGAATCAGTCAGCCAGATGAAGAGCTGAACACCAAACTAACTGGGATTGCCGCACCGAAGAAACCTCTTGTGGGAGACAGCCCTTCACGGACTAGCTGCTGCATCAAGTCTGTTGCAAACCACAACGACAATATCTCGCGATCCATACATCTCTGCCTACCGCCCATCATGTCAGTCAATATGCGAAACAGCCACACTCCATGGCAATAGTAGAAGGAAGGCCACCGCATTGATGCAAGCAGACTTGAGGTTCAGATCAGCCATATGTGAGCACTAAAACCGATGATCGAAAAACAAGTACTTCTCATGGCCTTCACTGATACCTAATCGACTCAGGATGTTCGCTTCGCACTGTTAAAGACCATTGCTGAGGTCGGACTAACATTTGATGTTCGCCGAAAGAGGTTGGGAGATCAATCCTGCCAGTGAGAGAGAAGGTGAGGTTGAAGGCGGAGAGAGCTAAAGACCTGGCACGGTACAGCCTGTCTCGCTCATATCATGTCGCAAGTCGATCTGAAATCCTCCCTGATCGTCAAGGCATCAAATTCCAAAGTCTACAGAACTCACGTCAAACACTCTCCTGCTGTTTCAATCCCACTGTTCTGCGTCTCAATTGTACACGCTCCTCAAGGCGCCTGTTCCTCGTCATCATCACTATTGACCTGCGCACTCCCTGTTTTTGGTCCTACACCATCATGCTGCCTCCGACTACTCTGCTGAAACGAAAACTCAAAGGTACCACTCCGCTTTTCTCTCTTCTCGCCTGCACCTCCATCACCAAACCCACTCCCCCAATCGAAGCCCGCCTTCTCAACAACAAACGGCGTCCCCGGTCTCGCTCCCTCCAAACCCTCAAATCCACTATCAGCTCTCGTGAACCCCGTCCCACTCCTCGCCCTCGAAAGATCCAGCTTCATCCCCACCGGCCTACTTTTCACTTTCTCCTTACCTTTACCTTCACCTTTCCATCTGCTCACATCCACTTCTTCTTCCTCACTCAACTCCCTCTCCACCCTCTCCAACAACAATCGATGTTCCTCCCTCCCCACTTGCATCCCACCACAACCCTCCTCACCTCCCTCACCGACCCCACTGCTCACCGGCCCAGGGCTCAGAGAAATCATCTCCAATTCTGGCTCTCTCACCCCACCCTTCGCCACACTCACACTCGTCCTCCGATTAACACCTCGATATCCCTCAGGACTCGTCAGCCTCGTAGCATAGTACTTCGCAACAGAAGTACAATTCTTTGCCAAATGTTTCAGAGTTTCGCGATAGGTTTGCTGAGGGAATTGCGAGATATTCGCTGTGGCATTACGGCGGAAAGAAGGATCTGCGAAGTCGCGGATGATGATTCCGGGGTCGGTGGCGGAGGCGGAGCGGAGAGCGCGGGTGTGGGAGGGGAAGCGGGTCCAGGAGGGGAGGGTTGTGTGGATTGTGGTGCGGCGTCTGTGGTGGTAGGGCGATTGGTAGGATTTCTGTTCGAGTGGCTGTGGAGGAGCAGCGCTTGGGTCAGGAGAGATTACGTCTGCGGCCTACGGAGACGTGATAGTGAAGGCGTGATCATCGTGGTCTTGCTGGTGTGATGGTATTGCTTCTGAGCTGAGCTCTACCAGTCTCTGCTCTTCATTTTCTTTCCGCTTGCTTTCGGATCGAAATAAGTCTTTACTCTGCTGATGATCCTTTAAAGCTCTTGCGAAAAGAAGGCTTGGGTCCTCAGCGACCACACTCAGTGATCTTCTTGAGCGGCTGTAATTCGACGCGGTGGCATAATGGGCTTCGGGACGAACGCTGAGACGTCTGTTCCTGTCTTCATCGGATGGGTTTAGCCTGATGCTCGACCTCCTGCTTGTGCCGCAAGCGGGCAGGTCATGTTGCTCTTGAATGGCAAGCGCTTCGGCCATGAGTTTGTTTGCATCTTCGACTGTGAGTGTGGTGCTGTGAGATCGATGAGACCGGCCGCTGGTAGATGGCCGGCGTGAAGTGGAGATTGAAGGGCGACTTGCGCCAGGCACTTGAAGTGTATCTTCGGCGCCATCGTTCTGCAATGGTGTTCTTGTGGGTCTGTCAGCATTGGAAAGCAGAAGCCATACCGCATGCTGGAGTTCTTACAAGTAAAAGCTACTCCGTGATCGTGCTGACGACTTCTGCGATGTCATCGAGACTTGGTGTGCTTTGCCGAAGGAGCGTGTCGACAAACAACCTTGAAAGCCACATGCATGGAAGAGAGTCGGCGCTACAGGAGTGTGGCGAGGCAGGAACGATCACAAGCAGAGGAAAGAATCATCATCCATCAATAGTACAATTTCGGTAGCTACTACCTAGTCTATGACAAACACCATGACAATGCAAATCGTACTTTTTCAGTCACAAAGTCGCACGACGCCCTCCCTATCGTGCGACTATACTCGATGAGCGTTGAGGTCATCGAGCTGTAACTCTATTTCATTCCATCATGAGAAACCATTCCCTTTCTCTGTTGAACTCCTCGCTGATAAAGACGTTGAGTAAAATTGGGTATCACTTGTTGAATCGTAGCTGTTGAGCGCTACACCGGCGCTAAGGCCGGCAAACAAAACCATCCCTTCCGTTCCCATGTTGATTTTTTTGACGCCAGGAACACCATTCGGGACAGTAAATTATGCAAGTACGCGTTTACTTGCTGTGCTGAGCACGGAAGTGCTTGGCAGCATTGACCATGTTGACGAGAGCCGCCTTGGTCTCCTTCCATTGACGGGTCTTGAGACCGCAGTCTGGGTTGATCCAGAGCTGCTCTGGCTTGAGGTACTGGAGCATCTCAGCAATGCGGTCCTTGATCTCTTGCTCGCTTGGCACACGTGGGCTGTGGATGTCGTAGACACCTGGACCGATGTGGCGTGGGTAGGCCTCGTCGATGAAGACCTTGAGGAGCTTGGCGTCAGACTTGCTGTTCTCGATGGAGAGGACATCGGCATCGAGAGCGGCGATGGCGTGGAAGAAGTCCTGGAACTCGGAGTAGCAGAAGTGAGAGTGGATCTGGGTAGAGTCCTCAACACCAGCAGTGGAGAGCTTGAAGCTGTTCACGGCCCAGTCGAGGTACTTCTCACGCTCCACACCGGAGCGGAGTGGCAGACCCTCACGGAGAGCTGGCTCGTCGACCTGGATGACGTAGACACCGGCAGCCTCGAGGTCAACGACCTCATCGCGGAGAGCGAGAGCGAGTTGCTGAGCCTGGACAGACTGGTGAACATCGTCACGAGGGAAGGACCATCGGAGGCAAGTGATAGGTCCAGTAAGCATACCCTTCATGGGCTTCTTGCTGATGCTGGCAGCATACTTGCTCTCCTTGACAGTCATCGGGGCTGGGCGAGAGACATCACCGACAAGGATCGGTGGTCGGACGCAGCGGGAGCCGTATGACTGGACCCAAGCGTGGGTGGTGAAGACATATCCGTCGAGTCTCTCACCGAAGTATTGCACCATGTCGTTGCGCTCTGGCTCGCCGTGGACGAAGACATCCAGACCAAGCTCATCTTGGATCTGAACGCACTCTTGAATCTCTTTCTCGATGAACTTCTCGTACTCTTCAGCAGTGATCTCACCCTTGGTGAACTTGTTACGCTGGATACGGATATCCTTGGTCTGAGGGAAGGAGCCGATGGTGGTGGTTGGGAAGATGGGGAGGTCGAGGTGCTTCTTCTGGGCAGCGTATCGGGTGTCGAAGCCCGACTTGCGCTCGTAGTCCTCCTTCTTGACAGCTTCGATGCGCTTCTTGACCTCTGGGTTGTTGGTGCGCTTGGAGGTGGCACGGGACTGCTGGTCCTTGGCGTTGGCCTCGAGCTCAGCACGAACAGAGTCTGGGCCGTTGGTGACAGCCTTGGCGATGATGGCAACTTCGACGGCCTTCTCGCTGGCGAAAGAGAACCAAGCGCGAACTTCCTCGTCAAGGTTCTTCTCGCTGGCGAGAGTGTGTGGGGTGTGGAGAAGCGAGCTGGAGGTGGCAACAATGACACGCTCCTTGCCGAGCTTCTGAATAGCGGTCTCAACGACCTCAATGGCCTTCTTGAAGTTGGTCTTCCAGATGTTACGGCCGTCAACGACACCGGCAGACAGGACCTGCTTTGGGCCGAGGTGCTCGATCACCTGAGAGAGCTGTTCTGGGTGACGAACGAGGTCAACGTGGAAAGCGTGGGTGCCTGTCAGGGCAGAGTCAATGACATCGAAGTTGTGCACAACGTCACCGAAGTAGGTGGCGAGGACGAGTTGTGGACCCTTGCTGCCCTGGAGAGCGGTGAGCTTCTCGTAGGCTGGCTTGAAGGCCTGCTTGGTCTTGGCTGGGAGATCGAAGACGAGGACAGGCTCGTCAATCTGAACAGTCTCGGCACCGGCCTCCTTGAGCTGTGTGAGGAGCTGCTCGTAGACTGGAAGGAGCTTGTCGAGGAGAGTGATTGGGTCCACAGATGAGCCACGGTCAGCCTTGCCGAGAGCGAGGAAAGAAACAGGACCGAGAAGGACTGGGCGAGTTTGGATGCCAGCCTCCTTGGCCTCGAGGAACTCAGCAACAGGCTTTGGGTTCTCTGCGAGAGTGAAAGTCTGGTTGTCTTGCAGAGTTGGCTTGACGTAGTGGTAGTTGGAGTCGAACCACTTAACCATCTCGAGAGATGGCACGTCGACGTTGTCCTTCTGGTGGCCACGACCCATGGCGAAGTACTCGTCGAGCTTGTGCAGCTTGGCGCTGCTGTATCGCTCGGGCACAGCGCCGAACATCTGAATGTGGTCGAGGACATGGTCGTAGTATGCAAAGTCGTTGGATGGAATGACGTCCACGCCAGCGTCCTTCTGGATCTTCCAGTGCTCGAGTCTCAGTCTCTTTCCCTCGGCGAGGAGCTCATCACGGGACAGCTTGTCCGCCCAGTAGGCCTCGTTGGCCTTCTTGAGGTCACGCAGACGTCCCATGCGTGGGAAACCGAGCACCTGTTGGCAATGTCAGAAACACGTCGGTGAGAGAGGCATGGCGAGGCGAGGGGCACGTACCGATGATTGCACCATGTTGCTGGCGGTTCTGTGATAACAACGAAGGGATGTGAAAATCTGCCGGCTCAGTGCAGGCAGTTGGGAAGATGTGGTGGTGTAGATGGAGATGAGGAAGAGGGATGAGGGAAGAGAGAAGAAAGTGAGCAGGCAGCTGGCGTTTTTTCACATTCAGTTGAGAGCACCCCGCCATCGGACAAGCACGTCAAAGCCATGACCACTCGGCGGCCCACCCGCGAACAATATCAGGGTCGCTGCGCGCAGGAACAGTCCACGTCTGCGTAGCGCTGTCTGCGGCCACATTCACGACCAAGACTCGCTCACCTTTGCAACGCCATCTGCTGCTCGCTGTCCATCTTCGTGTTATCGTGCCTCTTGCATGATCGCCGCTGCCGCTACAGACCGGGAATCGTGCCGCCAGCAAAAGGGTGAAGCAACAACAACTTTCCGACACGGGTTCGCTCGGCGACTTAATCCCAATCCACGATCGGCCAACCTACCCTGCGCCACGAGTTTTATTTGCGTGTCGGTGAGCGTAGCCATGACCATACCTGGCTCAATGTTCCCTATGCGAAAGGACATCTGGACGGCGCCACATGGGCGATAGCATGGCTCGGCCGCCGGTGTGTAGGAGATGCACAACACAAATGCGATGACTGTAAGCTCCACGGGGAGCTGTCCAATGATCCTTGTCACCAAATCTCCAGTGACACGGACTTCTGCAAGTTTTTCCAGCACGCGATTTTGGCACCATACCGTCAAAGACGCCCGGTGAAGTTGCAAGGTGCGCCTACAGACCATCGTGCTAATCATCAATAGAGGAGAGGCATTTGCCACAGCAATGCTGTTCGGTTGCTGTTTTCTGCAACTCGCCAATGGTGGGGACCTTCTCCAATCTCCAATGCCCCTCCATTGAACGCCAAGCTTGGTGAACATGCAGGGTCTGACACCACGACACCATTTGGCATTGAAGTGCAGATAAATGTTCGATGATGACGCGCATCACGATTTCGAGGCCATCTAACAGGCTCATAAGTTTTCCAACCCACTCCTACGTGCATCAACGCATATTTTACGCCAACTCTGTTCTGTTACAGCTCGTTTGGCGGCTCGGCAAGCAAGCGGGTTCCAAGAAATTGACCGAAGCATTCCCAACATGATACGATTCTCTCTCGCCAGCCAGCTTCATTCTAAGACACAAAAAGTGCCTCGGGCACCGGAAATATAATCTTGCGAATCGCCCGATTGCGAGACATCTCACTACAGTAGCTCGCACTGTACTCAACCTTCGACCTCCAAACTCTCAAAGCGACTACCAATTCCAGCCGCAAATCTATACTCCGAAGCACAACTCTGACCTTCAGCACCGAATCCACCACGATTGACACACCCCTCCTCACTCCCACTCAAGAAGTCCTGCATCCCCCAAGCAATCCTCTCCGCCCCCAATCTCGCTCCCTCCAAATTCCCCGCTCCAGGTCCCAATCTCAACGCCGCAAACTTGCCCGTCACAAACAATGGCACTCCCTCCTTCCACATCAAATCATCTGTCAAAGCCGGCAATCCATCATACCCCTCCACAGGAAACTCCTCACACATATTCCTCAACATACCCAATGTCTCAAAATCCGACTGCACTCCAGTAGCAAAATATATGAAAGTTATCTTTCTCTTCTCCAGATTCTCCACTTTCGGTTCTGTCTCAATCTCCCACCACCCTTCACCTCCTCCCTCCCCATCTTGCTCGTGAAACTCACTCTTCACAACCTTGCAACCCTCATGCACCTCCACTTTCCCTTTTTCTACCCAATTCTTCAAAACCTTCGCAAACCTCGGCGTTACACTTCCACCTCCTCTTGCCACTTTCACCATCTCACTTCTTTCGCAGTCCGTATCCGCAGACCAGAACGAAGCTTTTTCATGATTGCGGAATTTTCCCATCCAACTGAGATCAACATCGAAAGGTTTGATTTTCAAACACGAACGGGTGAGATGAAAGACTTTGAGATTTGGCGATGTGCGATGGTGATGTCGTAGCACGCGATCGATGATCTGCACGCTTGTCAGACCTCCACCAACGACGAGAACGTTCGTCTCTTCTGATGTCTTCCTCAATCGATGCAGACGCGATTGTAGGATTGAATCTCCATTGGGATGGAAAGCGTGGCAGGTATTTGGCGGGAAAGCTCCATTCGGTCGCTGTGGGAAAGGCGCAGGGACTGTTGGTGTGTTTCCGGCTCCGATGGCGAGGACTGCGGTGCGGGCGTAGTATGTTTGACCCTCTGATGTTGCGATCGTGAAGATTTTCTCGTCAGGTGATATATGTTTGACGTAGTCGTATTGAATATTCGATGCTGTTGCTTTCTGAATGAGATCGGGCGATAGTAGATCGTAGCGTGTGGCGATGGAAGTGCAGTAGGATGTGAACAGGTCGGCGGGTGGTGTGAAGTAATCTTTCCGGTCACGTTCATCGATTGTTATGCTGGCTCTGGCTCTGCGTGATCCTCGTCAGCTATTCTCACATCTATCAAACACCATATTTGAAAATGTGGTCATTGCGCACTGTTCTCCAGGCTTCCGATTATTCCTCCGTTTCTTCATCTGATGTTTACTCAATTCTTTCCCAACACAGCCTGCAATTTCGATGCATTCATCTTCGCGTCCGGCGGCATGAGCATAAGCCAACAATCCCTATCTCTCAATGTCAGTATGCAGCGCTTTGCTTAATAACAAGTCGAGATACACTTTACATCTCTATCCCTTGGATCCGGATGAAAGAACATCGGACTCCTCAAATGACTAATCTCAAGCAACTTGAACAACCGCTCCCACTTCGCCATCCATTTATCCCCAGAATTGTCCAGGACCAGCATCGATGGATGAGAATTGGGGTTTCGCAATGAAGGCTCATTTCTCACTCGATCATTACCCAAAGGCCGAACTTTCCCAGTCTTGGAATTCTTAATCGTAGCCTGGCCAGCATGTTTACGAATCCAATGATATCGATGATGTTCCTCATCTGTGAAGATCGCAGAAGGTGTATGTTCGCGTAGTCGTGCTGCCGTTGCGAGACCGCATGGACCGGCTCCGATGATGATTGTGTCGTAGATGAATGGCAAGGTGGAGGTCTCCCTTTCGGGAGACATGCTGTCTGCTCGTGAGGAGGGCATTTTGGGTGTCGATGAAGCTCGGAGTTCGATGGAAGGTCGTGTTGTACGTTACGAGTGCTTCCATGACTGCTTCGTCAATGGGTTGGAGTTGGAGCTGATGTGCCATTAAGGTGGTCCTTCTAGGTACCTACATGAATGGTCTCGCGTCACACCCGACCATACGCCGAAGATCTGTCAATGTGATGTTCAGTATGAGGACTGCTACAATGATGATCTCCACGTTGCTGTGTGAACCAACTGATGATGCTATGCATTCGGCTTCGCATTGTCCGTGGTTTAGGAGCATCAGAACATGGCTACACAGTACTCACGCATGGAGCAACCACTTGAAGCCCTCCAGCGTGTCATTCACATATTCCGTGCTCCGATCCAGCTCAGGCCAGTTCGTCCAGAACATATGCCCATAGCCATCATATACTTCAAGTCTCGTTCTGACACCATTCTCCTCCAAGACGTGGTCGTAAATCAAAGCTTCGTCTCGCAGTGGATCGAGCCCAGCGACCTGCAGGTAACAAGCAGGTAGTCCAGCCAGGTTCTGGTGCAGCAGTGGGTTGAAGCGCGTATCAGTAGAGCCTTCACCTGCAAAGTTTGGGGGCGCGTGGGTGACAAACTTGTCCCCGAACAAAGGATCACTGACAGACTCCTTCCGACTGCGATACTCGGATTTCCATTTCTCTGGCACCGCATCCCACCACAACAGTGATGGCACAGAGAGATACTGTCCTGTGATCGGAGGCTTCATCCCATCATCTGTAGTCATTTGAGAGATGACAGCAGCTAAGTTTCCTCCAGCACTGGATCCTCCTACGATGAAGCCGGCCGTTGGGTCACCTGGAAGCTCTGAGTGGTGTGGCGATGCTGTCTTCGCAATGTACATAACCACGTCGTAGCAGTCGTCTACACATTTTGGCCATGGATGCTCGGGCCCCAGTCGGTAGTCGACGTTGATGCAGAGTGCTCCAAGATCGCGTGCAAACATGCGGCAGTTCAAGTCCTCATCTGTCAAGTCGCCCATTGTCCAGCCGCCTTCGTGTCTGAATGAAGTCAGCACTTGCTTCGAGCAGAAGCCTCAAGTATGGGGCACATACAGCATCACTATCACTGGTGATGACTTCGAGACTGGTTTCACTGGTTTATAAATTCTGACGGGGATCTGGTAGCCGTCTCTAGCTTGTATGGTACTCATCTTCTCGTGAACTTGATCAGGAATCGGGCCTGGGATCGGATAGAGATCTCGCAACTTTGCGAGATGGTCCGCTCTTCGCTGCCGCCATTCTGAATGATCGCCTCCTACTGCAGGTCCTGCACGTTGTTCAACAGCCTGTGATCTTGCAAGTCAGTATGCTGCTCTGTATTCTCAAGTTCGGCAACATCTGTATACCTTCGCCAGTGGCGAGGCAACTGTGCCCATGCGCACGCGATCTTGCTCTGAGATGATGGCCATTGTCGAATATTTCTGGCCGATCTGGAAATTTCGTGAAGGATTATCAACTTGAGATATTATGGAAAGGAGGATGGGAGGATTCGGCAGTCGAAGCTCGGCTCAATGCCACAACGTTGATCAACCTTGGCAAGAGCTGATGCTGGTCATCGAGAAAGGGCAGCCACACACAACTACTCCAAACACTTCTACAAACAGAAAATCTTCGCAAGAACACCGAGAAAAAGAGCCAACAAGCTGACAGTTGCTCCACTGCTCTAAAGATGCACGCACGCCAAACTTCCTAGCCTGAGGATCCTCCTCAAACCCATCGAACCCCTCGATCAAGCCCACGAAAGGGCTTCGTGAAGCTCATCTGACTTCGATCGCTGCAAAAGCCAATCGGCTTTCCCAGGCCTCAGTCACAGTCATTGCAGAACCAACATTTTCCTTCAATCACCCACACAACGCGACACAGCACAGAACATTGCCTTGCACACTAGTACACTTTCCGTCGTTCACCTCGTCTTCGTCGGTATCTCCCTTTTTCTGTGAAGTACCAAGAAGAGATTAGCAACATCGCCTTCACAGTCATCGCATAATATCTCTTTTTCGATTCCAGTCCACAGCCAAACGACGATAGCTTATGATCAACAATGGTCGATAGATCCAACACTCGTGAAGGAAGAGCACTAAAGAAATAAGATGAAGAACTTACGCAAGTAACATTGCATTTGGTCTTCCCTTCTAGCGCCGTTTTCTCATCTATCTTCTCTTTCTTGCATGTGTCAGTGCTATCGTCGCATTGGCCATGAGCTGCCAAGATGGCTTGCTGCATCGCATTCAGGTTCGTGGATTGAGAACTTTCGATTGCATGTTCGAGTGGCGATGGGAGAGCGAGGGTGATGCCACAGAGGCCGAGAAGGGAAAGGAGAACGGTGGGTGCAGATGAGAGAAGCATCTCGAGGTGCTTGTTGTTTGAGGTTTGTGAATGTGATAGTATGAAGGATCGTATCCGAGAGCAAAAGGGCAAGTTAACTTTTATACCTCACAGGATAGGTGAGCCACGTTGGACACTGTATCGACGCATAATACTTCGCGGATCATTCTTCGGAGTAATATTCCATCATACGACTGTAGCCAACTTTCTCCAAGGAAAGCTGTGCCGCGAAGCTCAGACCGCGCTTCCAGACTGGGCTTCAGTCAGCCAGCTAATCCCCTGTTCGGAATCGAGAAAGGCATGTCAGGCAAAAGTCAAAACGTTGCCCTACCAGCTCTTTCATAAATTCAGACACCACTCTCATCGACATCGTCATAACCCTCTCGTCGTCTTCCTAACAGGGTCCAAAGCAGCATCTCATGTTTCCACCTACATTGGAACAAAATCCGCCATGATTGAGAATTCCATTCTACGTTCCGAACAATTAGTCTCTCTTCTACACGATCAAGAAATCTGAGTATGAAAGTGAAGCAGAATGATCTTACGCATTCAATTTTGCATTCAGCTCCCGCGGGTGAGTCTTGAGTTTTGCACGTGTCCGTCGTCTCATCGCATTCATCATTGGTCTGAAAGACTGTGTTCTCTTGCATGACATCGGACTGGGCCGAGCCTAGATTGGCGTCGAGTACAGCAGCCATTGCCCATGGGAGAACGAAGAGGCAGATGAGGAGCCGCGATGGAGTAGATGTAAGGTGCATGTTGTGTCTTGTTTCCGGGGGTTGTGGTCCTTGAACTTCTTCGCTGCGGTTTCTTGGAGTCTCTTCGGGCTGCAAGTAAGTCTTGGTTGCTCGTCATCTGTGGCAGCTGAATGGTATTATATGTCTCGTCAATGCCTCATAGCTTATCATTGGTATACGAGGAGCGGGAGCTTTGACAATCAACATCGTTTGGAGCGCTAGGTACTGTTTCTTAGGGCTCAGAACGTCCAACCCGTTCCTATGTATTTTGCGGAGCCTTGGCGGTATGTGTAGCAGGCATTGACCGTGCATGGAAGGCAATTGAGTTCAGAACGAGGAACTGCGATTCCCATTTGTAGGAACAAATACGATCCTCCGCTGTAGAGCGGAAAGGTTGATCAGCAGAATTATGATTTACCGCCCCAAACAACATCCCTGAGGGTAGTCAGCATATATTGCATTGCAGCTCAGGACATCAAACATGCAGTACTCACTCCTCTCTCCACACTACACGTATCTATCCACAGAGCCCAAAGCAGCACTGAAAGTTTCCCTGAACATCCACGCACTTTCCTCCTGTCGTCGTCTTGCCATTCTATGCGTCACATCACGTAAGTCTCTTCTGCACGTGTGATGTGCCATGACCACGGGGACTTCGGCAAAGGAGACTTACGCAGATAGCCATACAATCATCACCCAAGCTCAGTGAATAGAGTTGGCAAGAATCCAGCTTGCAGCCTGGTCGGCCATCGCAAAGTTCGTTGATGATTTCGACCGTGTGTGAAGAGCATTGCGCATTGTCCGAGCCAGTATTCGGTGTCTGTGGGCTCGCGAAAACGACAGCGAGAGACGAGAGCAGAAGGGCGGTACTGATGAACTGCATGTTGGATATTGGCTTGCGAATTCGCGACAGCTGCAAGACGTGTGATGCGGGTTGACGAACTCTATCGTTGATGGAACGGGAGTAATTTGATGTCTCATGATCTGGTTTTCGTATTCGCGAGAATAGCGGTTGATCGACTGACGAGAAATGCAGTCAGTGCTTTCCACTAGCAGCCGGCAATCATAAAGATGGTGAGACTGAGTCCAGATTCAAGGACACCTATGGCTGCGTGGGATCCACGGACTCGGTTCTCAGCTGTTTAGACTCGGTGGGCGGTAATCCCAAAATGGAGAACATAATCGGAAGGAGGACACCTGGTTCGTAGAAGTGTAAGGCTGAGCATCCTTGTTCGCAATGCAAGGAAACTCCAGTATCCCTCGGACTTCGTGCAAAAGCGTGCATCAACACGACTCCAACACGGTGCTCGTAGCTGATTCTGTAGAGCATGATATTCGAATCCGAAGTGGTTCTCTGCGATTGCTTCTCTTAATCAAAGGGAACTTGGTCCAGACAAGCTTCTCACCGTGATGGGCAAGGATCCTGGAGGTCGATGAGACTTCTTGTCACCAATGCTTAAGTCATGCGGATGACATGGATGAGCAAAGTCAAATTGACCACGTTATTCCCAGGCTTTTCCCGAAATTCCTCGAAGAGCAACGACTTGCCAGGCAATGACCAATGAAGCGCCGAGTCGACCTCTGTGATAGCGTGGTAAGATCTGCCATTTGTAAAGTTCTATTGGGGTAAAATAAAATGCTTACTCATGAATCCCAGACGCCATTGACCTTCGCCCACATGCGTCCTCTTTCCGTTCGGACGGGTATTGTGCAATTGTATCGCCGTCTATGCCAGTCATTTGTCCGATTTGCATGCACCCAACGCCTCGCTGATCCCATCAATCATTGCCATCGACATCGCTTTACAATTGAACAACATTGTTCAGCAATCGCACTTCCTCGCCCGGCTTGAATGCAGGTAGACCAATATAAGGACATCCGTCACAGCGGAAGGCATCGCCGAGAGCACAGTTGCCGCACGAGCCCACCTTGCCTTGAACAGTGAAGTCGACTTCAGTCAAGTCATCAGCAGCAAGTGTTGGTGCAGACACGTTCAGCTTCTGCAAGTTCTTGTCTGCTTCAGCGCGCTTGGCTTTGTCCTCCGCGGCGATACGTTCGGCGAGACCGCATGTGCAGTCCTTGCATGCTCGCCTTCGCTTCGTTCCATTCGGCTTACAAGCTTCGGCTGCAATGGTGTCAGTGATGTGATCTCGAGCAAACACTTGGGTAGCACTTACGAATGTTCAGCGGCTTCTGCCTGTCCTCCTCGGTCAACAAGGTATCCGGGTCAATTTTGTCAGCCCGCTCCAATTCGTCGTCATCTGGAAACTCGTCCTCTGCGCTGTCCCAATCGGCTTCGTTCTCAATGAAGCCGACGCCCGCAGGCGTAGACTTGACTGCAGGCGCAGCGCCGTTGCCATTGGTGTGCTGCATCTCGACATCGCCCATCTTCCTCTTGCCCGTGTTGGCAGCCTCCAGCTCATTCGCAGGTACCGCCGCTGCATCAGCCTTCTTCTTCTTGCCAAAGCTCAGCTTGACTGTCTGCGTGGAGGCAGTACCGTCTGGTTTCACCATGCCATCCCCATTGCCATCCATCAAGCCTGCCAAGATCGCCTCTGTCTTTTCTGAACTCTGCACGGCACCCAATTGTCCATCTTGACTCTTCAGGCGGCCGCCTGGCTTCAAGCTGTCCACTATCCGCTGCATGACTGCGCGATCCAGTAGCTTTGCGCCCTCATTGGATGGGCCAACATCTGAGAGTAGGAGCACGACATCGTATGTGGTCGCAGGAAGTGACACTAAGCCGACTGCCAGCCGATCCAGCATCTGAATGTCTGTCTGTGAGCGGTCATATGCCTCGGCCACTTCTGTCAGAGCGGAAGGGTGCGAGGCGACGGAAGGTGGAGCAAGAAGGAGCGTTCGGTTGTTCGAGGAGGCATTGGTTTGCTTGACGGGGGCAACGAAGTCATCAGTCATATCAAAGTCGGGCGTGTTGTCGATGAGCACGGAGGGCGCCATGGTGGTCGATGGGAATGCGTGTCGCGGGCGTGTGTGAGTGGAAACGAGGGATTGGTGGTGGTATATGAGTTGAGATTATTGTCGGCAGGCTAGGTTATCTGCTTCGAGGGGACATCTCCGCGCGTGAAAGTGCAGGTGATGACAAACCGACGTCGGAGGCAGTCGAGTCCAGTGGCGTGGGAGGTGGGGTGACAAGGTGAGTCGACCGCTGCGGGCTTGGCGCCAGGGTCTTTCTTTCACCACCGCAATCACCGTTGCCGCAAAGGTCATCAACAGCGTGTCTTACGAGTCTCGCGGAACGTAATACGGCAGCAGTATCTCCTCTCCAGTGAACTCACGATGCTGTGTCCAATGTGTCAACCGTCTATCCTCTCACGGTAGGTCCTACTGCCTCGACCCGCTCCCGCACCCGCTTCAGACGGCGTGAAGCTGGTGAGCGCGGAAGCCACAAGCGAGCACCAATGTAGTGCTTGGCGGAGAAACGACGATGAAGAGAGGATGCGACTGCAATCCGCTCGCCCTGCCTGCTGTTGCCTCGACATGTCTGGATCCCTCCTCGCCGTCAACTTGATGCTCCAATCCCGCTCTACCACCACCAAGAACACCAACAGCAGAATACTCCCACCATGAGCGGATCACCTCGCAGAGCCGCCGGTGTGGAAGAAGAGCATCGCGCCTTCATAGATCGAATGGAGCTGATGTATGAATACCTCATCGGAGAAGGCTACGTCCGACATATGGACATTCAAGTTCCTCCACACGGCCTGCCCAAGGATCCCGTCAATGTGAGTTTCTGCCGGCAGCGAGAAGTGCACGCTCGGAAATTCAAGACCACCGCGAAAATGTTCCATCGCTATCATTGCAGCTCCCTCTGACGAGACGCTGCCAGGTCATCAACTTGCGTGGTGCCGGCCTCGAACCAGACACCATTGAGCTGATCGGTATCCTACCGTGCTTCACCAATTACGCCAATGCCGAGCAGCGAGTTGCCTCCCGCTTAGAATACGACATTCCAATCGCTCCAGGATGCGCCGCTGTTTCGTATCTGGTAAATTCCTTCCTTCCAGAAGACTTCAGGGACGTCGGGAGTGATGAGCGGATGCCTCCAACAACATTCAAGATTGCCACCGCAATCGGTCCAGCAGGTTGGAACATCGCCTACGATATGCAGAAGAGTTGGTCTCTCAATCGTCTCCCAACGACAAGTCTCAGAATTGTCGATGAAGCTAACCGCCGGGTAGAGATGATCACAAAATGGCCACTCAATGGCTGGGCCAATCGCCATGACGTGTCAGTAGAGGACTTCTTCTCGGACTGGGCTCAGAGTGTGAAGTCTGGCGAATGGGTCTTTAGTTCAAGGCCAGCATGCTTCCTTCGCACCATCCAAGTCCGGCCCGGCACTGGTACCAATGGCCACGCCCATGATGGACACTGATGCACTTGACGCGTGCCTGGACCAATTCTCTCCCTTCATCCTGGAGCAGCCTTCTGTGCGTACAGACGCTGTGCGCGCACCTTTTTTCTTGAAGCATTGGATGTACCTGAGTAGGACACGACACAGGATATGCTTTCACAAGAACGCGACATGATTTGCAGCATGAACATCACCGAGCACACTCACGACAGGGTTGGGAAGATAGAGGAACACAAAAGTAGTAATACAGATGAATTGAATTCACAGCGGGTATCGCAATGCTAAAATTCATGAACACCATTCCCGCTCAATGCAACACCAACCCGTGCTTGCAATGCAACATGTTCCCAAGATGTCTGCCACTACGACTCATGCGGCCTCGAATACGACATGCCTCTCACCCCACTGATGCCCGTCGCCTCAGCATCAGCACCAGAACTCTCATGAATACCCTCCCTCTCTGTCGCCGGTGGCAATTGCAAATCTTCTCTCCTCTCCTCTGCTTCCATGCCCGCTGCATCTGCCTTCTTGATGCCTCTCGCTCCAGGCTGCAAGTACAGCGCATCTGCCGTGACCAAATCCTCTCCGATAGGTGGCTGCCATTTGGAGCTCTTGCGCGGTGGCACGTGAGTAATGTACATTGTGTCAATCTCCTCGAGGGTACGGCCTTGGTGTTCTTCGAGGAAGAAGAAGACAATCGGGATGGAGATGAAGCAGCATGAGGCGAAGATGTAGCCGTATTGGAAGTCGATTGCTGAGGTGATGAAGGGGCTGAAAAAGGAAATGAGAAAGTTCCAGATCCTGTTTACGAAGTATGGTTAGTTGGTGTGGTCTTGTGTCAAGAGTGAGGGGTGTGTGAGTCTTACCAATTACTTGAGCTGGCGATTCCCATGCACATAGTTCTGTAGCGTGTGGGGTATAGTTCTCCGACTACGACCCAGATTACCGGGCCCCATGTCATTGCGTATCCTGCGATGAAGAGACCTGGGAAGGATTGGTTAGCACGAGTTTCATCCGGGGATCGATGAGCGAGGGGTGCTTACAAGCAAACACAATCATTGCGGCACCGGCCTTTGGCGTTGAAGTTGGATCTGCTTGATCCAAGGAGAAGTGTCCGACGGAAGAAAAGACCATGAAACACATGAACATCCAACTGGCACCCCACATGAGAGCTCCGCGACGACCGGCTTTCTCGATCACGTAGAGACCAGGAAAGGTGAAAGCGAAGTTCACAGCGCCGAGGATCATGCTGGTGATGTAGCTGTTATTAAGCCCAGTTGCCGTGAAGATGGTCGTTCCGAAGTAGAAGACTGTGAAGAAGTGCTGTTAGCAAATGCAACCCATCGTAGTTACAAAGATACGACTTACAAAAGTTGGCGCCTGTGAGTTGTTGCAGTGCTTGCATCGTAACGCCCAGCAGGGTCCGGTATGCCATACGAGGTCCCGTGAAAATCTCATACCACTTTGGTTTTCCACCTCCTGCGAATTCAGCGTCGTATTTTTCTTTGATCTCACGCATTTCGCGTTGCACTTCCCAGTGGTTGATGGTCACTCCATATGACCGGGCAATGGTCTTTCGAGCTCGTTCGATGTTGTTGTGACGGTAATCCCAACGTGGAGACTCAGGGAGGAACAGGATTCCGATGACCATCAAGGCTGGAGGGATGAAGCCGACACCCATAGGAATACGCCATGCTGATGCATCCTGGTTCTTCTCGGTTCCGAAGTTGATGCAGTATGCGACGAAGATGCCGAGCGTGATGAAGAGCTGGTAGCAACCAACCATTGCTCCTCTGATGTATCGAGGCGCTGTTTCAGATTGGTACATGGGAGTCAGAACAGAGAGACCTCCGACTCCGAGACCAGCTACCCATCTGCCCAGTGCGACTTGGTACCACTTGTATTCGGCCGTCATTTGAACGATCACGCCAACGCAGAAGATGATGTTCCAGAAGACGATGCACACTTTACGGCCGAACTTGTCTGCTACGGGTGCAGAGCATAAGGCACCAAACATGGTTCCAATAGAGAGAAGGCCAACAATTGTTCCGGAGACTGCATCAGTGAAGGCGTAGGTATCGGGCGAATCGCCGACGTTTCCAAATCGTCGCAAAAAGTCAGGCATTTCGAGGAATCCACTAATCTGACCTGTTTCGTCGATGTGAGATGATTGCTGAGAGGTGCAATAGCAACCCACTTACCGGTATCATAGCCAAAGATGAAACCACCAATGCTCACGATCGCTGCGAGAGCGAATGTATATGGCCGCAATAACCTGATCTTTTCTCGGTCTGTGGGAGCTCCGTCTCTTTCGACATCGCCATGATGCTGTTTATCGGTCGACCTCTTCTCGGTGCCAATGGGCGATGCAGCGCCATCTTGTCGAGGAGTGGTGGCTCCACTGTCCGTATTCTTCGCTCTGCCAAACATCTTGAGCCGATTCATGATCAGAGAACAGGAATGGAACAGAGAGAAAAACAAAACAGTGTTACCAAAGTCGTGGAATGCTACGCGCCCTCCACGGGGCAGTTATATATGGGAACCTACAGTGGACCGGGAACCCCAAGGGCAGAAGATGAAGAACGGGCAGAGTTATGCGCCAACGTCGTCATCGCCATGTGCGCTCTGGTGGTTTCCCTCATCGAGAGCCGATTTGATAGCGGTGGAGTCTCCTTCAAGGCAACTTTGTGCTCTTCCGGTAAAGCGGGCTCCATAAGGTCGACGTCAGAAGGAGCTGCCGTCAAAGTCCGAGCATGCAACCTTCTGTGCCTGTGGCCGAGCTTGGCGGCACAAGATCTGCTTGGGAAGGCTTGTGATTGGGCTTGGTAATGACTGCACTTTTTTTGTGCTCGATCGATGCAGGCATGCGCAGGATTTCCGTTCTTCGTTACCGAATTTTGCTGTCTGTTACTGGTTGGAAAGACGGGCTGCTTTGCGATTTCGCGATGAAGAGGCGAGACAGGTCGACGTCATTCAATGCTTGCCGAATGCCGACGTTGCCCCAAGCCGTCGACACGCGCGCTTTCCCTCGCCTTCCCACGTGTCGAACGTAGAGCCGCAACCAACTTACATCATTGTACATTTGCAGACTCTGCACACGACCGACCCCGATGCCAGGATCTGGTGGCCAAGAGCACATTGAAAGGCCTCCGTGGCCACCTCTAGAGAGTGTATGAGGAGGCAGCTCGCGGCTCGGACGAATCTCGACACTTGCATGCAAAATCGCAAGAACAGAACGCACCTTTCACTGCTTATGAATCTGTCTCATCCTACTGTGATATGTGCCTTGGATCCACATGGAAACGGAATGCTCGGTCCGTGTTTTCGACTCCCGCCGCGCTCGGCATCTGTCTGCTTCCACGACCGAACTAAGGTGTGGCGTTGAAGAGCTCGAGACTTGGGGTATTAGGAGCCCGATATGGGATAATTTTATCTGCGCACCGCAGAGCACGCCTGAGAAGAGCTTGATCTCTCACGTTCTCGGTGCGGAGTATGCGGCTGGAGAGGCGCAACCGCCCAACTAGCAGTGGAGCAGAAAGAGGACACAATGTCGAGATCACTTGATGATTTGTGATCGAGGTCCACTGTTCACGGTACCGGACCACAAGACCTACTCTGCTGTTCTCTCACTCTGACAGCCCAGTGCGACAACGAGGCCACACTTACGCCTTCCGTTCGTGGACTCGTGAAGGCGTAGTCTCTTTCGGCATCCCTAGCGAATCGTGGGAACCACTTTCATGCGATAAAAGCTGATTTGAGTCATACAGCTTGTCAACTTGCACCTGTTCCGGATCCCATTATGATTCCACTGCGCCCTGGTATCTCGTCTCAAACGCCCGTGGCCCTCCCAGAAAGCACAATCAACGTGTATCGTGGCAATTGCCCTCGGCAGCAACCATCACATCCAAAGGAGTCCAGTGACACACACCGCCAGAAACGAACCGAACAACACGACTGGTGAAGGGCTCGAGGTTAACGATGACTGGGCTGCACTTGTTTGACAAGTACCTCCATTAGCGGTGCGTTTGGCTCCGCCGGTGATTTGGACGTCATATTGATAGTAACCAGTGCCAGTGAGGTTGTAGCTGATTGTCTTCGATAAAGGAGTAGGGCCATAATTATCGTCAACGACGGTGACGACGCAAGAAGCACTTGACTTTGCGGCATCCAGCGTGCAAGATTCGTGCATGATGGCGCTGGTCTCGGAGTAGATTGCTGCGCTGGTCACCTGGAAGAAGTCGCTGCCTTCCGTTATTGTCGCGACCTAGCAGCACATCAGCTTCATATTGCGGGACCCTGCAGCTTCACGGCTGTGCTGACCTGACCCGCATTACCAAATGGAGCTGAAGTCATGGACACCACATAGGTTGTACTGCCATCGCAAGCATTTTGGATCGAAGCGGCCCATTGGGCATTGGGGTTCATGTTGTCGATGAAGAGCGGCACAGAATCTGTTCCTGATTCTGCTGCGGCGACATAGCTCGCGAATGCCAGTATCAAGCACACGATGGGGCGCAGCATTTTTTCGGGGTATTCTGATGCAACGAATTGGGTGGCAGTCGCATCAGGATCGGCGCTCGATTTCTGCGCTTGAAGATCGTTGCTCCAGTAAAGCGTTTCGGCCAAGCGAATTCGTCGAAGTGAAGGCGCGTATCAAATGAAGTACGGCGGTCGAGCAGAAAAGATTGCCGGAGACATTCGCAAGTATGTGAGCGCGATTCGTATTCCGCTCTAATCTCGTAGCTGCGTGCTAGCTGGACGCTGGAACAACGTGGATAGAGCCAATAATCCTGAACTTTCATATTGCAAGCGAGGTGGTCCACTCCGGGCCTACGCCCGAGCAGGAGCAACGACGCAAGGCGAAGGAAGTGAAGTGTTTCAACACTCGTGCCTGTGGCGTTTTCCCCGCGCCGCGACACGTGTGCCTGGCATCATGGCTGCTACATGGGATTCCGCGCTCGTATGCAGTAGTATAGAATGCCGTTGATGCAAACGTTTTGTGCAACGTGATGTGCTGATTCCAGAACGCGGAAACAACGTCCGCGCAAGGCTTAGCGACAGCAGTCACAACCGAGCAGACAGGGATTATGCGAAGCATTCCACTTTTCCAATTGTAGAAGTAGTTCCTTCGACCAACGAACTCCTCAATTTTGATTGTTTGAATTGGAGATTGTGGAAGCTGTCCGGAGCAAAAGGCCTGATGAGAGGTCTCCGCCTTCACAGGACTGCAGGACTTCTTGCCGGATTTCCAACTTCATCTCCACGCTGCCCACATATGCATGCGAAGCTGAATGCCGCCCGGTTATCGAAGAGGACCAGAGAGCTTGGGCCATGAGCCATTGGAATATTGGGTTGACTGTCAATCTCCACGACCTCACTTCGCAGACATGAGCACGCAGAAGAGCAGCGGAGATGGTCTAAGGTGTTGTCAGCGGGAATGGACCAGCGTCTCGACGACAGATTCCAGCACATGCAGTGCCATCGCCCATCTCAGATGTTCTTCACCGGCTAAGTCAGCACCGACGAGATGTTGCGAACAGGCCACTCCGGTTGGGAAGCCAGACGCTGTGCCAATAATGGTCGGGCTTGCGGAATACCGATGTCGTAAGCAATAATGTCGAGATGGCGCATCATCCAACGGAACATGCTGTTGGGCACTCGCTTTGGATTCGAGGCCAGGTATATGGGCATCAAACATGAGAGTCCGCTATACATCCAGGGCCGGCACTCTGAAGTATGACCACGCGGTTCTCTCAGGCCGGCATTGTCGCCAAGGAAGTACGGAAGGCTGTATGCGATATCGTCGGATATAGCCAAGATGCAGACGTGGGCGTACTTGCATCGCAGCTCATCGTCTTGACTGGAACTCGATTGAGACTTCATTTCGACCAGGCGAATGATCTCCTCGTTTGCGGTGATACGGATGCAGCGAAATCGAGTCATTACGGAAGCACCAATGTCATTGTGGTACACATCTTTGTGCTGGAGAAACATGTCTCCGCTGCTGCACAGAGGCATCCTTTCTGCATAAAAGCGTGGCGATCGTTGGTCGAACCAGGTACTCAGATCTCTTTCTATTGCTGCCAGACAGTCGATATTCATGGCGATCGAGGCGGGATCCACGACTTTTGTCGATGCAAGCACTTCGCACAGTCGAGCTGCTATGTGCAGGAGATCCGCTATCATGACCTCTTCAGCATGGAAACGGCTTTGAAGAGATTTCTCCAGCTCCAACAGCGCCCGGGGTATGCGTTGCCTTTCGTGCAGACAACAGAGCTCGATCTGGGAAGCCACGCGCTGATACATCATATGCTGCGCTATTGCCAGCATGGCTCCCTCACCTCGTAATTGCATAAGTTGCACTGCGCCGTTCAAATGAAGCAGGATCCTCTGGTGATGGGATACGATCTCGTCTGAGCCTAGAAGCTCGTACAGAGCAAGTAACACGACGGTCGCCACAGTCTCGTCCCTTCGCGCTAGTGTCGGATTTTGCAAAGACTTGTGTCTGACGAAGGGCTTTCGAGTATTTTTCGCCGGCTAGCACTCTGAAGAAACGTTTCTCTTGTTGTGTCGGCAACGAAGCCAAGCCCAATGCGGTTACGATATTTGACAGCATGCTGTCAGCCTTGGCCTGGCCGTAGAGAGGTGCCACGAAATCCAGCTCATTCTTAGTGTGCTTGAGCCAAACACTGATGTATTGGTCAAAGAAGAGGTTGGCAGCTGCAACTGTGGCATAAAAATTCGGACTTGCGATGGTCGACATTTGCCTGTCTTGCATGATCATCATGGCTTCAGAAGATCCCGGTAACCGCGAACACGGCTTTTCGAGAACACTCTCATCAGAATTAGAGCTTTGACAGCCTTGATTGGCAAGTCGGGAGCTGTCAGAGGTAGCCTTCGAAGCTCTGATGTGGATGTCTCGCGTCTGATCAACCACGCGGAGGCTGGCCGTATCCTGGTATCCGGTGCATGTTCGATCCGCTCGCTTGCATTGTCCGCAGGAAGGTCGTGATTGATCGCACTGGAGTATTCATCAGTCTGGGTAAATGTCTTGACGACGCTACGGAACATTTATACTCTTGTCTTCCTTGCTCTGCATTCCGCACAACCTTTGCTCAACTTCCCCCGGTAGACCATGTTGCTCTTTTGGCGGCCAAACTATGCTTCGGTTACATTCTACCAACATGAGCTCTCAGTTTCGACCCCAAGATGTGTCTGTGTTGCAAGTCGAGCATGCTGGGGCAAACATCAGCAAGTGCAGCTGCGAGCTGCATACCAGAACTGGTCTAGCCTACATTCGTCGAAGGATTCATCCTCCGCTTAGCGATCGAGACTGATGAGAGCTGTGACACAGTGTTTACATCGAGCTCTCCTTCACAACCGCTCGAAGCCAGATGGCAACGCTCCTTTCTGCTCAACCCAGGCCTTGATAACCTCTGCGAACAACCTCGGATCCTGCCTGTTCCACGGATGTCGCATGGCATTGTGTTGAACAGCGAAAGTTTTGCCATTTTGCTTCTGACCAACTTCTGCGACCTTGCGTGCAACCTGGATATTGTCGTCCGTTGGCAGAATGCCCTTCTTAGTCGCTGCGATGACGAGTGTTCGAGCTTCGAATTGAGGCCAATCTTCTTCGCTCAAGCTGCCGCAGAAGATTTCTTTGTTGAAGTCCAATGTGCAAATGGACACATCACCAAACTGGAAATCCGTGCCATCCATCAGCCAGCGCGTGATAGACCTGGGCATGGATCGCTCTATATGTTGATTGAGCCATACTGCGTATGGGAGATATGGCGTAAAGCGGTTTCTCGGCAACCTTCCCGCACCGGACACTACCATCGAGGTCACGACTACCGGATGTTCTGCTGCAAGTCGCAAGGCCACACTTGCGCCTAAACTGTGCCCAACGACATGAGCCATGCCCTCACGAGCTTTCTGCCTGATCAGCTCGGCGATTGTCTCCGTGGCGTAGGCGGTTGTGTATGGCTGAAGGTGCCGAGCTTCGCCATGGCATATCTGATCCGGAACGAGGAGGTGATAGCCTTGAAGATACGGGATGACCATATCCCAGTCATTGCGGTCGACGCATGCTCCGTGAATGAGGACCACCGTGACCTTGGCCTCAGGGTTGATCGAAGAATGAGGCAGCACCTCGTCCACGTCGAGATGCACCTGCTTTCGTGCAGGCCATGAGTCGGAAGAGATACCCATGCTATCCAAGCCAGGTGGTGTAGCGAAGACTTGGAAATAGATCAAAGGGACAGAACTTCCCACGCCTTGAACACAACCACTCGTGCATATTGTGGCTGTGCATGATGACGGCACTCTAATCCTTCAGGCGTCGGGCTTTCCAGGCGCATGAATCTCCAGGATCTCGAATTGATTGAAGCGCTTCAAGTATCGTTCAGATTTGCGATACATCTTCAGAATCCGGCGTCGTTTCCAACGAGACTGTGCACTGACATCTTCCGACTCCAGTATCGCTGATGGAGCTTGCCAGGCTGGATCGAAAACCAACAACGAACGCGCTCCCGATCGAGTCTTCTGGAAGCCGATGATAGTCATGCTGTGTCCAGGTCGTTGGAGGAAAAGCGGCATCAGACCAGTCTGACTGACGACACTCGATCCTGTGTCGTGATCTGCCTGCGAAAAGTACTTCTCTACGAAGTCGAGCAATTCGCGATAGGCATATTTACCCTCGAAGACATAGCCCGTGCATGGGATATGGAGACTCAACATGAGGGCTTCTGCCTCAGGTGTTCCAATATATTTCCTGCTCCCTCGAATGCCTCCAGTCGCAATGCGGCCGTGCAGGTTAAATCCGGCATCCCACGCGCTTTCGATCATTTCCTGGATATCGAAAATACTGCACTTGCCAATTGAGATACTTGATCCCAAACTTGGTATCGAGGCTGGAAGGCAAGAAAGAAGCATTTGAATGTTGCGATATCCGCAAAAATGCCCGCCTTCGTTCTTGAGCTTGTGGACCTGCACGACGCCTGTCGTGCACAAGTACGCATATCCGTTGTCTGAATCCTGCTTGAGATGCTGCGCAAGCTTGGGAATTACATTACGAACTCGGTTTCGTTCACTTTCTTTGCTGATAAGATCTGCTATGCGATCGGGCATTCGATCTTCAAATGCATGTCGACCCAGCTCTCGCTTCTGCGAGAAACCTATGCATTAGCCTGCACGCCAACGCTGCGTTTTCACACATGTTTATGCCACTCACTCCAAGTCTCCGGACCTCGACCTCATGGTGCTCTGCGATAGCCATACTCGTAGAACCAAGCCAGCTGAGCTTCACAACATTTGTCGTCTTCGCAGCATCATCAGCTCAGCCACCAAATGAGTTCGACCTCGATGCGATACCTTGTCAGATGATAAATCGCGCAGTAGTGCCTTGCTCGAGCCACGCACTGCCACATGCATGTGTGGGAACGCGTATGTACAACCCAGATTCCTGAACCCTCGAGGTGGCTTCCAAGTCATGGATGACGCGCGGCCTGGCTGAGTGAGCTGACACGGTCAGCGACCATTGGCTAACAAACGTGACACGAGCGTAGCGCCACTTCTCGCATCGAGACAAGCACCAACCAAGCTTCATTCTCCGAAGCTTGGTACTGGGCTTTAAAACGGAAGTGGTGTCTTCATGGTATGTGGAATTGTCTCACACCACTTGCCACTGCTTCTCATTACTAGTGCGTGTCACTCCTACTTTCGACCTTTGCTGATATACTCCGGCTTTTGTTCCTTTTGTGAAGCCAACACTTATCTTCAGTCGTCAAGATGGCTGCCCAGAATGATGTCGAAATGCAGTACCAGGCTCCTGGGCAAATGACTCCCACAGCGCCAAACACGGAGAACTCAGCTGCGCAAGAAGTAACTGCACTGAGATGCTCGAAAATGATCGGAAGCTGACAAGGTCCAAGACTCCACAAGAAGAAGAGAAACCCAAGAGAACATTCCTAGGTATGCGAGGTGGCGGTATAATCCGTAAGTGCAACTGTGGCTCCAACGTACCATCGAGAGCCAGGCTCACAATATTGCGCAGTTGACCTCTGCGCTTGCTTCATCTGTTGCGAATGTATAGAAGGCTGTTGTCATGCTGTCGACGACTGTTGTTGCTGTTAAATAGGAAGCTCACCATCTCTGGCACTTCAGCCTGACGAAGGATCTGCCTCCAGCCACGGTGTGTCTTCAATGCGATACACCAGTTTCTCACCACTTACTTTTCCCTCGCGCATCTCTTGCATACCTTCCAAAGCTCCGAACAGCCCTTTGCTGCCGACCCGTTGAGGATGCATCTTGAGCTGGCCTTCCGCCCACAACTTCTCTGCGATGTCCATGTAACGTCTGCCAAGGATGAAATTTTCGGGCTGTGCTGGAATTTCTTCTCCTTCGTAGACATGTTTCTCGCCAGTCATAGAGTAACCCAGGAACGACACTGAGTTGACATCCTCCCGTAAGCACGCGGTATCCAGCAGGTTACAATAGATTCCTCCTGCGCTCCCGAATGCTTGAGCACAAATGGTCGCGGAGCTTTCAATAGAGACAGTATCGAACACCAACTCCAGTTTGTTGTTGGTTGCATCGCGGATAATTTCGCCTACCGAAGGGATCCGCTGGGCTGAGTATTAGCAGAGACCCAAGTATTGACTGAGAGTGGGCATGCTGATACATACATAGTCGTATAAGAGCTTCGCTCCACGCTCTCGTAACAAGTCAAAGTGTTTTGGGGAGCAGGTTGTGATGACTGAGTAGCCAAGACTGGTGCTCTGGTCAGTACTCAATTATGGCCATCAAATTGCCAACAACACACTGAGCTGCAAGCTGGACAGCGATCGATCCTGTCGAAGTGCTGCCACCGTACACCAGAAGAGGTTCTCCATGGGTCAAAGAAGACGAACCAGGAAGTGGCGAACTCAAGCTCTTGTGCAAAGCATACATACTCGTTCCCATCGCGACTCCGATTGAGGCCGCTGCTTCAAAGTCGACATTATCGGGTATGTGAAGTTGTAAATCACCTTTTACAACAATGTATCGAGCGAATGCCCCTCCCTCTGGATAAGCATCATTTGCTCCATGAGCAAAGCCAGCAATTCGATCACCGGCCTGGAAAGATCTTGTCACGCCTTTGCCGACTTTCACAACGACTCCAGCGTAGTCGCAACCTACGAGGGCACCTGGAGCACCGGAAGCATCCAGACTTGTGTGATCGGTGGGGTTGAGTGCAATGGCCATTGTTCGAACCAGAATGTAGCCGTCTCGTAGCTTCGGTATTGGGATTCGCTGCACTACCGCCTGGCCGGCACTTTGGCGAATTAGGCCGAAGTTCTCCTCATTGTCCATTGTTGCCTAATTTCTCTTCGGCTCAGGTAGAGGTATGTCGAGGTCAGCACGTGCAATAATATGCGTTTCACCCTTTATACCAAGATGCCCAGGCGAAAGGATCGTGTGCTGCTGATAAATCCAAAGCCGCTCTTCTCAACGCCGAACACCGCAGGCGATATGCCGCATGGTTATTGTTTGTCCCTACCACTGCCTATGACGCCCTCCGGTAGACATAGTGCGACACGAGGGGCGCTGTTCCGATCTTGGCTCATCGCTGTCGCGTACTTGGGAAACGGCCAAGACGCCGAGCGCGAGAAGTCGCATCTCATCGTTCTTACCGCATCATGCCGAATAGTCGGCAAGTATGCGTCTTACGGCTAAGGAAATGATCATGTTTTATGCGCAACTGATTGAGCGGGGGACGTTCACAAACTGTTGGCGAAGTGAAAATGGAGATGGAAGTGGTGAGGGAGATTGTGGCTGTTCGCAGCTTGTGGCGGTGCAGTGCACCCGCCACACATGCCATAGGCCGAGGTTGTTCGGCTGACATTGATGATTGATCAACCGCATGTGTCTTCCAATTCATGTCAACGACAAGCCCTTCGGCCCCATATTGGACATATAACGAACGGCCGTAGTCTCGTACGCAAGCGTCAAGATATTCCGCAGCACAAGCAATCCCTGTCAAAATGGCGCAGAAATATACCGACATTATTGTCACGGTTCAAGACGGCATCGGCACGATCAAGGTAAACATTTCGCTTTCATCAAACAGCCATCAACGCCATCGAAACTAAGTCTCTCGCAGTTCAACCGGCCCAAGCAACTCAACTCCTTTGGTGGTACCCTCATTGAAGACACAATCGCCGCCCTGCGAGAGCTGGACAACCACCCAGACACAACTTTCACAGTCATCACAGGCGAAGGCCGCTTTTTCGCCTCGGGAGCCGACGTCACCGGAATCGCAGGCACGCCCCAAAACTTCAAGAACGATGGCGAGAAGAAAGTCTTCTGGGTCCAGCGATTTGCTGTCGGAATGGAACTGGTGCGAGCCATGATCGATCACAAGAAAGTGCTCGTGACGGCGATGAACGGTCCTGGTGTCGGTGCTGGAGCTGCTTGGTTCCAAGGATCGGCTGATCTGTTGTATGCTGCTGAGGGAGCGTGGCTACAGGTGACGTTTTCACAGATGGGTCTAGTACCTGAGAATGGAGCTGCGGTAAACTGGGCGCAGAGCATGGGTGTGCATCGCGCGAACGACTGGTTGTTGTTTGGTGGAAAGGCTTCAGTGGAGGAATTGAAGGAAGCTGGCCTGGTGAACAAGATCTTCCCTCAGAAGACCTTCCATGCGGACGTGCACAACTATCTGAAGGAGATGTTGAAGGAGAGGAGTGGCAAGTCGATGATGGAGATGAAGCGTCTGCAGAATAAGGGCACTCGCGACGCGCGAATCTTGTCGTTGTTCGAGGCTTGGCAGGCGTTGAGCGAGAGATTTGTGGATGGTGAGCCAATGGTGAGAATGAAGGCCAAGATGGACGAGCTGGCTGGTGAGTTTACCCTCCTTGTCCTCACATTGACTTGCTCAAAGCTAACACCTTCACAGCGAAGCGGAAGGCCCGTGAATCGAAGATCTAGAGATGAATGTTTCGTACTGATCAAATTCCCAAAATATGCTGAATGTCGATTAGTTGCTGGCGAGATCGGAGGCCACATGCCCCTGGCTCGGGCACCTCACTTCATTTCTCTTCGACTCCAACGCACACTTGCATTCGCGATCAGATGCGCTTCTGCTATGTACAGCTATGATCGAACAGTACCGGTGCCATTGGACTCATCTTGCCTACCACCACACTCTCTTTCTCACCTAGCCATTCGTCGCCGTTATCGGAGCGGCTGACACAGACTCAGTTCACACCTGGCAGTTCATGCTTCTTGCAGTTCTACACTTCGATATACCATCAAATCAAAACCTCACGTCCCCGATTTCCAATCTCGCTACTCGCCATGTCGTCCTCTCCATCAACCACGTCCCAAGTTCCGGCTGCATTAACAAACCTCTGCCAAGCCATCGAATCATCCTTCCCGTCCACCACACTCGGCCAAGACAAATGGTACATCGTGGTACTCGCCTGCCTCGTCTCAGGCAACCACCCCGAACAAGCAGCCGATCTCTACAAATACCTCACCCTCCGCCCAGAATTCTCCACACCGGACCAAAGAAAAGCCCTCGTCCGCCGCCTCCGCGAATGCCTCATCAAGCTCGTCATCATCGTCGGAGTCATCAAGCCCATTGAAGCGATCTTTTGCATCGCGAACGTTGAGAGGCCTGAAGATCGGGACTATAGTTTCTCGAGGTAAGTGATCAACCGAAGCCAGATCAAGACATACACACGTGCCTACAATTTGGTTTCCTTTCCCTTGCTAAGAACTTCCCCAAAAAGAGAAAATTGGTCCTCCGGCCCCGAAAATGAAAAACGCGGCCGAGCCTGGCTCGATGCAATCTACAAGCACAATCACGCCAAAACCGAAAACCTTCTCTCATGCCACAAAGATTTCGATTGGCTTTCACGAGAAATCACCTACGGGTTATTCCTCTCTGATCATGAGATTCTAGGACCAGTGAGTAACCTGCCACATCGCTGCTCTTACCCAACCGACTAACCAAATGTCCGCCAGGTCGAAACAGAACTCATAGTCCTCTCCGGCATCGCCATGCAGAATCTGCCTCGCGAAATGGGTTGGCATTTACGAGGGACGAGGCGAATCGGTGTCAGTGCAGAAGATGTGGAGAAGATACATCAGTGCATCGAAAAAGTCGGGGAGTACTGCGGATTGCCACTGGATCGACTCCCACGAGTCAAGGATATCGAGCATGAAGTGGCCTTTGACTGATCGATGGTGGAAATGCGGAGTTGGGCAGGTACTCTGCGCGACTGAGGTGCCATAGCATGCTACCCATTGACAGCATTCTCAATACTACTGACACATGAGATACTCCACGGCGATGAGAAAGTCACGATACCAAAGCGACCAGGAGGGGAGCGCTTTGCGCAATGTACCATGCATGGCCTTCGGGAGACGTTGGCCATCACCCCCATTCATTACATGTTCTCTGACGCATTGACCACTCATGCGTATCACGATTCGTAGCAAGATGAGGTTCGCTTTTTTCGAAGCTAAGAAGGTAAAGACTGCATGTCCAACGAGCCTCCCTCAGTGCTATCACAGCTGTTCCTGGTTGTGAGCAGACCAGAACTACTTACCTGTGGTTCGCCGTATGTGTAGACGTCAGATGTAGCGTGACTTTGCGAATCTGGTCGCCGCTTGATGCACAGCCTGTTCAGATTCGAAGTCTCCCAGCGCCCTACATCCACACAGGTCGAGCTTGCGCTGTGCGACAATTGTTCAGACGTCATCATCTTGCAAGTAGTCAAACTGCTGCCTCATCCTCGCGGCCATTCGATGCTGAGCTCTAGTCTGCACGCCAGACGCCGAAGGTCTGGGTGATCCATCATGGAACAGCAATGCGCTTCGGTCACCGGCGAGACTCGAACTAGTGCGTGTACCAGAACTCGACACACCAGGTGGCTCAGCATGCCTGTGCGCTCTGTTCACGAAAGTCTCAATCCGATCATTGCTTTGACCCGCACTTGCGTGTCTTTGACCAGAATCACTTTCGCCAGCAGGAGACGAAGGCGTGGAGGACGTTCCGCCTATCGCAGACACGATTCTGTAGCGTGGTCCTGGAAAGTGCAAATCGCGAACGGCTTGTAGCCGCCGCGCAACCTCATCTGGTGGGTCCTCTCTTTGGATCGCTCGCTGAGCTGCAGCTTGCGTCGCGTCCAATACCGAATACTGCATTGCAAGTGCCATTTCTTCATCGGTCATGACAGGCGTGACCTGCCGCCCTGGAGGTAGAGCGGCTTTGGCCGACAGCTCACGTTCCTTTTCCAGATTGTCCCTGAGCCAATTCATCGTGTCGTTGAAGTATACACCAGCACGAGTAGAGCTAGAGACCTTGTCAAGAGTACGCCGGATCGACTTCAGCCGAGTGATGTTGTAGCTGAGCATATGTAGGCGTAAGCAGTAGCCTCCGCAGTGGTCCGACTTGCACTTTTCACACGTCAACGATTGATCCACTTGCTTCAAGAAGACATCCTCCACTGGGGTTGCCTCTAGCCTTCGCTTAAGGCACTGTAGGAGAGTGTCATCAGCTAGGCGAAGCCATTGACCCAACCGAATGCATTTATTGTTGCACAACTTCTCCGAGCAGTATTCTCTCACGTCAAGGGCGGCGAAGACATGTGTGCACAGGTCGAAGATCGTGTTTGAGATACGATCCGTTACAGTGATGATGGCGTCCACTCCTGGCAAGGGCGTCATCTCGTTGATGCTCGGAATAGGCGCTGCCGGCGCCCGGCGGAACAAGTCAATGGGATGCTCGACCGTTCGTGTGTCGCTCGATGCCGGGGCAGGGCCCAGATGTACAGGAATACCGAGCTCTGCAAGGGTCGGGAGCTTGAAGACGGGAGAGTTTACGTCAAATTCCGCAGATCTGCTTGACTGTCGCGGCGGTCCTTCGTTGTTGTCCACGATGCCACAGGATTTGTTCGGCTCTAAACGACTTTCGATTGCGTTCTCAAGCAGAGATCGAAGATGTTGACATGCAGTTGCAAAGGCCAGCATAGCACTGTGAAACAGCATGGAACCTGCGCCACAAGCGCGTGAGCGTTCTTCGTGCTCACGCAATGCTAGAGATGTTCGATTCGCTGCTCGGAGATCGCGCATGAAGTTGGAGGTGATGGTCGTTTCAATGTTGTCTAGGTCTAGTGTCCCGTTGTCACGATTTCGATTGGCGCCGTACGGAGAGATGTATTTGTCGATGGCTGAGACAGAGTCATATGATGGCGGAAGTCCCCGCCGGTCCTTCTCCCGCTGCTCTGCCTCCTCGATATCTAGTCGCCGCAAGTCGTCCAGATCACTTTCGAAGGTCTTAGCTACGGCATTGGCGTGTTCCATGACGGTGTGCATGTTTTGGACTTGCAGATAGGCCGAATGCGAGCGATCGACGGCATGCTGCTTCTCCTTGAGAGCTTGTGCTAGAGCTTGTTGATGCCGTGTCCGCTCGCTCTCCAGTTCGCTGCGATGCTGCTCTTTCAATGTTTCGGTTTGCTTTTCGTGATCGACTCGGAGGAACGCGACCAAGCGGTGTAGGCCAATCTTCTCCTTCTCGTGGTCGCGAGTGGCGCGCTGTTGAGCCATGATGTGCTGGAAAAGCAGATCCTGTCGCAACTCGGATTCTTTCCGGTGATATGAGGTCTGCGCATGCAGTAGTTCTTGCCGCAGGGCTGCAATCTGGGCGTCTTTGACGACGAGATTGTCCTCGGCGTTACGGAATGCCTGCGACTAGTCAGACTGGATGCCAGATGGCAAACAGCACACGTACCTTATTGAGCAGACGGGCATCCTCTTCGCTCTGCCAGGCATCCTCATATCTGCTGACACTAAGTCGACGTCTTTTCCCAGCTCGGACGTCGATGTCAGGCGTGATGCTGCTCCCGCTCGCGATCGGCGCCTGCGCACACTGCTCAACTTCTCTCGTCGACAGCTCGGCATAACTCATACGTTCTTTGCCGTGCTTTGCTTTGGCGTGTAGGGAGCTTTTGAGGTATTTCTCGGTGGGGCTCAGCAGTGGGACGCTGGTGGTCAGGTTGGCAGTGGGAGCGTGGGTGTGAGTACGAGAAGGCGGCGAGGGCTTCATGGCGACGCTCTGGCGCCGAGGCGGAGGGTCATGAGTTGACACGGCGGGAAAGACAGTGACGGGTCGTTGGTGCCTCGACGTGGACTTGGTGGTCATGGCGGGTCTTGCGTGAGCTTGCAGATAAGCTTATGTAGCGATGGAAGTGCTCGAAGTCCGGCGTGGATGCATGCGTGGGTGGTGAATCACAGAGGTGCAGTCATGTCGGCAGCGCTTTCAACATCCACCGCATCGTCGCTGACCGCGGCGTGGACGAGCAGCAGGAGTGAAAGTGAGAGCTGCAGCTCAAGTCGAGACGCAAGTGACGAACGATGCATGCGATGTGGAGGCAGCCGCGCCAGGCCCCATGTCATGCACGTCGGTCCCTCTCGCTCCTGACGGGGATACGCGACGTGTGCACTCACACGCGTCGGACCACTGACATCGCTCAACAACACCCGTCTCGAGATGCTGGCGACATGGCTCTAGCGAAAGACCGACGTATCGACTTCATCGCCGAGCAAGCGCTGGCAGATCTCGTTACGGAGTATCCAGAACACGTCCCGGCCAGAGCAGCCAACTATGAAGAGGCGCGTTATGTGTCAATCCCCCAAGCCGTATCGGATCGAAGACGAGATGGCAAGCCTGCACTGGAGCAGAGTGAAGTAGTCGCGCTCGTCGATTGGAAGTTGTCTCATGGCACCTTTCGCCCGAAATTGAAGCAACTCGTGCAGTCAAATCCCCCGGATCTGGTTCGCACCACCACAAGCTCTGCATTCGCAAAATACGATGGCAAAGCAGAGAGCGCAAAATCATGCTTGACCGACCTGTGTGTTTTGAAAGGCATCGGCCCCGCGACTGCAAGCTTGCTACTGAATGTAGCTTTCCCCGATTCCGCGCCCTTCTTTTCTGACGAGCTGTTTCGTTGGACTTTTTGGGAGCAGGGCAAGGGCAAAGGTTGGGACAGGCCAATCAAATACACTCCAAAAGAGTATCTGCAACTGTTCGAGAAGGTCCAGCAACTCCGCCAGCAACATGACTGGTCAGCTGTGACCATGGAGAAAGCTGCATATGTCCTTGGCAGGCAAGCACTGCACAAGAACGCCCACGATAGCAAGGAAGAAGTCGAGGAGCCCAATGAATCTGCGCGAGATGATGCAAAATCTAAGAAGCGCCCAATTCTCGAGCCGAACGATCGTATTTCGCGACCGGCGAAGAGGACCAAAAATGCCGTTCCCAAAGACCAATCTGCGAATGACAAGGCGGTCAAGTCATCCGTACCGTCGGTCGGTATACGCTCCTCAGCACGAATCAGAGGAAATACATCATGAGCAGAGGCGGGATCGAAAGGGCTCAGCTCTGCAAATTTATTTCTTCAGGTTTTGTCAGAATTAAAGGCAAGCCTCGATATAGGCGGCGCCGTCCTCGACGCGGCCGCTGTCACGGTTAGCCTCAGCCTACGGCCTTTGGAGCTGCACTTGCTATACCACGAGCAAGAATTCCCTTTGACCTGTATGTGCATGATGACGAGCATGAAAATCACGGTCTGTCGGTCCACGCAGACTGGGGGCACTTATCCACGCTCTTGCACATGGCAATCGTTAGTCTGGTTTAAGCTCAGATACCACTCGGCGAAAGACTTGATGTCGCCACATTGGCTTCCGTCGAAGTGCTACGCGAGTCTCGCTGACGAGGAAGCTTCGACCCACCGAACTCGGCTGAGCTACCTCTTGTCTATCTCAGCTTCGTGGACAATTCACGACCCGCCTCACAAATCATCGCCAGTCACTATATTGCTGTCATCGATTGTCAAGCATCAGGGGTCTTCATGGCTACGCGCACGCTCGCATCATGGGCCATTAATCTCCAACCATCTTCAGTTCCTGACTCGGTGAAGCGTGCAACGATCCGCTCATTGTACAATTACCTTGGCTGCGCCATTGGTGGCACAAATCATGTAACAGTCACCAAGACGAGACACGCCCTCGCAGAGTTCTTTGGTAAACCAACAAGCACAGTATACGGCAACCATGGCGCTCTTCGGACCGATGCTCAACACGCTGCATTGCTCAATGGCATCGCCTCTCACGTCCACGACTACGATGATACCCACCTCTCGACTATCATTCACCCCGCGGGACCAGTTGCTTCCGCCGCTCTCGCATACGCCGAATCATCTTCCATTCCCGGGCCCGATCTCATCACTGCTCTGATTACCGGTATCGAAGCTTCATGCAAATTGGGCCTCTCGGTGTGGCCTTCTCACTACGACGTAGGATGGCACATCACATCCACAACTGGCTCAATCGGTGCAGCCGTAGCTGTTGCGAAGCTGATGCACCTGGACGAGACACAATTTACGCATGCGATCGGCATTGCAGCAACGCAAGCGACAGGCCTCCGTGAGATGTTTGGCTCGGACACGAAGAGCTTCCATGTTGGACGTGCTGCGCAAAATGGTCTGCTTGCTGCCCAGCTGGCGAAGAAAGGCTTCACATCGAGCGAAGTTGCACTGGAAGCCAAACGGGGCTGGGCAAATGTTGTGCTTGGCTCTTCGGAGCGCGCACCAGAGCTCAATAAATACTGCAGCACAAGCACACCACAAGGACTGGGACAGACGTGGGAGATCGAGAGAAATGCCTTCAAGCCGTTCCCGTGCGGAATAGTGTGCCATCCCGCGATTGATGGCGCTATTCGTTTGCACCAAAGGCTTAACGATGGAGCCATTCGGTTAGAGAATGTTGCACGGATCGAGCTCCTGGTTCATCCTTTAGTCATCGAACTTACATCTAAACGTAAGCCGAAGGACGGTTTGGAGGGCAAATTTTCTGTCTTCCACGGCGCAGCAGTCGGCTTCATCTATGGGAAAGCTGGCCCAGAACAATATGCGGACAATGTGGTCACGGATGCTACTGTAATTGATCTTCGAGACAGAACCGATGCCCACATTGATCACGGCCTACGCGCTGTTGAAGCTGACATCACTGTAACGATGAAGGATGGCGATGTCCTGCATGAACATATCGACTATGCTGTGGGATCTCTCGAGAAACCAATGACGGATCAGCAGTTGACGGCAAAGTTCTTGGATCAGTGTTCTTTGGTGCTTGGGGAGCAAGATGCTGAGAGGGTGAGCAGTTTGGCTTGGAGGATCGAGAGAGCGGATGATGTAGCTGCAGTGCTCCGTGACCTGTAATCAACAGGTCTTCTTGTTCTTTACTTGCTACAGATGAATTGCACATTAAAGCCCGGCATTGAGGTCATTGTCTCTCTGTATCAGTATCGAAGGCGGTGCGGCCTTGTTTCACGACTACATTGTCAATGCATCCGCCAAGACCGCCATGATCCTTCCTGCCCTTGCACCTCCACTCTTCGTTGCCACAACACACAACACTTGCCCAACTTGTCTCCTACTCCGGCCCGCCAACAATGCGAAGCTTGTATCATCTCAAGCATCGCTCCAATGCCACGATACGATGATCATGAAGAAGAACAGCACGAAGAACTCGAACGCCTCGTTGACAACGACACCGCCCAACCTCTCCTCGACGACGACATCCACTCGGCATCTTCCTCGCCTACCGACCTTCTCGATTTAGAGAGCTTGATTGCCCGCTACAATCTATCCAGCCATCGTGACGACTTCTTCGAAGCAGTCACCACTTTGTCACAAGACTCCGTACCTTCCAACAAGAACAAATTCCATCTTCCCGTTTCTCTCACCCTCATCATCCTGGTCGTCGCGCTCGGCGCTGCGTCCCAGGGCTGGACTCAGACCGGCATCAATGGCGCAAACCTCTACTTTCCTCGCCTCTTCGGCATCGGTTCAGACTCTCCTCGCGATACACTGATTCTCGGGATCATCAATGCTGGAATTTATCTCAGCAATGCCATCTTTGGATCTTTCCTCGTCGCGCCCGTAAACGACCGATTCGGACGACGAGGTGCTATTTTCGTCGGAAGCATCATTTCCTTCGTCGCGAATACCGCAGGGAGTGTCGCACAATCTTGGCTGGCGCTCCTCATCTGTAGATTGATTCTCGGTGTTGGACTAGCGCTGGTTTCGAGCTCGGCGAATGTTTATGCAGCGGAATGTGCGCCGAAAGAGATCAGAGGCGGCCTAGGAGTGGTTTGGCAGATGTTTTGCGCGTTTGGAATTTTTGTTGGGTTTGCCGTCAACTGGTGGGTTGATCAGAGCCCGGAGGCTTTTGGGCCGATGAGGTGGAGAGTCATGTTGGCGGCGGCTGCGCTACCAAGTCTGCCACTGATGGGCTTGGTGTGGTTTTGCCCTGAGAGTCCGGCGTGGTATGTCAAGCATGGGGAGAGGTACGAAAAGGCGTTTGACTCGCTGTGCAGAATCAAGCACAAGAAGGTGGAAGCGGCGAGGGAGTTGCTTATGGTCTTCCAGCAGAAGGAGCAGAGTTCCAAGGTGGAGGAGAATCCGCATCGTCCATTGAGCAGGAGCCTTATCGAGCTGTTCAGCGTTCCTCGAATTCGGCGTGCGACTGTGGGCGCTTACACCGCCATGCTTGCTCAGCAGGCATGCGGAATCAACATCATCGCCTTCTTCTCCAGCAACATCTTCGTTCAAGCCAATTTCTCTCCTTACGCCGCAGAATTGGCTTCCGCAATATTTGGTCTCTGCAATTTCCTGGGTGCCTTCCCTGCCGTATGGACAATGGACTCTCTCGGACGGCGCTCCCTAATGCTTTACACTCTCCCGCCAATGGCCTTGACACTAGCCATCGCGGCCCTCGGGTTCTCACTTGCAAATGCGCATAGAAAGTTGAGCTTTTACCTCACGACATCAATGATATACCTCTTCTGCCTTCTATACAGTCCCGGCATGGGACCAGTGCCCACAGCGTACTCGGCGGAAGTCTTCCCATTGAGTCACCGAGAACTGGCCACCAGCAGCGCTGTAGCCGTTACAAACTTCTTTGCGGCCGTCTTATCGTTGACTTTCCCATATTTCCTCGCCAAGCTGGGTACTGCAGGGAGCTTTCTTCTCTACGCAGTACTGAACGTCGTGGCGTGGGTGCTGGTCTTTCTACTTGTGCCAGAGACGAAGAAGCAGTCTCTCGAAGGGCTCGACGAGGTATTTTCTATCCCTACGAGAAGATTCGCGAGGTATCAAGTAAGGAGATACTTGTTGAGGCAAGATGTGGAAAAGCCTTGACCAGCGGATGAAAGGCTCGCTGGGCGATAGGTACGGACTGCAGACAACAATGGTTAAGACCTAGAGATGTTGGATCAGATATGAAGCAGACACAAGCAGCGAAAAAAAAGGAAGCAGGAAGTGAGGCCATCCAGCCATAGAGTTCTCAATTCACTACGACAATGTTCTGGCATCAAGGACTGGTCTCCAAGTTACGATCCCACATTGTTTACTTCTCCGGCGCCGTGATCTGCACACCCCGATACTCCTCCGTCCGTCCCACCTTCCCCCAAGGCGCAAAAGCATTCTTCACATCCTTCAATGGAGCCCTCAGATCTGGGAAATGCCTAACCAGCACATCTCGCATATCATTATCCTGCACCCAATCAATACCCTCCTTGGTATAAATCTCATCCTTGAAATCACTAGCGATGAAACGATCGCTCTTCAATCGGCGGCTAGCCATAAGAATGAAGACGCGGAAAGCCGTGTCAGAGAAGCCGAATCCCTTTGGCAGTGGTTCGCAGAGACATCCGATGAGGAGATCAACTTTTTCGATATCGCCATCGTAGACTTGAGACAATTCAGTAGCGAGCGTAGCGTTGCCACCTGTCAGTGCGGAGAAAGATTTTGGCACTGGCATATGGAAGAGGCGGCGGAATTGGCAGTAGCGCGGTACACCGCGTTCGCGGTCGCGGAGGACGTCGACGCAACCCATGTCGAGGTGCTCGCCATCGGGCTTCTTGAGGTCGCGGAGGAATGAAGGCATGTTGTGGGCGGTGATGGCGCCGGGAAAGTTGATGCCAAAGGAGTAAAAGGCGTCGGCAAAGTTGAGGTTTTGTGGACCCTCGAAAACGGAGCGAGCGTTTTCAAAGGCGATGTCTTGTATGGGGATGTTGGAAGTGTGTTCTCCGGTACGGAGTTTGAAGAAAGCAACATCATCTGGAATGAGGCTGTGGAGACGGTAGACCGAGACGAACTCCTCGGTGAGGCAGTAAGGAGTCTTGCCAGAGTCGGCACCGGACTCAGGGATGCCGGTGAAGGCTTCGCTTTTTCCGAAGTTGGAGAAAAGTTTGGACCTGCGCGTGTTAGTGAAAAAGCTCTTGCATATGGGGAATAGACGACTCACCAAGATGGGCCAAGGAGACCAGTCCAGTTCGCGTTCATACCAATGTCAAGAGTAGGATGAGGAAGAATGGCAGGTGTCCACTCAATGGTATGGATCTTCGCCATGAGAGCGCAATTGATCAAACGAGCGACGTCGAAGATCTCATCGCCGCTCCAGCTGGGGTTTTTGGTCTTTAGCATGCTACATATAGCATTGTGTTCGAGAGCGAACAGAGTGTGCAGGAGCTCCAGACCAAGCCACCAATTTTCCTTAAAGCCAGTCTTCGGAATGCCATCATGTCCTCGTGGCAAGAAGTGCTCGCCTTCGATGCGATCGACGTCGAGAGTGCCATCCTGATGCTTGCCACGCAGCTTGCGAGTAGCCTCCTCAGTGGAGCCATAGATCTGCGAGGCATCCCACCAATGAGTGTTCTCATTCTTGTACGCAGGGTACTTCTGGTCCTCTTCGTCAAGTGGTTCGTCCTGCACGGTCTTGGCGACCTTCATAGGATTCTCTGGCCAAGGATCGTCGGCCTTGAGAGGGATGTGATGGAACTTGGTCTTGGAATTGGTGTGCTGCGCCCAGTCGTGAACCTGAAACTGAATCCACGCGGCGGCGAGCAAGTTGACGATGGTGGCAGGCTTGAATTCGGTACGTTGCAACAGCTTGGCACTGACAAGTCTTGGATCCGGGGTCATGAGGTCGTGGTCACTGGGAGGTGCGGTGTACTTGCGAGGGACGTTTCGTCCGAAGCGCATAGCTGCGCAGCCCATCTTTGGTCTTTCGAGATCGTTGTGGAGGCCATCGCTGTTCCGCGCACAGATGAACTTCGTGTCCACAATCGGATCACTCTTCGTCGTGCCCTGGAAATCCTCGGTCGGGTAGGTATCATACAAGTTCTTCTCTCGCAACTCATCTCGCAAGGCTAACAAGTTGAGCGCACCGATCAGTGGAGGCAGCTTGTGCCATGGAATGATAGCATTCACAGCCTTGAAAAGAGCGACCAGCACTCGTTGGCCAAATGTATAACCCATGGTGATGGCTAGAGGCAAGGAGGATACGATGCCAGATGTGGGAAAGGACCGACCGCTCTATCTATACACAATTGAGATGGATGCGCAGCCATGAGCTGACCGTGCCATGCTGTAGCTCCTGCGCCTGCGAAAGTGTCTCGAGTGCATGGGCTTCAGCCTGGCAATCTAGAACAGTATGCGCTCACCGTGTTTGGAAGGCCTCAGCTGATGGAATCCGCGGTGGCGCACAGCTCGAAGAACTTGCATTGCATTAGCGAAGCGCTTGGCGTCACTCCTCGTGCTTCCCACGTTTTGAGGCTGAAGACTATTTTGGAATATATGGAGTGAAGTTCCACAAGCCGCCGTCAGCCACAAATTAGGTGCATCGGATTGGCCGATGGCTTGCATGGAGCTGGAACGACTTGCAGCCATGTACTGTAGCTGACTGAGTGGTCTCAGAAACGCGGTGCATTTTGCCCTCCCGTCTTGGATGCTTAGATTGGCTCTTGTCCATAGCATGTGAAGGAAGTCATGCGCCGCGAGAAGCTGAGCTTGGGAAGTCCTGTCCATGATAAGCTGGCTGAGAACATCACCTTGCGCTGTGTGGTCAAGACAACGAGTTGTGGACGACTGGACGTCAGCCATACGTGCATAGTGTCTCTGTTGCACGGTTGAGGCAATTCGCTGGCCAGCTAACATGGTTGAGCATCATTGCGTCTCTCGATTTCTGCCGTGCAAAAAGGCCAATTGTGCCTTGTCTGCAGATATGCGATGTGTCTGGCACGGCCGTTACTCGAGAGTGTGAAGGTTTTTGCCTGCACTGATCTTTGATGCACCTGGCCAGGACAGACGTCAAATAAGCCGGATGAACTCCAGCAGAGCCGAGCCGACATAGTCATTTTGGTGTTCAGATCCGCATGCGCTGAGGGAGAGACGTGTCGGGTGTCAACATTGCGCCGTGGGGGTCTCATCCTGGAAGCTCCTCGTCGTGGCCATCTCCAGTGAGCCTCTTTACGAATTCAACATAGCCCACCCTCCTGCCCTTCAACAGGCTGACCATATCCTGCAACACACCGAATGCTAAGCCGGCCTTCGCGCCCATTCTGGCCGTCCTGGCTGCCGTAGGTACAGGAAATCTGTTCCACGCACTGAACATTCCCGCAATGCCCAGACCAGCCAACATGGAACTGAAGCAGTCCCTCGAGTCTCTCACAATCTCTTCTTCCTCGTGCTCTTCATCGTCTAAGCTCAATGCAGCACTCGCCAATCTCATCTCTCGCGCTCCGCTCTTCCACTCTCCGCCCCAGAACCTGCCCCACATCCTCCTCCCTGCCGCTCTGCCACGATCAACGCCTTCTTCTAGTAGGAAGAACAATCCTGTCCACGCTCCAAATTTGAGACTCTGCCTCGTACCTTCCTTGATTCCGCCAAGCATCATATTGTAGTTCTTGGACTTGTGATACAGGAACCAGCCTTGCTGTGTCGTAGGTAAGCGGTGAGCATTTTCGGCGCGGAAGCGGAAGTTTGTGTCTTGGGAGCCTTTAGCAAGACCGAGAAGCAGCCCTGTCACGGAGGCAATGGTGATGGAGAGTGGGAGGCGCGAATAAAGCGGAAGCGAGAGGCGTTCGGCATCGTTGCGGAGCTGAATGGGCGTGCGAGGTTGCTCTAGCTGCGACTGAGGTTCTGGCATCGAATGCGGGATGGGAAGCACCGGGAGGGCATCGATCGGCGGCGAGGGCGGCGGAGGAGGTGGTGTTTGCAGAGCAGCAGCCGATGGTGCAGCCTCTTCACCGCGTTTCCACCACATCCTGACAGACAGCTTGGCTCCTTCCAGCACTTGGTCGGAAGCTGGTCTTGATGGATGGAGAGGCATGCGTGAAGCTGCGGAGTTGGGGAAGACACCTCCGAGCGCACGGACCAGTCATGCACGTCGATGACTTTGAGAAGTGCAACCTGCTTCACCCTCGCATCGCCACTTCTGACTGTGCAACCACTGTAGAATGCTGGGAAGTCGGCATGGCGCCATCCGCCCGGCCAAAACGAATGCCTACGTGTGCTGGAGCTGTAGAGCCCAAGCACAGCAACGACAACGACAGCCCCGAAGAGGCAAGCACACTGCGGCGACCGCTACGAAGTCGGACGAGGAGCTGCACGATGGCAGGCAGTCGGAAGACAAGAGTCAGCAGCGAGAAGACAAACGCCCCAGGGACCAGATCCGCACTCGACAACGAGCATCGAAACCTGCCGATGAGCGGTTAATACTCAGCCAACGACGCTATGATATACTCAAGGCACAATTCGAGCGACTGCAAGAGCGCAAGAGACATAAAGTATTGGCGCAACAGAGCGAACCCATCTCCCGCGCTCGACAACAAGAAGCATCGAAATCTCTCGATAAGTGGTTAACACTCAGCGAACGACGCAATGAAGCATCCAAGGCACAATTCGAGCGACTGCAAGAGCGCAAGAGACATAAAGTATTGGCGCAACAGAGCGAACCCATCTCCCGCGCTCGACAACAAGAAGCATCGAAATCTCTCGATAAGTGGTTAACACTCAGCGAACGACGCAATGAAGCATCCAAGGCACAATTAGAGCGACTGCAAGAGCGCAAGAGAGATGAAGCACTGGCGCAACAGAACGGATCCGTCTGCCGCGCTCCGAACAATGCTGACCGGCCACATCCCGCTCTACGGGCCGTTGACGTCGACAAGTTGTTCAGAGCAGATCAGAGCGACGATGGTGGAGGGAAAGGTGAAAAGGAGAACTTGAGTTCGGTTTCATGGCGTAAGAATTACAGCTCTGCAGAAGGCCGCGCCTCAAAGCCTACGTTGTCTCATCGTTCATTGCATATCACCGGATCCAGCTCTAGTGAGCTCGATTTCTTGTCGGCCGTTTCGCAGCAGCGTGCGCGATACGCAGCGTCGCGACCAACTCAGCCTGTTAGCTATGAGTCGGCTTTCAATCACTTGTTGCAGTCGAGACCTTTTCCTGCAAAGAGTGCTTTCGCATCGCCGCCTTCAGGAACTCAAACACAAGGTATGCGCACGTTCCACTCGCTGCGTCGAATCAACCAGCACGCTGTCGCGCATGAACCGCACGATGACATGGGGACCGATTTGGCACAGGAAGGCGCTACAGAAAAGGCGGGTGGCATCCGGGCCCAGCTGCGCCAATGGCAAGAACTGCACGGTCATGAAGAAGATATCATGCCCGAGCTGCCCCAAGAAGATTTACCATACGACGAAGAGTCACCATACAATAGCTTGACCCGACTTCCCAGTGAAAGGAGCATGAACCAGCAAGCACAGCGGGCAGAGGAAGAACAAAGCCGCGCCGCGTTTATGGAGCAACTCGGAAAAGAAGGGTTCGAAGGGACATCGAAAGAGCAGAGTCGTTTTATGCAGCCAGGGGATCTGGTGGAGCTGACGTTTTCCATGTCCGAAAGGGAAAGCACAATGGCAATATACATCCAGCGGGTTGCCCAGGGCCTCGGCCAGTATCTGACCTTGAATGGACGATGGACCCATGTGCACGACGCCGCTGTACCGTACAGTGTGTCTGGATGGATCGACCCAAAGGAGCTGGAGCCTCTGATGAAACACCTCCCCAAGCCAGAGACGGCTCTCGACCTCGAGCAGCTGAGAGTGCAGGCTTACACTGAAGACCTTGATGTTCCCCGAGAAATTACTGGCCCCTTAATCGCTCGCCTGCAGGTCTTCTCCGATGAAGTGCGGGAGATTTATCGCCGCAATGCCAGTGCTTTGGACGATGCTCATAATGTTCTCGCTCACGAAACCGATCTGCGGTATGGCTCGCTGGTGTCAGCTGCCACCGCCCTTCTCAAGACTCCGGCCGACAAATTGCCATTGACCGCACTGTTTACCGTTCGCAAGGCCTTGGCAAATGGCGGCTTCGCTTTCAATATCGATCGCCGTTCTCATCGCTTGACAGGTTACATGCAGATCCGCAGTAAGCAGCAAGTCCGAATGGTGGAGAAAGTGCGTGACTGGATCAGAGAATGGCAAGATGACCTGGCACTGCGAGCAAGCATGGATGAAAATCGACGTGGGAGATACAAGCCTTCGAAGGGCGCTCAAATCTTGTACGGCTTCATCGACAAGTCTCGTACAATCGTTGCCAAGCAGCGAAAAAATCGAGAGCCCGTGCCCGAGGCGGGCAACGTTGGTCCTAGCAAGACGCGGCTGCCCATTACATCGACTAGTGAATGCTTCAGAGTGGAGACAGAGCAGCTTTTCACCGAGCACGAAGCGGAAATTGTCAAGTTTATTGAAGGCTGGTGTTGCAGTCAATTGTACGCCGGATTGCCGCGTCTATTGAGCCTGCCGCCACTCATACTAAACGCTCTTGACTTGTACTCGGGTCTGGAGCTCGGGCAACACATTGGCTTTCTGTTTCTGCAAGAGCTGGGTGCCATCATGCCTCACGAGAACCGTGTTCGTTTTGACCAGCATCTGCTTCTGCCGAGCTCGCAGCACAGCAAACCACTTCAAAACCTGATGTCGACCTTGCTGACTATGAGATCCAATCACAACCTTCGTGACTCTTTGTCGGATCTTCGGCATGACTGGAAAGCTCTACCCGTCTATTGCATCGATGATGCCAGCGCACAGGAGATTGACGATGGAATATCAATCGAAGACGCAGGAGTGGATTCGCAGGGAAGGCAGCAGCACTGGCTCCACGTGCATATTGCCAACCCAACGGCATTCTTCTCTCGAGACCATCCTCTCGCAAAGATGGCACGTCACATGGGTGAGACAATTTATATGCCGGAGCGCGCCTACATGATGCTGCCGCGGTGGGCTACCAAATCTCACTTCAGTTTGGCACCGGACAGACCGTGCTTGACGTTCAGTGCGAAGCTTAACTCGGAAGGAGAGACACTTGATCACAAAGTCACTGCAGGCATCATCAGAAATGTACTGCGCGTCACTTACGATGAGCTCGAGAGTCAAGTGTTCGGCAAAGACCCGGAAGCAGAAGAGCGACTCATCCTCACTGTCGGGGGCATGCCGCCTCCAGATCGCAGTCCTCCGAGTAACGCTTCTTCGCTCACGGAGCAGAACCGTAATGATTTGCAGCGAATCATGGATCTTGCTCAAGCGCGGTCCGCCATTCGTAAACGTGCTGGTGGTATCTTCTTCGAGCTAGCACAACCAGAAATGGCTGTATGGCAGAGTACACGTGGGACTGGACTAGCGTGGGATCACCCCTACCGAAGTGGGTCCAGGACTGTGTATGGCGATCCAGTCATCCAGCTCCAGACTCAGCGAATGAAAAATTGGTTCACGGCTTCTCGGAGTCAAGCTCAAGTACTCGTGAGCGAGTCCATGTTGCTTTGTTCAGAAATCGCGGCCATATACTGTGCACAGCGCCAAATTCCAGCAATTTATCGAGGGACCACTTCGATCAGCGCAAATGCCGAGCACCCAAAGAAGGAACGTTGGGAAGAGCTCCTCGCGCAGGGAAAGCAACTCCCAATGCATCTGGGTATTCCCTATCTGCAGTCTATGGGATACACTGTGCTCCGCACGAAACCGCTCAAGCACGATTATCTTGGTATGGATCATTACGCTAAAGTCACGTCTCCGTTGCGCAGATACGGTGACATGATTCTGCACTGGCAAATCGAAGCTGCAATACGTTGGGAAGCTACCACTGGTCAAAGCCTCCTTGTCTCGCCTGACGACAAGACTCAACACGACCGCCGTTTCCTTCCTTTCAGTAACCAGATTCTCGAAACTATCATGTTGGGTCTTCAACCTCGCGAAAACATGATCACGAGGGCTAAACGCTACTCCAACAGCCATTGGGCTTCTATGCTCCTTTTCCGCATGCATCACTTCAAAGAAGGTGGATCTGGCCCTCTTCTCGACCGCTCTTCTCCTGAAAACTTCCCGGGTAGTCTCCCGCCCGGTCAAGGCGGTCTGCCGTTCAAGACTTTGAATTGTTTTGTTCAATCTCGTCCTGAGCTGGATGGTTACCATAGAGTGCACGCTACTTCTATGGAGCTGAACCTGTCGGTGGAGATGAGCAGACCAACTGATGTCGACACTGGGCTGCCTGAGGTCATGCAGGGAGATATTTGGGAGGCGGAAATCGAGTGGGTAGATATCTATTACCGGAGGATTATGGTCAAGCCTCTGAGGCTGGTGGCCAGGGAGGGACTGTAGGTCAGCAATGCAGTGCATCGCCTGGATGTGACGTCCATCATGACACGAAGGGTAAATACCGAAATCGCCTTGTCTCTTCTCCATGCGTGTTTCTCATCCCTGCCAGCTTTTGCACTCTCCCGCTCAGCGCAACAACTTTGTACTTTTGCCTATGACCGATTTTGGAGAGCACAGTGAGATGAAATGAATATGCTCCTTGACTCCTTGCCGTTGCAAGCTCTGCAAGATTACTCAGAATGTCAACAAGATCGGCAAACGTTTCCTGCTGTCTTTCAATAAATCGTCCTGACCATTGCAAGGATCCTGAACAGACTCGTCACAACCCCATCTCACACATCTCCTTCTCCACCAATACACCCATTCGTAACCGAAAAATTTCACCCCACTCATGTCTGCAATAATCAAAGAAATTACACTGTCCAAGCGCACACGTATAATACAACGCCCTCGGAACTTTCCTTTTCTCCCCACTGACTTGCAAACGGCTCAGTTGGAAGCCACCACACCAGCATTCTGGGTTTGACAAATGAATACCTCGCATATCGCCGAAACAGACGAATCGATTGCAGTCTGGGCAGGAGTAGTAAGGACGTCCTGCGTTCCCGTTTGGATTTTCGGGTTCTACGAATAGTTTCTTTGTGGATTTGCTGCAGTTGGCGCTGGGGCAGGGTGGTGGAATGAGTAGGGCAGGGTGCGGGTGGCGAGGGCTTGTGAGGGTATTTGTATCGCTTTGCTCATATTTGATGTGCGGATCGCGAGGATTCATGATGGCATTTGTGTCGATTTCCTCATACTTAATGTGCGGATGGCGGAGATTCCAGATAGCGATGGAATCCTCTTCCTCACATTTGATGTGCGGATGGCGAAGATCCATGCTGGCATTTGTATCGTTTTCCTCACATTTGATGGAGGAATGTCTTGACGATGCGCTCTCGTTGATGAGTTCCGATGAGAAAGCACTCATATTTGTGTCTTGAAAATAGGGATGAATCCGCTGGCGGGGTCTAGGACAGCTGTGGTTGCGATGTCTAGCCAGCCGAGGGGTACCGATGATAGCCTTTTGTTTCGAACCCATGCAACTTTTAGAGCCTTGTCTGTCTACCATGGCTTGATCACTAGGGAGCTTACGGGTAGGCGGAAAGGGCACTTCGCAAATCGCAAGACGAACGTGAAAGTTCAAAATACCAGAGATCGCGATCATGTCGCGATGCGCTGGTATATAATTTTGTCATCAAACAACAGAGCTACTTAACTAGATTGACTTACAGCCTGCTCTGGATCTTCTCTGGAGTATCTCCAAGAGCATACTGCACGGAAGCCTTGTAACTCCTGACCTTCTCTGATTCCTGCATTGAAGGTGTCTTTGCCGCAGTCGCTGGATTGTAGGTCCATGCTGTGCCCTTGATGGCTTCGGCATCGGTCAATTTCGTGTTGGGCTTTCCATCAGCACGCTTGTAGACGTTGACGACAACGCATCCACCGAGACCGAGATTGTGTTGGAGAGCGGCCCTTGTGTCGACATGTCGGGTGTTGGCCCAGCCACGAAGTTGCCATGTGAGTTCTGCGCATTGTGCCAAACCTGTGGCGCCAAGTGGATGTCCTTTTGAGATAAGACCGCCAGATGGGTTGATGACTGGACCTTTGCCGCCGAATGTGATGTCTCCGTTTCGAACCATCTCGTGAGCTTTGCCCTCTTCGCAGAATCCCAATCCTTGAATGAGAGCCATTTGGTTCGCCGAGAAACAATCGTGAAGTTCGCAAACTCCGATGTCTTTTGCGGTAATACCGGCTTCCTCGTAGGCCATTCTCGAAGCTCTCTTGGTCATGCCGTAACCAACGAGGTCCATGGCGCTTCTGGAGAAGAGAGTATCGTCATCCGTCTGCAGCTGCTGTCCGGCCATCAAGATGGCTTGCTCCCAAAGATGTGGTCTTTTCTCCTTGATGAAACGTTCTGACACAACAACGGCGGCTCCTGCACCGTCGGATGTTGGACTGCATTGCAGCTTTGTAAGTGGGAAGTGAATCATTGTGCTGTTCTTGATCTCGTCCAGTGTGTACTCTTGTCGGAATTGTGCGTATGGGTTATTGACCGAGTGCTTGTGGCTAATGCGGCCAATCTCAGCAAAGTCATCAGCTGTCGCGCCGTACCTGCCACAAGTCAGTCGTTGTTTCCAGCACTGCGTAGCTGAGCTGAACCTACAGCTTCATGTACTCTCTTCCAGCATTCGCAAAGTATTGTGCGTTTCGCGGGCTTTCGTGCGCACCGTACTCCTCCTCCATTACCTGAGCACTCAGTTGCATTGGTTCAGGGCGATCCTGGAATCCGAGCTTGATTGAGCCCGGCTGCATCTGTTCAAATCCAACGACCAAGACGCAGTCTGCGGCGCCCGATCGCACCATGGTCCTTGCCATGTGAAGTCCTGTCGAGCCAGTGGCGCAGGCATTGTTGGTGTTGTAGATGGGAATGCCAGTCATGCCGAATTGGTAGAAGACGCGCTGTGCTGAACAGGTGGGGCCGATACAGAAGCATCCGACGCCCAGATCAACATCATCGTAGTTGATTTGCGCGTCCAACATGGCCTTCACGCCAGCCTCGAAGCCCATCTCGACATATGAGCGGGTCTGTCTTGGCTTGATGAATTGAGTGAGACCCACGCCGAGCACGTAGGCATTTTGCTGGGGCTTCTTGATCTCCATGGTGGCGGTGTATGAGGATGTGGTATCTGTGGTTTTTTGCCTCGCAATCCGAGCTGACAGGCGATGTTATGTGTTGGCTAGAAAATGTGTCGCCAACACTGACAAGTAGTGTAGGGGACGAGCTCCCCTCGGCTGAGCTCCGCACGGGAACTCTGTTGCATGGCCGAGGTTGACGAACTTTGTGCGACGTTCTGTGTCGATTTCTCATCAATTGTGAGCACTAGTCCTCGTCGGTAATGACCCGTCCGACGTCAGGCGCAGCATGATTTGCGCTGCTCGACGCTTGCCACGGTTCTGCACAGTGCAGTTCTCAGGGAATAACAAGGAAATAACCGGTGTCAAATCATCGCGGTAGTCTTGAGCACAGCAACACCGACACGTGCAAGCGCGTGTGTCAGCTTACGCGCCTCCCCACATTCCCCCGGACTGCCAAGGGCGGCTCTGGCCGCTCCTGCGTTCGTTCCTGCTTCTGCGGCTGGGCCATGATATATCAACTGTGTACGGGACGCCAATGAAATAGCAATGACTTTGAATATCGAGTATCAGGAACGGTACCAAAATTCAAAGGACTACCACCAGCCAGTCGTTCCTTGCCAACCATTGTGAACCAACTGTTGTCACTGGCAAGATCAATCGATATTCAATGCGGATCGGTAGATCGTCAAGACGAAAGCTGTCGACTCTGATGCTAACATTGTGACTTAGCGAGCGGGACGAATATGGACGACTGGCTTGAGAGCACTGCAACAATGCTGAAGGAAAGGGGCTATTTTCGAGCATCGATAGGCGTAGTGCGTGTAAGTCACATGCATCAGTGCCATTCATGCAAGTTGATACTCGTGAGCATCAAACCGCTACTGGCCACGAGACCTGGCTCCGCTCTTGCTCTCTTTCAAGTGTTGCGAGCGCAAAGATGGCTGGCAGATGAGACTCCTGCAGACACCCCTTAGCGTCCTGTACTCAAGGCACTCATAGCGCCTATGATTGAGATGGAAGCAGCCGCCATAATGGAACTGAATGCACCTCGTGCACTAGCCGCCCACAGTTTGGCAATGGCTTGTGCTGGATATGGCTGGACAGATCAGCGAGCGCAGGTGGCAAGATACCTGTCTGATACATCCAGCCATGATGAAGCGGGATTGAGCTGAGGCGGCAGTTGGGAAAGGTCATCGATGGAAAAGTTGGCCACTACACGCAAATGAGTCTGCACGAATGCTCCAGTCTGACGAGGTCCTGGAGAGCGAGCCATCGCAACTCGCTTGACATTCTTGACCATGCATACACGGCGGCTATTGGCGTACCGTTGTTGATGCATATGCAGGTCGGGAAGTAGTCGACCATCTGTAGTCAACCACTTACAGATAAGAACATTGCTTGCTCTCCAAATCTCTGGCCAACGTCTATACAGTAGTCTGAGACTCATGTAGACAGCCACTAGAGAACCAGAGCTTGTTGTCAAGTCAAATGCATTCGCCAATGGCGGCAGCTAGGCCTGCCACGTTCGCATCTCGCGGAAAGCGGGATTGCTCATCCGGCGAGGTGACAGATTCTCGAGCGATGCAGACTTTTAGATCCATTTGTGGATACGACTCATGGTCAACGCGGACATGCACTGGCGTGCCATAGTATGCAGCGAATGCGGTCTCTTGCTGATAAAAGGGTCTTGCGGTGGCTCGGGAGTCTGGAATCGAGGCGGGACAGGAACGGCAAGCGGCATTTGCGAGGCGAAAGCCCCGTCAGTGCATCTCTCGCACGCATACGTGTATCCTGAGGGTGACGACTTCTGTCATCCGAGGGTGGTGAGATGGAAGCGCGTTGGGTAAGCGCACATGCGATGATACGAAACATGCTTGAAGTGATGTGGAGGCGGATGTGACTGAGGCAAGGTCTTGGCATTGGAAGATTCCCGAAGGAAGGTGGCGCGGGGCAGGCAAGCAACGTCGTGACGTACAACAGCACACTTCGTCCTTCGTCTGCCACCGTCGACAACGACTCTACGACTGTTCATCAACACACCATGGCCACCTTCATCGCGCGGCGACCGTTTGCCCTCGCGTCGGCTCTTGCCAAAGAGCTGCCCGCCCCGCGAACCGCATTCCGCTTCTTCCAGACGGCGGCGAAGCCTCAATACCAGCAACCGCTGACCAAGCAATTCACGCCGCTCCAGCAAAGCGTCATCCGCTCCGCCTTCCAGCAGTCCTCCCGCCGTACCTACCAGACCTCCGCGCCCGCCAACCCTCTCGCACAAGGCAACCTCACACAGCGCCTGATCTATGGCGGTGCCATCTTCGGCGGAACTCTCCTGGCTATCAACCTGGTCTTCAACCGCGAAACCCGTGAAGATGGCGGCATGCCACCATACGAGCGCGCATACCTCAACGAGACCTTCCTCCACACTGGCTTGGGTATCGGCATCATCGGTGTCGCTGCCCGCGCGCTGCACATGAATGGCTGGAGCTATCGCTTGATGAGCGCCAATCCCTGGTTGGTGCTCGGTGTTGGACTCGTGGGATCAATTGGTACAATGATGGGATGCTACGCCACCAGCCCGGATAACTACGTCGTCAAATACGCTCTATGGGGAGGCTTCAACTTGACCCAAGCCGCTCTGCTCTCACCCATGCTCTTCTTCGCTCCTGGCATCCTCGCACGCGCTGGTCTCTACACTGTCGGTATGATGGGCTCCATTGCCTTCGTTGGAGCTACTGCCAAGCAAGAGAAGTACCTGTACATCGGTGGTCCTCTTCTCGCTGGTGTCGCCATTGTCGCTCTCTCTGGCTTGGCTCCGCTCGTCCTTCCAGCTACCGCTACCCGCGCTCTGATGTGGACGGAGAATCTGTGGTTGTACGGCGGTCTGGCCGTCTTCGGTGGCTTCACTCTTTACGATACGCAAAAGATTCTTGCGCACGCACGCATGGCTGAGCAAGGCCGCTTCAGGAAAGATGCCGTGAACGAGTCCATTGCCTTGGAGCTCGACTTCATCAACATCTTCGTCCGCATGGTGCAAATCTTGGCCATGCAACAGGGAAGGAGAAAGTAGGCGAGCACTCTGAAGTGCGAAGGAATAAACATACAGACAGAATGTGATATTAGCGGCATGACCTGACGTGGCGTTTCTGGATATTAACGCCACAAAAGAACCTCTGCGGAGGACGAAAAGGATTTTCGTTTCCTGTGTATCAGTAATAGCTATCATGTACAGACAACTATAGTTTCTCAGCTCCAAGTGCACGACCCTGGAACACGTCAGTAAGCAAATCGCTTAGAGTGGAGAACTGCCATACCCTGCGTGATATGCAAACAGCTACGGGAACCACAGCAGTGACGACGTTCGTCAGCAAGTCCTTTGCAGTATCTAGAGATAGCAGAAGAACAATCTCTCCTACCCGCATCGCAGGTCCGTTCAACCCGGGATCCTACCATTTTACAGAACCACAGTCCGGCGAACCAAGGCGAAGCAATTGTGTGGCTGCGGAGCTGTATGTCAGCCAGCCCTCCTGCAGCTACAGATCCAAGTATGTCTTGCTCCAGTCGTACCATGGGCACTTATATTGTGGCTGTGATGTGCAACTTCGCTCACTTATCTCTGGTTGCAGGATGTGAAGAATGAGGGAGGAGGATTTGTAGAGAAAATCCTTGTTTTATGGCGTGTCTGGCGCGCTTCTTCAGGATGTGTGGCGCGACATCCACGAGGGAATCATTTGAGTATGGCCTTGCGGACTTGTATCCTTGATCGTTCCGGTCCGAGGTCTCGTGGTAAAGCGCAACGGGCATGTACCACGGCTATTTATTAAGTCGTTACTCGACCATTGCAGCCTCCTACCACCACGATCTTCCAACTCCTGCTCGTGACTGGTCCTACGCACTCAGAAACTAGCTTAAGACCGCATCATGCAAGGCATACGGTACACCGGTTTGATACCATCACCGTTAGCAACAAAGAAAATCCAACCACTTGACACGAGATTCCCGCGGCATCCAACCCTCGCACGAAGTATGGCCTTTCAACATTTGGCACTCTAATGGATGTCCGCATTCTGTTTCACTGCCGGCCAGCCACGAATCTTCTCCGTCACATGGTCGAACTCTCCAGCCAACCAGTAGGTCGGCCACCAACACTGACTGGACAGGAACTAATCCATGTCTGCATATAAGCACGTAATATATGATTGCCACGCTGCTGCTAGCTCTTGCAGCAGCAGCGTTAGTACGCACGCACGCAGCGTGCACGTGTGACTAATGACGAATGTACCGATCCATGTGATCGTTGCTGCTGCAGAAATGTGCCGCCAAGTGTTGATCCTTCAATTTACGAGAGGGCAGTGGTCAAAAGGGCTTGATTTTTGTTGACGCGGCTGCGGTTGTAGTCTGGTCGATTTGCCGTTGAAGGAGGCCCGGATCGGTGGTTGTGTGGCTGAGTGATGTACTGAGACTGTGGTACGCTGGTACGGCTTGGCCGAAGGAGTACCATTCTTTTGTGCTTCTGCTTCTGCTTCCCTGCCTGCTGCCCCAGCACTTCGGACTACTATTTCGTGTCCGGGTCCACTCGAATCCCAGCACCGGTGACCTGGAGCACCGAACCATCCACTTCACACACAGTCAGTGACAGGGTGTGCTGCAATGCACAGAGAAGGGTCCGCGATGGTCGAGCTCTGCGATAGCTCTCGAAGCTCGTTCCCTGACAAACTTCCCGTTATACGCTCCCTAGTGGTGTGCTGTGCCGTGCAGATTCGTGGCTCACACGCAGTCTCGTTTTTTGTGACATGTTTCTTACCCTGCGTCAGAAGCAGTCACAGCCGATGACCAGCTAAGAGTTGACTGGCTGGCCGGTTCCAGGTTTCACATTACGCACTGGTTGTGCAATCCTACAATGTGGAAAGTCTCCGATGTCCGGAGGGTGTGCTGGTGCTGGTTGGGTGGGTGAAAACGGCTCAGGGCACTGGCAGGAACAATCGAGGTGCTGGAGCCGAGACCTGGTCTGACGACAAATACGTATTGTGTCTCCTGTGTGATGCCTTGGAATGGAACATTGGCCATGCGCAAGTGCTTTTCATGGTCGTCCTAGTGGGTGTCTGCAGAATGTTCTGCTCGAACCAACAAATTGTTCGACGTTGGACACGAATAGCTTCGTCAAGCATGTGTCCGGTCATTCTCCTGCGCAACCATTAGGAACCGGCTTCCCGGTGATTCCTTTGCAGAACGTATTCGGTGGCTGAGACCGCGTAGCCTCTTGTCTGCTCACTCTCCTGGCTGAGAGTCGTCGACAATGCTGGAGCTCTAGCGGGAGACCGCATAATGTTTCGGATGAACATGAGAAGACAATTTGGTGGATGGTTTTCCAGAGAGTTGCTGATGATGGCCAAATTGCAGCCAAGTCCGCCATGACTCCTTCCCGTGGCAGGGCAATAGAGCACGCGCCAAAGGGAATTGCATGCCTCAGATCGGGCCATGCGATCTCTAGAGGATGCTCAATGCATCGTCATACCTCTCGCACTGCTGTTCTGCTCCATCGTCAAGGCTGGATCAAAGATTCTCCAGCACAAAGCCTCGAACAGTAGAGACCGCCTCTCGAGCTCTCCCAGCACCTCACTCGCTCAGTCTTGCTGGAACGCTAACGGCTGGCCACACGTGCATGCGTCCGCGCGCAGCCACGCACCGCGCTTGTTTCAGCTATACATACCTATCACGATTCCCTTTGATGACCAGAAAAGTCTGTTGGACCATCAAGTGCCAATTTCACCAAATTACCATAGCTCGTGCATCGTTCGCACTCGCGTGCGCCGCACTTTGTGCTGCCGCCGATAGGTCTGAAATGAATGCAGGCGATGAAAGTCAACCTCGTGCAGCGAATGCCTCCTCTCCGTTCGAGAGAGCTAGCAGACGGGCATTAGTGGATGTCTGCGTTTTGTTTCAGTTCTTGGGAAATTGAGTGAGGATCTTTCGGTCGTATGGTCGTGGTTGCGGTTGTCAGTAAGGCGGTGTGGATGTGAAGTATGTGAAGGGCGGTGTGCGATGTGCGAGCAAGTACGACGGACGTCCAAGAGCGACGTGCACTGTATGGGAAGGCACTCACCAGGACTTTTGGCTGTGTAATTCTTTCCCTCTGTTGTTTTCTTGCAGCACAACGCGGACATCTCGCAAGAACCAGCATGAAAACATGAACACGCATGAACGACATGTCCACCTGCGATTCCGATCGAATCTTCAAAGCCACTCTCGACCGACAGACAGCCATCGGCAACTGACTGTCCTGAACATTTCCTGGTAGGCTTCAAAGCCATGCGCGGAAGTTCAACGTAAGTTCATGAGGCACTCATATGCTCCGCACTTCGAAGTGAATGCCGTGCTACTAGCGCTCTAGCTTGTGGCGCTTGCTGAAAAGCAAAACAGTCAGTTGTCGAGCTTGCGCGGACGCCAACGGCTGTCATTTTCTTGCGCAACTGCCGGTAGTCTAAGCACTCGAGTGCCGACGGTCGCGAGTCGCAAGCCCGAGCAAATGCTGAGTCGAGATCAAGCCGGTGAAGTTTGGCAGGGAACTTGGTCGGAGTCAACATCCTTGGTGGCCCTTTTTGTCTTGCGTTGAACCTCTTGCGCTATCCGGGGTCGTGCCATTACTGGATGCACAACTTTGTGACTGGATGGTGGCAGCTTCGTGAGTGGCGGACGCCAGCGGCTGTCCTTGGAATGCTTGACTGCGAGCCCAAATAGGGCAATCCGTACGGAGCAGCTTTCCAGTCTCCCTAGGTTCAGCACAATCGTCACGGAACGTGCGAGATGGCCAATGCTCTCTTCAAAGTGCACAGCGACGAGCTGTGACTTGCTGAGACAAGTCGTCAACTAGTTCATGTCGCAGGGTGGCGTCTTACTTGTGGGCTACTGGAAGTTACATTGATTGCCCTGCTGCACTAGTGAGCTGTCACTAAATGCCCGGCAGACGAGGCATCAGAGGCGTGGCAGAGACGTGCAACGTTTGTTGCGCGTTGATGCATTCGCCTACCAAGTCCTGTCCTGCCTGCACAAGACACACATGTCGGCATTTGCCTCATCTCAAGCCTTGCCAGGTCATAAGTGCTGACATTGCATAGGTCAGCACTCTTTGGCATCATAGCATCACGCTCAGTCTCGCCCGAAAACGCCACGTCTTCGCCGTCGGCCAACACTCCAGATAAACTCACCACGCGTGGTGCAACATTTCCAAGAAACACTCGTATCCAAATACCTGCGCTTCGTGCTATTCGTCCTCCGTGTACAGCACGCTCTCGCACGCTAGCGGGTGACCGCTTTTGCTCATATATCTGGTAATCTAATGCGAAGTCTGACCAGCTCAAGCAATATGGAAGACCCCGGTATAGGGCAGCAGCATATATGACCAAGGCTATGCTGCCCGAAGATTGATGAAATACGAACCTCGCAAGTCTGGTAGCATAGATGAATATGAAGTCAGTACCAGAGATCCCGGCCTCCAAAACAGGAATCTGTTGCGCCACGAACAATAGCCTTAGGCAGGTGAGAAAAAGTCTTGCAAGAGTTTTCGATTTCTTTGGACTGCTGCTTCTCGAGCACCACGGAGTCTAGCGGAAGGACGCATTTTGCTCCCGGGGTGGTAGACTAATGTCTCCGAAGACATGGTATGGGCAATATAGCGGCATCGTGGAGATTGCATGCGGTGCATGGCAGACCATGGACGATGCAAACACGCTGCGGACCTCCCACGGTACGAAAGCTCATGGCCCCCATAAGCGCGACGTCAGCGGCGATGCCTCCGTGGCCGGTGTTTGGTCATGATGCCTGCTAGCCGGAAGAAGGTTACCCGATGCCATGGTTACATCGCTGTCAGCGGAAGGCCTCACCACGACCTCGATGGTTGTACTGAGCTGCAGCGAAACGATACTCAGGAGATTTCCGTCTTCCTCAGCGGATGAGGCTTGGGTGACGTTGGTGCGAGCGAGCAGCTTGATCGACACCTTGCTGACGACTCTGACGAGGGAGAAGAGACCGGATACGGAGTCGGAGAAATTCACCTCGGCATTACTGTGGTTGGCCGAGTCACCCGATTCTGTGGATGTACCGGTAATCACGGCTCAATTTATGCCACATCTCAGGCCCGAAGTTGCGTTGACTGCAATGGGCAAGCCACTTGATCACGATTTCTCGACGTCTGGTCATCATCAGCTGACAACGACCAAGTGCAGACGGGACAGCGCTGATCAGCGCCCCAAGAACTGCCTTCCTGCAGGCTCGCTAGACGCAGCCTGATGACCGCCTGGTCCGCCAACAATCCGCACATCTTGGAAGCAGCAGATCATGCACGATACGGGACGATTGACAAGCTCTGCATGTACAGGCCCATGCAGCGCGCCGTCGTGGCGAGCGCCAGCGCACAGGTTACCGGGACCCGCCTGGCGAGAACGCTGAAGATTCCAACCCAAACAGGCACCTGAAGTCGCATTTGAGTGCGGCGCTTGCAGAGTCCCCTGGTCTGCCTCGTGTCTCCCGCCACGGCAACGATGGTCATTTGTTACCTTCCCTTGTCCCAAATGCGGTCTTTAACAAGCGTCGAGCCTCGGTCTTGCGAATGAAATGTCCCACCGAGTCAATATCGCTGCTTGAGCGCGATGGATCTGCTGGGAATGCTTGCGCTTAGCGCGGCAGATATATGCGCTGGCTCTGGACTTCACTTCTACTTCGCTACCAGATTCCTGCGTATCTGCGTCCACCCGCTGGCTTTGCGAGAAGCTGGACGAATGTGAGGCTGGCATGTGCGATCTCCGTTTAGGCATTTCCTTTCTCTCCAGCTTCCTTCGCTGCAAGTACTTGGCACCAGTACCGATCTGCCAGACTCGGTGCCACATCGGCGGCGGACCAGGTCCAAGCCCGGGCCATTTTGTGCAGTTCAGGTCATCTTTGCTGATGAACATCCAATGGCCCCTCTGCTTGCTTGAACATCGTCAGGAAGTCCTCCATCTCGGTCCGACAGCGACGGGCAGAACGAAGATGATACTGCTGTGATGGACGCCCACATTCCGTTCGTACTGACCTTCATCTTGCAATTGCAACCGATCAATTTCAGTTGACCATAGAAGCACCGTTGGCGATAGCCAGAACTTGCAGATGTCGCCGGCTGGAATGGAAGTGACAGTATTTGAGCCCCTACCTCTCGTGTTACTTGTCCTGTGCAGATGTCAGAGCCCGACTCGACTCTCCCGTACACTACAATCAAGCTACTGGCAAAGCAGATCCCCGGGCTCACAGCGAGGTTTTGCTCAGCGGCAGTTCTGAGGCCTTGCCAATATCTTTTTTTTCTAACAGCCGCACTATGCTGATCGGTAGGGACAGGCCAACATGCGTGATTGAGAGCCACAGCATTATGGCGCCCTCCAGGGTACTGTGACACCAGGGCTCGCGCAATATGCGGAGCGCCGCTTCGCGATCAGCTCAAGAAGGCATCTATGCCTGAGAGATATCGAACCACACGGTCATGACCTTTACTGGAGTACACTGGTGCGATAGTCTCACCGAAGTCTCAGACCCTTTCTGAACTATTGATTCCCTCGGCTTCAAAATAGACTGGTATCAGTCTGGTGATGGCTCAACAACCCCGAGCAGCCTCATCTTCCCATTGTTGCGGCAGCTGGTGCTCGCGCGCATTTCCAGGAAGCAGCGCTTCGGTTCTCCTGGACAGTGGGTTTATACTGCGAAGTCCTTGATTTCGCGCGGAAAATGCTCTGTCGCAGGCATCTGGTTCACGTAAATGAGACAGTGTCTGGCGAGAGCGACTACGACAAAGCAAACATTCATGTGGCGGGCTTCTGTCTCTGCCATTTGGTCTCAAATGGTTATGACTATGGACTTCGAGATGTTATAATACTCTGTAGCAGGAATCTCTCTGCTCTCGCACTAACAACATCAACGCACATTCACAGATACCTGTTCTCTTCTTGCTTACAGACTTCCAATCATGGCACCATCCAAGCGGTCATCCAGGGGCAATAGCCTCACCAGTTCGCGGGCAAGACGTCGCAAACACGAGCACGCACATGTCGTGCGCAAATCACAAGTACAATCTACAACTCAGCAATTGAAAAGATACAAACACAGCATTGTGGATCTTGCCAGGGAGACCGTAAAGCCTCTGAGTAAGCTTCGCTTGCAAAAAGACCTTGGCCCTGGCAGAAAGCTTTTCGAATGGATGCGCTCACTCGAGATTCAACTTTGGTTCCACAAACATCGCAGGCAGTCTGAAAGAAATATTCGTCGAGCCTGGGCGGCAGAGTGTGGCGGCTTGCCTTTTCCACATCCTACGCCTAACAGGGAGTTTCCAAGCACAGAGTCCATGCAAGAAGGCATCACGCTCATCAGCGATATCTTCTTCTTCAGCGCCTTGCACCACTGTTCCTTCACCTGGAGAGCCGGCCTCAGAGCGAGGAAAGGTTTGTTTGGCCAAGCACAAGAGCCGCTGAACTACTCTCTCAACTGGCAAGTCATCGAAATCGACCCGAAAGACGCGCATGAGCACGACGGGACTCCGGACCATGTGCCAAGTGTGATTGACACGTTGCTCCACGAATGCATTCACGCTTTCCTTTCCATCTACTGCTGTCACAACGGCATCGATGAGACAGGGGCGCCGCGGCGTGGGAAGTTTAATCGTAAGCGTCACTGCAAGAGGCAAAGAGTCGGCAAGTCGTGCTCGGATAAGAAATGTCAGGATCAGTGGGGAAGAGCTTTCGGACCAGACGGCCACGGCACGGTTTGGTTGAGTATTGCTACGCATATTGACCAAATCGTGAAAAGGGATATTTGGCACAGGGCAGGTCTCGAATGGGAGCATGTAATGCGGGACGATTTTGTGGAGACGGGAGCGGTGCTGAGGAAGAGAGATATCACCAAATTCTCTGTTAACACGAGGGCGACTGTCGAAGCCTTTTTGCATCGCGCCTGTCAGGTACAGAGCAAGATCAAAGCCTTTGATAGGGAGCAAAAAAGAAGACTGGGCAGGCGTGAAGAGGAAGAAAGGGAGGCTCGGGAGCTGGTGTATCAAGAATTCCGACGCAGGGCATTTGTGGAGGAGAATTCAACGCCAGTCGCTGAGTTGAAGTTGGTTATTGACGAATGAGTAATGAGGGCTGGGTGGAGCGGCACTGCTGGAAAACTTCAGCTGAGCTTCTTCAGAGGGCGAGGCATTTTGGGCGCGGCGAGACACGATGGCTCGAAAAGATCTGTGTCTCTTTCACATCTGTCAAATGTAAAATAATGAATCTTGTTTATAGGCGTAGCTTTGCAATTTGTACGTGTGCAGATGGCCTGGATTCACCTTGTCGGATGCCGGCCGCTGATTGGTATATACTTCATCGAATCTTCCTTCGTGTCGAAACTGCCGTGCCTGGAGTACGTCTGGCTCCGATGAAAACGGAGCTTACGTCGGGTCCATTTCGTCAGACATCATCCTGGAGGACCAGAGGCTGATATCTCGTTGTGAGTAAAGTGATGGTGGCCGCCTTATTTCCGGCGTACGCGGCTGACCTTGTGCGTGTAAAAAATCCCATCCCATATATAGAGAAAAGAAAGAGAGTCTTCAATCATATGTGTGCTGGTCAAGATTACTGCCTCCGTCATGCACACAGACGAAATCATGCGTCACTCTGCCCTATCATGTCGGGTGAATACAGCGTTATTAGCTGCATGCCCAACTTCTACCCGCGCTCTTACTATGCAGCATATATTGCTTGCATAGATTGCTTTGGAAGTATCTGTGATGGCGAGCGTGGAAGTCGTACACGTGGCCTACTCTCAATGAGTGGCATGTTGGTGATGATATTGCGGACTGAGTTCTCCTCTTGTTCTTGATGTCTATGTGGGTTTAAGCAGGACATGAGAATGACCGCCTCCTTTACCGTGTTAGTCAATTCTGTTGTGCTCGTTCCGCTCGTACTTCTCTCAGTCGCTGGAGTGTGCCAAACACAGTCATTCTTGTCTTGTCTTCTAGGAGATCACCAGATTTGCGTGTCTTCATTTCTCTGGCCTCATTGTGAACATCTCAACACTTTGACGTCAGTCGCACTTCCGAGGAGATGTCCTTCGATGGGCAGGTGCACGCCTGACTCGCGGCATCTAGACCTGCTTAGGTCCTTCCGCACCCGACACCAAGTCTTGAGGATAGTACCTGGCGGATGCGACCTCCAACGATTAGTAGTTCCAACGAGCGGGTTCCCCCAAAGAGTGCATTGCAGGCTTGCCAAAACGCGTTGTGGCGTATTCGCCAGCATCAGACTGTCGGTCTTCTCGCCGTGGTAACGGAAAAACCGGTGGTGCTTTTTCGTCAAGTACATCCCGTTCTGCGGATCTTGACCAATATTCGGCAGGTAAAATCACGTCAATGGCATACTGGCACGTCGTGCCTAGGCTGTGCAATGCTTGAGCAATGTGTAGACCTCTTCGGTTCGGCTCGATATGGCCAGCAGCTCATGAGGCTCCGCGCGTCTAGACCGATATGTGTCTGATTGTGAAGATCCCATGCGACGCGGACCAGCGGGCCGTGTGCTTTCCAGCAATGAGAAGCTTGGATCGGACGCAGATCTCACATTTCTTGGTAGCTTTCCGATCCTAGCAAGTAATCTGCACTGCCCTACGTGTAAGCCTGCGTGCATCTGGTTGTATTGCTCGTATCGTATGCCTGTCTCGTCGTTTCGCTCGACAACATCCCGAACAACTTCTTCTTGTGGACCTCAAAGTCGGTCGGTACCGGACGGACGACTGCTAGATATACCCTGTAGACCGGTGCGCTGCTGCAGCGATACCGATCACAAGGCTAGGCCGGAGATCGCTTCCCACCCGACTACACGCGGTCGAGAACATTGCAGTAGCAGGCCGCTAGGGATTGCTTTGGCGAACCTTGTTGACTCCTCCCCATCAATCAACAGAGTGTGAGGGATTTGCCCTGCGTCCACAGGTCTGCATCATTGCAACGGGAGAGCTCGATACAGGCCGTGCAATGGGAAGCTAGGTGTTTTAGGCGTCCGAGGTAGCATGCGAGAAGGGCTGAAGCGCCGGTCCGGCTTGGAAGACCGCTCATGATGTTTCGACAATTCGGAAAAGCAAGCCAACACCTGACTCGATACGTGTTGGCCGGAGTTTTCTCCAGCTCAGCGCAGGAACTGCCGTCCATGCCATAGTCGTATAAGACATGCGTAGGGTCCCGCAACGCCCATACCAACGTATGTGCTCCTGCACTTTTGCCATTCGTCTCGGCATCGGATAGGCAAACCACCGCCGCAAGTGTTGCATTGCGTACCAAGGCATCAGAGCGGAGTATGCAAGCACTCAACCGACCACACACAGCAGTGCTGAGCCAGGGACCGGAGAGCATGACGCCACCAGAAGGATCGAACCAGGCCCGAGCTTTGCCTGAGGAAGGGTTCTTTCGACTCGTGAGCCTCGACACAGACAGTGCGGACGACGTCGAGCTATACAATCGCATGAAGGTAGAGTGAATGCATGGCCACCTTCAGCAGAGAGCTGACACTGGATAGACCGAAGCTGCAGCCGGCCTGCAGCGCTTGTCTCGCTCAGTCGGCAACGAGGATCCAAGTGAAGAAGCTTTTCGAGCAGAGATCCTCTCAATCTACCAGGATGCCAGCAGCCAGACCAGGTCGGTCTACGATCGTGGTGCGTTGCGAGTCGACGGCGCTATGACGGACAATTGGGTGATTCGTTGGCTCCTGTGGCAGGCCATGCATCAACCTAACGGGAGGTAGTCCAGATGGTGAAAGAAGCAGCTTGCATCTTGCTAAGCAGGGATCTTGAAGCGGGCATTAATGTGGATGGGGGCGCCCGAATAAAATAAGACCGAGCCGAATAATGATAATGAACGCCCTCGTTATGGCGAAAAACGAAGCCTTCGCCTGTTCGTCTTCACGTCTGTCCTTGTTGCTCTCTGAACCATGCATTTCCAGGTCCGCTGGTCTTATTGATGCCGAGGCTCGCTTTCCAGAAGTTGCTCGATGTATTTCCAGGCATTGATGGGTGTTTATTCTCATCCGGGCAGACTCCATCCTGAGCGGCGATATCGGTAGCGACGGGCTCATGTGCGGCACGGCAGAACGTGGGAGGGTGAGACTGCATGGCTGTCGGACATTTCTCATGCCGTATTGCCCAGTGTCCACACTTCTCCCACGTTATCAAATTTGCAACGCACATGCTGCAAGTTATATGGCCAAGTCTTGTGGTGTGCAAACCATAGTATATTTGCATATGTGGCGCAATAATAAATATTCGGGCAGGGAACAGCTTCTTAATAAGTTCCAATGCCTCGTGTCTCTTAGTTCGTGGTGTGTTTCACAATCTGTACAATCATCCCGCGTCTCAGCGTTCTCGAGGCCACTAAATACCATAGTTGCAGGTGCGAGCTGAGCGAAGAGGCCATTCCAAATCCGATAAAGTGTGCTAGCGGCTCTGATCCTGCTTGTCAATGATCGCCTGGCCCTCGAGGCGAGCAATATTGCATCCGCGATATAACTCCAGCAGTTCGGTTGATGCACGAAAGGGCGCCTGAAATGGGGCAATGATTGGGCACCTTCGCAAGCACAGCGCGTAGATAGCGCTTGATAGTCTTCGCAAATGCCAGTAGACGAAGCCACGAGTAACGCTGGAAAGTGGGACACCGAGCTTGAGCTCCAGCTTCTTCCAACCAGAAAGATGCGATCCCAGACTTGAATGCAAGCCACAAATAAGGTAAACGATGATCCGGTGCCTGCTAACTCGGGACCCTGCAGAACCCTATGTGTTCCTCGGACTGACATAATGAACCCTTTAGATCCTCAAGCATTACGGTGCCAGAGAACTGCGGTCTCATTAAGCACCAACGTGTCGGGCCCGCCAACTCTGATCATTGGCACTATGATCGGTGTTGCAACTCCGAGATGTTCCGAAGTTCGACAGAGGAGTTAGAAAGGCATCAAGTACCTCCTTGTCAAGTACTCTCATCACTTCAAGCAAGACAAACTACATCCCAGGTGATCCATGACGCATCCACAGCACGACTTGGAGCGCAAGAAAGGAAGTCATTGATTCAGTGGCGGATACCAAACCATCTAGATTCAGATGTCTAGACAGCGACATGATGTAGCTGCTCAATGATCAGCACCATGGCTTAAGCTTGACAAAGCTCGTTGGGTTCCGGATCAGATGTAAGTTCGACGCTTCTCCAGCCATACGACAAGACAGGTCGTCCACATGTCCTAATCGAGAATTTTTCCCCGTGCATACTCCATAGCCTAGGAGCTGGGCATCAAGTCCAGACCGCTGCCGGAAGATAGACCACTTCGAATTGTTTCAAGATGGTGGATATGCGTCCGAGGGGCACTGCCCGAGCAGAAACCGATAGATTCCCGTACCGGCCCGGACCAAGAGGATGCCCGGCCGCCGGCTGAGGCGCACTGTTTGGGTCGCAATGCAAAGCAATGTCTGCAGCGGGAGTCCAGTCGTCCAATGAGCTCAAGTGCTTATGAGGACACTCACGTTTTCTCAAGCCAACATTGAGATGGTGCAACGAGATGCCCAATCATAAAGTGTGGCCGACGGCCCGATCAAGTCAACACGAACAACTTTGCTGACAGCTCGTGAAGTCGATCTCTCGGCTGTATTAGGAAAGCGCTATGGCTGGAACGTCGTCGCGTTTGGGGATCGCTAGGCAGCAGATGGCAGTCGTCATCGTGGAGCAACTTTTTTGAGCCAATTTCTCAATGGAGTCATGGAAGGCAACGGATCATCCACTGGACGAATGTCGTAAGCCGAAAGATCAATGGCAGCAGCAGGCGGGCGATAGATTCTTGCAATAGCATGCACTACGCCGCACCACTTGGTCACCAAGATCAACAAGTGCAGCAGCCAGATGCTCACGATCGAACTCAGGCTGATCATGCCTGGAGCACAAGGAGCCAATACTTGCGCCCGACGGGTGAAAGGGACCATCTTGCTCTCATACGCACAAAACGCAGATTCATGTCCTCGTGGATTGTTGGCGATCTCGCGGGCGAGAATGTATGCCCCGACGAAGGCGACCGTCGTTCCCATCCCTGATGACGGGCAAGGGCAAGACGCAGCATCACCCACCAGAGCCACACGATCTCGAGTAAATGCCTTCAGTTTGACCTGAGCGATCTCTTGCGTGTGGAAGTGCTCAGCGGCCTTGAGCCCATCTAGAAGTCTGGCTTCTTGCCAGCCAATTCCACGGAGATGAGTCGCCCAAAAAGTCTTCTGCTCGGCAAGGCTGGCGCTTGCCAAATGGCTGGGCTCGAAAGCGAGGTCTGAAATCCATAACGACACTCCTGTTGTTCCGCTTGTCTCTGGTCGCAGCAGAAGCATTCTTTTCCGCGGGGCGACATACCATCTGGCCCACTCACCGTCTCCGGAAATGCGTGAAATGCTAAACCAAACGACCCATTGACCCAGCCGCTGAATCGCTTTAGCAGAGACGTCGTGGCCAAAAGCGAGCCTTCTCGTTGTGCTGGCCCAACCATCAGCTCCGATCACTATATCGAAGTGCCTAGCGTGCCCGCTATTGGTGAAAGTGACATCGATGCCCGAATGGCTCGAAGACAGGGTCTCAATACTCTCGCCGAAGATGTACTCGACATTCGATCTCGTGGCCTCCCAAAGCAAGAGAACCAGTTCCCCGCGCACAATCTCGATGCCACCGGTGAAACCTGATCCGTCTGCAACGGGGAACTCGACGCTGCACTGCCCTTGCGCGTCAATCATTCGAAGGCCAGCCTCTCCAGTCGCTCTCTCGCAAGCCGCCCGCTCGAGGCCCATGCGACGAAGGATGGCAAGGCCATGCCCTCGCACGTCCACGGCTTGACCTTCCTTCCGTAAGGCGTTGGATCGCTCGATTACTGTAACGCGCGCACCGGCTTGGGCCAAGAAGAATGCAGCGACGGTACCAGCGATCCCGGCGCCATTGATGAGGATGTTGAGAGCTGGCTCCATCTCGTCTCGAGCGACGTGCAAGACGTGTGCTGTCAATCTTTGGCGTGCTTGAGTTCTTGCGGATGTTGTGGTATGGGAACATGGTTGGGATTGGGATGCTCGCTAACAGGGATGCTGTGCATCCGCGGAGCTTTGATTGTCAACATTCCGTCATCTTGATAGCGGTCATTGGCAAGAGCGACTCCTGGGGATGAAGCCATCTCGTGAGCGGTAGCAGGTGACAATGAAGCCTTTCCTGCCTGCAGGTGCCTGGCTGTGAGCGCGGGCAAACGACTCAGAAAGTTCAAGTAAGTCGGCCACTGTGCTTCACCAAATGAGGTGAAGTTGGGAAAAAAGATGAGCCGGAGCCTGCGGTCAGGCACTTGTGTACAGAAAAGCATGACTGCTGGAGAAGAAGGGGTAATGGATCGCCAAGCAAGAGAGAAGTATGTGCTGCGCGGCGACTGAGAGCAATTGAAGTGATGAAGCAGAACAGAGCAGAGGGTGTAGCCAGATGCGCCTACTGCCAAGACTGCAATTTTGCCACCCTGTCGACAGGGAAGTCACAGGCCATCCAGACTTTCCATGAACACGAGACGTATACCTCAGGCAAAACCTCCTCGCTGATACTGTCGCAGCTTCACTTCGCATATTTAATCAGATCACAGGTGGGAACAAAGCTGGGCGAACCTCCCCGTTCGATGACTTGCTCGGAACAACCTTGCTTCTGGGCGCATCGTACGCCTCAGCAGAACCCGCGCGAGCGCCGCAGTTCAAAGGAGACTGAGAGACTTCACGAACCAACGCCAGCAGTATCTTGAGTATTGGGATCGGGGCGAGCTTGGAATGTCTGCCTCCATCTCCATTTTCTTGCTGTGCATCTCGACAGGCGCCAGCTGACAACGGAGCCACAGGGCTTGAACCTCAGCCTTGCGATCTGCCATGGCGACCAAAACAGCGCGATTTCAAGAAGAACAAGAACATGATGAATGTGTTGATGCAAAGATTCAGACGTCATTCTACTCGCCACTATCTCTGCTTGGCCGAAGAATCCCTGTAGCATCATGCAGCTGCCATGGCGAGCAACACAGGCGACGAGATATTTGCCGTGCTCTACCGATGTTTGGGACGACAGGCCAATCGAACTTATCAGTACAGATTGACCATGACGATGCTGGCAACTGATTGGGGTTGCGAATCATCTGCCGACGCGCACCTTCTGCCTCAAAAATGAAGCGTCTTCGTACTGCTCTTCAATCATCTGGTTGAAGTATAAATGCTGAAGGCCGCATCGCAATTTGAGACTTGAGATTCGCGCGCTGCTTTCGATTGAATCGTCATTCTGACAACGCCTAGTGTTTGAATTCTCAGCTTCGATGACCGCAATGGAGAAAGATGAGGAGAGAAGGGACAACGCGCCAGGATGTGTCAGAACTGCTTCCCCTGGAGTTGGAGAAGTCAAGGACTATGTCACTCACGATGGAGACGCCGCTCTCGAATTTCTACGCCAAGAAGCCGACGTTCGTCCCATGACAGTCGAAGACGAGAAAAGATTGGTTCGAAAAATCGACTGGATGATCATGCCCATCATGTGGGTGTGCTACTGTCTTCAGTACCTGGACAAGACATTGATTAATTACGCCAACGTCATGGGTCTTCAGGATGATACCGGAATGTCGAAAGACCAGTTCAGCAACCTCGCCTTGATATTCTACGTCTCATATCTGGCGTTCGAATTCCCGCATGCATATGGAATGCAGAAATTGCCGACAGCCAAGTACCTTGGAGCCATGGTCTTTCTATGGGGCGTTGTCGTGACAGTGACAGCTGCTTGCAAGAACTACGGTGCTTTGGTGGCGACAAGAGTTCTTTTGGGAGTGTTCGAATCTGCAGTTGCTCCAAGCTTGATCTTGATTACCAGCATGTGGTACAAGAGGCACGAGCAGCCGCCTCGCGTCGGGCTGTGGTATCTCGGTGAGGCTTCCGCATGCGACCCACTAGAGCGCATTGTTAATCTGCTGACCGCGGACAGGTGTTGGAAGCGGGACTATCATCGGCAGCCTCGTGTCGTTCGGGTTCCAGCATGTTACTAGCAGGACATTCTACTCTTGGCAAATTATGTTCTTGGTATGTTGATCCCACACAATCATACGCACCAACGTGTACTGACCTGTTTCAAGACTGTCGGCCTCGTCACTTGTACCGCAGGCATTGTGGCATACTTCTTTCTCCCAGACAACCCCATGTCGTCACGTTTGACGTACGAAGAGAAGGTGTGGGCGATTCGACGCCTGCGTGAGAATCAGACCGGCATCGAGAACACTCACTTCAAACCTGCACAAGTGGTCGAATGTTTCATTGATCCTCAGACGTGGCTCATCTGCCTTGCTACAATCGCATCAAACGTACCCAACGGAGCTGTCTCGAGCTTCCAGGCCACAATCATTAGGAATTTCGGCTTCGACAGCAAGACAACCGCTCTCCTTCAAATCCCATCCGGCGTAATCTCAATGATTGCTATTATCATTTCGACACAACTTGCCGGCAGATACAACCAGCGTGGCCTACAGATCATCGCGCTCGTGCTGGTGGGTGGTGTGCTCGGCGGTGCTCTCATGGCATTCCTGCCAGAAAATCACAAAGCTGGCACGCTGATCGGCAATTATCTCACCAATGTGATTGGAGCTTCGTTGCCTTCGCTGTACTCCTTGGTAGCAGCCAACTACGCTGGACATACGAAAAAGGTACGCGGACTGCTATACGTCCCCTCGTAGACATGAACTAATTGGAATTAGGTCACCATGAACGCCCTGCTACTTATATCTTTCTGCTTGGTAAGGTCAATTTTGCGCAGGTAGAATGAGTCACTTACTGATGACCATCCTCCAGGGCAACATCTTCGGGCCCATGTCCTTCACTGGACAAAGCGCGCCAGACTACATCCCGGCGAAAATCACCATAATCGCCACCTGCGCCGGGACTTGTGTATTCGTCGTCTGCCTCCAGGCGTACTATATCACGGAGAACAAAAGACGCGATAAGCTGGAAGCTGAAGCCGCGGGCCGAGATGAGGACGAAGCAGCGTTCATGGATAAGACTGATCGCCAGAATCAAGGCTTCAGGTACCAGTTGTGAGATTTACATGGCACGTAGTCTTGAATGTCCCAGATGGCCTCAAAACTGCATACGGACCTTGAGTTTGTCGCCTTCCACAATCTCGTCTTTCCTGGACATGAGCTCTTCCATATCCCACGGACAGCTGATATATCTTCCGCCAAGCCATTCTCTTCGTTCCGCAGCGAGCCATGCAATGGTATCGCCTGCGATCTCTGGTTTGTGCGGCAACTTGTTACGCAACTCCTCAGGCTCGTTAACAGTCATTTGGGTCTTGATCGCTCCTGGGTTGACGCAGAAGGCAAGTAGGCCGTCATCAACGTGTTCCAGATTCAGTGCTTCTGTCCAGCGGAGTACGGCAAGTTTCGATGATCTGTAGCTGGCACCGCCCTTCCGCACGCTCAGGGCTCCAGAAGACGATACATTGATCATGGTACATAGACCGCCATGGTGTTTGCGTGTGCGAATCTGCATGGGTAGGAATGCACGAGTCATATTGAAAAGACCATGAACGTTGACCTCCCACGTTCTCCAGTACACATCTGGGTCCGCGTCCAGCACAGATCCATATGGTTCTTGATGTGCAGCATTGTTGACAAGAACGTCCAGCCGGTCTTCAAAGGCTTCAGAGATGGTCTGTTGGAAAGCCAGTACGCTCTCCTTTTGAGAAATGTCGACACGGCCGCTGAGTACTAGTGGTTCCGGACGACCTGCTTCCGCAGCAGCAGCCTTGAGTTGAGAGACAAGTTGATCAGAGACTCCGTGAAGGTCTATCACAGCAATGGCAGAAGCACCAGCCCGTGCAAAGGCCTTAGCAGTTGCATAGCCTACGCCATCCTCCCACGTTGCTCCAGTGATGAGCACGCGGACTCCAGAAAGGTCTTGTGACAATGGCGAGATATATGAATAGCTTGTAGCATGGGTTCGGGCGGTGAAGTCGCGCCGTGCGGCAGGAGGGTTACTTGTAGACATTGTAGGCGTAATTGTTGCTCTCGTAGCTACAGACCAACAAGCAGCAATGTTCTGTACTCGTGACGTCGCGACACTACCTTACTCGTAATTGTGCAGGGACAGCGCCCGTTCCTGCCCGAGCGATTAGTGAACTCACATTGCCTCCACTTCACGTGTCATGCCGTCCTGTTGCAAGAATAGGGCCACTGTACTCAAGGATCACCCAAGAGTTTCGTGACGAAGCCCTCAGAACCTCAGAGCAACCGGCTGGCCGTATGCCGCAGCCATCCTTTCACAGCATCTACGCAGCTTTCTGTCTCTACTGTCCGCGCATCTGAGTCGCGTGCCTCGCACATCTATCCAGTCCTTCGTCCCTTCTCTTCTCCCGAACCGAACATGCCAGTGCGCGGGGCTCCATCTTTCCACAAATTCAACGATGCTCGTCAATGACCAAGACACCGTTGCACTGGGATCAGTGGACTTCGTCTGCGGACTTCTCTGCAATGAGGTCCAAGAGGTAGAGCGGCTATTCTGCTTCTTGACGATGCTGAGTTAACATGGTTCTGTCGGATCAGACGTCGATAATGAGATTGCACCTGAGTGAGCGTAGGCGAGCGGTGGAAGATGTGGTGGGTATTGTTGTTGTTCAGGACGAAGGACTCGGGGCATATGGCATACAGAGCCGTCAAATATTGATGAATATTGACTGGATCCCGATCAGATTGCACGCCAAGCGCTATCTTGAGAGGAAGACGCGCGCTTTCCACTTCTTCTGAACAAAACAACAACAACCGCCAACACACCGCTTTTGAATTTTACGAAGACGACGTGGCAAATCGGCGAGGTGTGGTCGGTGATATGCGATAGCACGGCTATGGAACAATGTTCAGATCATGACATCGGAGTACGACTGGAACGAGACTCACCTGTTACTCAAGGCTCATCAAATCCAGTGCGAGAGGGACTACCGCGATCATGTATTTCCAGGTGCTATGACAATGCGAAATCCATTACCGCGCCATCGACCATTCGCCTCCAAGCTGCCACGATAAGTGCAATTAGCCTTGAGCTTACCCCTTGAGAAACAGCCACCTCGTAAGACACGACGTATACTCGCTGGCGCTTCAAGGTTCTCACGACCGTCATTCGCATTGTACGGGAACTTGTACGAAGGCTCTGACATATTCTTACCCCATAGCGTGGAGCACCATTCCCACACATTGCCTGCCATGTCATGACACCGGAAAGGTGCCGCTCCGCCAGCAAAGACACCCACTGCGCAGGGTTGATTCAGTCCTAGCTCTTCCGAATTACAAGCGTCAGTTTTCCAGCCTGCGCCCCAAGGATACACATTGCGTCCAGTCGCGACGATTTCGAGATCTCCTTTTGCTGCAAGTTCCCACTCAGGTTCTGTTGGCAGGCGCACTCTTTGATCAGTCGCAATTCTACCCGATTGATGCCAGACTTTGGTCAACCATTCATAGTACGCAACTGCGTCGTACCATGTCAGATCGGTCGCTGGGACGTTCTGTCTTGCTGCATCATTCTGTTCCGGGCTGGACCAGTTCCGAGCAGTCTCTTGAATAAACTTCTTGTACTCTCTCACTGTGATGGGGTATCCCCCAATAGCAAATTGTCTGACAACTACTTCATGAACTGGCTCTGAATTGGGATGCTCTGGTGAGCCCATGGTCAATCTCGAAAGGGGAACAAAGTGCAGAGCCACCAAGTCGCGAGGGTCCTCAAGCCGCGATAATGCAACACTCGCAGCAAGGCGGTCGGACAGCTCCATCTTCCCCTCTTCCAGTACTGCCAAATTGAGATGCAGAACCCTCTCTCGGAGATCAACAGTGGGTAAGTCATGCTCCGCCAGGAGAAGTGCAGCGCGCTGGGCATGCAGTCCAGGACTCCTCAGCAATGATGACGCCAACTTGTCAAGCTCTTCGGGATCCGTTTTCCGCGCAATGACGCTACCGACAATTTCACTTGCTTGTCTAGAGTCGCTGCTGAGGATAGCTGCCGTCGCCTGAGGATCTTGGCCGGCAAGGTAGCGAGCAGCGAGCAGACTGCTGATAGCATATAATGCAGGAGTTTCGGAGCCGACGATGTGCTCAACCGGGCTCCGCGAAAGCCCCAATCGCTCAAGAACATTGCCCAAAGCTGCTTGCTGAAGTTCCTGCGCCTGAGTACCGTTCTTGACGACTGCCGCTAACCAAGCATCGATTGTCGCTTCTGCCGATTCACCAGGATGTCCAGCTTGCAATGCAAGTGCGAATACCAAGGGGTTTGCCGCCGCCGAACCTGTTGGAAGATTCATCCGATCGGCGGACAGTTGCAAATGCTTTTGGCGAAATGACCTACGCTGTGCGAGCAGGAACGGAGACAAGCTATGCTTCGCAACCTGAATGGGCAGTTCCAGACTAGCCAGTGACTTTGCATCGCCCAGCATCACCACGCGATTCTCTTCCCCGGCCGCGGACACAACTAGGGAGGTTACGTCGGCGATGAGACGCGTTGCATTGCTTCCAGCATGATCTACGTCATCTAGAACGATCAAAAGCCCTCTCGAATCATGTCGTGAGACATGCACCAGGAGTTGTGGTACCGTCTCCTCGACTATCCTCTCGAAATCGCCCGCGTCCGCAATTGGGAAATAGCATGGGAGTAATTCAGGCTTCTCCCATAGTTCTGAATGAGCATCGCCAGACTCATTGCGAATCAATGGCAAGTCCTCCTCCGATACCAAATGATCCTCAGCAACGAATCGATGACACAGTGATTTTGCAAACGTCGTCTTGCCGCTGCCACTCTCTCCCGTGAGCAACAGGAACCTGTTGTCTCTAACCAGTTCAAGAGCGGAGTAGTGTACAGGCGCATCCTTGTTGTCGCTAGTCTTGCCTTTCCTGAGGCCTTTCGCTGCCTTGTCCTCGTGCGTGAAAGTCGAAAGTAGTGGAATATATCCTGTAGCCAAGTCCAGAACGTCGCCGCTAGGGAGAACAAGTAATGGCTCGTGTCCGAAACGTTTTGCTTTCTGACGGAAGTCTGCAGCGATGTCCATATTGAACTGATCCGCGAAGAAAGAGCGTATTCTCCTGCATCGACAGTCAAAACGAACGTTAGACTTGGCTGCAAGAGTTGAAGAACCGTCGGTCGTCTATTGTTGTAAGCAAACGCCGCCAGCGAAATCAGTCTAATGGATGAACACCGGCTGTGGCGTTGCACGCGGTTGGGTATACCTTGCAATCATCGCTAGTATGGCGAATGGCACCAAGTGGACACTCTGGCAAGACACATGGCCAAATGCGGCAGTTCAATACAAGTGTCCACACTCTGCGAAGAGTCGTGACCTTCACTGGGATGAGTATGTTGCTGCTGTCTTGCTGTACTGCTAAATCTGCTGACATTGTAGCAACACTGCGTTGAATACATCGGTCATGCGCAGCCTGGTGTATGAATGGCATGCAGTGGAGCCCGAGTGGGTGCATTATCATCTACTCCATCACTATACACGAGCCTTCCGTTCATGCAAATACTTGTGCGCCGTGACGAATCCAATGGCGAGCCCACCAAAGAGGATTAGGATTTGGTAGCCGTATTTGTACCTCGGGGCATCGTAAGTGGGAAACAAAACAACTGTGCTCTGTCAGTTACATGCTGCTTTCTGTCGTGAAGTTCGACTTACGAGGAACCCAAAGCACCCAAGCATAAGAAAAGACGTTCGCAACAGCCACAAGAAGCTGTCTCAGATTTGGATCTCCGGCATTGAGTTTGGAAGCCCAAGCCTAGGAAACATTGTCAGCACGGAACAAGATCGGCTCTGAAGAACCAGTGAAGACGTACAATGAGCACCGGCGTAGTAGCACTTCCAGCGTAAGAAATGTAATATGCGAACATCAAAGCCGCCTTGGGAATATTCCAGACAGATAGCAGAATGTTGGACAAGATCATGATGCCGAGCAGACTGACGATGAGCCAGTAGAATTTGCCAGTGCGATCTGCAAGCATGCCCCAAGCAAGAGTAACGACAATTGCCAGAGCATTGCCTCCTGTAGGCAAGTAGTTGATTTTGTCGACGCTGTAACCCTCGGCTTTGAGCCACAAGTTGAAGTAGCTTGTCGCAGTATGGCAGGCGGCGATCATTCTAGGCCAGCTTGTGTCAGCGAGGGTCTCAGATTTGGCGTATTCGGGTTATGTCACTCACACATACGACCATACGAACACCCACAGCTGCCATGTGGCTAGTACGCGCTTGATTTCTTGCCACGTCAACTTGACTGGCGCCTGGTGACCGAACTTCTCGACACGCTCAATGCCGTATCGGATGTGCTGCGAAGCATAAGCACAATACTCCTGCGCAGGATATATCGGATGATGAACATACCTCTGCAGACCAATAGAACGCTCTTGTGGTATGTGGCTTGTCCGGCAGCAAGATGAAACCCGCAACAGCAATTGGAATAGAAATGACACCATCCATCACGAACAGCCATCTCCAACCCGCCAAGCCATGGCGTCCATTCATGCCATTATACAAACCAGCTTGCAAGTAGCCACTGAACATGCTCGCTATGAACTCGACTTCCAGCAAGATTGCGGTACGCTTCGCCAGTTCTTGAGGTCCATACCATGACCCGAGGATCGCAACATAGCCCGGAAATGCGCACGATTCGAAGAGTCCTGTGAAAAAGCGAAGCGCGTACATCTTTTACCGGTCAGCTCGTGATCAGGCTTAGACGCGCTGCCGTACTCACAGTCTCTATGTTCTTGGCGAATCCCATTCCTATGACCAGTGCGGACCACGCAACTTCACAAGAGGGTATGAGGATCGAGGGTCGCACGAATCGAAGCTGGAACATTTGCGCTGGCACGCTGCCGATAATGATCCCCAGTGCAAACCAGGTGTTTAGCCAATTTCGCTCGTTGCCATACAGGTGAAGGTCTTCTTTCATGCCGCTGACGAACGCATTGCCTAAATCGATTGCATTAATGGCTGTGATGTTCCTCGGAGCCCATTGAACTTACTGTAGTTCGTCTGATCGAGACTAGCCAATGTCAGCGTTTCCCTAACACAGCTAAGCAAAGCACTCACTATTTGATGAAATAGCCCAAGCATACTATAGGACTACACAGAGAAGGAAGATTAGTCCGCCTGCACGAAATTCCCCATTGAAGATGTTTGCGCACAAGAGTCCAAGATCCAGTCGTCGCACATAGCGTCGATATTCCTCATCGCCATCAGCGGAGTCCCATATGAAGGACAAGATCTTTCGCCACAAAGGTGGTTCTGATTTCTGCACGGAGACTTGGTTGACTTCGATCGAAACGGCGTCCTTGGGATTGTCATCATACGTGTGGTCCACAGTACCATTGTTCATGCTCGTTCGGCCGGCTTGATTTCTGGGAGCTTCTTCATCCATATCGACTGGGTTTCAGGAACCGCGCATACAAAAGCGACTGGTTGATCTGATGAGAACTTGTACACGACGAAGACTGTACCTGTCTGAGGCTGTCTCTGGAACCCTGCAAGGCCAGCATCGTGTTGAGCATGGTGCCCACGTGGAGATGTTGAAGCGAAGTGGATCTGCTTCGCTGAGCTTGTCGCTGCTTGCCCGCGAGCGGCCTGCTGGATGCGTATTGCGTGCTCTTGGCCTTGCCGAAGGAGTACATCCGCGTGTGATAAGGCGAGGCAAGCATGAAGCCGAAGATCACCAAGCGACAAGCGCCATGGTATCATTCTGGCCCACAATGTCGAGGCTCATCGTAGACTCTCGCGTGAAGCATCCTCCATCACTGTGACCCAGATCCCTGGCACACGGCCTTGCTGCAGAGTGTGATCGGCTCTGAGGCGTGAAGAAGCTCCAAGCAGAAGGAGAAGTTGAGAGGAAGTCGCACAGTCGCACTCCCAAACCAGACCAGAATCTGCGCAGTACTTCTCAGCACGCTCTGCTGAACACCACAATGCCAACCACGACCAAGTCACTCCGCATCGCATTGGAAAACGTTGACTTCCGCCTGCCAACACAGGTCACAGACGACAACAGCGTCCTCGCACTCAAATCACTAGTCTTCGAGCCACTCATCACATGGCGCCCCCATGGCGAGTTCAAGCCAGGTCTTTTCGCATCGTGGACAGCATCACCCGATGCCCGAATCTGGAGCTTCCACATTCGTGAAGGAGCAACTTATCACGATGGCTTGCCGTGTAAAGCAGACGGTATCGTAGATTATATCAAGTGCTTTCTTGATTCCACGGACTACTTCGGCATGAAATGGAGTTATGCCAGGTATTTCGCCACAACAGCATTCTCCGCAGCAGACGAGAGAACAGTGCGAGTGGAAAGCGTCTCACCTTTTGCCGACTTGCCGCAGATCTTCAATGACTTCTGGTCCTGTCGAATTGACAATGATGGCAAACCCATCCTTGGAACAGGACCATATCGAGTAGCCGATTTCTCAAGGCAGGACGGACGAGGCCACGCCGTTCTCGAACTGATCGATGCATCTACCAATTCTCATCTGCCCACAATAATCACGGCGATACATGAGCCCTCCGCTTCAAAGCGCCTCGCTCTCCTGCGTGATGGCAGCGTTGATCTCGCCCTCAATCTCGAGCGAACTTCCGATCTCAGCTTACTCGACTTCCAACCGCCGCTGCTGTGGGGCCGACAAACCAGTACACTTTCCGTAATCTACTACCTCAACAACTTCACTGGTCTCTTCGCTCATCCCTCCGCTCGCTTGGCGGCCAACCTCGCCATCTCCAAGACGGATCTGATCCAGGATGTCTACCATGGCCTTGCCACACCCGCTGCGACAGTGGTGAGCCCCTTCCATCTCGGGTTCCGCGAAGCAAACTTGTCTCCAATTCCCTATGATGCCGCACTCGCGCGCTCTCTCCTTTCGTCACTCAACCTCTCCGACTTACCTGAGGACCAGAAGGTGCCCACAAGCATTACCCTACGTACCCCAACTTATATGCCGGAACATGCGGAGAAGATATCCGCATTCGTTGCCTCCTCGCTTGAGGCTGTAGGTTTTCCACCCATAGAAGTCAAAGTGGAGTACAATCGCCCCGAGTATGCGCGGTCTATCGGATTGAACAAAGATCTTGGGGATCTAGCACTGTTTGACTCGACTCCGAATACGACATTCCGAGTCTTAGACGACAAAGTGTCGCAGAGGAAGAGTGAAGAGAAGACATGGTGGATGGGGTACCGTGATGAGGAGTTTGAGAGACTTTTTCACGATGCAAGGAACCTAGGAGCGGATGTGCAAGTTGCTGACGATAAGGGTGGAAATGGCCAAGGGAGAGCGGATCTGTATGCAAAGTGTTTGAAGAGGTTACAGGAGAATCCGCCATGGATTTATGTAGCGCATCCTGATGTTGTATGGGCTGCGAGAGAAGGTGTCGATGTTGACATTGGGCCGACTGGTGTTCTGAAGATCAAGTAAAGTGAAATAACAAATTACAAGTAAGTACACGGTAGGACAGCTGGAGTAGAGGAGTGCACAGGCCGCCAAGATTGGACAAGGAGCGGAAGAGTGGAGCCGTGTGGGGGAGAAGTGAAACTCCATCGTGAGACTTTCTCTCGAATGTCGTCGCATTGCTCACCATGACAGTCGTCGATTTGAGATCCATCGACAATGACACTTCCGTGTAGGCTGGAGCCATGTCCTGCCGACGCACTGCTCGCCTGGCCCGCCTGAGAGCCAATCGTGTCCCGCGCGAATGACATCGGTCGTCCAATGGCACGAATGACATCACCCGGATGAATGAAGCAGCTGAGGTCGATTGGGAAGGTAAAATGGAGCGGCAAAGACGATGAGGCGGCAGCTGCGATTTCAAACAATGCTCCGCCGTTATCTCCTAAGACCGCTTACAAAAGCTCCTACATTTCCCATCCCACTCACGTCAGCTCAACGATACAATTTCCACACCACACCACACGCAGATATGAGAGTCCTACTTACCGGTGGCAGCGGCTTCATCGCTGCACACGTTCTCGATCACCTCCTCGAACGAGGCCACTCCGTCATCACCACCGTCCGCTCGCAGCAAAAGGCAGACAAGATCAAGGAAGCACATCCCAAGTATGGCAAGGACAAGCTCGACTTCGCACTCGTCGAAGACATCGCACAAGAGGGAGCCTTCGACAAGGCCGTCGTGTCAGACCCGCCATTCGAGGCAGTCATCCACACAGCCAGTCCCTTCCACTTCAATGTCACCGATGTGCAGAAAGAGTTGCTCGACCCTGCAGTAATTGGCACGACAGGAATCTTGAAGAGTATCAAGAAGAGTGCACCGAGCGTCAAGCGTGTGGTCATCACCAGCTCCTTCGCCTCCATTATCGACCCTCAGAAGGGTGCACGGCCAGGACACACATACAGCGAGAAGGACTGGAATCCGATTACGCAACAAGAGGCGGTCGAGAACCCAGCTGCAGGCTATCGTGCCTCCAAGACCTTCGCTGAGAAGGCAGCCTGGGACTTTGTCGAGAAAGAAAAGCCAAACTTTACCCTCTCGACCATGTGCCCACCTCTGGTCCTCGGCCCGATAGTGCACTACCTCAATTCGCTTGACGCCCTCAACACATCAAACCAGCGAATCCGTGATTGCATGCTCGGCAAGTGGAAAGATGAGATCCCCGCAACCGGTATCTTCATCTGGGTGGACGTGAGAGATCTGGCGCTCAGCCACGTCCTCGCCGCAGAGAAGGCCGAGGCAGCGAATAAGCGATTCTTCATCACGAGCGGACACTTCTGCAACAAGCGAATTGCGGAAGTGCTCGCAAAGAACTACTCACAGTTCAAGGATCAGCCGACCGAGAAGACGCCCGGTGGTGGAATGCCGGAGGAAGGCATCTACGACATTGACACGAGCAATGTGGACACTGTGCTCAAGGGCTGGAAGCAGGTCGACTTTGACCAGAGTATCACGGATACTGTGAAGAGCTTGCAGGCTGTTGGTGGGTAGCTGAAATAGGTGGCATACATGTAGCCTGCTGTACCATTATGACCTTATCCGGCCTCGTGAATGGCTGCGTTGAATCCTGGAGGTAGCTATCAAGCTCAAAGACGTGGCGCGCTCTCTACGACGCTTCTTCCGTCGCAGCAAGAGCCTTTCTTACACGACCTAAAAGGTCTTCTGGATCCTCAATCCCGACGCTAATTCTTACCAAGTATTCAACAACGCCATACTTGGCCGCCCACTCAAGCTCCCTGGCATGCGCAAGCAGCGTATAAGCGCACGATAGCGTGAAATTTGTACCCAGAGACGGCCCTTTGGCTACTTCCAACGCATCGTAGAATGCCATCGCAGATGCAGGTCTATCGAAGACGATCGATAGCAGAAATCCATAGCCGGCTCTTTCCCTCCGGTGGCGGTCGTAGTATGACTGAGACGGGCTTCCTTTGGGATAATACACCTGCTCCACTTTTGGATGCTTCTCCAGCAGCTCCACGACAAGCTCAGAATTGCTGTTGGCCTTCTTCACTCTTTCTGCAAAGTCCAGACTGTTTCGCTCCATAATCACTGCATCCGGCGGAAAGTATGTGTCAAGGTATACTGCGTCCAACTTCGCTTTGAATTGCGAATAGTACTTGGACTTTGGATTGAGAGCAAGACTTCCGCCCATTGCGTTGCAAGCTCCACTGAACATTTTGGTCAAGCTGGTGCAGACGATGTCTGTGTGAGCGATCAGGTCAAGATTTACTGCAGTGCCGACGGTATCATCGAGGACGACAGCGAACCCGTACTCGCGCGACAACTCCCAGATTCTGGTCAAATTCGGCGATGCCAGTAATGGATTGCCGGGAAACTCAAGATATAATGCCTCATACCGCTGTGGATCTGCCTTGAGATCCGCTTCGAGTTGGTCCAGATCGGCGTCGGAGGCAGTGTACAGCGTGCAGGTAAAGCCGTGGATGTGTGATAATACTTTGAAAGTGTCGACGTACAAGAAACTGGACTTCAACTCAGTACTCGTTGCATATGCACCAAACAAGAGAGGACTCACCCGAAGACGGCAACGCCAGGTTTCCTCTCAGGGTCTCCCGACACAAGATATGCAGAGTAAGCAATGGCCGACATGCCGGTATGAAAGAGCCAGACATCGTTACCAGAGACTGTTTGCTTCTCGGAACAGAGCAGATAGGCTATCCGAGTGCGAAGCTTGGTCTTTGCTTTCGCTGACGAAATTGCTGTTGGCATATCGACATCAGGTTCGTGGCTAGCTTTTGTCCATGGTGCAGTTGAGAGCCAATAGGAAGCACACCTGCTGGAAATACCATACCCAGTATGTTGCCAGAGTGCTTTGGGCTCTCCTTTGGAGGAAGAGCCCCTGAAAATTACGGCGAATATTTCAGATGTGCCGTCTCCGCCTTCTCTGGCGTGGGTTTCGATCGGGCCCACATCACCAGCATGGTTGATCACAAAGGCACCGAAGGTATCGTCGTTGGACGTTTTCTCGAGATGCTTCAGACAGACCAGCGCCATGGCTTTTCCGGGAACTAGTAAAGCATCGAGATAATCGATATTTTCGATATTCGCGATGGCGTCCGCAAATTTGGATTTTGAGACATGCCGCACGACTTGCTGGGCTAAGACGCGGACTATTCGAGGCACAAAGAATCTTGGGTAGCCGGTGTTGAGTTTCTCCAAGACTTTCTCATCGCGGTAGGCCCATCCGACAGTGTCTTGCCATAGTGGGAGTGATACGCTCACACCCTGCGATCTGGAGCTCAGCGTCGGTTTGTAAGAGAAGTGAATGTACTTACGTGGGGATCTCCAGGAGGGAGGGAGCTTCCTAACTCTATTTGCATTGTGCTATACTCTCCCCTATAGTGTCCTTGGCGAAGCGTTCATGGGACAAAGGATTGAAGGAAGGAATCTCTCCGCAAGGTCTAGAACGACCAAAAGATAACCACATGTTTGTAAACTGGAGGTGACTTTCACCACTTGATCGGATCGCCGGGCGACTGTGTTTCCTAGCTGCAGTACCGAGAGGTAGCATGACGTGGAAGGCACAAACTGTGAGACGATTAGCAATGGTGCTACTGCAGGCGCGAGAAGCATCTTTCTCGTAGATGCTGATCTAAGGAAAGTTTGACAATTAATCATAACTTCTGGTCTTCAGCGAGCTCGAGGAGCAAACAACAACTATTGACTCCAATGCACGTTGTCTCGTACCTCCTGTATCCTACCACATAGAGTACCTATTCGACTCGTATCTTTGTGAACACGAATACCTCTTGGCGGTGTACATCAATTGGCAAAAGAGTGGGCTAATGCAACATTCGGAACCGGAAGCAGGGAGCTACTGCCGGAGCTACCAAATAAGCAATTGAAGATCACCTTTTTGTGTTTACCTAAATTGGTGTGTTATTTGGCAGCACATACAATCCGGTTCGCTGATCGGTCGACTGTATTGTCATAACTTGCTGCGCAAAGGGTGTTTCGTTCGCTGTAGCTTGGTCGGAGGTATTGGGACTTTATCTATATTTTGCCCTGTACTCAGTGTACTCACTTTGAGTACAAGCTTGCTTACTTTCACTGAGAACGCTTAGCCAGACAAGAGTACTTCTGTTGGGCTTTCCATGCGGATGTCAGTACGGCGAAGCTGAAACGGCAGAATTGATAAGAGAGAACATGAAGTTGATCATGAACGCCAGCTCGAGCGAATGAGCGAGCCAGCCAATGTATTTCGTTTCATACACAGATGCATCTGATACCATTACGGCCCACCCATCAAGACTTCTCAACGTGAGCGACAGTGATATCAGCACCCTTCTGCGACGAAGTCGAGTTGATGCGGTTGCCCTCTTGAGACTCCTCATCGATAGCCTTTCCAACATCAACCTTTCCGAACAGATCGTCCATCTTCTCCAATGAGATACCCTTCGTCTCTGGGATGAAGAACCATGTGAATACGAACATGGTGAAACAGAAAGATCCGTAGATGAAGTATGCTCCGTATCCACCTTTTCCGACTGTGGCGATCATGTTTGGTGTAGCGCGGGCAACGACGAAGTTGAATAGCCATTGGGTCGCAGCTGCAATGGAGACGTTCAAAGCTCGGAGTCTGGCGGTTGGGATTTCAGAGACGTAGATCCAGCAGACTGGTCCCCAACCGAATTGGAAGAAGACGGCGAAGAGGTAAATGGCAACAATAGCGACGTAGCCGGCTGGAGGAACTGGAACGCCCTTCTGTGGAGGCTCGACGCGGACGTAGATGCCGATGTAGTACATGCAGAGTCCTTGGGCGATCGAGGTCCAGAGCAAACTCTTGCGGCGACCAAGAGAGTCGGCTGCGAGGAGCAGGAAGAGCGCGCATCCGACCATCTTGAGGACACCGTAGATACCAGTGGCGAAAAGCGAGGATTCGGTTCCGGTCAGGCCCAAGTTGGAAAAGATTTGGGGAGCGTAGTAGTTGATGGCGTTGGTTCCTATGCAGCTATTAGCAGCCTGCTCATTTCGATGAAGCACACAGACTTGACCTACCAGTCATCTGTTGGCAAATCATCAACCCAATACTGATGAGAGTTCGCTTCCTGTTGCCTGGAATGGTGAACATTTCCTTCAAGAGATCCAGGGCACCAGAGCCAGCGATCAGTCGCCTCTCGTACGCAAGTTGGTCAGACATCTCTTGAAGCTCCTCCTGGACGTATGGGTGGGTTGCTGGGAGGTTTCGAATGCGGGAGAGAACCTTTGAGGCATCGTCCCAGCGGTCCTTGCGTGCGAGCCATCGGGGCGTCTCGGTGCTGATGAACATGCCGAGGAAGAGGATAACAGCAGGAAGAGCCTGGAGAGCAAGCGGCACCACGTACTGAATCGTGCCGGAGGAGTGAAGCAGAGATCCGTAGTTGATCCAGAAGGCAATGCAGACTAGTAGTGTCAGTACGTTTCCAGATGTCTGTATGAGGGCAAATTACTCACCTCCAGTGACAATGAAGAACTGGTACATGCCCGTCAAGGCACCTCTGATGGCTCGCGGCGCGTTCTCAGATGTGTAGAGAGGTGTGATCATACTGGCAGCTCCAACACCGACACCTGCAATGAATCGTCCGATGTACATAACTGGGAAGTGTCCGGCTGCGGCAGCTTGCATGACGGATCCGACAATGGCGAAGAAAGCAGCAATCATCATGGCGATCCGCCGACCGAGCCTATCAGCAGCCCATCCTGCAACGAGAGCGCCGGCAAAGCAACCTGCTTGCAGTGTGGAGACGATGTTTGCTTCGAGGTTGGCGGAGAGGGTTGGGTTCTCGGACGCCAGAGGCAGGCCGTACTTTTGTCGAAATGGGTCGAGCTTCAAGACACCACCTGAACAAGAGCAGTCAGCGCCTGTGGGAGGATATTCGGAAAATTGTTCGAGCACGTACCAATGATACCGGTGTCCATTCCAAACAAGAAACCACCAAAGCATGCCTGCCGGGTGTCAGTCGCCGCAAAAGCCCTGCTCGTAGACGAATACACTCACACTTGCGCACACCACGAACACCCTCCAATTGTAAATCTCCTTTGGGTCATTTTTCATCGACTCATTGCGACTATCACAACATTAGCTCAACGAACCACATAGTCTGAGAGCATATCCTCACATAATCTTCTCGAGGATACCCATGGTGGCGGTAGTCGCTCAGTATCAGAGTGAGTGTAAAAGATACTCTCAAGCCCTCGAATGGAGCGAGACACTTGTGATGAAGATCCTTGAAGACAAAGAGCGGAGAGCTGGAGCTGCAAAGATGTGAGCAGGTGAGCAGGCAGTTCTTTATCTACAAAGAGCTCTCTTACCACAAAGGCGGAAGATATCCCTGCCCTTGGCGGCGTTGGCCGGTGCAGTGAAGTCCGAATAGCCAAAGAGGCAATAGACGAGTGGCGTCAAACGCACTAGTCTGCCTGTTTCCGGTTCGCTTGGTGCGTCGAACGCTGTCTAGACAGGATCTCACATGGGGAGGAGAAGCTTGTCTTGCATGCGAGCCAGTATGGACCAAGTTGTCGTGCCGAAGTGCAATGTGTTGCAGGTTGAGCACCTTAGCGATTCACGCGGAGTAGCCCCATCCGCGCTACGCCAGGATCAAAGGAACGATTGGGTGGCGCTTTGGGGGTCACTGTCCAAGGCCTGTCCAAGCGCTGAGGCGCACACCGTAGGACGCTTCCCCGCAATCTCAGTTCCGTGTGGAGGTGCGTGGAGGTGAGGGCTGGGGTACAGCCAAAGGATGCTATCATGTGCTCTTTGCCAAGCGAGATTTTCCATCAATGAAACGCCTGCACGCATCCGTGCACGAGACACGATGACCCCCATATCTGGTGTCGCGTGGCGGGCACGAGGTGAACAATGTCCAGATCTAGATGCACGTGGATCGTGGAGGGCGCATCTGTCTATCTTATCTGCTCGTAGTCATACAGCGTGTAGTGAATATCCAATCATACATGAGATCTATGCCTTGCGTGGTGTTAGTCGGACCATGAGCGGCTTTTTTTCCCACATAATGTACGTCTTTTGGTCGGCCCATCGCTTGCTCTCTTCGCACAGCGTCAAATCAAAATTGTAAAGCGTCTTGGTCAGTATCAATCGCATTTCGTGGTATCTGCTTAAGTGGTCAGCGATCTTCACCCTCATCATCCGGTTGTCGACAAACTCACGCCATATTCTTGCCCAAGCAATTCCGCGGACCAGTAGAGAACGGCTGGAGCGCATGTTTTTTGTCCTCGGAATATTTTGCTCCCTCTGGATCATTTGGTAGCCATCGCTCTGGCACGAAAAGCTCAGGGTCACGGAAGTTGTTTCGATTGTTGAAAACAGCCACGTTCGACACGCGGACTTTGCTCTACACCTCGTTAGCTCGATCGACGTCCCGTACACGCAGAAGAATCACATACTCCAGGTGGAACCTCATGGCCGTCCACAACAACAGGTGCTCCGGGTAATGCGACACGCGGCAGACCCTGCGGCACAGGAGAATACATACGCAGCCCTTCCTCCAGACAAGCATGAAGATACTCCAACGCCTGCAATCTTTCCACAGTGATCTCTTCCTCGCTCGCGAAAGCGCTGCGGATCTCCTGGACCAGTCTTTGCATCTTCGATGGATTTGTCAAGAGACGGAAAGTGACACCACTCAGCAGCGTTGCCGTCGTTTCTGTCCCAGCGATCATGAAAATCTCTGCATTCGCATACATTTCCTTCTTCGACAAGCCACGGCCTTCCTCCTTGCCGAGAACAAGCCCCCAGATATCTGGTCTGGCATCTTGCTTCTCAAGTCGTCGCTCCACCCGCAGACGTGAAAAGTCTGCATGCAATTGCATCTGCTCCTTGATAGAATTTGGCATGCAGTATTTCAGCAGAAACTTGTCCAAGGATGGCGCGAGCATTCTCATCGAATGCAGGATTACACCGAAATGCAACCCGCCAAATATGGCAGCCACCCAAGGGTGATAATCGGAGTTGTCCAACATGCCCAGCGGCTCTCCAAATGTCAAGTCGCCCATGATGTCGAAGGTTGTGCAATTGTATAGTTTCACCATGTCGTATTTCTTGCTGGGATCGTGGCGTATATTGCTGATCATTTTGTCGATGTGAGTGAGGAAAAGTGGTTCCTGGAGCTTTAATGATCGATCGGAGAAGGCGTGACTAAAGATCTTTCTCATCCGCGCATGATTGGCGTCGTCGGAGTTGACGATATCGCGTGTGGTTGTTCCCGGATTGGTGTAGAAGTCTTCATCCTTTTGAAGAGATCCGTAGCCGGCCTTCTTGAACCCATACACATCTTTGTATGAATCGGCGCTAGAGAAGGACAACTCGTTCGGGGCCAGGCGGACGACCTCGCCGTATTCATCATGGAGTTTGGTGATCCAAGCGACGAGGTCGCCTTTGAAATTTTGGCGAACATAGGGTATCGAACTGGCCCTGCAGGCAACTGGGCCTGGGAATTTCGAGAGTGGGTGGAAGAATAGGTTGTAGATATAACCAAGGAGTTGATATGTGATTAGTAGTAGGAACAATGCAAGCACCGCGCCGCTGAGGCTGGTTGGCAGCAGCCGTATCGTATGGTTGTCAGTCATGGTACGCGTGGAATGATCTTACTCGTGAGTATCAAGACAGGTCGACATGGCTTATTATAATAGCTACGTGAGCTGGGAATAAGAGTGCGCGTACGCCACTACCGGCAGATCTTGAGCTTGGCATAGGAAGTTTAGGGCCAGGCCTACCACAGGGGCAATGGATTATACCAGTCGACCAGTTTCACCGGCACTGTGAGGTTCCGATGCCTGTGGACAAGCAAAAATGGACGACAGCATATGCACGCAACACACTTTCGGGAGCATCGCGAGGAGAATTGTACAGCTGCTTCTTCGATTTACCGGACACACATGACGATGTTCCGCGTTCGGTGGGCCTGTTTCAGCTTAGCAAGTGCGAGCTTAGCAGCTGCGACCTCGTAACAAATGCGAGCTTTGCTGACTCGCTCAGAATCCACAAGTATGTGACTGGCGAAAGTGCGGGTAACTTGTTTTTGGCAGCATTCTCATCCAATGCCTTTGCGGCTCCGGTGGCTCATCACAGGCAGCAGCTTGGCAGTGTGCTTCACGATGTATACGACGAGATGTCATCTCCGCGTCGCGTGCAAAGCGGAGGCGGAGCAGGACCTGAAGACCGCTCTCCTCTCTGGGATCTGTGGCACTTGAGCTGTCACATCTTGAGCAGTGCGGAATAATGTGACCAGTCCCATCCGCGTCACACGGCTGTGTCTCCTACAGTCCTGCTGAAACGAACCAGTTGTCTATCTCTTGCAGATGCATGCAGGTTGTTGCTGCGACTTGCTCTTTCTGTCGGACGACTGGGCAACAGCTGTTCTTTCCCGGTCTTTCTGCTGGGGAACGAATTGTATTCGACGGCGCGAGAACAGGATGGTGATGTTGATGCGTGTGCAATGCAGTGCATTTAATAGAATTGGCTTCGTGCGGAAGGTGGGCTTCCGGCGGTGGGTCTGCTGTGCTCATGCCTGTCGCCATTCGATTGCACCACCTCTGGCGGTGGTTGCTTCCATCCTCGTCGACAACACGCTGTCTGTTGAAGTCAGAAATATTCGCTCTGCTATCGTACTGTCATCGTCAACATCAGTTGAACGCGACGGGCTCGCTGAGAGTCAGCAAACATGTGAGAGTTGGCCGAGGCCCGCCAACTGGTAGCGACCTCCTCACGTAGCCGAGGCCATGCCTGTTACACGACTGTCGATAATAGACACCTCACCTGTCCGCCGTTCATCTACATTCGCCTCTGTGAACTAGTTATCATCCAGTTCAAGCGTTCTCTTGCTTGTCCGATTACAAAATAATCAAAATGGCAGCCTCACGAGTCTCGCAGATCGTGTCCCAGCTGAACCCTTTGGCCAGCCCAGTGGACAAGATGTAAGAGTGAACTGTGGCAACAACAGAACCAATACTAAAGCTCGAGTACAGCACTCAAAAGAACCCCGACGATGTGGTCATTACCCTTGCCCTCCGCACGCCTCTCACCAAAGCTGGTCGTGGTGCTATGAAAGACACAACCTTGGACGGCATGGTGTTCAAGCTCCTCGAGCAAGTGAACGCCCAGTCTAAGCTCGACCCCAAGCACGTGGAAGATATCTGTCTTGGTAACGTCCGCGAAGGCAGCGCTGCCTACTACGTGCGTGCTGCAGCTCTCGCGGCCGGCTACCCAAACACATGTGCTGCGTCTGCCAGTGCTCGATTCTGCTCATCTGGTCTTACCGCCACTCAACATATTGCCACCTCCATCCAAGCCGGCATCATCGACTGCGGCATCGCCATTGGAGCTGAGCTGCTTAGCGATAACAGGCCACGCTTGGAGCGCCCTTTCGTTGATGAGATCATGGGCAACGCGGAAGCTCGTGACTGCATGATTCCTATGGGTGAGCAAATGCCGGCTATCGTTCTTGCCAATATATCTATTGACTTCTCTCCCAACAGGCGGCACGTCGGAAATTGTTGCCAAAGAGTTCAATGTCACCCGCGAGAAGCAAGACGAATACGCAGCTGAATCTTACCGCCGTGCTGAAGCTGCCGACAAAGCCGGACTTTTCCAAGACGAGCTGGTTCCCATTACCGTGATTAAGGACGGCAAGGAGACCAGAATCGAGAAGGATGAGATTCGCTACGGCACGACCTACGAGAAGATCGCTAAGCTTCCTGGCGCATTCAAGGACTACGGCGATCGCAGCACAGCTGGCAACAGCTCACAAGTGACTGACGGCGCTGCAGCAGTTATTCTCATGCGTAGATCAAAAGCTCTCGAGCTCGGCCAGCCGATTCTTGCCAAGTACGTCGGAACCGCTCTCGCAGGTCTGCCACCAAGGATCATGGGAATTGGTCCATCTCTTGCGATCCCAAAGTTGCTGTCCAAGTACAATCTTGACCTGCACAAGGACATTGACCTGATTGAGATCAACGAGGCTTTCGCTTCCATGGCCGTTTACTGTCGCGACAAGCTGGAGCTGGACTGGAGCAAGATGAACCCTCGCGGTGGAGCCATCGCACTGGGACATCCATTTGGTATGACCGGTGTGCGACAAATTGTAACGATTTTGAGCGAGGCGAGGAGGCAGAAGAAGAAAGTGTGTTTGACGAGCATGTGCTTGGGTACCGGAATGGGTGAGTCTTATCCGATGCAGCGAGGTTGTGGTTGTTTGACTGACTTCTTTCACCAGGTATGGCAGGATTATTCGTGAACGAGCAGCTTGATGGACCAGAGTCGAGTCCGACTGCTGAGGGCCGGAATGCAACTGCTCCAGGTATCATGAGGTGATGATCAGGTACTCAGTATTGATGGGGAAAAGTTTAGCAGCAATACATGCGGAAAATTTATGCCAGCTTTGGGCCCCGATGTTTGAAGAATCGTCTCCTCACGGATGATGGTCACTCCCGAACCAGACCAATGTGTGAAATAAGCCACAGAATGCCAGTTGGTGGGCTAGAGTGATGTGAAGTGATACAGGTTCAGGCTAGGAGGTATCGTCGAATTTAATGACTGACGAAGCCGAGACCTGGCCGTGACGGGGATGTGTGAGGCCATGTTTCCCGCCAAGACTGGCTCGACGGGGATGTTGCGAGACCCTGCATATGTCCTTACCCACCCGTGAACACGAGTTGCCAAACATAAGTCTCCTATCCATTCGCTACAGCTTGGACGAGGCAGACAAGCAGCCCTCGAGATGCCACAGGACATGTCAACACGACGATAATATCTGTTCCCTTTCCCGCCATGCGACTCCGCCATGTAGCGCAATCCAGTCTGTGGCGCATCACTCGCCGCTACCCATGGACCAAGCACATCTCGCTCTTCACCTCTGCCATCACGCTTCTCTGGTTGTACTTCATTCACGCCGAAGAACGGGGTATCTCCCACTCACATATTAAAACATGTGACTGGCAGCACTGGGAGTCATGGCATCGCGATGCACAACCTCACCGATCCGTCTTCATCGCTGACCCGCAACTTGTCGATCCCCACACGTACCCAGGACGTCCGTGGCCATTGTCGAGTCTAACCGAGTACTACACCGATCTGTACATGCGGAGGAATTTCAAGCTGATCAACCAAGTGCTGGATCCTGACAGCATTGTATTCCTCGGTGATCTCCTGGATGGAGGAAGGGAGTGGAGCACGGAAAGAGCTAGGGGCTTGAATACCGATCAGAGACAGGTGCTGATCAATCTGCTCATACTGGATGAGAAGAGAAAAGAGGGACAGAGACTGCTGGGTGATGGGACCACGGACCTCAACCAATTTGTGGCAGGTGAAAATGGCCGCTGGAGCAAGTACAAGCAGCAGCAATGGGATGCCGAGTACGACCGCTTCGCGAGGATATTCTTAGCCGAGGATCAGCTTTACCCGGGCGTGAATCGGAGCTTGCTGGCAGCCTGGGAGCAGCCTGAAAGTCCTGTGAGCATTGAAAATGGCGCGAGAAATGTGACATGGGATGAGTATGCAACTGCGGGAGGCAAGAGCCGGATCCTGAAGACAAGTCTACCTGGAAATCACGACTTGGGCTTTGGCAATGGAGTACAAGTGACTGTGAGGGATCGCTTCGAGAGTCATTTTGGAGAGTCCAACAGCATCTACGTACTTGGAAACCACACTTTCGTGAGCCTGGACACTCCTTCCTTGAGCGCTTATGACGAGTTCGTTCCGGACGTTGGAGAAGTCAGCGAGGAGCGCCGGCAAAAGTACAGTCACTTATGGAAACCCGCGAACGAGTTTCTGGATGGCTTGGACAAGACAGGCCCTAAAGTTGTCGCAGAAGAGCTTGAGCGGCTCTTCCCGGGTTCGCATCCTCCCAAGCTGTGGTCACACGACATTGTCGAGCACAAGGACGAGCGCGGCATCTTGGACAAGTTGAAGCCCGCTTCAGGACCTCACATGAAACGTGATGACGATGACTGGAAGCTAGCCCCGAGTGCGAAGAAGCCAACAGGGCCTCGGCTTCCTGTCGTTCTTTTGTCTCATGTCCCGCTCTACCGTAACCCAGACGTAGACTGTGGCAAGCTACGAGAGAGGGGAAAAGCGATACCGCTCTCTGCAGGCTATCAGTACCAAAATGTATTGACGCCCAGTCTGACGAGCATCGTTGGCAAGAAAGTCTCGGCGGCTGGCGACATTGTGCACATCTTCTCAGGAGACGACCACGATTACTGCGACGTTGATCATCGTTTCAACGTGGGCCGATACGACGATGCCACGAAAAAAGAACATGTTGTGATGCGGACTGTCCGCGAGGTTACAGTCAAAAGCTTCAGCTGGGCCATGGGTGTGCGCAAGCCAGCATTCTTGCTCGTGAGCTTGTGGAATCCTGTTGATGATAAAGGCAAGCATGTCGGAGACTGTATGGGTGGCGTAGCCGAAGGGTGCAAAACTGTCCAAACGGAACTGTGTCTGCTACCTGATCAGCTGAGCATCTTCATCAGCTATGCTCAGCTGCTGGGTCTGACTATCATAGTGCTCTTCGTGAGGTCAGTCATTATTGGCATTCGGAACCTCCCTGAGCCCGAGGAGGACGAACCTGAGCTGGACATCAACACTGCTCGCGAAAAGATGGGGCTTCCTCGATACCTTCCTCGAGGCAAACCATACGGACGTAATGGCTCAGTCAGTCCTCGGAAGACTTCACCGAAGCCCGATGAGAAGAAGGGTCGTGGTCGCGCAAGCTCAACGTCCACCGGTTCAGCCAACGGCAATAATATCAGCAATCAGCACTTGAGCGTACAGCGCTCCTACAATGCTCGTACAAGAACAGTGTCACCCGCACTAAAATCTGGCTCCCTCACTCCAAACCACTCTGGCTATATGTTGCCCGACCTTTACGAAGCCAACGGCAAGATGAACGGCAACGGCAGCTTGATTGACAAAGCTGGGTACTATCCCAAAATGCGCTGGCGGGACCCGGACGAAGATGAAGAAAGTGACGAAGAGTCACACGTAGGAAGCCATTATGGTGATTTGGACGACAGTCAAGCGAAAGGCGGGAAAGTCGGGCGAAGGAAGCCCAAATCAAAAGCACGCAGGGCGTTGGACGAATTTTTCAGAAGTCTCTTGTTAATTGCCGTTCCGGCTGCATTGTGGTATGGGTTTTTGATTAAGAATGGGTGATGTGTATATTGCATGAACAGACTCTTTTTTTTCCTCAGGCCACATCTGGACTGGCAACTGGTAAGTTCACAGACGGTTTTGATGTGCTGAGCTATTTTCAAGCCTATCCCACGCATGTACGGACTTCTCTTATTTCTGGCATGAGCACCGTGGGCAGCGAGAAAGCCTTGGGCCGATCTGGCAACAAGGAGAATGCAGCGATAAGAAGCAGCAAACCACTTCCACAATGGCTCAGGCGCACCTAGACAATCGCGCCTTTGATAAGTACAGCCAGGCTGATAGAGAAGGGTGCAAGACATTCCAGCACTGTGCAAACAAGGAAATTTCTGGCATCGCGGCTCTTGAGGACTTAATTGGCACTGGAGCTGGAGCCAGTACAGCATCGGCACAGCAACTCACACTGCGCTTGCTATGGCGGAGTACGATGCTGTTATTGGCGTTTTGCTAATTCTCATCTTCGTTGCATCCCTCATTCAATTCTATTTCGAAGCACAACATGCTGGCCTCTGGCCAGACCTGGCTGTCAGTAAGCAGCACTTGTTCGAAGCCGTGGCCAACCTCTGGTCTAGACCAGCATCGTCTCAGGAGCACAAGGCAGATGACAGACGCGGACCTGCCGATCTTGAGCAGCAGCCGGCCAGGAGAAAAAGTCAGCAACCACTGGAATATGAGACTCGCTGTGCGACAATGTGGTCGATCAGGAATTGTCGTTTGAGCTTCATCACTTGGAGTTCAATTGCTATGCTCCTTCTCTGGACAGTTGCGAGCATATTCAGTGCGAAACAGATGGATTCATTCGCCTTGGAGGCGCATAGCGTCCAGAAGGACCTCGATTCAGATATCGCTGGGGATGGGATACTCATCGGCCTCTTCATACCAGCAATACTGACTATCGTGAGCCTCGCATTTGGCCACTTTCATACTCGAGACGGTGCAGTCAAGGAAATCGGAATGGCGCACTTCGCCAATCTGGCTTCACTTTTGATCAACACTTTCAAGGCGGAGATAGGTGACTCCCTTGGACATCTAACAAGGGAGGAAAGACTCATCGCGGCGATCTCGATCGATATATGCTGTACTGGTCTACGAATGAGCTTTTCAGACAAAACAGTTCTGGCGTCGCGCGTTTTCATGACCCTATGCTCGGCGTCACGTCTTCTGGGATGGATCTGCATGGTCATTCTGCTTCAAAGCATAGCGAAATCAGCAGGACATCAATCCGCGTCATCATTGTATTGGTATGGATCGATTGGGCGGTACGAAGGGCCCTCCTGGAGCATATGGGCCTTGCTGGCAATCAGAGCTGTCTCATTGATTTCCGACACAATTCTTTTCACGTTCAAGCACACATTTGAGTTCGACAAGGCACAGAAAGGGCAGAGCCGACTTTCGCTGCATTTGTTCCCAAGTGTACGCGCAACCGCCTTGCTGAAGTACGTTGAAAACATACCGATACTGCTTATGGACGCAATGGCCGTGGTCGCGCTGACGAAGAACTCCTCCCGTGGTTCCTTGGCTGACTGGGGCCAGAGCGCTGCCCTCGCCACCGCTTTGACTTCAGCAGCACACTGGGCTCATCGTACAGTGTATGACAATATTCTCAAGTCTGACGATTTTGACAATAAGCGTCGCTGGCGCCCCTTGAGCTTGCCAAGTCTTGAATCACTCGATGCTCCTTTGAACGACACTGGCTACTGGATGCGTCAAAAAGAAATCGAGAGCAAGCAGAAGTTGCAGGAGGAGCTCGTTGAAGCATGTCGACGCGGCGATCCAACGTCGTTCGATGTTACGATGGAGCAGCTTGAAGACACAGATGTGAATTTTGTTGAACCAAACGAGAAGATGACTCCGCTCCTGCTGGCCATCGAGAATGGAAATCTTGGATTGGTCAAGAAGCTGAAGCATCTTCAAGCCTCATCCGAATACCTTGGCACACAATCGGCTGTCGCGTACGCTGCGGAGCGTGGGCGACACCAGATTTTGAATTACCTGATCAACGAATCAAACAATCCAGACAATCCGTGTTGCGTGTCTCGTGATGGAACTTCGCCACTGCAGCTAGCATGTAAGAACAAACGATGGGATGTGGTTGAGCTGCTGCTTCGTCATGCACCAGTCATGACTGGACTCACGTCGGATTGCGATGTGCTGTTTAGCTTCCTAAAAGACCTTATCATCGGTGGCCACCTTGCCGGCATCCAAAGATTCAAAAACGCCACAGCCTCGCGCCAAACTTCATTCCATCTAAAAGACCCAGATGGCTGGACACTTCTGCATTGGACATCCTCTCAAGCTGACCTAGCGATCTTGGAAGAGCTCTTGTGTGAGGCCGAAGATTCCATTGCAACTATTTTCATCGACATCAACGCGGTGAACAATGCTGGCATGACTGCTTTGCATATCGCAGCGCAGAAAGGCCATTCGGACATCGCTTCAAGGCTGCTGGAGTGTTCACATGAAATCAAGACAGATATCGTGGACAAACACGGACGATCAGTACTGTCGTATGCGGCAGGTTCTGGGTTGCTTGACATTGTTCAACGGCTGTCTTCTCCATTAGATTGCGGTGTTAGAGAATTGCCTGGCGACAAGACTGGACGCACACCATTGTCCTATGCCGCAGAAAGCTTCCACCTCGAGGTCATGGACCACTTACTCGAGATTGGCGCAGACCCGTATTGCTTCGACAACTCTCGCACCTTGCCAATGGCATATGCCTATAAGGCAATTATTGATAGATACACTCCCTCAATCAACGAGAAAAGATATACTCCGCGGGATGAAAGCAATTGGCGACGCAAATACAGACCGTCCGTGCGCAATGCCACCAAGGCCATGGCCGATACTGTGTGGGACCACTTCGAAACAATGGCCAGTCGGTGGATGTGCACGAAAGATCCAAGTGACGTTGAAAGGTGGAAAGTGGTATTGAGAGCAATGGCGAGCCATAAATCAGGACTTTCCTTCACTTCCTTTGGTTTTGTGACATTCTTGTGTCGTGCAAAAATTCTGGACCCAACCACTGCGGTATTCGGTGCTGAAGGTCCACTCGGAGACGTCAATTCTCATCTGCCAAAGTGCTTATTGTACTTCGTGGCCGAGCATAGACTGAAGGGTCTGGGCAAAGTACTAGATGGTTTTTGGTGGAGCGTCGAGGGAGCGAAGCTTCCCCGATGGCCACGGAACGGTCATGTCCCCGCCAGACGGGGGCCATGTTCGCAGATCTATTTGGCGAAAGCCATTGAGCTGGGGAATCTCCAACACGCTCAATTCATTTTCAAAGATCTCGAGTGCCACATCGACGACGATGAAGGTTTATTCATCAATGTTGCCGTCGCCTGCCAGCGGATCGAGAGCGTTGCTTGGGTCTTGAGCAAAGGCCCAAACCTCAGGCTCGGGGAGCGCACCCCGCTGGCTGTCAATGCAGCTTCACCCCCAAGTGAAGCGAAGAGAGCCATCACGGAACTGCTGTTGCACAACAAGGCCCCCGTAAATCCTGCTCGTAGCGGGCCTCCCATCGAGACAGATGTTCCTCTGTTCAATGCCGTCCAGTGGCACGATGTGACAGATGTAATCACGCCGCTGAAGCATGGCGCAAGGATGGATTTAGAAGGCAGTCGATGGAACACGCCTTCCATATTGGCCGTAGCTCTATACGGGCTACAGGACCATAACATCAAAGCCTGCCAAGCGACAATGATGGTCCTTATGGAACACGGTGCGCGTTTCAACCGGGCGGACCGCAGATGTATGCCACTCGACGATTACCAACAACTTCTCCACGAAGCCGAAAAGCCATTTCTCGAAGCCTTGATCAAGTCGGATGCGTACATCAAACCCACGCCAGGCTCGCCCATCATTCAGCGATTCAACGAACTTGATATAGATTTTCTACCCACCACGCAAGACATCAATTGGGACCCAGAAATTAAGCTCAGTTGGCAGAGTCTAGAGGAAAGTCCGGCGGACGCACAAAAGTTGGAGGCAAGCGTGGGCACGTTGTGGATGCTGATGCATCCTCGAGAGGGCGTGGTCTTGAAGACAGAAGAGGAGGCTCTGCGAGAACGGCTTACGGACCTCAGCGCCAGTGACGAAAGCTGGATTATCAACGAAGCCGTTGCCCGGCAGCCGAAATTGGATCTGAGTTCTCGTAGAAGTTCTGCTCTATTCTTGAAGAGGAGGTGGCCGGGAATGGAGGAAGGCGATAAAAGACCGGGAGGCTTCAGAAGAATTATAAGATTCCCCATGGACGAAGAGGACACGGGCGAAGAGGACGTGGACGTCGATGAAGAGTACGTGGATGTGGACGTGGACGACGAAGACGACATGGACGAGGCAGACATGGACGAGGTAAACATGGAAGTGGTAGACATGGACGAAGAGGACACGGACGAAGAGGACGCGGATGAGTAAGACGCGGACGAAGACTGAAATTCCAGCATATGATCAGCACTGGGAACTGCACCCCGACCAGCGAGACGACCGTGCGAAAGAAGTACCTTGAGCAGCAATTCGAGCATGGCAACGACATATGACATTCGAGCAATAGACATGCGTGCACAAATGGTAGCATAGTCTCTTCTAGGCATCGAATGGGTCCGAGAGGGCGAGAGGCCCGATAATTGAGTCCGGCATTGATGTGCTTTCGATAAGATGCCACTCTGCCTAGTGATTTCTTTTTATTTTTGTTAGCGTTCGCCTTGGGATCTCTGCACCTCCATACATATTTAACCGCGGAAGCCTGTAATCCACACAATGTGCATCTCAATGTCATGAGCATCTTCCATGCTAAAATCTCCATTGCCAAATTTTCATCTCCTCCTCCCAATAACCCCCTTCACAACACTACTTCCCTTCGTCCCCGGCTTTTTCACCGCACTCTTCCCAACAACCCCATTCCCACTTCCCACACCATTCTTCTTCCCCGCCGCAACACTCCTCTCCCTCTCCTCTTCTTCCTCCTTCGCCTTCCTCCGATCAACCTCAATCTGCAACTCCAACTCCGCCTTCTTACTATACTCAATTTCCCTCCTCCCCTTCCCACTACTATACCCCTTCTCCTTGACCGAATAAAACACACCACCCAAATCCGCCAACCAATGCGCATCAACCGCCGTCGCGACAGACATGTACTCCTTACTCGTGAGAATAAGTTCATGGTACACGACATAATCTGGCGGATCACCAGAATTGTACAATGCGGAGGTGGGATGTAAATTCATAGTGACGCTCGTTCGGAGATTGACGTATTCGCCTAAGCCTTTGCGTTTCGCGGCTTGATGGTAGTAGCCAGAACAGATACACTCTCTTACGACATCAAGATCGTAACCGCAAGTTGAAATGTCCATTTTAGAGGATTTCATGATATCGGTGATTTGCTGTTTGATTTCTTCGGCTCGACGAAGGGCTTTGGGATGGAGAAAGTGTTTTACGCACCAGCCATCTTTGCGTCCGTTGAAGACCCATTGTTGGTAGACGGTGAGGAGGGTTAGATGGTCGGAGTCGTGGACGAAGAATTTCTCTCGCGCGGCATCGGCTTCTTCAAGGCGTTCTTTGGGGCGGTAGAAGACGGATGGGACGGAGAGCATCGAGACGATGGTGATCATTTCTTCGGCGCAGTTGTATGTGGTTGATGAAGTGATGACAAGTTTGGCGAGGGATGGATCCATGGGGAAGGATGTCATCAGGCGGCCAAGCTCGGTGAGTTCGCCCAGATTTGTTAGTGCGCCTAGTGCCCATAGGTCGAAAAGAGAAGTCGTGATTGTGTCTTGAGGCGGCGGGTCCATGAAGTCAAAGTCAAGCAGGTCTTTGACTCCGAGCGATTTGAGGAGTAGAACAGTGTTGGCCAGGTTTGTTCGCTGGATCTCAGGAATCGTTGCCACGTAGAGCTCTTCTTTAAAGGCACGTTCAGTGTAGAGGTGAAATGCTCGTCCAGGCCCAGTTCTCCCAGCACGACCAGCACGCTGGGAAGCGTTTGCCTGACTGACGGGGGTGATCTGCAGCGTGTCCATGCCCATACGAGGATTGTAGACTTTGAGCTTGCTGAAGCCACAATCCACAACATACATGATTCCATCAACTGTAAGCGAAGTCTCCGCAATGTTTGTGGCAACGATAACTTTGCGCACACCTGGGGCCGCTCTGTCAAAGATCTTGGCTTGCAAGTCCGCAGGCATTTGCGAATAGATAGGCAAGATGCTCAGCTTGGGAGGGTCGTTCAGCTGAGCAAGACGTTCTGCGACCAGCTCGCATGTAACTTCGATATCCTCCTGGCCCGTCATGAAGACGAGGATGTCTCCCTGACCTTGACTGACATGGATAGCGAGGACTTGTCGCACAGCGCTGTCCACATAGTCTTCGCAAGGCGACCTTGAATATTGGATGTCCACAGGGAATGTACGCCCAGGAATAAAGAACTCTGGTGCGCCACCGTAGAATCGCGAAAAGCGTTCGGCGTTCATGGTGGCAGAAGTGACGATCAGCTTCAGATCTCGCCGTCTCGCGAGCACTTTCTTGATCAGTCCCATGAGCACATCGGTATTCAGGGCACGTTCGTGAGCTTCGTCCATGATGATGCAGCTATACTGATCGAGATCAGGATTCGTGAGCGATTCTCTTAGCAGAACACCATCAGTCATGTACTTGATCATCGTGTCTTTACTCGTGCAATCTTCGAATCGAATGGCATAACCCACAGTACCTCCCAGCGGCACTTCCATCTCCTCGCTGACACGCTTTGCGACGGACATGGCAGCCACACGTCTGGGCTGCGTGCATCCAATCATGCCGCTCTTGGCATAGCCATCCTCGTACAGGAATTGGGTCAACTGCGTCGTCTTTCCCGATCCCGTTTGTCCGACCACAATGATGACCTGGTTGTCCCGAATGACGCGCAGCAGATCTTCACGTACAGCGAAGGCGGGCAGGTATTCTCTCTGCTCACGCAACGATTTTGTCCTCGAGAAGTCCGACTGGCCAGCGTCCTGCTTCTTCATATGCTCTGCAAATTTGCTGCCTTTGCTCTTGCCGTCTTGCTCGCCCTCTTCGAGAGCAGGAGCGGCTGAATCGGTGTCTTCTTCCTTCACTCCCGTAACATTGCCAAGTGTCGTTCCGGCGGCACTCGTTGCTTCCTGCGCCTGCTTTTGCCGTTCTTTCTGCTGTCTGCGTTCCCTTACGACCTTGCTGCCCTTCTTCGCGAACACAGCCATATCGCTCTGTGGGTCCTTTACAGCACTGATCGGCTCCAGCTGCTTGGTGAAAACAGTCTTGCCGTCCAGGAAGGGCGGCTTCAGATCGTGCACCAACAAGTGCACTCTCGTTTCTTCATTCTCGTCGTCCAGACTGTTGAAATTGTCCCGCGTCTGGGCGACACTCGAGGCCAGCATTCGATTCGCTTCCCACGCATCATTGTCCTTTTGTCTCTGCAAGAACTTGGGATTCACGCGACTTCGCACAGCCATTTTCTTCTCCAGCAGCTCTCGCTCCCTCTCCTGGTCTGCCCATGTTGTGTCCTCATTCCCTCCGAAGGGATTGTGAGTTTCGTCACCCAGCACAGCGCCATCCTCGCCGTAATTGTACCAGTCGCGATCTAATGCGGCCGCATGATCGTCGTTGACGCCTGCTTCGGGCCCGTCAAACTCGGCTTGGTGGGGCCGCGAGGGCGTGTCATCACGATAGTTGCGCGGTGTTGCAGAGCCTCGATCTCGGGACTGCGAAGAGGGTCGATGCGAGTCCTTGAGCTTGTCGTGCGGGCGGCGGAAATGCTGGGGTTGTGCGGCGAAGTGCTCGTTGTCGTCGTTGTCGTCGGTACGCTGTCGCTTGGCTCTGTGTTCATCGCCAGCCATGATGATGCGCTCTTTGCCGTGGCCTTCTTGCAGCGAGGATACTCACATGCGCTCAATCACCAGTCTTCATGCACGACACTTTTTCCGCCGAATGCTAGCGCCGGTCCCTGCAGCTGGTACACACTGGAAGAAAGAAAGAGCAATCGAGGTGGTGGTGGTGCAGGGGTGGGACACAATTCTCGGCGCGACCAGCTGCTCTTCCCGCCACTCCACCACCGCGTCGTCTATACCATCACAATTTACTGCCACAATATCGGCTTCATCCCACAGTGATATCGATTCCAAATCTCGAGACATGCAGCGCCATCTTCACAGCTTTCCCGGGCCGCAACGTGGCGCTGCGCTTCCCCGCCCAGATCTCGGCCTTCATCTCGCCGGTGCGACGATGTTACGCCTATCTGCCGCCCTTATCGACTTCTCCTGCTCCCTATGGCTTCCACCTTCTACGCGGCGCATTAGTGCTGCGTCGCACATGCCCTCTTGGCCGTCCATCGCCTCTCACCATCCGCCCGGAGCAGAATGCCCAGACGGTAAGGATCAGCATCGAGACCTGAAGCTCGCGTCGACATTTCCATCTAAGGCAGGAGGCTGTCCTGCGACCTCAGTTTCACTTCGTTTTCCATTGATTCCCTGTCTGCTGTGCTACTGTTCTCGCCTCTTGGGCGTGAAGTACTAATCTGATCATGGCATTGAAGTCTGAGAAGCAGGTCAATATCTCGCCCGACGATTCGACCAACAACAGTCTCCACGCCGACGACTTGATCAATACTTCTGGCCACGTTCAAGAACTTGACCGAACTTGGAACTTCTGGTCCATTGCTGGTGAAGCTATCATCTCCGACAATGCCTGGGGTGCTGGATCAGGCTCATTGGTCCTGGCGTGAGTAGATATCTTTCTTCCGAGTCGTGCTATGCTAACAGGCATAGTCTGTATAATGGCGGAGGACCGGGAGTGCTCTACGGGCTGATGGCAGCGACCTTCTTCTACGCCTTCATTTGCGCCGGGCTGTCGGAACTGTCCAGTGCCATGCCGACGTCTGCCAACGTGTACCACTGGGCTTCAGTCACACCAGGACCAAAGTACGGCAGAGTTTGTTCGTGGTTTGCGGGCTGGTGGAATTGTGTCGCTTGGATTTTCGGCTGCTCCTCCACCTCGCTCGCTGCTGCCAACGCTGTCATCGCCATGTACAATCTCTATCACCCTGAGTATGTCCTACAGCGATGGCATGTCTTCATCGCATTCTTGTTTATCATCTGGACCGATAATGCTATCATCATGTTCGGCCAAAAGTATCTGGCCAGATGCGCCACAGCGAGCGGTATCATTTGCGTTGTGTTCTTCCTGGTGTCCCTGTTGACAGTAGCGATTATGCCAAGTAGGACTGGGGCGGGTTACGCAACAAACGCATTCGTCTGGACGGAGTTTCAAAATTTGACAGGGTGGAGCAGCAATGGCCTCGTGTTCCTCATGGGCGTCCTCAATGGAGCATACGCTGTCGGCACCCCGGACGCAGTCTGTCATTTGTGCGAGGAGTGTCCTCAGCCAAAGAAGAACATCCCAAGGGGCGTTTTCACCCAGCTCACCACAGCCTTCGTCATGGCATTTGCATTCTACACATCACTTGTAAGTTTTCGTGTTTTCTGCTTGCTATAGCGCAACTTCTCACACATTAAACCAGCTCTATGCGACTACTTCGCTCGACGATGTTTTTGGTTCGACCATCGTATCTCTCCCGCTCGCTGAGATCTACCGCCAAGCAACGCGGAGCACGGCAGGAACAATGGCTCTGCTATTCATCTTCTTCATCAACATACTCCTCACTGTTCCGGGTGCCTGGATGGTCGCTGGTCGCATGCTATGGACGCTCGGGCGAGACAACGCTTCACCCTTTCCCAGCTTCGTTGGCAAAGTGTCCCCTCGATATCGGAATCCGTTCAACGCCCAACTCCTCGTTACCATCGGCGGCACGATTCTTGGAGCAATCTACGTTGCCTCATCGACCGCTTTCAACGCTTTCGTGGCTTCTTTCACCATCTTCACCACCATGTCTTATCTCGCCGCGATCCTCCCTCACCTTCTCACCGGGCGCAAATACGTCAAGCCTGGGCCGTTCTGGATTCCTGGCATCTGGGCATACATTATCATGGGGGTCGCATGCGCCTATATCCTGGTCTTCAACGTTATCTACATGTTCCCATACACGTATCCCGTAGCCAGCCTGGATTTCATGAACTGGACGAGCGTTATGTTCGCGGGCATCACGTTTTTGCTTACTGTAGGATACCTTTGGAAGAGTCGAACAGGATATGTCGGGCCAAGAGTAGTCATGGATGCAAGTGATGATATCATGAAAGGCGTGATCGGACTAGATCAGCAGATTCAGAGGGAAATCGCGAGCCACTCATAAATTGCTCCTAATCATGAGATAGAGATCATGGCAATATCTAACGCTTCTCACTTTCATCCCCTCTCCTCAACTTCGCGAGAGCTCGGGCTTCAATTTCACCGCTGCAGTCATGCAAATGGCATTCGGACTAAGCTGCTGAAACAGCGTAAAACCGAATGCAGGCAGCAATCGTCGAGAAACTTTGACAAAGACGAAGGCGAATTTGTGTGCAACATGGGCATGCGAACCACGTGTTTTCGCTTTCACATTGCGAGGAGATGATCATTGACTGAAGACCCAATGATTACCGGGCGGAGTAACTGCACCTGCGAAGAAGTCTTCACGATGCGCATACTGCTCCCATACCAGATCCGGCTATGACAATGGCACTTTTGCGGGACATTTCTTTATTGTTGTCATACAACAATGAAAACGCTCAACAACGGGATGACAAGCTTGTCGGAAACCACCTCTACACACGAACAACACCTTCTGCGACTGCATCGAGCTCGTCAGCCATAGTTACAGAAAATGAACATTTTTCGCGTGGCGAGGCAAGCAGCTGCTGCAGAATGGCATCGAGCTTTCGGCCGCGCGGCAAGACCGTTCACGACTGCACGCCTTCCACCTCGACTTCCCGGACCGCGCCAAGCGATCGCAACAAGCAGTCGCGCGAACAGGCCACGAAGTTCTGGAAAGTCATCACCGAAACACCTCACACCCATTTCACGCATCTCCAAGTCGACAAGATTCACCCGCCCAAGGCCGTGTCAAAGCATCACAGATTATGTTCACCGCCTGCACCAACTCATTTACTGCTTCGACGAATTTCAAACCGCTGTCGAGGTCCGCGATGCTTTACAAGCTCGCTTGGAGGAGCTGGTCCCATCTGAAGCAGGCAAGATTGCAAGGGTGTCCAAATCTTCGCTTGCTGATCCAGATGGGAGGATTGGTGCAGCGGTCTCGCGAATGGAAAGAGTTGCGGGAGAGATACTGGTATCGCTAGAACCTGGAGCTCAGGATGGAGGTGTGCCGACTTTGCCTGTGAAATTGGTGAGGGAAGTGAGAGGATTTGGAGATGCTGTAAAGAGGAACGCGCTGAAGAAGGTGAGTACGGTCCGCCGTGAACAGTTGCGATCTCATTTCTCGCCTCGTTCGATGCCTCATTTATGGCATCAGCAAGTTGACACGACTTTCTGATCATCTCACCAGGTTATTACATCCCTCCAACAAGCCAAGCGCGATCGACTACTTCACGACACTGACCCGGTCCGACACCGATACAAGCCTAGCGAAGCCCATGTTGCCGATCTCGAGCGGCAGAGAGCTGCACTGGAGAACGGGCAAGATATGCCTCATATACGAAGTGGTGAGATGTCAGCTGAATTGAAGGCCCTTTGCGAAAGTGGTGCGGAAGAGGCATTGAAAAGTGAAGTGATCCTGAGGCAGCTACGAGCTGTGCACGATCCACCTGTTGTTGCGACTAATGAGAAGAGATATGTTGAGTGGAAAGAGCAGGGGCTGGTGCCAGCTGTGGTTGAGGCGAGCGAAGAATTGAAAACGCAATGGGAGAACATACAGACAACGGTAGGGAAGCTGCAAGGCATTCGAGCTGCTCTGCTTGACGAAGATGGAATGGCAGAATCACGCAAAAAGGTGCTCAATGTGGAAGGTTTCCTTGGCATGTATGATTTCGAGTCTTTCGATCGAAGATGGAATGAGAAGAGGAGGAAGAACTTTAACAAGATTGAGAGTCAGTGATATCATGAACGTGAGTAATGCCGATTCTAACGTGGGCCACAGAAGCGGAGGAGCAGTTCAAGTCGATTCAGGACGAAGCAATGAAGGCCGGACTTGGTCCGGTTGCGATCGAGGAATGGTATGAAGTCGACAGCCAAATTATCATCTTCGAGGAACACGCGGAGGATGACGCGTCTGGAGAAGTCAGAGACGACGATGGGGAGTCGAGCAGAGAGCGAAGGCGCGGCTACTTGATAGACTGGGCTCAGCAGAATGTATCTACAGCTCTTGTGACTGAGGAGCACGAGAAGGACCATGGACAGCGAGCAGATGCATGCGATTTGGCTTCGGTACACTTTGGCAGTGGACGCAGCCTTGCCTGGCCTGATCCGCATGGTGTAAGCCCCACGACTGCCAGGAAAGCTAGGGCAAGTCGATCTATGATGGGGAGTGTTTGGGACGAGCTGACAGTTAGCAGATTGTCGAGTGGCAGAGGCAATGCAAGGCACTGAGGGGTGACGCTGAGAACCATCGAGAGCGACGACGATTTCGAGCACTATAAGCTTGCTGCCTGACAAGCTGTCATAATCTCGCTGCTATTACACCTCTGAGCCGCCTGACTTTGCGCTCTGCGTATCGAGTTCGTTCCGATCGTCAAGAATAAGCGAAAATGCACCCTCGCAGCAGTCTAATACCAATTCGATCGCCTCATTCCATCGTCTCGCTGTCGGTTTCCTCGGCCAAAAACCCCACGTCCGTGGGCTTCGCGACATGCTTCAACCCAGTTGCGCGGAGCTCCTTCGTCAGTCCAGTCTCGCGGGGCTTGGAGAGGCTGCCCGTGGTGCTTCGTCCTCTGCCTATCAACGGCAACCTGACTCGAAGCCTCGTTGACAGCCTCGCGGTTGAGTCGGCGGTATTGAACGCTAGGGAGTTTCGTCGGGCGGCACGAAGATGGCGGCAATGTCTTGCGATAGTTTTCGAGGAAGCACTTGGTGCAGTCCGTAAAGAACTTGCGGCGAACAATGCGCTTGAGGTGGTCTATGACATGGGCAGAGACGTATACTCTGACTTCCATACCGCAGGTGTAGCATTCAAGCAACCGGGAAATCGTTTCATCTTCGACTTCGAGTCCAACGACTAGTGCACCATTGGCGAGCAGAGCGCGCGCTTTGATGGAATCAGCACTGCGGCGCCATTGCTGTTAGTGATCGATATAAGCAACAGATGGGTTGGGAACATACACATTCGCTTTGAGCAAGATTCGATTGAAGTATTCGACTGGGTATTTTGGCGGCTCGCGGGCGCCGACAGTGACGAACTGTGGCGGAGCCATCGTTGCTGGTTCTGGTGTGCCCGAGATATGCGGATGCAAGTGGCGGCGACGAGAACAAGTTGGATGCTTCTTGCATGTTCAAGACTCAGCTTCGTCCGATCTGTGCTATCGACGCAATGGCGGGCAGTGTTTGCCAAGGCGGTCGCCGGTCGCTCCCGGCACCCGAATCCGAAGTGAAGTGAATGTGCACAGCTTTGGCCATGCAGGGATTGAGACTCTCGTGGCAGGATACTGCAGCGCAAGCCATGATGGCTAATAGCCTGAGTCTAGCAACAGTGTTATAATCGAGTTGCCTGATCGTTCTTCGATGTGATCTCTTCTCACGATGGGGCTCAATTATGTTACCCTGTGATGATTGAATCGACTTGAGAGACATTTCTTTGCAACACTGATTTGGAACAAACTGTCTCAACTTCAATGCAACATCACGTCAACTCCCTTCGCGGATCCTGGGACCCTGTGTCCATGTACAAAGACGAGAAAGTGCTGGATTGAAACGACAAAAGGTGCGTGAGACTTCTATTGGCGTACCCGTGGGGATAAAGAGCCCAACATAAGTAGGCGACAGTGAGCCCGAATGACGTGTCCCTCTGCAGAAACAGCATTCTGTTCTTCTCGTCATGCAAAGCTAGCTCTGATGGGCCAGAACAATCGTCAAATTCTAGAGCCCGTGAGTCTGAGTTGCTGCAAAGCACGCAAGGTAGAAAGCTTTACACGGTGAGCAGATTGCAGATTCAAAAGATGTAGCATTCCATGCAAACTCCTGATGGGTGAGAGATGCAATGCTGGGAATCGACAGCGCCCCACAATGCAAGTACATCTCATTTCTCATACGCCCGTGAATGCGTAACGACGAATGTTCCGTTCCCATACGTGGGTATCTCTTGATTGTATCCAAATTTCCACATCCAAAATGTGACATCTTGCTCCAAGCCATACCCGAGCGACGCTGATCATGCACAAGCTAAAACGTCATCTTGACCTCCCTCTCCTTCCCAAAATCAGGGTCATCCGCGTCCGCGCCGCCACCCCATGGATTATAGTCTGGACTTGTCACCATCTCCTCTTCAGCAAAATTTCGACTCGAAGGGAACGGACTGGTGACGCTCCTCATATTCTGTCGTTCTAGGGGAGGTCCGAATTTAGCTCTCGTCTGCCCCCAAGCAGTTTCGGGTCGTTGTGGTTCGGGTGTCGCATGCCGCGAGATACCAGAAGCAGGAGGCATTACAACAGGGACGGACGCTGACGCATTGTGTGAAGCACTTCTTGAGAGATCGGATGTGTGGGATCGATCGGGTGATCCGAAGGTCATGGAAACGCCGTGCTCGTAATTGTCGTCTTTCGCTGTACCGTTGGGAAACACTTCCCTTGTCTTCACTGTCGTCGTCCCATCGTGAGATTGCGACTGCGTAGGCGCCAGAGATGGTCTCGTCGCGCTGCTAGGCGTGTTTCCACCACTCGAGTTGTCATGCTTGCTGAAATCGACTTTGAGGGCAGGAAGTGTCGACTGCAGCTCTCGCACACTGAGATGCTTCTTGATCTCTTCAATGTCACCCGGCTTTTGCACAGCTAATGCGAGGGCTTCGCGGCGAATGGCTTCCACATCGAACATAACGTTGGTGTTCTCTTCGGCCAGCTTCTGGGCCTCTTTTTCATCACCCTCCAGAACTTTCATATTTCGTTCATCATAAGTCTCCCATGCCTTCTTCTGAACTTTCTTCCTTACAAAGAAAGATTTGAAGCCCTTCTTCTCGGGCTGTTCCTCGAGCTGTCTTCGTGCTTCCTCAATCTCGTTAATCAGTTCTCGCTGTCTTTTCTCATGGTTGTCGGGGTCCGGATCCTCGATTTCCGAGTACTCAAGAGAGTCTACCATCCAACCAACCTTGTCCAGCAAAGTAGGCATCATTGCACGGTATGCCATGTGTCCTGGTACGTCTTCCGTGACATCGATGTTCTCAATTCCAGTAATATCTACCTTGCCAAGTCCTGCAATTCGCATAACGCCGCCACCAGTGGCGCGGAAGAGGTAGCCAAGAATCCAATCGTTGGTGGCGTATCCATTGACGAAACGGCCTGGCACAACCGATTTCGCTTTAATCCAATCTTCTTTCTTGACGACGACCGGCGCGCCGAACATGTAGACGTTCTGTATCAAGCCAATCCCGCCGCGACGTGCGAGTTCCTTGAGACAAGAATACACCACCCGAGCGCCGAGCGAGAAGCCAACCAGAGTGATTGGGCGAACGCCAAGGTTGCGTTCGATTATGGAGTCCGCCATGATCAAGCCAGCTGCATCTGCGCGCGCACAGGACACGCTCCATGGGTTGTCGATGAGATAAGAAATTTTGGCTAATATCAAAGGTGTGGACAGCCCTGCCATAAGCGTGGTGAGAAACGTGGCTCCGAGAATCTGCTGTATAGTCTGCGTCAATGCCTCGGTGCCCAGAATCTGCATCGTTGCACCGGTGCTTTGTAGCATTTCTGGCTCCCAATTGACTGAGTAAATATCTCCCATGATAGGATCGACAGTAGAGAAAGGTAGTCGAACGTCATCGACCGAACCAGTCATCCAGCCAGCGACTGTGACGATGAGGTTGACACGCTTATTGTTGTACAATGGCTTGTATTCGAATGTCTTGACGGCGCCTGTGCGTCTGCCACTTGTACCAAAGCCGATCTTGCCACCGATGAGGGTACCCGTGGTGCCGATGAGCGCTGCCGCGCCTGTCCCGCCGAGGAAAGTACCAGTGCCGGTGACACCGACCGCAGTGAAGCCAGCAGCGAGACCGGCACCGATGACAGGGGCCAGAAGACCAGCGCTGAGACCAATGACCAGTCCACCACCAACAGTACACAAACCCATGACCACCATGCGCTTCTTCTTTGCTGCCTTGGCGCGGGCCTCAATGTGGTCATCTTCGTTCCAATTCTCCTTTTCTGCTTCTTCCTGCATCTCTAATGCGTCTGTAACCCGCTTCTCAAAGCGACAAATCTCTTGCCATGGAACAGAAAGTGCCACCCCGACTCGTTCAAGCAGGACTCTGGCGCGTGCGTCGTATGTGCTGTCCGAGATGAGAAGTAGGAAGAGATCGCAGAGTACCGTCCATCGAATGTCGATGTCCAAATTCCTCGCATCTTCATAGTCGTCGGGGTTTTCGATTGTTAGCTGGTCCGCAGTGTGCTCTTCATATGCCGGTGGTGGGGTCTCTGGATCCTCAGGCAGCGGCGTGCCTGGCTTCGAGGACGGGCGCGACGTGTGGGCAGTCGATGCTGGCCTTCCCCCATTACTGGATGGTCTAGGAGAAGCCATTGACGGGCGAGCAGAAGTGACCTCGGAGTTGGAGCCGGATCCTGCCGTCGGATTCTTCACTCTTGCGTTGGCCATCAATGCAGGTGTGAGGTCGCTCGGAAGGACTCCATGTTCCGACAACTGCTCCACCATGATTTGCTCCCTTGCGTCGATCTCCATATGAGCGTACAACTTGATCATGACCTTCTGCGTCCACATCTTCAAGGCCTCGGCTGCAAGCTCTACTAACTTCTTCGTGTTCTTCATTCGTTCCAGCTGATCGAAATCCCTTTGCATCTGAGCCAGAGCCAGCCGGACAACTCCAACGTAGGCCACTCGCTGTCCCTCTGTCAACAGTTCCTTTGTGGCTTGCAGCTGGCCCATGGCGTCCATTGCCTGGCCTTCGTCTTCTTCCAGCAGAGCATTGCTGCGGCCGTACTCCTTGAATAGATACGCGGTGTTGTCGTCCATAGACGTTGCACTCTGAGCATCTTCATCCATTTGTACGCGAGTGTACCCTTTACCGGCGCCACCAAGCGTGCCATAGGCAACCGTCTCATCTTCCACCTCATCGACTCCCTTAGCAAGCACTTTGCCCCAGTCATCATAGATGCGGTGAGTGGCGATGGCGGGCATGTCTTGCCATTCGTCTTCCTTCTCCTCCTTGACCTCATCGAAGTCGTCTCTGGCAACGACTTGCTGGTGCGAGAACTCGCCAATGGTGCTGACGGATGCCTTGGCGGCATGTTTCCTCGCCGTAGTGGGGCTGCCTGGAGTTCGGAAACTCACAGGCGAAGTTGACGTGGTTTGAGCAGAGGACTGGGTGTCCGTGTGCTCCGGACGCTTGCCATCAACACTTGTGCGTGGTGTCACGGGACTCTCTTTCTGCTCTTTCTCCTTCTTGCTAGCCTCTTTCGAAGCATCGTTCGAGTCTGACTTGGCGGCTCCCGACTCGGCTCTTTTCCTATTCAGCTCCCCCTCCGTATCCTTGACGACCTTTTGTTTTACTTGCTCGGGACTATCCAGCTCGTTGAGCGAGTAATTTCTCTTCCGCGGTGGCCTGATAGGAAGTCCAAACTCGTCGGCGGCCGGGGGTTCTGCCTTGGGCTCATCAGGCTTCTCGCTGCCCTTGGTGTGCACGCGCTTCAATTCCGTCACCTGGTCATCCTCCTCTGCTGCTGTTGCTGCTGCCGTATCCGCTACAGGCTTTCGGGGTTGATCGGCGGGGGATTCATTGTCAGGCATGCTGACGCCGGCATGCTCTGTCTATGCCATACGATGGCGTATTGCTGTGGGTGATATGTACTGTTGCGTAAGAGGCTGGTGAGCGAGGGAGGAATCCTAAATGTCGCGACTCGTATGTCGCCGAGCGTTGACACGAGGCCAAACAAAGGCAATGTCCGTCTATTGGGATGATGCGGTGTTGCGCCTTCTCCACATGCACATCTCACCGACCGACAAGGGCCTCGTAGACCCCTGCGGCCATTTGACGGAACTCACGCTAAAGCTAACCGAATTAAGCTTAAATTTGACGCAGCGGCCAACGCGCATCTCAAACTTTTTGACGCGGCGGCCGTCGCACCTCTGCACCACCTTCATCACCACTCATACGGGCACTTCTGCTGCGACCAAGATGAAGGGCAAACGCAGCAAAACCTACCGGAAATTGATGCAAAAGTACCAGCTCACCTTCGACTTCCGCGAACCCTACCAAGTCCTGCTCGACGCCGATCTGATCAAAGATGCTGCGCGATTCAAAATGTCGCTGGGCAAGATGCTCGAATCCACGCTGCACGGCGAGATCAAACCCATGATTACTCAGTGCTGTATCAGGCATCTTTACACATCGCCTGACGACCCACTAAAAGCATCGTGCATCGAAGTCGCAAAGCAGGCCGAGAGGCGAAGATGTGGGCACCACGAACTGCCCGAGCCACTAAGCGCCTTAGAGTGCATTAACAGTGTGGTGGATCCGAAGGGAAGCGGCTTCAACAAGCACCGCTACGTGGTGGCTAGTCAGGACGACCAGCTGCGGAGAAAGATGAGGACCATCGTAGGAGTGCCGCTGGTGTACATCAAGAGAAGCGTGATGATTCTCGAGCCGATGGCTGACGTGAGCGAGGGCGTGAGGGAGAAGGAAGAGAAGGCGAAAGTAAAGGCTGGCTTGAGTGGGAGAAGAATTGCAGGGAATCCCACTCCCGGCGAGAAGAGGAAGAGGGAGGAAGACGACGAGGACAGTGAGGAAGATGGAGCGCGAGGGACAGAGGCTGCACAGAAGAAAAAGCAAAAGCGAAAGGGACCGAAAGGCCCCAACCCACTGTCTGTCAAGAAATCAAAGAAGGAGGCACAGCCAAACCTATCCCAGAAGCAGGACAGCGATGAGAAAACAGTATTACAGAAGATGGCGAAAAGCGATCCTCAGGCAGCGGAGAAGGTGGGCATGCACATCGCAGCAGACGGGAACTCAGAAGCTCCCAAAAAGCGCAAACGCAAGAGAAAGCCCAAAGATGCTGCAGATCATGGCGGTGTAGCATTAGGAACGATGGACGCCGGCGATGATAGTGACTGAAGAGCTCGTACGAAGTGCTCTCATGCATCTAATCTCTTGGGGGGGGCCACATCGCTCACACAAGAATACCGAGAACGGCCACACGCTTCATTCGGAACCCGCTCCGACAAGAGATAGCCCGATTCATCATCGGCAGTCGAGGTGAGCTCTTCCTGCGCGGATGCCAGATCCTCAAGAGATGCTGGCCAATAGTGCGAGCGAAGTGCAATCGCAGCCATTTCCCAGGCCATCGGTAAACGTCGCACACAAGCTATCATATGCCTGTGGTCGAAGCTGCAAAGTACTTGCAGCCATCGAACTGTTGTGCACTCTTGCGGCAGCAGGTCAGCCTCACCCGAGACTGACGAGTCTCACTCGAAGCTCGAGCAAGAGCTCCTGCAGCGCACTGTTACAGCATTGCAGACCAGCCTCCTAGCTATGTATAGTGTACGGCCAAGGCGACTCGGATGACAGACCCGGTCTTAGCTGGTGCCACGACGACGCCCCGAGAGAATGGTGGACGTTGATCATTGCCTATTGACGACAATGCGCGGGGGAACTTGTCGATATTCCTTTGGTCCAATGTGCACTTCCACCGTTCCACGAAATCATTATCCTGGGATCGTCAGATGCTTGCCATATACGAATCTGAAGACGAACGTTGCGTTGTGCTCAGTGCACTTCCGATGCAAGCCCGACTTTCTTGTACCACTTCCCCTCCTACGTGACCTTTGCCCAGCTCTTTTATTGCTTTCACGCAGTTCTCCTTCCTTTCTTTGTTCACAATATGCTGTCAATATGACCGGTCACGACAGTAGTAGGCTCCCTGCAGGCTACACATGGCGTTCTTCAACATGGTTCATCATGGCGTGCATCGCAACTGCACTTTTCCTGGGTATCATGAACTGCAAGATTGAAATGATACACGACACTGCTCACAAATGCTACAGACAACTTTCTCTACAGCTACATTATCCCTATACTACCGGTCATGCTTGAACAACGGCTTCACGTCGACGAATCGGAAACGCAGTCTGCTACATCCCTCGTTCTCTCCGTCCACGCCTCTGTTGCAATGGTGACAGGCCCATTCGTCGGACATTTTGCGGATCAGATTACAAGTCGGAAGCTCTCGCTACTTGTTGCCCTCGGAGTGCAGTTGGTTGGGACGATCATTATCATAGTATCGTTGTCGGGTAAGGAGGACAGTGTACAACTTGCGAAGCAATAACTTGTCTTACCAGATATCCACAGTTCCGGTTCTGGTCATTGGACGATCAATCCAAGCCATTGGTGGCAACGCAGCATGGATAGTCGGTCTAGCTACACTTGCTGAAACTGTCGGGAAAGAAAATACTGGCAAAGCTCTGGGAGCAGTGTCGTCGTTCTTCACTTCAGGCACGATGTTCGGATCAATGACTTCTGGATTCTTGCTACATTATGTTGGATATTGGGCTACATGGGCTGTAGCGATTGCTGCACTTGTTGTTGATATGATCATGCGGGCTGTCATGGTTGAGAACAAGAAGGAAAGTGTCGATCAACGTACAACTCTCGACACCTCTCCGGGTGATGTGGAAGCTGCACAGACAAACGACGCTGGAGAAGAGCAAGCCAACGAGAGAACTGCTCTCCTCGGATCCGACGCTTCCTCCAACACAGAATACCAGTCCTTCCTCATGCCCCAAACGCCAAACGCCGGCGACAACGATGACGATCCAAAATTATTCAACTCTACCAATAACTCCCGCCCCGACTTCCCTTCATCCTCGCCTCCGCCACCACTGAGCTCACCACCTGCTCGTTCCACTCCACGCACCCCCGAGAACCTCTACAAATTCATTCTTACCAATCCTCGCGCCCTCACGGCGCTAGCAGCCCACGCCACATCCGCCATCATCACAACCAGTATTGACACAACGCTTCCTCTCCACGCTCAACGAACCTTCAACTGGAACTCCGCGCAGATCAGTCTCATGTTCCTCCTCCTACAACTCCCATCCCTCATTCTCGCGACTTTCATGGGAATGCTCAAAGACCGAATCGGTGCAAAACATCTCACCAGCTTCGGCTTCCTAGCTCAATCCGCATCTCTTTGGATTCTGGGTGCCGCAACGCAGGATAGTGAGGTTGGTGGAATCGTTGATGTAGTTTTGGGGAAAGAGATGAGAGAGAAGTACGCGGAGAAGATCACCTTGGTGGCCTTGATGGCGATGGGAATCTTTCGGGCGTTCACGAGTGGGAGTGCGCTTCTGGAGATTACGAGTGAGTTGGCCTTCTCATGATTTTTCCGTGAATATTCCGCTGACATTGTGGCCGCCTGTGAAGATGTCATGAAATATTTCCAGCCCCAAACTTCAAATCCGACCACTTCTTCGTCCTCACCTCCCGAAACTGATAATACTGGCGATAAAACACGACCAAAGAAACCCAACAACAAAATGTCCTCTGCATTCTCCATAACGAACTTCACCTGGAACCTGGGCATGCTCCTCGGGCCTATCATTTCGGGTGTCTTGGTGGAGAAAGTGGGATATTATTATATGAACACGGGAATAGGTACGTCGCTTTCCTTCTTCGCGCCTGTCTATCAAGGGCTGTAGATATGCAGGTTGGTAGAGTCGACGACTGACACTGAATTCACACACAGGCGGGATATCGACTGTAGTAGGCATTCTATCTGGCGTTTTTATGGGAGGAACGAAGGCATTATAGGACAATGAATTCAGCGCATGCAAATTTTTAAGCGTTTGTATTTCAGGTTGCGTGCGGGGCGTTCGCAGCGTTGACAGATTCCGGCCTGGTAAGAACGATGAGTATTTGGCAGAATGATACTACCGCAGCAAAGCATAGGCTGCTGAGAACGAGGTACCAACAGCACTCCCAAGTATATGCACATTCGGTGTCCAGCGTTTATGTGGGCCCAGGATCAGAAAGCTCAGGAACAGAAAAGCATACAATATATCCTCAGAGCACTATTTTACTTTTGTTGTTTCGCTAATCTTACAATTCATCATGATCGTCCGCAGCATCGCTCTTCTTGCCCGCTGCCTCTCCTTGCTTCATGATCTTCTCATACTCCTCGTCGCTCACTTCCTCCATTTCGAATTGCATCCCCTCTGGCATCTGCGCCTTCAATTGCTCCTTCATCTTCTTCACCGCATCTGATTCTGGTTCAACATGATCTGGATCTGGCGCAGTCTCTTTCATTCTGACTTGATCCGGGTCCTCAATGGCAACAGGTTCTGCAGGAAGGTCCGAAGCGTCAACTACGAGTCCTTTGGGAAGCTTCTTCTTCGGCGAGTCACCCACGCGGATAGCATCGATCCAGTCCTCGATCTTGGATTGGTGGAAGTCGGCAACGGTGTAATGGCGGACCCAGTCTCGCTTACCGTTGATAGCGATGATTTCGACCTTGTGCGAGGCGAGGTCCAGCTTGCTTCGTAAAGCAGGATTCTGAGCGTTGGAATGCGGAATCTGGTAGAAGGGGAAGAGTTTGCGTCCTTCATATTTCTGTTGAATTTCGTTGAGGCTCTTGATGGCAAGGGTCGTGCCCTCTGAAGATGTGTCTTCTGTGAGCAGAGCCAGCACACATGTGCCTGCCTTGTCGTTAAGGCATTTGTGCTGAAGTGCCAGAGGATCGGCGAGTGATGCGATAGGCGTGGCTTCTGGCTTAGGCGCGGCTGCTTTAGGTGTTGGCTTCGTCTCAGGCGTAGCAGTCTCACCAGCTTCGCTCTCGGATAACTTCTGCGATGCGGAAGACTTGGCGAACTTCGAGGATGAGCTAGCGTCCTTCTTCTTGTCGGAGCTGGCGGATTTCGTCTTCTTTTCCGACTTCGGCGGGTCTGGGTTTGGCGTTGCGGCTTGCGACAGGAACTTGACGATCTTGTCCTTTTTCATATCACCATCGTACGTGACGGGGTCCTTGCCATCTCCTGGAAGGAGGACCAGAGTAGGGAACTTCTCAACTTCGAAAGTTCCGACGGCTTCGGTCTCCTTGTCGCGTATCTGAGCTACATCTAGCCCTCCAAGGAAGTCGACGGCCACAGCTTTGAGCATTGGGCTCACTGGGCCTTTGTTTGAGAAGAGAATCGCCTTCGGACCTGTGCCTTCTGCCACCCACGCCGCATAGTCATCATCCTTCAGCCTCTTCACATGGTTAGGAATCTGTTCAATCACAGCATCCACAATCGCTTTTGCGCTTCGAGCACCTTGGTAATCTTGAATGATCGGTCTGCCTGGCTTCTTGCCTGGTTTCGCGATCTTCAGAGTTGGGAAACCTTGAACGCCCATTTGGCTGCACAACTGCTTGTTCGGTTCTTCATCGCAGTTCACGGCCACGACTTTGGCCAGACCTGAAAGTGATTTGGCCGCTTTTTCGTACGCAGGTTTGAGGTTTTGGCAATGTCCACACCATGGAGCGTAGAACTCGACGATACTCGTGTGATTTGACTTGTTGACTATGTTGTTGAAGGACTTGCCATCAGCTTGGATTACTGGCGATGATTTGTCGTAGAAGGCGTTAGTGGCGGGTAGCAGCAATGACGCTGCCGCTAGGGCGAGAGGAAGTGAGTTGACCATGGTTCTAGGCAATGTGTTGTGAACTATGGAGGACAATCAGTTCACAATTGAGTTTTCATGTTCCAAAGAAGAGGTGTTCGTGTTCGATTCTGTCAAGGACAACTGTTCGAAGTCGACTGCCATTTCCATGAGGCTGGATCGAAGCTTCCCCCGCAGCTTTTGATGCAGGGGCCACCTGCTATTTCTGGGATCGCCTTGCACGTGGCATTGCCGAACGCCGCAATCACAATCGCGTATGCTGTCATTCACTCTTTCACATGGAATGAGCTTGTGTTGATCCGGTCAGGACATAACCAGAGTACTCTCCAGCTGAAGACGACGACACGAACCGGACTGCGCGCATCACCGACGATAACAACATGGCCGCCGCGTTACCACCGAAGCTCAAGGCTGCCGCACCAGATGTAGGACGATTTGCGACAAGAGCAGCTCAATTAGAGAAGTTCAGGCCGATTGTGGCATACTGGTGTACGTGAATAGTCAATAGTTGATATTGGCTACGCTGACCGGGACCAGGCGAATACTATATCCTACAGGCCATTCTCAGCCGTCAACTACACACCACCGACGAAGAATGCACGACTTACGCCTTGGGGTTGATGGACAAGCTCGAGGCTTACAAGGCGGAGAATGCTACTAATGATGCGGTAGTAGATGATGTGGCAGCAAAGGCGTACATCGAGAATTTCGCGCTTGAAACATTCAGCCGGGGAGAAGACGCACAGAGGAACAACAAGGTCACAAAACAAACCGCAGATACATTTCAGGCATCGGCTACGTTCATGGATCTTCTGACCATATGGGGGCCATTGGAGACGGAATTTGCGGCGAAGAGCAAGTTTGCGAAATTCCATGCCTTGCGAATAGCAAGGGCGATCAAGGCCGGAGAGGACCCAAATGCTTCCAATCCTGTCATCGAAGAGCCACCTGCTGCACCACAAGCCCCAGCAGAGGATGATTTGGAGACACAACTAAAGGCTTTGGAGAATGAGGAGAAGGCATACCAACCTCCAACAGTCGAAAGCGCCCCCGACAGCAGGATACCTTCACGGCCCCAGTCGACATTCCAGACGAGTCCATTGGCGCAACCGACGCTTCCCACGATAGACGTACATCCCACACAACCCGCGGAACATGATGTATCGCCAATCGAGCCAGCAGACATCAACAGCAGAGCAGGGTCAGTAGGTGGAGGGTACTTCCCAGCCGTGCCAGGAGAGCCATCCGGTTCCGCAGCGCCCATCGAACATCCTCACATCTCATCGGACCCTGCAGACTTCTACAACGCTCCTCAGCTTCCACCAAGTGCCCCTACTGCGGGAGACTTTGGCGGCCTCCCGCAAGGATCTGCGGCCTCAAGCCACGCTACGCCTGCGCCACCAGCTGCCTCGCCAGCGTTCTCTCCTCCTCCTGCTGCAATTCCGGTCGCCCCTGCGCGCGCGCCTATAGCTGTCGCCCCTCCAGCAGGCGGATACAACACCGACGATGAGTCAATCATGGCCGCTCAGAAGCATGCAAAGTGGGCCATTTCCGCTCTCAATTTTGAGGACGTGGACACAGCAGTGAAGGAGCTGCGCATTGCATTGAACAGCTTGGGTGCAACATGAAACACTATGACTTTTTCAGCGTTGAGTAGCATTTATGGATACCCAGAAGCATGGTACATGGCGCCGATGAAGAAACGATGGAACAATGCAACAGCAAGCCTTTCGCAGCATTGTGCACTTGCGAAATTTTGAAGCGCTCTCCCACCCGACATCGATATGTCGCGGTTTGGCGCAGACTCCCATGCCATCACTGTTGTGAGTTGTTTAGGTGGCGGCGGTTCACAGCCACCTCAGATGTGCGCTATCGAACGCCCGCATAACAAGCCGCGGGCCATCAGTGCGACGTGCAATGCGGCGTCCCTCAGCCTCAGCCTTGTCTTGGCTCACGCGCATTCTCTCATCACGGAGCTCTGATGAACATCACTGTCACAACAACCTCAGCAGACAGCATTCCGAGAACGGGATGGCGAATCCACTGTCGATTGCCTCTGATATTGCGGGACTCATCACGCTTGCCGACATCATCATCGAAAGAACGTATCGCTATATCAAAAGCAGCAAGAATGCCACCAGAGATGCACAGAGGCTATTGCTCGAGATCCAGTCATTCTCGGGTGTACTCCACAGCTTACGTGTGCTCGAGCTGCAGGTTGGCGAGCATGCTCTGCAAAGCAGGATAGATCCTTTCCAGCGACACCAATGCCATGAACTTCTCGAGGATATCAGAGACAAACTCAGCGAAGCTCCTCAGTTGGCCAAGACGAAAATGCAAAAGATCGAGCGGACCTTCAAATGGCATTGGACTGCAGACCAGGCAAAGGACCTATTCTCACAGATTGACCCCCACAGAGCATCGTTCAACCTTGTCACTTCTATGGAGTCACTCGAGGCCATACTCAATGTTAGGGTTGAGCAAGGAAATGTGACAAGAGAGGTGACCGACATGAAAGAAGTCCTTCTTCGGATCGAGCTTGACCGAGACACAAGTGAGATGCTAGATTTCTTCGGTACATTCGACTCGCAAGCGAACCACGCAATGAGCGTTTCGCTTAGGTCCCCTGGCACTGGCTTGTGGCTGACAAGCAGCGAGGAGTTCCAGAAATGGCAGGAAGAAGGAAATAGTAAGTTATGGCTATCTGGCATACCTGGGGCCGGCAAGACCGTACTGGCCGGACTATTGGTTCAGGAAATGCTCAACAGTCTCTCACCATCCAAAGGGGGGGCATTCCATTACTGCGACTACAAGAAAGCGGAATCCGGGAACATGCAAAATATCCTAGCCAGCGTTGTTGGCCAACTAGCGATGCAGAGCTTTGGGTGCGCAGCAATGCTACGCAAGGTATACAAGCCGGACAACAATACGGTTGCCGCAAGGATACTTCCGAACGTGGAAGAGTTGACAGAGCTGCTGAGAAGGATGTTGGTACATTTTGATGAGGTCATGCTCGTGATTGACGCTCTCGATGAATGCGAAGATCAAGAATACGTGTCCCGAACCTTGCGCGACCTTGTGAAACTTTCCAATTGCAATCTCAAGCTAGCCGTACTCAGCCGCGATGAACAAGACATCAGGCAGAATATGAGTGATTTTGAGCACATCTCCATAGCGGCGAGGAGCAGTGATCTCAGGATTTTCGTAGCTGCGGAGATTGAGGAAAGAAGTCGGAATAGAAAGCTTCGCATCAAATCGCCGGGCCTCAAGGACGAAATTCTGGATCGCCTAGTGAACGGTGCAGACGGAATGTGAGTCTCGTCCATGCCATGTGCTCAAGTCCACGAGCCCTAAGGCGGGCATGTCCCCGAGCTGATGGCCACTCTAGGTTTCGGTGGGTCGTATGCCAAATGGACCACCTTTGTCAGCTGCCAACCGATGCTGCTCGACGAACAGCATTGCATTTCCTGCCACCTGACCTAGCAACAACGTACGACCGTATCCTTGCACGAAATGAGGAAGGAAATGAGCATACGAGGACTCTAGTCCGTAGGGTATTGATGTGGCTCGTTCAGGATTCAGGAAATCGTGAGCATCGACTCCCTGCCGCCGCACTTTGTCAAGCTGCAGCGATCAACGCAGGAGACAACGAGTTCGATCCCGAAGCTGCCCCTGATGTTGAGGAGATACTCATATGCTGCAGCTCGTTAGTTCGCTTGTCACACGATGGCGAGTTCATCGAGCTTGCACATTTCACGGTTCAAGAGTATTTGCTCAAGCCAACTACAAATAATGGACCGGGAAGCCATTCCATTGTTCTCGACATGGTTTCAGTCAACAATTACAGACTCTTGACCTGCTTGGTCATGCTACTTATGAGTCATTTTGACCACGCAGTCCTTGATCGTTATTCTGTCAACCGTCGAAGCGAAGACCACCCATTCTACAACTATGCGGCTTTCTTTTGGACTGAGCATTGGACATCGACTTGCGATACATCGTGCTGGGACCTCATCAGCAAGCTTTTCTCCCCCACCTACAGCTCGAATTTCCAGACCTGGGCACAATGGTATCTGTGGCTACAGTCGGCCAGAATCCAGTGGGGCGCTAAAGATTGCTGTCACATATATACCCGCAAGGAGGTCGTCAAATTCTACCTTTACGAAAGGTTGAGCATGGCTCAAGCTGGACCTTTGCATATTGCCTGCTTGATACGCCTGCCAGAGCTCGTCGTGTAGTTACTTGAGCAAGGCCATGATGTCAATGCCAACAGTCCAATCGGTGTGCCTCTACACTGTGCAATGATGGAGCCGACGGTTGCGAAACCGCCCTGTCCTCCGTTTGCCATCTCGATCAACAACATGTTCTTGCACACGACGAACAAGGAATCGAGAAGAATCGTTTCCATGCTAATCGCAGCAGGAGCACATACGTCTGTTGCGCTGACGATGCCTCGCGGAGACCCATGGTCGATGCTGCTTATCGCGCATACTACTCATCATTTGGACGTTTTGCTAGCCAATGGGTATGTGCCCGATCGGCAATCGCTAGAGTCCTTGCTACAAGTTAGTGACGAAGTCTGGTTCGAACTAGAGCTCGATTGTCTCCCGACCCACCTACAGTCACTTCGGCTTCCTGCCATGGAGAGCGACATTCTGTCCATATTGGCGCAACGAGGCGAAGGTACATCGAGCACAATTATGAACGAATACGTGCAACATCGAAGCAAGACCACAGCCTCAGATGAAATGACAGCTCTTCGCTACGCCTCTGCAGCCGATAATGTGAGCATGGTAGAACAAATCCAGAAAAGATGCGATCAAAAATTGTCGGGTATCGTTGACATCGAATTCGGCAACACTAACAACGATGGTGAACGAGCTGCTCCGTGCACTTTTTTGAGGCTGGCTGTAAGAGATCACGCCGTGAGAGTTGTCAGCTTTCTCATAAATCATGGCACAGATGTACAAGAAGTGGACAAACACGATCGAACGCTCTTGGACGAATGCTTCGTCAAATCTGATCCTCCTACCAGGTTGTTAAAGCTCTTACTGAGTTCTGAGATCAGCCTCGGCTTATCGACTGTCTTCCGTTGCGTATGCTACGGAAGCGTTTCCCAAATCGCCATGTTTCTGGACAAACAGCCAGGTTACGCAGCTAGCGACATTCGCGACGAACAAGGCAATTCCGTGTGGCATTATGCGATGCTTAGCGGCAAACGCGATGTGTTCGATCTCTTGCAGAACCGACAAGCTCTGTCACTCCCGGAGCTCACGGAAGTCATGTCGTCTCCAAATGGAAAGGGCGAATCCCCGCTGCACCTCGCCGCCCTTCACGGCTCCAACGCTGTCTTGCGAGATCTATTAGAGATTCAGGCGCCTATGCAACTTCGGACTACAAAGGGAGCTACTCTCCTGCACATGGCAGCGCAATCTCTGCTCAATCTGTCCGAGGGTGCCGTAACATCTATGGAGCTACTCATTGGAGCAGGGTACACCATGCAAGGCTCAGATCGAGAGAGCTTCTTCCGAGACGAAGCAGGGCGAACGCCACTGGACCTATTACTGGACGCAGTGCACAATCAGGGGAGCAAAGAGCCGCTCGATGAGGAAGTTGAGAAAGGCGTCACGCTGCTTTTGCCAACGCTAAGCTCATCAACACTGCTTTCGTATGAATACAGATCTAGGACGCTTTTGACGTGGGCCGCTGATCTTCAGATCATCTCCTCAGTACGATATCTTCTGGACGCAGGCGCTGACGTAGACCTCAGGGGGGAGTCGGCAAGCCAAATTAGCATGACGCCCCTTGAATATCTTGTTGCACGATGCGGCTCTCGGGACATCGTTTGTAAGGCTCTCGACAAGTCGCGAGTTGTGCCTAACCAGGACTCACGGCCGTTGCTCAACATCGCGCTCGGAAGCTCCTCGTCAAACGATAGTGTCAGAGACACGTGCAAAATGCTACTTGAGGCAGGCTACAGTCCAGAAACTCGCGATCAGGTTTATCCCAGAAGACCTCCGATAATCAACGCTGTTCTTAGACCCAACCTGCCAGTGATCGAGCTGCTGTGCGAGTATGGAATCGATATCGACGCCTGCGACGATCAAGGCTTGAACGCGCTCCTGTGTGCAGCGATCAACGATCAATTAGAAATTGCAAAACATTTGATCTCATTTTCGCCAACATTTATTACTAACAGGTATTCCATTGGCCAAATCGGGGGGTTTGACGATACTGCACTTGGCCCGGTCGAGATTGCTGCTGCTGAAGGGCACCTCGAGATGGTCAAGCTCCTGCTGCCGCACCGAGACAATCATCCCACCTCTGCAGATGTCTCTCCGCTCTGGGTAGCCTGCTGGTATGGCAAGAGCTATGTTGCCGACTTTCTTGTACAGCACGGGGAGCCACTAGACGCTGTGCATCGAAAAGAGGGCGCTTCGCTCCTGCATGCAGCGGCACATAACGGATCGAGGACACTTCTCGAGAGACTCATGACTTTGGAACACGATTTTGTCATTCACGACAACACTGGTCTGTCTCCCAAGGATTATGCTATGCTGGCTGGCCACAAAGATATTATCGAGTTGCTAGAACGGTATGAGATGCCTCGTCGAACACGTCATGTCCCGAACACTTCGAATCCGAGCGCTGGGTCGCGCAGTCGATGGCGCGCAGCCGTCTCCCGCGCGATCGAGGATGACGAATTGACTGCATTACGAGCTCTGCATGCCGGTGGCTGCAATCTTGACGAAAGAGACTCTTGTGGTGCCTGTACCCCTCTAATCGAAGCTCTGCTCATGGAGCGAGCTGAAGTGTGTGAACTTTTGATCAACTTGGGCGCCCGTGTGGACATCAGAGGCTGTTGGGAACACGCCGAAGAGAGCATGGGATGGGAGATTGTGGCTTCTGAGCCAGCTCTGATTTCGGTGCTTGAGCTACTGCTTCGACAGAAAGGATTGCCTTGTTCGCCGAAGACTTCGCTGGCAGAAAATGCTAAAAGAGCCCAGGTGCTTCACTATGCAAGTCTTACTGGTAACGAAGCCGCAGTGGAACTAGTGCTTCTCAAGGGCGTAGACGTGGATTGCATCGACCACAAGGTAGAGACACCGCTGATTGTCGCTGCGGGCCATGGACATGAGGGGGTCGTCAGCATGCTTCTCGATGCAGGAGCTAATGTCAACGCAACGAATCTTCGCGCTGAGACGGCACTGATGCATGCTGCCCGGTTCAGCCACATAGGCGTGGTAAGGCAGCTACTAGCTTGCGGCAAAATCGCTCTTAACATGCGAAACATCCTCGGGACAACAGCGTTGATGGTGGCCGCGGAGTCGGGAAGCTTCGAGATCGTACAGCTCCTTATTGCCCGCGGATCTAGCCTCGATTTAGGCTACCAAGATATACCTTCGGCCCGCTCACGGTTGATCAAAGCAGGTGATGTGCACGCTGCAACTTTTGCTTTACATAACACTCACCAGCTTGACAATTTCCACCACACGTTCTACACGAGTCTTGGGCGGCGCCGACTGATTCAGTTTCTGAGGAGGTATCCGTCCAGCCTCAGCCATGAAGACCTGAACACTCGAGCGGTCTTTCGCAATGTATACTGCGATGTACCAAACACTGCACTTTGTTTTGCAACGATTCAAGACTTTGGCAGATTTGTGGTACCTCTCTTGTCATGTGGTGCACTTCTCAACCTCGAGGGCGGCGAAGAAGGCACCCCACTCATGGCTGCTTGTGCTCTAGGCAGACTGTCACTCGCCAAGCTCCTTACCAGACTTAGAGCGACCGAATACTACATCAAAGATGGCGTCGTCTTCAGCGCACTCAAAGCAGCCCGCCATTTCCCCAAAATCCAACACTGGCTCCTGGTCGACAGATACACTGATCAGCCGAAGCTCACACACACGAGTCTAGACATTCCAGACGAGACGACTACAAGGCCCACGTCCACTCGAATCGGCTACTCTTCTTTCACGCCTTGGTCAGCTTTTGATCGAACTTTGGTGTTCGAGGAGGACTGGCCAGCGTACTTGAGGAAGCTTGTTCCTCCTTCGACGAGGTCATTCGTTTGTTGTATGGAGGAAGGCACCAGCACATTGTTTATGACAGAGACCAACACGGAGTGAGGCATTGCTACAATTCACTAGTGACTTCCATGTTCGATAGTGGCGTTGGAATCTTGTGGAGCTCAGAAGAAGAGGCTGAGGAAGTTGATTCAATCGATCCCGTTGCTCTTGAGTGCAGTATGTCTGATGAGTTTCGATCGATAAGTCTGTCAGTCAATCATTCATCATTGCAATCCTATGCTTCTTCTATCCTCGGACTCTCGACTTGTGGCCAGACGCTGCAGTGCCTTTCCGTTCGTTCTTGTAAATTCAACGGAAGCCTGTAACAGAAGACGCCTTTGACTGTACGCTGTCTTGGCCGCAGAGCTTTCGGTGTCAATGCCGCGGAACACCCGCCATAGAGTCATGTCAGCCTGTTTGTGAGTCTTGATATTCAACCACAGCGTTGCTCCTCCATCAACCAGCACGGTTCCGTAGCTCAGTTGGTTAGAGCGTGGTGCTAATAACACTCACATGTGTTCAAACGCCAAGGCCGAGTACAACTACACCGACATCAATCTTCTCTTGAGCATCCTGCTAACGCCCTTCTAGGGGTTCGACCCCCTTCGGGACCAAATGCCATCATTGGTGTCCGACCACCGCGACGTAACAGTCGACGGCCAATTTTTTTTTTGGCCTTTTTCTGATCGAAAAAAGTGAAGTGAAATTTTTTGGCTGGGGTGAGAGAGTACACATCTCCGCGACATCCTACGGTGTAGAGCATAGACATCTATACAATTAGGAGCCTTTGTATGCTGCAGAATCATTTTTAAGCTTCCACGAACACAATTGTCCGTTTGCCATCGTTTTTCGATCGATACTGCCCTGCCAAGATTCTGACTAACAGCCAAAATTTTGCTTCAAGTTCAAGTGCGGGGCCAGCTGAAGTCTCCGAAATCGTGCCCCTCACCTGTCGCTCTGTTCAGCTCAGCACACACGAACACCCTTCTGACTCACTTCCATGAGCCTTCATATTGCAACATGCCTCTTGAACAGCACCACGTGACCTCACCCGTCACCATGTCCAGCTTGTAAGGCGTCCCACCAAACAACTTGCTCGCTTGGCACAGTCCACTGACCTGAATTCATCAGGCATCGTCTAACGGTTAGGACGTAGGTCTCATACTCTCAGAGTATGACCTGTCTCTTCAGAGCAGGCTCTTCTACGAAGGCATCCTAAAATCTGAGTTCGATTCTCAGGTGGGTTCTCATTCAGTTGTCCTTGTCGATTGACTTGGTGCTAATAAATATCGTAGTGCGAGCAAATCAACTACGCACTGGTTGTGGTTTAACCATGACCGAGATGTCTTGAATCACATATGTTAGGTGACGAAAAGTCACCAGCAAGCCTTTCTTTTTTTGCTGTTTTCTCCCTGCCTTCGTTGTGTGTTGTGAAGTGTGTGAAGTCCTTTTGTGCTTATGATGAGATTGTAGGAATATTGCAGCATGCTTGAGACGTTGTTCCAATCACTTGCTACGTGTGGCTGCGGCACAACGTTTTGCATTACGAATTCTGCGTCAGTGACAAGACGGTCTCAAGGACGAACAAACATGACTAGCCGCATTGCATTGAAACATTGGAATTGATCAAATCGGTCTGATACTAAAGGGCCAAGAGATGCATACTGTTGCGTGACTTGAGACGTTCAACTTCAAACGGAACTTCTTGTTAGGACAATTGAACCTGTCGCGTGGGGCTTGTGGAGACAGATCAGATAGATCGAGAGATCGCATTGTCGTGGCGTTGAATAATGACCAACACCAACAAGTGACGCCGTCGTTGGTGATTCGTGTTGACAGCCATTGACGTTGGCTGTGTTCAATGGCTAACAGAGTTCGATGAGGCACAGCGAGCACAAAGCTGACTCCTGCGGCCCAGATCAGCCACGTCTTGGCACTTGAATTCGAGCGCGATAGGTGCTCGGGCATTGGAAGTGTCCCGCACGCGCGAGCTTATAGACATGACATGGCGGGACATGTCCACACGTGTTGGGCTTGAATAGAGTTGTCCAGTTGGGACGCTTCCACGAGAACGAGCACTTGTCGTGTCGTGCTGTGCGTTGGGAAGAGTTGGAAGATCATTGACGGCAGAGTATCGACGGAGCGCCAGCTGTGGTGCCATCAATCGATAATGCAATGCATGTCGATAATCGTATGTACCTGCATGCCGCATCTGAGCTGGATCTCGGGACTCCAGTCGCTGTCTTGTGACATGGGCGAGACCAAAGACATGGCGAAAGTTTGCGTTGAGCTCACGTAAAAGTGCGATTTTCGAGTGAGTGAGAAGATGGGCCGCTTCGATGCGTCCAGCCTTCACCTTGTTGACTAGGAAGTTCAACTTGGCGCGGAGCAATGGAGAGGATTTCCACGGAGAGGAAGCTGGTCCGATGCTCAAGGTCCCTGCTAGATCTACGGCGTGGATGGGGCAGCAGAGGCAGGACCAGAAACGCAGGTACAGCGGAGCTGCATCCACATCCAGACGTGCAGAAGTGGAGGATGCGATGGATGTGGAGACGGTGTTGGCCGAAGTCGAGGGGCACAGCTACTTCTTGCGTTGCTGTACCTGCCTTTTACCCAGACGAGCAGATACCGACGGCTGCAAGGTGTTGCTGCATGCTGTGTGACCTTCCCAATGGAGCAGGACTGTGGGACAGAAGGCAGAAATTTCGTTTCTACAATCCTTCTATGCGTACGAGAAGGATGTGCTTCCTGGAAAGCGGCCGCTGTACCCCCAACATGGCGAACATGTCAAACCGGATGGCATGTTCGCGAGTATTCTGTGGCCACCCGTATCCGGAAAGCACATCGTCGACGCGTCCGTGGTCGATGGCTGCCTTCGACACGCACAGCAAAAGAGCAAAGAACGAATAGACGTCGGAGTTGTGATGTCGAGAAGAGTATTGGTCGCACGGACACGACGCTAGTCCCGGTGCGTGGAGCCGCACGCCACTTCCTCCCCCGGGAGCGAAAAGTTTACGCAACTCTCGCCCAGGAACAGAATCCTATCATCACCACGCCGCTCGACATTGCTGTTCCATCGCCAACGACGACTCAGCGCCGCCGACATTGCTGTGCTGCGCGTGTACACAGCCAGGATGCCGTGGTCAGCGCCCACCATACGACACTCGAGCTGAGACAAGCGCGGCGCCGGCGGCGATTTTGCAGTGCGAACTGTTCCGCCGGAATCGTGTTTGCAAATTGCGAAAAGCGATCGCAGGACGAACTTCAGCAGCGAAGATGCTTGTCGGGCCGTGCAGGAGATCCTCCACGTTACCCAACCTGTCACGGCGACGATAAGGCGAGCAGTATACGTACTCGCGGGCCAGTATTGGTGATCTTGTGCCACCCGACAGCCGCGACACGCGAAGAGCAATCGCAGCAGCAACTCTACTCGCCGCAGCGCGCACCAGTCAGCAATGGTATGTTGCACGCGCATCGACGGTCCAGCGTGCGTACAGCAACAGACTTCTCGTACGCGCTGCAGCCGTCACACTCGGAAGAGGCGCCCCAATCACGCTGCGCGAACGCGCTTCTCGCAGCGACGCAGGGATGCTGCCATCGCCGAAACGAGCTGGCGCTAGTGCTCGGCACTTTTCTCGAAGCGGGCAACTGGCCAGGAACAACAGCGGCACCACTGCACCTCACCACGCACGCTGCATGAGCCCGACATGGGCCTCCTCCTACTGGCGAAATCGCACGCTGCCACGCCGCACAGGGATGGAATATCACACGTTACAGCTCCAGTGGAGGCACGCCCACGGGCCCGCTGCCGCTTGGCCGGGCCCTATGCGACGCCTGAGAATGCTCCATGAGCCTTGGTAGGTCGCTTGTCGTGCCCTGTCGCGTGTCAATCGCGGCCTGTCTTCCATCCAGAGGCGCCGCCCTCGCATCTACCCTATTCCCAAGTCATTCCCTACAACTGTTCCATCATTGCTGCTCCGTGTCAGTCACCCGCACTCTCTCTGTCCGCACCCTCACGCTCCTTCTCTGCCCTCGCTGTCAGCATTCCCGCTGGTCTGAGCGATATTTCGACAAAGCCCGAGAAACAATCGAATTCGCCGCTGCACGGGAAAATCGCTTGGCCCAATGTTCCTCGCTACTGTACAATGAACACCTGAGTCGCAAGAGCTGGAATCGATCGTCAATGTTCGCCATCATTCACTCACTTCCACGAAAATAGTCATCGAGGACAACAGCATATCATCGAATACATATATACCGACACGTGCAGTTCGTGCTGAGTTCACATCGCGGCCGTGAAGGTTGCGGACAGCCATGGCTACTAGCAACTCCACGCTGCTTGGCAACTGCGTCGCACCTTTTCTAGATGCATCACGATTTTCACCGACCGATGGATGTGAGTTGCGAGCATGCTGGGGATTGCACATGTACTGATTCTCGCCAGTCATCGATGGTCGCTTGTGCGCACGAATCGAGGGCATCAATGGCTCGCCAACATGCTGTCTGCCCTGTCCCGCCTCGGAATGGGCCTACTCAGACAACTTCGACACCTACAACACAGCAGCGGAATGGCTGAACGTCATTGGCCTTGGCCTGCTATGCTTCATGCTTATATCCTACATCATGTTGCCTGCGCAGCAAACCCGAAGCCATTATCTTAGTGTGTGCCTGATCATCTCAGTCATGATGATCACCCTGGGCTTCACTGTACCACTCGCTGCGAAACCGGAGCAATGCTACAACGAGATCACACCGAACGACATGTATACATCGATGCCGTGTGCCTGGGGAGGAGCCTTCATTGTCGCCGGAGGTCTATCCGTGGTCATGTGGGTGCTGATCCGAGCCCTGTCCATGAACCTACAAATCTGCTGGGACATCGTGCCTGGAAGGAGATTCTTCTACGTTTCGTTGATGTTCGGCTGGGGCGTACCAGCAGTGCTTTTCCTGCTGACAATCACCCTGACTGGAGTCAGCTTCCGATTCGGCAGCGCCTGCCATGTTAACCACGAGAATTCTATGGGCGCCTTCTGGGGGCCGCTCATGGCCATGGCTGGTATTGCTGGCATCCTACAAATTATGACCTTGGTTTACTGCGGACACGTGTACATGCGGAACCTCTGGAGTGACGAATCGGCCAATGTCTCCACCGCTGCCTCTGGAGGCCTTCCATCTTACCAGGGCAGTGAGCATACCAAGACGGCTCGCGCAGTCTACAGGCGGCTGAAGAAGGTACTATGGCTCCAATGGCGCGGCATCTGCATCGTGACCATCATTCTGGTAGATCTCGTCTTCTTCACTATTGTGTTCCTGAAGATGGATACCATGCAAAACGGGGCCCGGTCCAACTACGAAAAGGTAGTGCCGTGGTTGGCATGCTTGGCGAGCAACCCAACAGACAAGAACCAGTGTCTGGATCTAGTCAACGACTTTGTGGTGGCTGAGCCCGCGGTCGCCGCGGTGCTCTTCATGCTCTCCTTTGCAGCATTCGAGGTCTTCCTTCTCTTGACGAGGCCGTCTATCTTCCCGGCATGGCTCGACTTCTTCCGATCATTCGGGAGACCTAAGCAACAGCAGTTCGTCACCCTCGACGCTACGCCAGACCTCACAAGGAATACGTCTCACTCTGGCTTGGTGGACCCCAAGGCTGGATATCAAAGCACGACTTATGAAATGTCCAACAAAGGACCTGACCTCAACACAGACGGTCTTGATATCAAAAGCTCCGGCGAATCGGCCTTGAGCTCGCCGGAAACTTCGTACCAGACGCCAATCCACCGTGGACAGTCACCCGCCTTCGTGACAAATGGGCCCACCTATACCAACACATACCAACGCCCAGGATACCACCGCGAAATGTCTAATGACTGGGCAAACAGCAACAATTTGTACGAGTTGCCTGACCAAGATGCGAGACATTACCAACAACCAATGACCTCCTTCTCGAGACCTGCCGCGCCTGCACGGGGCAGCTTCTCTGACCAAGGTGGTGTCTACCCACGAGGTGGATTGGGACAAAATCCTCCTAGCGAGGCCTCAGAAAGTAGAGAAAATGTAAGCAACGTCCGAGCGGCGTCCAAGAATGCGCCGAAGCTCAGGCTCCATCACTACGATCGGGATAATCGGATATGAGGCCACATGACCAAGCGACGTGAACCTGCGATGAGCAAGCTCTCGTAAGGCGATCGTGTACGAAATTTGTGTTTACTTTGAAGCGTTTCAGCAGGCGCAAACGGGTTGTGTTCTATGGATTGTACATATTCCTTACTATCAGGGTGAAGGGAGAGAAGGAGAGCAGAGGGATGGCGGGATGAGCGTTGCAGTCGGTCCTGACCAAGAGAGAGCGAGGGATCCGATTGACGAGATGTGCTTGTATGCGTGCGCAGACTTAAGCGGAGCAATCTGGCTAATCCGAGCGAAGATAGTCGAGGGGAAAAGAGTAGGAGGAGATACCCAGGTCACCGTATATCATTGAGAGACGCCTTATGAAGAGTCGAGGGTGGAGAGCGTTTGACGCGACATGTCTCTTATTTATCAGAAGCCAACATCATCATTTACGAGCTTTCATCATCTTCATTCGACTTGCTATAGTCTGCAATGTCCATCACGTACGACTCTGTGACTTCTGTGGCTGATCTCGACCAGACTGCTTTGAATTATACCAATAGGCCGAGTGCCTTCACGCTGCGCATACGCTGAGCTGTGCTGAGCAGTGTGACCCACTGTTAGCGGCAATGGATTGACTCCTTCCAAGAATCACCAGAAAAAGATCGCAGAGAGCTTGTTTAAATAGAAATGTCCATAGCAGCTTCCCATGCCTGGAGAATGTATGGCTATGACGTTGGCCAACTCTTGGCGTTCAAACTGAGCACCATCCCATGACATTGCTGATCACTAAGCCATTCTCAACATCAATGTCAGTCTTTTTTATTACTTGGCTCCTTTCCTCGGTGTCTATACTCCCAATCATGGCCCATATACCGTCGTCACGATAAATCCAAGAGCCACAATGGCGCAAGAAGCCGCTTCCTCCGCCTCTCTCCCTTATCATGAACCTGGCATCGTCACCATCCTCATCATCTCCTCCTTCTTGCTCCTCCTGAACTGCATCAACTGGCTTCTCGATCGTCTGGTCTTTTGTGGGCTTATTGGGCAAATTTTCATCGGGATTGCTTGGGGTGCACCTGGATCGAAATGGCTGACTACAGAGCTGCAAGAGGTGATTGTGCAGCTGGGATATCTTGGACTACTGTGTATTGTTTATGAAGGTAAGAAAAATCCCCAGAACAATTATCTTCCACTCTTTTCTGATATATCTGACTTATCCTTGTAGGCGGCATATCAAGCAATATCCGCGCGTTGAAAGCAAACCTATCCCTCTCTTCCGCCGTTGCGCTCACGGGTCTCGCGGCGCCGATCGGTCTCTCCTTTGTGCTATTGGGCCTCTTGCCAGGAACCTCGCCTGTTCAAGCTTTTGCTGCAGGTGCAGCACTATGCTCGACTTCACTGGGCACCACTTTCACAGTCCTGGCCACAAGTGGATTGACCGAAAGTCGTTTAGGCGTTGTGCTCACTAGCGCGGCGATGATGGACGATGTCGTTGGATTGGTTATGGTCCAAATCATCTCGAGCTTGGGAGAGGGATCGACATTCAGCGAAGTCACTGTTATTCGACCAGTCTTTGTGTCGATTGCTTTTGCCTTGCTGATCCCGATGCTGTGTCTCTTCGTTGCGAAGCCTGTCCTGGTTAATGCGAGGAAATTCCTGGCAAGACCTGAGAATGGCAAATATCAGGAGGTGCTTTGCTGCCAGAAAGCTGGTTTCGTGTACCAGACCGGAGTACTGTTGGCCATGATCACTGGAGCCACGTATGCTGGCACCTCAAATCTGTTCGCTGCGTACCTGGCAGGCGCCTCTGTGACGTGGTTATGCGATCAGTTGGAAGAGGAGGACAACAAGATTGCCAATAGCAACGAGCATGCAGGAGACCTGGACAGATCCAACTCCACCGCGGCCAGCGCCGTGAATCACCAGGCAGCACACTCTGAGCACGGATGTTCCGGAAAGGAAGTATACGAGAAGTTCTACATGCCCGCAGTCGACTACATCCTCAGGCCATTCTTTTTCGCATCGATCGGTTTCGCTATCCCAATCACAAGGCTATTTACAGGCTCTGTTGTATGGCGCGGTATCGTGTATACAATCCTCATGATCTTCGCCAAGGTCATCTGCGGAGCATGGCTCATCCGCTTCGGCAGCATGCCTCGAGCAAAGGGCGTCTCGAACAAGTTAAATTCGATATCGGCAACTCTCGGGAAATGCTTTGGTATCACAAAAAGCAATAGGAAAAAAACTTCATCGCAGGCATCGACAGAGCCCATTCCCGCCAATGCTCACCCACGCCCGGAGTGTGCAGTCTTGCGACAACCTTCCCACGCTACAGCACCAGCAGAGCCATCAACGGAAGACGGCGTTTCGCCACAAGTCGTCTTAGCAAATACGCCCCGCAAACGAGCATCTCTTCCCAAGCCAAAATCCCTATACCCAAGCTCCATCCTCGGCATGGCCATGGTCTCCCGTGGCGAAATCGGCTTCCTCATCAGTTCCGTAGCGGAAAGTAGAGGAGTCTTCGGAGCCGAAGGTCAGAATTCTACCTTTCTCATCGTCACTTGGGCGATTCTTCTCTGTACGTTGATTGGACCAATCACAGTAGGATTGCTAGTGAAGAGGGTGAGGCGCTTACAGAAGGAAGAGAGACAGAAAGCGAGTGGTAATGGGCAGAAGGAGGATCCGTTGGGCGTGTGGGGTATTGTGCCGCAGACGTCGACTGGTGGTGGAGTTGTGCGATGAGGTGGTGCGGTGTGGAAAGGAGTGAGAGATACATGTATAGAGATAACAAGTGGAGTGGTAAACTGAACATACCACCTGCGAAGTTGCGCAGCACAACGCCCAGCTTGAATTTCTTTGTGTCTTTCTCTCTTCGATGCACTTTCCTCGAAGGCTGCGCGGCATATTCACAAAGGTTATGAGCAGCTTGCAATCTGTGTTGTTACTCCGGTCTCGGAGCATCTGTGTACCTCTGGTCAATGCCCTGCCTCACGATATTTCCTGTCGTCAATGCATGATTGTGAACTGGAGCGCAGAGTCTCTGACTCCACTTGACTTCGAACATTCTGTCTCTGCTGGGAGTGGCTTTCTTGTAATCTCTAGATCTTCTGGGTCTTGAGTCTGAATATGCTTTCTGGCGCAGTCTGATACTGCTCCTTCTCTAGAATTCTTCCCAATTTGCGCCATTTGCAAGCATGCACCCCTGCTGGAGATATGGCGCTGTAGCTTTGGCGAGCAATATCTGTTGTTCTGTGCCAGTTGGGTCTGCAATACCGTCTGCTTGGGATGTTGGCCTATCACAGATGATTACAACGCGGTCCAGTGTCATTTCGATGAGGGACCACGGAGACTTGATGTGTGCTTCCCGATCGTAGTATGCTGATGCCTTCGGCTGGTAGTTGTGAGTCGTGGTGTAGTGCTTTTGGCAAAGAACATCTGGACACCAGAAATTCGATCACAATAGATGGATAATCTGGGCATGTCCAAGACACATAGCTAGATGGCGATGCCCTTTATCAAGTCGTTCACTAAAGAGCCAAATTTCCTCATGTATCTTCCCGATTCGAATGGCGAACGTCCAGCGCGACTTGCAATGCGAATACAGTCACCAGTATCTTTGTTGAATAGTCAGTCACTGCGTCATACAGAGGCGCAGAACACCAACAAGCACAAACACAAGCGCATTCACTTACCAACAGACTCCCCACCCCCACAACGCCCAATTCCCACCCTCCACTCACAACTTTCCCATACACGGCCATGGCATCCTGTTGCCTCCAATACCTGATTGCGCCAATGACAACCACGATCAGCGCAGCAGATTGCAGAATGACCGCGATAGGAATACTTAGGACAAAAAAGCCAAAGACTGGATCTGGATTTGGAGAATGCTGTAATCGCCAAAGTTGAGCGACCACGACTCCCATCATTGACAGTGCGACAGAGGTGCGGAGATAGCCAAGAAAGGTACGCTCGTTAGCCAGGTGGTCGCGGCAGTCGACGTGGGGAACTGTGAGATGCACATTGTGGCGCCAGAATTTCTTCAATGGGGTGAAAGGCGATACGGACGATATGGTGCTAGGGGTCAGAATGCGGGAAATTCGTCGCGGTGCTTCTGTTTGCTGATCATCGTCCTGAGGGGTCTGAGCAGCGGAAGTCGAAGTTGAAGGAGGGAGCAGTTCGGTTGCCTCCCGTTCGTGGGCCGGTATCCCATCTGGAATATGAGCTGGTTCTGGTTCGGGGATGGGAGGTGCATGCTTCGCGTGGCCTTGTCTCACATCTGCCATTGTGGACTGGGCACTTTGCCTTTTGGCTGTTTTGGCAATGCAGTCAAAAGACTGCGGTTATGCCGAATGACCAGCGTATAAGGTGTCAATGGCATATGGAGCTCTGAGTTCGGAAGATGGCATAAACACAGACGGACCTTGCACAGTCCATCGTCTCACCACTGACGCAGTAGCCGGAGCCTCGGAGCTAGCCGCGGATGTTCCAAGGACGCAATCGCAGCTACGCGACTCGAGGCCATCGACATGGTGACCAGTCTCACGCTGCTGCACAGAGGTAGCAGGATGTGGTAGAGGAGAGGACGAGAGTGCAGAGCGCGTGAAAAGTGAAAGGACAGCAGAGAGACGTGTTGGATGATGGCGTGCTCAAGCCAATCGTTATTTGTCAGTCGTGCTTTCGTTTTTGGCGCCTGGAGTGAATCCTGCGTAAGAGACGCTGTGGGCTGCGTGCGCGAAGTCAGTACCTCGAGCTGCGAGACTAGTGGCGAGGTAAGATCACATCTCAAATCGCAGAAGGCGAGCGAATTCAGCACTGCTTCTGAATTTGAGTGAGGAGAAGAAAGAGCCTGCACTTCAAGAATACAGGAAAACGCCTGACTCTCTTTCCAGTCCAGAGAGAATATCGCCCACCTTAGCTCGGCCGCCCGTGGCTCAAATAATGGCTGAATAAGCGAACCGGGTAGCCGAATAACAGGATGTGCTCAATGTCAGGCATCACGTCCAGTGGTGCGGCTTCGATGCGGATCTTTCGCTGTGCGAAGCGGCCGTTGCGTTGCACGCCGATGGCAATCTTTCACCTTCTCCCTGTCGCTGGTATGCTCAGTGTCCTTGTACTCCCTATGACAACAAATGCTGTGATCGTTGGTGAAACAGGCGTGCGTGACAGCGGCCGGCAGTGGTTACGAAGCATTACGAAGTTGAGTTCTGGACTGCCGAAGTCGCGAGGTCGAAAGTTTGTCCGCCACAAGAAAGAAGCATGGACATCCAAGTCACTCACTTCCATCACAGCACCGCTTTCTCCGCGCGGAGCGAGCACTGAAAACCCGCTCGACTTCTCCTTCAACCTCCTCTTCCACCACCCTCCTCACCTCGCCTGTCCGTCGTGCCACCACCTCCTCCGCCGCTCACGCCCGAGCCCCTCCATCCTCACTGCCGCAGCCATGGCGCTGTCCAAGTCGAACCGCATCCTCATCCTGCTGGTGATCGACTCGCTCTTCTTCCTGCTCGAGCTCGTCACCGGCTATGCTGTCCACTCGCTCGCCCTCGTCGCCGACTCCTTTCACATGCTCAACGATGTCCTGTCCCTCCTGGTCGGATTGTGGGCCGTCAAGGCTGCGAACAAGACGGCCACTCCGAAGATGTACACATACGGCTACCAGCGCGCTGAAACATTGGGTGCACTGGTGAACGGTGTCTTCTTGGTGGCACTGTGTGTGACCATCTTCCTCGACGCCATCCAGCGATTCGTCGAGCCTCAGGAAGTCTCGAATCCCAAGCTGGTGCTGATCGTGGGTTGCCTTGGTTTGGCATCGAACATGGTGGGACTGGTGCTGTTTCACGATCATGGACATGCCCACGGTGGCCACAGCCATGGCCCTGCAGGTGACTCTGTAAAGGACGCTGAGGAAGGACACGCGGGACACGACCATGGGCACGACCATGTCCACGCCAATGGAGAGTCTCATGCTGGCCACAAGCACGATCACAAGGATACTGCCAGCGAAGCTACCGCCATCGCCGACGAGGCTGCCAACAGTCCTAAGAGGGCAAGACGGCACAGCAGGTCGACCTCGCGAGGCTTCCCTGAAGATTTCTCGGGCCCCAGCCAGTTCCGAAACTCCATCATCGCCATGGGCCAAGGCCGACTTGATACTGTCGATTCGGAGGAGGGCAGTGAGGCTGGAGAAATCGTACCAGCTCCAATCTTGACCGAGAACCAACCATTGATGGCGGGAACCGCACAAAAGATCTCCTATGGCAGCGCCGCCGCTGAGCGTAGATCCTTTGACCACCGCGCGCACAAGCACTCGCAACCACGGGAAGCTGGTAAGGGCCACGGCGGTCACTCGCACGGCGACCTCAACATGAAGGGTATCTTCTTGCACGTCATGGGTGATGCTCTCGGCAACATTGGTGTCATCGCGACCGCTCTCATCATCTGGCTCACCAATTTTCCTGGCAGATTCTACTTCGATCCCGCCATTTCCCTTGTCATCACATGCATTATTTTGGCTTCAGCAATTCCGCTCTGCAAGGCCGCTTCTCGAATTCTCCTGCAAGCTGTGCCCCACGGCATAGAGGTCGATGATATCAAGGATGATATCGAGGACCTCGAGGGCATCGACAGCTGCCACCACGTCCACGTCTGGCAACTCAGCGACACCAAGCTTGTCGCTTCTCTTCACGTTCGCGTCACATTCAACTTCAAGGGCGAAGGATCCCAACGCTACATGGCACTAGCTTCTGCTATCCGAAAGTGCCTCCACGAATATGGCATCCACTCATCAACCATTCAACCAGAGTTCCACTCCGAATCAGAAGACGGATCACAGCACGAGCTTGGTCAACCATCACGAACAGGATCCGTCCGCGGCGATACGTCTTGCCTTCTCGAGTGCACGGACGATTGCGGCGGAGGCAAGAGCTGTTGCCCTCCAGCCGGCTCGAGTGCCGAAGACAGTCATGACCACAGCGGACATGGGCACTCGCATTAAGCCGACAAAACTGTCTCAAACAATTGTGTGAATTGAGGAGAACTTCTCTTCTCCTCTTCAGGCACACACTTCTCTGACTGCACCGACTGCGGTAGATCATGCTTCGCGGTGTACTTCACTGCACCTTGCTGGCATTAGTATGGTGTTTGATGGCGTCTAACAGTACGGGCTCTTTCTGCCAAATTTCTTCCTTTTTGTTTCCGCGAAAGAGCTTCCGGTAACACGCTGGCTGCGAGTCACAGATGCAATGAGCATGGTTTTAGCCAAGCTCATAGGGGTGGCTCTAATATTTTAAGATACGTGGGTGCGCGTTGTGCCTAATGGGTGGACTGGACAGGTTGGGCACGAGCTCGTGTAGGCAATGTGTGTGGGCATTCGCAAGGAGTGTGGTGTATGATAGAAAAGTCCCTTTTCGAACGGCCGACTGCGCGAGAGACCGATAGACGCCTCTTCTCAGGCTTCCGGCGCAACAATGTATGAAGGTGCTAAAGAACTGTCTTTTATTACCGCAACATCTCTTAGGGTGAAAGAACCCAAGGAAACACACGCGAACGCCGGCGAAGAGCTACGCACTAGACATTTCTGGTTGTGCCTAGGAAGTGGCGCCTTCCCTATCGAGACAGTATGGCTTTGAGCTCGCACTATAATTGCGCTAGTACTTTGACCATGCTCGCGTCAGCAACGGAGTTCACGATACGCTAGAAAGCAATGCTACCGTGATCAAAGCGACCACATGGCATTGCAAGTAGTAGAATCATGTCGGAAGCGACTAGAGATATATTAGAGCAGAAGCAGCGCGACATGCTCCCTTCCTAGCCAAGCAACCACTTCGCAGCTTCCACTCCAACACCAATCAAAATGCTCTACAACACACTACTCTGGCTTGCCTCAACAGCACTGGTTACAGCTGCTCCACACAGCGCTCGCAGTGCACTCGCCTGCACAGAAATCGACATTTCAGTCAATATCTCGTCTCCAGTTTTGAATCTGCCTAATAGCCTCAATCTCTTGGCTGTTCAGGATCCTTCGTTCTTGAGCAAGTTCGTGGCAGGACTGGGTTCGACGATCGCCGCAGGACAGTATAGCATTGGAGCGAGATACTGCGAGCCGACGACGAATGTCGCTTCGAGGAGGAATACTTTGCAGGTTTTGGTGCATGGTGAGTTTTGGAGTACCATGATCTGTGATAACATGTCATACTGATACATTCCCAGGCAGCACTTACACAAAAGACTACTGGTCCGGCCTAGCACCTCCAGGAACCCAACCCGGTCAAGACCAATACTCCTGGATCCTCTACGCCGCCAACCAAGGCTACCCTACCCTCTCCGTAGACCGCCTCTGCAACGGCGGTTCAACACGAGGCTTAAGCGCAAAAGACTGTCAACTCCCAACTCAAGCCGAAGCCCTCCACTCTGTACTCCAATCCGCTCGTCTAGGAACTCTCCCTATCGCCCAACAACGCTCTTTCAACAAAATCATCTACGCAGGCCATTCCTACGGCGCAATGGTCGGCAACGCATTATCCATCCAACACCCCGATGCAGTGGATTCCTACCTCATGACAGGTTTCTCATTCAAATTGCTTCAAGGTCAAGCTGGTGTGATCGTTCAATCAGGTTTCCAGCCTGCGGCTGTAGCTCTTCCAAATAAATACGGCCACCTCGATCCAGGCTACGTAACCTCCACCAACGGCCCCGGCGTTCGCAGTGTTTTCTACCACGGCGATTTCGACGATGCAGTTTTTCAACAAGATTTCTCTCGGAGAGGGACTCTCACTGTTGCGGAAGTTTATACTGCGACGTTTGGACAGGTGAATGCTCCGAATTATACTGGTTCTGTGTTTGTTTTGAATGGAAATGAGGATGGGGTATTTTGTGAAGATGGGCCTTTGCAAGCTGTTCTTGGGGTTGCGGGGGATTGTTCGAAGGGGTTTTCGGAGGGGGTGAGAGATGGGTATCCGAATGCGAGGGCTTTTGGGTTTTATAATACGGCGAATACGGGGCATTGTTTGAATACGCATCGGACTGCGCAGGAGAGTTTTAAGGCGGCGCATGATTGGTTGGTTGGGCAGGGGTTTTAGGGTAGAAAGGCGATTCTTTTGCTGCGATGTAATTTTTTGATAGAGTAGATGTTCAATCGAGGACTATACCGATATCTCGTTCAGCTTCAAAAGAACCTGTGAAAGAATTAGTATGTCTCCGAGTACGCAGTGTGTACTTCTCACTCACCTGATTAATAAATTTCACACCCACGACAACTCCATCCTGATCCTCAACCTCACTGATCTCTTCATACTCATGATTATCAGCATCCAAACAAGTAAGACAATCCACAACAACCTCAGTATACGTATTTCCCATGATCGGCGGTAAGCGACGTTTCGCAAGGCCGACGAGGAGATCTTTGAATGCACCAGGTGTAAAACGGAGTAGATCACTAGCGCTAACCTCGAACGCTCGTCCAGGACCGGAGATTCTTCCGTTGTTGTCATACATCACGAATGAACTCCAGAGGCCGATTTCAAGCAAGCAAACGCCGAGGCTGTAAATGTCATGTTGCATTTTGTATCTTTCTTCTGGGAGAGAGCCTTGTCTTTCCGGGTGGCGGTACATGTTTTGTTCCCAGTTTGCTGAGCCGCGGAGGTAGGTGTTGCCGTCCTCGCTTCGAACTTGCTCGAAGCCGATGAGGTAGAAGGAGCCGAGTGTGAGGTCGTCTTCTGCAGTGGGGTTGAGGAAGCTGATGAAGTTCTCGGGCCGGATGCCTTTGTGTACGAAGGCTAGAGTGTGGACATAGTTCACTGAGGTTGCGACTCGTTTGGCGAGTGCAAAGCGGTCTGTCAGAGAATGAGGTTGCTGCATGAGCAAGCCATTTCGTAAACTCATTGGTGTTCCGGCGGATGGCGTGTCGAATATCATATCGAAAGAGGCAACGCGGCTGCCTGTGACATGGCGCATTTTGACAACTCCGCGACAGCGTAGAACACCAAAGACGGCTGGGTCCACTGCGCGAAGCTTTCTAGCCAGGCGTCGAATATCTTGTGCCATGGTGTCCGCGTTCGAGTGGCCTGGGCATGGTATCGAGTCCACGATATAAGAAGTAGTAGCTCCTTGTTCACGAGCAATCGTTGCTTGCGAATAAGGCACGCGTCTCTTCTCCATCCTCTCCAATTCGGAGGGCGGCAAGAAGACGTGTGTATCAGATGGCTCGGTTTTGCTGATCGCAGCGCGGACTTTGGTAGCCCTTCGCAGCAGTACAGTGGCTTCTTTTGAGCTTGAGGAGGTCATCTTTTTCAGCTCATCGTCAATTTTGGGATTCGCGATCTTCATGATCAAGAACCAAGAGGGGTCGTATACGGCAGACCATTGTGCCAGCTCGTCTATGAGGCTGTCGAGGTAGGGTTTGACGAACAAATACTTGGTGATTTTGAGCTTCCGCCGAGAGTCAGCAGCAGCAGGGCCATCCTTCTGCTTTTGCAACAATCCCTCCACTCGCCGCTCCGCATTTTTGATTTTGCTCTGTAAAAGAGAAAGGATGGCGATCTGAGACGCTTGGTGCTCCTCTCGAAGTCCCGACCAGGTGGATTGTGCAAACTCAAGCTGAACCTGAGTCCGGCGCCAATAAGACTCGATCCTTACGGCGCGGTCTTCGACGTCGCTTCTCGCATGCTTTAAGGTGAGAATCAGATCTACAAGTCTGTTGCCCTGTCTTTTCAGAAGGTCAGCTAACAAGATCGAGGCCCATGTCTGGACGCGGAATACCCAACCACGCCGCCCACGACGGCTACTATGGCGCCGACCTCCATTTGTCGTTTGCGAAAATGTCTTGCGCGATGAAAGGAGCAACAATCCCTGGCGCCATGGTAGAGTCGCTTTGCCGCCGAGAGGGGCGCTGGCGAGATCGCTGCAGTTCATGCATGGCTGAGCCACAATCTCTGAGCCCCAACAAACTCTGTCGGTCACAAGGCGAACTGGTCTCTGTCGTGCCGTGTAGTGCAGGAACAGGCACAGGAACAGGTGCCTTCCAGAACCGCTGATTGCCAAGCCCTTAGTCAGCAGACCATGCCTGGAATCCCTAGCCACAACTTCGACGTTACGTTCTTCGCGATATAATGATTCAGAACTTCTCACATCGAACGGCCAAAACAGGATGCTGTAAAACTGCTCGGAGCGCTCTGTGAGATCGGGCTAGGCGTCCGATCGACGCGCTCAGGACCAATCATGCCCGTTGTTGCTCCTCTGTGGCTTGCATGATCAGGCTGTGCCCCTCAACCCTGTGCAATAGTCGTGCCACCGAGCAAGACCTCGAGATTGTTCCTCACAAGGACAACAGTTCATGATTTTGCTTCCTCAGAGTCAGTTGGCAGTATGCCACGAGCAGCTGACCTTCTCCTTCTGGCTCGGCTGGAAGCTGACTTGACAGAGACGTCGAACAGTATCCACACCAAGCACATTGATGGAGACCAGGAGTCGCTGTGGAAGAGAGACGTGAGGAGATTGGGTAGCGGCGGATCCGGCGATGTATATCGCGAGGAATGTGTGGAGGGCCCTGCGCGAGGAGAATTGCGCGCCGTGAAGCTCATTCAGAAGCTCAACTCGCAAGAGTCGAAGGGCCTCGACTTCAGTAGAGAGCTGGAGGCACTCGCACGCTTCTCCCACCCGCAAGTAAAGCAAGCAATGAGAAATGTTCACAATTCTCTAGCTGACATTTGTACAGTATGCACGCCATTTCGTCAAGTCCTTTGGCTGGTATGAGACGTCGAACACGGTGTTCATAGCGATGGAATACTTTCCGCACGGTGACCTGCAGCAATTTGCTGGCTATACTGTGCCAGAGACTGAGATGCAAGCGATCGGCTCTCAAGTTCTAGAGGGGCTTTACTTCATGCATTCGCAAGGCTATGCTCATAGAGACTTGAAGCCTCAAGTACACATCAGCGTTCCTTCATCCCCCGTGTCCATGGGCTAACGCTTGACAAACTTCAGAATCTTCTTGTGTATCGACCGGGACCACACTGGCAGATCAAGATCGCGGACTTCGGCATCAGTAAACGAGTAGTCGAGAGCTTATCTATGCTGCGCACACAAGCAGGAACTCATGGCTATATGGCGCCAGAAGTTCTAGGTCTTCTGGATGATGACGACAATGATGACGACGATTCTGACGATGGCGTATCCGATGAAGATGCCAGGCCTTCTTACTCGAAAGCTGTAGACATTTGGGCTCTGGGCGTAATAGCGTTCTATATGCTAACGGGTCGGCTCCCATTTCCGGCATCAAACGTACGCCCATTGAGAAGATATGTACGAGGCAAGACACCATTTCCAATTGAGGCATTGCAGGATAAGAATATTAGTGACGCAGGCTGCACATGGATCAAGACCTGTATGGCCCCATCTCCCCATGACCGACCAACTGCTGGGTTTAGTCGCCAGCACCAATGGTTGATGGGTGCTGGAAGGCTTGAAGCTTCGACTGGAGACTCAATGTACTCTATTATGTTGAAGAGCAGGGATTCGGTGGTTTTGGGTACGAGCAACAGCACAGCAACAGCTAGCTGGAAAGCGGCGGACAGCGTCCTCGAGACTGAGAATAACCACACTGCGTTCGAGAACAAGCAGGATTATTCTACAGCAAACGATACTTCATCCTCGAACGTGTCTGTGCCATTTGCCGTCCACCAAGCGACCTCGACGGACAGGATAGTTTCAGCAACATCATAAGAGATATCTGTGTTTCACATCGCTGACGAACTTGAAGCGATTGCCACGGACAAGAATGTTCCAGCCACACTGAGTGACATAAAGCAGCAAGAGCGCCCAGGGATTGCCCCGCCCATCTCGAACGTCGAGCCCGGGAACTCGATATATCCTATCAAGCATGAGAACGCCACCATGGATAGTGCGTCACCTTCAGAATGGTCAGAACACGCGACATTCTCAGTCGATGGAACAGTCATAGGCACCGTCGTCCGGATCGGCGGTGCTTCGCGACCACAAACACTCCTGAAATTGTGGAGCACAGTCCTTGGTGAGTATGAGTCAAACCACCTGGAGCTTCCACCTGAAGGGAAAATGTTGCGAACCTTGGCCATCGGGCCTCAAGGGTCAGTCATAGCGCTATTGACGAAGGACACCAAACTACACATTTGGCATTCAAGCGGCAAGGCAATGGCCCACAAACTAATCGAAAATGACGACAGTGTCAATTACAGCATCAGCTACAGAGACACAATGGAATTTTCGAAGAACGGAAAATTTCTGGCACACCATGGACATGTTACCCGCATCTACAGTGTAGCAAAGATGTTGCAAATATGCGAAGTGGATCTCGGAGGATCAGATCTCTGCTACCGAGCAATCAGCACGGACGGTCAGTATGTTGCATACGTGAACCGCACAGTCTCCAGCCCTCCCTTCAGTGACCCTCGTCTGTGGAGCATAAAAAAAAAGCGTCACCAGGACTACATGTTAGCCCGCGACTCGAGCCCCCAGGGAATCTATTGCACGGGGGACCCCGTAGGAGGCGGGGGAGGATGTGTCAGGCTGTCAAAGCCACTCTTCTCGTTAGATGGCCGACGGATATGTGTTGTCGGCACTTGTGGCTTTCGCGTTTGGAAGCTGCGATCGGGACAATCATGTTACAACTACAATCGGGACGCTGCACTTGCACGTAATGAAGAAAAGTACACATTCTTGATGCCGGCTTTCTCGGCTGGTGGTCGTCTACTCGCTGGACTTGATGAATCCATGCAATCGCTGACGATCTGTAACATCGCCACAAACAGAATGACCATGCAGCCGCTGCCGGCTGGGGTCAGATGCTTGGAGATCGCTTTTGGCCCGCACGGACACATAAACATCATAGGGTGTTTGCGTTCTAGCTCATCACAAGACACACCTAAGCTCACAATGATGGTGTTGTTGGACGACGGGCGGATTGACGTAAATATTTTCTTGTTGAATTGAAGCAATATCTAGTCCTCGCCACGCTCTACTTTGGCCTGCGCCAGCTTTATTCGGGTGTACAGTCCATCGACATCAAATCCGGCAAACGCGCATTCAAAATGAGGGACATGCGCGAAATTCGGAACACTCAGTTCAATGAGCGCTTGACTGAACACCACCACACGATCGGCAATCCTGCGTCGTCTGACATGCACAGTTACCACATCGAAGAACGCCTCGCAGCGAGGTGGTGCTTGCCTAAATGACCGAAGCGACGAAGGTGCTGAGTCTGTCGACACATCGATGGGCGCTGTAGCTTTGCTCGAGAATGTACACAAGATCTATTATCATGTGGACAACGGATACCATCAGGTCCACATCGCGGTACTCCGAGATATTTTCGCCTGCTCATTTATTCATGGTTGGCCTAAGCGTAATATGCTGCTTCCTCTTCTCAGCGATCTTCCAGATTTCCATGACCCCAATCAGTTCAACGTCCTCGTGTTTCCTTCAGCCATCATCTCCTAAAATGACAGCAAATCCCCTTCTCCATTCTGCACATGCGTCATAGGTCTCACGGTTCCTAAGCCCTGCCCCTGATTGACAACATACATCTGCTCAGGATGACCACCTCCAGTAGGACTCGACGCGAACCCATCGTTGGCGACCCCTTGTCCACCAACGCTCGCAAAATAAGCATCAGCTTCATCAAGCACATGTCCGCTTGGTTGCTGCTGTTGGCCGTTGATAGCGGCTTGGGCATCTGCAGCAACCATGTTGGCTTCTTGTTGTGCGCGCCATGAAGGGAGCTTCTCTCGCTGGAGAGCGGGACTGTCCTGGAGTCTCCGTGGTCGTGTGGATCGAAAAACGGTCTGCACAGGTTTAAGGTACACCGTGGCTAACGTGCCGACGACCAAGCACATTTCTTCCAATGTCACGGGGTCAAGCTTCTCACTCTCAGCCGTGATGGCAGGTTTTTGGCCCATGACGATGCTCTTCGCGGCTGTCGGGTTGCTGCTTAGTAATCGCCAATACATGTACCCTCGATCTCGCAAATCCGGATTGTCGGTCTCTTCCGTCGCCCATTTGAGAACCTTAGGAACGAGATCTTGTCCTTTGCTAGGTCGTTGTATGAACAGCTTCACTGTCGCAGTCAGAAGTGCGAGCTGCACTTCGTGTGTCTCGTCTGCCCAACTGTCCAGAAAGTCCTCTAGAAGAATCTCTGAGTTGTCGATGCGGTCTGCATATTGGCCAATAACCCATATCATAGCCGCCTTCGCCTCCGGTTCGTCTAGTGAATCCAAGTTTTCGCATAATGTTGAGATGATCGATTCATACTGGTTGGGGTATTTGCGGAAGATGTTTTTGATCACAACTGTGGCCTCCTGCACAATATATGATACCTTTGTTGATACCAGCTCCAGTAGTGTTGCTATGCAAAGCTTTGCTGCGGGCTCGATCTTGATCGCCAACTTGCCGATCGCACGCACTGACTTGCGAACAAAGTGTACGTCAATCTCCGTTGCGTACTCTCGTAGCTCCGTCAATACTTCCTTGATGTTCTTCTCGTTGGCCAGCATGAAGATGAGTTCCAACTTGGTGACCTTCACGTAGATAGGATCGTTGTACTTGCAGAAAAACACTCTGATGTCGTTTCGCAGCACCTCCGGTCGTCGTTGCAGGATGAGTAAAGCGTTCCGCAGTGCAAGGTATTGGATCTCGGAACCCTTGCTGAGGAGTGTTACTAAAGGTGGGCTCAGCTTCGCACATAGTCCAGCGATGGTCTTATCGGAGTCAATGTAGTTCATCAGATAGAGGATGACCCGAATGCACGTCAGTACGACGGCGGAGTTCGTATGTGATAGTCGTGGCGTGATTCTGTCTGCAAGCAACGCTGCTTCTTGTGTATCTTGAGGCACATATGATGTGAGTGCCTCGAGAATGTACGTTTGTCCCCATCTGCGCTCAACGTCAGCTTGGAGAATCAGAGTCCCACGAGACATGCTTACTCGGAGCAATCTGGCAAAATCTGAACGATTTTACTGGCATTAGCATAGTCGATCGTCAGTTTAATGCTTTCACTCCGTTCCCAGATGTCCATCAATGATGCCAGAGCAGATGACACGACTGTAGGGTTCTCGTCCCTCAGCATGAGATTGAGTCTGTCGATCAAGTCGCTGCGTTCCACCAAGTGTCTGTCGTGGTCGTAAACTTTGGCTACTGTAAAGGCTGCTGTTTTCCGCACGTAAGGGTCTGGATCTCGGAGAAGGCTCTTGAGTGGTTCTACTGATGCTTCAACATATTGTCGCACGTGGACATAAGACAGAGTTCGTAGAGAAAGGGCGCGTATGAGGGGGTTAGTATCATCCAGATCCTGAATAAGTATAGGAAGGGCTTTTAGAGCGATGTCTGGCTTCATGCGTGCGTAGTTGACCAGGTAGAGAAAGCACCTAGTCTCCTGGTCAGTATGACCAGGTGGCAGAACCGAAGCCCACTCACATCTTCTTGATCTCCAAGTTGGGTATGCCCATACAACCTACGATGTCCGGGAAAAGCGCAACCATGTCGTTGTTGCTCATTGTCATGTTCGCAACAATTTTCTTGAGCGCAATCTTCTTGGTCAAGAAGTTCTTGTCCTTCTTGCCTCCACCTTGATTGAGCTCGAGCTTGAGCTCTGCAACTTTGCCCTGTCGCGTTTGGGGTAAGCTAGGGTATGGCGAAGGAACGACGAACATGTTGACCACGCAATAATTCTAGTCGTGTAGGCGGAGATAGTCTCAAGACTCTGCCGAAGAAGTCGCTGCGCTTCAAGAGGGTGGGTATATGCAGCAGAGGGTGGAACGTACCCTAGCGAAGAACTTCGCATCCTGCCCGGCCGCACTCATGTTGGCTGCTCTGGCGCAGCCACCAAGTGGCAGCTCCCGTTGTCAAGCTCTACCGCCGACAGCGCGAGTCCTGCAAAGCTCCCATGCGACTATGTTCGGCTCCAGGCCAATGCGATTTCAGGGAAAGCCGAGTCGGTCTTGTGATATGGCTGCGTGCGGGGCTGTGGCTGCGAGTCGCGGGAAGGGTACAGATATCGCGTCGGGGGTCTCGTTCTGGCTGGGAGCGGTGGAAGGCGATGGTGGAGCGGCGTCTGACGTTGATGTCCGCTGTCTCCTGTCGTTGCTCGAGCTGTCGCATGGGATGAGGCTCCGTGAGATCGCTGATCACATGTGGCTTGGCGCGCGCCATCAGGCAACTTCACCTTGACAACAGCACCACTATTTTAGTTCAAGCACCAACTCATCATGGCGCTCACCGTACCCAGCCCGCAGCCACGATGGCTCGCCGATCTGAACAGCAACTCTCTCACCAAGCCCAAGAACACCAGTCTCCCCGATCCGCCCGGCTACACCGCGCCAACCACAACGAATGCTTCCAGATCCAAGAAGTCCGTCTCGACACGAAAAGTCCCTACGCCAGAAGAGATGGACAGCCTGAAGCTCAAAAAAGCATGGGAACTCGCCATCGCGCCAGCGAAACAACTTCCAATGAACGCGATCGGAATGTACATGACGGGCAACGGGCTACAGATTTTCAGCATCATGATGGTATTCATGCTGTTCAAGGGACCCATCCAGGCGGTGCTGAACCTGCAAAACACATTTGCCAGACTCGAGAGTCCGGGGAACAAGGAGCAGATGATCATGGTGAAGTTGGCGTTCATCGGGTGCAATCTGTTGGCCCTCGCGCTTGGTGTATGGAAAGTGAATGCGATGGGCCTGTTGCCGTAAGTCATACACCAGCCGGTCTCTTAGCCGACCTGAGTAACACTCATATGCTAATTTCGGTAATAGAACCACGAGATCAGATTGGTTGGCTTGGGAAGCCGCCAGAGAACCCGCGGAAAGAGCGTATTTTGTGCTTTCATAACGACAAGCAATGCGAATAGAATAACGCCTTACTGCTGTCACAACTCAGCCTTCCAGTTCACAACATCTGTTTTCACACAATTCTTTTCACGTTTGCAGGCACATATACTGGCATGCACTCATTCATCTGCACTAACAAGATCAAGCCCGACAGGACTTGTCAAATTTCGAAGATGGTTGCAAAAGGCGGAAGTACTTTCGAATAACTAGAAGGTCTTCATTCGCGTCCACCTCTACACGCGGAGATTTGACAAGCTAAGCTATCTGCTATCAACACTAGTGTTCGAGAGGCATACACTTGTGCTGCATACATCGTTCAGGACCCCAGTTATTCCGGATCGAGGACCCCGCACCAAATCTTGATCATCACATTTGTGCCAGCATGGGAGCAGGACATCGTCTCATACAGCCAGTTCATCTTCTTCCGGATCACGTAACGTTCTCATCGGGGTCTCAACGACCCTCTTCCGCATGTGCACATCCGGCGTCAGGAACTTGTGATTGATGATAGGTGTCTCCTTGCTCTTCATGGCACGAGCGCTCAGAGACTTGATGCGAGCGACTCGAGGCCAGCCAGGCTGCTTGGGCGTTTTGTAGATGCTTGCGGGAGCCTTAGGCTTCATAAATGCAGGGGAGCTCGAAGACTCCGCGGCGGCAGGCTCGATTTCCTTTGTCACAACACTCTTCGCAGCGCTCTTGCGAGTCTTGCGAGCCTGAGATTTGGGGATCTTGGTAGACGCCAAAGACCCGCTTGCTGGCTGCGACCTTGACGGAGTCACCGCCGTCGTTGATGTCGATACTTCTTCCGCAGCTGGCGGATCAGAGATCAAGACATCCTCGTCTGGATCGCTGTTAGGGATCTCAGGAGACTTCAGTGATTGCTCGACGTCTTGTACAGGCTGAAAACCTTGCTTGCTGGGTCGACCCCGAGGCCGCGTTCTCATTGTAGGCACGGGTGTAGACACGGTCACGACTGGTGAGAAAGTGACCCGACGCGACGAGCTTCCGGCAGCTTGCTGAGAGGGAGTTGCAATGACGATGTCACTACCGTCTTCTGCCGCGGACTCCAGCATGCTGTCAGAATCCCGTGTGGCTGGACCGTTAGATGTCGTGCTGCCAGCAGATTGTTCGGTGAGCTCTTCCATTCGATCCTCCCGGCTGGCTTTGATCCGCCACACGTTGTTCCGTGGCCTTGCAATGTCGACTTCATACGTTGTATTGACTCGTAATTCCTCACGTACACGATCCTTCCAGGCACGAGGAGCAGTGCTGTAATACGGGTAGTTCGCCTCAATCCATTGGAAAATGTCCGTGTTTGACAAAGTTGTCTTGTCAGTCGAATCAAATGCCATTTCCACCATCTTCGCCCAAGAGATATCCGGCGGTCGCGAGTAGTCAGGAGGATTTTCGCTCGGCGATGGCTGCGAAGCATCGCGTGCGACCTCGGCATCGCTCTCGTGTGCGTCTCCACTATCATGCACGAGAGTAGTCACTCTTGCCCGGTTCTTCCGGCTGTGTCGGCGTCCTTGGCTGTCCTCTTCAACCTCTGAGAAAGTGGCGTCGTTTGCCTTGGCGGCTGCCTCTTTGTGAGGAGCTGCCCGTGACGCCGATATTGTGTCTGCCATCCACGCGCGAGGCGCTTCATCGGCCTGTCCGCCCGGTGGTATTGCAGGCGTACTCGCAGGTATCACATGCTCAATGTCGTGTGGGATGCCTCTGTTGCCTGGCGGGTGACTGGGCTCATCGGGGCCGTTCGAGATTTCTGCCGCGAGTCTACCCGAGACTTTCTTCATCTTTGGCTGCGTCCTCGGAGCAGACACGTGAACCTGCTCAAGCCGGGCATCAGCCCCTTGGCGTCTAGCCACGGCGCTGATGGTTGGACTCGACTGATGCGCCTGTTGCATCTCTCGCTCTAGCTGCAGCGATGCTGCGGAACAAAGGCTCTCGTCAAGATCGGGATACGAGCCTGGACGGGCAGCATTGGAGAGCGCTTGCAAAGCTGGATCGAGCGCGAAAGGAAGGTTGTCTGGCTGATTCAGCTGCTGAACCTCGACAGGATCTGGATGCGCCGTCATGTATGATCGACGTCGATGGCTGTTCCCGAGCGCTTGCCGAAGGAGAGCGTTGCTGGGCCTGTGGTTCGAAGAGGGCACCACAGTGGGAAGGCTATGCCTCAAGCGGCGAGATGAAGAGGGAACGTTAAACGCTGTGGGCTGTGGTTCCGCTTCTTCGTTGCGTACCATAGACATTGGCGCCACATCGTCGTCGCCATGCGAATATAGGTCAGCCGGGTGTGCTTCGTGGCCTAGTCTGGCCCCTGCGCGGAGTTGACTGTAATGATGCTGCAGAGCGCCCTGAGTGCGGTCATGGAAACTTTTCGCAATCTTTTGCCAGCTCAATTTGTCGCCCTCACGTAGTCGCACAAGTAGTGCATTCTCTTCAGCAGTATACGGCCGTGATGCACGCTTGAGCGCTCTTTGTTCACCTGAGTCGGGTTCGTCAACAGCATCGTGCATGTCTGCCTTGTCACCCGCCAGTAGCTCGTACCGATATTGGACAGCACCGGCACTACGTCCAGGTAAACGTACTGCTATCTCTTCCCACTCAAGCTCATCGTCTTCGCGATAGGCAAGAAGGTCTTCGTCTTGTTGTGCAGTCCACTGCACATCCGGAGACACATTGGGATGTTCATCAGACTGCAAACGAGCATTGAAGAGCACCCTGCCCGGACAGTCTTTACCCTTGAGCTTGGAACTGTAGTTCTTCTGAACATTTTGCACGCTGCGCGGCGGAAAGTGTTGGGCAATAGCTACCCAGCTGAGGCGGTCGTACTCCTTGAGCCTGATGAGAAGTGCGTCGTCCTCTGTGCTCCATTTGTTGTTTATAAGGCCCGGTGGGGTCCATGCAATCGGCCGTGAAGTGTTGGCAGCGTATGTAGTCGGTTGGAGGACTGGCTGTTCACCAGAAACAATGCCATTCTCAACTGCTTGCACCTGATGTGTTGAAGGCGGCTGTGGGTCTGTGTAGATGTGCGCATGCTCATTCACTAAGAACACATTTGACCCGGTTGCAGCATTGGCAAGATCAGGTATGGGAATATCTCCACCCAGAGGGGTGCGCTGAGATGAGGGAAGGCGCTTGGGTACGAGGCTTTCATTGGTGACAAGATCATGCTCGGATACAAGAGTTTGCTCCGGTGCAGAACCTGACTTGGGTGCGGCAATGTTCTCGTTGCGGACTGGCGGCCTTGAATGCACTGCAGGAGGTGTGACAGAGTCGAAGCCTTTCATGCGGCCATGATGATCGTAATATTGCCAACACGATTGGCACAGATCTTGATCGTGGGGCCCCTTGTGCCAGCTTGAAGATCGGGTCAGACTACAATTCCAGCATCTCTTAGCTTCGCCAGAGTTCTTCGCACTGCCAAATCGACGCACCGGCGCCGTGTTGTCTGACGCTGGAGTCTCGGTACGACGGCGCCTTTTACGCTGTTCAGGGTTCGGTATAGCCCAGAGAGAAGGGGTCCCGGGGGAGGGAGCATTCGGCGAGGACGAAAGTGGCTGCGGCGGAGGCGAAACATCGCGCTTGCGTTTTGGTTTACTTGATGGCCGAAGCTCAGGGTAGTCCCAGATGGGATCCGCGGCCCTGCGCACCGTAGCAGGTTTCTTCTTAGATTTCTTCTTCTTCGAAGACGCACCCATGAGCTTCGCCAGCTGGTTGGCAATGCTCATACCCAGAGCGTGGACTGTCTCATCATCGGCTACTGGCCGCTTCCCTCTGGCATGCGATTCGACAGTAGGCGATCGTCTCGAACCACGACTTTCGTCTAACATGAAGCTAGGCGTAGCAACAGAAGAAGCCGTCTCGTAGACCGAGCTCGTCTCGCTGCTGTCATCATCTGGAATCTCCAGCGGTCGATGATGTGTGCCCTCGCCCGCGAGAAGCTGCATGAGGTGGGGAAGACGGGGTGGTGGTCGCGATGCAGTGTGGGCAGGTGCCGGTATGCTAAAATCGCGCGAGCTCAGTCCGTGGCGGGATGAATCTCTCGTCGATTCCGCGACGCTCTGGTTCTCAGATTCGCTCTCTGACCCTGTGCCATCTTGACTGTCCTCCCCCTCTGTTTCTTCCTCGTCTTCGGAGGTCGACTCGTCCTCATGCGCCAGCTTCTCACGGAAGTTCTTGACAAAACGAGAGGATGCGGACTTGCCGGAGTCGACCTCATTGCGCATATGTTCCAGATGCCCATTGTTGACAACGAGCTCATCGGTGTGGATGTCGAACTCATCGCCCACGCCCGTGAAATCGCGCTCGTATTTGCGAAAGATGTGCTCGAAGCGCGACTTCAGCTTTTGATCGTTGCGCCCGCGCTCGATGTCCAGCTGTGTCAGCGCATCGTCGTCGTTATCACGTTGAGGCGCCATGAGTGGGCATGCGGGCCATTGCGCGTGGCGGCGCGAGCGGTGGCAGCGGGGCCAGCAGAGTGCACGATAGATGTCGCTCCCCTCTCAGGCAGACGCGATGTTGACGCGCTGAAGTGGGAGGCACGGAAAGTGGACCCGAGAAGCGAAGTCTTGGCGCCCTGCGCGATCACTCGTCTGAACCGACTTGCGGCAACACATGATCGATCGGCAAAGGCACAATATCGCCCTCAACAAACACGGGCATGATGGTGCCTAGTCCACTGGACCTCGCAAATCCTGTGTCCAAGCCGCCATTGAGCAGCAGTTAAAATCCGTCATGGCCGCTCCAATGCTGCAGTGCCAGAAATGCAAGACGCCGCTGCGAGTTGATGCCTCTCTCCAGCATCTCAACCCGGCTTCTTTCAAGATACTGGCCGATGCTGCGCCGATTCTGGAGCCCAAGGCCCCTGAGCCGCCTCGGTCAGCCGCTGCGGCGGAGAGAAAGCAGCTGTATGATCACGTCTCGCAGCGTGCAGGTCCTCCCGTCCACAAGAAAGATGTTCGACAGCCTACGAGAACAGCAATTACCCGGAACACCGCCGATATGTCCTACATTATGCTTTCCGAATCGCAGGTAGCGCCTGTCGCTGCCTCGCCCAGCAAGAAGAAAGCAGCTACCAAGAAACCGGCAACTCCAGTCATTGCTGATGACCAATCCGCATTGTCTGAGGAACTAGAGACGACAAGGAGACTCTTTGAGATTCTGTCTGCTCGATCAGATATTGACCATCCAGTGTGTTCCGAATGCACCGAGCTCCTTCTAGAAGGCCTACAAAAGCGCCAAATTGCTGTCAGCCGTGAACGTGATGCTTATGTCGACTTCCTGAAAAAGGCTCAACAGGATATCCCCACCGAGGAAGAGAAAATGCAGACCAAACGTGCTCTGGAGGATGCGCAACGGCGCGAGAAGAAATCTCTAGATGAGCTCGAGGCTTTGGAAGCCGAAAAGGCGCGGATGGAAGATGAGATGGCTGCATTGGATGCTGAAGCAGAAGCTCTAGATGAGGAGGAAGAGAAGTTCTGGCGCGAACGCAACGCTTTCACTGCCGAACTCATGGGTTTCCAAGAGGAGCGCGACAGCCTGCAAACTCAACTTGCGCACGACACCAAAGTTTTGGAGGCTCTCCAGCGTACGAACGTCTACAACGACACTTTCTGCATTGGCCACGATGGAACATTTGGAACTATCAATGGACTTCGCCTAGGCAGGACACCAGAGCAGTCAGTCGATTGGCCGGAGATCAATGCAGCGTGGGGCCAGACACTCCTGCTATTGACTGTTGTTATCGACAAGCTTGGTTATAAACTCACGGGATTCGAACTGGTCCCCGTTGGCTCGACTTCAAAAGTGGTCAAGATGGAATACGCGCAATCAGCATCGACAGTGGATGGAAAGCCGAAGAAACATGTGTTTGAGTTGTTCAGCAGTGGCGACTTGCCTCTGGGGCTGGGATTCCTACATCGCAATTTCGACAACGCCATGGTTGCATTTCTCGAGTGCTTACGTCAAGTCGGCGAGCATGTGGAACGCACAACGCCCAAATCTGGCAACACTGGTTTAAAAATGCCATATCCGATTGTCAAAGATAAGATCGGAGACGTCAGTATTAAACTTGGCAATTTTGGCCAAGAAGAGCAATGGACCAAAGCTTGCAAATATACATTGACCTGTTGCAAGTTCCTTCTCGCCCACGCCAGTCATGTCTCTGACGCCAACGAAGCAAGGAATGGTCGCTGAAGAACGACAACTGCCAACACTATCCCAATCTTGCCCCAATGGCTTGCAGAGGTGCGCCTCGCTGGTGGAGCAGCTTCAGGGTCTCCTCAGCCTCGCGGTCCAAAGGTTCCGGTCCTGTTCGAGATACGATTCCAGTCTTTGGCTCGATCTCCAGCGTCTCTCCTGAAATATTGCCATCGAGGCATTGCTCAAAGGCTTGCACAACGGACTCCATTGATACGAGCAAGCCCTTCGATTCCATCATGGAATAGAAAACCTCGTTTGAAATGTTAGTTCTGACGACATTCGGGCAAATCGCGTTCAGCGTTATCTGTTCATCCGGAAGGTGCTTGCCATAGCTACGGGTGAAGCCAACTACGCCATGCTTAGCTGCAGTGTAGATTGGCAAAGTTGGAACGCAGTAAAAGCCGCAGACCGAGGCAGTCACGGCGACTGCAGACAAACGTCAGCTCTATGCAAAGCTCAAATCACTGCATCGCTTACTCTTGCCTCGGAAGCCGGTCTCGTCCGGCTCCTGACGTCTCATCTGCTGTATTGCTAGCGCGCAGGTATACAGCACTCCATTGAGATCAACATCGAGTACTTTCAGGTTGGGTTCGACGAAGTCGGTGCTTGTAGGTTCATTGGGTATCCAGATCTTTTCTCCAATACCAGCGACTGGCGCGCATGTCAGTGACTCGGCCGGCACAAAAGCGATGGAATGCGATGCAGCATACTGGCATATACGTAGTCAATCCTCTCGAACTCGCCCAAGACTGCTTTGAATGCGCTGACTTGGGAATCCCAAGTTGCGGCATCAAGAGCGACCGCCAATGCAGCACCAGGCAGAGTTCTAGCCACGGCCTCAGCTTGTCCAATATTGGCATCTGCAATCGCCACGCGAATGCTGGGATTGAGTCAATGATTGTTACCTTCAAGAGCAGTGTCGATAGTTGATTGCTTTTACCCTCTCTTCGCCAGCATTTCCGCCACCGCCTTACCGATGCCGCTGGCACCGCCTGGGTTCACTCAGCTGTGTTAACATTCGCCCGAGATTCGGACCTACCTGTTACATATGCACTTTTGGGCGTCATCATTGCAGCATTACAGCACTTTGCTCCCGACGAAGAGCTTGCACCAAGAGCAGTAGTTTGTCGCAAGAGGATAATTGCGTAACAAACTGGTTGCTATGTTGAGCGAGCGTGATGATGCGGCGCCTCTTCGCCTGTCCCCGGCTATCCAAGAGGGGTCTGGTGGTGACCCCGCCATGAGCTTGTCTGCACATCACCCGCCTTAAGTCTACCTGGTGCGAAGTACTCTCAGTACAAGGAGTTCGAAGTCCGACAACATGTTTGGACGATTCGTCACTTAGAGGGCCTTGTATTCAAATGGAAACTTCGACTGTACCCTGTCAAAGTCTCAAAGACCTGGCTGTCAGATACGCGCGAACGTACAAGCACAATGATTGAGACGCTATGAGAAGCCGCACGATGGGTTGTTCTGTGCAGAAGTTATGATCCGCCAACCGCGGCTATGACCTTTCTCTTTCCCACTACTGCAGCCTGGGCCTGTCCGCTCCCGTCGAATGCACTCGGCGGCACCTAAGAAGCGCGAGAACGTCGACTCCTTACTGATATTGACGAGCCAGCTGGCGTATGGTGCCTCGTCCGCGCGTTCCGTGAACGTTCCGTAGGCGTTCCGTAGGCTTTCCGTGGGCACGTGCCAGCGGCGCAGCTGCGCTGTCGTCGATTAAGGTGGGCTTACACCCATCACGGCGGCTCGATAGTTCTTGATGAGATCTGCTACAGGCATTTCGCGATGCTTGATCTTTTCGATCGTATCTACGATCACGCCGGTAGCTATAACGATCCGCCGGCGTCACATTCCGGCCGGGAGCTATGTGGGGTCCTTCCACTTCCTGCTATCGCGTGGATGTCGCATTCGAGCTCTCGGTGTCTCTCCTCCCTCTAACGTTGGCTGCCAATGTCCCCACCATGCTCTGTACTAATGCTGAAGTCTGCCTCGTGCGGTGACTCGGTGGGTACAGGAGTTCGGCCTTCCGCTGGTTTCAGGATGGTGTCGAGCAGCTGTGTCAACATATCTTGCAAGGCGACGAGTTCGACTTTGGGATTTTGACGCTTGAAGTCCCCCTTTGGAATCTTCATGGAGCATGGCTGGTGTGTATGTCCGAGCTCCATCTTGTCGACTTCCGGAGGCGCGCGTGGTATAGTGTCGCCGGTCAGGTCATCTTGCTTTCTGCAAGCAAAAGAGCGCACATCCCCGTAATCGCTCGAATGATTGTTGCGATAGTTGATGGGAGGCAACGTCGCATGATCAGACAGAAACCCCGTGATGGGCACCGCAAAGGTCGAAGAGGCGCTTAGTGCAACGAGCGGAAGAAGCGAAGGTTTCATGGCGGCGCTGCCAACCGAGGACGCTGCTGGCTAAATGCCAAAGTCAATGGAAGCTAAAGCAGCGAGAGCTGCGAGTGTTAAGGAGGACCAGTTCCAAAGGCTAGCATTGCGCCTGACATCCAGTTGCGCTGTGATGTCACTAGCCATGTCCTCGCCTTTATTTGCTGGACACTCTGTTCATCGTTGCTCTATCTGGACGCTGGATTTCCTGATAGCCTTTCCCGCGAGCATCTGGCTACCGGACCGTTACCAAACATCCTTCGCGTCCTTTCCAACTTACGCCTGCTACGTGTAAGTCTTGCATCTCGCCGTGCGTAGCACCGTCGTGGTCGGCGTCGCTGTTGGCACTCGCACAATTGTTCCGGACCATAACTTAACTGGAGGTGACGTGTAAGAGATGCGGATCGTCGGGGACCCGAGGCATGAATCTGGTTGGAGTGAAAAGTCTGGAGTTTGCTTTCAGGACGTTGGCAGATCAGCGCTTTTCCAGCGAAAAAGTCATTGGAAATTTGGCGCATTGGCAGACACGACGTCTGCTGCTGTCTCACGCGCACGTGAGAGCATCTTCAGCAACAGTCTTTTTGAGACAGAGAGATGTCATCTGAACCTCACGACATGTGTTCCGACATCAGTGGAGCGGCTTTCAGATATCAAACAACATGGAGGCCGGGATGAGACCCCGCCTTGGCGGCGCATGCACAACCTGGTCGAGCACTGTGAACCGTTGAGAGCAACGCTCTCCGGACCGAAAAACCGCTTGCTTACATCTCGGTCTTCGGCCGATCAAACGCCTTCGGCGGTCGCAAGCTGCCCCGTAGCTAGAATGTGCAGCGCTCACGACGAAACATTCGCTGCATGGGAAACCCACAAGCCCGGAAAGAACAATGGTTTTGGGAGCCTGCGCAATCGAATGGGCGATCGTTGGTCGTTCTACTGTCGAAAAAGGCTAGGATGGCAGGTCGACGACTACAAGAACTTTATTAGCTCCCTCAAGCTCGTCTACGAATCAATCGCGTATGTTTTCTGAAGTGAAGAGAAGCCAAGCTCGAAGATCGGACAGTATAGGAGGTCAGGCCTGATATCACATCGTGTATACAGGGAAGCATTGCAGTGGCGAACAGACGAATTCGAAATGACAACGCAGACGACGGAATTCGCACGCATACCAACAGAAAGCCTTCAACACTCGCCCAACTGAAGTTGCTCGGATGACCACGTTTGGTGCTGAAGAATACACTCGCTCCACGCTCTACACTACACCGTCTGGTTCGATCAACGCCCACGCGCGGGCAACATGGGATTGGAACGACACGAGCATAGTCCACATGTCTCATTCCTAGCGTGTCACTTATCAACGCGAAAATTGGGGTTCGTATTTCGCACATTCGGTCTGAATGCGAGACAGGACTCATTCTAAAGTGACTATTTGTGGTTTTGAGGTCGATTCAAACTCCATAGCGGCTCATCTTCCACGTTGCAAGCCCTGCTGCCGGCCGCGCAATGTCTGTGCTCGCAAGACACTTCCCTTCGAACGCTTGATTTGATATTGGTTCCGTGTGAACAGCAATGAGAAAACTCATGCAGTTGGGCTCCTCTCCTGCTCTTCGAGGACCAGTCGCATAGATCGCGGACGGCACAACGATGAACCGTGCGGTGATACATAAACTAGCCACGCTAATTTCGGCCTCACTCCAAACTAGCATATGGATAGTACAATTCGTCCGAGGGAAGAGAGTCCTTCGATACACGGACGCTCCTAATGACGATCATCTTCTCCGCTTGGTCGTCGGCGTCAAGTGGACATAAGGATCCAGTTGATAACGAACGTTCTGTGCGATGTGGAGGCTTTGTCTCACATTTCTTGATAAACAACATCTCACAAGCGGAGCGTGATGAGTGATCGTGGGGCAACGGCACAATGGTCAGTGCCGTATCCGGGGATTCATTCGGCGATCCACAATGCGAGCGGCACGACTATCCAAACTTCAGGACGCTCCATTCGTTATCAAAACTCTGCTGTGTGCTGAAGACCACGGATTATGCCACGGCAAGGTTCTTTCTCTGCTGCTCAAGGTGACAACGACGCCCTTCAATGCATCTGCCTCACATCGCCACTCAGAAGTGTAGACATCTCCAGTCTCAGAAATGGATTGAAACGCTACGGCCTCGGGCAAGTGTCTATCGAAGCGGCGGTCCGTTGATGTGGAGGCATAGGCTACCCAATTTAGCATTGTCTCAGATTGGCAAGTTTCCTGCTAGCCGCTCAGGGCTGCAAGCGAGAAAGCTATGGACTTTTAAACTCTCCTGTTATGGTCAAGCGGCACGACTGGACTGTTGCAAGTGAATGTGTCGTCTATCGAAGCTATCCGGCTAATTTCGCTAAGCGGCGAATCTCAGGCAGGGGTCTCTGGTTGTTGAAAGGCTTAGCATGCTTGTGCTGACTGTCATTCACCCTGTGCAGCGAAGCATGCGCATTGAGCTTACTAAGACTTGCATGACTACACTGCTTATGTCCTCTACTGACCAGAAGATGCGCACATTCGCATGAAGTCGTGCATACATCAGGAGCAAAATCAAACCGGCATGGCAGCTAAAGAGGAAACTCCTGGATACGAGACATGCGAGAAGCGAGAAGCGAGAATGTCGGGTTTCGGGTTCGCCTCGGATTCAATGCAGTCCGGCATACCACACCACGTGCACCGAGAAGGCGGCTGGCATCCCTGCTCTGCTAAGTCAGCCTTAAGCTTTCAGCTAAGCGTAACCCTCTAGCCTTGATGTCACAGCAACAAGTTCTGCACGTGGCCGAGATATAGCATATCTCAACTTCTTGCTAGAAGATCCCGGCGCCTCTCCGCGGTCTGACCGATCAAGCCCTTTAGGGTTGCGTCTTCTCATGACGAAGAGCTCTGCGTCGGATCATGGCTCCTGGATCGACCTCCTTCACTGGCTTAATTGCACGAGCAGCCTTAGACTGCTTGTGCGCTAATGCATCGAGCATACTCGAACAATTTGCTAGGCTCAGTAGTCTTGGACCGTGAAGACAGCTCCCCAAAATATCGCGGCGGTCAAAAATGAAACATCGTCACTCGATTTGCCCTTAGCATTCCGAGCCAGGCTCCATCACGGTCACGGTGGGCTATCACGTAGCCTACGACCACACGGATAGACAGACCCAGTGCTTCTACCTCGAACTGGCAAAGCCATGCAAAACATCAATCTCCTCGAGTGTGACCACTCCCCAGCATCTGGTCCTGGAGGGCCCAGGCCCCTGTGTGATCGGATCGTACTTGACCGAGCCGTGGATTGTGTATAAAGGCAGTGAGCTTTTGACATTGATCCATCTCCATCATCGCACTCGCATCCACTTCCATCTCCTCAGATCTCGACTCTCAGATCTTTTCGGACATCCAACCCAAATTGGTCAATCCCATCACAAGTATGTGCAGATCTCCAAATGCCTACGAATTGCCGTTCTAATCGTCCCCTCCAGGACCCACAAAATGCATATCTCAGCCCTCTTCTCCGCTGTCTTCATCGGCGCCGCTCTCGCCGCCAAGAGTTGCAGACAGTGCGATTGCACATTCACCTGGAGCAAAGCCGATCCTCGTCCGAGAATTGCTCCATCGAGCCAAGCTCAGGTCCAGTCCAAGGCTGAACGATGGCTCGACTTGTACGTCGCGAACAGCGACTACGAGGACTTCTCCATCAAGCCAGCTGTGGGCGCCAGCTGTCCTGCCGACACATCCCTCCCATGCGATTCATACACAGCCGACTTCAAGGCCTGGAGACTGTGCCAGAACGGTGGATCTTTCGTCTGCAGCCAAGATGATGATGGAGGAAACTACAACATGAAGTGCAGCTGCACCCAGTCTGTCGACTGCCGGGGTAACTGCCAGAAGGGCTGCCCAGCACTTCCAAACTAAGGATATTCGCGAGCGATTGATGGGGTACTAGATGGGAAACTGCATTTGACATGGTTTATTACGAGATGGATTCAGGTGTAGCATTGTATTGTACAATTTCAGATATTCTTTGACTCAGACATTACATTTGAGCTTCACCTTCCCATTGCATGTCTTGGTCATTTCGCCTACTAAGTCAGTCACTTCCAACTGAACGAAGCTCAACACAACATGCATACAGCAGCGAAAGCAAGCCACATGTCTTCACATGCTTGTGTCATACGTGTCACTGGTACTTTTCACGGTCCCCTACCATCAGGCACGCCTTCTGCGAACATTGGGGCCACAGCCGCCGTGTGTGGTCGCGCTTATCTCGCTCTTTACTCGTAGAGAAATGGTATTCACGATTAGCGAAATATCGTCCCACGCAAATCTGGAGTTCGATGTTCCACCATAATAGCTGCATCATGCATGTAAACCACTGCTCCGTGTAATTCAAAGCTCTGACCTCGACCAAGTCCGTCGATTGATCGCCTTCGTCTGCGCTATCAGGACTAACTTCGCGAAGGGAGTCATGGCGTCAATGACAGCGGGGACGAGACCTGTTGCGGAAACGCCAGTCGTGGAATACAGATTTGCTTTACTAGCCAGCTGCTCCGTATGTGGAGGACTGCTCGAAAGATTTTGTCTTAGTGAGGCACCGGTTCTCCTCCTCGGTCTCAACAACAGAGCCGTTAAATCACTCATCTCGGCGTCAGAGGCGTGCTCGGACTCAGCCTGTCAATCGTGCTTGCCGGACTCCTCATTGATCCATCCGCTCCCATAACTGCCTTCCTGCAAAGCTCTGCATCTAAACATCTCTCGTGGTCTTCAGCATTCGAAAGCAAGACTTCCAGCTCCTGCTCTCGTTCCCGAACAGAGACAAGGGCACCGACTAACCGCGCAACGCGAGGAAAAGAGAGCCTCTCCTTTCTCTTCTGCTCTTCGTCATCTGTACCATCTTCGGGCGGACCAGAAGGATCTCGCCTGCTCGAATTCGTTCCTCTACGTTTCCGGAGCTCCAACTGTGAAGGCTGCGGGAACAAAATCCTGACCTCCTCCCTAGCAGCTTCCAACTCGCGTTGTAATTGTCTCATCTTCGTCCGCGTAGCTTGGAGCTGTTTCGACAAATCATCAACATAAGCGCGATGTTCGAGATTCGAGCCAAGTTGGATCTTCGCCGCTAGTGGAATGTCCATCAATGCAATGATAGAATCAATATCAGCATCCTCGCCAAGATCACTTCCATCATCTGCAAGAACACCTTGCGCTGCTGCAGTAAACTCCCCCTCTCTTCTCTCCTCATCCCTCGAAGAGAACAAAATCTCATACCACTCACCCTCCATCTCATCCAACCTCCTCTCCGCCATTCTCAAAACCCTCTCCGCACGCTCCAACCCCCCCTCCGCCTCCTCAATCCGTCGGTGTGATCTCCTAATCCTCCTATCCAAACCTCTCGTTCCACCAATGTTTCTCAATCTTCTCTCGGTCACTCCAAGATCATAAAGACTCTCCACCCTCACATCCTCCAATTTCCATAACTCTTCCTGAAGAACATTCATGGAATTCCGATAGACTGTGACTTTCTCTTTCGCAGGCCGGAGAGCATGCAAATGAAAATCGTAGCGTTGCTTGAGGAGTTGAAGGAGGAGTCTGGCTCGACGAGCAATCGGATTCAATGAGAGAGGCGTCAATGGCGTCTGCGGGAGTGGCGTCCAGAGGTATGCTGCAGGCCATTCCAAAGGACGGGGAGGTTGAAGGGAAGATATGCGGGAAGGTGGAGGCAGGGGAGCAGAGACGGTGACACGTTTTGGTATAACAGCGGCGGCACTTCTCTTTCTAGGTGAGCGGCCCTTAAGGATGCTCTTCGGCGTCGATGTAGCTCTTGGAGTAGGCGGTAGAGTCGGTGATTGCCTCGCAGCATTTGTAGGGGACTTCGATGCTTTGCGAGCCTTTTCAGTGGGCTTTCTGATTCGCGTAGACTGCCGTTCTGCCATGGTGTTTGTGACAAGCGATTGCGAGATGCAGGCTATGTGCTTCAGAACTATTAGTGGGTGTGCTACGACCATGAGCAGGCCCTAGTCAGCATCGTCTTTGTCATGTCTGCCGGATCAGGAAATTCTTTGTCGCACCCCAGTTTGTAGCTAGTTCAAAACTAGGAACTGAACATGGGCAAGAAGCCATTCGTACAAGACGTATCATTCGTCAGCAGCGATTCTATGTGTACATACCCAATTCCTTCCCCGTCCAAAAGTTCAGCGACAATGCTGAAATTCAGCAACACAACTAGTACTGGGCCTGCTTCGACGCGACTTTGAGTCCCTCGTCTTCCAAGCCCTTCTTAAATGCATCCTTCAAGTCGTCACCATTAGTAGTCTTGGTCTCATCTGGCTCTTCTTTCTTCACCTCTTCCCGCTTTAGCTTCTCCGCCAGCATTTCTTCAACCATCTGCTGACCGGCCTTCTCCGCCTTCGTCTCATCTGCCGCAGTTGCACCTTCGCCAGCAACACGTTCGTCAAGCGCAATTTTGGACTCGCCGAGTGCATGAATTTGCTCTTCAATGGTGCCCTTGGTGACGAGACGGACGACCTCAACTTCGCGCGTCTGACCTACGCGATGCGCGCGGTTCTCAGCCTGGATATCATCTTGAGGGTTGAAGCCAGAATCGAAGATGATGACTTTGTTTGCCGCCGCCAAGTTGATGCCCGCACCACCAGCACGTGTCGATAGCATGAACACTGGAATGGACTCATCCGTGTAGAACTTGTCAATCATGTCCTGTCGATCCGCCATGTTCGTGGACCCGTCAAGTCGCAAGAATTTGATGTTGAAGGTCTCGAGAACTTCCTCCAAGATGTCCATGAGTGTGGTGAACTGCGAAAAGACCAGAGTACGATCGCCATTCTTCACAAATGCCTCAATGAGCTCTTTGAATTTGACCACTTTGCCAGCGTCCATCCACTCCTGCTTCTTCAGCGCGAATTTCTTGTGCAAGAACTGACGATCGGGATGAGCGCAGAACTTGTGAAGGCCGAAGTCACCACCCTTGACACATTGCGCAGCAGTGCCATCGAGATAGGCTCTGATTTTGTCTGGTGGGTTGCTACCAAACTCTTCGGACTTGGTCAAGGTGGTGACAAGTTTGTTCAGCTTCTGGTCGTTGAAAATTCGCCTGGACAGCAGTGGATGAATAGCGGCTTTGCGCAGAGCCATGATAATGTTGGCACTAGCCTTGTTCACAGCGGCGGACTTCTTAGTCCCTAGCGCAGTCTTTTCCTTGAGCACTTGCTGGAATTGATCAAGCAATTCCCCATAATAGTTCGCCTGTGTGTCCGTCATTTCGCAGTATTCCACACGCGAATCCTTCTTTGGGAGGTCGAGCACTTGCTGCTTCTTGCGGCGGAGGATGAACGGGGCCATAATACTACGAGCTCTAGCCACACGTTCGTTGGAAAGCAGCGCAGCCGACGATGTATCCTTCGTCGTGGCCTTGTGCTTGAATAGGAAATTGAGGTCCTCGCGCTTCTCGGTAAATAGCTCAGGCATGATGAATGCTAGGATTGCAATGAGTTCCTGCAAGTTGTTTTGAAGTGGCGTGCCCGTCAAAAGAACCTTGTGGTTCGCATCGATCCGTGTAAGCTGATTGTAGCGGTCGGAGTTGGGGTTGCGCAACATGTGCGCTTCATCGTATACGCACACTTCGAAAGGCCCAAACCTTCGCAAAAACTTGTTGTCGCTCTCCTTGACTGCCATATCGTAGGTCGTGACAATAACATCGGTAGTGTCTTGGTTCGCTTCCAAGTCTGCCTGCAGTTCAGCGCGTTCGGCCTGGGATCCATAGTATGGCCGCACTGCAATGTCAGGTGCGAATTTCTCAAACTCTCGCAACCAGTTCTCAAGGGTAGAACCAGGCACAATGATCAAGTGGATTCCATCAACCTTCTCAACATGCAGCTGCGCCAAGTAGGAGATGATCTGGCACGTCTTGCCAAGTCCCATGTCGTCGGCCAGAATGCAAGAGATCTTCTTGGTGTACAACATGTACAGCCAGTTGAGTCCCACCAGTTGATACTCCTTCATAGGTAGGTCCTTGTTCATGATCTCCGGCTGCTGCAGGAATTTGCCTTTGTGCTTGCTCTTGATGCCGTTCTGGACAGGTGCATCTTCAGCGACCGAGCTCGCTGGTGTGCCAATGCCAGAATCGTGTGCCTCGTCGAGGCTCATAAGTTGCAGCTCTCCATCCTTGACATCACCAACACCCCAGGCTTTCAAGGCTTCCTGCAGCGGCGCTGCCATCTTCTCACACTTGACAACCAATTCATCGACGGCATCGTAACCTGACATAACCTCGATGCATTCTTCGACAAGCTGTTCTCCAAGCGCTTTCGTCTTCTTCGACTTCTTTCCAGCTTTGGTCAAAGTCTCCTGCACGATTGCGCGAACCTCATCCAGGTCGTTGAACGGGCGTTGATCCAATACAAACTTGATGTTGTCGACAGGTTTGGCCGTGATCTCAGCAAGGTCGGCCACTGTCGATTCGTTGAGCAGCTTGAGTACTCTCGCCTCTCTCATCCACACCACATCTTCTGAGACCTCTGCAACGACTTGCTGCTCAGGCTCCCCGTCAGAGCCATCACTCACATCATGGATTATGCCCGAGTCGCCATCCTCGTCATCAGAAATAATAACTGCCGCACGCTTCTTTGCAAGTCTGCCGGGTCGAGTGCGTACCGGAGGTGGAGGTGACGACATTGGGCTCGATCTCTGCGTTGTGCGCCCGCTGCCACGGCCTCGCTGCACCACCTCATCGTCGTCTTCGTCGCTATCTTCGTCCTCGTCGCGGACAACGCGTGCATTCTTGCGCGCACGATATTTTTCGGCGATCGTCTGCTTCGCTCGAATGTCCTGCTTGGCAGTCGGGCGTGGCGGCCCCTGTGAAGAATTCATGGGATGGTATGGCGACATGTTCTGAGCCACACCTCTTCTCGGAACAGGACTTAGACTAGAAAGTTCATCTGCTGTTGTTGAAGATTGACTGCGTTCGCTCTGGTCGACCAGCCATGTCATAGCAAGACTCTCGTTGCCTCGAGTCTTTTGCAAAGCATGAAGACATGCTACAACGCTGTAATGGGGTAGAGCATTCTGGATGGTTTGCACCTTCAATCGAAGGTGATAGTCAGGAATGTCATTGGCAGTGCGGAATCCTGGATGTGGTTGCTGTTGCATAGGATGACCGGGCGGCATTGGTCGCGGGGCATATTGCTGTTGTCCAGGCATTTGATACATTGGGGCTTGACGTGGCATTCGAGTCGAGTTGCCGTAAGCACCTGCAGAGTCGTACACTGGTTGCTGATAGGGGTAGTGGTGATATCCGAGGGGATTGACGGGCGCTGGACGGGGCTGCTGGGGCGGTTGATGCTGAGGTTGTTGGCCAGGTCTATGACTGAACTGACTAAGCATCGACATAAACGGCGTGTTGATATTGTTAGGAGTTGGCGCATATCCCTGATTCGCACGAGGCGACTCCTGAACCCGCTGCATCTGGGGCGGCGACGAAGGCAGATGCACGCCCGCTCTCTTAAACTCCGTGGGACGTAGAGGTGCTCGAGGCAGCTGACGGGGCTGGGATGGCTGACTCTCGTGCCGGACAGGTGGATCGTCATCCTCATCGCTCTCAGCAGAGGTGGGGCGGTTTTGTGATTGTACATTGACCGGTCGCCGGAACGCCGTTCCTGGCGGCGCCATCGCGCTCGCGAGTAGACCACCACGCACGCCTTGTGCCATGTTCAAAGGGTTTGGGATCGGCTGCGGAGTCGGTCTCTGCGGCGTTGATCTCTGCGGTGACTGCGCAGCAGGCGAAGAGCGCTCAACTTGCACCACTGGCCGAACAGGCTGCGTCGGCTGCGTGACATGGTCGGGCGTAGAAGAGCCCCCAAGATCCGAATGGAATTGGGCAGATGAGTAGTTCAGCTGGTTCTTCCTCTGCTGTGTCGGTAGTGGCAGTGTAGCCGCAGTCTGAAAGTCGTCCGCAGTAAAGTCGTCCCCGCTGTCTTCATTCGAGTCCCATTCCTTCCCACCACGCGTGTCATTAAGTTTCCTCCTCTTTGCAGGCGTGCCATCGCTTATCGGATCGAATCTGTCAGCCATGGTCGGCGAATGTGCCGCGGCGGGCTAGTGGTACAGGAGTGTGCTCCGTGATGGCGGCGACGTGACAGGGCAAAGCGCAAAGCGGAAAAGAACGCGAGGAACAAAGAACGCGCTGTTGTACAAAGGCCACGGCCGGTGCGAGTGTTGACGCGCCGCAACAGTATGCAAAGGGCAGTGCAAGCCGTGAAGTGTCGGAAGCGAGGTCGAGTCTGTGGGGGGGAAAGTGGTGTCAAGTGAAGTTAAGCACAAGTGAAGATGTCGACAAGCACGCAGCCAGCCAGCCCGCGGGCCTTGGACGCTTTCAGCCCTACGCGCAACAAGGTTCACCGGGATCACGCCCATACAAACGTCAGCCACTCCGAGCAAACCATCACTGCTTGCAACTCCGTCACGCAACAAACACAAGAACCACTCGAGAATCGAATCTACTTACCAAACAATGGCGACTCGAAGAATCAACACGTCCGAAAAGACACACCTCGACCAAGATGAAACCAAAGCGGAAATCAAGTCCAACATCAGTCCCGCCGTGCCATCGTACGCACACCACGCACCATGCTAGCCCATTCCCGTCCCTCACATAATAACCGAAACCCTCCAGTTCCGTAATCTACAAACTCCTCGGCTTCACAATCGCAATGTTTACCTTCCCCATCGGAACCTACTTCCTGGCCGTAAATTTGGTATTTGGTGGTATGTCCAAACATCGCCTCATCCAAACACCCACACACGTCTCAACTAACTCTCATCTTCTCATTGACAGGCAACTCAACATACGCCGGAGGTCTCGCAGCCGTGATGGCAAATGTAGTCCTAATCAGCTATGTAATTGTAGCCTTCAACGACGACAAAAGCGAACGAGAAGCCTTAGCAGAAGAAGAGAAGAAGTCGCGTTGAAAATAGCGAGCGCCAATGATCCAGAGAGACTTCCCTATCTATGCAATGCATCGCGGAGTTCCGGTCTTCCTTCATCCCTCTCATCGCTATCTCACATCGCGTGGCACAATCCAACGAATCGCCGCAAGCAGGCATCATAACCTCGCGGCAGGGGTCTACGGAAGTGCCTCCCACCAACGCCGCTCGTACCTTTTTCTTGTTCCTCTATCTCAGCCGCATCTGCACGCACGAGACAGGCAAAGCTTATCGCACCTCAAGCATCAGGCTTGCAGAGCAGAGTCAAAAGCACTTCAATCGATAGGCCGGGGCATTCAATGTTCAGCCCAACCAAAATTGAAACCGCAGACATACTGCGAGAAGAAATAAGAGTCCATTTCCATTTCTAATGACCCTAGTCCCGCATTGTTTCGAAACAACAAAATGAAATAGTCATGCCATAAGTTCAGAGATAGTCCAAAGAAGGAAAGGCCCCTCAGACCTGGCTATCCATCACCAATTCTTCTTCGTCGTACGTCGTAGCCAAGTTTTTCTCAAAGCGGGAACTATCTCGCTTTCTTTTGCTTGTTCTTCTTTCCATGAATCAATTCAAATGTCCGACAAGGACACGCCATCACAAATCAAAAAATCTCCAATCGAGCACTCGGCGGAGAGTGAAGACCCAGCCAAGTTGCTGTTCATCTCCCCTTTGCCGTGCCATCCCACCATGAACTGCATTACTCATTACATTATTATGTGCAACGAAGCAGAAAATGCCGAAGAGACCTTGTTCATCAGAGGACCTCCATATGCGTGCACGTAGAAAGATGCTGCTGTTCATATGCTTAGTCTTTGCCCTTCTTGCTGAACATTCGGCTCAATCGACTCTTTCTCTTTTCTGGTTCCGGTCGCTTCGATGATGGAAGGCTTCCAGGAGCGGGTGATGGGGTCCCATAGCTACTCGTGTTGCCGAGAGGAATTGGTCGTCGGGCGCCGTTCGGTGGCTGAACAGCGCCACCGTGCTTCATCGGATACGCGCCATCTTCGGGGATAGGTCCTGGAGATCCGGAACCGTAACCATTGTGCGAGTATCCGTTCTGGCCATAGCCACTTTGACCATAGCCGTTTTGCCCGTAGCCATTCTGTTGATAGTTCTTATCAATGGAGCTATTTTCGCTGCTGGGGTCTGTGCTGTTTGCCCATGGTCCCGTGCTATCGGAGCCATTTGTCACCGCTGTCGCCATCGTGTCTTGCGAGTACTGGTGTCCATGTTGTGGAGGGTATGGTCGTGGCATGTTGGGCTCGGACTGCATTCGAGGAGCGCCGTAAGGAGGCCTGCTCGGACCTGGTCCGTAGCCTTCTGGTCGGTTTCCGTAGTATCCTCCTCCGTTGCCATTGCCGTATCGAGGTTGTGGTCCGCCATTGTGGCCTGCAGATGCTCATTAGCGCCAGTCTTTGCGCCGGTGCTGAATGTACCCACCATATGCGCTGTTTCTCCTCGATTGTCCGTATCCATTCGACTGGTCATTGTAGGATTCGGCACGCCCGTAGTTTGATCGTCGACGATATCCAGAATCAATAGCTGCTTCAAACGAACGAATAGTGTCTAGGGGACGCTCCATGCGCGGTCGCGTTGGGTTCGACAGGTCAGGATCGGCTGTGTGGATTGATTAGTCTGGATGTTGCCGCATTCGGCAGGACTCGCTTACTGATAATGTTGCCGTTGGCATCTCGATGCTGTGTCGCGCGCAGAGGCGATAATGTACTCTCCTCAATGATAGCAGCGACTGCAGGCGAGTTAGCAAAGATGTCCGACGCCGGTCGCGACTTGATCGAAGAAGCCATTGGTGTGAGTGGATGTATGTGCAGAGTAGGCAGCTGGAATGAGCACAGAGCAGCGAAGGCGTGATGTTATAAGAAGGCTGGGGAGATAGGTCGACCGTTACCCACCTGCCGGAGTTGCCTCAGTCAAAGCGGCATTAGGATTGGCCTTGCTGGTCGAACTCCAGATTTGTGATTTGCGCGCCTTTTCTTTGGGACTTTCAGTCAGATCCTCCTTCGGACGCGACGATCCGCTGTTGTCGCTGCGAAACGAGAAGCCCCGCGAGCGTGCCGAGGGCGACTGCGGACCCGGAGTGCGCAGCGTCTGTTCCATCGCAGCAGCGGCGCAAGGGCGTTGCAAGGGCCGTTGGGGAGAATACAGTGGTAGTGGATCCAAGTGGGTTCGGAGAGGAGCCGGCGTGCGATAAGATGGTGGTGTGTGCGTAGGCGGTGCAGCTGCTGGGGATGGATGGATGCACGAACGAGCGACAATGTCTCTGCAACGACTGTCTGCGCGGTGGCGGCGGCGGCGGTGATGATAATGGGGGAGATAGACTTCACGGAAGGGAGCTCAATGCTGACGGCGACGGCGGCGACAGTACATGTATACCTGAGTACGAGGCTTTACGCGTGTGCTTACAGCTCGGCAGGGACGGGCGTTCATCGATTTAGCTTCAAGCTTCACCGGGCAAAGATAGAGCGCGCTCCTGCTGCACCATCCCGAGCGGACGACGCACGCCTGCCTGCGCCGCAACGCTGCTGCATTCACAGCGTGCGTGCGTGCTCCCAGCAGCAGCAGCAACGTGGACAACACCATCCGGTCCACTGTCTCGCGCTGCTGGTGACGCTGGCGTTGACGTCGTCTTCACGAGGACGAGGATCTACCGCAAACGCTTCGCCAAAATCGGTGATGGGCGCGAGCACGGCTCAGCTGTTCCTTGGCAGAAGAACCTTGCAACAACGCGCTGCACATTCCACTCTGCTGCATTCGCTTTGTGCGCATGCGCTGTTTCCAGCACGACGAAACAATTCCGCCATTTGCAAACGACGCCCCCGCCATCTTCTGCAAACGCAGGAAATCATTTATGCCAACATTCTGCCAGCAAGACACGCGTAGCACAAATCATGGCATTCGTGGCGCGATTTTCGTCTAGCGCCAAACTCAAAGCCACTCGCCTCCGCGCCAGGGCAAAATATTCGTGGCCATTCATGCATTTTCGCTGTCAGCTTGGCCGATTTGAAACACCTTCCACGAGGCTGGTCCGAGCCCTTGCACAGCTTGTGGTCTGACGTTTCAGACTACTGGACTTGTCGTGACTGTCGTCGTCTCTCTGCATGAACAGCCGGACATCTCAAGGACCGAGCTCCGTACGCTGTATGGCACATATTTGTATCAAACTTTATGCCAAAATTCTATTAGATTGCTGAGCAGGATGGTGAAAGGCATTATTACTGAATGCAAGTGAAGAGCAGCATAGCGGACACCACGGACTGTTCTTCCACACCGCTCCGCCACGCGATCCAGAATCCCATGCAGTGATCTTTGCACGCACGCCCGCTGCCCACGCCTCCGATGTCAGGATGTCCGTTGATGGCTGCTTAGCGGATCACGGCGCTGCAAGGTCCCGCTACAACCATCGACATTCCCCTATAGTGATCAAATCTCACAACCCGTCAGCTTCCGCCTTGCTGGCAAACTTGTGCATGTAGTGCGTGAAGTCGATGTGTACTGCATGTGTTTCGAAACTCTGCCCTGGCGTGCCCAGATCCTCCCCGGCTCTTCGCTCTGCGACGATGCGTTCAGTAGTTCATGGCCGACACGTGGAAATGAAACATCCATTGTTGCTCCGACGCGATCGTTCGCGCTTGACTTGGCACGCTGCACAACGGTGAGTGTATGCCAGCGCCGCTGTTTGGAACTGGCAACACATCTGCCGACCACCGCCACGACACGGCCGCAGTGAGCGACATCACGACAATCAGAGTTCAAAAGCATCATCCGCGAACACAACATGACCTAATGCCGCACACCCTCTCATCACAAAAATCGTCTCAACTCACCACAGCCACGCCCACCTTACTCTCCCCGAACTCTCCCTCTCCTCCGTTCCCCTTCTCATCCCCACCAACCTCCTCACTCCCCCTCACCGCCCCCTCCAACAGAAACACCACATCCCCTCTCCTCCCCTTCTTCTTCTTCTCCTCCCTCTCCTCACCCCAAAGACTCCAATCCAAGAAATACCCCACAACAATCCCACATCTCCTACACTTCACGCAAAATCTCTTCTCAAACCCATCTTCCAATTCTAATATCGTCGCCTCGTTCTCCACTTCCACAGCATCTTTGATGAAAAGACTCGTATTCGCATCCAGTTGTTCTTCTTCTGTGCTGATCTTGACAATTGAAGATTTATCCGATTGCCGGGTAGGCAGTTGCTTGAAATTTGCTGGAGTGGCGAGGAGGAGTTGGGAGCAGATGCAATGGTAGGTTGATATCGTAGGAGGCATTTCAGACTTTTCTTAATTTGTATTGTATTGTTGTTGTGTTCTGTGTTTTGCATTGAACTTCATGATAGAAAAGAGGATGAGGAAGAGATTCCTGCCTGAGGCTGCTTTCACTGGCTGAAGAAGCATTTACACAGGAACAGGAACAACGCTCAATACGCGGCATTTGCAGCCATGATCATGTCGAATGTGCCGTGACTCTCGTTGCAAATGAAAAGTGATCGAACAGCATCACATTTGTCAAATCTTGCGAGCTTTTGCTTTCATTCTCTCATAACATCTGGTGAATTTTCCTGACGTCCGCACTGGACGCTTCTTGATGCTGTAACGGTAAACGCCCCTGTATGTCTGACCCCTCACACGCTATGCTACAATTCATTGCTCTGATCTGTCGTCCAAAACTTTGCGATAAAAGAGAAACTTCCGCAACACCTTCGCTCATGGCACCAATGCAGATGACAGGAGATGCTGCTGGCCGAGATGTATGCAACTCTGTTCACAGTATGCACCAAAAGAGAAAGTACTCGCGCGGCGTCCTCTAGTCCTTCCACCGATTGAGAAATTTCTGCATGTCGTCCGTCGGTCCTGCTTGTGGTGCGGCCTAGGAGCTGATGTCAGCTGTGGCCGAGGCAGCAAATTCAGTGTCTCAACTTACTGTGTTCTCCATGCTGCTCACATGGAATGTCTGACTTTGAGTGATAGTGGTCTGAACTTTCGCATTCGGCAGGAAAGCCGTGGCTATCGTATAGCCGCTGGTGGGATGCAGAGGCTTGAAGTTCTTGGCCGATATCTTCGTCGGAGGAATGCCTTGCATCGGCGCATACTTGGTGGCTCCAGACTGATCCGCATATGGCACATCAAAACTGCCGCCGTCTGCTCCCACGGCTGCTCCTGCGTTGTTTGATACTTGATCGATTGTAGCTGGACCAGCTGTTCCTGTCACTGACTTCATGGCCGTCGCCACGCTCGCTGGTGCAGTACCGGTCAAGCCTGTTATGCTGAACCGATCCGAGAAGTTGATCACTTGTCCTCCCTCTTTGGCCACCGATGTCATCTTCAGGTAGAAGCTGTTCTTAACGTTCCCCGAGACGGCAGGGTCGACGGTACCCTGGGCTGACATTCCAGCAGAATGTGCACCCTTAGCGGACAGCACTGCCAGAGCGACCTGATAGAGTGATCAGTACACCCCTCCTTATGCCCTTCATTCGAGGTGTTCGCCGCGAGGCGATTGACTCCGCATATCCATTGCTGCTCTTGCTCTTTCCACGCCAAATGTACTGACTTACCGAGCTCGAATCATCATTTCCGCCTTGCATCAATTGTATTTGATATGAAGTCAGGTCGCTGAGCTTCGGCGTATCCCCAGAATCCTCCCACGCTATCGATATCGTGCCGGCGGAGAGAGTCGCTCCAGCCGCTGGCTTCGAGAACTTGACATCTGCGAGGGCGGTCGTTGCGAAGAGAGCGGTCAATGGGAGGAGGGTAGAAGGCCGCATTGCGGGCAGAAGGCTCTGTAAATGTCGCAGCCGGGTGTTGAATGCGTTCGCGTGAGTGGTATGGATCGTCCAGCGACCGAACAGGTGTTGAAGGACTCTTTATGTGTCGCTGTCGTCGTGATTTCGTAACGAGCGTGGGCTTAGTGCGTAAGTTCGTGGTGAGTTGCAATTGCGAGCAATGTCGAAGCGCAAGTACAGACCAGTGCATGCGCGTTCCTGACAAGGGTGCACGATGGCGCCTGCGGATGATCGACCCGCGTGTTCTAGCGTGCCGAGGAGAAGGATCCTTGCGAAGCTTGGCCCCTCTGTGTACAGGATGCAACAAAATCACAGAGACCAACCCTCTTTTGTGGCGAACGACACAAGGCACGACTAGATCAGAGGTCAATATTGTAGGAGCAATAATACAGGAGCTAATCCCCACAGCCCATAGGTCTCACGTCTAAAGGAGCAAGCACGATTCGGCCCAGTGACCAGATCTATTCCCGAAGTCCATGATTACACCTTTTGCCATTGACCCATGCCATGCAATGTGTGCCAAATATCAAGCACATATGAGGTTACAAATGGTACTTGGGAGGTTCTCCGAATTCTCCTGTGTTGCGTAGTCCATCGGCAATATTCATGACGCCTGCCGCGACACATCTCAATCCAGGCGTTTTCGTATCATGCATCGAGTCGGCTAGTTTACCGGCGCTGTATAGCGTACGTACACACAAACCCACCCGATTTTGGACGACTTCAATCCGATATTGGGCGCAGTGCATCATCGCGACACAAATACCAGCAGAGGTTGGACTCACACTGCGTACAATCCTGACCCATAGTGGAGAAACAAGTCCAACCGCACACGTCCGGTGTTCTAGCGTTCGAGGACACCCCAATGGAGCAATCCGAGCACATCGATCGTGCCAGCTCGTGAGAGCATGTGGTAAGAATTGGACAGCGAGTTCGTGCCGTGCTGGGAATGGCTGGAAACGACATTCGTAGGTGGTCCTGCCTTGCGCGAACTGCAGCGGCAAGAACGAGTTCGAGGCCAAGGCACACTTCGAGGGCACAAGTTGTGGCCATTCGCGCATCGGCAAGCAGATACTTCAATGCTGACCACGAGTGTAAGGCGGCAAGACCTAGGCTCAGGAAATATGTGAGGCCGCCGTGCCGAAGTTCCAGTGTGATGTTCGATCTCTCCGGATGCTCAGGCTGGCCAACATTCCGAGGGGTCGCATCTCAATTCCTAGTGCCACCCAATCCAAGACGCTGTTCGCGCGTCATCTTCGCCCTAGACTTGGACTGCCCAGCAGGAGTGTCGTCTGAGGGCTGAAGGTAGGTCTGTTCCGCGTGCGTGTTCTCGTCTTGTCGCTTGAGCGCGTCCCGCTGAGCTTGTCGTCGCTCGTACTCGGCGATGTCCTCGACAGTGAGACTGAGCTTGGTAGCGGGACGAGAAAGCATGTTACCGATGAAATGGTATGTGTGCTGTAGGAATACTATGTCTGTTGGCAGATGTGGTTCGCATCGGTAGAGATGTCGTGGCTTCCAGATGGAAATGGACATGGTCTTGGCATGGCACGAAACAACTCCGCTTCGCGCGCGGCGTTTTTCTCTGCTCTTACTTCACCTTGCTTCCTGCTACCCACAGGTCGTGCCCTGATGATCGCGATTGCTGCTGTGTAATTTCTCTGCACTCAACTTCCAAGATGCATCTGGACGGTCGCGTTCGAGTTTGCGACGTATTCACGAGATCTAGTCCAGCAAAACGACCATGCGCCTGCATAGAAGTGCTGAGGCTCAAAGTACAATGCGGAATGAAGGCCATTGGCTGAAGCAGTGAGGAATGTAAAGGTAGGTCGGTACGGACAACAATGTGTCTGTTGTATTCTGGCTCTGGTTTTCCTGGTGTCTCCCTCGTGCTTTTGAATTGAGTTTCAGTTGCTGTTACGCTGGGAGTCCATTCGTTGGGGCAGTAGTCATCATGCGGTCCTCACTCCTGGTCTCGGGCAAATCCCTAGGAGTGCTGCTGCCGTTTGCTTCTCATGTTACCGCCCAATGGGCACCTGGAGGATCTTATTTCAGCGGTTCAGGCGCACCAGGAGCTGCAGCTTATCGACTAGTGGATGACTATACTCCGTCTGCATTTTTCGACAAGTTTACCTTCTACGACCGATACGACCCTACCTATGGTCACGTTAAGTACGTGAACAGGAGTGTTGCGTTGACCAATGGCTATGCTTATTACTCCTCGGCGAACAATTCCGCCGTCATCAAGCCGGATACAGTCAACAAGTGGCCTCCTGGCATGTTCCCGAACGGCGAGTATTTGCCCGGACGATCCAGTGTTCGGCTGGAATCTTTCAACACCTACTATCATGGCTTGTTCATCTTCGATGCTAGCCACATTCCCACAGGGTGTGGTACCTGGCCAGCGTACTGGCTTCTTGGGCCAAACTGGCCAGCGAATGGAGAAATCGGCAAGTCCTGCATCGTGGGCGCTTGTGGTCGAGAACCCGCTAACACTGTTCAAGATATTCTTGAGGGAGTCCACACTTCTGAAACGAACACCATGTCACTCCATAGCTCGCCAAACTGTAGCATAATGGGTAGCGGACAAACCGGAACTTTCGCGACATCGAATTGTGATTCGTCTCTGAATGGCAACTCCGGGTGTGGATCTGAGCTTAAGAATACCACGGCACACCCGAACAACTACGGTGCCTCTTTCAACGCCATTCGAGGCGGAGTCTATGCCACCGAGTGGACTTCCAACTACATCAAGCACTGGTGGTTTCCGCGAGGCCAAATTCCTGCCAGCATCACAGCAGGAAACCCAGACGTGAGCACGTTCGGACATCCAGCAGTCAACGCACAAGGCGCTTGTGATATCGACTCGCATTTTCGAAACATGTCTATCATCATCAACATCGATTTCTGTGGCGCTTGGGCTGGTAATGTTTACGACCAGTGGTCTAATTGCCCACAGAACGTGCCAAAGAATACTCCTGACAAAGCGATCGACCGCTGCAATGCTTTCGTGGGAGAGTATCCCGACCGCATGCGTGAGGCTTATTGGGAGATCAACAGAATTCAGGTGTTCCAAATGCCTGCAGACGTGGCCACAACATCTACGTACTCCACGAGTCTCAGCTCAGTTGCTCCTACAGGCCGAAGCACAAATACGATCCCTCTGGGAATGGGCGCTACCACTAGCACTTTACCATCGGCTCCGGCCTACACAGGCCCTGTATCGACAGCGACTTCCACACGGCCTGTCTCGGTGTCTTCTTCAATGGTCACGTTCGTGTCCACAAAGTCTGTGAGCTGGGTCTCTGGAGGCATCACATACAGCTCACCTTACCCTGTCACAATTGCAACCACCTCGACATTCGAAGTGCCCGGCCAAGAACATTCCGCGTCCGAGTATAGTAGCAGTGGGACCACGTCTGGGCCTGGAACGATGCCATCGACCAGTCCAAGACCAGCGTGCCCAGGGACGTACGATGAAGCCTGTGGTGCACCATCTTCCTCAGACGATCCTTACTGCTCCAACTCCCAGGGCAACATATACGCAGTTCAATGTGGCCGTGGTTTTCTTGGGACCATCATTCCTCAGGATCAGATCGTAATCACGATCGTACCGGACTCCTACAAAAGAGATATCCTTCCCGATGTTCCAAAGAGAGTCGTTGTACCGAACTACGCATCTTGTTCAGCCACGTGCGATAATACGGCCGGCTGTGTGGCCTTCCAATTTGAGCCCCCGAATAACTGTACTGTCTTCAGTGAAGTGACTGGCACCTTTGATTTACCCGGAGGCGTCGGTGCTGCCGCAGTTCCAGACACGTCCAATCCCCCAAGCTATGCCGTTCCGCCAACTTCGTCTTCTGTCGGAGCACCGCCTGGCTATACCGATTCTGTGCTTTCCTCCTCGACCGCTTTGAGTACGACAACGGCATCCACTTTGCCTTCGGCTGAATCGTTGACGACTTCTATGACTTCCTCGTCCTTGAGCGTGAGCACCACAACTACCTCCACCCCTCCATCACTAGTCACAACAGGGTCGGGGACAAGTATAGGCACGCCTACCACCACTGCGCTGCGATCGAGCAATCTATCGCGAGGCACGATCGGCATTCCGACCATTCTTACCACACGCGTTCCTAGCACCTGTCCTCGCGTTGTCTCCGGCACTGGATACACCACAATCACGAAGACATACACAATGACAACATGCATAGCAGGCGAGCTCTGCGCCAATCCCGACTACACAGCTGTCGGGAATTACGCAGGTTATTAGCTACCGTAAAAGCCTTCATCAAGACGACCGCAAACAGTCGAAGAAGCTCTGTAGTCATCACCGTCGTGCACATGAAGTCTAATTCATAATCGCATCTGTCCCGCTGGGCTCCCGGTCATATCTCCCACGACATGGCCCGCATTCAAACAACGATGCCATTGATGAATAGCTACTATCGTGCTGCAATATTCGTATATTTATAAAGTATATTAATTCGAAACCACAGAACTGTCCTACTAGTCTTGGCGATGGCCCGTGTGGATCTAGACCTCAATGAACGAAGACCGTGCCCCTCCACCTTTCGGGGGACGACCACGCAGCACGAGATTCATCCAGATGTCGCTTGCCACCTCTGCCGCTAGAATTGTGCTATACACCGAAAAAAAAACACATTGGGAAACCAACAGAAAGCGGCATGGCGATCTCTCACAAGTCTGCACATCAATTCGATATCCGCTTGACTGACTGGAATGACGAAAATGCCGTTGCACTGAGAGAAAGACTACGACAAGAAATCTTTTCTGAATATCAAGGCGAGCCAGGAATGGCACTCTCCGCAGAAGACGTCCCCGTATTTGTCGTCGTAACTCACAACAAGACATTGCCCATTGCTTGCGGTGGACTCCGACCTCTCTCATTCGCTGCGGCAGAGGTCAAAAGAATGTACGTTGAGCCAGAGTTTCGAGGACGAGCGTACGGCGTCGCGGATGTGGTCCTGCATCAGCTTGAGAACCAGGCGCGAGAGCGGGGCTGGAGCATTTTGCGGCTGGCAACTGGAGTCCGCATGATCCAGGCGCAAAGGTTCTATGAAGGGCGTGGATTCTACAAAATACCGTCGTATGGAGCTTTCGTGGGAACAACGGGCTCGGTATGCTACGAGAAGATTCTGGTAGCGGACTCCTCCTGTGGTTCGTAGCACTGATCGCGACAATGCACGTTTTCCTATCCCTTGCTTTGCATCAGCCAGCTCTGCAGACCTCAGGCATGTCAAGAAGTATGCTGCTGATCATTGCAATCATGTGGCCATACGTGGTAGAAACATTGGTTGCACTTCGTTGTTCGTCGCGATGGTACATAGGATTGTCTTCACACTTCGGCGTACCAAATGCTGCGACGATCGATTCTCGAGTCTTGTTTGTTTAACTGCGGCTGTTCTCTTGACATGTCCTGAAGGATGTTGATGTCGAAGTGCGTAGAGCACTGAAACACGTCCCCCACTTTCTCGGACCACGCACCTCCCCGTGCAGGCAGCTCATACATTGAAGGCACACCACGTCTACACATCCCACCAAACACGCACAAAATGGCCACAACAGACCCTTTCGATGCAGCGCTGTATGTTTGCCCACTCCCTCTCATGCGAAAACGCTGACCCGCTCCTCCAGCGACCTCCTCCGCCGTCTTCCACCCTCATCCACCCAGCAGAACCTCAACGGCATCATCTCTCTCCAACCTTCGCTGGAAGAAGACCTACTCTCCTCCGTCGATGTCGCCTTGACCTCCAAGCGCTGCACGAAAACCGGCCGAGACTACCTCTGCTGCGATTACAATCGCGACGGCGACTCCTACCGCTCTCCCTGGTCCAATGAATTCGAGCCTCCGATAACCGAAGACGATGCCGCCGACTTGATCCCCTCTGGTCGCGTGCGCCGCATGGAGGAAGTCCTGAACCAAGGCGTCGATGTCTACAGAGAGTTATACTACGAAGGTGGCATTAGCAGCGCTTACCTCTGGGCACTGGACGAGGGTTTTGCGGGCGTGGTGCTATTCAAGAAGAGCGTGAGCGGATCGGCTGCAGGAAAAGGCGGTTGGGACAGTATTCATGTGCTGGAAGTCAACGAAGCAGCGACGAAGAGAAGCGCACATTATAAATTGACGTCGACGGTCATTCTGGATCTCGGGTTGCAGTCGAATGCTGTGGACAATCTGGAACTGGCAGGAAACCTGACGAGGCAGACGCAGCAAGATAGTCCTCTCCAGGGTCTGCGGGATGCCGAGATTGAGCAGAGTCATGTCGTGAACATCGGCAGGATGGTGGAAGATATGGAGACGAGGATGAGGAATATGTTACAAGAGGTGTATTTCGGGAAAGCGAAGGACGTGGTCGGCGATCTGAGGAGTATACAGCCGTTGAGTGAGGCAGAGAAGGATCGTGCGGCGCATAGGGAGGTGATTGACAAGATGGGACGATGAGAGAGTGATACTAAAGCGCGCGGAAGCTGCGTGCTCAGGCTTGCGTAAATGCACGGCAGTGGCCATGGCTGTCAGTAGAGCGTCGAGGCGTGACGACGCCAGTCATGCGACCAGATGAAGCATGATTCCAAGATACAGGTATGAAATGCATGAACAAATCAGCTTCTACTTGGTCAGCTGTCGCGACACCCATAAGCATTTAGCCATTGACCAATCCATCAAGACCTGAGCTGCTGACTGACCAGAGCCTGCGGCATCATCCCAAGCCTCTGGAATAGCCATGGCCATACTGCAAGGCATGCCTCCCAATACGCGCTCCATTGCCCCAACTGGAAAACGCCAACCTGGTCAGACCAAACCTCTTCCCAAACTCCCTCACGTCAAACACAAACCCTCGTCCCTGATCGCCATCACCAACACCACACTCCCACTCCCATCCCTTCGTTTCAAAGACATCGACCTCCACAAACTCACACTCAACCTTCCCCACCGCCAACGAACAGGAAAATGGTTCTCCCACCTCCCCTCTCCAGCAGGCCTCTTCAGCACTCTACCTCCAAGCCTCCGCCGCAAAATCTTCACTCTCGCGATGAAATTCCCCGAACCTTTCGTCATCCACGCCTACCGTGACGAAGGGAACCGCTTGGCTCATGGTCCCTACGTGAAACGAAAATCCGAAAATGAAGGAAGCTTGTCTAGCGACGGAAGGGAGAATCTCCTCGCCCTGACCCGCGTCAGCAAAGCTATACGCTACGAGACACATTTGCTAATTTATCAGCTCAATACGTTTTACATCAACCATGATCCGGATTTCCAAGGCAATGATGCGAAAAGTATCCTCGCCAAATTTCGAACTATGATCGGCGAGGAAGCGTTTCAACGGATTCGTGGTTTGGGATTCTGTTGCCAGGTCAGAAACGATCGGGTCTCGAGAGTTTTGTGGCCGAAGGTCGAGATTGGAGCACAGGTCGTCGAGATTGTGAAGCGTTGTGTCGGGGCTCTGAATGAAGCCGACCACCAACCCAATGACATATGCAAGAGGAGATGGGGAGGAGAGGTCAGATTGGAAATTTGTCTGGAAGGATTGATGAAGAGACGCGAGAAGAAATCGTTGCGTTTTACAGAGCGAGGAGAAAGGTTGCGAACAAACGCGCAGCCGAGCTTCTCGATGAGGATTCAACTGGACCTGGGCCTTCCAACATGTATGTGGGATCGACATCTGGCAAAATGGGCGAAGCTGGCTGATGATGCGGAGATGAGGGGCGATACGCTTCGCGCGAGAGGGCTCAGAGAGGTGGTCAAAGAGATGCGAAGCGCTGAAGACAAGCTGGTGAGCGTGTTGCCTTTGCAAAGGAGGATTTTTTGTCCACGGTGAAAATAACATTCTACCAGCTGTCCACTCTGGATAACCAAAAAGCATCACGAAGATGCTCACTAGACGATTTGGAATGTAGAGACAATTGTGACGTGACTCAATATAATTAATCTTCAAACCCTATCCTGGCCGTTTTCGTTCGCGAGTCAGTAAAATGTGCGTCAGCCTTGCGTACCTGTGCGACGAAACGTAGTGTGTGTTCTTGATGAGCGAATGAGATTCATGGCCAGCAAACGTGTTAATTCTCCGTACTAGTCTTCCCGGCTATATGTCTGCTTGACAGGTTCCTAAGCGAGTTACGACTCCGACTGTCTGCACTTATGCATAAGGTGACAAGTAAACGCGGAAGAGTGAAGAAAGTGGCACCTGCGCGAGAGAAGATGCATGCCTTGGCAATGCATCAGTCATCATCGTCACTTTCCGCGACCACTCGTCTCTTCCTCCCTTTCGCGATGGGCCTGATATCGATTTCCACCACGTCATCGTCCTCAAGGTCCGCTTGCAAATCAAGCTCCATCTCCTCCTCGCTCTCAACGATCTCCTCAACATCGCTGAGTCGATTCCGCACTCCCTGCTTCAGCCTACCACGCTTTGGAGCAGGTGTGATAGGTTGGGAGGAGCTCATCATACTAACCTCATCACTAGGTGCCATGAAAGCAAGATCTTCACTGTTTGGTTGCTCCTCCTCTTCCTCCTCACCGCTGGTGTCGCGAGAGCCAAGTTCCTCGCCCAACGCGACCTGAGAAGGGATACGCATCGCAGCTGGCGTACGCTCAGGACTCGACTCTTCTCCTTCAGCAGCCGCATCACCGTAGGATGGTTCGCGTTGCAGAGCCCGTTTCTTTCTTGGTCTGCCTCGAGGCTTCGGCGCTGGCTGCGGCCGCACTGGAAGTGGTAGCTCGGGTTCTGAATCAGGCTGGTCCTGCTCTGGTATGCCGCCGACTTTGCTGCGGCGAACTCGGGCCCGTGATTTCTTGGCAGGAGCCTTACTGGCTCGCCCTTCGGTCTCGCTGTCGGATTGTATCGTTGTCGGTTGCGGATCGGTGACCTTCTTCGGCCGTACGGCAGGATGTATCGTGCCAGTAGCAGGCACGACACCAGATGTAGACTGTGGTTTCGGACCTCTGTGCTTCATTTGTGGACTGACGAGTCGATACTTGGCGGGGCCGGCGTCTTCTAGATCACTGAGATGCAGTATTTCATCAAGCTGATGACACTTCTCGGTGGTGATCTCATGCACCACTTTCATTGTCTTCTCTGCCAGCAAAGCAGCTCGACCATGACTGATATACTTGGTGGATCCGAGGTTCCGCAACTTCTCAGGAAAGCGTTCAAGATCGGGGCCAGGCATTATCCCGTCCACCTCTGCGTCCGCGGTGCGGGCGTACTTCTCTTCCAGCTCTTGTTGTTGCTCGCGCGTGAGCAACACCTCCTCCAACGGTGGTAGGCGAGCGATCTCTGGCTTAGGGGTGATGGCACGTGTGATTGGCATTGATACCTTCTGGAAGACGGGAGTGGTGTGCTTCTTCCTTGACGCTGCCGGCTTTTTCTTTGCTACGACACGAGTACTGTCATCAATATCACCTTCGCTGTCCGAATCCAGCTTCGATGCCTTGACAAAACCCGTTCGAACATTGTCCGGCATGTGGAACTTCTTGGGAGGTCGTTTGGTTTTGCCTCGTCCCTTGCGATGCTTCTCGTTGAGGTCCACAGGCTGTGTGTTTTCGACCGGGATCTCGACCGGTCTCTTGTCGGGCACTGGCTTGAATTCTCTTGGTAGGATGCGAGGGCTCTGGTCGTCTCGGTAAGAGTATTTCGTTGCATCCGCGATTGTCTTCTGGATGTATGCATAGTTATCCTGAGCTTTCTCATAGTCTCTCTCCTCTTTGCCCTTCGTCAGCAAGAGTTCGACCTTGCCGGTCCGCTTTCGACCCGTGCGTCCGATTCTTTGAAGCATGCGAATAGGAGATGAAGATGCATCGTAGCAGACGATCATGTCCACAGTACCAATGTCAAGGCCTTCCTCGCCGATTGATGTGGCAATCAAAGTGTTGTACTTTCCGGCCTTGAAGTCCTGGATGATCTGATTTTGCTGCTTCTGGTTCATGCCCTCTTGACCCTTCGATGCAGCTTGGCCGACGAACACGTGAGGCCGGATCATGGGCTCGTTACGCTTCAAGACCCGACAAATCTCCTCTGTGCTGTCTCTGTAGCTAGCGAAAATCATGATGCGCGTTGCGCTCGGTGGCACATCGCTGCCTTGCCTCCCTTCGCCAGCATCCAGGAAGTGGTTGAGCACGATTTCGCGCAGGTACTCGAGCTTCGGATGGCCGATGAAATCTGGGTTGTTAGTCCAGGTTCGAATCGTGCCCATCATTTTCACAAAATTCTGATCCTGTGCGATGTTTGAAGCAGTCTTGCCCTTCTGTGCACCACTCTCCACCTCCCGCTGGAAGTTGAGCACACATGAATAGAAGGGACCGATGCCATGGTGTTTGAGTAGCCCAATACTATGGGCCAGGCTGGACAACACGTTGAACGCGGCGTTCATCATGCCTTTGATCGGCATGGGTGCTTTCCGGCCAGCGTCGGACTGTGTCCATTTTGTCCGAGCTTGTGTAAGACCGTAGGCAGTCAGTGCGAGTGGATCGTTAGACCAGTATGCATTCTGTCCACGAATCTTGTCAAGCAGTGGTCTCAGTGTCTTAGCGAACAAGTCCATGATCAGCTCCTGCTCAGGGCTAAAGTCGAAGACTTGAGTATCAGTATGCTTCTCATGAGTGTACTGCCTAATGTCGAGGGAGCTCTCAGTGCGAAGCTCAACGCGGGCAATGCCAAGGTTGTCGATGACGGCTTGAACGGCCTCAGTCGTGGAGCCAGGGGTGGCAGTGAGGGCCAGCACGCGGAAGCTGCTGTTGAACCGACGCAGAAATTGCACGACTTCAGTGTAAGCATATGCGCCAGTCGCTTTGTGCGCCTCATCCACCACGAGTAGCACGAACTTCTTTGGATCGCATATACCAGTCTTCAGATCATTGATGACTGTTTGTGGCGTCATGAAGAATACTCGTTTCTCAAGCCATTGATCAGCCCGAGCTGCTGGAGTCGTCTCACCAGTCATGAGTACTGTGTCTCCCTTGGGTATGCCGACGATGCCATAACACGCGTCCATCTGCTGGGCAATGAGGGGCTTTGTCGGCGCCATAAAGACAATTTGCGCATCTTTCGTCCAGCGATAGTAGTTCAACATGACTGTAGCTGCGATGAACGTCTTTCCTAGACCTGTCGGTAAAGCGACTAGAGTGTTGTGAAAAAGACTTCGTGATACAATGTTGAATTGGTAGTCACGTATGCTACCGATATTCGTAGGATATACCCAAGTTGCCATTGCTTGTTCGTCGAGCTTGTGGTGAGTCGGTTTTTCATCGCGATTCGCCAAAGGCCAGGCATGCCTTTTCTGTGCTGCTTGAGATGCACTGAGATCTTGTGTCGCAGGCTGACCGAATATCGTCATCTGCTTGAGACCATTTTGTGGTCCACGGAAATTCACAGGACGAGGTGCTTGAGATTGGTTCGGCTGTGACGACAACTCGATCACGGCATTCCTGTTCGGCGATTTCTCAGGCGAAGATGAAGAAAACGCGTCCTCCGGTAGATCTGCTAGATCCTGTGTCGCATCAAAATTGGCTTGGGTTCCCGTGCCTACGTGTTGCTTTGCGTAGCGACGTCTTGCCATTTCATCTTCCTCTGCTTGCAAACGCGCGGCCATCGTCGCATCGTCTTCTACGATTGGTGCACGTACCCGGCCAGGCACCGACTGGAAGTAGTTGCCAATGCTGTTGACAGCAGCGGCCTTGATACCAACAGCTCCGTCCGGCATGTCACTGCGCTTTGCTGGAAATGCCAGAGGCACTGGCGGTTTTGGTCGCTTCCATACTGCGCCTCTGAAGGCTTCGGGCCGCTCATCAAGGCCATGTTGTGTTTGGGTATAGATCATGTCTGGAAACCTGCCTCCTTGCTCGGGGACGTGGATCTTGAATCGACTCACCCTGGGGACTTCCTGCACATCGCCAGGAAGCTCTCCGGGCAGATATGGATTGTCTTCAATGTCATCGCTGTCCCCATTGGTGGCCTCTGTGAAACCATTGGCCGTACTTTGCAAGATGGTAGAGACTTTGGGCGGACTATGTGCCTCCTCGTCCGTCTCGGACCACTCATATTCAACATCGCTGGCTCCGTCGACATTCGATGGGCCTTTCCGAGTCACCCGTCGCCGCTTGGTGGGCCGGGAAGAGGGCTCAAAGTCATGAGCCTGGGATGCTTCTGCCTGGGTGGCAGCTATAAGAAATACTGTGTCATCGTCATCGATCCCAAAGTCGTCACTGTGCGGCATGTCGCATCTCGTCGAATTCTTGTCGTTGATGTTGCGGCATGAGGTGGCAACCGGAAGTGGGAAGCGCGTTGCGTCGCGTCGGCCGTCGCGAAACCGACACGGTCACGTGAACGCGGTCGTTCCCCACCTCTTCGCCCTGCAAGCACAAGCACGATGACAACATGCCGCTGATCGAAATCCGCCCATCACGGTCTCCATTATTGCTTGGATGTCTATAACAGCAGGACCGCAGTCCGTTTGAAGCTTCATGACAGCGACTTCACCTGTCGCCCGAAATGGACGACAACGAATTGTACCTGGAGAAGCTGCGAAATTATCAGCAGCTCGAGCAAATGGCCACGAGAAGCGACAACACAAATACGTGCGGAGTCGTGCTGGTCTAGAGCTTCACCTACGTCAAGCTATCTTGCCTCGAGTAATGGTATCCTCCTTCCTTCTCCTCCTCGGCCTTCGTATATCCAGCGCCTGCTTCCAATTCTCTCCTCTTGACTTATTCCTGCTCTTTCCCCTTCATCCCTAACCCACCGTCTCCAAGATGCCTAACGCACCAACCGGCGACCCCAAATCCCACGACGTATCTAAATTCTCAGAGAAGCTAGTCGGAACATGTCTCTGCGGTAGCGTGACAGTCACAATCACGGACAACGAGCTCTTCACGAAGCGACGCGGCCATCTCTGCCATTGCGCCAACTGCCGAAAAGTCGCCGGCTCCTACGTCGCAAGCAACCTGCTCATAGAACAAGAGAAAGTGTCAATCGAAGACAAAGATGGAACACTAAAGACATACGAAGACTATGCGACACTGAGCGGGAATGCCGTACACAGGACATTCTGTGGTAAAGACGGGAAGTGCGTTGACATTTCTCCTCTGTTTTCCAATGCATGATTTCTGGGCGGTCGATCTGGTTACTGACATTCACTCACCATTTCTCAGCCCCATCAAATCTGAAACAGAACTCTATCCGGGCAAAGTCGTGCTCAAAATGGGCATCTTCCCTCGAATTCCGCAACCAGAAGCAGAAGGGTTTGGACTGCATAAACATGATTGGCAAGGTAGCCATGATGGCATTGACACGTATGAGATCAAGTGGGCAGGTCCGGATAAGAAATTGATGAAAGAAGGTGCGGAAGAGGATGAGCCAGATATGGTCTCTAAAGGTGTGCAGTAGAATGCCCTTTTTGACACAACTTGTACAGGAAGCACGTGAGAACCGACGACGATTAACCAGAAGGATTGTACGTACTGTAAAGCGACTGAAGGCGCCCTAGATGAGAGACCAAGTGAAGAGCAAAGCTTTGTGACTTCCCTTAAATCGTCTTGTTACTCTCTTCGCTCACTCGCCGGCCTCGGTCTCTTGCCCTCCACGGAGACTTCACGCGGTAGTACTGCTGCTCGGCAGCTTTTGCGTCCTGCAGTCCATGGCCAGGACCTTCCGTCGTGCCGAGTCCTGTCTGTATTTCGTTGACGGACCCATTGCGTACTGTCGAACCTCCCTCACCAAGCTCTCTGATCTCACCACCTGCCACGGGTAGTTCCTGACGTTTCTCCAGACGCAGCCCTCTTCGACCTCGCGGCGGCGACCGAAGGATGGGCACGCCATTGATGGTACCAGGTTGAGGCAAAGATTGGACTTGCGCTGGTATCGACTGCTGTTGCTGAAAATGACTGTGGTCGCTGTTCGTTGAGTAGAGATAAAGATTGTTCTGCCGCCATTGGAACTCTAGGGGGCTTTCATGCGGCAAAATGCTTCGAGGCGGCCATGCGTTCTGCTGGGAGTGTGTGTGGGGCCCTGCCCAAGGATTCGTAAGTACGGCCGGCGTCTGCTGAGATGGTAGTGCAGTAGCTTGATGGAATTGCTGTGGTCTGGGGTAGGCGTAGGGGTGTATGTGTTGCAGCTCAATCACATTTGAGTTTGGAGCCATGCCAGAGAATTGATCCGGTCTTAACCATTGCCCTTCGAATGACTGCCATGCTCCTTTGCGTTGCGGTCGCGCGCTAGATTTTATCTTTTGTTTTCCCGCCTTTTCGAGCGACCCGCCAATCTTCTTGCCAGTGATAGTTTCCAATAAGTCCTCGACATGGAGTTCTGCAGCCTCGGTTTCCAGAAACACTGTCATCTGCCAATCTTGCCTAAGCATGGTCATAATGTAATGCTGGGCCACGGGGAACAATATATCAGCCACTGAAATCTGAAAACCATCGCTCGAATCACTCACCTGCAAGACTGTACCCAACTTTGTCCAAGCCCGCCCGCCTTCTCCTCCGGCGCCACCCCCATGCAGGCTCATGAATGGCTCATCGACTCTCGTCGTTCCCGCGCCTCCTCCTACTATCTGCTCGATATTCCAATAGCCCTGTCTCGCATACCATGACTCCCGGCCTCGAACCAGATGCCTCCTTCCCACGTGCCCAAGCTCATCTCCGTGCTGCAAATCCGGCCACAAGATCATCCCATACATATTCAGAAACGCATCGACCAGGGGTAATAATTGCGCTGGTAGTCCAGCCTCCAGGGTGGTATTCTGGAGGAATGCGACAGGATTGAAAACGTTCGGTTCGATAACAAAGTTTTCGTTGACATGCTTCCAGACGAGGAGGTGGAAAGGTCGTTTCGCTGCTGAAGTCAGGTGGAGTTGGCCGGAGATGTCGTCAAGGATGGCCGAGGGGTCGTACGAGACGGTAGAGTCGACCCAGTGTTCGCTGTTTGGCGCTGGCATGACCGCGTATGTGGCAAGTTAGAAGTTTGGCGAAGAGAAAACGAAGGCATAGATTGTGGAAATGGGCAAAAGCGAGATGCAATGATTGGAGGCAAACAATGTAATGTGAGTGACAATGAAGTGAAAGCTTCATAGTCTCATTGCGTGGTCGTCTATTAGCTACAATCAGGTCAGCGCAAACAGCCACCGTCCCAACGCTCCTGCTGTGCACAGAATCATGCCTTTTTATTGCACAAAATCATGCCTTTTTATGGCATAGTGCCTGCCCAGCGACGTGCATCGCCACTTCACTACAGCTAGCGTGACCTTCACCCTATGCATTCTTTTTGTCATATACATTCAGTCTCGCGCGCGTTCTGCGGCGATCTACAACACAACCATCAACTCATGCCGCACCAGCTTGTCATCTTCGATGGCCGGATAGTAGGGCACCATGGCATCCGCGCTTTGCACGTACGCGTCATTGTACAGTCTCCAGTACGGCACTCGCACTTTCCTTGCCGGGTGGAAAAGACCTGCCCAGACGTAATTCATAACCGCCCCCGTGCCCACTGCGAGGCGAATTGCGTCGATAGCTTCGATAACACGATCGATAACGTGCGGACTGGTCTCAAACAAGTTCGGGTAGAGCAGGTTGAGCAAGTGCAGCATGGCATCTTCGCACCCTAGACCGACCACTCCAAGCGCGACGTGCTTGACGACACTAGCGGCAGTTTGACGGTGCACCTGGTCGCGATCAATGAGGGCATCTTCGAGAAGGGGCGTAACGGCATAGACGTAGTCTTTGGCCATTTCGCCGATGTACTCGAAGAGGAAGGATAGTGACTTCAGAACACCATTCTGCACGTTCAGCTCTGGAACGCGATACTCGTTCATGAGAGCGGGCAGAACCGTGAAAGGCGCACATGTCTCGGCGACGATACCAATGGCGACAGCCGTGCAGACACGCGACTGACGCTCTTGGACGCGCAAGTTGTTTAACAGTGTTGCAAGCACATCCTGTGGTCCAATGGCCTTGGCAATGAAGCCGAATGTGTTGTTCGCAGCACGCCGAATGCCCTTCTTGTGTGCCTTGAGCATGTCGAGCAGCTCGAAGCAGATTCGCATCCACTCGCGTGCGTTGACCGACTCTGGTCCACGGTCGGCAATACGTCCCACAAGATCAATAGTGTTTTCTTGCACCTTCTCGTGCCTGTTCCGCAGAATTGGTGTCAGTCGCGGTAGCAGATCCTTAATAGGGGGCTGCATGCTACTGATGCCAACCACGGTAACGATGCTCCTCATGGCGCCCAAGATACTGCCCAGGACTTCGGGATACTCTTCACCGAGGTATTCGTACAGTACCGATCCCAGCTTGCCGAGTAAGACGTCCTCGTCACACTGCTTCAGCACGATCGCAATCCGAGTAATGAGGTCTGCCGCTTGCTGTCGCACGGTGGCAGATTTGTTGTTGAGTCGCCAGAGAATGGTACTGACGATCTGTGGCAAGTATGGCTTGCAACGCGTCCCAAGGGAGTTGACAACTGTACCAAAGCCATTGAGCAGGACCACGTCCTCGACGCTCTGCTCTTGGAACGAATGGAGAATACCATCAACAAGACGTTCTTCGAGACGCTCGTTGATGTCAGCAGCGCCCATGGCAGAGATGACCTTCTCGATCGTCTCGACTGTCATCTTGCGATAAGCTTCGCTCTCATCTTTGAGGTTACCAACGATTCGCTCAACAATCTCGCCGACGCCGACTTTTTGACCCAAGTCGACCGTGGTCTCGACGACCTGCTTGTAGTTCCGCTTATCGAGCGCCATTCTTCGAACCCAGAAGAATTTGAAGAATTCGTTCAGCACGTGCTCTTTGAGATAAGTGGCCGTCACACCCGCGCCACCAGCACACTGACTGATGACTTTGAGCACGACCTTCTTCATCTCTTCATCTGGAGACTGGAATTCTCGGATCAGGATTTCCATGATTTGACTGGTGTAGTAGTTGCCATATTCTTCGTCCATGAGTGGGATGATGTAACCAACAGCCTTCAGGAAACCAGCCAAGCCTTTGCCACGCTGCTTGCGCGCTCCAGTCCAGAGTGGGTTGAGGATGTCGTCGAAGCTTTCGATACCGAAGGGGTTTGACGCTTCTGCAAGCGCGGCAAGAGCAAGCGAAGTGACTGTTCGAACCTTTGCTTGCTCGTCATTGAGGTTCTCGCCGATGCAGTCGACCAGACCTTTGAGATGGGGGAGCACAGCACAACCCATAAGGATGGGAATCTGTTGAATGATTTTGACGCCAGTATGTCGAGCTTGCCACGACTTCTTACTCTTGCACACGGCTTTGAGGAATGGTAGGAGAGTCGGAATGCCGAGTGCTGAAGCAACGACAGCGAACGCTCGTGCTGTTGTATTCCGCACGTATTCGTCCACATGATCGATATCAGGCCGCATCGTGGAGATCATGGTGGCCAAGCCGGCGGCTTTCGCCAAGTTGGAGATGATTTCACGACCCTCCACGCGAGCATAGTAGTCTTGATCGATGAGGAGTGGCTCAATAACCACCAAGATCTTGTGCACGTAGGGTCTGACGAGATCATCAAGCTTGTACAGAACACGATCGATGACCTTCACGAGCAAGTGGCGCTCTTGGTCCTCCAGACTCTTCTCCATGAGTAGGGGGAGGATCTGGTCAAAGAGCGGTCCGGCACCAAAGCTTCGTGCATTGTCCGTGAGTTGACGCAGCGCGGTCTTTCGCATTGGTGGTGTGCCGTTCTTGACTTTCAAAAGTAGCCGCATAATCTTGCGTTGCTTGAGCTCCTCCACACTGAGGTCGTTCTCGTCGGCTCCGTCAACCAGCTTGCCGAAGTAGGCCATATCCTCGGCCTTGAAAAACTGCAGGTCTCCCACGCCTGGAATTTCAGATGGTAGCTGCTTACCCATCGACCGCGCATCCACTGGTTCCTGGTTCATGAAACCGCCAGTTGCGGGCGTGGCTGATGGTGCGACCCTCCTGGAAGGTGCTCGCAGTGGTTCATAGCCTGGAGGTGGTGTGAGGATCTTGTATCCCTCACTGGGCAGCATCTCGTCCAACTCTTCGTCTGACAGCGGTGCGTTACGGCCTGATGCATCGTTTCCGAAGGCTACCACAGGCCCTGAGGGTGCCGCATCTGCTGCACCATTGGTTTGACCGCCGCCTCCGCTGCCAGCTGACACCAGATCCCACTTGGAGCGCTTCTTAGGTGCTGAATCTCCATCGGGCGCTGGTGTTGAATCCCATCGCGATTTCTTCACTGCAGTCTCTCCGTTTGTCGCGTGCCCATTCGTGCCATTCGTGCCGTTCGCTCCGTTGGCCTGCGCATCACCGTTGGTCTCCGCAGGTTCTCCTGATGTGTCCCAACGTCTCTTCCTCGTTCGCTTCGGCTTGTCCTCTGCCTCGGGAGTCTTGTCTTTGAGTGTGGGACGTCCTTCCACGCCTTCCATCTCATCATCGCCACCATTGGCAATCGTCTCCTTGTTCTGGTCCTCGATGAGCTTGCGAACTCGTTGCTCCTCGCGCTCCAGCTCTCGCTCTGCCATGACCTCCTTGTACGTCTTCTCGCCATCTCCATCGAGGCCGCGCTGGAATCGACGCTTTTGGTAGTCGGTCTCTCGGCTCGCAATTTGCGCCTGCTTCTCGCGACTCTGTAGGATGTCGTCCTCAGCGTTCTCACCGTGCGCCCATTCTCCTATTTGAGCAGCCGTCGCGGTGTACTGGCCGACCAATCGACCGCTTTCGCCGTCGTCGGCATCCTCCATGTCCTCGTCATCGTTGACATCGATGGTGGTATTGTAGCCTGCAAATTTGTCGCCTGAGTCATTTCCGTAGAGCTCCTTGTCGAAGTTTTCGGTGAGAGAGACGCCCTTGTTGTTGTTAGTGCGCTGGCTGGAGGCGTCCTTGAAGCCTTTCTTCCCTGCGTTCCGCTCGATTTGCGCCTGCCGCACTTTGTCGAAATCGGCTGTCAAGTCACTATCAGTGGGTTGCCCGCGAAATGCTGAACTGCAGAGGGGCGTACCGTCAGACATGGCGGCGGCGGCGCGAGCTCGTGGAGCCGCTACTGCTGCTGGAAGTTAATTGTCTGTCGAGCGCGCCAGATCTGTCACAGAGTGAGCGCTACCTTGGCGATGTCCTGTCCGGCCGGTCGTGCGTGCGTGTAGCGATGTTCGTGTCGCGGCGCTGAATCGTTTCAAGACCGCAAGTCTGATGGCGGCGGGTTCCTCCCGCTCTCCCAAAGCTCCGACCTCCGACCCGACCCTGCCACCGAGCAAGGCCTCCTGATACTCTACACTCTCAATGTCTTGCTCTTTCTTGCTCACTGCACTTCCCTATGGAATTTGAACCGCTGCATAGGTTTCAGCACAAACGTGTCACCGCGCGCCAACAACACCTTGAAAACAGTATAGCCTCAACAAGGCCGGTGCACGAGCACACGAGCCTGCCAGACTCGACCACTTCACGAACAGCACGCAATGGATTCGATGTAACCTTAGTTGGGTATCTCAAGTATGCGAGGGCATGGAGCAATCGTTGGGCAAACCCTATGGCCTCATCTGCGTGTCTGCCCCGCCAACAATCCCAGCCTTTTGCAGTTACTTTCCGTTCCCATCGTCTCCTCCCGCTTCCACCGAGCACTTTGGCGTGAGCAGGCTTGCAAGCTCAGCATGACCATTTGCAATCGCTATCTCCAGCGCAACTTGATGCTTGTTTCCAGACGGTTGGCTGACATCTGCTCCAGCTCCCAGCAACACTTCAAGTATCTCCAGATTGCCTGACGCTGATGCAGCAGCCAAAGCAGTCACGCCGTTGTAGTAGCTCGCGGCAGCGTTGACTTCCGCACCTGCTTCAAGAAGCCTTCTCACTATAGCGACATCTCCGCAGCTGCACGCCCCTTGAAGCGCCGTCAGCCCTCTATACTTCGAAGCTGGAGCGTTCACGTCTGCGCCACATTCGAGCAGGCACTCCACAACAGCGCCATGTCCTTCGGCTGAAGCTGCTTGAAGTGCTGTACGGCCAAAGTGATGTGCTGTAGATTCATCGGCACGGGCACCTCGACTCAAGAACAATTTCACGATCTCCATATGTCCATTCTCCGCGGCAGACTGCAGCGGTGTCCGACCCATGTATCTATGAGGTGACGCGCTGACATCGGCACCGGCCTCAATAAGCAATTGAACGATGGACATGTGGCCAGATCCGGCCGCGAGTGCTAATGCCCGTCTACCACCATTATTTCCGCCTGCCGCACTTGGATTGGCTCCGGCCTTGAGGAGATGCTTGACAACAGGAATATGCCCATCGACTGCTGCAGCCTGAAGAGCTGTTCGCCCGTAGAAGCCCCTCGGAAGCTCATTCGAATCATGGCCAGCTATTAGCAAAGCCTGAACAGCTGCAAGATCTCCACTTGATGATGCAAGTTGCAGAGGCGTCCACACGTCTCCCTCATCGACTTCTTCGTCGAAGGTAGAGTCCATGGCGTTGGTCGACGGCAAGGTAGAGTCTCAAGATCGAGGTGTGGCTCCGTTCTCTCGTTACGATTATCCTGCAGAGCAAAAGCTCATACTTCAAGTGCGCACCTGACAGCTGATTAGAGAGTGCCGAGATGCCGCACCTGCAGATCCAACTTGCTGCATCGTCGACGATAGGCCGGAAGAACAACAGCCTGTTACATTGCAGCATGTATCTACGAGATCCCAGCACAGAAAGACACTCTACGACCCCGACAAGACGATGCTGCACGTCCGATCGAGTTTGAGGGCTCCGCGCAGCCAAAAATCAAAAAGAATGATCAGGTCTGAAGACTTTGTATAGGAATAGCCGAAGGTGGGGCTCGAACCCACGACCTTGAGGTTTCAGGACATTGTAGTCCTTAAGAGCCACACGCTCTACCGATTGAGCTACCCCGGCAATGGGGTTGTTGGATGACAGAAGAAGAGATGGTGCGATTATGAAGACTCAAACAGCAGAGTTTTTCGAGCTAACATCGGGACCCACTACGTGTGGACTTGGCACTTCAATCTACCGAACCACCCGGAGCTTGCTAGAGCAGCAGCATCGATCTTCTTCAAGATCCTGCCTCAGGCTTGTGACTGGGACGAGCATCACGCAAACCAAGGTGCGACCGCTCATGGTGTCCAATGGGTTGCCACACACCAAGGTATGGGAAGACCGTGACATCTCCGACGACAAGCTGAATCCGCTCCAGGTATGCAGCGAGACATCCGTTCCAATGACGGAATGCACATGAAGTATTGACCTTGCTGTCTCGACTCTTCAACCTGCTTCGCTTCCGTCAATAGATGTATCGGAAGTTCATGTTTTCGCGATCCGTCAAATCGGCGAACGCAGTCCCATCCAGATCTCTTCCCTCCAAACCACCCTCCTGCATACTCTGAATCATATCCCTTCTCTTATTCTCTCGACTCAACAGCATTCTCAACACGAGAATGACCACGAATTCAATCAGATGACTAACAATCATCGACCAGATCCCCAACTCATACCCAGGCTGCTGCGACTCCAAGTAGAAAAACGGACCAACAATATTTCCGGTACAATATCCCAAGAACAACACCGCATTCGTCACCACCTTCTTCGTATGTCCCGCCGTATTCGCCGTCGTCAGCGATAAAATCATACAGAAAGCCGCATTATACGGACCCGTCAAATAATAGCATGTTAGTCTTCCACCCATATTATCCTGCGCCAGAAATCTCAGGCCAAAAGCTCCAGCGATATTCGGAAGCAAGAATAATAAGATAAACCAGCATCTCGTCTGTCGACCTTTTCGCGACATGTAATCGTTCAGGTATACGCAGACGAGGATACTCACTGCGATGATGAAACCATACGGAATCTGCATGAGCGTCGTAACGAGCGTGGAGAATCCAAAGCCTCGAATAATAATGGTTCCGAAATTCGAAATTCCGCCATTGGGAATATTGCAGACCATTCCCAAGACGAAGAAGAGATACAATTTTGGATCCAGGAACGCTTCGCGGATTTGATAAGATTTGAAATGCTTGTTCTCAATCCCAGTCTGATCTTCACGGAGCCGTTCGACTGCAATGCGTTTCTCGCGGTGTGTGAGACCTTTGGCTGAGACCGGACTATCGGGGAGGAAGATACACATGACAATTCCCCAGACACAGCATAAGGCGCCAATGATGATGAATTCGAATTTCCAGGATGGGAGGCTGCCTTTGATGTTGCCGATTCCGTAGCCTAGGAGGCCACCGAGTGCGATGCCGAGGCCGTTGGCTGTATACCAGAGGCCCATGCGGATGGGTTGTTGGCGGCGGGTATACCACATTGCGGTGACGAGCATGAAGGCGGGGTCGGCCACTGCTTCTGCTGCGCCAGCTAGGGCGCGGAGGGCTGCGAGGGCGCTGAAGTTTGGTGCGGCTGCTTGGAGCATGAGGAAGAAGCCCCAGAGAAAGATGTTGAAGCCTAAGTACTTCCCTACTGGGAAGCGTTGCAGGAGAAGATTAGTGGGTAGAGCCCAGGCGAGGAAGCCGAAGTAGAAGATACCTGGACAACAATATCAGCTTTGTTCCTTCTTCGAAAATGGCAGGTTTTCAAGTACTGCTCAGCCAACTATACTGCGTTCCCACAAGATTCAAATCCTCGCGAATGCCAAAGATTGCAGCATAGCTGAGTGTCGTCTTGTCGATGTAGAAAAAAGCATAGCAGACAGCCAAATATGGAATGATCATAAAGTCGATCTTGCGCACCAGCTTCTTCTCTTCAGCTGGATCAATAGGCTCGTGAAGCTGGTCGGGCGAGTCGAAAAGCGCTTGAGCAACATCGCCGCCTTTCCTCGATGTCGCCTTCCATTTCTGGGTCTCAATCGTGGAGACATTCTTATCATGGACGATCTCATCATGTTTCATCGACTCGTCATGGCGATGAGGCGAAGTAGAATCCGAGCTGCCAATCTGGTCCGTATCAACGACAGGGTCGCCGCGCTTCTTAAAGAACCCCATCATGCGCTTTAAAGTGCCCAGAGAGAAAAGGATGCAAAAGAGGTCAGGCGAAGCAATGGTGGCGCACCGTTAAGCATCATCCAGCGGCGTGGCGGCATGTCTTTGCAGCGAGCGCGCCGAATGTAACAACATCAGACACCGACGACTTGCGACGTCGCGTGGAAGCCATGTGCACATGTCGTCGACATCACAGACAGCGTATGAGAGGTCGACAGTCCACCTACCTGCAGACGCAATGGCGCCCCCAAAGTCGACCCCGCAAAAGCTCTCCACACTCATGTAACCATACTTTGTCCCCAGAAGGAAACAATCGGCACCTTTGTGCGAGGCAAGTCGGCGAGTAGCGGCAGGACGCATGTTGTGCAACGAACAGTAACCGAGTAGTGATATCAACATCGATCAATTCTCATTCGTTATATGCAATTTTGGAGGTGCTGAGTCAGGCATCGTCGTTCTTTCGTACATTCGTGCTGGGGTATCTACAGCAAAACCCCACATGCGTATCAACTTCGAACGTGATTCGACAATTTGATAGAATGTGTCAGGATGCGGGGAAAGGGAAGAAAACAGAGACTTTCAGTTGTCGAGGTGATGTCGTCCAGCGACAGAATCTCGCACCTTGTTCGGAGCTCCCCAGCAAGTCTGGACCAAGCTTTGGGCAGCGCTGAACAGAAGGTTGTCAGGCTCCTCCGCACCGGAGTTTCTCAGCACGGGCTTTCCATGGGCGAGTGGCACGGCCTGGTCTCGCCGGCCTCGAAAGCACGTGATGACCTTTTCTAGTCGGAACCCGAGTGCGCCGAGTGGAGGATGATAGCGCAGCCGCTCCCTGCCTCTCAATAGTTCGCCGTCTCGCTACTCTCGCGTCCATCGTTGCTACGGTCGTAGATCTAACGATTTGAGGTTGGCAGTCTTGCATCTGACCGCCACATCCTCGGCCTGGTGGATTTCATGTCTATTCCAAGACACGAAGGCTGCTGTTGAGATATCGCTCAGCCACGGCGTTTCGACGTTGCATAGTGCGCATACGCCGAATGGTCCACACTTGCTTCCCTGTACCGCTTTTGACCATGTCCTGAGACATAGGCGCTTGTGAATGCATCTTGCCACATCACCGGAGTGACCATTGGCATAGCCGGCGGGCTTGTGTCCGGTATGACTGGGTTGGACACTGGAATCTGCTGCGCTCCGTACATCGCGTGTGTACTAATGGGAGAGGTCTGGTTCTGCATGATCGGTGCCGATGTGTGTTGCATACTAGCAGGACCTGGGGGCGTAGCTTGAGGCGGAGCACCACCGCCGAATGCTGCGTTCCACTGGTTGAATATGCCAGATGGATCCCAGACAGGCGTATGTTGCTCATTGCTGATGACAGGCTCTAAGGCGTACCCGGTCTGTGCCGCTGATACTTGTTGCATGGCAGACGGCGCATATGGTGATGTCTGTGACAAATCATAATTCCCGTCGTGATGCGTCATCGATGGCCTCGCAGACAGACCATGGCTGGCGCCACCATCAAAGGCAGTTGCATAGTTGACGCTTGCTGACATGGATTTCGAGTTGGCTGCATCGGCCATATTCCAGGTGGGCTGTGTCAGGACTCGGGCGTTTGTTGGATCCGAATTCGTGCTCGACGGCGTGGAGTGATTTTCCATAACCGGGCTCCTTAGGCCCAGAGTAGGTTTGAGTTCAAAGGGCTGAGTGACATCGGCACTGAAGGCCTCGCGGAGTGTGTTAATCTGAGCTTGCATCTCTGCATTGGCAGATGTGATACAATGCTCAAGCACGCGCATGTGGCGAGTGAAGTAGATGCGGGCTTGAGTGTTCAGCTTCGGATCTGGGCAGGTGATCGCGGCCTAGTATGTAGTCAGTGTCTTCAATCTCTGCGAAGATGTAAAAGTGAACGAACCAAGTGCAGCATCATGCATGTCAGCACACAATAGATCGTGAAGTTGACTCCACGAATCATGAACTGCAGTCCGTGGAACTGAAAATCGCGATAGAGAGCTTCTTGAATACGGCACATGAGCATGGCCGAGTTCAAGCAGATTTCCAGCTGGTCCTTCCAGCCAGGGTCACCTTTGGCTAACAGCGCCTGCAATTGTGGCCGATGATGCATAATAATGGTCAAATGATGATACACGTGAATGTAGGCCTTGTAATGATCTGCGCCGAGCCAAGGTGGGCTGCCATCATCACTGTATTGGAGCTGGAAATCGTTCGGTAGATTCTCTGCCCAAATTGGAAGATCTTCGTTATGTTGCACAAAACTTGGATCGAGAGCCCAGTCCTTCTTATATCGTTTCATGGTCTGCCACAAAATATTGGATTGCTTGATGTTCCTCACGGCCTGCGCGAGTATAGTCGATCTCCGGGATGCCAGATGTTCGAATGCATCAATGTCATTCGTTGGCGTTGGTAAAGCATATTGGACAGAATCGATGTCGACCGAAAAGTCTGATCTTCCCATTGGCGCGCCTGTGAGGATTTCGAGAGTGAACAATGTCTGCCAGATTCGCGTGCGCAGCATGCACTCAGTCCTGTTGTGATTGCATTTATTCGTGGTCCGGTGTTGCTCGTGGTGAATATCCAGCCCAAGATCAATGGCACTGGTGGTCATGTACTTCACTGCCATCCACGACCGATAATAATAACCCCGTTTAGAAATACTCTCGCGTGCCTTCATCAGGATGATCATAGCCTGGATTGTATCGAGCCTGGGTACATCCTTGAAGCTTTCTTCATGTCTGCTTGCCAGTGCTAGCCATTTGCGTGACTCTACAGGCTGTTCGAGATATCGAGCCACGCACGCAAAGATGGCCTCTAATAGCAGCGGAGACATGCTATGCCGATCCGTGCGCCATTTCTCCAGGAATGTCGCTCTGTGCAAGACCGGGCAGTAAGGATGGATATGGTCAAAGAAATAATTGAAAAAGTATGTCGCCCGTTCGTCGGAGGGCATCATTTCAGGTGGAATGCGGATTGTGGAGTCTGCCAATACTGACGCAGGAAGCACGACTTCAACCTCATCCATTCCGGGTGCGTCTGGGGCGAGCTGTGCTCGTGTTATGTATGGAGCAGCAGAAGTGATGTCGATCTGGAGGTCGCCCATGGCACTGGATAGCTCACGCACACCAGCTTCGATTTCCTGTGCATCGCCACTGGAGGCTTCGGACACCTCTGTACCGGACCTGATGAAGCTTGGTATTTGGCCACCACTTTGCGGGTATTGCAGAGGCGTAGAGGTGCCGGCATAGAAATTTCCCTGCGGGTAGGTTTGCTGAGCCGGCCGGGCATTAGGTTGATGAGGGTATGTGTTTGATGAGTATTCGGACTGATATGCTGGAGCAGAGGTGGGTGTTGTCGGTGGTACATTGTTCGTCCATTCGTGCACCATTCGCGGTTGCGAAGAGACGCCATTCGGTTTTGTCACCGCCGGACTGGTCTTGGGGAAGGTGGTGTTCTGGAAAGAAAAGGTCTGCTGGCCGGTGGCGCTGTCGGGCGTTTGGCAGTCATCGTCCTGGTCGAGGGTTGGCGGCACGCACTTGAGCTTCAGACGAATGCAGGCGCCGCAGGGCCATGGACCATTTTGCAGGGCGCCGTCGCAGCGAATCTTGCGTTTTCGGCAGCCATCGCAGGCGCGCATGACCTTGAGGCGCTTGTGGCGGTTGTATTCGTCGACGAAGACATACTGCTTGGTATGCGCAACGGGCGCCGGCGCACTCGTCGCGCTGTCCATGCCGACGGAAGAGCAGCTGTTTCTGGAGATGTTACCTGAAGAAAGTGCGGAACGCCGAAGAAGTGGATATCAATGTCATCGGGAGTTTAGTGTCCAAAGCTCACGCACAGGATCCGAAGGCGCTGACAGGCATTCTGGTCCCTCGGGCGTTCATTTGGCGGCGGCGCGGCGGGCAGGAGCAGCGGAGAGCGGAGGCAGTGATGATCCAGCAACAAAGACAGCAACGGCAGGCATTCTTCGAAGGCGGGCGAGTAGGCGAGAGGTGAGCAGTAGGATGAGAGAGCAGAGGCACAGATGCTAAGAGGCCATGGCGGCTGGCCGCGTCGGTGGGGGAGATCATCCACGGCGAGCAAGGGTACTTGGGACGTCGAATTTAGTCGCAGCCTGTGCAGCGGGCGACGGGTGTGCCGCTTTGCGCCACTTGGGAGCTGTCGGAGGCAATAACGTTCTGTGCGCTGAATGGCCTCCACCTGCAGCTCGACTCGTCAGCCGTGATCTTGTTTTGCCCTGCCGGAGCACGCAGAATGCACGGAAGCACAGAATGGAAGCAGGGCCAGGACCACGCCGGAATGAGCCGGTGGCATCCACTCGCACGCCTCTGCAAAACTGCAACCGTGTGGACCAGTTGTTGGCTTGGCATCCACCGCGACGTCCCTCGACTAGTTCGCCTCCACCTCGCGGAACGTGCTGAGCCATCTTCCTCTCGCCCAACTACGCAACGACTGCGCGTCAGCACCTCCCCGTGACATTCGATTGCACGCCACCACCATGGACGCCGGCAAGGACAACGCGAACCCGACCATCATCAACCCGAATGACTTGCCGTCCCGCCGCCGCTCTACGCCCTCTGCAGCGAAGCCGCAAGGAATCTTCGATGCATTGGTGCCGCAGTACCCAAGCTTTCTCGACGCCGCGGCCGCGCGCGACGCTGAGGTCTTGTCTGATGTCTCAGATCCTGCCTCATCAGACGACGACGAGCGCGAGGAAATAGACGAGCAAGAAGTTTACGACCTAATCTCCACCATCACCGACCCCGAGCATCCACTCTCGCTGGGTTCGCTGGGAGTCGTGAACCTGGAAGACATCAAGATTATCCCGCCGACTTCTCCACGGTCCCGCATTAGTTCTGTGCAGGTGCTCATCACGCCTACCACCTCGGCCTGTTCGCTGACCACCGTCATTGGACTCGGCGTCAAGGTTCGATTGATGAATGCCCTCCCTCCACGTTTCCGAGTGGACGTGCGCATTAAGGAGGGAACCTCTTCATCGGCAGACGAAGCGAACAAGCAACTCGGCGACAAGGAACGGGTGGCGGCCGCTATGGAAAATCGCAACTTGATCAACATGGTGAACCACATGTTATCCTCATGCCAGTAGAGCCAGCCTTTAGCCTAGGGTTGCGACCTCGTGCGAGTGGAGCCGGTAGCGTCAAAACAAGCGATTCATCAACGCTCGGATAATACACGCCCAGGCGACGAAATATCCGAACGTGCAGTATGCCTACCTCCTACGGGTGCAGGACGTTTGCCATTTCCGTGCCGAATGAACTCCATGAATTGAACTCGCACTGCCACGCACATAGACATGGATGCATCAGGGGCACATGCTTGCTGAACGGTGCACAATCCGCACAATTAACAATGATTATCAATACAGCGAGCAACCAGGATATCGGACCCATCGAACGAGCCACGAGGCTTCACCGGCTAAGGGCATACATACAGGCCGAGGCACAGAGGCACGCACATGAGAGACATTCGTCGGACCAGCATCCTCTTTTGGCACTGTGATCAAAAGCGCGCAATTGGGCATCTGGACGCTCGGGCCCGGCGTCTCCACGGACAGGCTATAGACTTCTCGGCATTTGAGCACGAGCTTCGCTTAGATCGAGAGAGATGAAACCAGGGTTAGAGTGGAGCTGCATGGCTATGGCAACACGATACAAGAGAGCAAATCGAAGTGACGTTCAGTTAAGGTTCATAAGGGGACATGGCTGATGCTGTCTAGACAAGATGCGGACTGCTCGCTTCGCCTTGTTCGTGCCGTCTTGCCATCGCTACCTGCCCCTTCCAGCTTGATGAAACGCGCCAGGACCTTCTAGATGATGCACAAGTGTGTGTAATGCTCCCATGCCCACGCGCTCGCCAACTACCGAACCATGGTAGAATACCCACATGCTGTACTGGAAGCTTGATATGACACAACCTTGACGCCATGCATTCGCTCAAACGCAACACTGTTGAAGCACTGATCTTCTATGGGCGCGGTGCCTGAGGAGCGGTGCTCGACTCGCCCTGGGTCTCCGGACGCGGCGGGACTTGGTAATTCTGATCTGCCATAGCCTTGCTCGCCCCTTCTGGAGGATAATACGCAGGGGGCGCATCACCGTGGTAAGCAGGGGGAGGATTCGGCGGCGGAGCATATCCGTGCATGGCGTAGCCTTGTGCATATGGATCAGGGCGGTACGAATAGGACTGCTGGTGCTGGGGCTGCTCGTAGCGCGCCGAACGCTGTACCATCCATCTGTGGTAGGCGAGAGGAGGTTGCCCCTTCTTCAGACGGCTTCGGGCGTGGCAGTATCCTCCGACGAAGTACAGCAGGATGATCGCGAGGATGACACATATCAATGCATACCTAACGGCATAGCCCGTCTGTCCGAATTGTCAGCAAATCTCCTTTGTGTACTTCACATCTTCCCACGCGGCAGCTCTTACATCCGACCACCACCAGCTTTCAGAATAGTCGTAGGGGTAAACATCGTCATCATCGCGCTTGTCGTTGATGCTGTCCTCGCGCTTGAGCACTTGTGCAGCTGTGAAGTCTCCCAACACGCCCATGATGTGTGGTCCGAGTCCCTGCGATCCTTCTTCCTCCACCTTTCTTCTTCCTCCTTGCGCCAGTAACTCCGAACTCTCGCGCGCCGAACCGGACGAACGCAATCACACTTAGTTCGTGCCGTCAATACCCGGGCAAAAGTTAGAGGTGAGATAGTTGTCACGGTAGCAGTAGTAAGCGCGACGCAGACGCAGGACTACTGCAGGTGCGGCCTTTCCTCACGGCCAGATTCGGGTTACAATCGCGACAGCTGCAGCACGATCACAGTTGCTACAACCAGGTCCGCGAGTGGGTGATGAGGAATAAACTTTGATCGGTCGTTGCAGAAGGTACGAATGCGAAGTGGTCGTGGTCGGAGCGAGTGGCCTGAATTCGATTCGAAAGGGGAAAGGGTTTCGAGGTGTCGGAGGTCAGGGCGGCAGGGAGGCCGAGGCACAGCGTCTTTCGTGCAGTGTGAATGGTACTGCAGCAGGTTCCTGCAGGTATAGGCGGATGTCGGTGCACGGTGGCAGGATTGCAGCGAAGGTTGTGTGTTGTGTGGGAGGATCTGTGAGGTGTGGAGAGATCGTTGTTTGGATGTGGTTGCAGCCGAGAAAGTCAAGAGCCTAGCCTCGCATCATCGACACAGCAAGCGCAGGCGGAAGTTGCATGTTTCGGGATTTTGGTGCCTTCCATTTTGCATTCTTCACTACTGATGTGCTGCAGGTCCAAACGTTGTAACCGACTTCACGAATGATCGATCGTCAGTGTCATTGTCGAGCAAGAACTGTGGTATACGAGGCTGAACGAGCAGAAGGCAGGAGTTCTGGACCAAGCTCCGCATCTCAGCGCCAACCTGGCTTGTCCTGTTAACCTTGCAACAAAGAACAACCAAATTGTACAAGTACCATCCCGACTCGGCTCTTTCCTGTCGTCCATGCGAGTGCGATTTCGACCCAAATGGACATGGAGTCGGAACCTTGCCCACCTGCTCCCGGCGACTGCTACACAATACCTCGGGCATCAATGGGCGTTCCACATCCATGCCCATCAACGCTCGTGCCCAAGTGTCGCGCATGTCGACATGCAGACGTAACCCACTTGATCGAACTTTCGCAGATCACCTGTTCTGCAACTTAGGGCTGACGACCAAGGAATAAGAACCAGAAAGATCGAAGAAGCGCCGAACAAGCCACACCCAAGTACGTACTGTACAAGGACACCGCATTACACGGCCGACATGCGACGTTGCAATGCAAGTCTCACAATCAGCGTAACGAAGAACTGTAGCGCAGTTCTGCCTTCAATCAGTTTAACTTTTTTGATGCAACAAGAAAGCTGCCAGCCACGCGTCCTGTGGCGTTGCTGCGGAAAGGCAGGGTCCGGGATCAAGTCACGTGAGCGCGCATGCATGGAATTGTGATGGAAGAAGTCTATTTCGTGATGTTCTGCATGTGATGGGGCACGGCCTCGCCGACGTGGGGTACTGGTGCAGAGGCCGATCTTAACGTCCCTTCGAATATACTTCCTCGATATGGGCATGCGAGAGGCACAGTATTGCACTGCCAGCAAGTGATGAGACGAGAGTGGCGACTTTGCTCTTCCCATGTTTCCTTCGGCGTTTGAATGGTGCATGGCACAGGCATGAGGGATGTTGGGGATGCGCGATCTGAATTGCGAAATGCACTAGAAGGTCGAGGGTGTCATTTATGGAGGATTATTAACTATCGAAACATGGGTTCGTGAGAACCTGCGGGCCTCACATCCGAGACATTAACAGACTTTTGAGGATCGTGACGAAACGTCAGTTGCCTCTGATCTGGAAGCCCTTTTCGCATCGATACTAATCATCTCTGCGATTCTCACCGACCAAGAGATCTAAGAGACGAAACGAGGGCTAGCAAGTGTCACCAACACGTTACCATCAAGCTCTGGTCAGCCCGCTGGCATCCGCCCAGGCAAAAGGCCGAATTGTCCTCGAATTAATCTGGCCGTGTCGATCGATGTCAGGCGCACGGGATATTCCTACCGTATCTTTCGATTCTGGTTTTCAAAAACATTCCTCCGATCTACGTGTGTGAGTAAGCGAGACCATTCATGGTTGAGAGCAAAGATTGCATGAATATTCCGGCTTGGGAAGACTGGACAGGCTAGCAAAGCTGTAATTCGACAACCCGATCGTGCACGTGCGGACAAGTTCACATCCTCTGGCTATAAAGCATCAATCCGTCAGCAGAAGTCAGTCGTGTCTCGAAGAGGTCTCTGAGGCACAATCGCAGTCACGCATGGGAACGAGCTCATGAGTAGTGAGATTCCTAATTTTTCCAGATGAAGATGTGCTGGGTGACATGTCTCTAGAAAGCTTCCTTGATGTCCCTTGCCCTCAATGCCGGATGCAGAAGTAGAGAAACCCCTTTCGGTTTTGAGGAAAGCCATGCTCTTAATTTTCTCTCCAATCCCATCTGCTGCGCGATATGTCCCATACGCAACCCCAAAGGCAGGTAAGACTGACTGCGTTTGGAGAAATATGTACTTCTACTTTCATACCTGCAAAGTCTCCGCAACGCACTTGTGCTCAGTGTCAGGCACAGAAGCAAAGCGTTCCCTTGTGTCTTGAGAGACAACCGTAAACGTTGTCCTATCTCCGAATCATCTCTGCTACACAACACAACCTGAGCTCAAGCGCATGGGCAGCCAAGAACTGTCTGCCTTGAGAGAAAAACGTGATCACAATGCTTTCTCAGCCAAACCTTCACAACGCTGTTATACCCGCGGCCAAGCTCGTGCGCAGAGAACTACTCATTCTTCCAGAGAAAAGGACCCTTTGCTCACTCCTCATAATGCATTCCATTGCCAATCCACGAGCTAAAGTGCTACTGGCTGTGCCTGATGTACCAACGCTGCTCAAATTCGTTACCATTTCAATGCAGCTCCCTGCATCCTTTTGCTCCAAGTCCCTGCTCAGCAACACGCCCGAAACCTAGCAGTAGCAAGCACAGCAATTCCGTTTTCTCCCAACTCGGCTAATTCCCTCCTCTGCTCCTGCCTCGCTTGGAGGATCTCTGAGCAAATGTGTCCGTAACTCTGCGAGCCGCACACGCAGGTCCAAATCACGGGTTGACTGCGAGGTGGCTGTGAGCGGAGTGATTTTTCCAGAGAGATGCGAGAGACTCTCGAATTATCTGACGCCGAAGAAGACAATGAGTCAGCTTCCTGGGGTCTTTTTTCGCCATGAAAGTGAGGGTGAATACTCACTTTAGCTTCGATCTGAGGCTCTCCCTCATTTCGTTGACCGTGTGATCGGGCCACGATTTCGCAATTTTCTCGTCCTTGTTCTTCGGAGAATCGGTCTTGAGGGTCAGCGCCTGCTTGCCGAAGCTCAGGATATCGACTCCTGCTTCCTTGTTGCCCTTGGCCGAGCCGATTGCTTGAAGGAACTTGTGCGCGTCGCCGAAGAGCGCTTTTGCGGCTTTTTGCGGATCATCCTCACTGAAGACCCCGCTGTCGAAGTGAACGCGTGTGAGGTTCTTGCATTCGGCAAGAACATTCAGTGCGGTACGCGCAGTTGCCTTCTGGTAGTTCTTGATGATGACACTAGTGATACGCTGTCGGATGGAAGAATCGATCTGCGAGAGGAAATCCATGACAGAGGAGGTTCCATCAAGGCGGATAGGAATCGAATAGAAGATTTGCACGGCCTCTTGGTGAACCTTCCGCAAAAAGTTAGCTCTCAGTTTCGCCACGGTCGCTCCACCTGGTGCCATACCTCCTTGTTGACTGCGAGAAGCGCGACGCGATTCTTGCTGTCGTTCGAGTAGGTTTTGGCATACATGTCCTGAAAGAGCCCCTTGCGCTTGCCGTCCACCTGGATTGGGTCATCCACGACGCCTTTGTTGGCAAAGTAGAAGCGGTAGATGCGTGTGCGGATTTCTGGTTCGAGGCTGAGAAACGCGAAAGGCTTCGCTGGTCGGACGAGAATAGCCTGGCAGCCTTCATCGGGGCCTTCCGTGAGCATGAACTGTAAAATAGTCAATGTCAATGTCATTCGGTATTTTAATGCGGCCTTACGGTCTTGAGAATGACGAATTTGTCCGCGCTGTCCAGTTTGAGGAGCTTTTCGAACCCATTGCCCTTCTTCTTTGGCTCCGCCACTGGCTCTTCGTTGCTGACGCTGACATCAATAGATACAGTCGCCAGTGAATCTGTGTCACGCTTCAGTGGCGCAAACTCGACTGTCTGACTCTGTTTCTTGGGCGTTTTCTTCGACGGAGTGGCAGCCAGCTTTGGTGGCTCAGCTTCCGACTTGATATCAGAGTCAGGCTCTTTCTTAGATTTCGGCTTCTGCTTGGATGGAGTCGACGGCCACTTGTCGGTCGCCTTATCTGCCGCCTTGGTCTTCTGTGCGTTTTTCGGAGGCATGGTGTTGGGATGAGGAGTGAGAACGATCACGCAGGTTGTCTCTGGCTGGTCAACAGAGGCCGAGCTCGCGGGTGTGGAGAGGTTGTGAAGGAGAGAAGTGACAATGGGCCGGAAGCAAAGAAATAGTAGTGGTGGGGGTAGCAGTGAGGTCGAAAGTGAGAGCTCATCTGCCGCTGCAGCTTACCTTCCCAGCCAATGGCAGCGCTCCTGCGTAATGCATTCATGTGAATGAAGTGAAGTGAAGCTCAACTGTCGCCTCTCGGGAACTGCTAATGATCTGATTCTTCTGCTGGGTGGCTCTCGTGAGCTTGGAAGAGCGTTCGGATGCAGAAGACATGAGAGTCTACTGTTCCAATATGACTATGTTCCATCTCTGACTCTGACTCCAGAACGTCGTGCCCGCCGCCGTGTATGGCTCTCAGAGAGACACTTGTTTTGCTTCAGCAGCGGAGAGTACTGTTCGGCTGTAATCTCTTGCCCATATCGAATATATGCCAGCCGAGAGCACAATCCGTTTCTATGCAGACTTGATGCAATGCAATAGAGTAGCTCGTTGGTCTGACTGTGAAGCTGAAGAAGGAAGTGCATGTGTGGTCGACCGATGCCAAGCATTCCCGGTCGAGGCGCGTGCAACCACGCGACTGCGCGACTGTCGCTTCACATTCGAGCTCCATCACGCCAATTCTCAGCAAACCCACAAACTTTATCGCACAATGGCAGAACCGACGGCAAACGGCACACCGCCTGCGAATGGTGATATCGAGATGAAAGAGGAACAGCCCGCAGAAGTACGTGCTTTGCTCGGTCCAGCGCACCCACTTCTGACCACCTCGCAGACACCTTTGAACACTATTCAACAAGCAGACCCGACAGACCCGAATCCCCCGCCGCAGCGTTGGACTGAGCAATCATTGCATCCACACGGACCTCCCGATCATCTTGCGAGCATTGCGCCAGGCGTGGCCACTCCCCCAGCAGGCGCAACGACGCGGCCAGGTTCGATGCCTCCTCAGCCTTCAGCCCGACCAGAGAAACCAGTTGCGCATGGCGGTCCTACCAGACAATATCTCAATACGAATGTCACGCCGCACTTGCTCGAAGGAATGAAGTACTTGGCTGTCTACGAGCCAGAGAAGCCGCTCGAATGGCTGTCGAATTTCTTGAAGGAGAGGAGCAAGGAAGTAGAAGGTTGAGAGCTGCGCAGATGGAAAGCACATGGCTCAGAAGGCAGATGGAACAGATGTCTCGTTTGCCCACGCGTCGCGCACCTGCTCAGAACGAACAAGAGAGGGAAAGCGCTTCCTGCGCATATCGATTCGCGGTGGCAATGCTTTGGCGACACGCACTGGACGCCCCGAACGTAATTCCCGTGGCTGCTGACCCGGTTGTCACGACTCGCCATTCTGATTGCCCTTTCTCCTCAGGCGCCGTTCGACCCTACCCTTTCGCAAGATAGACCTACACGGCGTACGCGAAGACAGCGCTATGAACAACGCATGGGTTGCCTAAAAAGAGCTGAGAACCAATGATGTCTCTGCTGGCTCTTTACAACGAGTATTGGAGAGTCGCAGATCTGTCTGTGCTGTACCAATGATACATGCTTCAGGACCTGAGGATTGATCACCGCAAAGCTGAGTAGCACATGCGCAGGGTACAGTAGCACGAGGCGATCACGGCAGCTTCCGAAACATCAATTTCGTCGTATGGCTCGGAACAGTGCGGTGGTCAGACATATGCAAATTGACTGCACCAGTATGTCTCACTGTCTGCGCAGTGTGTGACAACTGTGAAGCAAAAGGCGTGCAGCGAGGTGTTGCAAGAAAGCAGAACAGTTCACGTTCCTCACAATCAAGTCGAACAAGCCTCGATCCTAGCTGAAGTGGCTTGGCGGTACCGTAATACAGGATGCAAGCCAGCGAACAGTATTTCTTCTTTCTGTCAAAATCCAACATCAAGTCGCCGAATATCAGCATCCTCCGATCGGCGTGTTGGAAAGTCCTACACCTGACGAATGGCATGCCCGAGTTCCCAGCTTTTGGGACGCAAAGGATGTGGGATCCGAGCTTCCGCAGCGCACCAGGACCCCAGACCCACCTTTGTCAGCTGCAGATCTGTCCTCAGCTGGCACCACCATACCAGAAAGCGATTCACGCGCTTACTAGCTTTTGTGCGCGCATGGGGCTGCTGATCAAAGACTGCCCCAAGCACGAATCGCCTCTCATGGTTGTGCGTCAAAACGATCGACCATTCCCATTAGGTTTCAACTCTCAGCATGTGAGGTGCGTGGTATGCGCGGTAGAGTGCTGGGGCTGGCAAGTGGAAAGCTCGGTGAGCGAGGATTATATATATTTCTGTCTTGCCCGAAGTTTTGTGATATTAGGCTTGCCGGTTCACGCGTGCTACTAGTGATGACACATCTTGATCAAGGGACACTAGTAATAACATAATAGACCTCACCTCACCTCATCACCACGTTGCTCTCATCGCCTCGCTTCGGCGCGATCAGAAATCAACAGCAACAACAGGAAGAACAAGAGGCATAAGACCTATACTGTCAAGAATGAACGTCTACCCACTTCCACCATATCAGCACGTCAATCTCTCTTTCCCTTTCCAACATCACAAGAAACAAAAGACTCCCAAGATGCCGTCTTCTCGATCATGGTCCTGGCGACTAAAGAAGAAGGTCGACGTCGACGCCGAAACAAGACGAAACACCCATCTCAACAGCCTGCCTACAACGAACTATAGCGAAAAGCACTCCGGCAGCGAGCGATCCCTACGCTCTACAAGCACAATGTCCAGCTTACGAACAAGCAATTCTGTTCAAAGTGGCACTGCATCGGCGAACAATTCACTCAAGTTGTCTGAGACAGCAACTTCATCTACATCGCGAAAGAGTGGATGGCTGAGGAGAGTGTTCTCATCTTCGTCTTCTGGTTCGGGTACTTCTTCTCCTGGTGATGAAGACGAAGGCAAACGAGCATACTTTACCAAGAAGGAGAAGAAAGATCGTTCAAGGAAGCCATTTGAGGATGAAGACGATTACGACTATGAGCGGGAAACTCATAATGAGCAACGCGCGGCTTGGAGGCAGTTGTCGATGGGGTATGCGAGTGTTGGTGTACCTTTTGTTTTCTGAGTCGGATTCTTCATTCTCATTGTCAAAGAGAGATATTGAGCGGGTGGAAGTCAGGTTTTTTTGGTGCTGATAGATGGCGTTTAAGCGGCGTGGGAGGGAATACCCAGAATGATACAGGATATCAGTTGCGTTACTATCGGCTTGTAGATCCACTGATAGGATCGTTCGTTTCTTTTGTAAAAGTACACCAAATACCAAGCAAGATTCTTGGCTTCCATTGCCTTTCATCGAAAAATCACTGACTCGGACGACATTCAATTCCACGTCCAACCACTTCCCAATTCCCAAACCCCGTACTCTTCCAGATTATCCGGAATTGGCCAAGGACGCGAACCAGGTCCGAGTTGCTTGACGCGAACCCAAGATAGACCTGGTAAGCCAGCCGACCTTAGCATTCCCAAAGTCTCCTCCATAATACTGCGAGCCACGGAGTTCTGTGCGTTGAACCCCTTCCTCGCGAAGATACAGATTTTACTTTCCCTGATGTCTTGATCTCTGGTTGCCTCAACGACCTTTTCCATCCAATCACGATTCGCCTCGGCCTCGGTATAGAAGACGTGTGTGTTTATGGCATCAAGATCGTCCGGATTCGGAAGAAAGTTCATCACGATGTTGATGGTGATCTGTCGGATGTTTTGACCACTCTGAATTTTGCTTGGAGGCCGCAGCGAGCGAAAAGGTCGATGGCCGGGATATGTTAGGATCAAGTTTGATCCGAGCCGTCTGCGTGTGTCTAGATATTCTTCGGAAAGTGCTTTGCTGATGCGTAGAAGATAGGGTTTGATACAGCCTTCGAGGACCGCTTCGATAGGATTGTCATGCGACAGAGGGGCAATTTCTGTCTTGTGGTTGAAAAGGTCGTTGTAGACCACGTCACGCATCTCGCGCGGAAGGCCGAAAAAGTCGTAAGTCTTGTGCTCTTGAGAGCTGGATTGTGCGTTCGGCGGGTCCATATTGGCTCGATAGAAGATGAGCTGTTGATGTGTTGTGTGTGTTGTGCAGACTCCCTCGGATAGCAGGCAGTGGTTTTTATAAGAGTCTACCAAAGCCCGAGATGTGTGTGGCCTCGAGCAGAGTCGTACATTGGTACTCTCGAAAGCGTACCAGGAACTCAGCACTCGCACTGCTCTTTTCTAAGATTCATGTCCAGTCCCACCCTCCTTTCGCTGTCCATTTCCCATACTGCCCACAATCTTCTGACGCCTCCATCGTATATCCATCTTTCCCCAAAGTCGCCACGCGAATAGACGATAAAGCTGTCAAGCCCTCCCGCGTCAACCTCCCCAACTTGGCTTGCATGGGCCGCCGGATCCGAGGATCCTCTACATTAGCCATCCGCACTGTGAATACCCTAATCTCAATGTCTTCGACACCTGCCTCAATGACCCGCATCGCGAAATCGATAAAAAGCCATCCAGTGTGCCCATAGAAATTCAGATCACGAAGAAACCTCTCATAGGTCCTAGCAGTACCCGGGATATAGCTCAGAACCATGTTGACGGTAATATTCCTGATGCCCTTGAAATACTTGAAGTTGGCCATGGGATGGATGAGAGGCATCCGTCGCCGGCGATCCACATGCGTGAGCACAAGCGTCTTTGTAACGCGTTTGAATCTTGGTAGGTATTCTTGTGAAAATTGTTTGTTGATGCGGAGGAGGTGGGGCTGCTGTTGTCCCACCACGGCGGCTCTTGCCAACCATGTATGGAATAATGACATCGAGCCGACTTCTTTCTTATGATTGGCTAGATGGTCATAGATCATGTGGCGCAACTCGAGTGGGAGGTTGAAGAAGTCGAAGATGCGGCGCTCATCAGAAGGGCGTTCTGCGCTTTGGGACGCCATCTTGAGGTTGGTGGGACCGACTTGTCGATGCGTGTACAGGTCGGTTGTGCTTGGGGTGTAGAAAATGTCGTCGGAGCCGCCAGATAGAGAACTTGCCAAGAGAGTTGTCGTATTCGGTAAATCCTCAAGCCTACCATAAGTCCTGTGAAGCCTATTACCTCCACTCTTGCAGTGATTGGCAAAGGCTTAAGAGTGACCCCACCAGCAGTGCCAACATCGTCTCCAAGCACCAACCCTTCACGGATCATGTTTTCCTGGCTTTTCAGCGCCATCAGTCCCAATGAACAACTCATACGGTATCCCCTTCAACCTCTTCACCTCGACCTTCTGCCCTTGCCTCTCCACCACCTTTGTCTCGAACGGCTCTGGCTCGTATGCAACCTCCCTATACTTTCTGAACAACTTCCTCCAATAACATGCTTCTGCCGCGGGTGTCAAATATTTCTCCCTGAACATCTGCACCGAATTCTCAATAATCCTCCTCGTCTGCTCCGGGTTGCCCAGATAATATTGTACTTTCTCTTCCAAATCCGACCAATCCCTCTTCACACTCACAATATTCTGCTCCGGCCCCTCAGCCTTCAACAAATGATGATAAAATGTCACAAATTCCAACTCATGCACCACCGCCACATTATCACAGCTGAGCATATATTTCATTCTCCCAGACCAACTGTGTCCTTCTGTATACGCAGCAAATAGACATCGACAGAAATCGTCAATGTCTAGCCATTCGCCTTCAACATCTGCCCATGAGTGTCCTTTTCCAGTTTCGAGCAAAGCGCCTCGAAGGTCGGGGTTGATATACCGATTTCCTCGCCAGACAATTTGTGGGATCTTCTCCTCAAGCGGACTATCGTGCGACGCGGCTCGCCGTCGCGCATCCTGATACGCATTATGAACGGGGTTCCACGCCCAGAAATTGAAATCTGGCATGAGCCACATGCGTTCATCTTTGGTACTGGAGAGTTTGCGGTCGAAAGTCCAAGCCGTGTGAGTGTCATCTTCACCAGCGGGTAGTTCTGCGTGATCATTTACTGCGATGGCGAATTCGATGTTGGAGATTGTTTCGCCTCGCGCTGTGGCTCCGAGTAACGCGCGATGAATTTGGCTGAGTGTGAAAACGACTCTGCGCGCATCGTGGCGGTCTTTGTAGTGGTGGATATCTACTGTTTCGAGGATGCGGAGTTCATTCTCGTAAATTAAGGCGCGGAGCCCGCCCTTGCCTGTCCATGAGACGTTGGTATCGTTAGGACTGATCTTGTGGTTGCGGCTTTGCCAGTATTGGACACTGCGGTCCAGTTCATGGTAGAGTTCGGGGAAGGCGAGGGCACATTCAAAAGGGCTGAGAGCGTGGTTGCGGGCATCGCGGGTGGAGTTGAAGGACCAATCTTCAATGACTGGTGGGGAAAGGGCTGACTGAGGAGCGGACCAAGCCGACTTCGCGTCCTTCTCAATATCATGGTAGTTGTCATTGAAATTATGGTTGCCAGCACCTGTCTGTTGTTTTGGTGTCAAAGAATGCGAGCTCCATTTCGGAAGCAATACATCCCTGTTGCCAAAGATAAGAAAAAGCTGAAGAACGATGAAAATTGACAGCAGAACGATCGAAAGTCGCGACTGAAGGAAAGAAGTGGCTTGCATTGCAGCACCGTCCACGCGACAAGATGAAGAGGATAGCAGCAAAGAGGAAGCTCCGTGCCTTTCTGTGGTTCGCGATGACCTTTGCACCAGTCGCTTGGTTTGACAGATATGTGGTCGATGGCGCACTTGCCTCCCATAGAGACCTGCGGGCTGCACCAACCAAACGCCTGCATCGCCTCGATAGGCCGACTGGTGCCACAGCAAACAGCATGACGAAGAATGGACGTATGCGATGTCGCGTCTATCTGTGGCAGAAATTCGGCTGGCTGCAAGGCTCCGCATCCGCGCGTCTAAGGACCACATTCCGACACTCCACAGAATGCTTGGACGTTTCAGAATCGGCTGCATCGATGCGGCGTGATGTGATCGTTGCTTTGTTCAATTGTATGTAGATAATCTGTACGCAAATAAACTTCCTCGAGGGTCATTGATGTATGAGAAGACGCCTTCCATGCCTTGCAAACGCCTCTCATGCCCAACGCCTTGCTAATTTGGCAATAATTGGTGTCCTGTGTGTCCGTATCCCAGGGTATCTGTGACTGTGTTTGGCCGTTATTGTTGCGTCGCCACATCAGGTCTATGCCTGAATGCGTATATGGCTGGATGAATAGTGCAACACCGATCTCGGTCACTGCAACAATCCATCTGAGCTTTTAGCTGGAGGCATCAAAGTGATGTTACCCTCGGAGGCTGTGCACCGTTGGGCAAAGCTTTCTTGGGACGCAGGTTGATGACAGACTCCAGCTCGCGTAACATGCTTGTGTTTGCATCACGCTGTGCGCGCAGCTCTTGCTGCTTGGCGCGCTGTTCATTCATCTTCGCGATGCGCTCTTCACGCGAAACGAGGCTTTGGCGTTGCCTAGGCATGGCGATTGCCTCGAAGACCATCTCTTCCTCGTCCGATGTAGCATTCAGACTGGAGCGCTGACTTTTGTTTCCCTCTCCATTGAGTACTTTCAGAGCATCGGCTGGGCCGTCTGAGATCTCGTCGACAGCTGTCAGACCCCCAAGGCTGGACACAGGCGAACGAAGTCCACTCGAAGCCATAGATATGCGTCGCTCATGGCGTGAGATGTTCGCCTGCAGCGACTGCTTCCCAGCCTCCCAAGCTTCCAGCAGCTCTCGCAGGTCGGTGCCGATGGCATCGTACTGTGCCATAAGCGTGGGACCAAGATCGGTGAGATCTTCTGACTGCTCAATGGATTTGTTGGTTTCCTCGCGCAGAATCTGCATCTTCGCCTGCAAACCACGAATGCCAGTGCCGAGAGCACTAATCTTGCGGACCTGGCCTCGCATGCGCTCTCTGTGGGGAGTGTTGGTAGCTTTCAAAGCTGGCGAGGCCATACTGAATGATTCCATTTCGCTGAGAATCAGGCGTATGCGCTCTGCTGATCCAGCAACGGCCTTGCTCAGCTCTCGCATGATGTGGGTCGCCGCGCGCCAACGAGCGAAGTCCAGCTTGCCGCCATCAGCGCCCAGCGCCATGAGTGAACATAGCGTTATCCTACGCAGGACACAAGCTCGGTAGCTCAGTACTCGCAACGACTTCAATGATTCTGGATCCTCCTCCAGAACTCGAAGTGCATCTGGACCGGTTGACTCCTTCGCGTCTTGACTACTGATATCGTAAACTTCGAAGTATTTCTCAAGATCGTCTTCAAGAATCAATGCACTCAGCGCTGTGTAAGCTTTAATGGATGCTGGAATAGTCGTGGCGTATGCTTTGTGTAAGGCGACACGGAGTTTGGCGCATCGTCTTGCCGTCCCGATCTCCTCGATTCGTGAGGCAGGTGGCAGAGGCGTGCTCAGCCTGTATCCCTTCGAGACCAGCTCAACTTCTTGAATGAAGGACAGAGAAGAACTTGACGAGAGCTCAAAAGCTTGCCAGTTCGTGGTCATTCCTGTCGCGGCATCGACCGCCTCGTGCCGCAAGCTCTCCAACCATTGTCTACGCATGTACCCATAGCCAGCAAACGAGGCCAATGCAATAGCTCCTAGTAGTAATGCTGCCCGGCTTCTGCTCACTCGGCGAGTACGTAGCCAGTCGATGAAGTAGACTACAGCGAAGGCTACAGCGGCCGCCGAAAGTGCGCCAACCACGTTGGCTGTATCCTCTGCAATTGCGGCCTCTTTCGACGAGCCTTGCAGACCGAAAGTAGTGGCCAATGCAGTGGCCGGTGCCAATGACCCATGATCCAAATACTCGTTCAGCAGCTGCGAGGCTACGATGGTGTAACGGAAATGCTCGAGAAATTTGGCGTTATCTGAAGCTCCCAGCCTCGAGTTGACTGCCGAGGACCAGGCATGATGCGCTCGCGTGAAGGCACTCCTGGGGGATTGCTTCCCTTGCGGAGGAGACTGGAGCTGCGGGATGCGGATACGTGGAAATATGGGGCCTTTCGCAGTCGGCGCAAAGGCTGCCTCGCTGGAGGAATCGTTGGGGTCCGGCGTGTGCGGTGGTCGAATGTCGTGGGAGCCGCGACTGTCGGTGTCGAAATCAAAGGTGCCTTCACCTGTGTCGCGTCAGTTCTCCTGCCCTGTGCTGGAAGAGGGGATCTGTCGCGCTGCTTGTCGCACCTTCCAGATAGGCGGCCAGAGGGCTGTCGGCGTGTATGGTCTCCATGCATGCAGCGGACTATCTCAATACCACATGGTCGCTGAAGATGCCACGCAATTGAACGGGGATGGAGGACCGACGTGCCGCCTACTTGCAATTCGGCCACGCGTGGTTGCCGTGGAACATGGAGATGGACAGCCGTTGAGATTGGCCGTTGTACACACCGGCAGAAGGAAAGCACGCGAAATGGCAAGGGAATACAGAAATGAGTGTGATGGACACGCCTGGAAGGGAGGTGCCTGGCAGTCAGTAGTGAGAGTAGTTCGTGGCCGGACGTCAGCTGTACGACGCGGATCGACTGTGCCTCCTGACTAGCGTCATCTGCCGACATGGATTAGCCTCCGCGTCTGCAGCGAAGTCATCTCGAACGCCTCTCGCAAATCTGCGCCTTGCAATCGCGACATGTTTGCGGGAGGCTGCTCCCCTTCAGCTGCGAGCGCATCACTACAAATTCACCTCACGCGACCAGGCAGGCAGCTGAAGTGCAGTGCGACGCATGACGAATCTCAGCTCAGCCGGCGTTATGTGTTGCAGCAAACGCCGATGGGCTCGGGTAAAGCTGTCATCTCGCACCCGTCTTCATCTCCACCGCCTTCGCGACTTCAAGCGAGCCGGATTCTGCAACACACGCACGTTACAGCATACACATGTACCTGCTCGATGACTCGACCCAGCCGCAGTGATACCAGTGCCTGATAGGGCTGGGGCCACCAGACACTTCCTGTATTCCCTGCCATATGGTCGTCTGCTTACCAAACGACGGAAAGGCAGGGCCATCGCCGAAACCTCACCTCTGCAATCAGACCTGCTCGGCGTCTATATGCTGCCGTTGTGCCAGCTCGCATCGATGTTCGCCACTCTGTCATGCGGTTGAACCGCTATGCCACTGTCTGCTTTAGCTGGACATGAGATCTGCTCGAGGGAGTGGCCGGAACGGCCTGCGCGATCACTAAACGTGCGTAGCAACAGCACGCGATATCTCCTCTCCTGCACCGAGGCCGCTGCAAACGTCACCACAAGGTTCCAGGACGCACCAGCTCGCATTCCTTTGGCGTGCGTTCCTGATCCATCCCGCCGCTTCGCCAAGAACAAAACACCATGTCGATGTTGGTTCATCCCAGTATCTTGCCTATTCAGCAATGCTGCCTCGGCAAGCGCGCACCGGCCGTGATGCTTAGGAATACAGAAGACCATGGACGACCTTGCGGCCCCGAGTCGCCGAAGACACTCGTCTTCATCTTGTCAATGTGCTGTTTGCTGCCTGCTTGCTAATCGGCGGACTATGTCCCCAAGGTCTTTCAATGAGCCCCAGTTGTCCATAGCCGGAAGGATGCTCCCATACAAGCTCAGATTTCGCGCACTCCGAGTTCACCAAGCTCGTCAATCAAGGGCTATGGAGTCATATAGGCTCACTTGCTGAGCCTTGCATCAGGCGAACGTCTCTCACTCGCTATGGGCCTCTGACACAGGACTCCTCGGCCGAAAGCTCACCAGAAGCGATGTGCTTACATACTTCGTCGACCGATGACTATGTGTGGCGATTCATCCTTATGACTTTTCTAGGTAACATCTAAGGTACAAAAAGCCTCTGGGCTTCTTGGCTGTGCAGCGTTTGCCACAGCCTACTCATGCACAGTGATCCTTCTTCTCGCATACTTCGTCCTCATTGCACAGCAATCATTGTATCAGGATCGGATTCGCAATCGCACGCCAAGAGTACTCTCGAGAGCTGTAGAGGAAGTTTGGATGCTGCTGCAACTAATTGCTAGGGCTGATGACACATGAGAAGGAGTTGCAGTGACTCTGCATGATATAAATTACATGGGCTTCTAGGTGCTAGGCAGCGTCCTCAGAGCCTTCAAGAAGCCCCTTTTGACAGCTGTCGGAGTTATGAGCGAAGAGCAGCGCATCAGCATTTGCAAGACGAGCCTGAACCAGATCTTGAATTCGTTGGAAGAGAATCCTAGGGAATGGCGAAACCATATTCCGTTGGCACGCACGATCATCGCCCATCTGAACGCCACGACTTTGATGCAACAAACAGACCGCTTGCAAGAACGAGTCTGGTTGATCGGAGGTTTGCAAAGGCTGGCGTATGCAGATCCAGACAGTGGAGGCGTTCCTGACGTCGCAGCCTGGTGTTCTCAGCAGTGGGCTGTGATTCAACAGAGCCAGCCCAACAATATCTCTGCGCTTCGCGGACTGGGACAAGCGTGGCTTGCGCGGGCGCAGCCTACACTTGCTCGCATTCAGCGCGAGGAGGGCAGAACCTCAAGCGACGGTCCTCCGCAATCTCGAGCCGGCAACACCTCATCGCAAACCGAGGCTGAGAAAAGAGCTGGTACTGCACAGTATGTCGAAGCGCGTGGCAGCCTCCAGCCTGCCATCGACTTCCTCGAACGTGCCATTGCCGCAGCGACGTCACAGCACACGCTTACTGGAGACTTGCTTGCCACCGTGAGTCGCATGAGCACCCCTACGCGCGTAGCGATACTTCCTGCTAACACCGGAAAGACCGCAGAAGCATACATGTCACTTGGCAATGTCACCTCGCCCCGTAGTAATCAACACCACTTTACTCGTGCTCTACAGCTTTTGCGAGCTGCCAATTCGATTGAGGGTTACCAATTGAATCGCTACCTTCAGCAGTATGTGCTCTTCTTCCATGATCTTTGCTCAGCTGAACCTGTGTAGGTATTTGGAAAGATATGGCAGATACATCGACGCTTGACATGCCGAACCAGAGTTTTTATGAGCACATGATTGAGGACTGCAGTCACCTCTCAACGCGACTGAATGACTAGATGGGGTTTGGGATCATGAGCACACAACATGGTTTGAGCGATAGAAGGTATAGATCTCAGCTTAGGCAAACGTGCATACAATTCGAGCCTCGAGTGGAACGCGGCAACATGTTGGAAATCTACATTCGTTGGAAAGACATATACACAAACAAATAGAACATGTACATGCGCCCGAGAAACCCAGCGCGAATCTCGTTGTACCTTCATCAACGTTTGACACGTCGTCCTAGGTGAAGAATCGAAGAGGTGAAGTGGATGCACCAAGTCGCTTCCACATCGGCACATCGGCTTCTGCCCTGCACGGCTCCACAAGCCTCAGACCACGACCACGACCACAACATCAGATCGAATACTTCCAAACGAACAGACTGCGCCCATTGTAGACACGTCACACCCCAAATTCCCTCCAACCTGGACGCTGCATCTGAAAGATTCGCACAGCCTCGCAAAAAAGCCACGCAACCGCGAAGCCCTTGCTGCCTCTCTCGCATCCTGCTGCATCAAACGGAAATAAGACCATCAACTCCATCATCATCACAAGAATCAACACCGCAGCCTAGCGCTCGCCACTACCAAGCCTCTCCTTCGTCACCGCTGTCCTCGTGGCCGCTTGACCACACCCTCATCAGCCTCAGCCATGATAGACGAACGCCAACTCCAGCTCAACCCTATCGTGCCCGAAAGCGTTCAACATAATGCTCGCGTATGTATCCTCTTCAGCATCTCACCTCTTTTGCCCTACCATGAATTTCAAATATATAGGATTGTTTCTCACGAGATACAGACAACCTCGAATATCCGCTCCCTCACAGCTTCCCTCTTCGGCGTGGCAGCTGGCACACTCGGGCTAGAGTCTTTCCCGGGATTCATATTCTACTTCCTCGGGACGGCGATTGTCAGTCTTTTGATATTCGCTTTGAAGACGGAACAGAAACCTGAGAAGTACTTTTTCCGCGTTGTAGGGGATTTGTGGGTTGGAGATTTGTTTGGGGGGTTGATGAGTTTTGTGCTGACGTGGACGGTGTTTTATGGGTTGTGTAAGGCTTGAGGAGGAGAGCGAAAAGTTGGAGTGGGATGATTTATATTCATAGGGAGGTCTCTACTTTGGATGCGCCAGGGCTCCAGCGAGATGGAGATTGGGATACCCAGATGCCCTGTAGCGCAGGCGGATGTCAACTGATGACATTTGGGTTGAATCCTGCTTCAACACTGTATCTCGGGTATTTTACTTCCTGGAGAGAAGCACAGCCCCGACTGCGAGGTGTTATCGCCGTTGCTAGAGACCAAAACTTGGCCAATTGATGGTCTCGTCAAATCATCGTCAAATTTGTAGTCAAATACGTGGCTGGAAAACGCCAAGCTATCGCGCTCGAAGTGCGCGTCACGGACGCGCGAAGGCGCGTCTCTATTTCGCCAAACTTGTCTCGCAAACAGCCCCTCCAGCTTCCCTCTCCTCACATACACACACACCACATCGACTTTGCGCACACAGCTCATATATAAGCACAAACTCCTTCCACCTGCTTGAAACCCCAAGAACAAACAGACAAGAGTACGCGATCGATGTGGAAAAGCTCCAGGCATCAGCTAACATCTGTGCAGTGTTGGAAGCACGTCTCGAGCAGGCCAACCTGCTGAAGAAGGTATGCATACAGCACCCACCCTCGAACACTAATCCACAAACTAACGCTACAAACAGGTCGTCGACGCCATCAAAGATCTCGTCCAGGACTGCAACTTCGACTGCAATGACTCCGGCATCGCCCTCCAGGCCATGGACAACTCCCACGTTGCCCTCGTGTCCATGATGCTCAAATCTGAATCCTTCTCTCCCTTCCGCTGCGACCGAAATATCGCCCTCGGCATCAACCTCACCTCGCTCACCAAGGTCCTACGATGTGCACAGAACGAGGATATCTTGACGATGAAGGCAGAGGATGCTCCAGATGTCGTCAATTTCACATTTGAGAGCGCCGAAAGTGACAGGATCAGCGAGTACGATATCAAGCTCATGGACATCGATCAAGAGCATTTGGGTATTCCTGAGACAGAATACGCGGCGACCATCACATTGCCAAGCCCAGAGTTCCAGCGCATCACCAGGGATCTGTCTGCGCTCTCAGAATCTGGTATGTTGGGGACACTGCTACAGTTTGGGCCAGACCACTGACAATGTGACCAGTCTCGATCGAGTGCACAAAGGACGGCGTGAGCTTCAAGTGCGCTGGTGATATCGGAAACGGCTCTGTCACTTTGCGCTCGCACACAAATGTGGACAAGCCAGACCAGAACATTGAGATCAACCTCACTGAGCCAGTCGCACTCACATTCTCGCTCAAGTACCTGATGAACTTCTGCAAGGCTAGTGGTCTCAGCGGGCAGGTGAAGCTGTGCCTGAGCAATGAAGTGCCACTTCTCGTGGAGTACGGGCTCAGCAACAACTCCTACTTGCGATTCTACCTCGCACCAAAGGTATACAACATCTGGCGTGTGTAGCCTTAGATGGATGCTAATTTTGTTCAACAGATCGGTGACGAAGAGTAAACGCGATATGCCACGAGACGAGAACCAGAGATTTGCATGATTCGCCGCCTTCGAGGTGCTGCGAAGCTGCTGGCCCTTTGACCGGCTCCACACGTCCCACCTCCCGATACCATCTGCATTCGAGATTGCGCACAGCAAGATGTCATAGAGCATAATGTTGGATGGAATGTGTACATGAAGCAGCAATAGTAGCACAGCATCGTCAGCGGCATTGTAGGGCAGAAGAGAGGAAACAAGCACGGATAGCAAGAGCAGCCGATGTACCGACGATAAACAAACACCCCCACCCTCGTCATTTGCTGACTGGGCTCTGACACATTTTCGACGAACAACGTGTTTCCTCACTTCCACAGCACCATTGCTCTGCTCTCTTTCACGAATCGCGCGCTGTGATCATGGCTGAAGCAGATGATCTCGAGGTGCCCGAGACTCACGTTCTGGCAATCGCCAGCCATGTGGGTTCTCCTTCACTGCCTGTAGGTGACACGATAAGCTAATGGCTGCACAAGGTGACCTCGGGGTAAGTCTACAGCATACAGACAGTCAAATCACATGCTGAACAAGTCCAAGTTATGTCGGCAATACCATGGCCACGTTCTGCATGCAGACGTTGGGCTGTGAAGTGTCCGCCATCCACACAGTGAACTACAGTATGCAAGACACATTTGGCGCGAAGTGAGCGCGTATCCCATTGACTCAATCCGCAGGCAATCACGTCGCATACCGCGCCTTCAAAGGTCGCAAGTCCACGCCCGAAGAAGTCGCCGATCTATACACTGGCCTCAAAGACACCAAACTCGACCACTTCGACATGATGCTCTCCGGCTACTGTCCCTCCGCCGCACTCGTGGAAGAAGTCGGCAAGATCGCACGAGAGCAGAAGTTAAGAGCTAGCACCAAACCTGGATCCTTCTTCTGGGTGCTCGATCCAGTCATGGGCGATAATGGGAGAATCTATGTCGCAGAGGATACTGTGCCTGTCTACAAGAAATTACTGAAAGATGCCGATTTGATACTACCGAATCAATTCGAGGCGGAACTGCTTTCGGAGATCAAGATTCATGATTTGGATAGCATGAGAGAGGCGATTGGGAAATTGCATGAGAAGGGTGTGCCGAATGTGGTGGTGACATCGATTCGGCTTCCGCCTACGACTGCAAGTACGCCTGTACCGGGCGAAGGAGGAGAAGGCAAGTCGAGTCAGGCCAAACTGAGTATTATTGGGAGTACGGCGACGTCCAATGGCACGCCGAGACTCTTTCGGATTTCTGTACCTGCGCTTCCGGTGTTCTTCTCGGGGACGGGGGATATGTTTGCGGCGTTGCTGGTGGCGCGATTGAAACAGGCGGCAAAGGAACATGGAGTTCTGGATACCTTGAGCTGGAGGAGTGAGGATGAGGTGAAGGGACCTGAGCTACCGCTTGCGGAGGCCACGGAAAAGGTTTTGGCGAGCATGGGCGCTGTTCTGAAGGATACGGCGAGGCACTACGAGGGTGTCTCGAAGGAGTTGGAACAGGGTGAGGAGTTGAATGAGGGAGTTGGAGAGGAGGGACAGAAGGAGAGGGAGAGAGAGAGGCATTTGAGGTTAACAAGAGCTGCGGAAGTACGGGTTGTGCGGAATGCAAGGGCACTGAGGGAGCCGCCGGAGCTGGGAGATTTTAAAGCGGTCGCGGTGGAATGAGTATACTGTACTGTGAGAACAACGCGACTCAAGATGTTTCAGCATCCCATGCTGTCGAAAGCCCGAGGGCCAGAGGCTAAGGGAACGGCAGCTTGCTGCAGACAGTGCCGCTGCCTCCACGTGCCTCTTTCGCGTGAAGAACACATATCATAGACACCATTGAGCAATCAGATGATATATTTGTGCGTGACGAGGCATCCTGTGCAAGTGTCGCGCCAGTCAAGTGACAAATAGCAGCTTGTCTTACCATACAGCTCCCCCAGCAGCGCTACTGCGAACTCCCGACAACAGCGTATATTCACTGCCCGAGCCCATTGCACCATTCACCCGAGGCATTGGCACCTGCAACGACAGCTTGCAGATTGCGCGAGCCAGTGAATATATTGTCACGGGTGCAATTCAGCCGGAAGGTTTCACAAGCCACTGGCGCTAGCCCCACAGAATCAAGAAGAGGGTCGAAGCTCCCAAATGCCACCTTTCACATTCAGCAGCCGAAGATAATATCTGTGCGGCACTGCTGACTTGGGCCGACTTCCCACTTTCTGTCCTCTTCTTTCCCCAAGCCATTGCCCGCTCGGACTGACCACTCGCCTGGCCATCCATCACCATGAAGTTGCACTCACTGCTCGCCCTGGGCGCCGTTGCAGCTACCGCACACGCCGCTGACGACGAATCGACCGAGTCGCTCGAGGCCAATCTCCCTTCCTTCACTGTGAGTATCTCTGGAGACTGTCGCTTTGCCAGCATGCTGACTGCTCTACCAGCCTACCACAATCAAGGCCGACTTCGTCGAGCAGTTCACAGACGGCTGGGACGCACGATGGAAGGCATCGCACGCGAAGAAGGAGGGCACTGAGGAAGAGTGGCAATACGTCGGCAACTGGGAGGTCGAGGAGCCATCTGTCTTTCCGGGCATCAAGGGCGACAAAGGTCTCGTGCTCAAGGACAAGGCTGCCCACCACGCCATCTCCGCCAAGTTCGACACACCCATTGACAACAAGGGGAAGACGCTCGTGGTTCAATATGAAGTCAAGCTTCAGAACTTCCTCGAGTGCGGTGGTGCTTACCTTAAGCTTCTCCAAGACGGCGCCGTTTCTTCGCAAGACGAGTTCTCGAACGCCTCCCCATATGTGATCATGTTTGGTCCAGACAAGTGCGGCGCTACCAACAAGGTCCACTTCATCTTCAAGCACAAGAACCCAAAGACTGGCGAGTACGAGGAGAAGCACATGAACGCTGCTCCTTCTGCCGTCATCAACAAGCTCTCCAACTTGTACACTCTCGTTGTTCGCCCAGACCAATCTTTTGAGGTCTTGATCAACGGCGAGTCCAAGAAGAACGGCACTCTGCTCGATGACTTCACCCCATCTGTCAACCCACCAAAGGAGATTGATGATGCTGAGGACAGCAAGCCAGAGGACTGGGTCGACGAGGCCAAGATCAAGGATCCAGAAGCGAAGAAGCCAGAGGACTGGGACGAGGACGCTCCATACGAGATTGTCGATGAGTCTGCCGAGAAGCCAGAGGACTGGCTGGACAACGAGCCACTCACCATTCCAGACCCAGAGGCTCAGAAGCCAGAGGACTGGGATGACGAGGAGGATGGAGACTGGATCGCACCTCAGGTGTCCAACCCCAAGTGTGACGATGTGTCTGGCTGTGGCCCATGGGAGAAGCCAATGATCAAGAACCCAGCTTACAAGGGCAAGTGGATCGCGCCTCTCATTGACAACCCAGCCTACAAGGGCGTCTGGAAGCCACGCAAGATTCCAAACCCAGACTTCTTCGAGGACAAGAAGCCAGCCGACTTCGAGCCAATTGGCGCTATCGGTTTCGAGCTCTGGTCCATGAACGAGAACATCCTCTTCGACAACATTTACATCGGACACGACGAGGCCCAGGCCAAGAAGTTCAAGCAGGAGACATTTGACGTGAAGAAGCCAAACGAGGAGGCTATCGAGAAGGCCTCCAAGCCAAAGGTTGACGACAAGAAGTCCCCATCTGACCTTGTCTTCTTGGACGACCCAGTCCTCTACGTCAAGGAGAAGACCGCCCTCTTCATCGAGCTCGCCCAGAAGAACCCAGTCGACGCCATCAAGTTCGTTCCTGAAGTCGCCGGTACCATTGGCGTTGTCCTCGTCACCATCATCGCCCTCGTCTTCGGCCTCGGCGGCGCCGCTGCACCAAGCAAGGAGGAGATCAAGGATAAGGCTAAGCAGGCCAAGGATGCTGCGCAAAAGACGAAGAACGATGTCGCTGATGCTGTTGCATCTGGCGCGGACAAGGCACAAGCTGAGGTTAACAAGAGGACCACGAGGAGTGGTGCACAGTAGTAGCCTTCCACCGTGTCTTGTTGTTGTTGTGTGTATTTGGGAGAAACTTTCAAGCAACTGGTAATCAGAAGTATCATTTATGATGAGCGTTCTACTATACTGGGATGAAAGTTAGCAAGGAAGAACGAAATGAGAAAGTTTAGCGTGCTCATTGCGCGGTAACATGCCAGATTCGTCTGTTCTTTTCAATGGTTCTTCTGCTGCACCGTGGAAGTCGGCAGAGTGATGGAATGGGCGGTGCTCGCATGCCAGATCAGTATCGTTTAGACGAAATGTAAAACAAAATCGATCATGACGTGAAATGAAAGGAAAGTTGCTACATCCATGAACAGATGCTCTTAGGCTTTACAATTATTGCCACTAGTTGGGGCAAAAGACGTAACTCAAAGTTGATCATCGGCGGCATGAGTCTGTTCCTACATGTCTAGGTCCGTGTAGTAGTAGATAACGTGGAGGGATTCGGATCGGGGTTGTTGACCGGCTCTCGACGAAAAGAGCTGCGAACGCGAGGGGACAGAGCAGTGGCCTTTGCGGCTGCTAAGGTGACACGGCAGGCAGTAAGCTTTTGTTGCCATGGTCGTATTGGAGCTTCGCGGCTGAGCTTCCGCGTTCCTGCACTGCATACACGTGAAAAGAAGCGAGAGGAGGGCGTGCTCTCGGAGAGTTCTTAGCTTGTTCCTTCAGCTGTTTGCGTGAGATGAAGGAGTCTTGGCTGTTAGATGCCATCTTCAGTCACCGCTGGTTTCTGGTGTGCTGAGAAGGTATGCCAAATGCTGGTGTGTACGCCTGGGACGCGTTTTCTCCAGGCTGGTCAGGCCGCCCATTGTTACGTTCAGGCAGACGTGAGGCGTCGAACATGCTGAGATCATCGGCCATGTGGTATGTCAAGGTCTCCTCAGCTGCCATATGCAGTTAGACGAGGCTTAGTATAACCTTCTCTCCAACCCTAGTGTCGAATTAAGCCATGCGGGTGGCCTTAAGCTGCATGCACGATCGCGAATCTGACTCCTGTTGGCCGGTCGTTGTTTGGAGAGACATTTGAGTCGTGTCGTTGATCGTGCGATGCTACTATCCACACTGTTTGACAACGGTGCCAAACACATTCTCATGACATGTCAGATGGTAATAGAAGTCAGCTTAGTTTCTCCCTCCCTCCCTCCCTCGTCATTCTCACGGCCTCAAATGCATACTTTGAGTCACGACTATGGCCACGGCGAAGGCAGTCACCGCATACCATCGGCACTGCGGCTGACATCTCAAGTCGGGCCATGCGGGACGTGGCTGAAGTCCTTGCTTTATTCAATCATATTAGACGACCGTAGGATGTAGCGTCGGCATGATCGAACAATCAGATTGTCCAGGAGCGCCTTGCTGATGTTAGGCGGGAAGGCACGGTGGTCAGGCATCTCGTCGCAGGATCGATGTGGTCAGTGAACGATACCACATGGCAAGCCCCCTTGTTGGTCTTGCTTATGTCCTGCCTAGTTCACGATTTTGGCACCGTTCGCCATCTTCATTTAGACATGTCGGGCTCTTGGCGACATATGCGTGGCTGCGCCGAATGCTTTCTCGCCTCGTCCGTGAAGCGTGAACGCACAGGTATTGGCCGCATTTTGGAAACGCCCTCACGGCAGCGTTCCTTCGAGGAGTGAGCAGTGCTGCCACTATTGATACCAAGACGGAGGCTGCTGTTTACATCTCTTGGCTGCGATGTTGGTGGACGACTGGGCGTTGCGGTGCAAGAAGGAGGTTGACTTGGAGGACGGTATATAGGAAGACTGGTCATCACGGTCAGTATGCTCGAATATCAGCTCGATCGACCAGTCCCATCATGTACATTTCTAAGGCACTTGGCCTTGCGGTCACCCTTCTCGTTACCTTGTCCAACGCCTGTCCCATTGTGGAGCAAGACATCGCGACTGAGGAGGGCGTCTCCACCATCGAAGCGCGTCAGTCCTGCCCGACGAAGTATGATTACAGCCAAGGAGGTCGAGACTGGCACACCAAGTGTGCAGGTATAGTCGAATTCATCGTCCGGTAGCGAAGAGTCTGTGAACTGATACGAGGAATAGCTTGGGCAAAGTGTGGCAATGGCAAACAGCAATCTCCTATAGATTTACCAGCCAACAGCTACGCAAAGACGCATACTCCAGCTTTCGCATTCCCTGGAGGAGCGATGCGTGGTGAGATTTTCAATCGGGGCTTTGGACCGGGTAAGTGTAATCGCTGGAAGGCATCTTCAATTCGCGAGAGACTTGACTCCGACATTATGGTACCTTCCACTGACTGACTTCGTCAGAATGGCACCCCGCTGCAGGAGCTGCAGTGCCTGCAATCCGCTTCGATAACGAGACGTATAATCTTCTCCAGTAGGTCGACCACAACTTTGCGTAAGGCACAGAGCTGATTTGTACCAAGATGGCATACACACACTCCAGAATCCGAGCATGCCTTTGGTGGCAACAAGCGCAGAGGAGAAATCCATTTCGTTTTTGGCACGGGCTCCACACCCAAAGCAGTTGCTGGCATTGGCTTGGACTACGGAGCAGCCAGCACCTTCTTCGGTGCGGTTTTCCAGCAGCTGGACTCCCAGCGTCGTGACTTGCCTCCTGTTGGTTCAACGGCATGCTATCCGATTTCGATCGACTTCTCCCAGGGCATATTGGGTCCAAATCATTTCCGCACTTTCTGGACGTACGAAGGCTCCTTGACTACTCCTACCTGCGGAGAAGGGGTGCGGTGGTTCCTGGGTGGCTGGACTCACATGCTCAGCGGCGATCAATTCCCTCGACTGAACAGAGCTAGCATTGACTCTGTGAGAGCGCTGCAGCCGGTGTTGGACCAGCATATCAATCTGTAATTAGCGCATCTTGCACCTGTTGGGTCGTAGGAGTATGGAGTTTTGACCACTTGGATAATCTAGCGTGGCGTTTGAGATCTCTCCAAGCTCCCTCGCCCATCCTTTCTCTTGCTTGATAAGGTGTATTGATCTCCTTGGTTCAGCCTCCGTGAGTTAGAGTCCACTGTAGCCTTGCCAAGCGTATTCGGGCTCTTCGCTTTCAGCCCACTCTACTTCTGTACGCTGTAGCTGCATCGGCGGCGATGACACAACAATGCAGGCTGCAAGAGCTTGAGGCCGGCCTGCTGGGAGTTCCGATGATGTTTCGTGATCACGAGACGGGATGTCGTGAGGCCGCACTCGGAGGTGTCGGCTTCGAGGCTCGCGTGATCTGCAGGAACGTCTGCGGCGCTCGACTTCCTCGCTCATCGGGCTGGGATGTTCTCGATTCCGCCGTGAGTGAGTCAAAGCAGCCGGCAGACGGCGACGGGGCGACGATGGAAGAGCTCCGGTGAGCTCTCGCAGGTCCAATGGGCAACGTCAGCTTGACAGCAGCTGCACCAGTCATGCACCCCAGGTTATAGCCTCGAACCATCTGCAGTCCAGCGGTTCATCCGCTCTCCTGCTGCACGATCTGCGTCTCACGACTCCCGAAATGCCATCTGCGATCATGGCAGCAACAACAGATCGCCCGAGGGTTTTCCTGGATGTCTCCATCGGCGGAGACCCGGTGGGCAGGCTGACCATCGAGCTGTTCGTGGACAAGACTCCCAGAACATGCGAAAAGTGAGCACATGCGTGACCGCGCTCAGGCAGAGCTTGGTGAGCAGTACTGACACGACGTGCTAGTTTCCGACGTTTGTGCACTGGTGGGCACGATGGGTTGTCGTACGCAAAGGTTCCCTTCCACCGAGTCATAGACGAATTCATGATCCAGGGTGGAGACATCACCAAAGGCGACGGCACTGGACTCACGAGCATCTACGATGGCGAAGCTTTCGACGATGAGCAGCTCGGTTGGCGCGAGATGGACGCAGCAGGCCTGGTCTGCTCAGCCAACCGGGGAAAGGACACAAATGGAAGCCAGTATGCACAAATCTTGTTCTACGACGTGACAACGACAAAGGCTAACACCAACCTCAGATTCTTCATCACCTTAGAGCCATGTCCGCATTTGTCAGGCAAACACACGATTTTTGGACGACTTGTATCGGGAGAAGAGACGTTGCAGCGCATGTCGAAAGTCGCAGTGGATAAGACTGATACTCCAGTCGAGCCGGTGTTGGTGTCACGCTGCGGCGAGCTGGAGAGGAAGAACAAGCAGAAGCGCGACTCCATTCCAGACGCCCGTGCAGCACAGATAAATGGTGCAGAGCGAGGTCGCAGGAGGAAAAGCGACCCCTCGGACGACGAGATGGATACTGGTACACCTCCGCCCAAAATCGGTCGACGCAGCAGAAGGCAGAGTGACAATGTCATTGACGAAGGCCTTCGAGGCAGACCGAGAGCCCGTTCAGACTCACGCTCAGCTTCAAATCCAATCGAAGAAGAGGACGAAAATTCAGAGCATTCACCTGCTGCAAAGCACAAGCGGAAGCGAAGCCAGTCGCCCAGTCGACACATGGATCGCCGCGAGGAAGGTGCAGGTTCGGAACGAAGGCGTCGAAGTCTACCCAACCAGTACCGGGACAGAGATGGCCGAGACTACAACGATAGTGATCGATATCGGCCAAGTCCACGTCGACATGATTACAAACACGCTGGTCGGCGAGACGATGATCGCTATAGGCCTTCGAGAGATCGTCGCCATGATGACGGGAGATTGAACAGCAACGATGGACGCCTCGGTGGAGGTTCCTCCGAAGCCTACGGAGATGCGCCAGTGAAGTTTAAAGGACGAGGTGCGATGAAGTATCGTGAACACTGAACCTTATCCTGTACTATAGGCATTGCCATTTTGGCGTCTCTACATCTCGGCGGGTCCATCTTCTGCAATGATGATTGCATTCACGAAACATATTTCTGCTCATGGTTCTTCCACGGAAGCATATTCAGGCTGATCGCGGTTTCCCCGCAGAACAAAATCCACTACGCCCCGCCTGCCGCTTGCACTTCACATCATCATGCATAGTTATGCTGTGCTCAATGTCGAAGCAGGAGTGGCAAGACGCACGACGGCGCCGCAGGCACAGGACTTGCATGTAGAAGCAATATCCGGGTAAAGATGTGGTCACTTTAGTGTCGGCGCAATGGTGAGACAAGCTCTGGTGGTTGAGCTTATAGACGGCATGCGGCATTTACCTGCCTAATTGGCTATACAGGACACGACTTCAGGTTTGGGGGCGCCAGCAGGATTAAGTTGCTCCATACCCTCCTTGGTTTGCGCTGGCCAGCTTTTCCAGACCGCGATTATGTCCACCACAGCCACGCTCGTTCTCGGCGCCCTGGTCGGTAGCACTTTGGCTTCGCACCCAGGTAGCTCTTGGAAGCCGAAGCATAACAACCACTCACCCTGGGATCTGAAAAAGTTCACTTCACTCGTTACATTTGGCGACAGCTACACTGACGACTCACGACTCTCGTACCTTGGACAGACCAATGGCACGCTACCACCTGTGGGCTATGCGAATCCAGCAGTGAGTCGAATTCTAGCTTATCAACATTGTTTCGCTAAGGCGTTGTGCAGAATTACAATTCTGCGAGTGGCGGTCGTCCATGGCCTCAATACGTAGCACAATATTCCGGCATCCACCTTTACAACTATGCTGTCTCCGGTGCCGTGTGCTCCAACGACATCACACCTCGTACATACAGACCAGGCATTCTATTCCCAAGCGTTGAGGAATATGAGGTTCCAGCCTTCATCGCCGATAGCGAATACGTCGAGCCCAACGGCGACAAATTCATGATCAACCCACCCGATGAGACCGTCTACTCAATCTGGATTGGCACCAACGATCTCGGCAACAAAGGCTTCTTGACCGATCAGCAAGTCCGTGGCACCAACATCGTCAACTACACCGACTGTGTCTTTGATGCTTTGAAGCAGTTGTACGATCAAGGCGGAAGATACTTTGTTCTGCAGAATATTGCACCACTGAATTTGGCGCCTGTTTACGCGCTTCCGGAGGATGAGGGCGTTGCGGGAATGGATAAGTACTGGCTGGCGGATTGGCCGCTTGACAATCAGACCGCCATGTCTTATCGGATGTTGGAGCAGGTTGTGACTGTCAATGCGATTTTTGAGTATCAAACTCCTTTTGTGAAGAGGATTAGTCGGGAGTTTGAAGATGCGAGGTTTGCGATTTTTGATATGCATGCTTTGGTGAGTCTTCCCTTTCCTGGCGTTTCCCATGCTGGCGTTTCCCATGCTGGCATTTCCTATGCTGGCGTTTCCCATGTCTTTCACGCAGGACGCACACCTTTGTCTGAGTCGGGTCGTAAAACATTCATTTGCTAACTCTGCCATGGAACAGATCTCGGACATCTATTACAATCCAGCCTTGTACCTCAACGGCACCGCACCGCTCAATGTGCGGGGATTCGACAACCAGTGCAACTCGACTGGAGGCGATTGCGTGAGGTCTGAGAGTCCTGACAGCTTTTTGTGGTACGATGCGTTGCATCCTAGCGAGCAAGCGGATCGTGTCTTTGCGAGAGAGTTTGTTGAGGTAGTCAAAGGTACCAGCAAATGGGCGAGATATTGGTAGAGAAGTCGTGGAAGCGCGAGACACGGGAAATAGATGAATCTTGATTGGGTCTGAAATGATATAAGCTCGCCTTGTACTACCGACGTCCAATTTAACTTCCGATGAGACGACTTGGGCTTCTTGTTTGACCACACTCGCATTAAGTTCTCATCTCCTCATGTATATCAACGGCGGCCGCTTGGCAGATCTGAACTACTGCAGATCCAAACTCTGCCGTGTCAACGCCACCGCGAAACTTCGACATGCCCTTCAAAACAGTCGATCCTGGCACGTGTCTTGGTGTTTCTACTTTTCCTGCAGAACAGCTCTGATGTCCTCCAACAGCTCCCTCATCTGGTCCATTGCACATCCTCACGGACAGAGCAGTGTTGTGAAACGCTTTCTATTCATGGTCTCCTGGCAAGGTGTCGTTGGCCGTCGGGCGCCTGTCGCCTCGCCGGCGGCCACTCGGCGTAATCCGCATTTCATCATAGTCAAATTTCTATGTCGTTGTTTCTGGGCAACAACCACGAAACGCCCGCCCAAGCCGCTTCGGGAAACCGCCAACACTTGAACACGAACACTCCAGAATTTAGCCTACGAAATCACTGCCTCGAAGTCCGGCCAAGCACTCTGCGATCAACATGCAAACAGCCGTCGGATGCAGGTCCTTCCTTCCACTCATATGTCGGAATCTACAGGCAGCGGAGCTTTATCCGGCAGTAGCACGCATTGTGCAGAAGTGGAGCTCAGTTCAAGATGGATGCATCACCTACTTTTGAGCGACGAACCGCCTTCTCTAGCTGCGAAGCCATCGCGCACCAAGCTCAAATTTGGTCAGCATCTAGGCTGTCGCAGCCCGACGAGCTGGAAGTCACGTCTCAAGTGCAGGCAACTTCAGCAGGACGAAGAGCAACTGCGACTTCCAAATAAATTGCCGGGCTTCCTAATTTGGCAATACCTTGGCTTCATCAAGCAGTCACGCGTGTCGCGCGTTCGATGAGCTCAGCGATATCAAAGATTCCAAACCTTTTCCGCACAACGGCTAGCGGCATCAGCTCGCATATTGCAGTTCTGTACGCAGTCAAGACGCCAGGGAACGGCAGACAAGCAAATTGACGCTCAGCGATACGGGTAGGCGCCACGCAGCAGACTCGATGCGCTTTACAGCATACAACTGGCCTGGAGCTCAGCAATACTTCCCTATGCACGCCCGATTGCTCCCAACGTGTATGATCAATCCACCCGTCTTCCACAGCGACGACGTGATACCAAGCACCCATCTTCCGGAGGCTTATGGCAAGGCGAATTTCTGGTAGCTACGCCCAGGAAACTTATTGCCAACTCGTTCACAGCACCTCGGCCGCGCACGACAGACCGGGCGTGGATCAAGGACGAAGCCGACCCTTTGCTGTGCGATGTTCCAACGTCGGGCAGCCCTTGCTGTCACATACAGAATCGGTCTCCTAATGCTTTGCACGAAAGAATTGCGCCATCGCCGTCGCAAGTGGAGCGATTTCCGGCCAGCTCTAGGCGATCGCTATGGAACATTCTTCGGCGACCCCACGGCGCCCGATGCCTTTTGGGCTGCGGCGACGGTGTGTCTGCGCTCGGGCAATTCGAGACCATTTGTCTGCCGCAGCAAGTCTCCTGCGGTGCATCCTATCCTCTTCTCGATCGGCGCAAGTCCAGCGAAATGCGCTCAAGAGATAGAGACTTGAAGGCGCTGCGCGGCATCGCTGTGGAATGCCTGTGAAGCGAAGGGTGTCGCGCAAAGTTTCGACGAGCGGTCCGCCTCCTAGACTGTGCAGAACTCATCAGTACTGCCTCCCGTGCAAGTTGGTCTGAGAAGTGGTAGCTCATGGAGAAGGTGTTGGTGTTCTCCGCTAGCATTTCTTCACCAACAGCCACCTCTAGGCAAAGCATTCGATTCGATCGCAGCGAAGAAATATACTCTGCACCGATCGTTCGTGAGTTGGCCGCACCGCATGCATACTGCTGTGCTCTGCCAAAGTATAAATGGTCGGCCAACTATCCGAGACCGCACCAACCCGCGCCAACTGCAGGCTCCATGTTGGGCAACGCCAAAGCGCTCAGCGGGAACCTCCAAGGGTACCTGGACTGGCAGTCGCGCCCTCCTCTTCTGCCCCATCGGGAGACGGACCGATCAAGTCTCCTCCGGATCCTCACTGTCCAGGAGTAGGCGTGTTGCAGGCATGCACTTCTCCGGCACGAAGAGCGATCTGGTCGGTGCGACGCGGTGTTGGAAGTGAGGCTGATGTTGTTTGACGTGAACTCGACCGTGCTCGTCCAAGCACCATAGCCAGCGCTGCGCATCGTCCTGTGCTGTCTGCAGAGGTGGTTTGCACGGTATCATAGAGGCGCGCTGGAACTTCTCTTAGTCCGATCGCCGCTTTCGGGTCCAGGCCTATCTTGAGTCCGCTCATCGAGCTCGATTCCCACAATCTGTACTGTGTCATTGCTAGCGGCCGATTCGCGTTCGGGCTGTCTGCGGAACGAGGAATGCGGATGATGCCCTTGCGACTGCGGCAGCTTGACGTTAATGAAGAATCTGATGCGCGGGACGAATTACACGATCGTCTCATCAGGCCTGGGATGACATGCGAGCAAAAGTGACTTTTGGCACGGGCGACAATCGTGATGCTCGGAGTCAACCCCGATCACCTCATTCGAAAGAAAGACAGACATTTCCCCGGCGTCCAGCAGTATGTCGAATTCTGCTCCACGGCGTTGCGCACTGTCTCGTTATAAGTGTATAGTGGATCGCAACTGTTTGAAGTGAGGTCTCGGGAGGCGCTAGAGGGCCGGCGCCGGAAGTGCTGCTGATGTCACTGGAAGCTGTGCTTGACTGCAAAGTCATGGTAACCACGCTGGAGCATTGATGGTCCTAGGTGTGCACAAGTAAAGTTTTGCTTCGCCGCAGGCTGTTGGAAGTCCAGACGAGTCGGCATCATGATTCAGCCATCGAATACCGACTACGGTACCACGTTCGCTGTCGATCTGCCGGACGCCGACCAGCGATCTTTGTGAAGTGGTGTGGCGGTCTACCACGATTGCTGGAACGCCGAGCAGCCAAGCCTAATCCGACAAGTCTTCAGCACTGGTTCGTGAAAGGGACCCGTTCGCCTAGAGAAAGTTTGCTTGTGGACCCAACCTCATAGTCCTTGTTTGTGCCTATAGGGTCTACCCGAGCACAGGGAAGCTGTGGACTGCGGTTGCAACATGGTCCCCGCACGTGTCGGCATCAGAAGGACGTGCTGATTATCGCCACTCGTGTGCTGCATCGCTCCATTGGCTCGCATGGCAAGGTACAGAGCACGTAGCGTATGCCGATGCATCTGGTCGCCGCCTCTTCATAACGATCAACTCGAGGCCTACGGGCGGCATACAGTCGTATCGAAACGAGAGGGTCACCATTCACACGTGAGCCAGCTAAGGATGGACTAGACATGGAGTCTTTATGCAGCAAAGACTTGCCCTAGCCCTAGTGGTGAGCATTTCTCCGCCGCATGGTGGCTTTTCCTGCAATGCATTCCCACGAGTGATCTGGGCAGTCATCGGAGCTCATCTCCAGGCCCTCGGAGCAACATCCCGCTTCTACCCTATGACTGTAAAAGGTCTGACTTCTCGACCCTACTTGGAAGGACAGTAGTCGACGTTCTGGACATTTGTCATCTGCACAGCTATTCTGCTGCGTTGCCAATGACCTTGGTACAAGGTTTCCAGGCATCACTCTACCCTGCGCCCATCACCACATTGCGACACCGGCTCTCTGCCATCAGTGGGCACCCAGCTACCGTGAAGTGGTGAGCTACGACACTACAAACTGGCATCGGCTCACCCTCGTCGCGGTGCGCGAGTTCGAGCCGTCGCCGAACCGATGTCTGACGAAAAGGCGAAGGGGAGGGCGAAGGGGCGCCGCGCACAAGTGGCCAATGCCTGCATCACTTGTCGGACTGCTAAACTGAAGGTTCGTCTGCTCTGCGCTATCTCTTGCTCTGGCAGGATGCGCTAGCTTCCCACCGATGGTCTGCTAATACATGTACGAAGTGCTCTGGACAGCACCCAACATGCGCCCGCTGCCGGGATCGAGAACTGGTCTGCGAGTACGACGTCTCCGAGGGCATGACCAAGCGACAGCAGCTTCGGAATGATTTATCAGATCGCTCGCTCGAGCTGGAACGGGCGATGGGAGTTCTGACACATATGCAGCAAGCCAGCGATCATGAAGCAGCGGAGTCTCTGGCGCGCCTACGCATAGGTTCCTCCATTGAGTCAGAATACCTCCGGATCCAGTCGCAGCGCGCCTCTCGCTCTCCTAGTTCCGACGGCATCTCGCGCTCGCATTATTCAGCGAGTGCCAGTAATCCTGACCTGGATCGTACTCTGGCATCGCAAAATCAACGACTTCTCAGCCTGCTGAACCCAGCAGCGCAACAGCAACAGCAGCAGCAGCAGCAGCAGCAGCAGGCGAAACAGCAGCCGCAGCCACAGCAGCAACCAACCACACAAGCCAATTGGTCTCAATCGCCAAACGCTGCAGAGAACTGGACTGGTACTGATCGAAGCGATTGGCGAGCGCATGACTACCACAGCATAGATCCTCAAATGCTTGACCAAAGCGGTGTTCCGTCGCGAGACCCGGCCCTATCGAGCGCTGGCACAAGCTATCCGCAGCACTATCCTTATCGACATCATCCTGAAGCTCGTCCTTGAGAACGAAATATGGGTCATCACAAGCAGCACAACTATTCTGTCCACACTGCTCGCGAGAAGAGGACTTGTGGATCGTGCGAACATTTACGCTGCTCGAAAGCCAGTCAGGTCAAAATGCCACCAGAATGACAAGAGCATGGAGCAGCAGCAGCCCCGAAGCGACGCCCTCCTCAGTACACTCTGCTTCTTTTGCAGCAACCACTTGCCACCGAAGCTCCGTACACCACGAAACGAAATCTCAGGGACCCGCCTCGAGACGACAGTGCGCAAAGCCGGACAGAATACTTGGTGCAGGGACGATTAGCAGAAATAACTTGCATGTCAGTAGCTTGGGACTGCGGCAAGACCCTAGTCCTATAACGAATGCTGTCTGGATGCTCTTGGAACGAAGGATTCTTCCGGGACAAGGTCAACCTAAGGTGATAGTTTCGCCTGCGGCAAAATCGCCAACAGCATTTCAGCAGTTTGCTTCTTGGCTGATCATTCGTTCAGCCCTGCAACCTGCAATCCGCAAAGTAGGGGATTTACTGCTCAGCTTTATGTGCGCATCGATGCACTGGCATCGCGCTGTCGGGATCGCCAGTTGCTCTAGATCGGCTCTGCTGTTCACCAATAACGAATATCATTTGCTCGAATTGAATCTAGACGCTTCTCCACATCCCGAGCATGCATCGTGCTCTCACTGTGGCGTCGACTGTCAATCAGGAAATCGACTTCCGCTTTCGACTTAGAAGCATTGCAATGAATCTGGCTTGCCTTTTGTTTGGCGAATCCTTTACACCCGCAGGACGATCACATCACGAGTCGCATGCATGGAAGTCCACTACTGCGCATGGCATGCAGGTCAGCGAGCGCGTCATCATAGTGCTATGTGCTCAGATCTGGCTAAGCCACTCATGCTGAAGCGGTTGACGGCATGCCACAGGAAGTGGATCTGTATCGGATATGAGTTGTCTGTCGATCCGGCCTGGGCGTGGACCACGGGCGCCACAGGGTTCCTCACTGCCGGCCGGGGGTCGCTTGCGGGATCTGGAGCAAGCGTACGGCAATAAGTCAAGACTTCACATTGGACAACAGGTGATGGAGGACGAGGCCAAGGTTGCAACTCGCGACCTGGTACATGCCGCCGCCGAGCCGCCAGATGTGCTCATGGCGAGGTACACCTGAGACAGCGCCGTTCTCCGGCCCCACCAGCACGAGCGACGAACGTGACACGACGGTACCGCACGGCGACAACTTCGACGAAATGTCAGCAGCCCGAGGCTCGCTTTCGTGAAATAGACATCACATTGTGATCAGCGATCATTAAGCAACATGCCATGCAATTTGGCTCGAGCCTCGACGTGTCGACGTGAAGTTGGTCAATTTAGGCTCGAATTTAGGTTTGGATGTTACGTCAGGCGTTCGTCCGAGCACCCATTGGACTGCCCATTCTGGTGTGAGTGCCGCATCCCAGCGACTTATGCGCGGCTGTGCAGCAGAAGCTCGAAATGCTTGATGCGAGAGGAGATGTGTGTGAGATCTACGAGATCCGAGATCTGACGCACCAACGTCATATCGCCTAGGGACAATAGACACGGGTTGTCTATACCGCTGAAGCTCGATATCTATACTTTCTCCACACAGCATACCAAAGCGGTCTCATCACAAGCCACGACGCCTCACGCTGTGACCATCGAAGCCTTCCCGAGGAGAAGTTCTTCCAAAGCGAGCTCACGATCTGCGTGCTGCAGCTTCGTCGAGATGGAAAGAGCCGTGACGGAGCTCCAAAACACCAAAACTGAAGTAACGATCAGCAACGCCAAGCGCAGCTCGTGGCCGTTAGTCCCGTGTAGATCTTACAAGCTTCAAACTTTTGATTTCTAGATCCATCATTTTATCCATACTGCATAGCCTGTATTCTACAGGTCGCTTGAACAGTGGCCAGTGTGGGAACAGATCTAGGCCCGCGAATCCTGCTAGAAGAATCTGGATCTCCCACTTCACGCCGCCATAGCTTCAGCGAAGCGAGCCTAAGAAAGAAACGCCAGTCAACTTCCCCCGGGTTTTTCCCCCTAGATCGCCATACATAAGGTTAAGCCTCAAAGCGTGGCTGGAAGTTGAACATCGGCTACACCAGTCGAAAGCTTCAAATTAAGTGTGCTAGTCAGTAGTGTGGTTGTTTCGCCAATAATGCAAGGTATCGTTAGCCGAAGTGAATTGCTCGTATATTGCACTTGGCACATGGAAGTCAAATAGAAATGCAGCAGCGGAGCGAGCATCGGCCTTGTTATGAGGCTGATCGAAATACAGAAGTGACACACGTGTACCGGGCCCGATTCGCAGATCTTGCAGGTACACAGGACAGGCACGATGAACGATTCGATGGACGAACGGGCTGAGCCATCTTCCAAGCTTCCATGTTCTAGTTCCCAACCTGGCGGTTCACCCGCGATCGAGAGGCTCGCGTGCGGCTCATGCAGCGGCTCTCGTGGCCCTTCGGCATGAGATCTTTGGTAATGCGTTCGTAGGGACAGCTGGCAGGAGGCTGCGTGATCTACGCATCTTGGCTATAACACTGGTCAGATATGTGTGCTATCTTGAGCACAATTCATGCAGGACGGCTGCCACGTTGGCAACAACGCCGCCTAAGGCTGACCGCTACGTCGGACCTGGACGCGGCAGAGGTCGCGGAACAGCTGGAGGTGGCGCCTTGTCGTAGGTCAGAAGCATTGCATGCATTTCCAGTGCTCGCAGTCTATCATGCTTCACGTGAGCTCGTTGACCAGTGGTGCCCGACAACCGACTGTAGCTTCCTTGTCCCACAGTCTCGTATCTGGGCCGAGAACGTTGCGTCCAAAGCTCTGCTAAATTCCAACAATTCTCATATCATCAGTTGACAACGATGGACAACAATGTCTCATTGTAGGCCCGGGATTGCTGCTGTTGATTTTAAAATCGTGGATCAAAGAACAGAGGTGAAGCCGAAAAACGCCAAGCATTTTGCGGAGCGGCAGCGGACCCCCGAGATCCTCATTGGGAGAGAGCATCGAACTCCGTGAACCAGCGCCAGCATCACCACCGGCGCCATCGAATTGATCACGCTTCACCGCCACCATGCATTGCACCTGCAAAACGCTGCTGAGCAGCGTCTTCGCTGCGCCGCTCGCGCGCACGACAACGTCGATGCCCCCAACCTTTCTCGCGCCGGCTCTCGCCCTCACGCAAACGACCTCCTTCTCCACCAGCGCTCGCCAGCATGCGCGTAAAGATGGCAACCCCGCCCGCGGTGTCTCCGCTCTTCGCCGCACTGGCCTAAAGAAACAAATACTCTCCATCACCGCTGCCGAACTACCCAAACCCGTCCTTGATCCATCGAGAAGATCTCAAGTCGAAGTCGACGAGGACCATGGACTCTGGGAATTCTTCCCCTCGGACAGGAAATCAATGGCAACGCCGGAAGAGCTCGTCCAGCATGGTCGCTCCTGGGATATGAGAGAGTTGAGACACAAAGATTGGGATGATCTGCACCGGTTATGGTGGGTTTGTGTTAAGGAGAAGAATCGGTTGTTGACGTATAGACTGGAGAGGGAGAGGGTGAAGAATTTGTTTGGGCAGTATGAGTCTGATCAGAGGGAGGACGAGGTGAGTATTTTTGCCTTGCGCGAAGAGATTGATTTGTGGTGAGACGATTGAGGTACTGACACAGTAGAACAGATCAAGAAGACAATGAAGCGCATTAAGCAGGTTCTGACAGAACGCTGGTATACGTGGGAAAATGCTCGACAGGACGCGATGCAGGATGAGGAGATCAATATGTATGCTGATTTGGATGCTGGAGAGCCGGCTTATTTGCCAAAGGAAGAGGTGAGTGCGGTCGCTGTCGGGAGTGGCATGAAATAAGCTAACTGGAACCAGGCGCAGGGTGAAGGTATATCAGACGCTCTTTCACAAGCTAATCTTCCACCGCCAGGCGAAGCTTCGAGGCCTGAAGTACGAGCTTGATAATCTGTACAATGTTCGTGTAGCCATAATGTACAAATTCCGCCAGAGCGACTTTCTCACTGAACACCCACGGCCTCACTGACTAGACCGACGAGGAGGGCAACCCATTTTGAGGCACCCATGGCCATGAAGTGTACAGCGCGCTCTTCAGCGCTCATGAAAAGCAAAAGAGCAAACGAGGGTATCACCATCTATCACGCCGAACGCCATCGCTAAGCAGCAAGCAAAATTCCCCACTCATATCGAACCATGCATGATCAAAATCGTCGTCAGTTCGGAACAGACATGAGCATCTCATCATCATCCTCCAGAGAACGAGTCACCTGCTCTCGTCGAGCAAAGGCTGCCTTGACTTCTGAAAGCAGGGCTTCTGGGCTGGTCACGTCCTTGTCCCCGCCAGCGCTCACGAGCAATTGGTGCAAACTGGCCGTTAGTGACAGCACTCGTGAAGAAGCCGCGTTGAGACCTTTGGCCATTGGTATGGCTGGCTCGTTGTAGCCGAGCAAGGAAGTAGTCACATTCGATCTTCCAGTCATATTCATGATGGCTTGTGGAGAGGTCCTGTAGGCCACTGAGAGGTCGTGCGTGCCCTGTCCGGCAGGCGTACGCTCAAGTGGCAGTTTCGACGATTTGGTGCGCCCTAGCTTGGTTGAGCTCTTCCTTCTCGGCGGGCCGCTTTTCTCTGTACCCGGGCGATACTCTTGATCGCTGAGGTTCTCAGCCGTGACGACAGGTGCATTGACGTCCAACTCCTCCAACGCTCTTCTCTCGCGAGTCCTTCTTCGCTTTGGCGCACGCTGATCAGTCTGCTCGCGCGGAGTGGTCTCCTCTTCTGCAAGGCCAATCACTTCACTCGCGGGAACGAATCCTGGCTGCTGCACGTGTCTGTTACTGGTGTGCTGCACCCTGGTCAGCTCAAGTGTTTCGGGTTCAGGAGAGGCATGGCCGCGAGCATCGTCGGTCCGTCCGTAATTCCGGCGCTCGATCATAGACGAAATCGCATCGCTTGAGTTTCTACCAACAAAGTCTCGAATGTCGCGATTGCGCCGTGGCGGAGTCAATGCCCGAGGCTCGTCGATCAGGTCGCCCAATTCTCCCCGTGCCACAAGACCATCGTGATTGTGTTGCGCGTGATTTGGTGCTCGTCGTTGCTGGAAACGTGGCTGCTGCAGATGATCAAACCACACGTTCTCTCGAGAAGTTTGATCTGTCGTTGGGAGCTGGAAAGGCTTGTTCATTCGATTCTGTGCCGGTGGCTTTCGGGGACTGCGTCGGGGTCTTGGAACAGAGTCTGAAATGCCTTCGAGTGGCGTACCGGCTGGTGGCTCGAACGACGGGCCATAGTTGTATTCGACGGGGTTGCGAACGTCTGGCGAGGGCAGCGGAGAATATACCTGTGGCAGTGGAAGTGCGGATGAGCCGATCAGTCTACCGTCTCGAGCTAGTCGTATATCTGGAACGTGAGCTGAGGGATGGAAGCGCTCATTTGGCGATGGCGACGAAGGTCGTGGGGTTGGCAGTGTGCTCCTGTCAATACTGCAACGCTGCTTCGTTGGCGAACTTGACGTCGTTACCAGGCCAGCATTGTCTGAATCTTCTTGCCCACGCGACGGCTGAACATCCTGCATCGGCGAAGACCGTCGGAGGGAAGCATTGAGCTTAGCCGCAATCCAAGGATTCGAAACTGTCACGTCGTTCTTGGAGCGCCGCATCTCTTCAAAATCGTCCTCTATATGACTTGTGGGTGGACGCTGTTCAAGCAACTCCAGATCTTCCTCGTCACACCCATACATAGTGTATCGGTACGCTCTTGCTGGTAATTCGTCATCGTCGGCGTGTTCGCCTCCATGAGCAGGTATTGAATCCGCTCTCATAAGTGCTGGAGTTGCCGAAGGATGTCCAGCAGCATTTGCAAGTTCCTGCTGCTGTTGCTCCCCACGCATGTCTGGAACGCCTGGGCGTGCTGGTACCTGCTCCTGGTCAGGATATGCTGCGGAGAACAGTTTGCGGGCGATCTCGAGAATTAAGCTTGAGTCTTCGAATAAGAGATCGTCTTTCGCAGGCTCCAAATTGGCGTCGTAGCTACCGCGGGGACAGGTCAGTTCGAGGTAGAGAAATGGATCTTTGACATCTGCAGAATCCGGAGCTACTCTCTTCAAGGCGTCGCGAAATATCTTTACAATCTGCTTGAAGACACCTCTGCTGGTAGAGACTGGTCGAGCATCAACTGAGATATATGTTCCAATGCCGGTAATTTTGCTTGCATCTGCATCAGCACGCGGCAGGAAAGCCTGAAAGGTAAATGCGCCGTCCTCGAGTATCGACCACATACACTGCGAAGCGCAGGCTGCACCGACCACTTTGAATGCTGCATCTTCGGCGTTGCCGCCAGGTTTCGGAGCATAGATCCAGTCGCCCTTATTGTTCTTGGCTTTCAGCACCTTCAGAGCAAGTCGGACTCGAGGTCTTGCGAAGGCGTATGCTTGAAGTGTGCGCTTGATCTTCTTTAAGCAATTCTCGGTATTTTTAAGCACGACTTGTCGACGAACAGGATTGGCCTTGATGAAGTCGGTGATTCGGACAGTGGTGCCAACCGGTAAAGACGCTTTCTCTTGAGCAATGACTTCACCTTTCTGGCTGATCTTAAGAGCTGCGGCAACTTGCTCCCCTTCGATCTTGGTACTTATCGTCAATGAGCCGCTCAGCTCTGCAGCACTCGCAAGTGCTTCGCCTCGAAAGCCGAGCGAGGAGCCGCCAATGTCTTTGAGGTCATCGTCATGCGTTATTTTCGACGTGCAGTAACGGCGTGCAACAAGTGCCCGGTCTTCAGGTACAATGCCGTGGCCGTTGTCACGGACCTGAATAACATCAATGGTGTTGCTGTGGATCTCTACAGCGATCGAGGTTGCATTGGCATCGTAAGCATTGTCGAGTAGTTCTTTGACCACGGCGGCGGGATCGGTCAAGACCTGCGATGCGCCCAGCACTCGCACAGTAGCTTGTGGTAGTGCTTGGATACCCATGGCGGCATGCCCGATGCTCTACCTGCGCTGATAGATGTAGCTCATGTAAATTTTCATGGCTTCTAAGAAGAAATATTTGAAAGTGTTTGAGATGAGGTTGAAGTAAGACGCGTTGTGGCACGCGTCGGATGAGATCTGACTTCGGCTCCCGAGTCGGGCAGATGTCATCATCGCAGCTTCCCATTGCAACGACGTAGACCGCCAGCTCTTTCCTTCCATTTCTTACATCAGTTCATCCCATTCAACTGCAAACACTTCCAACACCATGGCTCTCGCACCCAAGTTCGCCGGCCAGAAATTCGTGGCCAAAGCCTCACCAGAAACCCTCCACACGCTGGAACTCTGTAGGTCTTCGCCTCACTCAACCCCACCATCAGCAGATAAAAGATGCTAACTTCGCAAACACAAAAAGTCCTCGACTACGTCTGCCCCTTCAGCAAAAAACAATTCGACACAATCTACGACCAAGTCTTCCCCCTCATCAAACAAAAATACCCCGACAAAATCCAATTCATCTTCCGCCAACAAATCCAACCCTGGCACCCCTCCTCCACCCTCGTCCACGAAGCCGGCGTAGCAGTCCTGCAAACCGCCCCCACAAAATTCTGGGATTTCAGTAAAGCCCTCTTCGCCGCACAAACAGAATACTTCGACGCCAATGTCGTGAATGAGAAACGAAATGATACTTATAAACGTTTGGCGAAACTTGCGGGAAGTGTAGGAATTGATGAGAAAGATGTTTATGAGAGGTTGGAGATTTCTGATAAGCCGGGTAAGGATGGAGGGTTGAATGGGGGAAATCAGGTGACGAATGATATTAAGTTGTTGGTGAAGGCGAATCGGTTGCAGGGGATTCATGTTACGCCGACGGTTATGTTCAATGTGGGTAGATCGTCCTCTTTGCATCCCACTGAGATGTTGTTGGTCACTGACTAATATTCGTGTGATAGGGATACCCAGAGAATGGCATCTCGTCGAGCTTTAGCAAGGATGACTGGGAGAAGTGGCTGGAGAAGAATATTGTGTGAGCGCATGCGAAGTGACTCTAAACTTGGACGTTCTCTAATGATGAAGTATTGGTAATGAGCACAAACTTCAAGCCCGGATCTAATAGAGCGGGTTATGAAGATCTCAGAAGCTCAAGTCCGCCATATCTCAAACATGCTGGTAGAGCCACATCCGGTCATAAATGAATGAAACGAAAGAATTGCTACTCGCGGCACAACGGCTGACATGTTGATATGTAGTCTTCGTCTCAGGTCTGCTGGACACTGTCACTACTGCCACAGAAGCTTGAATGATCCAACCTGCAGAACGGCTATGATCTTGCCAGGTGGGCGAAGACTGTCACCTTCTCAATATCTAGCCCCTTGCCGTCGCCATTATCGCCGGCTTTTGCAGCGGCGACCTCGATCTCTATTCTGTTTACGCCGTGTGATAGGTTGCCATCATAAGAATGTGTGCGCTTGCCTGTCTCCTGGTGGTAGGTCGTGTCTCGTTGCGTGAGACGAGTACCATTCATGGTGACGAATATTTTGTACGCCCGATTGATTGCCAGCTCGCGTGATATCGTGGGCTGAATCTGTAGGAAAAAATGCGTTGCGGGTAGAGTGATTGTCGTACTCTGTTGCGATAGTGAAGGGTGTGGCGGTATCGAGATGCTGAAAGGCTTGGGTACCTTCAGGTGAGGATGGGTGTGTAGTGTGACTAATGGCAGCAGGGCTTCAGATGCAGGATACTGCCGTACGGCTGTAGGTGGCAGCAATGAAGGTGCGGTATAAGAGTAGCTGTTGACGAGCGGTGCAGGTTGGCCAGAGAATGGAGTTCCGCTTGTGGCGCGGACCATGGGAGGCGGCATCATGCCGTTCGTTGCAGGCTGGACCCCCGGCGCAACGGCATGAGGCGCAGGAGACTGACTGGGTATTTTCTCGTTCTTGACGAATTGCATGGACGGGCTGCCGGCCTGTCCAGAACTTGGAGGTCGAATAGGTCCCACTGAGGATTGTCTGCCAACTCCATTGACTCCTGATATCGCTCGCTGGCCGTTCGGTGCATGAGAACCGTTGACGCCAGCCTGGACCATGTTCCGTTGTCGAGCGAGCGCATCGTTGTCGACGGACATACTAGGACCTGGCGAAGGGCGGTTTTGTGACAGATTGAGTGTGACACCCGATTTCGTCTGCGGTTGAGGACCACCCAGCTTGATCCGTGTACTCTGTGGCTCCTTGACCAATTCTTTCGCCTCGGCCAATCTCGATTTAAAATGAGCCTGTACATTGGTCAGTACTTGCAAAAACGCGAAGGAAGCGTTGTACCAACCTCGAGATCACCGGCAAGAGCATACATATCACTGCCGTCTTCGTTGTAGTCTCGTGCGTTGCGCCAGATCCAGCTGACTTCCTGCTCGAAAGCATCCCACGTCTTGAAGTCGGAAATACCAGTGGCTGCGTCTCGTCCGTGAACGCCCCGCACACGCTTCTGCACTCCCTTCAACGAAACTGGGTGCTTGATTACTCTGTAGTAATCTGTGAGACTTCGTGAGGGCAGGAAGACGAAGGGTGTGAAAATTTCGAGTCCCCTGTGAGGCGGTCAGTATACGATGACATCCCATTGTCCGCACGCAAGAAGCCTACTCTTCATCGGTATAGCGGATCATCTCAGCTACAATCATTTCCTGTGCTTCTTGGAATGTCTTCCCGGTAAAGTCCATGCTCTCGTCCTCGCCGCCAGCTGCAGTACTAGGCGCCACGGAGGACTTTCGATCTGAAGGTGGCTCCGAGGCTTTCTCTGTCGCCTTCTCAGAAGCTCGCGGTCCAAGTGATATCTTGAGCTTGCTGCTGGAATCTCGAGTTGCGCGATCTTCTTTGGCAGCTGCCGCGGGCTGATGCGCTGACTTAGCCTGGGCACTGGGCGTTCCTTGCGCATGATGATTGCCGTTGGTCAGTGTGATCTTGGTCAGGCCGGGAATGGGAGTGGCGACTGCTGAATAGCTCGGATCCTGGTAGGCTGGGTTGTTGACCTTCATATAGTTGTAGATGAGTTTGCGTATTCGCTCTGCATCTTCGTACACTTCGCTCTTCGGCTCGTTGTAGTCCTTCGCGTTCTGGATCATGCGCTTGAAATCGCTCTCCAGCGCGCTCACGGAGGGATAAGCATCGTTGCGCAGCTTCTCTTCGATGATGTTGATCGATATGGGCAGCCGGATAACCTGGTAGTAGTCGGGCAGCTCATCCTTTGGGGGCAGCTCGATGAAGGCATCTGTAATGGGTCGTCCGCTACAAGCGAGGTCAGTGTCTGGGTGTGGTCGGGCACTGCTTCGCTGAATGCACGTACGTCTTATCGGTGGCATTGCTGAGCTGCGCGATCAGCTTGTTGCCCACGGCCTGCACGCTCCGGTCGATGGGGGGTTTGGGGTTCGAGTTCTGTGTCGCGGCGCATCTTGTCAGCGTGCATCGGGCAGATGAGTGCAGACGGCATGGTGCTCGGGCGTGCTCCTCGTTGCGTGCGGCTGATGACGGAGGTGCTTTGGGTAGTGGGTAGCAAGATGCCGGCCATGCTCGACACTTCAACCCGTCGCGTAGTCTCGTCCTTGATCGACCCTCCACCCCAACTCGACCACGCACACCACAACCTGCACGCGCGCCCACTGCGCATCGCCGCCGCCCGCATTGCACGAGGAACCCGCCGAGCACATCCACCGAATCGCAGGAGGAGGACGAATACATACCAGCAACTTGAGCTTCTTCGTCGCGCTCCCTTCGTTGGTTGTGGGAGTCGCGTGGAGGGCTTGCGCTTTGCGCTTCCTGCTGGACTCCATCGCGCGTCGGTCCAAGCTGTGCAAGATGGGGAACGCGCAGCTCTACGGGGTCCTGCACCGAGATCTGAAATCGGCGAGTCGGCCAGAGGGGTGAATAACATGCGCCGGATGGGACAACTGCCTCGCTCTTCGCGTTGCAATGCGCTTGGGTGATGCCCTGGGCTTGGCCCGATTTGGCCGATTGCGGGAGTATCCGTTGCTCCTCGGCACACTTTCCGTCAGTGCCAGCGCGAGGTCCGTCTCACAGCATGCAAGGCGCTGCTCATGTGAAAGGCATCGAGACTGTCACTGCATGATCGACCACATTCACGACGCCATCTCGCACGCATTCTCAACAAATGCCATGTGATGGTCGCTTGAGGACCAAGCTCGCCAAGCCCAGCATCTTCAACATCGGCAGCTGGCACGTGGCATGAATCAACGTAGCCATGTCTTCGACGCCTCCCTATTCCGCTCGCGGTCTGTTGGTCTTCCTTTGAGAACACGCATGTAGGTATGTAAACGGCTTGCATACAATCGACCTGTGTCGATTGGCCTCGGTCCCACCCGCTACACGGAGCTGGTGCGGCTAGCTAACCAACAACCTCGTTGCCGGCATCTCAAGCATCACGTTTTCACCGATTTTCTGCACGGAGAAAGTCAATGTGCAATATTGTTGTTGTCAAGAGTGGCATGCCCAACGGGACACGAGAATGCTACGGAGCCAGGTACGCAAAGTGTGCGGCACGACTCGTGCGACAGGGAGTGATATGCCGCCCATGAAGCTTGCATCTCGCATTGTTCGGGCCGCTAGTCAACGGACTTACGACTTTGGATTACACATTACTGCTGCCGTCGCATGCTCTCGCCCTCTCACAGTCAAGCAGTGGCCGTTCGCGAACAGCATCGTTTGGAGACTCTGTGGAGCATGACGGCGTCTATGCAGCTTCATGACCTGAGCAATGGGGTTCGTCAATACTAGACCGACTCGGCTGCCAATCGCATATGCTTCCCGAAGGTCTGGCCCACACGCTCCCGATAGCTCTCCCACAGTTATGCCGAAAGAGTTACATCCGGCATTGGGAATCCCATGTGCTTATCACTTCATGTATTGACACGTCGGCATGTGAGCACTTACCTCAACGATAAGGCCTCAACATACAGAAGATAATCTCGCGCATTCGATTGGTTTGTGGAATGTGTTTTCGGTATCAAAGTTGCGGGTAATACGTTGCCTAGCCTGGACGACCCCGGAGTACAGGCTAAAGAACAAGCCTGACCCTAGGAGAACCGCAAATATGGAAGTATAACAGCATGGCATCGGATATGACAACGATAAGCAATAGCTCCACGTTGGCATTGATATGCCTCTACTCGCCGCGCTGAGGTTGCGGGTGTGGCTCCCGTCCTACTCCACACACCCGAGTATGCTCGGCCCACTCTCTACAGGCTCCTGATCATACCTAGCTTCGAGCTTTAAGCACCGCGCGGGATCACTTGGGTTGTCTTTCAGCATCGAAATACACTCAATCCGAAGCTGACAAGCAAAGCCTTCTCGAAGAGCCAACCAAAATCCAAAAATCGACTGCCAGATCAATCGAGCGCCTCATCTGCAAGCTACCGTATTCGTTCTCGGACCATACAATTCAAACAACGCTTCCCCCATCAATGCCTTCCTGTGCACGCTGCGCGGGAGGTGGATCAGTGGCGAAGCCTTGTGCTCCCTGCGGTGCCACAGGGCACATAAGGCAGCGAATTCGATGCTATCAATGCAAATCAAAAGACGCGCCGACCGCGGCGGCTTGCACCCTTTGTCGTGGACGTGGACAATTGACTATCCCAGTCAATTGCACTGTCTGCGCGGGCAGGGGAAGCATCTTGAAATTGGCTTGCGGCGACTGTGGCGGAAACGGGATGGCTAGAGCTTGATCGCAAAGATCAGTCCATCAACAAGGAGGCAGAGGTGGGCGGATCTGGAAGGAAACAACATTACTTCTCTCAGCTTCAGTCTGGTCACTGAAGAGTTTACGTTCAATGGGACTTCTAATGCACTACTAAGTTGTCTGCGGTGCATACATGGCATGCATGTACGAAATTGGCATATTGGCTTGCACATTACAGATTTGAGGAGGAGCATTTATTTCTGTTTGGTCCATCACGAAGCAAAGAGAATGAGACAATGCTGTTTTCCGGGACAGTAGGAAGTTGAGGGAGTTCTATTGTTGATGGTGTGTCAGTCGACTGATCTTCGCAGAACAATAGAGGCTCAATAGTCTCGGAACGTGTTGCATCATGCCGATTCACTCTTTTCCGTGCCTGCCTGACTGCATCATTCACCCTCTTCAGCTTCAGCTGCTGACTCAATCGATCGAAAGAACTCAGACGCGACTTCACAAGACACCTACAAGGCTCAAGCTCCATACCAACCACAACCTTGACAAACACAACCCAGCCGATAAAAGCTCGAACTTGCGCGCGATGGAAGCTCTCCGCGCAAGACTCGCTGAAGCTACACATCCAGTCAGCCAGGCGCGACTGCGACGTATCATCGCGCAGCAAGAGCGAAACGCGCGCAACAGACAAGCTTGGGATGAGGACCGCGACCTACCTGAAAGTCCAGGCCAAAAGAGAAAGCGAGACGATGGAAAAGAACGACCGCGAGAACAGATCTTCGCGGATATCGAGCGCGACTTACGAGAAGAGGAAGCGCGTCAAAAGCGCGAGGCAGAATTGCGAAGGTGCGCAGAGGCACGCCGCCAATCTGAAGCAGAAAAACGCCGGGTCGAAGCAGACAGGAGAGCCCGGTACAGAGAAAAGCTACGCCGCGAACGCGAGCAGCGGGAGCGCGAGCGACGAGAGCGAGAGCAGAGAAGCAATCCGACCTACCCACCAATACATCGAGTTCCACAACCCGCCGTCGTCATTCCACTTCAATCCATCACCGACTGGCGCCAACACGTTGCCCTCGCCTTCACCAACTACTCCGCCATGCAAGTCTTTCCTGCTCCGCCTGCTGCCCCCTGCGGTAAACCTGAATGCCATCTCACCCGCGAAATGCGCACTCTTGAAGCCTGCAAGTGCAATATCCAAGCCTGTATTCGGAGAGCTGGATTGGTCTCGAAGGGTCAGCTGAAGTCTGAGCGATTGAAGTGGCATCCTGATCGATTTGCGGCTTGCCCGGAGGGTGTAAGAGAGCAGTTTGCAAAGATGGGGCGAGAAGTGTTTGTTGTTGTTGATGGGATGTTTCAGGGGGAGGAAGGAGGCAGATGTACTGGATTTGATGGGAAGTGAGGATCGTTTGTGAAGACTTGCTCGATTGTGCTCGTGGTGATTCTGCTTCGTAAGAGGGACATGCGTTTGCTGGGGCTGCTCTGGGTCGAGTGAGAGGGCAATCGTAGAGTATTGAAAACTTGGTCAATGGAGTCGTCGCTCTCTCCAATACTTCAGAATGGTCCGAATGAATAGTTTCGTCTCATACACGCAGTATCTTGAGCTTCACTTGTCAACCTATCGGTCGCCATTTCTGCCTCTCATTGTAAGTTCAAACCCGTCAAGCCAACCGATAGTGTCAAGTTGCAGGTGGCAATAGTTCCGTTTGGCGGAGGCTGTCAACATTCAATGCGGTTCGAAACGTGCAGCATACCGACGGTGCCTCCTTTCCCTGGTACATCGTCACCTTCTGACGCACCCAGTCGGAACGAACACAGCAAGCAATGATATATCGTCTGTTCGAGACACTGCTCGTGGCTCATGTTTGTGATTGTACATGTCAAAGCAGGCTTGCTGCTCTCTTTGCTCAATAAAAATCGATGAGATAGATATACTGCTTTCTTCTCCTCTCCTGAAATTCCCATTGCATTCGCACACTCTCACCTGCCCACATAACCATCTCGTGACACAAAAATACAACATGGATCAATTATCAGAAGCCAACGATGTCACCGGTGAGTCCATTGCGAATTGCAGGTGAATTCGATCTTTTCACATGAACTATTCACTCGAGCGAGGCTTCGTCATATCCCTTGCTTCGACCTTAAATACACTACGTGCTTCTCGTTTCCTATAAACAACCAGTCAGAAGACATTAGCTGATTTGGACCTCGACTCAGACCCAAACAATCCAGAAAACATCAGTACATTCCTAAACCACTTCACCAACACGATGCCAGCCCATAACGGTGAACTCACCGTGCCCTACGAGAAGTATCCGTTGATGCGCCTCGTGCTCCACCAACTGCGTCTTCATTACCCAACTCTCAACGGTCCAGCACGCCTGGACATCTTCAACGCCATCTTTCACGATCAACTCGAAGAAGAAGGATTCGAGGACGGCAAGCTAACAAGCCACGATAAACTCGACAGCCAGTACCGCGAGTCTCGCAAGGATAAGAACAAGCAGAAGTGGTCCGGTATCATCAAAGACCAAGACGATCTCGACGACGAAGATTTCAAGGTCTATCAGACAACGATGGCCTTGATCAAGGTCAAGGGGCGAGAGCTTGGCAAGGAGATGGTGTCGACTGGAAACGGTTCGTCTGATGAGGGTGACGATGAGGACGAAGACGAAGACAGTGAGGAAGATCAGCCGGTCTTCGAGCCAGCGACCCATACTAAGAACGGTCGAACGTACCCAGCGGGCGACATCGGGCTGTCCAAGAAGTACAGTGGCGTTGGCAGCGGCGGTGACGTGATGAGGTTGTATAAGACGGATGCTGGCGAGGAGGATCTGGGTCAGGATGGGGCTCCAGGACCGAGTAGAAAAGCAGTGGCGAAGAAGGGAAAGAAGGCAAGTGGCAAGAAGGCCAATTGAGGTTGTCCAAAGGTCAGCCGCGTTTCTTGTGCTTCGCTTCGTTTGCCTTTCTTCTTGGCGTCGGGCATGACTTGTATTGAGATCTTAGCGAGGCGTTGGGAAGACAGCATTGAGATACCCATGGAATTCGTGGGAATCAATCTCCCATCGTCCAGTACGTGAATCAATCACTCTCATAGCATCTCAACAAATCGTCACCCTTGCTCTGCATCCCATGGTAGAGTGGCTGCCGGACAGCTCTCGCACAATGAGACGAGAGCCTCTGCGCTATTGTCGTTGAGGATGGAAGGGACGTAGCCGGACGATCGTAGTTCTTCAAACGTTCGGAAATGTAAACCTCTCTTCATAGTGCGCTGGAAATACTGACAACGCAAGCATCACCTTCAAACACACAGCTCTAAACCCTGATCACTACCGATCAGCACTTCCATCCCTCTTGAACATCCTAGCAAGCGGCTTCTCTTTACACAACGCTGGGTTGAATGGCGCACAAATCGGTCCCTGAGGACATCCCAAATCACTACAATATGCATTGCCCGGGCAAGGATTGTCCTTTGAGCACGGTCGCGGCGTCGGGTTCTCAGTGAAGCACTGTACAAACTGCTTACTGTCGCTGAAGCTCGTGCAAATCCCCGGCGTACCTTGTCGGAAAGAATCAATTTGGCAGCCACAGTTATAGTCCCAAGGACACATTCCTCTTTCGTTGCAACCGATTCTGCGACATGTGCCTTTGGTAGTTGAGACGTCGCAGAATTCCGTGCCACTGCAGCCTGGAGAGCACTTCTTCTTGCATTCGCCGCTGCGGACGGCAGAGGCGTCGCAGTAGGAGCCCTCGGCACAGGAGCCGTTGCAGAGTTGTTTGCAAGTACCCTTGACGCAGTATTTGCCATTCGCTTCGGTGCAATCGGCTTCGCAGACGTAGGCTTTGCAGGTTCCTTGTTCGGGTGATGTATCGCAGTATTCTTGTTCGCCGCAACCAGCAGCACATTTTGGCGAGCATTCTGCTTTCCCATGATCGCAGAATTCTGAAGAGCCGCACACGGGACTGCATATATCTGTACACGTGCCCAAAGGCGAAGTAATATCGCACTCTTGATCTTTTCCGCAACCGGCAGAGCATTTGCGTGTGCAAGTTCCGGTGGGAGAGCTGGTGTCGCAATACTCAGAGTCGCGGCAGCCAGCAGGACACTTGGCTGCGCATTCGCCTTGCGGAGTGTCCAGATCGCAGTATTGCGCTGCAGTGCAACCGTTCTTGCACTTAGGCTGACACGCTCCTGGTGCGGTAGTCTTGTCGCAATACTCTGTAGATTCTGCACATCCGGTTCCACAGTACGTCTTGCAAGTGCCCAAAGGTGTAGTAAGATCGCAGAACTCATTGTCGCCGCAACCGAGACCACATTTCGCTTTGCATTGGCCTTCAAGAATGCTCTTGTCACAGTACTGGCTGTCCGAACATCCGGACTTGCATTTGAGTGTGCAAGTACCTGGCGCAGTCTTCTTGTCGCAAAACTCGTTGGCTTCGTCGCATCCTATGCCGCAGTACGCTTTGCAAGTTCCCTCTGGAGTGCCTTCGTCGCAGAATTCGTTATCCGGACATGAGCCACCGCATTTAGGCTTGCAGAGCCCTGCGAGGACGGTCTTGTCGCAGTACTCTCCGGTCGTACAGCCAGCTTTGCATTTCGCCGTACATGTGCCAGGCACGGCAGTCTTATCGCAGTATTCGTTCGCAGAGTCGCAGCCCTTCGCACAGTACCTTGTGCACGTCCCAGGAGCTTTTGCTTTATCGCAGTATTCATCTGCTGTGCAACCTGCTGCGCAAAAGTCCTTGCAGGCTCCACCTGCGACAGAGCCGTCACAGAACTTTCCAGCCGGGCAGCCTTGCGGGCATATCGTTATTGTTGTCGTGGCTTGCACGACGGAGACTCTGGTGCTTGCCGTAGTCGTTGCAGTAACAGTCAAGGTCGATGGAGTTGTAGCACCAGATTGGATGCATGTGCAGACGTTCTTTTGGACAGAATATTGTTTGAGCTTGAGAAGGGCGAAGTTGATCAGATCTGACACCTGGCGCTTCTCCTTCTTGGACCCAGCACCAGTGACTGTTGCAGTGGCGACGATGGTAGTCGAAGTTGCAACTGGTGTTATCGCGACGGTCGAAGCAGTCACTGTCTTGACCTCGAGTGGATAATTCTGCTTGCAATAGTCGAGAGCTGGCTTGTATTTGGATAGCTGCTGGAAACCTTGGCATAAGTTGCTCTGAGCTTGAGCCAACAGGCCGGAGGCCAGGAAAACAATAAGGGTATTCCGCATTGTGAAAACTGATGAAAGTGACAGAACACGACATCTGAGCGTTGCACAGCGCCGTTCTTATACTCCTTGCAGCAGACATCTCGTGGCAGCAAGGGAAATTGTCCCGCTGCACAACCTACACCAAGATGCTCTGGATGCACTTTTGATACAGGCTCGAGTGCCATGTGCTCGCCATGTGGCTTCCACGCCCGATGAGTCGCCTGATATTTTTCGGAGGCTCCGTGTCGAAGTCCCTGGGCTCAGTACGCCACATGCATCGCCAAGAGTATCAAGGACCTGTGTCCGTTCAGTATAACAGCCACGCTTGGCAGCGCGGGTCTATGCTTCGAGATCTCTTCCTGCTAGTCCTCCTGCACGAAGCCAGTGGCTAACAGCTGTGCATAGGTCCGACTACTGGAAAAAGATGGTCTCTGTTTGTGGCTTGATGGGGAGACGTTTTGTAGTGTCAATTGGGCCCTGAGGTAGTCATTTTGGGCAAGAGGACAGGGCGCCAAGCCAAGCCATCGCTGCCCCGGCTCTACTTGCACGTTGACCGCTTCTGCTGTGTAGGTTGGTCCGCGGACTTGACTCTGCTCTTTTGACTTTGGGTCAGCTATACAGCTGAAATTATAGCTGCGGGTGTCTGGCCGACGTTGCACGTGGCTTGCTCCAGATGGCTTCCTTGTCCGGTGCATCAGGTAAATCGTGCAACTACACAGGGTTCCGTTAGACACTTCTCCCCTCGTTCGAGCAATGAGGGAGCCTTGAGTAGAAGCTGAGATCACGTTCAGTGGACCACGGATCATCAGAAGCTGGCCAGTGAGCCGTGTTGTACGTCTAGCTGTCGACCTAGAGGGCTGTGATAGCGTGTGAGAATGCAGCCACGCTCAGTGCACGTGTGTCGGACTTGCCGCTGGCTGAAGGTACTGGCAGCTTGAGGTGCGGAGTGGCACCACCAGCTACACTCCTCGCCTTGGATCCATGCCAGAAGATGGCTTCACATCAAACATCATGATATTCTTTACAGATCTATGGTCTAACTCGTAGAACATGTCGTGGCCGCTCCATCGCCTCGTATACTCTTTCCAACAGCCTGTATTAGACTGATACCCATAACAATACATCCAAATGCAATGCAAACATACGCAGCATACACTTCCCATGTTTTGCGCTTCGTGAGCTTCACAAAGCACAAAGGCGGCAGGATATACGCCAAAGCGCAAGCACTCGTCGCTCCGACCAATTCGAAAACCACGCCCAGATCGCAGGTGAGAAGCGCCATGGCCATGGCTGTGAGAACGTGCGAAGTCGTGAAGATAAGGTGGCGATTCGGATTGAACGGCTCCGACGGGAAGTAGTACTCTGTGATGACTTCGCGGCAGACAAAGCACTCGAGTGGCAGTGTTGTAAGCATGTTAAGGCCGAAACACAATCGGGCGATATTGACCATGATATTGTCGTCCTGGAAGTTGTTCAGAACGTTGCCTTGCGTGTAGCTGCCGAACGTCAGATAGCCGGAAAGTGCCATGATCAGACAAGCAACCATGGAGATCGATGTGCTCCAATGTGTGACTTTGGCGAATCGGTCCATGGTAGGAGTTCTCAGCGAGCCATATATGAGAAGACTGTTGTGGTGACAGACGAAAGCAAAGGAGATCACTCCGATCGCTTGGAACACGCCTGCGTTGATGATGAGGCTAGATTTGATTGGTCCTTTCATATCGGCTGGCGCGAGTGGGCCTTGTATGATGACGGTGAGCACGATGATGCCCATGCTCACGAGCGCAAGCGACGATGCTTTGGCCAGCATTGCAATGTCCCTGTATAGTGATAGAGGATATGAGACACCGAGAGTGAAGAGAACGATCACGGCTCGGCGGTCGGCCAGAAGTCCAGCTACCGGTATGGTGTGCAGCGAAGGAAAGAAGGCGGAGAAGACCTTCGGTATTGTGTCTCCAATAATGATACAGAAGGCGATCATGCCTCCGAACGCAAAAGCCCATTGGGCCACAGAGATGGCAATGAGACCAGATTTGCCAAAACAGTGCTCCATCGTGGCCTGAAAAGAGTTGGCTCCGCTCAGCTTTGAATTCTTGACAATCAAGCGGATCGTCCAGTCGACCGTGATCGTCAGAAGGACCAAGAGCACAATGCCTGTCAAAAGACCTGCTTGCTTGAACGCATATGGTTGTCCAATGATACCCGCTCCAATGATGCTGTTCGCCATGTTCATAAAGGCACTCGCCATACCACTCTTCGGCCTAGCAGACTCTAGAAGGTCCTCATCGCTGTATTCGATATCGTTGGCGAGAGATACGCTTGGAGCCTCAATGCCCGTCAAGAGCGGTGCTCGATGTTGTCCTCCTGGCGCAGCATGTCCGTTCATGTAGTCCTCATCGTCCATCCACTCCGGCCCCGCCTCGCCAATCGTTTCAGGTTCGGCGACATCGAAGCGCACTCGGTGTGGTGTTCGAGGCTCGCCATTTGGGCGGATCTGTGCAAAGCTCGATTGCCGTCTCGGAGCAGGTGGTTTCGACTCTTGCTTCACGGGGGATGGCGGCTTCTCTTGCAGCGTGATTCCTTCATCGCCCGAATCGTCCCTGGACAGTCGATTGTCCTGGAGAAGACCGGCAGCCTCTTCGCCGCTGCCCTCCTTGCGCGCGGCATCTCGGTCGTGCGGAGTGTCCCTGGCCATCACAGATCGTCATGTTGCCCGTCAACTCAGCAGTGCATGGCGCTCGGTGGGAGAGGGGTGGTTGTTTCGTGAAAGGTGGTGTTTGAACGTCGGACATGCACCACGTAAGCTCCGGGCTAACTGAGGCTATTGACGACGGAACCGGCACATCCTGGACGCCAAGGAATGCGCTCACGGCGACGACATGCCTGATAGACGACATCACCGCTTTGTCTTCCGCCGAGATTCACTTACTAACCTTACAATAAATTTCTTCCCTCTCCTCCGGCGGGACGACATCGACTCAACATCGTCTACGGCGTGCAGCAGCGTTCCAGATACTCGGCTTATTGGGGCCGCCGAAACGGCTAGCGTGTCGCGTGGTCTCCTAAACGCGTCTGCCCTTTCTCAATTCCAACATGCTGAGCTAAACACGTGAAGACGTGCCGCCAACGGACCTCGCACGATGGCGATAACTACGACTGACAAATGATGCCTTCCAAGGATGACTCGATAGTCTGAGCAGCACTAATGGCTGCCACGCACAGCCTGAGCCACCTCAAGGCATTCCAACTCAAATATCTAGCCTTTCTGACTGGCTCGGCGAGCGCAGGGACCAAAGCCGCTCTACAACATGCCCTCAGTCGGAGCCTCGAAGTTGGCGTCTCGAGGGCAAGCCGAAAAGTAGTCAGCGTAGACATGGGCATTCGGAATTTGGCATATTGCGTGGTTGATGCCAAGCAATCTCCGGAGACCGGGGATCCATCACGATTACTTACTGTCTCGACATGGACACGCAAAGATCTGCTGAGTCCTGCAGCGCCGGAGATCAGTCCGCTGCAAGAACCCAATGATCAGATGAATCAGAAACAAGGCAGAACTGGCAGACAAAAGATCGATACTGAAGCCTTCACTCCGCCACAACTGGCGAAGACAGCTCACAGTCTGGTCAAGACCCTGCTGTCCCACAAGCCAAACAACATTCTGATTGAACGTCAGCGTTTTCGCTCAGGTGGTGCGGCTGCTATACAAGAATGGACTGTGCGCGTGAACATGCTCGAAAACATGCTTTGGGCGTCGTTGGAGACTCTGAAGGCTTCCGATCTGTCTCTGGTCGGTTTCCCAGAAACACTTGCTATTGCACCAAAACGAGTTGCTGAGTTTTGGCTCTCCGGCCAGCGTCCGGTGTTGACATCTTCAAATTCGATTTTCGGATCTAACGCTTCGCTGCCTACCACGGAGCGGCTTGCTCGCACGAAAATTGAGAAGAAGGAAAAAGTAGCTCTGGTGCAGAAATGGGTGATGGGTGCTCTCAGTGAGAGTGGCGTGACTCTTTGCTTTGAAGGGCAAGCTGCCGAAGTAGCAGAAGCCTTCAGCGAGCAGAACAAGCGAGGCGCGAAGAAGATTGCTGGTGGAAAGCTCGACGATCTGGCAGATTGCCTCCTGCAGGCACTGGCATACCTGCAATGGGAAGAGAATAAGACCCTGCTTCGCGAGATGTTGAAGCTTAAAGGCCCGTCGTGAAGACTTGAAAAGGACAGTGACAGAAACGATATCAAGCCACATTGGATTCTCTGCGGAGTGTTCGCGTTCGGCAACTGCACGTCAGCCTAAGTGTGAGTGTCATCGCATCATTTACAAGGCGCTCCACATGAGCCTCGCCAGAATTCCAGAGTGATGCGTTCTGTGAAGGCGTCATTGGGTCTAGTCATCAGACGACTGAAATGTGAAACTTAGCGCCAGATCCAGCTCGTGTCTCGCCTTTTCGGCATCAATCTCAAGGCTGGTAGGCCTCACTCAGCAAGAGACGCCTGTCAATATCGTCCTCTCCGGAACGCAAGACGAACAGCTGTCGCATGCTCGAAGGCACTTTGGCGATTTGCTCTCCGACGAGAGTCTTCCAGAATGTCCTCGCACACTTTAGGTCGGCGAATGTCTCGATATGCAAATCGTACCTGGTGCTCACTGAGCTTTGGAGACAGCGTGGGCTAAAACGTCTCGGACATTCGTGGCGCAGAGTCACAATACTTGTTGTGAGACAGTCTCTTCTATCGCTCTGTTACTTTCTCATGCAGCGTAGCATTCGCCCTCGCGTTAGCTATAAGATGGCTCTTACTACTTACTGGAGTCATCGATCAATAGACAACAAGCCCATCAATTCTTCAACGCTCGCACAGCAACTCCTCTTCAGGAGTGCACGGATACAGAAGATCGCTCAAAGAAATCTCACAACTCCCAAAGAACAGCCCACAGACGGCACAGTCCCCGACTTTTCGACCAGTTCTCAAGATGAATGCCCAGGAAACCGCCCACCATACCTTCAAAAAGCCTATCGTCCAAGACCCAATCGAGCGTCATGAGCAACTTCGAGGCCCAACGAAGCTAGAGCGTGAACGTGAAACCCGTCGTTTGACAGACTCCAAGCATGCTCCACGCTTCTCAATTGCTCAATCCGAGCACTACGAAGACTGGCTCCAGAATCCGCCACACCCAGCAGGCAGCCGCCGCTCCGACCACACATTTGCGAGAACGCCAGCTCACCAGAAAGGCAAAGTGCCGGTCAAGAACAGATTTGAGCCACTCGAGACTGAGGGATCGAAGACGTGGGAGCAGGAGGAAGAGTTTCGTTACAAGTTTTGAGTTGGTAACTCCATAGAGCGCGATACGAGATCAGTTCGGTTGATACCTCATAAGCATGATGGATATAGGAGGCTCATCAGCGCAGAAGACTATTGATGCCAGTCTCGCTGCAGCACTTTTGCACAAGGCCACTGAGGTTCCTGGACATGGCATGTCTAAGGTGAAAGGGAAACAGGTCTGATCATTGCACAGCGAGATGCATTCTTGAGGGGTTTCAACGTTGTAACATATCACTTGGGAAATCATGTACTTTATTCATCATTGTCAACGTCAACTATTCGATGGTGACTGCCTCATGCAATGTACGGTGTCAATCTTACCTTACCCTCCTACATATGTCGGACTTGCCTCTGCAGCCGTTTCTATCTGATGATGTAACACAAATCTTGGCGCGTGGCTTCGCGCCACTTTCGCGACACCGTCTTCACTTCACTAGGATATCAGGCGTCCCATCTTTTGCCCAGTCATACCCTGCTCGAGTCACCGCAATACATGAAAACCCGCGTCCTGCTCCATTCGCGAGCTCCTCTTCTCCAACAAAGATCAAGCACTTTCCCAAGATCATTTTGGACATACACAAAAAGAATGGCTTCATCAACGACAGATGGGCAAGAGGCCACAACGCCTAAACCTACTATGAGATTTGCAGATGTCTGTATTCCGTACCTATACAATCACCAAGTCAAGATCGAACCCCTAACACAAATTCCCAGTAACAGATCGGAATAAACCTCTCCGACCCAATCTTCCGCGGCATTTCCCACGGAAAACGCATCCACGAAGACGACCTCATCCACATCATCTCTCGCGCCCGAGATGCCGGTGTCCAAAAAATGATGATCACAGGCTCCGATCTCAAAGAATCCCGAGGAGCAATCGAATTAGCAGAAGAGTACCCCGGACTCTGTTTCGCCACAGTCGGCGTGCACCCATGCTCTGCCAAATCCTTCGATTCGTATCCTGCGGGTCCACAAGCGATGCTTCAAGAATTGAAGGCTCTAGCGATCGAAAGTCGGGATCGAGGGACAGCGACGGCGTTCGGGGAGATTGGATTGGATTATGATCGTTTATTTTTGAGTGATAAGGAAACGCAATTGAAGTATTTTGCTTGGCAGTTGGATTTGGCGACGGAGTTGGGGATGCCTTTGTTTCTGCATTCGAGGGCTGCGGCGGAGGATTTTGAGAGGATGTTGAAGGAGAGATTGGAGAAGTTGCCGAAGAGGGGTGTTGTGCATTCTTTCACGGGGAGTGCGGAGGAGATGCGGAGGTTGGTGGATTTGGGGTTTGATATTGGGATTAATGGGTGTAGTATGAAGACGGAGGAGAACTGTGCTGTTGTTAAGGAGGTGCCGTTGGAGAGATTGCAGATTGAGACGGATGGGCCGTGGTGTGAGATGAGGCCGAGTCATGCGAGTGCGAAGTATTTGAAGGGAGACGAGGTGCCGAAGCTGCCGAAAGCAGTGAAGAAGGAGAAGTGGGCGAAGGAATTCATGGTGAAAGGGAGGAATGAGCCTTGTGCGATACCGCATGTGGCGTATGCTGTGGCGGGGATAAAGGGTATCTCTGTGGAGGAAGTGGCCGAAGCGTAAGTGGAAAAGATGCATTTCATGATCGTGAGCTAACCAATGAACAGGGCCTGGACCAACTCCCTGCGCATGTTCGGGCTCAAAGATGCGCCTTCTACCTCGCAGTAACTTCCGATCCCGCCGCCGTCTGAATGCAGGTCTTCCAAGCCCACGAACCGCATAGAGATAGATCATTCACAGCCCATAGCTGTTCCAGCAAACGCAGTTCGATCTGAGTGCTGCAACCTTCTGCTCGCCCTTTGTGGCCCACTACCAGAGTAGTGATATCGTGAGAGAAGCACGACTCATTATTAGAGCCGTTGTGGGACAGATTGATTCTACCCTGCTGATGACTGCCGCTCCAATGGCAACATCGCTCAGCATTAGAGGAGATGCGATCCAGATGAATCGGTCTATATGGCTGTGCAACCGTTCATGATGCGCGCTTGCCTAGGCGCGGCGCTTGTCAGTAGCCACTCAGGGAGCGTCTAGGTTGTGACCGAAACGGCGCTGAAACTCGCCATAGTAATCGTACTCCTCCTGCTCTGGCAGCTCAGCATTAGGCTGACCTTCTGGCATGAACAGAGATTCCTCCTCGGCCTCGACGTGATTCTCAGCGTCTCCCTCATCGCAATCGATTGTGGCAGGTGTTTCGTGAGTCTTCTGTCTCTTTGCCAATGACTCCGGAAGAGGCTCGTCGTGGAAGGTCTCGCCGTTCTCACTGATACACGCTACTGTGTTTGACTGTCTTGTGATGATCGGACCGCGGTTGATGGGACCACCTTCCGCATCCATGATCTCCTGTTTGATTTGCATCGTCTGGACGTTCTGCTCACGTTCACGCTTTCGCGTTGCCAGAGCCGAAGCGATCAGTTCTTCTCTGGTCATGTTGTGCACATCGGCATCTGGATCCTCTGGCTCCGGGCTAGGTGTCCGTGGAATGACGTGTGCCTTTTTGAGTGCGTCTAATGTGTTCTGTTAGCATGTGAAGCTTGTTACAAGCTTCCGTCTTTCTCTTACCCCTTGAACCGTAGCGGAACTCGTAGATAGCAACTGGACCGTTTTCAAGATTGAGATGTTCAACTTCCGACAGGGCAGCTGCTCCTCGGTCTGGGATCGCTTCGCCAAACCCAATGCTGTGGCTAAGCGACTTGCCCTTGAGATCCACTTCATCCAGTCCGTGAATGCTCTTGTCCTGGAAGTTACTTGCTACTGCAGGGGCAGCTAGACCTTGCTTGCGCACATGGTACACACAAATCTTCACTTTGCCCAATTGCTCAAGCTTAGCCTTCTCCGCATCAGTCCGAACACCCCTTGTAGCTGCCGCTGCGGCATCGATGAGCTTGATCGTCTTGAAGCGGTATGGTAGCACGCTGTCTGCTGTGATGTACTGGCCTCTGGAGATGCATGTCTTGCCATTGGCGTAGTGGCTCTGAATCATGGCAGAATAGATGAGTAGGGAATCGACGTCATCGCCATCGACTGAGATGTAGATAGCAAGACCGTATTCGCCGCGTTCGCTGGCTGGACCGTCGAACCCCGCGTATGACTCTGGCTGGAGGCCATGAACGTCAGCGTGGATTTGAAAGGGGACGGTTTCGTCGTCTTGGCCCACGCCAGAGTCTGCAAGCGATCCATTGTCGAAAGGTGCACCAGGGACTTCGAGGTAGCGGACGGTGGGAGTGCATCCGAGCTCTTCGTGGTCTGGTGTGGCGTCTCGATCTTCGTGTTCGGGCAGTGGATGACCTTCGGCGACGACCGATACAGACATCTCGGGGAATGAAGGGTGAATAGCCATGGTGACGATTCGTGCTGAAAGCGCATCAGTAAAGGCGACTGAGAGGCAAAGAGGCAAACCAATAGCGTCCTTCAATGACAGTTGATGGAACGAGGTGTGATCTTTACCTGTTGGATAGTGTCAATGTGCGAAGTGGAGGTGGAAGTTATCGGAGTCGGTGGGGAAGAAGTCAAGGAAGGCTGGGTAGAAGAAGTCATGCACGTTGGAGTTTTAGAACTGAAAGCGGCCGCCAGCTCACTTGGAAGTGAAGTGCAAGAACCGGTAAAGCGTGCCGGCGTGAAGCCGATAGTAGCAGCAGTGAGATGCTATGAGCACGTCAGTTCAGTAGATGTGTGACATCGCTCTCGCGCGATCAGCGGCGAAGAGACAAGCGGAATGTGAAGTGCACCTGCAGCAGACCACACGGCTCTAGGCTCGCAACCCTCACTTCGTCGCATCGCCATCCTCAGAGCCGTCACTCTCGGAGTCATCACCACTCTCATCCACATCGCGACTGCGATCCTCACCCGCTGCTCGGGGCACAAAGGAAAACCCCATAACGTTTCTGCGACCATCTTGAGCTACCGCATCGCTCCGAGGACCTTGGCGCCGAACGCGCTCTGGGATTTCTGCTCCTGTATGAGGCTGAATACCTTCCATCTCCTCCCCAAGTTCCTCTTTCACCGGCTCCAGCCTGGCATCCTCCGGTGGAAGCAGTCGATCTTCCTTGGGTAGCACACCCAAGGCATCGAGCATTTCTGCAGTCGTGATCAGTTTAGGTCAAGGGCGAGGAAGGAGAAAGTAAGCTTACCCAGAGTGCGATAGTGATAGACGAATGTCACGGCCTTGTTCTCATCACCACCGGCAGCATCGACGTCCCAAGTCGTGACTGGAGAGACCAGCTGCGGCGCAGTGAATCTGCTGCAAGTTAGTTGTCTGAAGTGAGCGGGGTTTCTGGAACATGCTCACCTCACAAGAAGACCTCCAGCCTTATCCTTGATGGCTTTCTGCTTCGAGTCACTGATTCGGAAGTCTGCGACGAGCGCTGTCCGAACGTGACCGGCTCTTTCTTGTTGACATGACAGACGATGATTTTGATGGTACCTAATTCTTCGAGATTATCGGTATCCGCACCAACAGTGGTACTTTCGGCGTTGGATGCAGCGGATGTAGTCGAGGGTGAGTTGTTAGAAGCCGATGCGGTTGGAATGTCAGCGTAGGCGTCCAAGATTTCACCAATCGTGCTCGAAGCATGCGAGAATGTAGCGGAATTCCCAGAAGATCTGGCAGAGGATGCCGTGGCCGTACTTGTATTCGTCGTTGTAGCTGACGTAGGTCTTGGAGGGGCGACGTCGACCCATGAATCGCAGGTAGTCGAGGCAGCAGACCGTCTGCTAACATCATTGTAGGAGGGGAGGGGAGTTCTACTCGACCTACCCGAGGTGCGAGTGCGAGACGACAGTGAGGCACTCTTACGCTCAACTGTGGACTGTCAGCATTCCAAATCGCAGCGAAAGGCAAAGCGGACACTCCTCACCAACTTCAATCTGCTGCTCTCGCGAAGCAAACTGGTATCTCCGCAACATGTTGCTGCTCACGTATTTGCCACGGCTCCTGGCACTGGCTCCACTCTTCGCGCTCCAGTCCGAAGCATCGATGAGAGCGCCATCAACATACCTGCCGTCCACGAAGAACTGAACTGCCAAAGAAGAGCCGGCGAAGGCAGACTGCTGAGAAGCGAGAGCGTGGATTTCGAAGATCTGATTGGGCATAGCCTCGATCATGTAGCTGATTGTGCGCTCAGGATCCTCGATGTCATCGTCACGATACTCGGGGAGAGCTTGGCCGTCGATTTTAATGCTGATTGACACTCCAGGGAGTTCGTCGATGACTGCCATGGCGTCCGGTTGTTTTGCGCAAAGTAGATGCTAGAGACTGTGCTGGTGAAATCATGCTGGAGTCAATCGTATATGTAAGTATCCTTTGCGGTTGTTTGCCAGTTGAATAGGCAGCCGAGACATGTCCAGAATGAAACGGATACCTGCAAAATTTGCGTCAGCAAACGATGCGCCCCAGCATGTACTCTTTGTTGAGGCAGACGTGTTGCCAACATCACGCAAACAATGCCAAATCGCAGCAGATGACAGTTGCACCCTCGAAGCCTGAGAGGGTAACTGATCACTTTCAGCATATCATTCCACAATATGTACATATGAACACGATGGGTAGTGGTGTCCTATTGTAGCATTCCCGCTCCTCAAAACGCCAGAACACGTATGCCGCTTCCGTCCAAGCCTCCTTCCTCTACTTCCTGTACCACATTCTTGTAATCTTGGTATGCCTCATCTTCTTTTGCAGCTGGAAAATGCCATACATGAGCGCCTCACTTGTGGGTGGGCAGCCTGGCACGTAAATATCCACTGGCACAATTCGGTCACACCCTCTCGTCACTGAGTATGAGTAGTGGTAGTATCCGCCTCCGTTCGCGCATGAGCCCATGGAGATGACCCATCGAGGGTCTGGCATTTGGTCGTAGACTTGTCGCAGCGCGGGGGCCATTTTGTTTGTAAGTGTGCCTGCCACAATCATGACATCTGATTGACGTGGAGAAGCACGGAAAATGATACCGAGGCGATCCTGGTCGTATCGTGGCGTGGAAAGGTGCATCATCTCGACGGCGCAGCAGGCGAGTCCGAAAGTCAATGGCCAGAGCGAGCCTTGACGCGCCCAGTTGGCGATGGAATCGAGGGTAGTGCTGTATCCTCCTGTCAGTTGTGTCCTCTGCCCCCATCTTTCGGTCCTATCTCATGCTTACAGTGCGTATTGTACCGCGCTCTTGTTCCCCTCTTGACTAGCCAGAGGCACCTCCTGGTCCATCTTCTTGCTCAATGCCTTCATGCTCGGTGGCGGGCCTGGATTGCCCTTGACATTCCCTGCGCCATATCCTCGAACAGGCGCGACCTCCTGTGCTGGCTTTTTCGTAGACTGCGATATCGAGGCGGCGGCGACCTTGAACGGTGTGACTGCGGCCATGGGCTTGGCTGGAGGAGCTGTCAGTAAATTTGCCCGGACGGCCGGGCGGAGGCATTGAAGGCGTACCGCGCAGCGCCAATGCTGCCTGTCGCGACGTCGCAAGCATGTTGACCGGTTCAAGAAGGGAATGGAGTGGAGTGAAGAGGAGAGGAAGACGACGGCCAGCAGAGGAATGAAGGGTGGTGTTGTGGCGATGAGGTCGAGGTCGCACCTTCCCAGTCCAAGCGTCATCAAATGTGTGGCTGCTGATTGGATGTTCACCCGGAGCATAGGTCGGCCATACTTTCCTCCGAAATGCCCAAGTCACTTTCACGACAACAAGCACGATACTCATTCGTTCGAAATCACGCGGCCGAATAAGTTCACATCGAGCCATTTCGAATACGATCAGCTTTCACACGTCACTCTACAGCTGAAGAAGTCCACATCTGAGAAGCCAGCACAAGTATAGAACATCACAGCATGGACCGCGCCCCATCCATTGCCGCCATTGGCATAATCGGCCGGAGCAACAATCCCCTGCACATTGCTCTTTTCTCAGCAACCGGCTCAACAGACTCGCAATATGCCGCAGAGCGAGATCAACTCGAATACCACATGATGCTCAACTCCTGCCTGGACATTTTCGAAGCACGCATACCTTCTAAGACAATCGGCCACGACTTCGGCCTTCTCCACGCACTAGACGAGCGGATAGCTATGTATGGCTGGCTACTAAACACTGGTATCAAGCTCGTGATTGTTGTAGACATGGAAGGTCGGCAGGCGAGAAGTCCGGAGGAGGCAAAGTTGGGTGTGTTGGGGTTGAAGAATAGTGATCTCACTCCAGTAAGTACAATGGTGCGAAGATCATGATATTTGAGCTTATATTACTTCGCAGGCCTTTCAGGCTCTACAGACGGCTTATGTTAACTTGCTGCGAAATCCCTTTTACGTGCCTGATGACCACGATCCCAAGACAGCAAGGCAGAAAGGGAATATGCAAATCGAGAGTCCGCGTTTCGTCAAAGAAGTCGACAGAATTGGGAAGGTGTGGTTCCCAGGAACGACTGCGATCTGAGTGCTGTGGATGCCCTCAACGCCTCTTCCTCTAATGAGCTGGCCCGAGTAGATTGCGTTCCAGGGCAGACCGGAACCAGCAGAGAGCTTTGAAACTAGATCTTTCAAATGCTGCCTTTTACGGCACTGTCAGGCCTCGGGACCAATCTAGTGGAGATGCCATTTGTGCAGAAGCACAGTCCTGCCGGATTTCTGGAGGCGGAGTCTCTTCTAACTGACATATTCGCCCGCCACCGCTTCCTCTACAACGGCATGCTTAATCAATGGTACCTCGGAGAGCTTCGCAGCGCGCTGCGCTCCATCTCTAGCCTCGCACAGGCGTGTAGAGAGGTGTGAAATGCGCTTTCCAGTCTGCAGAACCCGAGTCTCGGATCCTTCACCCGGCCACTGATCTTGTTTTGAATACGCATTGCGTATGGACAAGTATGGGACGTGCTCCAGCCGGGCTCCCGGCGTGCTCGCGATGCGGTATCTCACGTCCTTAACAGTTTCTGCGGCACGAATACCTTGTTGGCGAGAGGAGTCGATCGTCATTATGGAGAATACGCTGCCAGGCAGGTCATTATCGATCTGGACAAGGACTCTGTCAGTGGGCGGAAAGGTGGCTCCAGGATATGGCTCATAGTGCAAGCAAGATTGTGATGCGCATACTTTTAGACAGAAATACTTCTGTCAGTGGTGCCATACTCCACGCAAATCTGCTAAGAATCGATGACGCGGTCGAATACATTAAAGAAAGTCTGCATTCACCACAACCATGGCGTTCTATCGACGAAGTAAAGCCAAGAGGTTGCGCAGCACTCTTACGAATGTATAGCAGCTGACTCATTCGGTCTTTATTAGTCACTCGCGGTGAACAGAGCCGACTCTTAGGCAGTCCCTTTCACCCTTGGCAAAACAATCTCTTGTCAAAGCTATAAATTTGCTTCGTCCAAGAAACATTACCCGCACTGGCGAAACCAACGGTGCCCGCCAGACAACACTCGAACAATCATGTCGCACATCCTCCCAGCCAGCGAAGTGGGTCACATCATGCTTCAGTCCCAACCGATGCCCTCCAACAGCGACCCAAATGACCTTGCCGAGCAGCCCCGACTCGATGTCCCGCAATCAGCCCGCGAACGAACTTTAGCTGTGGTTGAACTCCTCGAAAAGATTCTCAAGCAGCTCGAGCCTCTCCAAATCGTCCGGGCACAAAGAGTCTGCGCGCACTGGCACAGCGTTGTCGCAGGCTCCTCTCTTCTCAAGAAGCGCGCATTCCTCGTTACCGACGACCAATTGCCCGGCCTTGTACTCAAAGAGGGATGCCATCAGCTACATGATAGTAGTCCGCAGGGTGCATTCTTCGGCCCCGTCGATCTAGCCAACAACGAGCTTGCGTGGATGCTCCGGCTTGGACCCGACTGCCTCACGTACAGCAAAGAATGCATGTACCTGGAAGGAATGTACAACAGATCTTTACTGCACATTAAACCATGGCCAGCTCGCAGTCTCAATCAATACAAGATTGCTGGCTTGATTGGACCATTCCATCGCTGGATACATCTCGATCCGAACTTTGTCAAAAGATGTCTGTATCAGCCCGCGCAGCCGAAAGGAGGATTCCAAGACATGCTGCTATGCCAGCCCGCTCCCTTTTCGGCTGATGTTCTCGTCGAGTTCCGACACGCGACTGGGAATGAGCACACATGGTCCCATACAGTTCGCCGTGCCGGCGGCGTTCGATTTCGCGATGTCGTGAATTCTTTACGCGTGAGAATTCGTAGGATGAAGAAGACTGAGGCACGGCACATTCACACGGTCTCTGTCGAGCTCGTTGCCGCTGACCGTGTCATCGTCTTCGCTCCGGAAGAGATTGAGGAGAAGCGTGGTTCTGGCATGGCGGATGGTGGAGTTTGCAAGAGGACAAATCGGACAGCACAGTATCGAGCAACAGCACGGGGTCGAGCAGCAGCGGAGAGTCGAAGAGCAGCACAGAGTCGAACAACAGAACAGAGTCGAGCACGTGGGCTGAGCAGTGGACTTGGGATCATCAAATGTCAGCTTTTTTGAGGCTCTCAGGCGGAGCGTCTGCACTTGAGCAATCGATCAGGTTATACACGGTCGATCACCGAAATCGAAGGAATGCATAGAGTAAATGGTGGCTGCTTCGAGCGGCAGAGCCCGCTGGAGTCTGGGCACAGTGGTCGAAAGAGCCAGCCATTGCGACAAAGGGTCTTCCAAAGTAGCCAGATTGAGTTGTTGTGAAGCTGCGCCGATGTTTATCTAATTTACAAAAGCGCCTGAAACCCTATGCTGTGTCGATTGTTGTGGTCTTGAGGCCAAGGCCATGGCTAGATGCTCCCAATGTCTCCACACTAATAATTGCCAGGAGCAGAGAAGCCGCCAGCTCCAGCACCGACACCAGCTCGTGCATTGCCCCCCATGAGTCCGTTAGCAAGCCCCATGACACTGCCAGCAGCCTGGCCAACAGCATCCTGAGCAACATCGAGAGCGGCCGAAGGTGCATTGGCGATGTTACCCACAAATGGGAGACCTGCAATCTGGACATTGTTACCGCCATGACCTTGACCTTGAGCGTGAGCATCCGCGTTAGCGAAGCCATTTGCGCCGACACCGCCATAGCCATCAGCGTTGGTCCAGGCATTAGCATCAGCATTGGCCCCAGCATTGGCGGAGCCGCCCTGGCGTTTCTGGAGAGGAAGTAGGCCTCCGCCCAAGCCCTTCACCATATCCAATGGATTGCCGAGACCACCGATACCGCCACCATTGCCTCCGCCGAGTCCGATTCCGCCGATACCTCCACCATTGCCGCCTCCAAGGCCGCCGAGTGGCGAAGCGAGGTTTCCTATCAAAGGAAGACCAAGACCACCATTGCCGCTACCTTGCTGAGGGTAAGGAGCCGGGGCCGGGGCGGCGTTCTGCGCCGGGTTGAAGTTCTGCGGCTGAGCAGCTGCGTTCCATTGGGCATTCTGAGGCGTATAACCTTGAGGGTTATTCTAAATGTCGATGTTAGCACGATCGAAACAGCATCGCGAAGGCATCGATGAGCTTACCTGCGCAACAGGAGCGGCCACGACGCCGGCGGCGAGGCCAGAGAGAGCAAAGGCTGCAGTTCCGAACTTCATGATGTCGATGTTTGCGTAAAAAGTTGTTCGAAGAATGTAATGCTTGAAATGAATGTGTTTTTGGTAAAGACTGGACCTGCCAAAGGAATGCTGCTGTGGATGCTGAATGTTCTGTCGTCCTAATGCAGGTGAACAGCCGGTATTTGTATCGAAAGCATGACTGAGCACATCGTGCTATCCATCGTGAGCGAACGGAACGAGCAGCTACCTTACAATCAAACTTCCCGCACTATTCAGCGTGCCGCAGCTGGTGATACATTGCCTTCAGGCAATAGCTATTCGGGAATTTTGCGGTAAGCGAACGAGTGAAGGAGGAACGTACCCGTCCAGGTGGTGGGTGGTGACGACCCTGCGTGACTGCAGCCGTCACGTTAAGATTCGGTTTCATGACTTACACACGAAACTCAAAGCCAGTTTTGCCGTTTCCTACCATTCCGCATTTTGTTTCACGTGGTTAGCGAATCTGACAGCTGCATAAAGCACCTCGCCAAGAAAGCGAATCTCTCTTGAAACTGTTCACGTCTGATGTGTTTGCAGTCTTCCAATGGGTAAATTGGTCACACTACGTGATTTCTTTTCAGACGCGGTGTTGTGGAGCATCGGGCTAACGCGCGAACAGCCAAGTCTTGCGGTGCAGAGCGTCTCTACGGCGGGCGAGCCATTTTGGTAATTAGTAGCTGAACTTGAACCCTCCATTCGCACAAACGACAGAGCCTGTGCACCAAGCACTATCAGGAGTACAGAGCATCGCCACCACTGTGTGAATATGAGCCAAGATACAAGCCTGAGCAAACCCGACGTGGACTTACCTCCAGCGATTTCATAGTCGTAAGCCTAAGTCGAATACGTCAGCAGAAGTAGTCTCTGGCTTGTCAATCGCCACGACTTACCGGTCTGCCTCCAGCAAGTTCGGCATTGTCAACAAGATCCTTGCGATCGATGTCAGGCCGGATTGCTGCAAGAGGGGTATTGCGCGTCCAGCCAGCCATCTTTCCTTGGAATTCTGGTGTCGTTCCGGCGTACATATCGGTAGCGACTGGCCCCGGATTCACGGCGTTGACAGTCGCCCGCTCGCTGAGTTCTCTGGCCCAAGTTCTCGTCATGGCTTCCAGTGCCGCCTTTGTTCCGCCGTACATTCCATCTCCGTTGAAGCCAAGACTGGAGCTTACACTGCTCAAGTTTACGATCCTTCCACTGCGATCGTGAGGCAAATATTGCACTGCTGCCTTAATCAGGAGAAGCGGTCCTCTGACGTTGACGTGATATAAGCGGTCGAACTCTTCCGGGGTGCAGTCTTCGATATCCGTCTTGCTAGCCACACCTGCATTGTTGATGATGATATCGATTTGGAATTTCCCGCTCTTTGGATGAGCGAAGTTGTTCTTGGCGATATTAATGATATGCGCTGGACCATTGACATTACCCATGTCTGCCTGAACAGGCAGAGTTTGAATGCCATGCTCCTCCTGAAGGTGCTTGGCAAGTTCTTCAGTCTTTGCAGCGCTCTTATCAGAGGTGTAGTTCATGACAAGGCTGGCACCTTTGGCTGCCAGGTTCTCGCATATTGCTGCACCAATTCCTCGTGAAGCTCCAGTAACAATGGCAATCTTGCCTTCAAGAACTCTCCAGCTGCCACCTTGGATGTTGGTGGTAGACACACCTCTTGCAGTGCTTGGACGAGACATTTTGAACAGTCGACAATAAGTGCTAGCTAGAAGTGCTTGGAAGGTGTGAGCAAGAGGTGTTTGTTGATATGACGAGTGGTGGGTCCTTCATTCGGAACATTTTGCGCCGAGTTTATGGCCTGAGGCATTCATGAACGAGCCACCGGTTCAGTCTGGAGCTGGAGAGTGTATAAATGAGTATTATTTAGCGTCTGAGCCAATGTGCAAGTCTCAAATAGCGCCTGGCCTCTAATGAAGTACCTCAGCGCTGAGAGAAGGCTCTGTCAGAGTACAGCGGCCCACGGGACGAATAAGGCGGAACTCCGCTCGACCTTGCGTGATAATGTGAAGAAGGTGGGCCTGCTCCCCGAACACCACGAATTTGTGACACTTGCGGATCCCAGCTTCGCTGGCTCATCGAGGCAGGTGGCAATGTGACTCTGCCACCACGCGGGTTCTGCGAAGGGTGTGCTTGCATGCGGGAGGACGGCGGTGCTGGTGCACGCGGAGCAGCTCGAGCTGGCCACAGAGAGCTTGGCCTATATTCCATGCCACGACGTGAAGCTGCAGGAGCATCGCGATAGGGCGCAACTCCATTTCGATGGATAATTCCATCAGCAGGGGTCGCATCGTAATGAGCGTCACTCCAAGTGTCTTCGCGTCTTTCGTCAATGCCTCGTGGTGGCAGCATCAGACCTTGAGAGGCAGACATTTCTCGATTCGTTGCTTGATCATAGTGAGCTGGCCGAGGCTCTCTTCGAGAAACTGAAGGCGGCTTCGAAGCAGACTCCGGCTCGTGCGCGTTGCCGCTTTTGAAGAAGGGACTGAGCACCGAAGCGCCCGGCTGCGCTGCAATGTGACGCCGCTGAGCCAAATTCTGTTGAATGGCAGGCTGCATAGGAGGCTTGCGTGAATCTGACCGTTGGCTACGTGCGGCCAGATGTAGTGGTGGGTGAGCTTGGGATGCAGCTTGAGCAAGGGGCTCAGAATACTCGCTGGGCGCGGCGTATGGCGAGTCCTGATGTGCAATGTCGAGCCTCTGCTCGCCGGCTGCCGAACCTCTATACGTGATACGCTCTGATGGTGCTGGGTAGTACTGTGCAGAGCCGTGCGGTGAGTAAGAGCTAGCTGCAGCTTGGCCCCTTCTTTGGGTTTGTACGGCGTGCGCCTGTGAGTATGGCAGCTGGGTGGGCTCCACGGCTTGTTCCCTGGGCCGCTCATAGAATGCATTGTAGGACACTCTCGGCTGCACTCTGTCATTCAGATTCATGGCATGCAAATCAGGCAGCGAGTGCAGTTGCTCTGATCCCGTCGCATGGTCATCATATCGGCTAGCACTGATTTCGTCGTACCCGTGCTGGGGAGGCAGCTGTTTTCGTTGACGTGCTCTTTCAGGTAAATCTCTCACCCGAGGTCGAATCATGGTCAGGCTGTGCTTCTTCGATGCTTCAGGCTCCGATTGCTGAGATCCTCTTGGAGGTAGCAGCTGTGGAGGTGGCAATGGTGGAGGCGGCATGGTTCGGTGGTCATCCTGTGCGAGCTCCTGTTCGATCTGCTCATCATCTGGATAAGCCTCGTAGTCTGCACGCTTGCGCTTTGACGACGAAGTGCGATGTTGCTCGTCGACTGCTGGTGTTAGCAAATCTTAACCCTCACCGCGCTCCGGGGACATACCTAGCGTGGTGGAGGAATCAACTGGTCGTGCCACAGCAGCCCGAGCATTTGACGGAGCAGCAATATCTTCGAGGCCATAGGTCTTCCTCTCGATGTGATAACCGAGCCTTGGCAGCTCCTGACGCATCGTCTGGATATCGCTGCTTTTGTGAGTTGTGCCGGGTGTGCGTGTGGAAGTAGACTCACCGAGCCATTTCTCCAACAGCACCCATGTAGTGTCGGATTTGATCTTTGCGGGCCTCCCAGCCTTGCAATTTCCTTTCCACTTCTTGATTGCGTTTCTGCAGGGCTTCGTAGTCGGCTTGCAACTTGCGATGGTGCTTGCGCTCTTTGTGCAAAGTGCTCTCCAAAGTGCGACGCTTGCGATCGGCAGACTTCCAGCGTTTTGTGACCTCCTGGGAATACGTTTTCATTCGACTATACTGGAACTGCCGCACAATCAGCGCTGCATACAGTCATGAACGGGCTTGACTCACGCGAAGAGCCTCCACGCCAGGGTCGTCCCCGTCCAGTGAGACTGGAGGGCATTTGACATAGTCACTCGGTATCGCAGGGTCGAGTTTGTCTTCGGTCAAGCCGCGAATACCGTAAAGATTGCGAACTTCATGATTGTTGCTCGCTCGAACGCAGACTGGACAGATGGCCTGTGGATGTTGATCACTCGCATGGAACGGGACGCCTGCGCTGTCAGCTCCCCGATCCAATGCCGTTCACATCAAGTGAGGCTTACCGCCGCCCTCCAGATGGCGTCCGCAGAACACATGCACGCAATTTGCGATCCAGAGCCTCGTGCCCATGCCATCATCAGTGTCTGAGTGCGAATGCGGATTGTCGCCATTGGCAGGATACAGGTCGGAGACGGTCGCCTGACAGACACCGCAGCTGAAAATGATCTCTTCGAGGGGCGGGACCGGGCGTTCGCTCTCGTCGCTGCTGACGCGCGCCGGCGCCATTGGATATAGTAGGTATCGTGTAGCATGCAGTGTGTGGTATTTGGGAAGATGAGGATGGAGTTGAAGTGTCGTGTGGACGCGTCTCGCGTGTCTTGAGGGAGGAAGTCGCGACTTCCGAGCCTACCTCCCGTCACTCACCTCGAACACAAAGATATGAGTTTGAACAATACATGGGAAAGGTATGTACGTCTACACTTCTGCTGCACCTCGAATACATTCCTGCGACACCTAGACGAAGGTTCTGCACGGGTAGCTGTTGCCATGTTAGCGTCTGGCCCGATGATCAAGGACTCTTCGCAGTACTTACTCTGGGCCGTATGTCTGCTCTTCCTCCTTGCGGAGAGAGTAGGCGCCGCTTGTATTGTGCGTTCCCAGATGCCTGCTTGTGGGAAGCGGTGGCAGTCCATCTGGCCCGAGCACACTTTGGAACACCTGCTTGTTCTTCTCAAAATATGTGCTCAATCCTTTCTCGCCTTCCTCCTTGACCTCCACCAATTGTGTCTTGCCCGCATCTCCAATCTTCAGCGTGTCCTTTGGCGCCGCAGCCGAGCCTACGCTCAACAGTCCCACCACGTCCGACTGTGTCACGGTGGACAGCCTAGGGTATGACCTCCGCACATCGCGCTTCCAGTATGGGTTCTCGGCGAGATCAGCGGCGGGCACGGTCACAGGGTCGATGTATTCTGTAGGATCGTTTCCGCCCGGGGGTGGGTTGCGGAAGTGTGGGTTAAGAGGAACACCGCTCGATCGGCCAGGGTCGAGGGCGAAGAACTTGTGTATCCGTCCCCATATGCCCTGGGGTTGGACGGTGTATTTCTGTTGGCCGGTTAGTGCTGGCGCCGTGGTCTGGGAGGGCGTGCAGAGCGCACATTGAGCTGCGTTGCCTTCGCCGCCTTCGATATGGCGTTCTTGGGCACTGCGGTCGCCATTGCGGAGCGGTGGTTGCGAAGGGAGCGGAGATGTCGTCGACGGTGTTGCTGGCAGCGAGGTCACCTCAATGGCAAGCTGCGTGATTGGTGGTGGTCTGCGAGTCTGAGTCTGCGTCTGGGCTGCTGAGACAAGCCACGGCTGCACTTGCTGCCGACCGTCGCACTACAGACAACTCCACCTCGAAGCGAACCACGTTCTCTGCAGCCTTACGGGCCTTCTGATTATCCGGACTGCAATAGAGCTCCTTTGGCTCCTTGGGGCGGAAGTTTGAACATACACCACTGTCTATGTTCTTCCGCGCCGAAATCGACATGACTTCGACCACGCGACGATGCCAGCTGATGTGGCAGCCGGCAAGCCTTTCCGAAACGACGCCAGTCCACCTTCCCCGTGGCCTGCTATCCCTCCGTCCTCCTTGAACCTCACTCGTCCTCCAACAACAGCGACCGCGAATCTGGATGAATCTATCGAGCTAGGCGACATGCGCCACGACCACATCGACGCGGATGCGAACCAGCCGCTCATATCAGGTCCAGGAGATGCGCCGCATCGTACCGATTCACGACAACCAGTCCAGGTCACCCTCCGCAATGCAGGTCCGGTGATACGGTTCCTCACCCTGTCCGCCGGCATATCTGGACTTCTTTTTGGCTTCGATACGGGCGTCATCAGTTCTACATTGGTCTCAATCGGCACGGATCTCTCCAATCGGCCTTTGACGACAACGGACAAGAGTGTTGTCACCGCCATCACCTCCCTCTTCGCACTGCTTTCAGCACCGAGCACGGGCTTCTTTGCAGATCGATATGGCAGAAAGTCCGTCATCCTGGTCCCAGCGATGTTGTTCGCACTCGGCGCTGTGATTCAGGCCCTGGCTACCTATGTCTGGATCATGGCCGCAGGAAGGGCACTTGTTGGTGCTGCGGTGGGCGTCGCATCTGGTGCGGTTCCTTTATACATCACCGAGCTGGCACCTGCCGAACTGCGTGGACGGCTGGTTACTATACAATCGCTCTTCATTACTGGTGGCCAAGTCGTTGCATATTTGATCGGATGGGGATTCGCAGCATTTCCCCATGGCTGGCGGTACATGGTCGGCGTTGGCGCAGTGCCAGCTTTGCTGCAACTTGTTCTGCTATTCTGGATGCCGGAAACACCAAGATGGCTTTTGCAGACAGGCGAAGATCACCGAGCACGCCAAGTGCTGCAAGATGTATATGCTACATTGCCAGCATCAGACAGAGATATTGTCGTACAGCACGTACTGACGAGTATCCAAGCAGAAATTCAGGCAGAGGACAAAGCTATGCAGGGCTTCAGCACGAGCAGTAACGACAGCAACAGATTCCGCGATGTGACAAATGAACTCATCACGGTACCTGCAAATCGTCGGGCCCTGATTATAGCTTGCATGCTCCAAGCTCTGCAGCAACTCTGTGGATTCAACTCATTAATGTACTTTAGCGCGACAATCTTTGCCATGGTCGGATTCACGTCTCCGATTGGCACTTCTTTGTCGGTAGCATTGACCAACTTCATCTTCACAATCGTGGCCTTCGCTTTTATCGACACTGTAGGACGGCGCAAAATTCTACTATGGACGATCCCCTTCATGGTCCTCGGTCTAGTGGCTTGCAGTTTCTCGTTCGAATTCATTCCCACAAACGATTCGGAAACAGCAGTCGCTGCGCAAACGGGAAGCGCATCCTGGTCGATCGTCCTTCTCTTCAGTCTGATCGGTTACGTTGCAGCGTATGCTACCGGGCTGGGCGTTGTGCCTTGGCAACAATCGGAGCTCTTTCCTCTACGCGTGCGCTCTGTGGGGTCTGGTGCTAGCACTGCTGTCAACTGGAGCTCAAACTTCATCATCGGAATGACATTCCTGCCCATGATGAACTTCCTGGGACCCAGTATCACTTTTGCGTCCTACGCTATGATCTGTGCTTTCGGTTGGGTTATGATTTGGAAGATCTACCCCGAGACGGCTGGCCTAGAGCTGGAAGGCATAAGCGAGCTCTTGCAGGACGGCTGGGGAGTGGAAGATAGCATGAGTGGCTTTCGAGAGCGAAGACGACTTGATCTTGGGCGTGAACGCGTTGACCATTCGTAGATACAACATTGAACTCGCCGAAACGGCCGCGGAGTCTTCTGCGCGAAAACGGACCTATCTCCAACACACGTGTCGCCCTAACATCGCGCTCTTCACGCAGCCGACACAATCTTTGGCGACAAGTGTCATGGATAGCTTCCTCGTGCATGAGCTGAGCACAAAGATGATGCTCAAGCTAGGATTTGCGATAACTGGCGAAGCGCGACTGCCCAATAGTCGAAAGGTTTGGTCAGCGAAAGTGTAGGGATTCGGATCCTGCGCGCATGCGGCCCGTTCACTTCTGATGAATACCATATACTGCAGCGCGCCGCCTGCCAAAGCGTAAGCATTGCGTCTGGACACACTGTTCTGGAAAATGGCCGCTTTGAATACTCTCATTGGCCTCACAGTTGCAGTTGGCTGTACCGTCCTATATTTCATCCTAGGCAACAAGAAGAAACCAGGACTGCCTCCAGGTCCTAAAGGCCTACCTCTTCTGGGGAATCTCCGCGACTTGCCAAAGCCTGGGGAGCGTGAATATGAGGTCTGGACTAAACACAAGGAGCTTTATGGCCCAATTAGCTCTCTGCGCATCCTTGGGCAGACAATCATTGTCATCAATTCAGCAGATTTGGCTATGGAACTTCTTGACAAACGGGCTACTGTGAGCTATTCACGCCCATCCATGGTGTTCGCGGGCGAAATGTGCGCATGGAACAAGATCATGATGTTCCAAGCTCCTCGCAGACTTCGCGCCTACCGAAGACATTTTCACAATATCATTGGATCGCAGAGCTCTCTGGTAAATTTTGTGCCGCTTCTGGAAACAGAGGTGAAAAGGTTTCTTGTGAGAGTGCTCGAGAACCCGGGTGATCTGTTGCAGCATGTCAGAACTGAAGCTGGTGCCATTATTCTGAAGGTGACATATGGTTATGATATCGAGCCGCACAAGCAAGATCCTCTCATCAAGCTTGCTGAAGATGCCATGGATCAGTTCTCTCACGCTGCTGCACCGGGAGCTTGGATCGTGGACTTAATACCTGCCAGTAAGATGCGACAAACCACACTAAAGTGCGACGCTGACAATCTTGTAGTCAAGTGCCTACCAGACTGGGTGCCCGGATCAGGTTTCAAGCGAACGGCTCGTGTCTGGCAAAAGACGTTTCTCAAGCTAGGCAATGTGCCGATGAAATTTGCGCAGCGACAGATGAAAGCAGAGCATCGCGAACCTTCCTTTGTGTCCAGCGTGTACGAGAAGTCCGATGGGCGTATGACTGCCGAAGAAGAAGATATCGCCACATGGTCTGCCGCCTCAATGTATGCTGGCGGAGCTGATACCGTAAGTGGAGCCACATACTGCCCATCTGGCGCCATCTGACGAAAGCACATTTTAGTCGGTCTCCTCCATGCAACTCTTCTTCCTCGCAATGAGTATTCATACGGAGATTCAACGCAAAGCACAAGCCGAGATCGACGAAATTATCGGCAGTGACAGACTTCCTACTCTTGCCGATCGTGCACGTCTACCATACGTCTCGGCTCTCGTTTCTGAAGTTTTACGCTGGCACGTTATAGCACCTCTCGGCCTTCCACACGTCACGACAGCGGAGTCTACTATCGGCGGGTACCGCATACCCGACAGCTCTATCATCATTCCCAATATTTGGTTGTTTGCCCACGACCCAGAGACATATAAGCAACCTATTACCTTCCGTCCCGAACGCTTCCTCGGCGACTCTCCTGAGCGAGACCCGAGGGACTTTGTCTTTGGATTCGGTAGGAGGATCTGTCCCGGAAGAGCCTTGGCTGATTCGAGCGTCTGGTTGACTGTTGCGATGAGTTTGGCTACGTTGGTGATTGAGAAAGGCGTGGATGAGAAAGGAAAAGTGATTGAGCCGGAAGTGAAGTTCACGCCTGGAGTCATCAGCCATCCTGTACCGTTCAAGACGAGCATTCGAGCGAGGAGTCAAAAGTATGCAGAGCTGGTTAAGGAAGTGGAGAAGACGCATCCTTGGGTCGAGGGTATGAGTGAGAAACTTGAAGGGCTGGATGAGTGAGGCCCTCCATCGAAATTTTCATGTTGCAGGCTGGGAACGGCTGCCGTGTGTCTGGACTGCTAACCTCGTACTTGCTACATAAATTCTGCCGATACAGAGTAGACCGATGTCCGCTGCAAACCTCTCAGACCTTCTTGCGATCCCAATCGTACCCTCCGACAGTCTTGGTAAACACCAAATATGGTTCTTTACCCATTACACCTTCCTTTTGGGCCTTGTCCATCAAGACTTTGAAGTTTTCGGTTTTGGTGTGGTCGTCTGCGCCTTTGCGGCTCGTATATCTGCAATACTTTGTCAATCACTAACTCAGCGTGAAGCTGGCCTGCGTGATCAAATGGCAAAGGCAATGTTATATCAAAGGTCTGGCAAATACTCACGTCTCGAACATGTGCAACGCAGGCTCGTTGGATTCCAATTGTTCGGTCATGAGATAACGTGGAGTGTAGTCTTCTTTTTCGTGAACGGCGTTGATGTGGTCGGCCATCAACTCTTTGAGCTGGAACAAAGTCAACAAGATTTGACTCGGCAGTTGTTGAGCTCGTAAAAAGTTTGAGAACTGTTTTCGAGAATGGCCGTGGATACTTACACGCTCCAATTTACCTGGTGCAGGGTACAGGATGGCGAAGATGTGGGTTTCTTCGGGGTTCTGGAGGACGGATGACATGATTGTTGGATTTGATCGATTGTTATGAAGGCGTTGTATTCTGTTGTTGGAATGCTTGTTATATGACTGCAAATGTACATGTATGTGCGAGGAAGTGATGTTGTTGTTAGCCTCGGACAGAAGGAGCTCCTGTCGTGATGATCTTGAACTCTATTTCTCATGTCGTATGTGCAGCGCATAAAGAAGAAAAGAGGTCTAGAATCCTGATCTACCACAGCACAGTGGGGCACAGAGACGTGGTTGTGCCTTGTGCCAAGCCTCGAAGAAACTCAAGAGTGATGGTAATGCTGAGAGAGCATGTCACCAACATGTCTCACCTAGAGCGATTTCGCCATATGAGAATCCACTGTGAGTCGATCTGCGATTCTGATGTCTCTCGCTCCACAGTTCTTGCTATCAATGTTCCACAAGATGCGACATCTCCCAGTGAAGGAAAAACATCAAGGGGCAAATATGTTTTTGCAGACAGACAGGCCCGAAGGTCACCAGCGACTGATCCGAGTGTGAACTTTCTTCACCAGCGCCGTACTAGTGCCATCATGTCTCGCGAGGCTTCAGTCTGGGCGGAGACATGCCGGAGACTCTGCCGTTGCCAGAGATGCGATGTTCAAGAACCTGGGTGAGGAGAGGTTAATCAGATCGCTTGCAGGAACGTCGCATTTCCTAAGAATCCTCGTTCACGAGTCGCTCTCGAGCAGATGTCTTGTATGCCGGGAGCCGTGTGAGCTCGCTGCATTGGATTGAGACAGGGGCTGCAAGTCTGCTCTTTGTCTTTGAGCATGAGAGTCAGCGATGGGAGACAGACTCCGTAATACTTGAGAAGCGCTCTTTGCCCTCTGAAGCTGTAGCAACAACGACAAGAGTTAGCAGGAGCGACGGGACAGCAGAGTCAAGAGCCCGAGTGCGAGCATTCGACCGACCAGGTACTTTCAATCATGCCTGAGAACACCGTCCCAAGTCGTGCTTCACGTCATGAAGTGGGACATGACAATGAAGACAACGGCCAAGAGCAGGTGTACCAGACTGCAGAGGAAGAGCAGCGCTCGTCTCATCTGGGTCTTCGACAGACAGAAAATGGAAACAACACCACGCAGCGCGGTGCTTATCCAGCGCCTCATGTCCAGAACCAGCAGCAGGTCCCCACTGCTAACGAAGATATTCCTGGCGTCGCCAACATCCCGCAATTGAACAACAAAGGTGCCGACCAATCCCCGGAACTGCAGCATCTGGCGCACGCTTTCCAGCACGACTACGAGTGTTTACATGCAGCTGACCCGCTGAATGATGACATGCACGCTCGGTTGCAGGCCGTGGCCGAGACCGTTCGGCGAGAGGACGAGCAGGCTTGGGATGACTCGTGGGCTGTCGGCGTTGAGAGGGACCGAAGGAGGTCGCTGGCAAGGCTGATGAGACTGGAGGAGGACGCTCGTGTCGCGCGTGAAGTCTCTGATGCGTTTGATTACCAGCGAACAAAGCGCGAAAGTGGACAGTGACGAAAAGCAAGGCGCTTGTGAAGAGGCAGAACGGAACGAAAGTGGCAGGTGCAGGATGCCGAAAAAAGCCATGTAGCAGTCGCGGCTGCCATAAGTGCGTTTGTGGAAATGTCAGTAACGTATAGGGACATGGAGGCTAAACTGCCAATACTCGTACTTAGACTCGTCAATCTCAAGACATACCTTCTCACCAGCTCCACCTCACCACCCTCTTCTCTACGCCCTCGCCTCTCCAGCGAACGACATAATGAAAAAGATCATAAACAACAGCAACGCCAAACAGCAGCCCACGTCCCAAGAACACCCGCAAGCAGGCTGGTCCTTCCGTCCCCGCCGCTCAGTCAATAGTCCACTCATCCCAACCCAACGACCAGCAATCATACCTCCGAAGAGACGGCTGGTGGAAGTGAAGGGACTATGGCCAGCTCCGAAGAAGACAGGTCGCGCGCACGTCCCACAACATTGGAGATTGGAAGGATCTGTTCGAGGTGGTTGGCTGCTGCTGTGTTGTTGTGTGTGTGTTGATTGTGGGGAGAGAAAGATAAGGGTGCGTGGAAGAATTTATGATGTGTGTGATGTGGGGCTGAGGACAAAGCTTCTTGAGTCATGCACGATTAGTCACGGGGCGCAGCATGGGTGTCAAGTGAGTCATGTGAAGAGCAGGTATAAAGTGAGCGGTCGTTGAATACAGTCACCGCTTATCGAAAAGAGAGCAGAATGAGCCAGTCACAGTCGATTAATTGCGCAGCAGTCAATACAGTCATGAACAGAGGCGGAAGCCAGCACTTTCCCTCCTTCAAGCAGCCAAGCGGTTTCGATCCCTAAGCCTACTCTGCTGTGAGCCCTAACGAATGTGGGATCCTGAAGCTCTGTCCAGGATGAGATTTGTTCGAGACCACTCAGCTCCTGCCTTTCCCGAGTTACTAGTCTAGCACTTGTGCAAACCTTCACGGGGCAAGCGTTGACATCTCATTCGAGCTTACGAGCTCGGTCGTAGTGTATTCGAAGAAGTGCCAATGTGGGATTCTGGTCAGATGCAATGAGAGTGCATTATCCACTGTCCGCGTTCAAACAGCTTGGGCTCGATTGCGTTTCGTTTTGCCTTGCACTTGTTCTGCAGAATTTGTACATCAAGCATTATTGACCCTGTGGCCAGTTTAGTTGAGCACACCTAGAATAATGAGCGATCGGACAGTACGGGACATGAGCTGGAGCTACGTTACTGTATGCATTCGCCAAGTATCGCTCTTCGGCCTTGGGAAGTCTCCGTCGGCTTGCTAAGGCAATGATCGACATCGTGTGGACCGCCGATATTGTGACACTTTCACCATGGTCGTCCTTCGGAGTTAGGCCGAATGTCGTTGGCTTGTGCTCCTCCTGGATTCATGGACGGATTTAGTGCTGTGATGAGTGCGTCTGTTTGTGAGTAGGATTCGAGCTATGCGCCCGCTTCCAGCCAAGTGCGCCATTGACCGACGTATTCGTGCTTCATATAGGTGGATCGGCCGCCTGTCTTCAGTTGACCTGCGTTCTAGCAAGTGAAGCGAATTCAGAACGGCGCCCAACTCGAGATTACTCCAGCACGGCACTGTTCTCAGTTTTGATGAGAGTAGCCAGTCAGTCAAAGTGCTCAGAAAAGCATCGCTGCTGATCATCAATGGGAACATCGACTCCATCTTCGAAGACGGTGCTCAGCACAATATACCAGATGATTGCGAGATCATCGATGTCGCAGGCAAGATCGTATCCCCAGGCTTCGTCAATACCCGCTTTCACGCCTGGATGACGGCCTATCGCACAATGACGCCGGATATCACTTTTACGCACTACCTCGACTGGCTCGCTCCTGCTGGCGACACTGCTCGGAAAGCTTTCTCTGCTGAAGGCGTGTACTGGAGTGCTCTCGAAGGATTTCTCGAGGGCCTCAATGGAGGCGTTACCACAGTTCTGGACCACGACCACGCATGCTGGAGTTCGGAGGTGATGAAAAATGGCTATCGAGCTGCAGTCGACAGTGGAGCCCGAGTTTGGTGGTGCTCTGAACCGCAGAAGAATATAGATGGATCCGACGTGGATCAGCAATGGCATACACTGCAGACTATTGCCGCAGGTGACGAAAGTACCGATCTGGTGCCGCTTGGCATGTCCTATCAAGGGCTTGCCGGAGCCAAAGAGGAGGAGTTCGAGACTGTGAGGAAAATGGTCAAGTAAGTCGTCGCCAAATGATGTCTCCAAGCACCTATTGACCTTCAGCAGAGCAACGAACATGAAAGCCATCACGATTCATCACGTCGGCGGTCCTTGGCCAGCAATGCACAGCTCGCCAGAGTCGCTCGTGGAACATAACTTACCAAGCCTTGAGATACCCATTGTCTTGTCACACGCGGGATATCTGACTGACGCGGAGCGAAAGGTCCTGCGCGACCAGAACATACACATTTCCATCACGCCAGAGTCCGAGCTGCACTGTGGCCATGGACACCCGACTGCCCCTCTCGTATCGGATCAAGCTTCCTTGGGCGTGGATATAGCTTTCACATTTTCTGGAGACATCCTCACGCAAGCGCGTATCTGGCTGCAGAAAGTTCGTGATACCAGCTTCCAGAAGCACCTTCAAGAGACCGGACTGCTGCCACGGAGGACGCCGCTTTCAGCCGAGCAAGGCTTTCTTCTGGCGACTCGTCAAGGGGGCAAAGCACTCTGGCGCGATGACATCGGTGTGCTGAAAGTTGGTGCCAAAGCTGATATCGTGGTGTTCGATGGGAATTCGCCCAATATGCTGGGCTGGACAGACCCGGTGGCTGCTGTCATGCTTCATGCCAACGCGGGCGATATTCAGCATGTCCTCGTCGATGGCCAGTTCCGGAAGAGAGACTTCAAACTTGTCGATGGCAAGCATAAGTGGGAGGACGTCAAGAAGAACTTTCTCGAGGTGGCGGAGAAGGCGCAGCGCGTGGCTCTCGAGAATATGACCGAGATACCTGAGAAGCTGTGGGGATTCTTTCCCACTGGTGAGATTGAGGCGCTATCGACGATGAAGACGTGATGGCATACCCCGATTCTTGGGGTGGAACGCCGATGGCCTCGTGTCGTGCTCATCTGTTGTTGCTTACCCAACTCATAGCCTCTTGGTATCGTGCGGTGAGTGGTGAGCACGCGGCGTACGTATTCTGCCAAGAGACAACAGCATCTTCAGCACGTCGGCGGTATTGTCTCAACGTGGCATGCCGCGGCGAAAATGTCCAGATGACCTGTCGGCGCGCTGGGTGGTGGAGAAACGGTGATTATTAAGGGCAGCAAGGTTGAATTTCGGCCCGGAGTGCAGGCCCGGCTGGCCGTCGCGACACTGCGCCTCCACGACGACACCTGACACGTCGTCTTCTCCAGCAGCTTGATCTGCGTACAAATGGCTATCGCTACGCCTTGGCAGCCCTCGTTCCGGTGCTGTGGTGCAGAGGTAGTGTGCGCAGCCCTGCATGTCGCCTCCGCAAGCGCACCATTGACGACGTGATCCCAGGCCCGGAGGCCCATGGTCCGTTGGAAGCAACCGCACGCCATCGTGGGGCTGTCGCATAGCTCGATACGGCGCCTGTGGACTTCACTCGGAGAATTAGCCTGAACGCTTGGTGACCAGTATACTTATTGACTGTTGTCGCTGCTGACCAGATTTCCATTTACCAGCTTTCATTCTTTTCCCTCTTGTCCTTCCTCGTCTCCTTCTGGCAAAGCACAATGGCAGCCAAATATAAAGATTTCGACGTCCAGGACGTCTTATCGCAGCTGACCATCACTGAGAAGGTCTCGTTACTATCAGGAACCGACTTCTGGCATTTGGCCGGCGTTCCGCGGCTCGGGATACCAGCTATCAGAACCTCAGACGGGCCAAACGGTGTACGAGGCACAAAGTTCTTCAATGGTGTTCCAGCCGCTTGCCTGCCTTGCGGTACGATCGATGACCCCCTAATATGGAGTGAAGCACGGACTGACATATACAGGCACGGCCCTTGGAGCAACGTGGGACGTAGAACTGCTCAGAAAGAGTGGTGAGCTGATGGGGCGCGAGGCGATCGCTAAGGGCGCTTCAGTTCTGCTCGGTCCTACTGTAAACATGCAACGATCACCTCTAGGCGGTCGAGGATTCGAATCGTATTCTGAGGATCCAGTACTTGCCGGAAACCTCGCTGCAGCATCCGTGGCAGGCATCCAATCAACAGGCGTTGCCGCGACTCTCAAGCACTTTGTCGCCAACGATCTGGAGGACAAGCGAATGTCCAGCAACAGCATAGTCTCAGAGCGAGCGCTTCGAGAGGTCTATCTTATGCCTTTCCAGATCGCACAGAGGGACGCACAACCATGGGCATACATGACTTCATACAACCTCGTTAACGGAACACACGCTAGCGAAAACCCTAAGCTTTTGCAGCAAATTTTGCGCAACGAATGGGGCTTTGATGGTCTTGTTATGTCAGACTGGTTTGGCGTATACTCCACGACTGAGGCCATCAAGGCCGGCTTGGACTTGGAAATGCCAGGCCCCCCGTCTCTTCGAGGACCGCAAGTTGATCTGGCGTTGCGTTGCGGCAAGCTCTTAACTCACCACATCGATGCTAGAGTGACAGAGGTGCTCAAGCTGATCAAGAAGTTGCTGCCTTTGAACATCGAGGAAGGCGCAGAAGAGTCCAGCATCGACACACCGGAAACCGCTGCCCTTCTCAGACACGTCGCGGCCAACAGCTTGGTTCTCACTAAGAATGAGGAGAACGTGCTGCCTTTCAAGAAGGAAAAGACAACTGCTGTCATCGGGCCGAACGCCGCATTTGCTGCCTTTTCTGGGGGTGGCTCTGCATCACTCCTGCCCTACTACGCAGTAACGCCACTCGATGGGGTCAAATCTAAAGTGGCAGAAGCTCAGTACGCACTTGGCGCTTCAGCCTGGAAACGGCTACCACTCTTGTCTCGTGCTGCTAAGACCAAACATGGTCGATCCGGACTAATCATGAAAGTCTACCTCGAGCCTCCGAGCGGGAAAGAGAGGCAAGCTATTGACGAGCTTCTCATCAAGGACACCAACATCTTCCTGTTTGACTACAAGAACCCGCAACTAAACTCGCATCTGTTCTACTCCGACATCGACACAACCTTCACACCTGAAGACACAGCTGAGTATGAGTTCAGCTGCTCAGTGGCAGGAACCGCTCAAGTGTTTGTCAACGGCGAGCTCGTTATTGATAACAAGACCAAGCAAACACCAGGTGACTCATTCTTCGGCGTTGGTACACAGGAGGAGATCGGTACCATCAAGCTCGAAGCTGGCAAAGCCTATGATGTGCACGTGGAATTCGGCTCAATGCCTACTCTCACATACAAGAAAGAGGGAGTTACTGCATTCGGTGCAGGCGGTATTCGCATAGGTGTGCACCGCAAGCTTGACCCGAAGGTCGAGCTCCAACGCGCTGTCGATCTTGCAAAGAGCGTCGACCAAGTCGTGCTTGTCGCAGGTCTCAACTCGGACTGGGAATCGGAAGGATACGATCGAGCTCACATGGATCTGCCACCTGGATCCGACGAACTTATCGAAGCCGTTCTCGCCGCAAACCCTAACACCGCTGTCGTCGTTCAATCGGGTACACCAGTGACGATGCCATGGGCCGACAAGGCGAAGGCTTTGGTTCAAGCTTGGTACGGCGGCAATGAGATCGGTAATGCCGTTGCAGATGTGGTCTTTGGCGACGTGAACCCAAGCGGAAAGTTGAGCTTGAGCTTCCCGAAGCGCAACGAGGACAACCCGGCCTTCTTGAACTACGTCAGCGACGACAACAGAGTCTTCTACGGCGAGGACGTGTACGTTGGATACAAGTTCTACGAGAAGACGAAGAAGGAGGTCCTGTTCCCATTCGGTCATGGTTTGAGCTACACAACCTTCGAGCTCAGCAACCTACAAGTCGCGGATGCGGACGAGATCACCGTTTCTGTGTCTGTCTCAAATACTGGCAAGATTGCTGGTGCCGAGGTTGTTCAAGTATATGTCTCAGCAGAGTCACCTAGTATCAACAGGCCGAAGAAAGAGCTGAAGGGCTTCACAAAGGTCTTCCTTGAGCCTGGCCAGGTGAAGACTGCGGAGGTGAAGATTTCTAAGAAGTACGCTACCAGCTTCTACCACGAAGGCAAGGATGCCTGGCTATCGGAGAAGGGCAAGTACACAGTGCTGGTGGGCAACTCGAGCGCGAGTACACCACTTTCTGGGCAGATCGAGGTTGCGAAGGATTTGGTATGGAAGGGACTATAGACGGCTTGACATGACAATGCATGATGATAGATAATACCATTTATCTGAGCAACTTTGGATTGCTCTGGATTCCAGTCCAGCTGTCTCCAGTCCATCGGCATTCACAATTCCCAAACTCTGGAGTTGAATGTTGTCTCTCTTTTGGTAAGTGAAGAAAGTGGGTCTCAGACACGTGATGTCATCGGTTCAAACTTGATCCGCCCGACGCGTCCCAAAACAATCTTTGGCCAGACAACCGGCCGATCATTCACTTGCGAGAGCATACGACACTCTAGCGAATATAAGGACCACAGATTGCGCCCAAGTGTCCGCCGCTCACACAGATGACCACAATACGGAAGCTTTGCCAGAGCCGTGATCATGCTCTTCTCCCGCATACGCTGCCACTTTTGTGGCTCGAAACAACCATATCCCAAAGATGTCGTCGAGTTCCAGTGCTCCGGCTGCGAGGCTGTCAACTACCTGGACGGCAAGGGTAACATCATCGACACACCACAACGAGCTGCATCACCCCCGCCGCAGACCATGCCTGACAACAGGCCCTTCTTGTCCTTCACGAAACCACTTCCCGATGCACTCGAGCACCAGCAAAAGCAGGCCTTTTGCCGGACATGCACCCAGAATCAGCATCTGTACAACCGGATATTGGCGGAATATCTACCGGAAGACCTCGAGGAGAATAGCAGGGAATACAGAATGAAGATGAGAGCATTGCCCAAATACAAGGCGGAGTTGGAACAAAAGTACCCGCAGGTGTGCAAGAAATGCGCAGCAGATGCGCAGACTATGATCAATCGAGCGGATTATTATGCCATGTCGCAGAATGCTGCAAAGTTGGTGCAGGATACGAGAAGAAGAGGTGGTAAAGCCGCGACAAGGACACGGGACAGTACAGACAAGAAGATTATGCGAAACTTGCTACGGATGCTTGGGGTGCTACTGTTCCTTGGATATATGGCGCAGATTGCATTCCATGCTTATGGCATACTGCACACCCTTTTCGGAATCTCAACAGAAGAGACCAAGGTGAATGCTGTGCTCACTCCACATCTCCGCGAATGTGTCCAGCAGACAGTACGATTCGCCTTTGACAGCTCCTGCTATGGCGTCTTCAGTTCGCTGATACCAAAGGCACTCGCGCTCAGTACTGTTTTGCTGTGGTTCAATCCGAGCCTGAAACTCTGGTATCATCACACACAACGCATCGAGGCCATCGATGGCCAGCAAACGTACTTTTACATGCAGCTCATCATTCTACTGGTCAGGAGCTGGTCTTGGTATACGATGTCGTCCGGCTCGTCAGCTGCAAAGCTTGAAAGGGAGCAAATAATTGCGGTACATGGCTTCACAATTCTGTTCATGCTTGTCACGCAGGCAGTAGCGAATAGAAACATAAAAGCAGTACAATGGACCATGAAGGGCAAGATCATGCCCAAGCCCAGTGAGCGAGACATTCTTGGCGCAGTAGCAGGACCCGCACACGAGCATCACACACCGAAACCATCATCGAAGGATCCGTGGAAGTATCTCAGACGAGACGACACAACGCAACAATTTGACATCAACAGCCTGGCGCCCAAGGCGGAACAACCTGTGCTACGACCTACAACAAGGTATCTAGCCAGACAGCCTTCTCCGGAGTTTTCTGACTACGGCGACGGAGACTTTGACGCGATGGAAACGGATGACAGGCCAGTCATGCGTTCATCACAACGAATGCTAGACAGCAGGCCGAACCTCCAGCCCCGACATACATACTCGAATCAAGCAAATGCCGCTCCACTGGCTTTTGGCGACGTTCGGAATCAACTTTCAGGCGTTTCATCACAGATGGACCAGGCAGCAGAGCGATTAAGAGAAGAGCAAGCGCAAAAACTTCATTACCAGCCACAGCAGCGACAGAGCCCTTTCTACGGAAGCTTACCACCAGCACCGATGAGCATGGAAAGACGACTGCGCAATCCAGTCTTCCGTCCGGCTGTACCAGAGCAGGTACCGCTGAGCCAGCAGAAAGACTTCATGGCCCAGATGAGGCGAGGCGTAAAGCCAGTCACATTTCCGGAGAAAGGGACAAATTTTCAGCTCAAGCAGAGCAGCTGGGTGTTACCTGGTGATGTCAAGGAGACGGGGATAGAGGAAAGATTCAATACGTCCTTCAAACTGGACGATGAGCAGCCTGGTAATGGGAAGAAAGGGTTCTTTGGGAGTTTGTTCGGGTGATTCGACAGCGGCATTGCACAGAAGAGACTTTCTCGGCGGAATTTGTCATGCTCATGTTTGGGGAGGGAGTTTTGGATTTCAGAACGATGGAACGAGAGATACCCGGTCTGCATGGCGGCGCTTTTTCATTGATTTGTAGCGTTTGTTGAGCATCTTGCATAGCGCTGTGTACTTTAGAGAAATTGTGGGCAATGGCATGCAGGCACCGACCTGCTTTCTGATTCATCCGCTCTCCATGAGCTTGACTTGGCGCTTCTGGAATGGCGCAGATCTCGCAGCACAGAGTAGGGTTCGTTGCCCTGCAGGTCTGTGAAGTGCAGTGCTAGCGCTGACCAGCAGAGCACTCAACGAACGTCAGCGAACTCGCCTAGAGGATCTTGGACTTCGAGTGACTGACGCAAGATCAGCTGCGCTATTGACTTGGCAGGTCAATGGGCAGCTAGTCGCTAACAGCTATAAGAACCCGTCAGCAGCAAAGCCTGCTTGGTATCGGGGCCTTTCTGGCACGTCGCCGACCTCACGTCGTATATCTCGCATCGAACAGAAGCCTCGGCGCGCACGCGTCTTTGGGGACTCGCAAGACACATCTTCTTCTAGGCAAGCTATTCGGACCAAATCGCTAGCACGCATCTAGAGGAAGCGTCGAACTTCATCATGAGAATCTTCATACACTCTCAAAACGCACATCTCATCTGAATCTTGTCTTGGACGACGCATCACCACATGACATCGACAAACGATAGACATGGCGAGAGGGCGGGTAGACCTTGGTGATGATGTCTGCACTTGACGCGGATATTGGAGTTTCGCAGAGGCATTCGTTCATTACCCACCACTCTTTGGAGGCTCTCCTAAGTTTTGCTCGGATAGTGACTGTTCCTTGGCGCCGACACGGATCACTGTTATACCCGGAAACGCGACCATGGGGTGGATTGAACGTCCATCCGAAATGACCGCATATTCTTCATGTGGCACTTGAGTGATCGATACGAACGCGATTGGGCCCTAAGACAAGTTGAGGAGTAGCACGAGCGGCCGCACTGACGAAACCCTCGAACCCTTGGCGCCGGACCTGGCCACCCAGATCTCAGTGATCACGAAATCCATGCATGATGAATGAAGGTCATCGACATATTTGCATCCCCTGTGGTGAGCACACAAACTCTCGTGAATGCTGCTAAGATGCCGACGCATGGTCAAGGCTCTAATTCAGCTCTATACTCGTCGATCGGCGGCGTGCCGCCAAGTAAGAAATCGCCCAACTTGATATCCTACTAGTTTCATACCTCATTCGTCATCTACTCAACATGATGTGATTGGCGAAGTCCTATCAATAGCATGCAATTGATTCAGATATGTCGTTCGAAGACGCTGGAGCAGTACGTGTGTCCGTCAAAGCTTCGATGATGGATCCTGAGGACCGTGAAGACCGAAGATGGACGCTGCATCGTAAGTCTCTGGTAGTGCTGATTGACTGCTAGAACTATCTGGGTTCATAAACACGGCTGTGCAATGCTTCGCGGTTGTACGCATGCGTGTCGACTGCTCTGCCACATGCTAGAGTACTACGAAAACCGGGATCTCGACTCTCCATTGATGAGGCAGACGTATAAAAGTTCGGTTCTGTGTCCGTGGCAAGCCTCCATCTGCTCATCAACAAGCCGTGCCTCAGCTTAAACTCGAAAGATCGAACTGAACAATGACTACAACTACAAGCTACGAAGTCTTCCGCGAGTTAGTGACATCTCGAGCGTTCCAAATATGCAGCTTCTTGCTGCTTGTGTTTCTCTGTGCTCGATGGATGCACTCACGATTGTCACTCTTAAACACAATCGAAGGCGATGACAGAACAAAACGCAGCGCCAAAATCATTGCCTCGAGCGCATATGTTCACAATATCGTGGTCGTGGGACTCGTCTACGGTTCGTCTTCAACGAGGGCTTCGATCTTTGCAATCATTCATTAACTTCATTACAGCCGCCATAGAGAGTGACTTCATTGCGCCTCTGTTCGCATCTGAAAGCGAAGAACGAGTGTCCGCAACTACCTGGCAAGTTGCAATCGTGTCCACGATCTTGATCTTGGGCATAACTTCAACTTACCCTGTGCTGTTTGCTACCAATTTCTCGTATCTGAGTAAGCCGAAGGAACGAGACTGGAACAAACTCTACATTCTTGTAGTGACTAAAGGAACCAATAAGAACACTGTGGAACGATCGAGAGCGATGCGCCATTTGGAAACGCTGGACGACCGAATTCGCTTCGTTATCCTCACTGACGAGGGTTCCGGAGCGGACATCAAGCAAGAAGATGTTGGCGTCGCAATGATCCGCGTTCCTAAGTCATTCTCGCCGACAAAGGCAAAGCATAAAGCCCGAGCACTGGAATACTTTCGACTCAGAATGGAGCTCGGCGACAACGACTGGGTCTTACATTTGGACGAGGAGACGATTGTAGACACGCATTGCGTTCTTTCATGCATCTCGTTCATTGAGCGTGCTACTGAATACGATTGGGGCCAAGGCATCATCACGTACAACACAGTGAATTACTGGAAGAATCCTCTTCTGACCTTTGCCGAGATCTGTCGTGTAAGAGATGACCTTGGACGTTTCCAGTTCATGCAAAGCACGCTTCATATGCCATTGTGGGGTGCTCATGGCTCATTCTTCCTGGCCAGTGGCAAGATCGAGAACGCAGTCACATTCAATACCGAATGTATTACTGAGGACTTCTGGTTCGCCAACCGAGCATGGTGGGACCACGGCTACCGAGAAGGTCATATCCCAAGCGTAGCTCGAGAGCAGAGTAACTGGACAGTCATGGATCTACTGAAACAGAGAAGACGGTGGATTGCTGGTAACTGGAAAGTAGGCGTCTTCGGTAAATGTGGCGTTGGTGAGTAAAATCTTTACATGCACAAAAATTCTCCGCTGACACAGACGCAGTTGCGTGGTTCGTCTTAGGCTTCGAGCCTTTGCTTGCGACAGCTCTTCGGTTCTCTCTGGTTGCGATGCCCTACACTATTGCACTCATGATGAAAGTACACTTGCTGTTTAGCTTGTTCACTTATGCTTTCGCGACCTTCCTGTCCGACGTTGATGCTGGCGTGAACCCCTGGATGATAGCACTACATGTCCTATTGTCACCTGTGCTTGGATATGTAGCTCACGTACTGGGACTTATCGCGCTGATATACGCGGCTGTCCGACCTGTAGGGCCGAATCAGTTCGAGATAGTGAAGAAAGGTTAGCACAATCTTCGGCCATGTAAAACGCAGAAAATCGAACTCCGCAACGGGCTTCGACGCAGGAACAAGCATCGTGAGACTCACGCCCCGGTCGAGGTTGCTCAAAGTGAGCTCTGAGCGAGGCCAAGGGGAGCTCAATGTATCTCACTACCTATATCAGCAGTGCCTATTGGCTCTTCCAGTGAACACAGATGATCGGAATTCCATTTCCGACATGCTGCTGCCTCGAGCAATGTTCGGTGGAGGATTCTTGGAGGAACGAGATGCAAGTGCACCATCGTCCACTCGACGGTGCCTGTGCAACGCCTTCTCCTTCCCTTTCTTCGTACTGGGTCCCTTCCTTCTATCGCCTCGTACTGCACGCAGCTTCCCAATGCCCGCCAACTCCACATTGGACCAAGGCGCTGCAGACTTGCAACATGCCTCGCAGTACAGCATGAATGATGCTATATCAGCTTGGGGTAATCTTGTACATTACCTCTGGCTGTGCCCACTCATCCGTCTTCGAAGTGATCTGAGCTCGATGGCGCCAAGTTGGTCCTCACTGCATTGCCCTACAGAGAAGGGTGCTTCCCGGCGCTCGATCGCCTATGTCCAACCAAGTATCGTCTTGACTTCCCAGCATGTCCTATCATACTCGAATCCTGCATCTGGTCGAGATACATACGACGCAGCACGAGTAGGCCGGCGAAAAGGGCGAATGGAACGTCGGATGGCGCCGCGGGCATCATGCCGGCCTGTTAGTTTTACTCGTGCAGAAGAAAGGCCTTGATGGGGCTCAGAATGAGACACTAGTTGCAATCGTGAGAGATTTGTAAATACTACTCTTGCACACGTGGGCTGCAGATTGACTTCAAGTGACCAGACGAGACGACCGCAGGATAATCGAGAGGTTGAGCAGAACTGCGAGCAAGTGGGGGACCAGCAAGAGCGCGATCCAGGGCCTTGACGAGGGCGCTGATGCGAAGCACTCCTTGTTTCTGACTGACATATGTTTCCATCAGCACGTTCTTTGGGTCGAAGGTGTTCGTAAGCATTGACAACTGGGAAGACAACCTAGGGTTGGCAGATACGCTCACCATGCCAGTGAAATGGTTGCACCTCTCACACTACTCTCGTACTCTGCAACAAATGTACGGCAAGAAGCAGTGAAGGCGGCCTGAGCGTGGCGCGGTCGACGCGCATGACCGACAGCTTCGAGACCATCCATTGCGTACGCCAACGAGGCAGTGCTTCGCCGCACTGAAGCCGCTGATCGGGATCTAGACGACTGATCCCGTATACCCTCTCCCAGCTCTGTCGCGCCGAGCGACATCCCGAGTCGTCTCACACATTGTCCGATGAACAAGGTTTACGCATCTCCGATGTTGGGCACCATCGCAGGATCAGCATGCCTCGTGCTGCGAATGTCGATCTGGCCGTATTGGTTGATGTTGAGACGCTCCCAAACACTTTGTTTTGGTTCCACAACGATGGTAACTGTTTGAGTGGTGAATGAGGATGGTCCTGGTCGGTCGTACATTCGTGGCGTCTTGCGCGTCTCTGGCTCAAACCTCTAGGCGCATGGCGCAGAGCTCGCGTAGAAGGTCTGCGGCATGATTATTGTCGTTCAGGCAAGCACTGGGACGTTGCATTGCAATTAGTGTGTTGTGGCGCTTTCGTGTCCGTGATTTCGTTGCTCCTCACGTGACTATCACTGCGTGCCAAGCATCGTGAAGTGAAGTTTTCACTTCAACATTCACCACGCACAAATGTCAGAATTTGGCGCACCCCAGGCAGCAATAAGGGCCTCAGTGATCCTGCGCTCTCATTGGCCAGATTTTTTGTTGATTCTGAGCGGGCCGCAGCCCTCGCCGGCACTACAAGAAGGGCTTTTCTCCCCTACCAAACCTCTTCTTCTTTTCCCCAGCTCTCTTTGCCTTTTGGCTTAAGTCAGTCACAATTCCACCTCTTCAGCACATCGCACAACCGCTAACAGTTCAAAAGATCAAGTGTAGTGAGTTTGGCGCCACATCCCGAGTTCGACGACTGCTTGTTGACCACTACTCCCAGGTATCTGTTCTTTTCAGTTTAATCTCTGAAACGTCACTACGGTGACCTTCTAGATTATTCTTATTTTTTGAACCAGCCGCTGGGCCGCTGAGCTTGCTCATGTCCAGTGGCACCGTGTCGCTGGCCTTACACTGCCGCCTCCTGACGCGAACACCTTTCATCAGTCTCTCGCATCTGCGGGCACCTGGAGAAGAGTGTGCAGCCTTCGAGGCTTCGGTGATCTCGAGTGATGGATTCTTGAACGCGCCATGGCGGGAGAAGGCAGTTGCGGAAACGTATCGGCCAAATCAGGCCAAATCTATTAAGTGCAAGCGCTCGCTGATCTATAATGCTGCAGCTCCGCAAACTCCCGACGGCATCAGTCTCCGGCAGAAGCGCATCTATCCTGTTGTACAATGCTTTGAGAAGAGAGTGTTTTCTCCTAAACGACCATCTTACATGCGACTCGTATCCAATCACGCCGGGGTTGGCTTCGGTTTGCCAATTTGCCAGCCCCATTTCCGCAGCTGTTTGACGACCTTTGGTGTTATGGCCAGGGTGATTGGGATGCGGAAGAAAATGAGCGACTTGTGCACGCCATACGCGAGCAGGAGTTGTGTACCAAGACCTACTATTATCAGCCCATGTGGTAGTGCAAGACATGCTACTCGATGACCTACCTGGATTCTTACTCTTCGCTTGTTCAGCAACCTGGTCGCCGGCCTCACGCGCTGCGGCCGCAGCTTCTTCCGCAGCATTCGCCTCCTTTTCGAGTCGTCTGTCCTTCAAACTCGGCATGACCTTCTCGGCCATGTCCCAAAAGCCATCCATAATTTTGTGCTCTATCTCCGCTATCCGCTCCGTGCCAAACCACTTCACTGCTAGGAAGCAAAATGGGAAGTCGAGTACTGATAGGCCAAGATAGATGCCTGTCACTGTCCAACCGTATTTCCGCGACATCTCCTTCATCCGCTCCGACAGAGATCTGGGCTTTGCGCCATCTGCTGCCTGACTGCTGTAGCCCCGACGCGTCCGTACATTCGGTCTGGCTTTGCCTTGAACTGTCCGCCACCCTCTTTTCCCTAGCAACGCGTGTGCGTTCCCGCTCGTCAATCCTCGCCTTTGAGGAGCTGTTGGGCTCGGAAGTTGTGGTAATCGCCTCGCGATTGTTTGCCTCATCGGCGCCCGCAGCGTGGCATCGTGGAATGCCGTCTGGCGGAAGAGCTGCAGTAGTCGCGGTGACTTGAGCATGACCGGTTGCGATCGACGTTGTCGTATAGAGATGATGGGCGATCGATGCTCGCGAAATATTCCTCGCAGCCTTGACATCACATCACAGCCCCGAACGTAGCTTTTGACGCTGCGGGCCGACCCTGTGCCAAGCCTGCTCTCTCGCTGATGAGCGCAGAAGACGGGCTCAGGTCCTGCTCTTTCGCTCGTCGTACACCGAGATTTCAGGCAGTTTCACGGCACGACCACGTCTGCAGCAGACGGTTGCATTTTGTTTCCGCGTGACAGTCTCACTTGTTGCTAAGATGCACGCCGAGAAACCTACAGAGGTTCTACCGGACCCTCTCCGTCGCTTGCCAGCGTGAGGCTCGAGGCGGCGAATCTGGTTGCGACTGTGCCGCGCATCTCCAAAGTTAAATCCAGGAATATGACGGCGCTTTGATGCCCAAGTTTCTTCGTGTGTTGGGCTCGTGCATTGTCTCGAGGCAGAGAGGAGTTACGATTGGCACTGTGTGCTGCGCGTAGCCGACTCCAATTTCACGGCAACCCGAGTCTCGAGCACTGGAGCCGGCGAGCCCGTGAGCAGGCTGCACAGCTGGCCCTTGGGAGACCCGCTGATGAATCGCCATCGTCGTAAGCGAAGGGACAGCGACAAGATCACACGCGCAAGGACCAATAGTCGCGGCGGATGCTGGCGAGGATGCTCAAGCTCCTCCGCAGGCGTTCGATCGAATGGTCTGGTTGTCGGCTAGCTTCCGATTCCTTCGCAGCCATGCGCCTGGTTTTGCTGTAACTACCGCATTCGAAGCTGTTCGAGCACATATCGTACGCTACGGGGTCTGCTCGTCGACGCCAGGCGCAGCTGATGGGCAGTGATCTGCATGCCTGCTGAACGCGCCACAATGTAGTGCCACCAACCGAACCAGAAGCACAGCAGAGTGGAAAGGATTCTGAAGCCTGGGTATGGGGGTCACCAATTTCGGTTCCGAAGGCGTCACTTGGGACTGCTGGAGATACATGTGGTTGTAATGAATGACCTCGCACGCCGTCAGCAGTGCAACATGGCTCATTCGCGGCGGGATGGTTGTCGCTGCATCAGAATGCGGCTCTAATGGTGCTGATAATAATGCCTGAGGGCCGCAGATGATTGCGGCTGATATTGGCTAAAGTCAATATCTTACCCTTCGGGGCGGTCGCCCGCATAACGTGATGGCAGCCCTCGTCTGTCTCGAACTCTATATTAGCATCCCTCGGCATGTGGCTGAGGAGCATGCACGCAAACGGTTAACTTTGGGACGCGCACATCATGGCAAGGATGTGGTGGGAAAGTGACTCCTGGCGACGTTCTTCCACTGCCTCTCCGCGCTGTCATTGAAACGCAGCGGGTGGAGCATTAGCTCAGTCGCAGCCGCCTTTACTTCGCATTTGCGTGAAGCTTATTTGGAGCCTTTTTCTAGGACACTGCGTGCCCGAAACGGCTTTCATCAGCCCGGCCTTGACGCGACAGGGTGCTGCTGCGAGCACATGTGAGGCTGCCGGCTCGCCAGCAGACGCAGCAGACATAAAGGCCTCCAGCCCGGTGGCTCACCCAGGGTAAGCCCACCCCATTATTCTGTGCTCTGTACGACTTGACTTGATCTCTTTTCCTTGCTCCCCAATCGCTACGCCCTCGCACTCCACCTGTGCCCTCTGACATTCGCATTACGTGCCACCGACGAGCCGCCATGTATATACACCCAGGCCTCGCCGTCACCTTCGCCACCTACCCGAGCCCTCCCTCGCTGGCCGCTGACACGCCTCTGCAATACTCCGACGACGAGCTGTTTCTCATGGGCGCCAACACGAACGTCAATGTCGATGGCGTTGGCGTGCTCAACTACCAGCGGGCCATCGACATCGCCCGTAACTCGGAAGGAGAGCTGGACCCCATGGTGTCCGCATATCTGGAAGGAGCCCTCACAGACATCTGGAACCGCGTCACGCTCCAACCCGACGAATATGTCATGACCAAGGACGAGTTTGCCGTCTTCAACTTCTACCGCCGCCGCTTCGAGGAGAACGAAATTGCGGAGCACGCTGTTGCACGATACTGGGCCAACACATACGAATGTCCTGCTGCTTCCACATAGGTCTTGTGAGTATGCCGACTTCCGAGCTTGGATATCGATTCGCTCTTGGCCTGCGATCAGTGGCCCACCTCTTGCCGTCCCAGTCAACACCACAATCTCTCAGAGCATCGATTCGGACGACACAGCTAACACCATTCTGTCAGCAGATACTCCTGCATGCGCCTGCATCACCAATAGCTTCGTCGCACCATGTCAGGTCAAGGGGCCGACCGCAACAATGAGAAGAACGCCGTGTCACGTCTGCTGGATCCGCCTGGATCGTTCATCTGCGGAGACAGGGTGGGTTCTTCACACATCACCTTGCCAGTCCTGAGCCCCACCCGGCGGATTTTGCTCAGGATGATGGGAGGAGCTCTCGCACTTGCAGTGCTCGTCACCGTCTGGCCGGAGAAGCCCTTCGCTTGGGGGTCGCGGCCCGCGATAACAACACTTTCCAGAGTGAAGGTTCCCAGTGCTCACATTCATACACTATCCGATACACTGTACGAGGTCTTCGAAGTCTACCCTCCCGTTCTTGCCGTGACTCCGAAAGGTGATCTCGAGATCACTGATGGCTCTTCCAACGCAAGTGTTGCTGTCATACCAAGCACAAAGCCGACATGCCAAAGCACATTAGTGCAACACTCATTCGCCAACTCATATGGACAACCATACGTTGGAGACTACTCGCCACCACCATGTGACTTCAACCGAGTCACCTTCAACCTAACTGTGCAGGCTGCAGGCAGGCAATACGACCGCCTTGGGTCCATCTCTTTCGGCGATATCGAGCTCTTTCGCACCTCAACTGCAGAGCCTACGAAGAATGGCATCACCTGGACCTATCTCAAAGACATGACAAGCTTCTTGCCGCTTTTCCGGGCACAACAGAAAATCATATTCGATCTTGGAAACCTAGTGAACGATATCTATACAAGCCCATTCAATGTGACCCTTACTGCAGCATTTTTCACAGTTGAAGACGGTCCTACACCGGCCGATGTCATAATTCCTATCTCCAAAGGACAAGGTGCTACAGGCCAGGCTAGCTTCTTTCAGTTTCCACAAGACAAAGCAATCAATGCAATTACTCTGCCACGAAATACTCGCAAAGCAGTTTTCACAATTGCTGCCACTGGCCAAGCACAGGAAGAGTTCTGGTGGGGCAACGTTCCACAGTCTGAGACCAACGTCTTCCCAGGCAACGATTCTCTGGCTGGCTTTTCTCCCTTCCGCGAGGTCCAACTATACATTGATGGTCTGTTGGCAGGCGTTGCATGGCCCTTCCCTGTCATCTTCACTGGGGGCGTAGTTCCAGGGCTCTGGCGGCCAGTTGTTGGCATTGATGTCTTCGACCTCAAGGAGGAAGAGATTGACATCACACCCTGGTTGGGCTTACTTTGCGACGGGAAGAGTCACATCTTTGAGCTTCGTGTCTCTGGATTGAATGATAGCTCGGATGGTACCGCATATGCCTCCAATACTACAGGTACTACTTGGTGGCTGAGTGGGAAAGTCTTTACATGGCTCGATCGTCCAGGCCATGTAACTACTAGCGGCCAACTGAAACGCCTTGCGCCGGACCCTTCTTTCCAAATCGTTTCGCAGGTCTACCATTCGTCGAACGGGTCGAATCTGACTCTTACGTACGGGGTCGAGGCGTCTCGACACCTGACAGTCTCTTCACAGATCCAACTCTCTGACGGCTCGGTGACAGTCGCTTGGACACAGCAGCTTCAATATTCTAACAGTGGCAACTACACATCGACTGGAGATCAGACGAATACTGCGCGCACCACTGGTCAATACAGGTCATCTGGTGGTTACTATCGCACATTTGAGTACCCCATCTATTCTCACAGCACCCAGCAGTCGATCAATGGTAATCTCACGTTGACTGCGACAGTCAATCGCAGCAAGAACATGCAGACTATAGGCCGCCTGGCATTTCCCATAGGAATAGAGCCGTATGCAGCTGTGAACGCTTCTCAAGCAGAATTCACGGCATTCCAGGGCGCTGTGTTGCAGACTTCTCAGAACGGCAGTGCTTACTACACCGCGAACCAGACTGAGCACGCATCGTATGGCTACGGTAATACAACACAGCACATGAGGCTTTTCGGAGTCCGGTCCTCTGAAGATTCGGACAGTAATGGCGTGCCGAAGATCACGCACACCAAAAAGCTCTTCCACCGCCAGGTTCTTGCCGTCAACGACAGCGTCGTTCAGGATGAGGAGAGTTTAATGGGCGTGAGCATCGGACACCGTCACGAGCATCGTCACCACACGGCAGGCGATGGCGAAGGGATGGCCCTATCAGGCACTCCGGGAAAGGGAGCATGGGTTCGTGGTTGGTGAGAAGGATGCTGGTGGCTAACGTTAAGCGCGGTTGATTTTCGGTTTGGGGGTCACCTGCGCAGCTGTGAAATGCATAGTTTTAGCCAGCTTGTTCGAGAGGCAGTCTCCTGGGGTGCCACGTATTACTTCGCCTTGTGCTCAGCGCATACTTCATACGTAAGCTGAGAAAGAGAAACATGACAACTGTATGGCTCCACAGCATCAGCATCTGGGTGAAGATGTTGTCCGGCCAGAAGGCTTGGCCGTGCCGTACCCTGGCTGAGATGGCGTCAAACTCGTGCAGTCCTTGCTCACAGTCCGGTTGTATCCCGCCTTCCGAACGCACGCCCGCATCGCATCAGCCAATCTCTCGAGTGAGCGTCGTCCATCGACGTTTCTGCACCCACTTGGCACGATTCCCAGCCCGAAGATGAAATCACGGCCAAGACGCGCAGTCGGGACAGACTTCACAGAGTTTCAACCAGCGTGTCTCGGCGGCGGCACATTCCGTATAGGGCGGACCAGTCTGGCATGAGCCACAACGTTCGAGCATCTGTCGTGGAGCACGCTGGAAACCTTCGCAAGTCATGGTGTGTTGATGCGAATCCTACGCGTGTCTGATCTGATTCATAGACGCCGGAGACAGCACCCGAACTGGACTTCTTCCCCGCAGCACGACGACGGCTGTTTCTCTCTCTCATGCATCCAGAAGGCCACTGCGCGGCATCGCCATGGCGCCTGGGGAGCGACCGTCACGGCTGCTGCTGTGGCTTCTCCTGCAGCCTGCCGAACGCCTCTACGTACGAGAGATACTCGCCAGTTCACGACTATATCGCGCGGTGGTCCGGGTCGGAACAAATCCTGCGTACGGTGACAGAATCGGAGCGAAGAATACGCTGCTGGGCAAACGGAGCTCTGCGACATTGCGAATGTCTGTCCGTGGACTGGATACCATACTTTCACTGGGCTGTCTGGTGTTGAAATGATGCGAACACTCATGTCCTGCTCCGAGATATTCCCAGCCCGGCCTGGATCAAATTAGCACGATCGGATCCAATTCTCTGCTTCAACATCGGCAGACGCGCGGGTTCCGGAAGCGGCATACATCGTGGGCAAATCACGTCTGCGCTGTCCAGATATGTTCCGTTCATGCGTCTTTCGGCCAGGTCACCACGATGTCCGACTTTCGATGTGGTTCGAGAAGGCGCGCTACTGTAATTCCGTACAATCACGACCCATGGAAGTTCGCAGCCCGTTCCGTTAGAACCTCGCTCAGAGCAGATCTGTCGAGCTACTGTAAGGCGACAGGCCACCCGGCCAAATCAGCCTTGTCATCAACCACACCAGCCTGCAACTTCAACGCTGCCATTCCATGCAATTCTCGCGCCGGATTCACGGTATCTGCTATATGACAATGCTTTTCATGGGCTAAAGACGGCATCAACGTCATAGCCATTGTATTTCCAATCCTCGCTTTATCGAGGAGCGAATGCAGATCTGCCCTGCCTTCCTTACGGGTCGCACTTGGCGAGCTAGCTGTTCGGACAGCTCTTCCGCAGCACGCTATGTCTTCGTCAATGCACTTCACCTCGGGGTGCTCGCCACGAAACCTACGCTTTCCGCTACATTATGTGCATGACCACAACACGAGGCTGCTTGAAATGCGGCGGGCCCGAATATCAGCAAAGGGCTATGCGGTTTGGCTAAACGATGGAGCCAGAGCTACGCGCAAGGCCTGCCGATCAACTAGCAAGAGCTTGCAACGATGAAGACAGATGTGGCTGATCACTGCAAGCCAGAAGCGATTTGGTTTCGAAGAGAAATGCCATTTGCTACCCATTTCACATTCGCTGACTTCCCAGTAGCGCTCGTCGAACTTTGTTTCTTCAAATGACTTAATCGCCGACAAGCTCAGGACTATTTGTTCTGATCCTTGATCAAGGGAAGTTGATATTTCGAGAGTTCGTACTGACCTAGGGTGCCTGTCGACGGACTTGGCGGGAAATCAGCTGTGGCGGTGCACAGCTACGTACAGCTCCTTCAAGTGGACAGCGGTGCCCTGACTCGTGTCCTGCAGCAATCTGCATCGAGGCGAATTATCCGACATCAAACAAACTTCTTCCAGAAAGGCTCCTTCAGCACTCATCACATCTGATGCGAGACAGCTGTCGCAGCCGCACCACGCTCTCTGACAAATGCCAGCATGCTCGTGGTGCAAGGATGCTGTCACGCATGATGCATTTGCGTTCTTCGAAATTTGGGACCAATCTCAAATCACGCATGGACCTTATTCAATTCTCAAGCCTTGATATGCGCTGTGAAGCTTGTCAGTGCTGTGAGATCACTGGACTTGACAACGCAAGTTGCATTATTTCATCCCAAACGACAGGGCCGATGGCATTGCAGTGGTAATACGTGACTCGATTCTGACTTTCTCTTTGACCTTCATCCATGTTCACCTGCAGCTAGATCTCATCCGGATGCGTCTCTCGAAACACTGGACAAAATCGACATGTCAAGACAATTCTTTGCCAGACAATGCTGGACCCCGTGCCGTCATCACACCACAGCTCTCGGAGCTCGAAGTACTGAAGCTTTGGTTCGGCGGTGTGGTTGTTTTGACTTTCTGCCACACAGCAAATCCAAGCACGGCAGGCTGCGGAAATTCGAGGACATGAATTCGTGCCTCGGCCTCATACTGGACAATTCATACTGGACACTGAGACATAGTGTTGTTCGTGTCGCAGACAACACGTACACGCATGCGCATGTTACATCGCACAATCATGCAGCCTGGCGTCGAATCGCGATCAGATGCGCTGATCAGCTCTTGGGCATCAACCTCATGCACGACGACTGCGGACCGCATACCGAGAGTGGCAACAGCAGGACTGCGAGTGAAGAACACGACACGTCAACATTGACCTTCTACAATGCACATGTTGTTTCAGCGATATCCTGCGCTGCCGCCTTGCCCTAGAACATCGACGAATACTGGCGGGTACGGGCAGGATATCACGGACTGTCTCAAGAAAACATGACTATCGTCGAAGATACCGAGGACTGCCTGGAACATCTTGTCGCCAGATGCTAAGCGCCCGTACAGTATCGGTCTCAGAAGTGCCGTTTCGAGCAGTGATGCCCAACATACGTACGCACCAAGACGACAAGCCAGGCTGAGCAGCTGGAGGTGCGAAGGCGACGCGAAGTGAAGGCTTTGTGAGAGGTGATCGTCGCAACAGCTCGGTCGAGGACAAGGTTCCCTTGCACCTGTGTACTCGTAAGTGATCCAGAACACCGAAGGCGCAACAAATGGAAGGCGCGAGTCGTTGGCCTCAGAGGGGAATCAGAAAGCATCTCTCAGTGCCGCATAGCGACTACGGAGCAGCGGTTCTGGTTTCCTCATCATGAGCTCTGCCGTCAGTAGGAAAGATCCGGGCTTACCTATTCTCGACCAATGCCACTCAGTCGTTGAAGACAGTCTGCCACATTCAGTGAACTCGATTGAGTATTGGATGGCAGATGCATTGCCAGATGTCAACAAATTTGAGCTGGGAGAGGTGATGATATGTGTTCGCGGTCGCAGTTGTTGTCCGAAGCTGGACCGATTCGACTTTTCGCAACTTGATGTCACTACCCACAATTACCACACCTCTCCAACAACATTGAAGCAAACAACCAGGACGATGGATCTACCGATAGCTCCCCGAGGCAGCGTCGTAGAGCTGCCGAACTAACTTGCTGCTGTGCATGGCACATTGCTCAGAGCCGCACTGACAAACGCATGGCGCAGGGAGAATGGCACCAACGAATTGGTTTATTGCTGCGAAGGCCCGGATTGCCCGGTAACTTCACGATTTCACAATGAACAATTCTGGAGGGACCAGCGTGTACTGCATAACGCAAAGCCTCGAGGGGGTCTGAGGAACGTCCACGTTGGTCATGATGACGAAGTACAAGTTCCCAATATGTCCTGAGCGCTCCTGCTCAACCCGAAACAGCTCTGAGGTCTTCAGCCTCACTCGCCTGTAGACTTTACCATAGCGCCATGGAACAACGAGCGAAGTGTCAACCAGAACATGACGGACCCCTCACTGCTTCTACGGCAGCCAATCGCTGCAGCCTTGAATCCTCCGGCAGTGGGATTTCCATGTCCGGCTAGCTTCGAGCTCCGCGATGCACGACGCTGACACATGCAAGCCATGGCATCATCCCATACTTGCGGAATGGAACGCACAACAATCATGATCGCACCTGAAGCATTGTGCGTAGCTTGCCTTGCTGCATAGGGTGGTCGCGATCATGAGCGAGCCAAGAACCACCCAAGACTACTGCCTACAAATATCAAGTTTCTCGACTACTAGAGGTGGCTGTGCAGACCGCCATCTGTAACCACGATCAACTGCAGGTTCTGACTCTCCTGACAGCGGAAGCTCGTGCTCAACAGCAAGTCTTCCATTGAACAACGCCTCGGCGCATGAAATAAGAGCATGGCTACTGCAAGCTTAGATCTTCAAGCACATCCTTCTAATCTGTTAGTTCCCTGGTTCGTACGAGCTATCGGCAGTCCATTAGACTTTGAAGGTTTCGAATGTAGGGCTTATGACTTGGAACGTCGATGCGCTCTTTCTTGGTACCCCTAGAAGCAGCAGAAATGCGCATCTGCACGTACATCACCTACCGCATGAGACGGTCGGCATCAGAAGACCCCCGACTGCCGTGGCGATCTGCAGTCGCGATTGCAGAAAGCTTGAAACATGGGACCAACGGCTTGGCGTGGTGGCTGTGGAGTCAAGATGAAACTGGGGTTGGTCGACAGCGCATCCCGATGGCCATGACTCTTGCAACTTCACCTGGTTGCAGCATTTCGAAACATCGACAAACATCTGCACTTCTCAGGCGATTTGCCCTGCGTACGTCTTTCTGGTCTGGAACTTGCGGCTTGTCTGCCATTATTCGGCCAGAAAATACCATCTGCAAAGCAACATTCGCCAACGGTGGCATCAAGAACAGTCCAAGGATCAATTCGATGACGTAGGATTCGAGGAAGATGCCGCTCTGCGAAGATCTCTATACTCTTCATCCTTTCTGCACGTGCAATACAGATCATCGTGCGTTGATCAGTCGCCATCTCGCGCGTCATCTCGATGTGGGCCTGATCTGCTAGGGCATTTCGCTTTGTTCCGAGCTTAATTCACACAGCCCACTGATGACCGATACATCAAAGTATGTATTCACTTGCTCGACACTACTAGGTCCTCAGAATGCTGTGCCCACGCCACCTTCGAGACCGTGTTACGGTTCGCATGCATCTGCCGACTATGTATTGATGCCCATATCTGCTGACTACACTAGCTACATGCCCCGAAGCACCTCAGTCTGGGAAGATGTACAAGCATGCTGGCAGATACTCGCGACATCGGGATTTGGAATGCCATCTGATGCGATCAGTGGTCGAGGCCGCTGCTTCACTCGGATGAGCATGAAGGTATAGGTCAAACGAGCATTATGCTTTGCACTGCCTTGCCGAGTCTGGATAAGAGGAGAGGTTGTAACACCATGCCAAGAAGACACGCGTTGCTGGAGACGGATGAACAGGCTTATTGGACTGAGAGTTCTACCGTTTGATGGAAGTTGCCGCAGGATCTTGTACGACTTGGACCACGATGTGATACCAGCTGCCCGGCCACTGCGCTACTTGGCAACCTGTCCGACAGCTTGGTATCACATTTACTGGGTTGTGAGCCTCCATGGCTGTTACATGACATCCGACGGGACGACCTACGCGCGCGTGGGAAGAAAAAGCCGCACGTGCAGTAGCGCGCTGTTGAAGCTGCGATACAACCACAATCTGTTCTTGTCCTGCCAGTCATTCGGCTTCACTGGATCTTAAGAACGGCTCTTATAGCACACGAAGGAGCCGATAGCAGGACGGAGCACGAACACTGACGCCACAAGCCGGGCGGATTGAGTGTCGCCAACCTGCATCGGCAGCTCATTCGGCCCAAGAACAATACGGCATCCGCCCCGAGCCCGAGATTCCCAGCATACACCTTGTTTGCTCCTTCGTCCAGGCTCTGTGCGGCACTCGCAGTCGACGCCATGCATCAGCTCGTGTCGAGGCAACAGCATCCAATATCGAAACACCGTTTGAACCGCCCGCCGACGTCCTGGCACTCTCGACCACATGTGCGAACGAACAGGGCCTTTTGGGCTCGATTCTATTCATACAATTGACCAAGGCATTCGTGAGTGGCTCGGCTAGCAAGAATACACACTCCAGAACCGATCCAGGATGGGTACGGCTCGTATTCTGCTCGGTGTCAACTCCGCCTGCTTTGATGGTGTCCTGCTGGACTATAGTGACTTTCGGTATTGTCTGAACCAGGCTCAGCGCGTGGTTCGTGGCCACCATCGGTCGAAGCCAGCTCCAACCAAGCTGCAGTCAAATGACTCTCGCAGATGCAAAGCACAGCCCGTAACAGGTGACAACGGCCACGACAGCCTGCAGAGCAGCTGAATCGACGCTACTTTACTGTGCCCTCGTGCTCGTTTTCGCACTAAAGCAGAGATCAGTAATCGAAAGCAGCAATGAAGATAGCAACAGAACGGTTGTCTGGACCAACAATAGTGGTTGCAAACGGTAAGTGTCGGAGTGACTGATATAGTGCAGAGTGCATACCGGTGCTCAAAAAAGAAATCCAGACGAATCGAAGATCGTATCAGTCTGCTGTACAGTACAGCCCTAAGGAAGATGTGCTGATCTCGGGCAACTAGCCACATCACCTCTACAACGCTCCAGTCGATCCTGTCCTGCCGAGCGAACAATCTAGAAAAATACGGCACCAAGTCCAATTGCCGACCAATCGGCATGCCGTGTCACGGCAGTGAACACATGTCCCGTACTACTGTACATCCGTGACCACAGCCTCTGCCGCTCCGTCACCAAGCTGTCTCATCAAACGTCAAAGGCAGCCACGCACCAAATCTAGAACACACCTAGTCCGTTGCGACCAGACCCCAAACGAACAAAAAGGCGAGCAGGATCACAGCCCTGAAACATAGTCTGACGTACGGCACAGACGCAACGCGCGAACGGCCGTTGTGGTGTGTATCATCACCAAACTTCTAAAACAACCAGGTCGTCGCTTCACGTGTTAGCCTGCTCCCTACGCACACGACAAAGAATTCAATCCCATGACTCGTGAAGCACAAAAGTAAGAGGCGCTTTCGGTACGAGGAGGTAACTGGCGGGCCGTTGCAACATGTGGTTGTTAGCCTCTCAGCCCAAACCATAAACGGCCTACAACCGCAAGCCACAGACGGTGTTCGCTGCATGACTTGGCAGACTTATTCGTTCGAGAAAACAAACATGGCGTAACAGGGTCGCTCGCGTGGTGGCTTAGTGCCAGATCAGCGCGTGTCTCGAGCGCGGCAGTTGGGAAACGAGATGGAAACTTGACTGCTACTGGCGGCAAGCGATCATGGTGATGCATTGGGAGCGAACGCTTTGGCAATTTTTGTTTTTCTTCTGCAGCAAGAGACGGCCAAAGCGCGATGCAATGTAATGCAAGAATGCCTCATGGGCAATACTGTACAACCTGAGCGGTGCTAACACGATGTTCAAGATGCTGCTGTCTCTTCGTGTGCAGTAATTCGCTGTGTTGGGCTTGGTCCGTGTTGTATACTGTCCTCCAAGCTATGACCTTGCGAATCTTTCTTCAATTCACAACTTCAACTTTCTCACTCCACGTTTACCGTGCAGGAATCTCGTCCGCGCCGTCATCACTTTCGTCGTCGAAACCATCATCGAACATCGTACTGCCGCCGGCTCGGTTCATGTCAAATGGATCGAAGTCCATGTCGCCGCTTTCGAGCATCTGTAATGCCTGCAACTTCGCGAGTCTATTGGCCTCTGCTTGCTGGCGTTGCTGTTCTGCATCCTCAGCAGCCTTGCGCTGAGCGTCCAATTCGGCCTTCTTCGCCGCCGCCGCCGCAGCAGCGGCAGTCTTGTTTCCGAGAGGCTTCGACGGCCTGCCCCTCGGTTTGCCCGTCGACGTAGGTCGGGAGGTTGAACCATTCGTGGCTGGCGTGCTATTCACAGTGCTGCCATTCGGGGCCCCTCCGGTCGCGTCAATGTCTTCGTCACTGGTCTCGCCATCGTCTTCGATCGTGATGGGTTCTTGAGCATTCGTTGGCCGCATTACAGGCCCTTTGCCGGCGAAAGAAGGTCTGCTGGCCGCTTTCTTCGACGACGAAGCAGCTGGCCGTACAAGAGAGGGAGTAGCAGCAGCATCTTGGGTCTCCTGCTGAAGCTGCGCATCTGCTTCGCTGACACTCTGGCGCTTGCGCTGCGTTGAATACGGTCGCTGCTTAGCGGGACGACCTCGATGGTCATCGGGCAGTGCGGAAGGGGCATCTTCATCATCGTCTTCGTGGCGGTCTTGAAGATAGCCAGGGAGGGAGCGACGATTCCTTCCAGCTGTGCTGTTGATTGCGACAAAGGAAGTGCCCTCTTCGAAATCGTCATCGTCTGAGCCGATGTCGACCTCCTCGTACATTGTCGCCTTCTTTTGGCTCTTTCGACGTGATTTGCTGCTGGCCAGCGTCGGTTGCGGTTTGCTCAAATCGCGCCTAACTCTTTGACCATTCGGCAACCTCTCGCGATACACATAGCCATAGTTGTCATCCTTCTCCACGGGAACCAATGCCTTCTTAGCGCCCCCATGTACAATTATGCCGTCACGTAGTCGCTGCTCTCGGGCCTCTGTTGGGTTCCTCTTGGGTGCAATGTCGGACTTCAACAGCAAGCCACTGGTATCTTGCTCCTCGTCTTGAGCTCCGTCTTCCATTTCGTGCTCAGCGTCCGCGTCAGGCCCATTCGTCGCAGAAAAGGCAGCCTTTGCTGCCTGCTGCGCGATGACCTGTGCTAGCCGGTTACCAGGTATGGGGAGTTTTACGATACGCTTCTTGCCCTTGATGGCAGCTTGCAACATGATGAAGCGACCTTCAGCTTTCGCCTTGTCTAGCGCTTTACGCTCTTTCTCCTTCTCGAATTGACGCTGTGCCTCATTCTTCGCTTTGGATGCCGATGCACCGACGGCCTCCTCGGCGAGGTCGTGTGAGCGAAATCCTGCCGCCATCAGTCGCGGCTTCTTCTGTTTCGGTGCCTTCGACATAGCGATATCTTCATCTTCGTCCTCCTCTTCGCCAGTTCCGCGAGCCTGCTTGCGTTTCTTTCCCTTGCCCTTCTTTCCAGGCGTCTCGTCGACATTGTCGCTTTTCCGGATGGGGTAGTGATACGAGTTGTCTCCTTCAGGTTCGGGATACATTGAAGCTTCTGGTGCATATCCGGCATAACCAGCTGCCGCGAGAGGAGCATAGCCATCCGGAACGCCGCTGACAGGTGCACCCGCGACCATGCCGGCAGGTCCAGGTAGCGAAGCATTTGCCAATTGCAGCCTCCGAGCAAGAGCTGCTTCGTCGTCCAGATCACCAAGGTTGTTGTGCCGACTGCTTGAAGCGATAGGCTCGCCTCCCAGAGCGGGATCCAGAGGACCAGCATCCACCGGAGAGTACTCCATGGCGACTTGTGTCTCGTCAACATCGCCTCCATCGTCGCTGACATTGGGATCTTGGTCTTTCTCACGGTCCGCCTCTGCACGAGCTCGCTTCAGGCGGCGAGTGTCCAACTTGTTGCCTTGCTCATCCTCTTTCAACCAATTCAGGTTGCTGACGGAAAAGTCGACAAGTGCTTCTGTGCTGCGCACATCGGCGACCTTCTTCGTGTCGTGTCCAAGCAGAGTGCCCTTCGGCTCGTAAGGTTGCATCTTGCCTTCACGTTTGCAAGCGCCGGCGAAGCAAATTCCTAGACAGTGCGGGCACGACCAGTCTGGGTTCTCCATAATCTCTAGGGGCATTTTGTCCCAACCGCGGAAGAGAGATCCGTAGCACCAGGCACGGTCGCAGGTCGTGCACTGCGCCATTTTCCATACAGGATGCCGGTGGCAGCAGACATGACACGGCTTATTGTTTTTAAGCCATGACTTGCTCTTCTTCTTGGTGACTTTTTTGACCGTGCCGTCATCGCCGACTACGATCTCTTCCTCGGATTCGTCGTCCTCTTTTGGTTCATCTGACTTGTGTGGGTCTTTGAACGGGCGTCGCTTCAGTTGGTCTTTGCAGACCTCTGCAAGAGTCTTCTTTCCGTACCGCCTACGCTCTTCGAGAAGTGAGAGTGGCGTCTTGTCCGTGATCTGGCCGCCATCCAACTCAATGATCATCTTACGCCAGCCTTCGTACTTGCTGACTAGTTCCTTCCACTTGAATTGCTCAACCCATTTTAAGCCGCTAATGCAGTAGCATGAACGGCCCATCGCATAGCAGTCCATACATACATCGTAAGGATCTCCATCTTCGGCATCAGCATGGTGCCCAAGCATGTCCTTGCAGCAAGGGCAAGTCAAAAATCGGTTGAAGATGTTGCATCGGCAATACGCACAAGTGACATTGCTATCAAAGGGTAAATATTCGATATTCTTAGGGGAGTCGCGATCTTCGGGAGAGAACATTTCTGTAAGTAGCATTTGCTTGTACAGCGCGAACAAGCGTTTGAAGTCCTTGATCAGTTGCCTGATCTTGCCGGAATACAGGAAAGAATGCACTGCATCTCTTGGCATCATCGCTGTTTGTCGTTGGGCGTCTAAGAGGAGGCTCGAATACTTCTGCAGGGTGTAGTATATGATCGCTTTGTTTTTGTACTGCTCGTCTCTGCATACGATCCGGGATCGCGGGATCGCTTCGTTCAGTGCCATCTCCAAGGTCTCAACAGTCGTGCGATTCCAGGCCACTTTCATCGTGCGTGTTCCACGATTCCAAACTTGGTGGGGAGCGAGAGGCGGAATGAGAATAAAATCTCCAGGTCTTTGCTCAACAACATAGACGCTGAAAGGTGCTTTCTTCCATGCAACGACCTGAGCAAAGTGATTTTCGACCTCAATGTCATGACCGAGGACCGACAAGAAGTATTCTGAGACAGTGTGTCGATCTTTCGATTCTGTCATGAACCAGATGGACGAGCCTGGCTTCTCAGCCTTGCCATCGTCAGACACAGTGTTGGAAGCCTCGACCATGATGTTCTGGCCCAATGAAGCGCACATCTCTCTGTGGGCCGGTGTATATGTCCCCTCATGACCAATGTAGCACATCAAGTTCTCTGCTCGCATATCAGGTGGGAGCGAGCTCATTAGGTCACCAGCTCTTGCAATGCCCTTGCTAAGTCTGCGACCAGGTGCCGCGCTCGTTGGATCTGGTTTGGCTCCTGGTCCACCAATTTCTCCGGTGCTGTCGTTAAGGTATGTCAGAGCGGCAGGCAGATGCTCTTTCAACTTGTCCCACCACACAGCAGGACAATCAATATCTTTAAGATATACTCGTTGGCGGTTTTTTTCACGATAGGCGCCAGGCTTGTCGAAGAATTGGTTTGTGAGGAGTCCCATGTTCCTCAAATAATGTCCCATGGTGAGCGGGAGGTTCTCCTTCGCAGTGAGATTGCGAGCATGCTCCACCTTGTCACCGCAGTTGTCACGCAGCCACTTCGCTGTGAATGTCCACGGGTCCAGGCGGTCTTCGAAGCCATCAATGACCAACGGCTTGCCGCCAACAACAACATGTAACAGAACCAATTTTTCAAAGGCAGCCAAGCCTTGTTGATCGATCATCTCGCAACTGATGCGGTCGACATACTGGAAGTTCGGCGTGGACTCGACCAGTGCTTTCAGATCGAAGTCAGGGGCGATGGGCTCGAACGATGCCCGTGGCCGTTGAGCCGGCATCGTTGCCGTGAGGTGCGCAGTGCTCGGTCGTGGAGTGGTATTCGTTCAATGCTCGTAGGTGAGTACGTGAGACTGCCGCTTCTCCAAAACGCGTGCTGTCACCAGCTCACGCGCATCTTCGGTCAGTCGCCGACCACTGCTCAGCAGCGCGTTCGACCAGATGTATTCGAGTCGCGGAGAGGCGCTGCAGCTTGTCGGCGGATCATCGGTCGTGTGCGATGGTGTTCAAGTGGTGATGTGCTCGTGGACGGAGGACATTGCCGTGAAGAAGCGCGTCGAAGAGGCAACTCCGCACGAGGCTTGGCAACACGCCCGAGATGGAAAGGGCGACTTTCCTGCAGACCCTCTGCTGCAGACATCTAACAACGTCGGGAGGTTCGTATGCATCACTTCACTTCACCTCGTGATATTATGCCGAACTGAGGTAGGTCACAGATTGCTCACTTGCGCCCACTCCATCCTGAGCATGGCCACTTTGCGCGTCTCTGCTGTTCTTTGCAGAGCAACCCCGTCGACGCGTCCTGCGCTTCAATTGCCGAGCATTGGCTGCAGGAGGTGGACAGCAACTCTCACAGCAGGATCAAGACCATCACCGCTCTCACCCACGCGCTACTCGTATGGGTCCACCAAGACAAGCAATGCATTCCTCCACAGGACGGATCTGCGACTCCAGCACACGGCTCCTGTGCCACCCGTATCTCCCACCGGCTCAGCCCCGGATATCGCCTTACAGCCTTACAAGCCTCCCACCATCGGTCTGCTCTCATACCTTCCACGCTCTTGGGTGCCATATGCTGAACTGATCCGCCTCGACAACCCTGCTGGTACCTACTATTTGTTCCTACCATGTCTGTTCAGCACATTGATGGCGGCGCCCCTTACCAATCCCGTGGTCCCGCCCACAACTGTCCTTTATACCACTGGCCTCTTCTTTACCGGAGCTCTGATCATGCGGGGTGCTGGCTGTACTGTAAATGACCTATGGGACCGCAACCTTGATCCTCGTGTCACCCGCACTAGACTACGACCGATCGCTAGAGGAGCAATAACGGTGCGCCAGGCAATTCCATATCTTGGGGTTCAGCTCTTCGCTGGCCTTGGACTTCTCTTGCAGTTTCCTCTGGTGTGTCTCTTCTACGGCGTTCCGTCCCTCTTGCTTGTAGCAACGTACCCGCTGGCCAAGAGGGTGACAAATTATCCGCAAGCAGTACTGGGTCTCACTTTCTCGTGGGGTGCAATGATGGGATTTCCTGCCCTCGGAATTGACGTACTGAGCGATCCGACCGCATTGGCAGCTGCTGCCTGCTTGTACGGCTCTTGCGTTGCATGGACCATCGTATACGACATGATTTACGCCTATCAGGATATCCGTGACGACGCCAAAGCGGGCATCAAAAGCATTGCTCTTGCTCAGGAAAAGAACGCCAAACTATTCTTATCGGCAGTCTCTGCTGCTCAAGTTGGTCTCCTCGCTGGTGCAGGAATCGCTATCGGTGCCGGACCAGTCTATTTCCTGGGCACAGTCGCAGGCACTGCCGCCACTTCGGCCTACATGATTCGCAAAGTCAACCTCAATGATGTGAAAGACGCTGCTTACTGGTTCTTCAAGGGCGCGTGGAAATGGACGGGAGGCATCATCACGTTGGGACTTACAGGAGAATATCTCTGCCATTACTACGAACTCTACGACAGGTCGGAAAGAAAAAAGGTCGAAGCAGTACCACTTGCGTTCGCACCACCGAGAGCTTGAGGATATACTGGCCCAAATCCAACAACACTCCGTGACGTTCAGCTAGCGGTTGGCTATCTGTCAGGCTGCGCATCCACTGCTCGTGCATCGATGGACTAGTTAGCGACCCAGCCGCGACAGGTCTCAGGATCAAGCTGAGGCCGTCCGCTGTACTGGAACGAGACATGCCTCCAGCAGCATGTTGCTGCTCATAAGACATTCTGTCATCTCTGCAACAGATCTGTCTTCCCTGGCAAGACACTTGGCGCCCTGTCACGCTCGTGAGTATATCTTCTGCGAGCTGTCAGGGCCAGCACGCATGGAGAACCTGCATCAGACACCAGCACAAGATGACGATTCTCACATTCATGCGCAATCTGTGCAAGAGCAAGATCACGAGCACCACTGTTCTACGCGAACCAAATGTAATGGAGGAAAATGTAGAATCGTCGCTGACGAATGCATCAATCGACGTAAACGTAGCCGACGACACCAGGGACAAATCTAAGAGATTGTCATATCGCAGTACAAGTGGCTCGCGCGGCATCTCATCACCAAGCCATGTGCTGCCTCGCACACCATTCAACACACCGCAGAAGAAGGAATTGCGTCGCTCGATTCGAGACCATATCTTAGGCGACAATGGCGCCGTCGTCTTCGTGAACGAGATCATACCTTCAAGCCCGCCGCTTAACTGCACACCGAATGACTTTGCGACCAGCGCCTCAAACCTTCCTCCGATCTACGCCGCCCAAATGGGTCTGCAAAGTCCTTCGCCAGCAGATCAAGCTTTCGAATTTGGAACATCGAGTGCCGGCGGCACCAGCTCTGTCAACCCAGGACACGAAGCGCTCAATGTTCTTAACCAGTTGAGCCGCGTTTCGAACTCTCTGCCAACATCCCAATCTCTATTTCCACGATCTGCAGAGCTGCAGAGCCTCGCAGTCTGTGATGAAAGCCAGAGCGATCGCGCTGCGTCTGCAACCGCATTTCGCACAACTAGCCCCATTACAGCGCTTCTATATGGTGAGCATAATAGTCCAGCCCGTGGGAATGGTGATCGGTCTACTGGCCAGTTCGAAGTGCAATACCCACCCACCCCACCATCGTCGCCAACAGCACGCTACGTTTATGCTCCGACTGTCTCCAACCCCTCTCTGCCAAAATCACAAGGCCCTGAATCCACCAGACCTACGGTGGATGAGCGAGAGGTTTACATCGACAACATTTTGCATGATGAGACTGTGGAAGAATGGAGGCATCAGACAGTCATTTGCCAGGATGCTGCAGGCGGAGAGAACGCAGGAGCTTGTGCCCGAGCCCATCCTGATGTGTATGATCGACTGTGGCTCGATGCTCAACGAAGGAAACATCATGAGAGTATGTGCTGTTCCTCTAGAGGCTCGTGACACGCGGAGTGAGATCGTGCTCCGCCCTAATCTGTGTTGAGGAATTCCTTGATACATCAGACGTCCATGCGTGTGTGCTGAATCATCGGGTTCTAGGGCTCACGACATGGGACGTTGCATCCTTAGGTCGAAAGATCCCGTAGGGGACCCGTACGTCCGCGAGGAGCTGAAAGCGGCCAAGACAGAGATGGCTCTCAGCTGAACATTCTGGTCCCCCAAAACATCCTGCGTATCTTGTGACAACTTTGTAGTACACTTCATCACTGCTCACATTCCCTTACTTCCAGTGAATTAAACAATGTTCATACATATTCTCGGAAGTTTCGTACTTGGCTTTAGACCCTCTCTCCCCACTGCACTGACAACGAGCTATAGTGATCCACAGCCCACAGTGACGATCTCCAATGGCATTGTCATTGGGACCGCTACTGGCGTGCTTAACCAGGCCTCCGTGACAGGGCTCGCGAATGCATACTTAGGTATTCCATTTGCTCAGAGCCCGCCGACAAGATTCAGCCCTCCGGTCGCCTCAGACCCATGGGCCGAGCCACTGCTTGCACAGACTCTGCCAAATACTTGCATTCAACAACTTGGTGAGCACAATAGAAAAATTTCACAGGCTATCGGGTTGTAAATTGAATTTTGCATGCAGCTCCTGGTACCGGTACTCAAGTTGGCGACGAGAGCGAAGACTGCTTGTACCTCAACATTTTCTCTCCTCAGAACGCTTCACCAGAGAACCTGCAGGCTGTACTGTTCTGGTTGTACGGAGTGAGTCTGTCACTAGGTTTCGAGTGTAGCACACAGAGCTGACCATCGAAGGGCAATCTCATACTTGGCTCGATTTCTGATGCTCGCTACAATGGTAGCTCCCTTGCTGTGAACGAGGATGTGGTGGTAGTAGCAGCAAATTACAGAACCAATCGTAAGCTGTGGAAGAGCCACTTCTGCTTGTTCAATCGTATCGACTGATTGTGGAACAGTGTTTGGCTTCTCCAACAGCCCAGAAATACCTGCTGGACTGAGGAACTCCGGCTTCCTGGACCAGCGTTTTGCTTTGCAATGGGTGCAGGAGAACATTGCTGCGGTAAGCTTGCTGTCGGACAGATCTCGATGAGCAGTTCTGATGCATGCTAGTTCGGCGGAGATCCTTCTCGCGTCACGATTTTTGGTGAGTCAGCAGGTGGTTATTCCGTCAAACAGCTGTTGGCAAACCCTCCGTCCCCACTTCCATATCACGGAGCCATCTTGCAGTCACAGGCATCGAACAATATCGGCGATGGAGTGCAGAGTTGGAACGAAGTTGTCAAGCACTTTCGCTGCGGTTCAGCGTCTCCCAGCCTCGATTGTCTGCGTGAAGTGCCCGCAACAGATCTCCAAGCCTTCATCACAGAGGAGAACTTACAATTTCCGCCTGATGAGGACAATATCACCCACACCAATGACGCCTTACCCAACATCATCTCCGGCAAATTTGCCCAAGTTCCCATCCTCATCGGCACGAATCGCGACGAAGGCAGACTTTACACTGGCTCTATCGCAGTCGACAACGTCGACGTTCTCAATCGTTCTTCGGCCGTGGGCTGGATCCAAGACTACGTGATGGTAAATATTAGCACCATCATTGACGAACTCTACCTCACGGAAGCAATCTTGTCAGATGCTTTCCTGCTCATCAGTCAAATCCAGACGGATCTCTTGTTCAATTGCCCAACGAAAGCACTCTCGGAAGCACTGGTATCTGCTCAACAGGGAGCAGGTCAAGAGTCTCACGTTTGGAGATATCGTTACGATGCTGAATTTCCGAATCTCGAGATCTTTCCGAGAGCTGGCGCGTTTCATTCGAGCGAGGTTCCTATTATCTTTGGCACCTATCCCGGGGGAAATGCGACGAATGAGCAGAGGCAGCTGAGTGCCGAGCTGCAGGCGATTTGGGCTGGGATGGGGAGGAACCCGAGTGCTGGACCTGGATGGACAGAGGTCTTCGATGGTGAACAAGAGAAGGATTTGGCGATCATTGGGGCGGAAGCAAATGCTACAGGGTTGTGTCTGACAGATAGGAGAGAAAATGATGCTGCATGTGAAAAATTTCGGCCGCTGTTGGAGGAATTGATGAAGCTGTACTGAGTGCAGATGGTAGGAGCCACGCACCTCTTGGCCGACAATGCGGAGCAAGTCCGGCCGAATGAAGTTTTCCCCGACCTCTCCTCTCTCCGCGCTGCGAGAAGATTCTCTCGACTCGACAAAAATGACAATCCATCCACTGCCGCGATGACACTTCTTGACACATATCTCTTGCTTGATCAGCATCGAGCAGCGTGGGGCTACTTGGCGTCACCGCGGTCGCTATTGGCTCGGCCTGTCACAGGTCCAGGCCACTGATGGCTTCAAAGCTCTGCGAAGCTCAAACCCAGATCCCATGACATCATTGACGTAGCTCGCAGAAACCTCGCGCGAGGAATACCCACGACACAGTGAGCGACCACGACGCAACGACGTGCAAAAGTATAAGGCAAGCTAGAAAACGTGGTAAGAAGGCTCGAAACTCTCTTCCTTCAATCTCAAACTCAACACTACAATACAATACACTACACATCAAATACTTCCGCACATTTCTTCACCACGTCCGGAATAATCGCAACTTCCCCTTCTGCTCTAGCCGGCACCATGTCTTCCCTCATCGACAAAGCAAAGAACGTGGTCAGCTCGCACAAGAAGTCCGATGGCAGCTTGCCAAAGGTCCTCTTCGTGCTCAGCAGCCATGACCAAATGGGCAACACTGGCAAGCCCACAGGCTGGTACTTGCCTGAGTTCGCTCATCCATACTACAAGCTCGAAGGCAAAGCCGAGATTGTGATTGCTTCGCCCAAGGGAGGAGCAGCTCCATTGGATCCTTCTTCCGTCGAGATGTTCAAGAGCGATGAGGAGTCCACCAAGTTCTTGAAGGAGAAGGAGGCGTTGTGGAAGAACACACAGAAGTTGAGCGACTTTGTCGGAAAGGCGAACACATTCGATGCTGTGTTCTACGTGGGTGGACATGGACGTGAGTATCGTCCCTAGTTTTGCAAAGCGAGAGTGGTGTATTGACCTGTGACTCTAGCTATGTTTGATCTCGCAACCGACCCTGTCTCTCATCAACTCATCAAAGAATTCTACGAGTCTGGCAAGGTCGTCTCCGCTGTCTGCCACGGTCCTGCTGCGCTTGTGAACGTGAAGCTTTCTGATGGAAGCTGGCTGGTGCAGGGACAAGAGGTGACTGGTTTCACCAACACAGAAGAGGACCAGGTACAGCTTTCTGCTGCCATGCCTTTCATGCTGGAGACAGAGCTTGAAGCGCATGGAGGCAAGGTTGTCAAGGCGGAGCCATGGCAGCCAAAGGTTGTGAAGAGCGGAAAGAACAACAAGTTGATCACCGGACAGAACCCGGCTTCTGCTTCGCCAATTGGAGAGGCGATCTTGGCTGCTCTCTAAGTTATAGGAGAGTTCAGATATCTGGAAATTTATGATTTATGATACACCCACTATGTCGGTATGAAGAATAGAAATTGATGATGAACCATCCAATTTCTCATCAAGCAGCTTGTCTAGGTGAAAGCTTTCAGTTGAGTAGCTGTTCACATAAAACGTGCTGTAGAACACTGGAACTTTCCGTGGCTAAAGCCGTGACCAAATGTGGACGGAGTGTGGTCCGCGTGGGCACTGGCTGCCTTCTTCACGGGAAACGTCACCTCAAAATGCAATTTCCATCGCTCGCTTCTTCACTCTTTCACATGCACGGAGAGCGCGACAAAGTATTCTCCTGGTACCATCAAGCTGTGTTCGGGACTCAGCAGCTGCGAACGCATGTAACGAAGTCGTCTCTCCCCATCCGCCAGCCACCGCATGCTGCAAAGCGCGGCGACACCGAGAGCACGTCCCTTGGGCCCGAAAATCGCTGCGAGACAAAGTATCACCACCCCGTTTGAAGATCAGAGATGCGTTGCATGCGCAGAAACTCAGCTGGAAGCTGTTTGTATGGTATGTATACGTAGCTCATGGAGTTGAAGCTTCTCACCTGCAGCTTCGTGGACGCCTCATACTGCCGAGCTTGCTCTTGGCCGCGTATTCGATGAGCTGGCTGCCTCTGCACAAATTGAGGAGCATTCATCAGTGCATATCTCAAGCCAATTGATGAACCTTGGTGTGCATCAATGGCAATTTCGCTGGCAGCATCAGAGCCGTCCTGCCATGGACCGGTTTAGCCATGCGTGGAGCGGAAGGATCTCCGCCCGCGAGACCACGCCTCCGCCATGATGCCCCACAACTGGTCTCTACTACAGCAGGCCGTTCGTGCTAGCCAGCCACCACGATACCTTCTCTATGCCGTCAGCTGGAAGTTACGTCCCTCGAAGGAGCGTATGTACTGCTGATGTGCTCTGGAGTTATGCGGACGGGGCGAAGCGCTGCGGAGTACCGATCACCTTCGTAGTAAGGAGCCAAGAGAGCGTACTGCAGTTCTTATAGGTTTAACCAAATCTATGGTAGGGTTTGGGCTCCACATCCATGAAACTTCGACACGATAGGGTTACCCGGGCCGCACGCTCTTGCGCAATCGCTGGAAATGGACAATACACTGAACTGGTGTGGAGTGCAACTGCAGCTCGTACATGCCGCTTCGCAAGCTACCTGATTTCTATCGAGCTGGCGTGCAGAAGGATCGATCACAGCAACTATCGCGGCATTGGGTTGACATTTGAAAGACCGACTACGAATTGCAATGATGCTCGCTTGCTGTTCACCAAGAACAGTCCTTGCAACAACACACGGCTGGTTATATGTCGAACTGGACTTGGAACGGGTTTACTTCCAATCCCCGCGATGTTTAATCTCGTGGCTAGACCTATTGCTGCCGACGGCCACATGAGACTTTCCACAAGGTTACCATCACTCAACATCCCGGTCACGTAGCTGCATGCAGCTATGTTGGCGACCTGTCTATCCTTCTTCAGCCGATGAGCCGTCGATCATACGTGGAGAAGTTGTGTCTGAGGCTCGTGTCCCTGCATCTGTGACGGTGTTCACAATGGGATCACTCATCGGCATCGCCGCCGTGGTAGCGAAATCTGCAAGCAGAGGCCAGCTGGGTGGAACGAACCTCGCCTATATTGGAAAGCACCCCACGCAAGCGGGGAGTCGTGCTTGCAACGCTTCCCCGTTGCGACGTGAGAAAATGCCCGATGCGTTGACTACTTGGAGATAGTTCTGTCTGGCTCGGAGAGCATTTGACAACCAAGCCCTTCGCGTGTACTGCCCCCAGCTCAAGAGACTGGCGAATCCAGGGAGCATGTGATAGTCGTGGGGCTCTTGTCGTTGCGGCCACTCCGCGTCCCAGTCGCGCATAGATCGTCAATGACAACGACGCCTCCCGATGCGTACAAGCACGAACGCCATCGCAAGCTCAATGCTGGGCCATCTGAGCACCCCGGTCATCTACCCAGCCATTGCGAACTCTGGGCTCCATTCGTTTATGCACGCCAGTCTATGAGAGTCGAAGATCTTCCAATCGGCGCTGGCGACGCTCAAAGGTGGACAATTGCGTTCATCATGTAACATCGCCCAATGTATAGTCAATGCATGAGAAAATGGTGAGCTCCAGCCTCGGGCTTGTCCTACATATGTGTGGGACATCCGCGCGCATAATACCTTCCTTTCTGTTTCGCTTGTCCTCCAGGCGCCATCTAGTAAACATTCTTCATATCGTGTACTTGCCATGTCTGCCGCAACAGTACTAAACGGCCAAAGCTCGACACTTGAGTCTGATCACTCTCACCATCACCATAGCCACACAACCGACTTCCCGGAGATCACCCCCGAGAAGCTTGCCATCATGAAGCTCGGATCTTCACTCAACGACGACCGTGACGTCTTCTCGGATCCAGGAACTCCTAGCAAGTATGGCAAAATTGGCTTCAGCAAGGGAGCTGCTGAGAGCAGCTCGAGAGCCCTCGCGCGCACTTCTCGACAAGTCAGCAGCACGACCCGACGCTCAAGCTCTTTCCTCCATGGACATCGCAACAAGATGTCGATGGAACTGACGCATCAGGCCGAGGGCAAGTTCTTCTCGCTGATCGAACTCATGTCCAATGCTTCAAAGGAGGCCTCATCTCTCAAGGAATATTGGGCTCGCCTCATGTCTGACCGCGAGTCCTTCGATCGCGAGCGTGAGGAACTCATGTTGCAGATCGATGAGATTTCTGAGACTCTCGAACAAAGAGACAGCCAGCATCACCACCACGGCCGGGAGCTTGCCGAGAGGAAGAAAGAAGTCGAGAAGCTTCTCATCGAGCTGTCTTCTGCTCTGAACAACATCACCATCGAGAAGAAGAAAGTTCACGAACGTGATCACGAGCTCGAGCGCAGTCGTGCAGAGTTGAGTGACGTGAGGATCACCATCTCGCGCAACCAGATCGAACATGACAGGATCAAAGCCGAGCTTGAGAGTGCCTTCGCCCGCATCAAGCACATCGAGAGCGAACGCGATCATGCTCGAGAGGATACCGAGAAGTATCGTGGCGAGTTGCGCACCTTCACCCGCGAGCATGCAGAGCTCAAGAGCAAGAACATCGACCTCGTCGACCGTCTCGACTCATCCCGCAAGGAAGTCTCTACCTTGACAAGCCGCTTGTCCGCATGGGAGCATGAGCGCGACACATATCTTGTCGAGAAGGACAGACTTAGAGAAGAACTTCGCAAGATCACTGTCCGATCGGAGGAGACTTCTCGCGAGCTCGGTGAGTTGACTGACAGGTATGAGCGTTTGCAACGCGAGTCCCGCCAGATCAAGGAGAGCATGCACTTCGTTGAGTCCGAGCGTGATGATCATGCCACCACGATTGACCGCCTCCGTGTCGAGCTCAGAACCAAGACTACAAGCATCGAAGACGTCGAGGCACGCCTTGCAGACATCACCTTGAAGTATGAGCAGTCCAAGAGAGAGGTCACCAGCAGAGACGACAGGCTTCGCGATGTTGAGAGTGAGCTGCATGACCTTCGTCACCGCATTGAGCGTCACCATGAAGAGCACCGCACTATCATCATTGAGCGCGACCAGCTCAAGGACGACCTCGATCACGAGCGACACACTTCCTCTGACCGCCAGCGTGAGATCACCGTCCTCCAGGACACCCTTACTCGCACCGAGTCCACCCTCAGCGAAGTCCGCTCCGAGGTTGTCAGCCTCACCGAACGCATCAAGCATATCGAGCATGAGCGTGACGACGCCCGTCACCACCACGGCCACTTGACCACCGAGATCCACCAACTGAAGGAGCGCCTCACGATCGTCCAGACTGAGGTCCGCAGCTTGACAGACCAGCGTGACCGTGCTCGCCACGAGCTCGAAGATGTCAAGCGTCGCTATGAAGAGTACACCGAAACCATCAACGAATACAAAGACGACAGCGGCGAACTCGAATACGAAATCGACAACCTACGCACCATGCTCCGCGAAGCCCGCGAGCAAAAGGAACGTGCCATCGCCGCTCGTGCTGCCGCCGATCGTGAACGAGACGAGTATGTCGCCAAGTATGAGGTAAGCTTGACATTCCCTTTCCATACCCACCTCAATAATCAACGTCCTTACAATTATATCTGTTCGTGTTTTAATAGAAGCTAATGTTCTCCTCGTCGCGTAATAGGACAAGTGCCGAGAGATGGAAAAGTATGAAGAATCTCAAAGGACTCACTACCACTCACACGCACACGGAAGGAGTGGTGGCGGATCCTCCGTCACCAGGACGGTCACGCGAAGCGGGTCGTCTTATCAAAAGCATGCGTCGGTGGATGCCAATGGGCATGAGTAGGAAGGGGAGTTTAAGAGAGAGGTTGTCGCCTATTATGGAGTGATGGTGAGGATGGTTGAGTGTTGACGGCATGACGGATCTCGTATGTGTGCTTGGGAAGGTTTCGTAGTTCTTTGTATGAGGTTTCCTACAATGGCGTTGACGATGCTCATTTGCTTCGTGAGCATAGCGTTACTGTGATGTCTTGGCTTCCTCTCTGAGCTGGCGTGTTGCCCCAGGATCTTCACTTCTACGTTTCGTCAGTAATTGCGGGCGTGGATGTGGCGTTCCAGTCACGCTTCGATCAGCAGACCTCATACTCTTCACACCTGGTGGCTGTTCGCCACGAGCAGCCATGTCGGGACAGCTAGTTGAGATCAGCCCACCGTTCGGCTCTGAGCTCAGGTGCAAGACGTCGCGATTCTCTCCGCACAACGTCTGAGCCCGCGAATGCGCCTGTCCTGATGGCAAACGATGGCGGCCGCCGTTTGCTTCGGAACCCATTTCGCGTGTCAGTCGTCCAACAGCGCGCGCCTTTGCTCCGCAACCTTTCCAGCGCCCGCGATTGTATCCCGGCGTCGCATTGCATTGCATACGAACAGTGTGGAGCATACGCGTCCCATTACCACCGCAACCGCGTCCGACCACGCCCCAGACCAGCGCAGAAGCAAGACGCGGTGCTCTTCGCGTGCATGGTGGCAACGGCCACACGCCCATGGCCACGCAGAGAAGTCCATGGACAGAACACAGGCGAAAAGTGCGCTCTCTCTCACGAGATGTGCAAGGGCCCCCGGTCGACGCTTTCTCGATGTTCTGACTCTTCACAGTCTAGCGTGATCCTAATTTCATCTTCACCCGTGCCGTTTGGCTCAAAGCTTTGCGCTCCTGTCTCTTATTATTCTCCGGCCGCGACACAACAGGTCGGACTGCGATGATGAGCCAGCAGAGGGTGCTGCATGCAATGCACTGATATTATTCCCGCTCGGCTCGTCTGCACGACGAGATGCAGCAGGCACGGCCGCCCCTCAAAGCCGCGCCGTTGAGGGAGAGGTGTGTTGCCGTGGATCGCTCGCTGGGTTCACGCCACTTCATCTATCCGGCCAATGAGCGCGTCGGCAAGTTCGGCGCGAGGCCGAGAGTGGTAAGAAAACGAGCCCGTGCGCTGCATTGAAGCTCTCCCCAGAACTGGCCCGGCTCGCTTTGGATGTTTATATGAGGCCAGGGATGTTGCAGAGTATATTACCACTTGCCCTGCCCTGTCGTCCGTCCTCGCCCTTTCCACCCGCTAACCGTCCTCCTGTCTGTCGCTCCTAACCCATCGCTCTGCTTGCTTGATTGATCTTTCGACGTCTCTCGCTGTACACCGATTACATTCTACTTCTTCGACCACCGAGCATTCCAACCACAAAAGTCAATTTTAATTACTTCAAAAGCGACAACTTAATCCACCGACATCATGCACGCGTCTACTGCTCTCATCCTCGCAGTCGCCGGCCTCGCTGCCGCGCAGACCACTGCTTCTAGCAGCTCTGGTTCCAGCTCGTCAACTTCCACCTCTGGATGCGGCAGCTCCATTGATCTGATCATTGAGTCTTGCCTCGGAACTGTAAGCATGCATTCCTTGATACAATTTGCGTCAACTGTACACGCGGAGAACAACACTGACAACTCTATTTCCATCCAGACCAAGTCTCAATTCGACGCCTGCGACTCGCAAGACTGGGACTGCCTCTGCGAACAAGCCAACAACGTCCTCACCTGCTACAACAACTGCCCCAGCGCTCCAGACCGATTTGGCTACGAACAGACCAAGGTCGCAAACTGCAACGCCGCCAGCGCGTAAGTTCTTCCCTAACAGCTCCCTCTCAACTCTCTACACTCAACCCTCAACCCTATACTGACACTCTTCTTCACAGCTACGGCACCAAATCCAGCACCGCGACTGGCACCGCAACCGGATCTGCCAGCGGCTCCGCCCCAACCAACACCGCCGCGACAACGACCGCCTCCAACGCCGCAGCTAGCTCAGGCACCCGCACTGGCAGCGCCGCCGCCGAGACATCGACCGAAGGCTCTTCTGCTGCTCACGTCGCCGTTCCAGGTCTCGCTGCCCTTCTCGGTCTGGCCGCTTTCTTGTAAACAACAGCAAGGAATTCTTGATTTGGCTTATGACTTCTTTTTTTCTTTTTGGAATAGCGATGCGAAAGGTTTTGGCTTGAATGCTGCTTTGCACAGGATATGGAAAGTGGACACGTTACAAACAGTGCGAAATGTTTGTGTTGTGGATCTGAACATCAGGCAAGAGCTTGGAGTAGACCCATACGTGGGTGATGCGTGAAAGCTTGTCTCGAGAAGAAGGCTAATGTAGTAGAGCTCGTGAGCTCGTCACACTCCGATGCAATGCGCTGTACGACATCCAACACTCTTGCGAGACATGAAACTTCTTTCTCATTACTACTTCTATTGCTACTAAATTTCAGTCGACGCCGTTCTAGGATCATCAACGAAGCAGGATCATCATTACCAAGTGTGCCGGGCACAGTCACGCGGCGCTCGATCCACGATCCCTCAGCGCGCGCTGGTCTGATGCATCGTCACACCTGCCAACCATCTACAATGGTGGTGTATCAGCAAACAAGGCCGCGCTGAAGGCTTCTGGATAACGAGATCCTGCTGGTTGAGCATTCTCGCACGCCTTGCGGATCTCTGCCTCTTCCTCCTTCGACAGCTTGATCTTGAGCGCGCCCAAGTTCTCCTCGACACGCTTGATGTTGGTGGTACCGGGGATTCTAGATCAGTCCCAAGTCAGTAATCACTCTACAATCAATTCAGACAAGAGTACGACTTACGGGAAGAAGTCGTCACCTTGAGCCAGAATCCAAGCCAAGGTCAACTGGGATGCCGTAGCGTTCTTCTTCTTGGCGATCTCGGTGATGCGGTCGACAAGCTCGAGGTTCTTGGGGAAGTTCTCCTCTGAGAAGCGAGGTGCAAAGGTACGGAAATCGCCTTCCTCGAAGTCCTTGGGCGAGCGAATGGTGCCGCCTAGCATGCCACGACCGATTGGGCTGTATGCGACAATGGCGGTGCCGAGCTCGCGAGCGGTCTTGAGGAGGCCGATCTGGTCGCTCTCGATGTCCAAGCTGAATGGAGAGTATTCGATTTGGATGGCATCAATGTGAGCGACCTTGCTGGCGCGGCGCAGAGACTCGCTGGAGCATTCGGAGATGCCGATGTACTTGATCTTTCCCTCCTGTTGCAGCTTCTTGAGCTCTTCGACTGTCTGCTCGACTGGGGTCTTGCCGTCGAGGCGGTGGGCGTAGTCTGGTCAACAACGTCAGTCGCAGCGCCTCGCCAGAAAGTGGACGCATTGTGCTTACAGAGATCGATGTGGTCAACCCCCAATCTCGACAGCGACTTCAAGCATGCCTTGCGAGCATATTCTGGCGAGCTGTCCACCCAACGCGAACCGTCTTCACCCTTGCAGTTGGCGAACTTGGTGGCGAGGAAGATCTTCTCACGCTTGCCCGGGTTCTTCTTGAACCAGGCGCCGAGCAAGTCCTCGGAGTCGTCGTACATGTCGGCTGTGTCCCAGAACAAATCGCCATCTTCGTAGACCTTGTCCAGAACGGCGAACCGCTCATTGTCGGGCTTTGGCTTGCCATAGAAGGCAGACAGTCCCATTGTGCCATATCCAATCCGTGTCACGTGTGGGCCATTCTTTCCAAGCTTAGCAGTGGGAAGCTTGTTGCCAATGGCACCGTCGGTGGCCTTTCCGAGTGCGTTCTTGATTGCTTCCGCCATGTTTGCTGTTCAGTGTGGGTTTCAGAGGTGTTGTCGAGGTTGGTGAGAAAAGTTGAAATTGTTCCGCTGATCAGATGGTGGGAGGATCTCGATTTCTTATAGAAACCGGCAGTCCGAGGGCCATTCAAGTGCGACTCTGCTGTTTCGTTCTTGCGCCATGACGTTCCAACGGCAGGAGCACGGAGTTTAGCTGTTATCGCCACTGGCAGCTGCCCCGCATCAGCCGCTTAACAGCACGCACTTCACCTTCTCACAGGAAGGGTCCGCTGGCTATGCTGGATGCGGAAACTGTGCAGAACGATGCATCTGGTTCTGCGGCCGCTCGATGTCGCGCGCATATGTCGACTATGAGAAGTGCCTTAAGTCCGCATCTGACACCAGCAGCGGCGGCCTAGCAAACAGCATCAATTCCGCCTCGAGGCAGCAGCATTCTGCTCGCAGATATCCGTGACACAGCAGTTTCCGGCATTATCACTAAGCAGAAGGATGCTTACTGGCGCTCGAGTAACACTGGACCAGACAAGGCACCATCCCGATTCCAGGGCCATTGCTCGTCCGAGCCTTGCAAAGTGCGGCACCCGAACAGAGTAGACTCTCGCGGCCAGAGAGCAAGCCAGGGGCATATAAAACGATGTGACACGGCGGCTTCTTGTATCTCTTGCCCACAGTCATTGGTGTCCAGATAACACGATGAATGGGCTATGAGCCAAGAGCGGATTTTGTTCCAAGGGCTTGGCACGTAAGCTGGATGCGGAATTGCAGTATGATCACCAAGCAGATTCTGTTACGGAGGACCAGGAGAATGCTCACGAGGCATGAAATATCTCCGCAGTTCAGCAACTACGGCGGCCCAGGAATTGGCTGCTGTCAGTGATTCTCTGTCGCAGTAGTAGGGACTGGTCCAGAAAATTTGTAGCCCCAGGCGGTCCGTCCTTCTCGAGACGGGGTTTCACGCGCTCAAGTTGTTCAGACTGGATCCAGGCCATAGCGTTCTTGCCGCCATCGGCCTGGCGATATCGAGCATAAGAACACTGCGGGGTGCCAGTCTGTTTCGCAGATGTGCCAGCCAGCCGGGCAGTCGTCGATGTCGTGAACATTCGTATCGTTGGTGTGCTCACAGGTTCTTCGGCGCTGCTCCATCTCTCTTTGGTGGGCTATGAACATGCGAGCATTATAGCAACGAAGGCATGGGACGAGGTCGTCTCACAAAAGCTCGGCAGATCCTGATGCCAAGACTCTGTCCCGCGTTCTGCTCTCTGACCTTGAACGGCCAGTCGTGCCCGTTCGATGCACCCCGTCGATGACTTGTGGTTATGACAGCCTTTGTCTGCTAAGTGCGTTCAACATGTCAGACCTGATTGACGAATGAACTCCCTTGCTTGAGCACCTAATCGCGGTACCGATCTCCGCCAGTACATTCGACTATGAGTGCGCCTCAAGAATTTCCGGTGCCAGGTCGTTTATTCCCAGTCTGCTGTGCGACAGTCGTTACTCCGAAATCATCGACAATCTGATCACGATCAGCGAGACGAACTCAATGGAGAGCTTTTTCGTCGTCATGGACAAAGTCACTGGTGTCCATAATGACGAGACCAAGGTCGGGGACTGGACCCAGCCGACTTCAAAAGATTCGCCTTTTATCGAAAAGAGTCCCATGGAATGTTATCGTCTTTTGCGTCAATTGATCTCAGACACAGATTTGGACATTTGAGTGCCTTTACTCTCGGAATGCTCGAGACAAATACGCGGTTATACAACGCTGATGACACTCCTTTCTTGCTTGCAGTAACCATGAGCACTTCGCCATTTTCGACGAGAGAACTCTCAAAGATGGCTCCATACTGCTAGTAGATGGGCCTTGGGGCAAAGGAGAGGATGAAGGGGTTGCAAGAACGGTCCGCGTTGCGCCTGAAATCGCACAGGAACGGCTGCTGCTGTACAACATAGGCGAACCCGAGATCGACGAGGATCAGGCAATCGCTCAAGAAGCGGATGACGGCGTGCTTCGTGTGGAAGCTCTGATGAATCGTCCTCCGACATAGCCCTAGAAATCAATTCCCTTGATCAGTGTGGCCATGTGTCGACGCATCACAATAGTTGAAGCAAAGCGTTCGCTTGCTGATCCTCCGACTGCTCAACTCAATGCATGCAAGACGGGCAGTCTTGAAGACCTGCTGAGTTCCTTCTCATCAGCATGCAAAGGTCTGTACGCGCCCACACCATGACACCCTTGGAGCAGCATGCACGCAGAAGCGATGCCATTGTTGCAAGTAGATACTTGTTGCGGTGTTAAGTATTGCCCAGGACTCCGGCGAGCGTGCTATGTCGTGTGAAGTGCAGAAAAGGAAACATGTGAAGTGTGAGACAGAAGGTACGCGCCATTGGCTATCCGGAGGATCGGCCGAGGAGGCCAGAAACGGCCTGGCGTCCGGCTCTCCAGCACCTCAGCCGGCTAACAAGTTCGCGTCCGCCGACTCGTCTTCACGATCGCGCTGCCATCAAGTCGCCAAGATGCAGCGCATGCGAAAAGCGGCCAAATGGACGCAGCAAGACCGACGATGGCGGAGAGTCGATGCGACACAACCTCCACCTGATTTCAGCAAATACAACGTCCAGGTCGAGATACCAGAGTACGACGACGAGATCTACGAGGAACACCTGCGACACGATGACTGGACCAGAGCGGAGACCGACTACCTCGTCGAGACGTATCGCGAATGCAATGGAAAGTGGCCGGTGGTATGGGACCACTACGAGTACGAGGACAAATCGCGCAGCATGGAGGACCTGAAGGCGAGATTCTACAAAGTCTCAGCACAGTTACTCCAGCTCAAGACGCCGATTCAGTCCATGGGCACAGCAGAATTTGACTTGTACAACACTCTCAACACTTTCGATCCAGCGAAGGAGGAGTCGCGGAAGAGTTTGGCCAAAGGGCATCTATACCGAAAGGCGAATGAGGTCGACGAAGAGACGGTTTTGTTGGGCGAGTTGCAGCGCATTATGGTCAACCAGGCGACATTAGACGGGCAACGGGAAGAGCTCAGGAAGCGATTGGATTATCCACATGCGAACACGAACGGATATCAGTATTCGACATCTCAGGCTCTTACGCAGCTGTGGCAGCAATTGCTGGCGCAAGACCGTATGAAGAAGAATCCGCGATTGAAGCCGACAGGTGGGTGTATCATGAAGCACACGCGTCCTGTTATCATACTGACATGTTCCAGGCAACCCAAACTACGACGGCTTCATGCAAGGCGGCATGCAAGCACCTCAATCAGCTCGACCTCGCGACAGCAATGCTGGTATGTCAGAAGCTGGCGCAGGCTCTGCTCGCGACCGACGTGGTACTCGAGGCGAATCTCTCGGTGGTGCGCCCAACACACCCGGCCACGCACTGCCTGTATCGCTTTCCACGGCCGATCAGACTCGCATGGGCGTGGTCATATTCCCGCCCGAGCACAAAGCTTCAGGAGGAATCAGTTTCGCTTCAGACCGACTTACAAAACCTCGAGTGGCGAAGAGCACCATTCAGAGTGAGAAGATCGCGACGATCTTGGGGAGCGCCGGTGTGCCAGAGATCATACCATTGCCCACACCGAAAGTGGTGGAGGCATTCGAGGGCATCATGAGCAAAGTGCATGCTCTGCTGGAAATGAGGAAACTGGCAGAGAAAGACGAAACGGAACTGAAGGTCAGGCGGCAAGAGGCTGCATCGTGAAGCAAGAGTCAGTCAGAATATTGTCTAGAGGGCGGTATCATGGGATCATGAGTTTAGCGAGGCGTCGGGGTCTAAGGGAAGGTGTTTGATTTTCGAAATCTCATGACTGCAGCAGATCAGTCATCCTGTTGCGAAGAGCCTTCCACTGTTCTGTGGGTCGCGACTATACGAAAGCTCCTGCCTCGAGATTTTCTCAGCGCGAAGCTAGGCATACAAGGTATGGCAGGCGCCATTGCATTCTCAAGACTTCTCTTCACAAACGCTCCAAGCACTGATGCAACTTCGTCGAAACTGCCAAATTCAACGACTGCAAAGCCCACATACCGCACGAGAGGCCGCAAAGTGGCTGGCGGGGCAGCTGCAGGGCGCTGCGCCTCACGATTGAGTGCAAGCGACTGCTTCTTGCAGAATCAACCTGCAACTTTCATGAACCGTTCTTTCGCCGACCCCACCTAAGCAAACGGCCTTCACATAACCATGATGCGGAGATGCAGGAATCTCCCTCCACTGATGACGTTCCGGAGCACGAGCGAACTAAATCGACGACCGTTCCCGTGCGACAGATATGCCCGTTAGATAATCAGCAGTCACAGATTCGCCTGGTTAGGTTCGACCGCAATGACGGGAATAGTGCGTTTGGAGGCACTATCAGTCTGGAAACGCACAACCTTGTCGAGGTACCGCCGTACGCTGCCCTGTCGTACACATGGGGTTCCAAGATCTCGCAGCAGCCTTTACGAGTGAACGAGGAAATTGTTAGCATCCTTCAGAGCAGCTGGTATGCTATCAAACAAGCATTCGAAGAAGGGAGCTTCAACCACGTCTGGATAGACAGCATCTGCATCGATCAAACGAGCCCCCAAGAGAAATCTATCCAAGTTCAGCTCATGTCGACCATTTACCGCAAAGCTGTGCAGGTACTTGTGTCACTGGGACCTGGTTCCAATCGCTTCAATTGCACGGGAAGACAGATAGCTGGGCTTGAGGGTCATGCCGCTTGGGCAGCATGGGAGGCAGATGCGCCTCCAGCCTGGGCCGGCACCGAGGATCAGTCAGCTTCCAAGAGGAGAACAAACATTATGAAATACTGGTTGACCCATGGCACCGGCAAATACAGCCTGAGCAGTATCCACGGAGAGCTGCAGGAAATTGCAGAATTGCCGTACTGGACTCGTGTCTGGATCGTGCAAGAAATCTCCTTGGCTGGCATAGTGCGACTCATGCTCGGAGACTACGTGATTTATTGGCGTAGCCTATCTGAGTTCTACAAGTTCATATCGTCTCACTCAACCCAGAGAATTTTGGCGCCACCCATCCTGCAGCATGCTAGCAATCTGTCTCCACGAATGATCAGTACTGGACAATCATTGCCGAAGGTACTCAAGACCTTCTCGAAGCAGCAGTGCTCAGATCCTCGCGACCATGTATATGGGTTGCTGAGCTTGATAAGCTGGCCCGAGCGACTGGGGGCCATCATACCAGACTACGACAAGTCTGTATTAGCCTTAGCAGCAGAGGTCCTGAAGTACGGGGCTCAAGCTGACGAAGTGCTGCAGCTCATGAGATGCGAAGAATTGGAACGCGATCTCGTGCAGCAGGTCTCTTCGAGGCGCATGCCTAGCGGACCATCCCTGAGCTCTGAAATTCCGACAGACCGAGAGAAACGCCATGAACTTGTCAACGTACACCTCATGTCTTTTGGTGGACTCATGCGAGATGGCAAAGGCCGTTTGCGCCTCCGTTTCCACCCTATTCGAAAATATGCGGAATGTGCCAACAGGAAAGTTTCATTACGATTACGCCCTTCTTTGCATCCACCAGCCCGTGAACCCGTCCTTTCCTACGACGACTCGTCCTCTATCGTCGGATACATATGCCTCGAAGCTCATGAAGGTGACTTCGTGGCCTGGAAAGTCCAGAAACTCGGCAGGAATGTCGCAGCGTCCGTGGGCCTGGTCCTTCGCGGCGATTTTGCAGCCGCTATTATCCGCAAAATCCCATTTGAAATCATTGGTCAATGTGTGCCAGAATTAGGCTACGCGGCCTGCACAGAGGATGAAAACTGTGACTGCAGGCCAATTCGCGGGACAACGCGTATAGAGCTTCACCTTGACCCAATGGACGCATTAATCTATGTGGGTCAAGATATGAATGTGGGCTCAGGAAACAGGGCGGATAGACCAGGCACAAGAATCTGTTCTCGACCATGGTCGTCATTTGCAACCTTGGGATAGGGAGTCGATGGCAGAAAATCATGGCATCTGGGCATGGAAAAGATTTTCAGGTCAATATTAGGTTAATCGAGTAGACGACGAAGGTCCTCGACATAGCGATACGGGTATCTCGATACAGTAAGATGCAATTCACCACCATCGCCGCCTCCATTCCAATTCCATCCAAATCCATCAATCCATCATGCATGCAATTCCAGCCCAGAACGCCGCCTCTCAACTCTTTCTCTAATGCCTTTCCCTCTGTACCATGTTTTTCCTCCCGGGTCGAGGAAACCCCCACTCATCAATGCTTGCTCGAAGCTCTCCTCCCAAGCTGCACCAGCGTCGTGGCAGTTGTAGCCCGCTCCTCATACAGCCTCCGCAAATCGTCAACACTACTCTTCTTCAGATCCAATCTGCGAGGCTCCAGTTTGGCGCTGTTGCTAGTAGCCTGCGAGTCTGTACTTCCTCTGCTTTCCCAACTGTTCATCCTATTGAGCAAGCCGGCAGAAGGAGCACGTGGCTTGGGCATGTGCTGCACGGCGCCCCCGCTAGCTCCATCGACGTTCGCGGTGGAGATCAAGGGTACTGTGGTATTGGAAGTCCTGGTCGGCAGAATGGGCTTCGCCAGAGATTGGATATCAGGACGCTGCTTGTTGGCCGCCGATGCTGGCCACGACGGTTTGCGGAACACTGCAGCGTTTGCGCTGCTTGAAGGTGAAGTAGAAAGATGAGGCGGCTTCACAGCAAGGTCTCCTGGCGCTGAGCGGGGCGCAGTTGTAGCGGAATTCGTGCTAGCCGAAGCAGCTTGAGTGTCGATAACGTTGTTCTGTGTCACATTATTAGCGGCTTGTCGTGCGGCCATCTCGACCAGGAGGGCGTGTGTTCCAGGGGGCACGAAAGGCATGGAATGTGAAGAACTGCTCGTGCTCGGAATGACTGGACCATTCTGCTGGGAAGCGGTCGTGCTCTCGTTCTGGGAAGTGTTTTCTAGGGCAGTGCTGGTGCTCGCGGTCTGAGGATCGTTGTGCAATGCCGTCTCGGCTGGTCTGTTCTCACCCTTGACCGAGGTCTGTCTACTAACAGGCTTTCGCTTGGGCACATCGCCAGTGGTTCCAGGAATAGACCCAATTATCTCTGCTGAAACGGGTCGACTTCGAGATGGCTCTCCGACCGGGCGTCGGTGAATGGATTTTTGTACTCGTGAATCATCTAGCAGATCCATGCTGGCATCATTGCTCTTTGGTGGGCTGACACCACCGGCATGTATTGGCGCATAGCTACCGGGCGAATCCGACCGTGGCAAGTTTCTGCCCTCATAGTCGAAGAGGCTGGAGTACCTCGGTGGTGCACCTACATATGCGGCGTCTGATGTAGGTTCGTAGCCGGGCTGGGCGGAGGGCGATGGATCGCGCTGTGCCGCTTGTTTCCGACGTGGTAATTTGGGCAACTCTACGTTCGGCAAGTGTGGTGCCAGTGCAGCTTTGAGCGACGTGGCTCTAGAACGTCGCCGAGGGGGCAACGCTGGAGGCTTCTCTGATGAGGAGTCTGAAGAGTCTGACTCGTTCATTGAGATCCTGTGCCCAATCTGACTTTTCTCACTTGAGGCATCAGAGCCGTCAGATGGACGTCGCAGGGCTTCGAGGGGGTCCTCGTACTCATTTGGGTCGATAGGAGGGCTGAGGTCAGCATAGAACGCACGCTCTTCGATGTCGATTCCCGCCCGGAGCTGAGGCCACATATCTATGGCGGCGACTAGTATCCGCTTGACAATACTCGAAATTTTCGCATCGGCCATCTGGTCTGAGCCACAAACAAGACACATGGCGAAACAGATAGCCAAGTTCTCGGCACCCATCTTGTTGTGTGGCTCGTGCGATGCGACCAGAGATAGCAAAGGCAGCAGATGTCTGGTCAAGATGTCTCTCGATGTGGGAGGCAGAGGAGACATTGACGAAGTGGGAAGGATGATATCGACCATGTCCTCGGGCGTCAGCTCCGTCTCGGGATCGCTGTAACGTTCTCGGAGCGTCGCGTAGCATGACTCTGGGAATACTGGCACCCGCAGCTCGCGATACCATGTCTTGATGAGCGAGGCGGCTGAGTGCACGCCGTACGCATCCTCCAAGCGAATCTCGTCGACCAGCGACTTTGCAAGACCCGGCTGCACGAAGGTTGCACCTTGATCCTTCCACACGATCCATTTCTGTCCGCGGTCGTAAGCCTCTTTGAGGACGCCAACGAGTACTGAGTGAGGCGGTATGCGGAAGATGCCCTCGGTCTTGAGATTGGAAGGTTGCACCAGGAAGGCCGTTGTTTCCCTCAGCACGCGAGGCAAGCGCGTCCTGCCGGAGTCAATGTTCCTCGGGAATGGTTGCTTCACGCTGAATGCACGTCTGCCGGTAACAAAGGGTGAGTAGATATCGGGTGAGTACTTTCGATCCTGCAGATATGCGGATGGTGGGATGAGCAGCTGTTCGATGGGAATGTGCAGGGCCAGTGAGGTCAAACAATTGACGTGTACTATCTTCCGTCGAAATTTTGGCGACACAATGGTCCCGAATATGTTGAGCAGCACTCTGACCCACGTGCGAGGGTGCACAATGTACAGCATGGCCAGCTTCTTCCGCAATGCCCTCCCCAGCACGTGGTACGCTTGCAGATACCATCCAGTAGCGGGACCCTGCTTCTTCTCTGCCGTTGCATTGTCGGGAGGACCTCCTGCAAAGAAAACAATTTCGTACTCTGTCCCTGCGATCAACTCGTCTTCGCCGGGCAGTCGAGCGAGGACGTAGGAAAGCAAGCTATCGTAGTCGACTTCGAAGGCATCGGGAAAGGCAGCGGCGTTGAGGATGTACACGGGCCTGCCGTCTTTGGAGGGAAGGGGTGATCGGTAGAGGATGGTGGCAGCAATGGCCGCGAGCTCAGGCAGATAGTCGGCGGAGTCTTGGGCGGGCGGCACGGTGGAGAGGGAGTTGCTCCTCGCACGTCCCGTCCTCCACTGGGCGTCCGCCGCCAACGCGGTCCTTAGGGCAGAACGCATGGTGGGCAGGTAGGACAGTGGGGAGATGGATGAACAATCGTAGCAGCGGGCGGCGGAGGAGTTAGTATAGCAGGCTCCGTCATGCAGACGGCATCCCTGTTTCTATGTTACGGAAGCGCACGCCCGCGCGGGAGATTGGCATGCCAGTGGTGACGAGGAGGTCGTGTCGAGGTGTGCGTCGTGTGATGCGGCGGAGGTGGGCTATTAATGCTGCCGCCTGGCAAGATTGGCGGCGGAAGAGGGTGGTCGACGCGGCAGCCCGCCCACGCAACACAACGAAACACTGGACTGGCAACAAACTCGACGTCAACAGCATCATCCCGACCGTCGGCCACAACACACGCGCGTGAAATGTCGCCAGCATGCAGGGATGCCGATGCTGACCTCGGATCTATCCGCTGCTAATGCAACGTAATTCGTGCCAATGCACTGGTGGCATTTTGGCCGCTGTCGGTGTCGGTCGGATATTTTGAGTCAACGGAACAGTCATTGGCAATCGATAGTGCCGCTGTGCTCTTTGTACGACTCCCCTCCATTGTCCGTTGCTCCTCGTACACCTACACCACCACCGCTTCCGCCAGAAGGCCCGCCACCAGCATGTGCGGCATCTTCGCCTGTCATCAGTGCGTCGTCGCTCCCCCGCCCGCCCAATGGCGGGCACGAGACATGCGAAATGAGGCATTGCTAACTATAGGATGATACAGCCACGATGACATCCAGAAATTCCGGCCCACGGCCATTCGCATGGGCAAGCAGATCAAGCACCGCGGCCCCGACTGGAGCGGCAACCACACCGCCAACAGCACCATCCTCGTGCACGAGCGTCTGTCCATTGTCGGTGTCGATACCGGCTCGCAGCCCCTCCTCAACGAGGACCAGTCCATTGCCTTGGCTGTCAATGGCGAGATTTACAACCACAAGATCCTGCGTGGCAAGGGCCTGGCCAAGTCATATCCCTTCAAGACGCACTCGGATTGTGAAGTGATTATTCCCCTCTACCAAGAATATGGCATTGACGCCCCGCGACACTTGGATGGCATGTTCAGCTGGGTGTTGCACGATAAGAAGGCTGATCGCCTGATCGCTGCGAGAGATCCCATTGGCATCACCACCTTCTACATCGGCCGCGACAGCAAATCGCCCAAAGCCGTCTACTTTGCCAGCGAGTTGAAATGTCTGCACCCAGTGTGCGACCAGATCGAAGCCTTCCCTCCCGGCCATGTCTACGACAGCTCGACAGACAAGCTCACGAGATACTTCGATCCCAAATGGCTTACCGAGCCCACCAACATCCCCACCACGCCCCTCGACCTGAAGCTGCTGCGCGAGACGTTCGAGAGATCCGTGAGAAAGAGACTGATGGCGGAAGTCCCATACGGTGTGCTCCTCAGTGGTGGTTTGGACAGCTCGTTGGTGGCGTCGATTGCACAACGTGAGACATTACGTCTCCAGAAAGAGTATGCGAAGAAGCGGGCCTTGCTGTCGCAGGGAACCAACAGCCCTACGTTGAACGGCGTCGCCAACGGGCAAGTGCCGTTAGCTGAATCTCCCGAAGAGGAGCTTGCAGGCATTGACGAGGACTACCACTTGAGCTCGGTGCCTGTCTTGTCTCAGCTCAACTCTTTTTCCATTGGCCTACCAGGGTCACCAGACACCATTGCTGCGCAAGAAGTCGCCAAGTATCTCGGCACTAGGCATCACTCTTTCACCTTCACCATCCAAGAAGGTCTCGATGCTCTGTTCGACGTCATTTACCACTTGGAGACCTACGATGTGACCACCATTCGCGCTAGTACTCCCATGTTCCTGCTATCGCGGAAGATCAAGGCCATGGGTGTGAAAATGGTCTTGTCTGGTGAGGGTTCTGATGAAATCTTTGGCGGATATCTTTACTTCCACAATGCACCAGACAAGGCTGCCTTCCACGAGGAGACGGTCCGCCGAGTCAAGAACCTGCACTTGGCAGATTGTCTCCGTGCCAACAAGTCCACGTCAGCTTGGGGCGTAGAGGCACGCGTACCGTTCTTGGACAAGCAATTCCTTGAACTCGCCATGGCCATCGACCCTGCTGAGAAAATGATTCAGAAGCCTGAGCGTATCGAAAAGTACATTTTGCGAAAAGCTTTCGACACAGAAGGTGAGCCCGGAGCCAAGCCATACTTGCCGAGCAAGATCCTGTGGAGACAAAAGGAACAATTCTCCGATGGTGTCGGCTATGGCTGGATTGACGGCCTCAAAGACGAGGCCGCCAAGATGGTCACCGATGAGCAGATGAAGGAGGAGAACATGCGTAAAGACAAGCCCTTCTGGGGTGATGATCTCCCCGACTCTAAGGAGGCTTACTGGTACCGCTGCATGTTTGACGAGCATTTCCCACCCTACTGTGCCAGCACTGTTATGCGATGGACGCCTACTTGGAGCAAGCAGACGGATCCTTCAGGCCGTGCAATTGGCGTTCACGAGCAGGCTTACAAGGACCAGTAGAGCAGTCTTCTTTGGCGGCAATTTAGTTTCTGTGCTCCCAGGGGCGGGCTTATCCAGCATTCGATGATAGATGTATAACATAGAACAATATGTTCGAAAATTGCTGCTTGCACAATTTCAACTCTACGGAATACGTACAATGCTGACAACGCTAGCAGATCTTCCTTATCGAGTAGTTTTTTGCTGACCCACCTCACAAAACTATACGTCTACTTCAAATCAACCTCCGAACGTCACTTTGGCATCCAAGCCATTGATCTTCAAAGCATCTCAAATGACACCTCTACGATTCTTAAAAGCATTCAATGCATCCGGATCTTTCTGAATAATGTGTGAGGATGCCCGCGTTGAGGAAGTAACGACTCTTTTGAAAAATGTTCATACCTTGTGGCATGTCTCATACACACAGTCTTCACGAACATACCATCAAGTCGGCTCGTTGCCTCGAGTGCCTTTTGGGCTTTGCAATCTGTGGAGACTAGCTTTCTGGGCAGAAGATTTGTGCTAATTTGTGTGGTCTGTCCACCCAGCATGCGTAACCAAACTACATATTCACCTGACTTGCCAAGGCTAAACTCATGACCACCCTCTACTCATGCAGCAGCCGAGAGCCTCCCTGCATGACTCATGCTCGTCTCGTATCTTCTCATTTATCCGCAAAGAAGCCTATCAACTTCAATTTCATCTTTCACTCATGGAAATCTATCAGAACAGGGCGATGTTCAACAATAAGAAACAAGACAAACATCATGATCCTTCCCGGCAAGATCGCCCTATCCCGGAACCTCATCAAGCCCCTTCTCTCCCCACAACTCCAAGCCCAGCCCTGCGGCATCGACCTCACTCTCCGCAGAATGTTAAACTGGAAATCAGCCGGCACAGTAGATTTCTCCAATGAGTTCCGCCAAAGCTCGAAGACCTCACAGCTCGACTTCTCCGGGTCTCCGAGACAAATTCATCTCGACCCGGGGAACTATCTCGTAGAATTCAATGAAGAAGTCGACGTTCCATTAGATGTCATGGGGCAGATTTTCGTTAGGAGTTCATTGTGGAGGAATGGGGCGAAGATAGATGCGGGGGTGGTAAGTCTTACCATTACGTTTTGTTTGCTATTACTGTTCTGTTTTGGTTCAAGGTGTCGAAGTGGCACGATTCTGTTTTGGCTACTAATTTCCGGTAATGTTCTCCTGTAGGTTGATAGCGGATACAAAGGCTCCCTAGGGGCTCTCCTTCAAGTCCTGAATCCACATGGGATTACATTGCATGAGAATGCACGTTTGGCGCAGGTCGTCTTCCATGAGATGAAGGGTGAGGTGGAGGAGGGGTATAGTGGAGTTTATCAGGGAGCGAAAGGGCTGTGAGCTGAAGTAAGAGTTGTCAAGCTTTCAAAAAAGCTGATTTGTGATTGTTATCGTGCCTCGATGAGTAAGATGAGCACTTACGCTGCCCAAGAGACTACCCAAGGGTCTTGCAGTAAGTCCTTCGCCAAAGCGCGGTCTTCCGGTCGCCATTGAAGGGTCTTTCCCATGGAAGCCAGAAATTGGGACTTCTCTTCTCCTTCGAGGACGCTCTCTTCTTCCTCAAGCGTCGTCGCCGTTGCTTCTGGGGACGCCTGGATGGTGAGAATTCCCTCGTCATCGAAATACTCGTTGGAGATCCGCGATCTCTGGAGAAAGTCTGAGGGTGGGTTTCCAAGCAGAGCCACTATTCTAGCTAGATGCTTGCGGCTCGATTCTTCGCGACTCGGTAATCGTTCAGTAAAGAGGTGATTGCCTTCTAGCAAATCCCATATCTGTATCTCGAGTGATCAGTTCTCGTGCCAGGTTTGACGCCAGCAACGCAATGAACCGCTTTAAAACTGCTTACCATCAAGCCGAAGCTCCAGATATCGATCTTCTCATTCCAAGGTATGCCGAGGACAATTTCGGGTGCACGATAGAGGTCTGGCATGACTTCGCCTTCGAAGGGGCCTTGGCCGAACTTTGTGTCTCCAAAGTCGCAGATGGTAGCGTCGCCGGGGTCGTCTGGCATATCAAGTTCGACAGTTGAATATATTGTTCGATCGCTGTCTTGTTTTCGTGGACTGGGTTGTTCTCGTTCCTGTTTCACAAGCTCGTCTAGGTATGAGTGGTCTTCTATGGACAACATGATGTTGCCCTCTTGCATGTCTTATAGGGGGCCGTGTCATTAGATCTGATCGACTTGTTGGAAGTGGAATTCAAGGGAACGTACCTGTGTGCACCACGTGCGCTTCTGAGTGTAGATAATCGAGCGCGAGCAGAAGTCCATACATCATGGGTTTCAAGATTGAGCTGGGAATCTGACCGCCAGCCATATTGCGGATGTCCCGCATCGTCAGACTCAAAGGGCTGTGCGCAATGCAGGTATGTGGCCCGATTTCACGAGGAAGTGCAAACGAGTCGAGCTTTCGGCGCACCATTTGGGAGCCAGGGTGATCGTCAGAATGAACATCCTGGATATGCTGCAACACTCTCACTTCATTCTGAGCTTGTCGGTGTACTGTCACATAGATTTTGAGTGTCACGTATTGTTGCGTTCTGCAGATGGCTTCAGCTCAAAATCACGGCACTCAGTGAGTACGAAAGGTCGTACTCCAGATTACGACACAGCCAGGCAGTAGAGACAGAACCATAGCCCAATTTCAGAAGAATCTCGTACTTTGACTTAAGTATCTCTCCGATTCGGACAGGATAGAAAGCCCGTCGGTCGTACCACGAAAAGGACTCTTCCTCGAGCAGGATGTCTGACCCATAGTATTCTGGTGCGGCAGTCGAAGAGTCTTGAGTTCCAGAGGCAATTGTCGTTGTTGGAAATTATAAGCGGACTTCATAAATTTGAGCAAGATGATGTGTTGTATTGTACTGTCATGTACGAGTCACACTCCTGAAGTGAGAAAGTTGGCCTTGGCCAATGAGGCACAGATGAACAAAAGAGCATGTGGCTGAGGGGAGGCGTGAAAGGTTTCCATCATGCTGTTCTATCAAAAACAATAGACGTCTTACCTACTACGTACCTGTTTCCCAACTGACCCTCACTCTGCACTTCTGGCAAAGTGATGGATTGTGGCCCGCACTGATTCCGAACCTCTCAGCTTGAGCATAACGCTATAATTCAAGGTCCGGCGCCCAGTAATGGACATAACAATCAATCTCTGCTCAGCGCGAAAACAGTCAAGCTAACGTAAAGTTGTGCTGACCGCCGGTAAGTAATGTGTTTTTTATGCTGGCATTGGTTGAAGAAAGGAAAGGAAATTGAGCGCAGGCGGAAGATTTTGAGGTTGGAAGCGGCAACGGGAGCAGCCGTGTTTGGTGCCAAGGCTGAGATGTGGCAGCTACGCTCGGGCCACCAGGGAAGTTGGCTTCCATCATGTGAAGGACACCTTTGCCCAATTTGCCGTCGACGTTGTGCTGTCTCCTGTCCGATCCTCCTCGCAGCCGCTACCATTCACTTGGAAGCGAACCCTCCGCAACATCTCTCTGGCACCGCCATTCGACTGGCGCATTCTCGCATGAGCGCACGATAAATAGTCCCCAGCCGCCCCTCCACGCTCCTCGAATTCTCACCGCCGAGCTCACAACATGGACTACGAAGCGCTCAAGGACCAGTGGTCCGAGATTGAAGATCGCGATGGAATCCGATTGTCGTGGAACACATTTCCCTCATCGCGCATGGAGGCCAGCAGACTGGTCGTCCCCATTGGAGCTCTCTACACTCCGCTGAAGGAAAAGGAGGATGGCACTCCGCTGCTACAATACGAGCCCGTCACTTGCAAACCGCCATGTCGAGCAGTTCTGAACCCCTTCTGCCAAGTGGATATGCGAGCGCGGATATGGATCTGTCCATTTTGTCTGCAGCGCAACAATCTCCCACCACACTACAAAGACATCAGCGAGAGCCAAATCCCTCCTGAGCTGCACCCTCAGAGCACTACCATCGAGTACCGTTTGGCGAGGCCGGCCCCCACTCCACCGATCTTTCTCTTCGTTGTCGATACCTGTCAAGAGGAGGACTCGCTGAAGGCATTGCGGGACAGCATTATCAATGCTCTCTCTTTCTTGCCTCCGCACGCTCTGGTGGGCTTGATCACATACGGCACAATGGCACAAGTGCACGAGCTGGGCTATACTGAATGCGCAAAGAGCTACGTCTTCCGCGGCAATAAGGATTATGGCGCAAAGCAGGTGCAGGAGATGTTGGGTTTGGGAGGAGCCAGACCTGGCATGCAGCCACAGCCACAGCCAGGCCGACCTGCAGTTGCACCACCAGTAGGAGGTGCTCAGGCACGATTCTTGCTTCCGGTGCAGCAGTGCGAGTTCCAGCTCACCAATGTACTGGAGAGCCTTCAGAAGGACCCATGGCCGGTTGCCAACGACAAGCGTGCCATTCGATGCACCGGTGTTGCCCTTTCTGTGGCGACCGGCCTGCTCGAGACCAGCTTCCAGAACTCTGGCGCTCGCGTCATGCTGTTCACAGGAGGTGCGGCCACCGAAGGACCTGGAATGGTTGTGGGTCCTGAGCTGAAGGAGCAAATCCGTTCCCACCACGACATTGATCGCGACAACATCAAGTACTACAAGAAGGCACTCAAGTTCTACGATACCCTCGCGAAGCGTGTGGCGCACAACGGGCACGTAATTGACATCTTCGCTGGATGTCTGGACCAGGTTGGTCTGCTCGAGATGAAGGGCCTGGCCAATAGCACTGGTGGCCACATGATCTTGACAGATTCTTTCACATCATCCATGTACAAGCAATCGTTCACGAAAATCTTTGATGTGGATGCAAACGATAACTTGAAGATGGGCTTCAACGCGTCGCTCGAGGTTTTGACGACGAAAGAGCTCAAGGTTACTGGCCTGATCGGCCATGCAGTGTCTCTCAACAAGAAGTCCAGCTCGGTTGGTGAGACAGAATGTGGTATCGGCAACACTTGCAGCTGGAAGATGTGTGGCATCGATCCATCAGCCTCGTATGGTGTGTACTTCGAGATTGCCAGCCAAGGTGGTCCAGCTGCACCCATGCAGCAGGGTCCGCAAAAGGGCTTAATCCAATTCCTCACATACTATCAACACAGCGGAGGGCAGTACCATCTGCGTGTGACGACAGTCGGACGGAACATGAGCGGACCGAGCGGTGATCCAGCCATCGCACAGTCGTTCGACCAAGAAGCTGCAGCAGTTCTGATGAGCAGGATCGCAGTCTTCAAGGCAGAAGTCGACGATGGTCCAGACGTCCTCCGTTGGGTCGACCGCATGCTGATCAGGCTCTGCTCGCGCTTCGCAGAATACCGGAAAGACGACCCTTCATCATTCCGACTGGAGAAGAACTTCACCCTTTACCCACAATTCATGTTCCATCTGCGTCGATCACAATTCTTGCAAGTCTTCAACAACTCACCTGACGAGACTGCATTCTACCGACACGTACTGAACCACGAAGATGTGTCGAACTCGCTCATCATGATTCAGCCCACTTTGGACTCCTACACGTTCGATCAAGAAGGCGCTGTTCCTGTGCTGCTCGACTCTACATCGATTCAGCCAACGACCATTCTGCTTCTCGACACTTTCTTCCACATCCTCATCTTCCATGGAGAGACTATGGCAGAGTGGCGAAAAGCTGGGTATCAGGATATGGAAGGATACGAGAACTTCCGAGAGCTCCTCGATGCGCCGAAGCAAGATGCAAAGGTAAGCATAACTTCAAAATGACCTTCACCACTGAATACTAACTTGCTGGGCAGGACCTCATCCAAGACCGCTTCCCACTGCCTCGATTCATCGTCTGCGACGCCGGTGGTTCCCAAGCTCGTTTCCTCCTCGCCAAGCTCAACCCTTCGACAACGCACACATCCTCCAGTTATGGTGGCGTCAGCCAATCCGCACAGACGATCTTCACAGATGATGTCAGTTTGCAGACATTCATGGATCACTTGATGAAGTTGGCTGTCAGCGGTACGGGATAGACGTGTCCAGGAATAATAATGACAATTAGAGGGGTGGATAGCGATGGCGTCTTGTTTCGAAACGAAGTATTGGTGGTATGAAAGCTGCTAATGCCATACGTAGAAGTATTCATGAAATCTGACCGCGAGAGCGAAAAGTTAAACACCACTGTTGGTTTCGCATCATACTTCACTTCAGGCACTAGTGGGTCAACCTAGAATGAATAATCACTCAACCACTTGCCATCTCTACTTGCGAGACACTGTAGCAAAAATAAAAATCGACGCAGATGCGGATGGGTCCACAGGACTTCAAGGGGTCTAAAAACAACCGTTCGCAGCCATGGCTCCCACTCGACAACAACATCGGAAAAGGGCTGCAACCCTTCGGTGCGAGAAAAGTTATGGTGGGCTGGCATTTCAAGCGCTCTGTGTGCACGGAACGACTTACTGACTCGGTCAATGAGCCATGAACGATCGTTCGAAATGGCTGCAAGTGGTTCGTTGAATGGACCTTGATCGCTAGCGGCTGTTTGGAAGCAAGATCCACTTCAAAAGGGGTTCACGTAGGAAAGGGACGGTATGGAGGCAAAAAGATCAAACAAATTGCCGCCAACTCAAAGCTTTCTGCCCAAACAAGAAGCCGTGGAGAAGAACAGGGAGAAGAAGCTTGTTCTCTTGCTTCGTCTTGACCGTTGAAATATGCGTCAAGCATCCGATCGGAATAGACGAACGACTTACTGACTTGACCATTAAGCCCGCGACGATCGTCCAAAGAGCAGTAAGAGAAGGTGGTATATGCACACGGATCGGGGCTGGAAGAATCAACATGGGGAAATTACGGCTGCAAAAAGTTCTGCATCTGCCCCAGACCAATGACAGCGGCCGCAAAAGACGAAACAGTATTCAAAAAGGATCACCGACGCTCGAAGGCTCGCCACCCCGGAATGGGTCTCTCTGAGGGATGAAGCGATGCTCCTCAGGAAGAGCTCTCCTTGGCGGACTTCAGCCAAACGTCCGATCCCAACGAGTCGAATGATTTACTGGCTAGACCAATCAGCCGCCGACGATCGTTGGATGGGACCGTACGGGATACTATATAATGCCTCACAAGCCAAGATGAGAGATAGCAAGAACTCACGCTGTAGAAAAATACAGTGCTCCAATGGGGTCATCAGGGACGATGAAAGAGGCAAAAATGACAAAACATATTGCCGCCGAGCCTAAGCCTTCGGGAGGTTGAGTATGTACGAGACTATCGACAAGGATTTTGATTGTTTCGTAGCGCTCACAACGTATGTGTCAGGCATTCGGACCGAAGCAATTCGAACGACTTAATGACTCAGCCAAGGGAGCGACGGCGATTGTTCGAGGTGGATGTGATTTTGGTCACATATGGAGGTTGGACAGTCGAGGCTGCTGAAGAAAGAATAGGCCCGGGAAAAGGTCTTGTTAAAGAAAAGAAAAGAGTCAAGTTAGAGCAAAAACATTCATGCTTCGATCTGAATTGTTTTCTCATATCTCGGGCAAGGACGAAAGATATTTCGCTCCGTTGGTCGGCGGTGCAGTGGAAATCTGTACCCGTATGTCGATCACGGTGTGGAAGATCTAGTCATTGAGCGTCCATACAATAAAACCACGTAGTGGCATTATCAGCACGATTGATACACACTGCTTCTGCCAGCATAGAAGTCACCCTTCGATCACTGGGTATGGATTTCAAAACATCGCTCTGGGCAAAATTCAAGCAATCTTCCGCAATGAAACGATTTCAGTGAAGCTGAAAGGCGACGACATCAGAGCAAAACAATCCCCGCTCGAACGCAGACTGCTACGACGGAGTCGAAGTCTTCGAATCAGATGTAGTCTCTGTTCATTGTCTACTTTCCGAAGTTACTTCTACCAAGCGTCCACTTAAAGTAGCTGACAACTTACTGGCTGAGCCAATGTGCCGAACAGCGATCGTTGACCACCTTCGCTGAAGCTTCTATATCAATGTCCCTGTGACAGCAGTGAAGACGGCAGAACGATGAGAACATGCGGGATAGCAAACAATGAGAGGCTATGAAATCTGCAAATTGATTTCGAGCAACTGATGCGGCGATAAAGTGTTCCAGGGAAATGCACGATCAGTGCTCTCCAGAGAACTGGTCGAACTGGTGGAATGAAGAGAGGTTATGGTGGGCAGCAAGGAAGTGTAGACTATTCTGAATACTCCTTAGAACTCAATAACGAAGCATAAAGCACGATCAATCATGTGTTCGAAGAAGTGAAGGACGCACACTACTACTGTATCATTAAACTGCACTGACACACGTTTCGTTACCAGACAGAAAGAGAAAGCTCCGCGACGGATGAAAGCCAGTCCCAGCGGATAGCGAGCGTGGACAGCACGTTGATAGCGTGATGCGAGCATTCACCATCCTCTCTTCGAATTCGTAGTACCGCAAGTCCCGCCGAACAGCATGTTTGGCTCCACAGCACAACCTTCGCTAAACTATATGATGACTGATACGACTCGAACAGACGGCCAAAGCGCCTCGTTTAGGTGATACTGGAATGAGCGATGTCTGGCGCAGCTCGTCTCAACTTGGAAGCCGGAAACAGGAGGAGTGTCGTTCCGTGAGGACTGAGATGACCCCTGAAATGAGACCAGCAGCTGTGTGCGTCGCAAGGAAGGGAAGGAGAGACGACCTTGGCTAGGCAAAGGAAACTCATCGGAACGGGTTCCTAAAGTCGAGCACGCGACAGTCAATCTAACTGAAGCATTGAGCGGACGGTTCCGGCCGGAGCGTTGATCGTTCACGACAGTCCTGGGCTTGCCGGAGTCGGAACTCTGTTTGTTCATCACTTGTCTTGCGAATGGCGATGACGCGGACCAGACGAAGGACTGCTCCCTTGATGTCCTTACGCATGAGTCTTCACTGGAATCGAATGGAGCTCATCACGAGAAATGTGACGTGAAGCTCCGCTGTCCGAACTGGAACACACGACACCTGCTGGGCTTTCAATTCTTGACACGAGAATTCTGCGAGTCTCTTGCGCGTCGACACTAGGCAGTGAAGGGCCTCGAAATTATCTCATTTCAACTTCGGCGAGCGCTCCGTCAGCACAGCTTGAGGGTGACTGTACGAGCTGGCGGGCTTGCGACACAGAAGACAGACCCTGCGACCTTGCGTTCTGAGGTGTTCTGAACGGCCGAGCATTGACTTGTTCATTTCGGTACCTTGCCCAAGCGAGCCCAGTCTCGAAAGCACGCTGACTGTACTTCGTGGACGGTGAGAGCTCCGATGGAACGGGCCTTGGGAATGACATAAGGGCCATGCGAGATCATTAATTTGACTCAGTCTTGAAATGCGCCTCCGACTTGGGGCTGCTGTGTTTTGTTCGTGCTCTAGCAAAGGATGCCAGCACTCTAGGTCGGAGGCTGAGGTAGACGTGGTCATGTGCAGCTCAAAGCCCCGAATGCCATGCCGCTATTTCCCAGGAAGTCGCAAGTCTTGCTTGGCCTTCACATTCGCGCCGTTAGCCAGCGATACGTCAGCCGATAAGACGTCCTGCAGAGTCCAAGGCGCATTGAATCAGCCAGATAAAAGCCCGCGTACGCAAGGTCGTCATCAGCGGAGGATGCATGGTCCCAATGCACCATTGAAGAGTCCGAGAGTACCTGCGTTGCCACATGAGGTCTTATACCCATGTCCTCCGAAATTCACCCCGCGCCTACCTCTTCAGCCTATTGTCAATAGTCAGCGACCGCGTTGATTTTAGTGGACCGGGATTCCCATAGGGCTCGCGGCCGCTGGGCCCTGATGTTTCATAATCCCGGTCAAGATCCTTGTGGACCGATGTCTAGCCTGGCCGATTGTGCCTGAGGATCACCTGGGTGGTTTGCAGTAGCGGATCACCAGATTGCGACATGGAAGTTTGGAACTGGCTGACGATCGAGAATGAACGCTGGGGTCTTGCTGGGGTTGAAGTGTGGAAACGCCTGTATCTGGAGCGACCGCACTTGCTACAGTCTTGATCACGCAGATGAGTGCGCAATGTTCATGTGCAATAAACCGCCGCTTGTCTTGTGGCCTGCTCCTGCTCTGATATTTTGGGGCGTGTCACCAAGCGCATCGGCGCCAGAAAGTCGGCGTCATAGTAGCTTCTACACTCGGATCAAGTGGACGATGCGCTGCAAGGTGAAACCGACGATGTACCCTTGGGACTCGATACATCTGACGCTAAATCCGAGGATGCAGTGGCATTGAAGAAGCGGACTTGTGTCGTAATCGTGCCAATGTGAAATTCCATACTGCATGGCCAAGGTGTCGGAATATTCACCTCGACAACTGCCTTGTCAAGAAATCCGGCTTGCATGTGGTTAATTCTCTGGAGGGCTTCCTACGCTGGCGCCGAGGTTTGCATTACCGGATGGCTGATCGTCGGGGGACTGGATGCCCATCAGAGCACAATGCTCCCGCGGTCGTGAGAACGCACAGCAGAGGTATCGATGATCGAAGACGTGAGGTGTGCTCGGATTCCGGTCGAAGGCTGGCCTCAGGGTCAAAGTTGAATGGCGACAAAGCGGCCTGAACCTTGAAAGCTTCAATGGTTGAAGGTCCAAGAGCACAAGACTTCTCCTCCGGATAACTTGGCCCTCGGCGGCGGCATGGCCCAACTACCGTGGTCTTGGGAGACAGCTCGATTCTCCGCCGATCTTGGTGTCGACGGGGCGTCTTTTTGGGAAATGCTCGACCACGTTCTTGCAATCAACGTGAAGCAGCTAGTGAGCGGGAGTGGAAATTGGACAAGAACCTACCTCATCATCAGCGGACTGCATGCCAATGTGTTTCTGTACCAGCAGGAGATAGCAAGCGGTGATCAGCCTTGACACTATTGCAGTATAACGAGCGCCGCTGGAGGAACCTGGTGACTGGGAGGTGTAGCGCGCCTCTGTCCTGGGTACTGGGCGCAAACATGAATGTGGTGCCGGTGACGTAGAGGGAGCCAGTGGAACACGCTCAAGCTCTCTGAACAAAGTCGCTGCGCGGCACAATTGTCGGGTTATGTGTCAGCAATAGCGCAATTATGAAGGGTACCGTTCTCTCAAAACTGCGCAACGAAGCACCGCGAGTGCACATTGTAATGATTGTATCATGCCCCGCGCCAAACTTCCTTTTCTCGCTGTTCGCCTGCATGCCGCATCAGGATTGATCATAGACATGGCAGTCGCACTCTTGGCAGGCCCAGAGGATTGGTGACGAGCGAAGAAAGGACACGATGTGCTCGGATCCTGAATATTTCCGTAGCAGAACAAGAATGTGCCGAAGATGAGCAGAGCGCCATCGGTAGGGCTGGAACATATGGTCCCGTGAGATTATTGAGCTCTGGCGCGAGTAAAGCCTGTGAAGGCGACACACTGGTGCAATACACGCTCTGAGCAGACGTAGGGCTGCGTGTTACGTCGTAATGACTTGTAGATGAGCGAGTTGATTGCCAACACGTCTGCGTGTCCGTCAAATATGCTGTTTCATGACATCCACAGATCCCAGCGTAGTGCACGAGCGAATGCTGAACATGACATGCATTCGCATGGATGTGTGGTTGCTGGCCAGGATTAAGGCTGTGCTCGGGTTGAGAGGCTGCTTGAGTGTCCAGGATGCGGCCTTTATTGCTTGCTACAAAGTACGCGTTGTCCTGAGCTCTGAAGCAACTCATAATCTCTCAGGCCCAGAGGCACCAGCGGCCGTCGAAATTGGACGTGTGAGTGAGACCAACAACCAGCAGTCAGGAACTGCCTGTACCGCTGGAACGGTTTGACATCTGGTGCTATTTTGAGAAAGCACGCAACGGCCTGACAGCTGTCTGTGTGCAAGGCAGGCAAATGTGCCATGATGCGCAAGCTCCCTAATCAAGAGGCTGCGCACAACGTAGAAGGCGTGTACTGGCGACGAGTCGTTGAAAAGGGTCATGCATGAGTCTTCGTAAAGCGCAATAGGTTCGAAGTTGCGCGACGTGCTGCACTTGGCTGACTCGATTGGCGATGCCATGCAGGTACCACGATGCGAACCAAAAAAGTCATGCATGAACGCTGGATTGGGCCAACCCCACACGGCCATTGGCAGCAGTTCGCAGCTGAGTGTGTGACCTGGGAGGCTCCAGAGGCAAGAGCAGACGTGCTGTTGAAGCGCGTCGTGCTGACGTGCCGAGCAGCCCCCACAACAGGGCGCTCAACGAAAAGAGGTTGTGGAGGCCGTGTATACCAGAACTCGAAAATTGTTGATGTCGATCGCGTGTTCTCCAAATCTTGCACCCCATACGCACTCGGACCACGTTTGTGGCTAGCTTTGCACAGACGTTTGAGAGTGCCGCGGTGCCGTCTCCGTGTCGACTGGGCGGGCGGAGAGTTCATCTCGTCTCTGGCCGCGCTGTTGGCCGTCTGCTGTGCGCTGCTATGCTGGCCTGTTTCGGTGCTGCAGTCTGCACGCTCGTCAATGGTGGCATCGCGCTCCCCCCCCAATGCGGACTGTGGACGCGGAGTGTGTTGGAGATGCAGGGAAGACGAAGCAGACGAGTGGACGCGGTGGTGACTGCCGAGCGAGTGGAGCACGGGCGTCGCGGAGAATCCGCCCGAAATAGTGGCATGGGGCTTCATGGAGCCAGAGCGTTTCGGCCTTCCACTACTCGTCCCTTCACACCACAGCGTGCTCGAGCTAACCACGATTGCACCTGCCGATGCGCGGTCTGCTGCGCTGCTGCAAAAGTGCTTGCACATTCACGGCGCGAAGCGTTGCATCGCTGCCCGTGATTGCGTGATCACATGCCGCATGTCGCGGGCGACGTGCGCGCTTCGAGGGCGAATCCAGTGCGCTGCCCATCACAAGCGGGAGCAGTGTTATCGCGACTGGGACGATGGGCTGCTGTATCGTTCCGCCCAGGCACTGGCACTGCTGCACGTCCGAGGTGCGCGTGTGGGTTTGATAGCCCCTACGCTAGAGAACGGCCGTTGTGTGTCCAGGAGGTAGCCGTAGCGTTGGCGCTCCCGCGCGAGAGGACAGCCGGTGAGGCTCCATAGGTCGCAGACGAGGCCGACGATCACTCTGCGGGACCAGAGCCTATCGCGACGTGAACTCACGACGGCGCAGGAGCTTGTTGTGAGCGGCGGCCCTTCTGTCACATCTGCCTCCACTCACTTTCTTCACCCGCTGTTCTGTTGTTGTGTTGTTGCGGAAGATGCACTGTTCGCGCGACCCTCGACTCCCCCGACCAGCGACGACGACGACGACGAACGACGGCGAACGTAAGGAGTCGCTCCTGTGAAGCCGGTGGTGCTGGCCTTCCTTGCTCGTTGCGACTGGCGGTGCTCTTGCCTCGACGCCGACACACCCTTGCTTGCGCGGGCATACCTCTGCAACACCCCATGCCGTCTCAGGCGCACGACTCTGCAAGTCACCTTCAATTCCAACCACGACCGAACCTCAAACCAACATTCATTGCCCTCGAAATCTAGGCCACGCGCAACTGCCTGGATAGCCCTGCACGTCCTCAGCGCTGCGTTCCACGTCCTTGGGTTCGCGGGTGGATGTGAAACACGAGACCGACCTTGAAATCCAGCTTGCTTCACGCTGGCCGATTGCCGTATCGGCAGCTTATCTGGCAGACCAGAGGCAGAACCGGCGCGTCGAGGTCATCCTGGTTGCGTAGTACGTTATTCGTGGTCAGTATGATCCTGAGAACGACCAGACGCCGCCTTGCGCCTGTCCAGTGCCCATTGAGCTCTGCATTCCACACTGTCAACAACATGCGAACCAAACATGCTGACGTTCTGGTGACAGACAATCAGGGATAGTCCACGCTTTCGTCGCTGACATCCATCGCCGACGGCTTCCGACAAGCGCTGTGTCCTATATGGAGTCACGACTCACGACACACTAACCCGCCAATCTCGACCAAGGTTTCAGTGGAAATATGGATCCGGACAACGAGAGTGAGGCAATCTTTGCGCATCACCCCATGGAGGGGCACGCGCAATCCTTTCATGATTCAGCTGCTTCCCGCCGACCTTCAGCATCCACAATACTGTCGACTCACACATCCAGTCCGCGTTCGAAGCGATCATCTCGCCCGCCCAATGTATCGATCACGACAACTGCTGGATTCGTGTCACACATCACCCCTCCGTCCACGCCAATCAGCACGACACCGAATTCCGACATGTTGTCTGTCAACCAATCGCTTTTTCACAATTACTTGCGTGCTCTGCACGTATTCGATCCAGCGATGAATCCCATGCCCGCTGAAGATGGATCATTATCAACGGTTCGCATCAAGCCTGGCGACCTGATTCTCGTACACGTTATTCATGCGAACGGTTGGGCCGACGGTACTGTACTCAACACTGGCGATCGGGGCTGGCTCCCCACGAACTACTGCGAAGCCTACGATCATCCGTACGTCAGGAACCTTTTGAATGCGATGACCCAGTTCTGGGATTTATTGGGAGCGAGTGAGGATGCCAGCTTGTCGACATTCGTACGGCAGGACTATATTCGCGGACTGATCGCCGGTGTTCGATATCTGCTCGAACGCGCGGACTGCTTGCACAGAGATGCGAAAACTGTGCAACACAACGCCGGCGTTCGGAGAATGCGAAAGGGACTTCTTGCGGATCTATCATCCCTGGTTGGGATCGCCAAAAGACTGCAGGAAACGATCGCTGAAGCGTTCGCTGGAGAGGTCATCCACGTCTTACTGGATGACCTGATCGCAAAGGCGTGCAAGGTAGTCACCAGGGCGGTCGGCTTCACCGATGTTTGGACTCAGGAGACTGGCCCGAGCGACGCCGACATTCTCCGGCGAAGTGTTCAACGACGACCGACGCGTGAGAGACTAGATACTAACGCATTGGCCATCGATACGAATGCCCCTGGAGGCAATGGGACATCGCCTGCTATCGATTCCGCAGTGCATTTGCCAGAACAAGACGATCAAACTGCGTCGAATGAGGCAGTACAACGCACCGAATTCCGCGACAGTAGGACGTTCAGGCGATCAAAGGTGTTCGTGCCTCCTGAGGGCATGGCCGCGCATCGAATATCTATGATATCGAGCGAGCACACTCGGACGGGATCCGGAGCACTTGCGTCTGAGCGATTAACAAAGGTGCATGATGTCTGCATCAGCCACATCGCAGCCTTCATTGGTCTTCATCTCCATTCCCGGCCTTCTGCAGAGCTGGTGGCCACGACCGAGAAGTTAGTCGGGGCTTGTCGAGACATGCTGGAGATCGTGGAAGAGGTCTACGCTCACGACCCACAGCGAGCGATGCCCATTCAACAGGTCAAGGCAGATTTCGAAGCTCGCTTGGAAGAATTGGCCACATCGACCAAGGCCGTGTTCAGGTTCTCCGATTCCCCCGATGAGGACGTCGTCATGCTACACGATCAACATCAACACCTCATCGCAGTCGGCACAAGCTTGATACGCAATAGTGGCGATTGTGTTGTCAAGACGCGGCAACTCATTGAGCAGATAGGCGACTTCGAGCTCAAGTCAGCGGGCACCGTGTCGAAGCTGGAAGTCCCACCGAGGTTCGACAGCATGCCCTCGACGGATGCTCAACTGAACCGAAGAACCTCGATGCTCCGTCGGTCCGTCGATGCAAAGATGCTTCCTCCACCTCCCCCGCCTCCCAAGGAAACGCCCGTGGAGATGGTCGACGTTCGACCACCGTCGCCTACCGATACTATCGACACGGCGGCGTTTCCGCTGCCCCCATCGGTCACTGAACTCAGTAAGCCATCTGCAGCGATGCCGCCTCCGCCACGACCGCAATCTGCCACCACTGAACAGAGCTCCGTGGGCATTGAAAGCTCTCGGAGTCCTTCTGCGCTACAGTCCGAACCGTCCAGTGCACCTCGCAAAGACAGCAGGGAGATGTCGATTGCAGGGTCGACCGAGACTTTCCACAGCAGTGCTCGTGATTCACGCACCACCATTGTATCACAGCCATCCACGCGTGCCACAACTCCGGAGCACGCGAAGGACTCGCTGATGACCGATGCCGGGATGATGGGAAGCTTTGCGAGCATATCTAGCATGCGGTCCCTGGTGACTGAGGATAGCATGGATGTTGAAGCGCAACTGCTGCAAAAGACGTACATTCTTGAACTGACACGAAACAAAGACGGACAAATCACTGGCGGCAGCCTGCCCGCATTGGTCGAGCAGATCACTGCTCACGATTCGACTCCCGATCCGCAATTTGTAACCGCGTTTTTCTTGACCTTCAGGAAATTTGCGGAGCCGCGCGAGCTCGCGAAAGCGCTCATCGATCGATTTGAATACGTGGGCGATGGTAGGACTACTGGTACCCCGGCGCGCTTGCGAATATACAACTTCTTCAAAGGGTGGCTGGAGACTTATTGGAACGCCGAGGCCGATAAGGAAGCTCTGGGTGAGATTCGATTTTTCGCTCTACACAAGTTGAAGCAAGTTCTGCCACAGGCCGGAGACCGCTTAATTGAGCTCACGCGAAGAATCACGGAAGGCTATGCCAAAGGCACAATGAATGGACCTCTGGTATCTGCGGTTGGCAAGTCGAGCATGTCTTTCACACAGAATGACAAGGACATCCCGATCCCCAATGTCACCGCGAAGCAACTCAATGCGCTCCGCTTGGCCAATGGTGGCGGTGCTCAGTGCAGCATCTTGGACATCGAACCGATCGAGATCGCCAGACAAGTGACCATCATGATGATGCAGACTTACTGCGAAATCCGAGCAGAAGAGCTTATGAGCATGGATTGGGGCAATCCCAACACCAAACGGGCGAAGAATATTCGCAAGATGTGCCTGCTCAACACCGACCTCGCTAATCTGGTGGCGGATACCATTTTGGCGCCAGATGAGGCAAAGAAGAGAGCCATGGTCATCAAGCATTGGGCCAAGATTGGACATGCTCTGTTGTTGCTCAACAACTACGACTCTATCATGTCCATCATGTGCATGATTAACTCATCCGTCGTGCAAAGACTAAGACGCACATGGGAACTGGTGAACAAGAAGACCAAAGCCAGGTTCGAGGAGCTCGACCAAGCCATCGATATCTCCAAGAACTACACCGCGTTGCGACGCAGACTCGAGGCCCCCACGACGTCCTGTCTGCCCTTCCTCGGCGTCTATCTCACCGATCTGACTTTTGTCGTCGCCGGCAACCCAAAGCGACGCGAGATTCCTGGTAGCGTCACGGAGTCGGGCGAGGTTGTTTCGGTCATCAACTTTGACCTTTATATGAAGATTGCGAAGCTCGTCAGCCACATGCAAAGATTCCAGGCGCCATACAAGCTCCGGACAGTTCCCGAACTGCAGACCTGGCTAGACATGCAATTGAAGCGCATGCGCGAAGGACACGATGCCATGACGACCAAACTACACCGCCGGAGCACCATGGTCGAGCCCAAGATCGCTGAGAAGCGCCTCGCTCCTGCTCCTCTACCAGAGATCAAGGAAGAGCGACCACCAACTTCCGCAAGCTCGTACAGCGACTTTGGGAAATGGTACAGCCTCAAGGCCGCTTCGTTCTCGGTACGAACACTTCCAGTGCCCGAGATGGCCGACCACGGCAAACGAACGAGCGCGCATTGATTGCGCCTTCTTTGCTACGATATCACGCAAGAACTTTTGACATAATTTTGACTTTTCTACACATTATTGGGATACGGTATGGGATGGCAAAATCAACAGGGGCGGAGCGGAGCGGGGGGTTTGGACAAAAAGCTCGCTCTTCTTTCGGCATGTGTTATGAGATACCCATTTTGCGTCTACACGTTGTACTTTTTTGGTCTATACAATGGGCTGGTCGGAAAATTTTATGATAATCATATAGATCCGAGTATCCAGAGGAAGGGAAGAAGAGAGACACTGTTTTTCCAGAGATCGAGTACGCTTCCTGTGTCTTGGGACGATCGAGTGGTTCTACAGTTTTATAGGAAAACGATGTACGACGTCTGAACCAATACTACCGATGACAGCAGTCCCAGTCTACTGTACCTTGTGTGTTCAGTAGCGTTGTAACACATAGAGTGGTCACGTTGCAACCGTCAACGTATCGATAAAGTCTGTTCTCTCGCGCGACGCGTTCGTGGGTCACTTAGTCACTACCTCTCGTGGTTTTGATTGCGGAGAATAAACAAGCGTCGCATCGCGTCCCAACGGATCGGAATGGTAAGCTAGTTTTGCAAGTGGTGAAGTTTGAAATATGGGGAAGGCTGAAGACCGAGCGCTTCGTATACTGGATTGAGAGGGGGCGAGTTGGCATTGTCCTGATTGGGATTGGGGGGCGGGAGACACGGGAGAGACGGGATCTGTGATGGGGATGGAGTTTGTCAGCGGCTTGGCTTGGCGGGTGCATTTTTGTGATAAGTGATAAGGTCGGTGGACGGAAGTTTCGTGTCCGGTGTTTGGAAGTGTTGGTGTCCGTGAGAAGGAGATGTGGAGGTTATCGAGATGGAGTTCAGTGTGGCTGTCGGATCATGATTTGCTGACGTGTCGGCTGGCGGAGGGAGTTGAGGGCTTGCAGGTGGCGTGGTGGCCTGAGGCATACTGTTGTCGCGTCGACACGTGTATGGTGGCGTGTCATCACATTGTCAGATGACTGTGGACGGATGAGGTGGCAGTAGGATGAGGTGAAGGAGGACAGGCCCCTCATGTGCAATAGTGACGATGGCGACCAGCGGAGGCGAGGCGAGGTGGATGCAGCACAGTGGGAAGAACCAGGTTTTTGGGGAGCGTCTCGCGTGCACAGAGGCAGCAGCGGCGAGACAGCAGCAGCAGAGCCCTGTCGCGGTGGAGGGACGAGTGACCGGGATGCCTTCAGCACTCTCGCACCACACTCCTCGTCGCCCACCACACACCCGTCGTTGTCGCCTCGCTGTCCGCTGACCGCACGCCTCGTTCCCCATGCGCGACGCTGTGCCCCCTCCCTCTGACCACCCCTCGGCCAACCAGGATACTGCTGCTCGCCGTCGGGATCTGCGGCAACATGACGCACCCACGGCACCTTCTCGCATCTGAACGCCAAGCCACAGACGCCCTTCACCACCATCATGCCACGATAGCTCGAGCAGAAGCTGTGCACGCCAGCAACGAGCCCTCGCCCTACCACGATCAACACGCCATCGATGTCCTGAGAGATCTTGCGCGGGGAGACCATGCTGCTGCCAGACCGGGTCCTGTCGTCCTCGCCTCTCTACGCACAGCATCGGCCGAGCGCATGAGCATTAACCCTGCACATGGTATCGCAGAAGCTCTTCGGTCGCCTGCCGATACCACGCCTGTGACACCCACCGCCAGCCCGCCCATGCGGCCGAGAGCAGGCACTGTGCGAACAAATAGCGAGTCAGCGAGCATAGCCCAAGTGCGGTACACCATGCCAGACGCCGCGAACATGGACGGCGCACTGCCTGAGGATGATGGCATGCGGGCGCTGCGTCAGAAGCTCCAAGAGATTAAGGAACTTGCTGTGTCGACAGAGGAGAAGGCAAAGAGGATGCACCAGCTCATGATGCAAGACTATGCCAGACATAAAGACCTAGGACATCTCACGCCGCCGGATAGTCCGGCAACAGGAGGGCATGAAAGCGACGGCCTGGAAGCACCTCTACTAGGAGCCGCAGCCTTACCTATTGATCCTAAAAATCCCTACAACCTACGACCTGGTGACCTCGATATTGTCTTCACCCCTCTGCCCAAGGCACCGCGAGACGTTGAAGGCGATGATGATGAAGCTGTAATTGACGATGACGAGCCGGAATTGGGTTGTATGCACTACAAGCGAAATGTCAAGGTGCAATGCTTCGATTGCCAACGATGGTTCCCTTGTCGGCATTGTCATGATCAGTCAAAGGACCTGCCGTTTCCGCACGCTCTAAATCGACACAAGACGCAGAACATGCTCTGTATGCTCTGTCAGACGCCACAGCCGGCAGCGCATGAGTGTATGAATTGCGGTAACTATGCCGCGTGGTACTTTTGTCCCAAGTGCAAACTCTGGGACAACGATACGAATAAGCGGATCTATCATTGCGATGACTGTGGCATTTGCCGTGTGGGCGAAGGACTGGGCAAGGATTTCGTGCACTGCAAGCGTTGCAATGTGTGCATATCCATCTCCACATCCGCTGCGCATCCTTGCATTGAGAGGGCTACGGAAGGCAATTGCCCGCTCTGTTTAAATCTCATGTTCGAGGCCAAAGTCCCTGTTGTCAGCTTGCCATGCGGACATTATATGCATGGCGATTGCTATAAAGATCTGATGGCGGTGACGTACAAGTGTCCGGTGTGCAGCAAAAGTGCTGTGAATATGGAGCTGCAGTGGCGGAAGCTGGACGAAGAAATCGCGATCCAACCCATGCCTGAAGAGGACCTTGAAGGACTGCTACCGCATGTTGAAGGCTCAGAACAGCCTGAAGAGCAAACAAACGGCCAAGCGCATGCTCCACCACCACGAAGACCGAGGACTGTGTGGATAGGCTGCAACGATTGTGGAGCTCGAACCTGGTCTCCCTTCCACTGGCTTGGCCTCAAATGCCAAAGATGCGACAGTTACAACACGAATCAGATGACACCGACAGCACACCACGAGACAGAAGCCGAGAGGCTGTTACGACAGCAGACACAGTCGGTGCATCGTCACGACTTTACTGGTAACGATGTCCTTCGAAACGCTGGCATCGGAATGCCCGATGAAGCAACAGAAGTCCAGACTCAGTTCCTTCAGACTCCCGAGTCACCTTCCCAACAGCCGCTTCCCTCGAGCTCACCACGACTCGCGGCTGGTGCTCAATCGCCAGGTCGCTACTTTGTTACAAATGAAGAGATCCGTCGACCGAGCTTTTCAGGACGATTTTCAGCACCGAGCATGCCCAATCTGCCTACTTTGTCCAATCTGCCAGATATCCCTCGCATGCCACGAATGCCTGCGCTACCGAATATGCCTAATTTACCAAACCTTCGACAGAATTTTCCTAACATGCCCAATATGCCGAACGTCGAGCTGCCGCGCTTTTCACCTTACGAGATGATGGATGCGGTGAGTCGCAGTCTCTCCCCGATGCGATACTATCTCCGCGGACTGGATGTTACGGACGATCAGGAGGACCTTCCGCCCCTAGCGAGGAGGAACTTACCGATGCTTCACCGCTCCGCGAGTATCCAGAGTGATTCTGCTGTTCCGAGGATGGGGTCCAAGTTGAGGTCAAGTTCAGATGTGGATTCTATTGGGCTGTTTGGAAGTGGAGATGAGGCTGTTCAGGACGATGATTCGGAGAATGGGCTAGAGACAGTGGAAGGGAGTAGTGCGGAAGAGAGCGCGGACGAGGATGAAGAGGATGACGCTGATATGATTGATGATGATGAAGTCGATGATGCTCCTGGTCTGCCTGGGAAGAAGAAGGACAAGTTGGAGTTTGAATTGATTGGACACCGATAAGAGAGGTACTGCATGGCGACGGGATTGTAAGCTGGCATATGGGTGCACTCAGGAAATCATTGATTTTATCGTTGAAAGGAAAACATCTTTTGCCGAGCCTAGGCAACATCGTTCGCTCGACTTGTTCGATGTCAGGCCATCGCTGCGACTTCTGGCTTCGCCAGGCATTTTGAGGAAGACAGCTGCAATGCAACCTGGAAAGTCTGAATTCAGTTATCCTATTGTCTACGCACAGACCTCACGCACTTGCTGCAATACACATACTTCCTGCCTGCCCTTTCGACGTTTCCTTGGTAACAATGCTATATGTACTCCGCAAGGGACTTATTTGTACAATTCACGCGTTATACATAAGCCCATGACCTCTCAGTCATGGTGCACGTCCATGGAAGGAACGAGACCCGTGATGGCTACGGATATGGGAGCAAATGATAGTGGCGTAGAGTCGAGTGACAATGGCGCAGAGCGATATCACCCAGCACAACAGGTATGTACTCACTTTTCGCAATGTACTACCCGTTGCATCAGCTAACACGTTTCAGAAGAGTAGTCCAGAGCCACAACTACCAAAGCCAGTGCCACTATCGCACTACCTTGAAGCCAGTACCAAACTCCAGGTGTCAGCAGAAAACGAGCTGCTCGACCTACGCCTCGTCAGCCGTAAGAGCCAGACGGATCGACCGAGAAAAGCCGGTGTCTGTTGTGGAACAATACCACATGAACGAGGCGGGGTGTCGTCTTCTCCTTCAAGCAGGGAGAGAGAGACCACCTCTGGAAAGCAGAAAAGTTTGAGATGGAAGCCAAAGTGCAGAGGATTTGCTCCAGAGTTGACCGACATATCATCATGTTACATCATCGACGAACTCTCAAAAGACCTCACTGCGGCAAACTCCTCCTCATATCCACAATCCTCTGCGTCGCAGCATCAAACTCCCCCCGATCAATCCTCCCCTCCCTCAAAGCCTTCACAATCCCCTCGTGCGCCTCCTGTCCCTGACTCACCAATCTCACCGATGCCAACACAATATCCATCCCCGCTTGCACAGCCCTCACCGCCAAATCCCCCGTACTCCCCAAAGCCTTAATACTCCCCGCCTCCAACGCATCCGTAATCGTCACACCTCTAAACCCCAACCTCTGCCTCAACTCCCCTTGCACAATATTCCGACTCAATCCAGCTGGGTTGTCTGAATCCAACGCAGGATAAATCGCCCAAGACGTCATGATCATTTTCACATTACTTTGATTAATCGCTGCAACGTAGGGAAGCATATCCGTTCCTCGTAATTCATCAGCTGAGAGATTAATCGTTACAGGATTGAGATCTGTATTCTCATCTGCTGCAGCAGCGCCCAATCCGGGGAAATGTTTTGCTGTCGCGGGATAATTCTGGGATTGTAGAGCTGAAATCCAAGCCGCGGCGGAGGAAGATACGATGTTGGGGTCTGAAGAGAAAGAACGTTGTTCACGATCTGTGAAGTCGTTTTCGTTTCTGTGGACGTCGAGGACGGGGGCGAGATCGCCGTTTATGCCGAATTGGGAGAATATTTTGCCTACGGTGTCGCCGGCTTGAGAGGCGGAGGTTAGAGGGTCGGAGGAGGAACCGATGGATTTTGCGGAGGTGGAGGGGCCGCCTGGGAGGCGGTTTACGATTCCGCCTTCTTGGTCTGTTACGAGAAGGAGAGGGTAGCCTGGGTAGGAGGGGGATTGGCGGTAGGCGTTTTGGAGGTTGCGGATTTGGCTGGGGAGGTCGTTGGCTTTGTCGATGTTTTCGCTGTAGAAGATTACGCCGCTGACTTTGCCGTCGCGGGTTGCGGCGAGGAGGTCGTCGGGGATGTTAGGGCCTGGGTAGGACCAGATTATGTGGTGGCCTGCGGCTATGTCGTCTGCATCGGCTTGGACGAAGGTGATGAGAGAGGCCAGTACGGCTCCTGCTGCTTTGATAAGCCGCATTCTCTGGAAATCTTTGGTAACTGTAGAATGTTTGGCGACGTGAGGTCAGATCGAGTGCAGCAAGCTCTTATTCATCCTGGTTTGAGAGAGAAATAGAGTTTTGGTATCCTTGAGCATCAATTACAGATGCGGCATGTACCTTGCCACAAGTACAGCCGCACAATGTGATCACAAGTATCGCCGACTTCAAGATCTGATTGTAGCACTATCAGGTGTTGAATCTTGGAAGGAAGGTTTCACCATGGCACCTCTTCACCTTCATACACTTCTGGTCCTTTACCTTCTTTCTTCCAATCAGGCACGTGAATGTTGAAGAATTTGCCATTTTGTGATCTGTCGGCCTTGAGGATGATGTCTTTGAGACTGGAGACGCCGACCTCAACAGGGAGGTCCGCATTTTGGCTTCCAAGATCGGTTCTCAGCCACTGCGGCAAGGTCAGAAATCGTACCAGCGAACAGGTTGGCCACACTTACACCAGGAGATACAGCCAGGAATGTGAAATCCTCATGATCTTGCGCATACAAAGCCGTGAGCATATTCATGCCTGCTTTGGTGATCTTGTACGCATGTGTCGGTGTCTTGGCATGCAGTGGAGTACGGGAGATGGAGCCCAGTGTGGACGAGCTGGATGTGAGATCAGCAGGTAACGTTCGAGTGGAATGGGAGACAAAACGCTCACATGTTGATGACCTTCTTGTCCTTGCCGCTTTCTAAAAGTGGCAAGAAGGCGGCAGTCACGACTTGGGCGCTCACGAGGTTGGTGTTCAAGATTTCTCGTAAGTCTGCGGCTTTGACTGATCGCACTCCGTCCGGGGTATATGAGCCTTGACCAGCATTGTTTACTAGGACGTCCAGAGAGGATGTGTGCTTCTGAATTTGAGTAACTCCTTCTTGCACGCTGTCTTCGTTGGTCAGGTCTTTGATGACGATGTTGGTGATACGGTCCCCAGAAGCATCAATCAGTTTCTGGAGCTCCGCGCTAGGACCTCGAGTGATCGCAAAGATCTTCGAGACCTGTGTCATGGGCAACTCCACGAGCTGTTTGACGAGTTCGAGGCCGATGCCGCGAGAAGTCCCAGTGATTGCGTATATCGACATTTTGCACGGTTGTGTATGAGTGCTAGGGCAGGTCGGTTGCCGATACCAGCGATTTATAGTTCAGTCGCCATGTGCGTGTCATGGAGCTCTCGCTGACCAGGTTTGGTAAGTTTGTCATCATTCTTTCTCATTGCGTCTTGTCGTTACTGTGAATCGGGAGAAGGCTGCACTAACTCCGGAACTACTCCATGGAAGCAACAACCATTCGCGGTGGCATGTGGACCCGGGCGGTGGAAGAATGCAAACCCCGAGAAGCAGAGAGAAAGATGGATCGGGATGCGTAATGAGAGCTCGCCGAATGGTGATGTAGGGCTGCTGTCGGATGTTGTGTCGCTCCCCTTGGACATGTTGTCATGCTCTGGGCTCAATGTCAAAGCCTTGAAATTTTGATTCGTGATTCCATTGGTACGCGTCAAAGAGGGCAGTCGTACGTGATTGCGCTTTCCTTCTCGCCTTCTTCGTCACTGGATTACTCTGTTCCAACAACTCCATCGCCGCAAATTCAGCTGCCATGGCCAAATATCTCGCACACGACTGACAGCAATCCGCGATTTCCCCAACGACGAGGCTTAAAGAGCATCCTTGTTCACGAAGCACTCCTCATCGCCCAACCCTAGCGGTCGTTCTGCCGGCTTCTGCTTCACGCGTCACCCTATCCTTGGAGACGATGCACTCAATGCACTCTGCGGGCGTTTGCGGATGATGCGTGTCCGATGAGGGTGCCCTGAATGTTGGATTACTCCTTTGCCCACACCACCCGACCTTCAACTACGAGACGCCAAGACAAGCTTTTCGACGCCCGTAAGCTGAAGTGTCCCCAGAGCCTTATGTCTGCTACCAAGGTGCGGCAATATGCAACGCGGGCTGAACTGATGGGCGCTTCCCATCGATTGCTCTGTGAAACTAGCTGTCGCCTCCGAGGCGAAACGCTCTGTAGCGCCAAGATCAACTGCCGGAGGCTATCCAAGGAACGGCCATGTCCGCCATGAGCAACATCTTTGGAAAGACCGAGCTGAACCGGAGAACCATTCAGGTTGAACCACACAGGGTCATCTGGACCTAGGTCGTCCGGCATACACGGTATGAGACCTCAACACTCTATGGCCGGAGTGCAGGCCACGTGTGGTCTCAGACGTTGGGCATAGTGCCGGGTTTGAGGCCGGGTCCGACATACACGTGTAGGCGCCACAATAGATCCCACGAAGTCGACAATTTGTCAATCTCCACGAACTTGAAAGGTAGATGGAGAACATGCCAAGCTTGTGTTGTCGTTATGCTGAGTCGCGGCAGACTTGTGTGTACCCACTCAGCCACTGTAGCCACACAGCTATGCTACCACTATCAATCTTGCTCACAGCATTGATATGATGTCCTGGCCATATCTGTTCGACCTACCTCAAAGAGGTGTTGAGCCGCAGTCCAAGAGTCCATCAAGGTGTATGCGCCAAGTCGGCGGTAATAGACGGGTCTCCTCGTGCAGGTGGGAATTTTTCATCCTCTCCCAATGACAGCGAAGGCTAAGAGAATAACCCACGTCGATACCCACGCAGCCCACGCAGCAGCCCACACCGTATCCAGTAACAACTCTCCGGCTACAGTAGCCTATCGCGAACGTCACATTACCACAAGCCGCCCACTTTCTTCTGCTTTAAGTAGGAGGCGATCCGGCATGGACCAGTCGCACAATTCGCGCAGTACCAACAATGGGTGTCAACGAGAAGCAGCCTCACGTGGCTGTTGATACCAGTGACACGAGTTCTGAAGAACGACCCGCGCCACTCTCAAGCGAGAAGCCGACAACCAATAGTGAGGCGGAACAGCAAACGACAACTCCACCTAAGAATTCGAGATGGCGACGTATCGTAGGAGTGCTATGGGACTCCTTCGACGGAACACCGCAGGAACGACGCTATGTCCGCAAGCTCGATACGTTCCTCTTATCGTACATGTGCTTGGCATATTTTATCAAGCAGCTCGATCAGACGAACATATCCAACGCATTCGTCTCGGGCATGAAAGAGGACCTGGAGCTGTATGGCAATGAACGGAACTGGTTAAATACATGGTTCAATATCGGGATATTGCTGGGCACGATACCCAGTCAGATGATTCAGCTCCAGCATATTCGCCCGAGCATCTGGATCCCGTCATGTGAGATTTTCTGGAGTATCCTGGTCGTCGCGATGGCGTTTGCAAAGAATGTGGAGACGCTGTACGCACTTCGGTTCTTTGTGGGTTTCGCAGAGGCGTGTTGCTTCCCGGGCTTCGCGGCGCTGCTTGGTGGATGGTATGGAACGAATCAGCTTGTGAGTTTTCCTGTCGTCGAAGGAGCCGACGATTTTCTGTGTCGGTGAATAGACTGCTCATGTCATAATGTGATAGGCCAAACGCGCTGCTCTGTTTGAGCAATCCTCTGCTATCGGAAACATGTTCTCCGGTTACCTTCAGGCTGCGCTCTACAAGGGTATGAATGGTAAAGCTGGTCTGGCTGGTTGGCAATGGATGTTCGTCATTGATGGGCTCATCGGCATCCCCATCGGAATCTGGGGCATGTTCGCAGTTCCGGATCTGCCGCATAACACGAGAGCTTTCTACTGGACTGCAGCTGACAAGGAGTACACGATCGAACGTACTCAGAAGCTTGGAAGGCCCGCGACGCCACCTTTGACATTCAAGGCTGTGTGGGGCGTCTTCACTAACTGGAGGCTTTGGCTATTCATTTTGCCGTACAACATGGTAAGTCACATCCTTCAGATATCAGTCACTGTTGCTAATGACGAGAAATAGGTCGGTCAAGCCATCAGTGGCATCAAGTACTTCAATCTCTACTTGAAATGGGATGGCTGGAGCGTCGTTCACACAAACCTCCTTCCAACAGGAGGAGATGCTCTCAGTGTCGTTTCTGCGTTGTTCTTCGGCATCCTTGCTGATCAGACCGGATACAACGCCACTCTGGTCTGCCTCATCCAGGGACTCGTTGTCGTCAGCAACGGAATGCTTGCAGCATGGTGCTCAGGCCATTCGCTGAACAAAGGCAGTCTGCTCTTTGCTTACTACCTTTCCTATGCTGGTCTTGCAGCCCAGCCGATCGTTATCGTGAGTTTCACATTCTGCCACTCTGTCTGAAGCATCGCTAACAACAACAATATAGTCCTGGGGCAACCACCTCGCAGCTTCTGATCCCATTCTACGACAGATGCTCGTTGCCTGCGGTAACGTTGCATCGTATACTTTCAACGCTTGGCTTCCTCTCGTTGCTTTTCCGACTTACGATGCTCCGATATACAAGTATGGCTATCAGATTCTGGTCATGTTCAGCGGATTGGCGGTCATTGGTGTTGTTTCTATGCATGTTCTGAGGGAAAAGTTCGCACAGAAAAGTAGCAGGTCCGGGACGTGAAGACATCATATCATGTTGAGAGCGTGTAAGATATCGCAAGAGTAGGACACGATTTCATGATTAGCATACGGTGCACTGGGTTCAGCATTGGGTCAGCATTGATTGTGGCGACTGTGTATGATAGCGCACGATAGAATAGAGCAAATTCACGCTGAGTTGAGGGCACAACTGTGCGCCGCGAGCACGATTTGCATAGTATTGACTCCACTGATGCTATCGTGAATGCTGCTCGTGCGATATGCATATATATCTCACCTCCCTGGAGATCTTGCAGTCAGAACTTCAGTTGCCGAAACACGCTCCGGAATCTTCAACACGATCAACAATGTCTTCATCCAATCCTCCTAAATCTTCCGGAACCCCCAAATCTTCCAGCCCACCCGACCCTTCCAACCCGCCTAACCCGCCCAAGCCGCCTTACCACGCCCCTGGCTGGGACCGCACTCTCCCCGGTCCTCCACCTAAGAGAGGCACACCAAGTTGTCCGACGAAATTTGGAGGGGAGTGGCTGGCAAGGGGAGGTGATGCGAAGGGTAGCTCTGGTGAGAAGAAGTGAAGTGACTTGCAGTTGAAGATTGAAATGGGCTATGTTACAGAGAGGTGATGGGTGAAGTGCCGTGTTGGGATAGTTGTATGCAGAAGTGAAGGGGACGATATTGAAACGAAGTCGTTCGTCTTGAATGTGTTTTTGGGGGCGTGAGTTTGGGAGGTGAGGTGTCCCGATGTGAGCAATCACAAAACGTCGATCGATGGTAGTTTCCATCGTCGAACCTTCCGATCAGCTCAATTCGTGAAGTCTCTGCTGTACTTAAGCACCATCTTCGTGGTGCTCATGTCCATTGCGGCCGGCCGCTCACTGGAACTGCCTGGTACGCGGTACTCTCTTTTGGGTACTTAGAAGGTGCTGCTTTCGTCGCCATCGTAATCTCCGCCCTCGCCTTCACTGTATCCTGGAGTTGGGCATCTCGTGAGGACCTGTGGCGGGTATTGGAAAATGTCGATGATGTCTTCGACGTCAGTCTTAAGCAGTCTCCTACCACCTGCCCTTGTGCTGATGGTTTCGACTACGTCCTGGAGCAGAGGCGTGATCAAATCGAATTCGCCTTCTGCCTCCTCCTCTGAATGTTCGTGATCAATCTGCAATGTCGCAAGCTTGTGGTCGGTTCCGAGGTCTATGTTGCACCACATAGTTGAGTCGATCCGATCGTCACGATTCAAGTCCCAGTGGCCTTGGATTATTGCATCAACCTTGAGCTTACGCAGCAAGGCGATCTGCCAAGCTGCACTGTTCTTGACGAAATCAATCAATAAAGGTCCAAATCCCCTTTCCCTAGACCAAGGAGGGCACGACCACAGGTTGAGCTCGTATGTGAATGTGCCGAGATACACTGGCATGACCTCGCGGCGCACGACGGTACATGACTTGGCAAGCGGTATCGGATATGGTGCGCGCGGTGTGCTGCCAGACGCATGGAATCCTTCGAAGTACAATTCATATATCTGCACGCGGAGCTCGGCGGGCAGGTCCAGGAAGTGATTGAATGTTTCGCCATTGTCAGCTTCGCTCAGCCTGTGAACAAGGTTCGGAGAACGCATGTGCTTCACTTCTTGTGTGCTCGCTAGGCCCCTTGCAACGCAAAATGTCCGCAGCTCAGCTGTAGTGCATTGAGCGTAGCTGAGCAAGCCTCTCTGACAACGAAGGTGCTGCTGTATGAGCTGCTCCTTGTTGGCAGAGGCGTTGAATCGATAGCCGGCACCTCGCAATGAGTCTTTGATTCTAGAGCAAGTCAGACCTTCGAGACGGATCAGCTTCCAAAAAGACATATTCCTGCGGATTGCCGGAACCTCGGTCTCATAGATTGGTATGACTTGCACCATCTTGAACGTCTGGAGTGGGATTTTTTGTGGTGGAGATATGATGCGGTCGGCAACAACAGGAAGCGTGACTTCAATTGTGAAGTGAGAGCTGATGATGTCGAAGTGCTGACCCAAGAAGTAGTCGTCTGATTGTCAGTGCATATCGAAAGTGGTGAGAGTGTCAATGGGTTATGCAACGAAACGCAGACTGACCTACAATAGTGAAGGCCGGCATTTGAAGCTCTCCTCACTTCAAATCGCTGGCCTGGTAGTGGCACAGCTCACTACATACACCATTTCATGTGAATAGTGGCTCAGAATGCCTTTTTCAATGCCTCGCTGCATTGTGTCGGACACGTGCTGGTGGCCAGCAAATACGTCCAGCTACAAGGCGTTTCGCGCCTGGCCACGCGCGGCTCCGTTCATTGAACTGCTCTCGAGCCATGTCTTCCTCACTTCAACAAGGAAGACACGGCATTTGCGTCTCGTCAGTGTTGCAGGACATGGAGGTCACAATGCTTCGTCACCAGATCCATTGGACGGAATTTCCAAGTCGCTTTGGTCTCACGTTGTTCCTCTGTCGAGCTCATCGACTTGCTCCCCGTCGTTCTGCTTGCTTTGCAGTTGGGCCAGGCTACTATCTCCCGCGCTGTTGTCGCGTCAGGTCGTGTCGTGTCGCGAGAAAGACTTTCAGCTTCGCCCAGACCCACATTCTGGCGAAAATTCGCTCCGACTCCGGCAAGAGATTCTCACGCCTGGCATGATGACATGAACATCGATCTGCTGGCTCTCATGAGCTCTTCATGTCTTTCCATTTGGTAGACATCATTTCATAGCATCACGAAATTCGTAGCTCCAAATTCTTTCTGTACCTGCATATTCTCCGTCATGTCCCCCTTAGCCACAGCGACCGACGATCCTCTCTTCACACAGCAAGAGATTCCAGGAAAAGGGAAAGGACTTGTCGCAAATCGTAGCATACCGGCTGGCACGCTTCTGATCAGTGAAGAACCTCTCTTCACCACAGAAAGTCTGCAAGATGCGGACACAATCGAGAAGGACCTTGCCGCGATAGTGAAAGCCCTTCCCAAAGACGGCCAGCGAGCCTTCCTATCCCTGCACAACAACTTCAAAGGCGAACCCAATCCTTTCAGCAACATCGTCCGTTCCAACGGCTACCCTCTGGGACCCAGCAGTGGCATCGGCGGCATCTTCCCTCTCGTCTCCAGAATAAACCATTCTTGCCTGCCCAATGCGCAGCATTCCTGGAACAGCACCAAAAAACGTATGCTGGTTCATGCAGTCCGAGAAATCGAAGAAGACGAAGAACTCACACTTTCCTACCTCAATGGCGGACCTTCGACGACCCGACAAGAAATCCTAAAACAGAATTTTAGATTTACGTGCACTTGCGAATTGTGCTCGCTTTCCCCGCAACAGCTCAAAATTTCCGATGCGCGGCTCAAGCGCGCTCAAGAACTCGACTCCAGTATCGGCGACCCAAAAACTGTACGCAATGCTCCGGAACGCGCATTGAGAGAGTGCAGAGCTCTTCTCGACATCTACCAGAAAGAGAAGGTGTCGGATCTGCGGTTGCCTAGGTTATACTATGATGCGTTCCAGATTGTGGCAATGCACTCGGATGCTGCACGAGCGGCTGCTTTTGCGAGAAGAGCGAGGGAGTCGAGGACAATTTGTGAAGGAAAGGACAGTGATGAGGTGGAGAATTTGTTGATGCTGGAAAAGAGCCCGGAGAAGTATGAGAATTTTGGTGTGACAAAGAAGTGGAAGTCGAAGGTGGGAGATGGGCTGACAGAAGAAGAGGAGGAGAAGTTTGAGAAGTGGTTATGGATGGAGAAGTCGTGATGAACGACATGAGGACTACACATGACGTGTTGTGTACGCATCCACTCTCGCTTGTACAGCTTGGCGAGTCTATGGGCGGTTTGCATCCTTCTGCGCTACTTTTTCCCCGCTACCGCGATATCAGTGAAAGCTACACACCCTTTGGTGGCTTCGGCAAACACATTTCGCGCTCCAGAAGTGGCTTCAGCCTTGGACAATCGCCATGAACAGTCACTCTCTTGAGTCCATTGAACCTGCGCAGCCAATTGATCACCTCGAGCCTCAATGCGCTGCGTAGAGGCCCTGACCGTCCATTACTGCGAAGAATCATTTCCGGCTCGGACGCCCATATGTCAACTTCTCGAAGTGCAGCCAGATGCTGAATCAGGCCATCAACCTCTTGGACGTGGAAAGATATCCAGCTGCGATCAAGCATGAAAGCAAGGCGATGGACATGTGACAATCTTCTTGGACTAGTGAACGAATGGAACCGATTGAGCGATCCAACGGTCCGAAAAAAAAAAGGTGTTCAGACGATAGAAGATGGGGAGAGCTTCGTCGTGGAGCTATTGCAACGTCAGTCCGATCTGTCTCGCCGAAAGACTCAAGCACTTCCCTGTTGGTTGACCCGAAGAATTGAGAGATGCTCACCCAGCTCAGGTCCGAGCAGCAATTCGCGCGGGACGGAATTACTGCGCCAGTAATTCTCCGCCGACTTCGGTAGCAGGCCTATCCCACTGATCTCTGTGTGCTTGTTCCGGGTCAAAGGACACAGACGAACTTTCTTTGCTTGCGACCAGATGCAGACACCACTCTTCGGGAGTACCAGAGCCTGCTTAAGAATCATTTCACGTATCTCCAACGGCAGATCAAGGAGTCCAAAGGTTCCGCTTCTAGTCATGCCTTGACGAAGCCCGAGGAATATTGGGTAAGACTGAAGATCGAGCGACCAAGTCGCCTGTGCAGTTGAAGCTATGTCTGACACTCCGGGTGCATGGGCGACAATAGGCACCTCGTATGTCGACAATGCAGCACTGAATTTCTTGCTAAACGTCCAAGCCTTCGACTCATTCGATCTCTCGTCGGCCGTGCGTTCGAAATTTCTGAGACCGAGCCTACAGAAGACTCTCACTGCTATGTTGTCGTAATACTGGAATGTTCGGAGGATCCATTGCATGATGGCGACCTCCGATTGCGCCTCGTTGTTGTCACTAAGAAGCGCGATAGCCATGATGATCAATTGTGCTGCAGTGAAGGGAGGTGCAGTGGTAATCGAGCCTTTGTGAGGCCCTATCAACTCTTGGATCTCGCGTTGGAAGCTCCGAAGGTCAGTGATATCCGATGCCATGCTGGTATGAAATGCAGGTTTGGATGGGTGAGGCCAGAAATTTTTATTGAGGCACAAGGGCAGTCTTATCTACTTGCCTCGTGTTTGCTGCACATGAACGATCTCACGATCGCTCTTTCTCGAAATAAGAGCAGATTGAATTCGAATGCTTGAGATATTGCCGAAGGCGTGGAAGAACACTTCACGACTCATTTCGTTGAGCGTAGATTTCTGCGCATTGCACTACTCTCTACATGCTAGCGCGTAGTCTCAAGAAGAGCGCGTAGAGCAAAGGACGAATCGATGATGAAGTGGTCACCATGAAGCTCGACGTTACAGGAGATCGGCACCTCGATCCAATTTCCCCAGACTTTTCTGCATGAGCGGCAGCTACGGAGGTAGCCGTGCCTTAGCGTGACCCCTCCTTCTGGGTTTCACAAAGAGGCTACCAAAGTATGCAGGTACCTCCGTACCATGTCACTGCAAGTCAGACGCGTGGTCGCCTTCGAGGCTGACGGCGGAGTGCGACGCACTTCACGTTGATGTTCGTCGTAAGAACAACTGGCATTAGGATGCACCGGGCGGATGCCAATGGATGACTCGGCAGTCACGAGACCCTGGCTGCGGCCACGCGAGCAGTGACGTCGGCGCTAGGACCGACAATAGGACTCAGCGACGCGCAGCGCAGCGGCGACAGGAACGCGATGCCTGGAAACTGATGCCAATGATGGAGGTGGATCCGGGGAGGGAGAGGCGATGCTTCCGTACAGGCAATCATGTTGCGGCCGATGAGCAACCCAAGTGCAGCCGGCATCTGGCCCGAAGCATGTCACCAGGAATCGAGGTACTTCTCATGAGACACAGCTGGCAGGAGTGGGGTGGTCTAGCTCACGCAATGGCTCCCCCTAAGCCAAAACAGCCTCATCCTGTGCCTCGTGACCGGCTTTCCAGCATCTTCTGGAAAACGTACGACGAGGCAACTGCGCGCAACGGCCATAAGAGAGTCAGTGTTGCAGGCAGATGCAAGGTACCCGCCCATTGAGTGAATAAAGCAGCCTCAAGTGCCCACTCGTATCGAGGCAGTGAGACAAGTCACGCGACATCACCTCACTTTGGCAACGAGCTTACCTTACCTTACCTGAGACTTCATCACCTCAACCTCATCCCTTCTCCTTCGACTCATCGACCAACATCCAAACCACTACCACCACGCGCAACACTTCAAGTCAGCAAGACCAACATCCCCTCACCAGTCCTTCTCCCAAGCACATCAACCACCCAACAGTAAGTCTTTCGCTCTCCAATAAAGCAATGGCGCGACTCTCTCCCCTGCCAGCACTGCCATTGAGTCACAGACCACAGCATAGCATCAGCTTACACCTCGCGACGCACCTGCTAACACTCTCTTTCCAGTGACTCGCACTCAGAAGGCCAACAACCGTGACCACGTCGGTCTCGCCAATGGCACAGCTGCTCCAGAAGAGCACCTGCCACGCTACTTTGCAAAGCACGGCTACGACGGCGTCAATCCATCCAGCACCAAGAAGCAAGGTCAAGGCCGCGGCAACTGGTACGTCCCACATCTCACTCAAAGCTATCCGGTCACTTCCTATGCACTGCACCTTCCTTTTACCTATGCCTTACGTCACACCCCATGACTGCCCGAATCTCCCACTAACATGCAATGTTCTCTAGGGGCACTCCAGGCTACACCGAGCTCGACGACCTTCCATACAACCTCACCAAGCCCAAGCGTCGCAGCAACTCAACCTCCATGGCCGCAGGCCACAACCTCTTCAAGACCAAATTCGAAGCCGACGACGATGTCATCGAATATGACGAAGACATCCACGGCCCAGACCACGCTGAGCTGGAGAAGATGAGCACTACTAGCTCCTCCGACACCATCGAAGAAGAGGAAGTCGGCGTCAAGGACAAGGAAGTCGCGTCCAAGTAAGAGACTCGAACAGAGAGAGGAGGAATAATACCGGAAAACACCAAAGACACTGGCTCTGTATTGCACAGCCAGACTGCTGCAGGAACGACTGATTGATCGAATTGACCTGACTGTGATCCTCGCAGAATGAGAGGTTGGCGGCGGACCTCACTGCTGCCTACTATCTGCCTTCTGTGAGGTGATTTTAACGAAACTTCTTCTTTGCTGTGCGGAGACTGTGCTACTACTACTACTGAATCAAGGGAGACTCCAAATGAGAGACGGCGAAAGGCAGCCGAGCTTCTTCGCTGGCGAGGACAGTTTTCTCTGAACTCTTTATCAGGAGGATGAGGAGGACGAATTGAGATGACAAGAATACATCAAGCACAGAATAACTGTAAAACCATACTGTAGTAACGATTTCTCACACTTGCTAGTTCCCTTTCATCTCAGTGACGACGTCTCGTTTTCCCAGTGAGCTCATTGCAACAGTGCTGACGATGTTGAAAGATTTCGCTGCGTTTGCGTGCTTCTGGGTTAGCTGGGATCCGCCACGCAATATTGTGCAACAAGCACGGCATGAAAGGCCGAGAAGACGCAGATCACTGAGAAATCTACTACGATTCTCGATCGTGAAGGATCAATCTTTACTTGATGTCTATTGCTGACTACAAACCACCTCTCGCCCAATGACGAAGGCTATGCATCACGCTCATCTATGCTCATATCTCATGCAATCATCACACTACGCGCCTTCTCGTGCAACGCCCTCGCCAAATGGCACTGCAGAACATCTAGCCGTTGACAATCACACCTCCGTTGGCGTGGATCGTCTGCCCGCTCAGCTGCTGCGAATCCGTGCTGGCCAGGAAAACCACACATGTTGCGATTTCGCTTGGCTGTCCCGGTCGTCCCATCGGAGAAGTGAATTGCTTGATCGCATCGTCGTTCATTGTTGCAGGGATAAGTGGCGTCCAGACTGGCCCAGGAGCTACGGCATTGACTCGGATACCCTTGCCGACGAACTGGTTCGAGAGACCACGCGTGAAGGCAACGATGGCGCCCTTTGTGGAGGTGTAGTCGAGGAGATCTGGTCGGCCAATGTAGGCGTTTATGGAGGCGTTGTTGATGATGGTGTCGCCTTCTTGCATGTGAGGCAGGACGTATTTGGAGAGGTAGAAGAAGGCTGTTGCAAACAGTTAGTGTCCGTAAATTTTGGGCTTAGGGGACTTGCGAGAAGTTGAACTTACGATGAATGTTCGTGTTGAACGTGTTCTCCCATTGCTCCTCGCTCAGATCCAAAATGCTGTTGATCATCATCTGGTATGCGTGGTTGTTGAACAGGATGTTGACTGCTCCCATCTTCTCCCGTGCCGTGTCTATGACCTTCTTGCATGTGTCTTTGCTCCTCAGATCGGCCTGGTATGCGTGTGCTTTCCCGCCCTTCTCTTCTACCAGCTTCACTGTCTGGTCTGCATCTTTCTTCTCTTGATCGGAGACGTATGTGAAGAAGACCTCAGCGCCTTCCATGGCAAAGAGGACAGCCGTTGACTGGCCGATTCCTGAGTCACCACCTGTGATCAGAGCCTTCTTGCCTTCGAGCTTGCCAGAGGCCTTGTATTCTTTGGCCCCGCCTTTGCCATCGGGGACCTGGGAGATAGCTGGGGCGGGTCCGAGTTTCTGCTGGTTGCCTGGGGCTTCCTGGTGTTGGACTTCGGGCTGGAAGCCTGCGTAGGGGAATTAGTACTGAGATACGGTCCAAGGTTGTTGAGGTACTTACCGATCTCGAAAACACCTTTGCTGGACGACATTGTTGGCTGTAGTGTGCTGTTGTCCTTTGTACTTGGTGAGAATTAGAGTTGACAGGAATGGAACAGGATCGAAGAGTCAGTAAAGACAGGCTCTTTCTTATGTGGTTCTGAGCTCGATACTGCTCTCTCAACTTTTAGAACATGTCGTCATGATGAGTGCAAAGAGAGGAACTGAGTGAACGTCACTCTGCTCCATTGTTGACCTCTTTCCTATGCGCGTGAATCTTGGCATTATCCATCCGCGTGTCAACGTTGATGCACTCCCTTAACCAGCGTGATTCTGCAGCAGTGGTGTGAGGTATGGGAAGGAGGAGGTGGGAGTTCGGCATGCTTTGGGAGGTCGGCGGGCAGCACTTTCATTTTCATTCTGCAACCATCAATTCGCGTCAATTCGCATCATCTGTCGGACCTCACCATTGCGGGCATCGCGTCCGACTTCACCTTCCTCTTTGCGTGCGTGCTTCTTGCCATTGTCGATCTGCATTGCCTGCCTTCCTGCTCTATCTGTCACAAGTTTGTCATGCTCACTGCTCGCAGTCTGAGACCGATCAAACGGCTCGGAAGTCCGTCTGCAGCTTCCGCCGCAAGACGATCCCTCACTTCTTCCACCAAGCTCTTAGATCCACTTCGTGTTCTGTTCTGCGGCTCAGATGATTTCAGCAAATACTCACTTCGAGCTTTATATGAGCTGAAGCAAGAAAGTCCAGAAACTATCGGCTCACTTGAAGTTGTTTGCAGACCTGACAAACGCACCGGACGAGGTCTGAAGCAGATTCATGAAGGTACAACGCGATGGACACATTGACAAGAGCACAATGCTAACCCACTTCAGTCCCCATCAAATCCGATGCACACTCTCTCGGGCTTCAGCTTCATCAGATTGACACCTTCAAAGGCTGGAATTCGCCGTCCCCATTCGACCTGATCGTGGCGGTATCTTTCGGATTACTTGTACCCCCTCGGATCTTGAACGCCGCCAAGTATGGTGGTCTCAATGTCCACCCTTCACTGTTGCCAGACTTTCGTGGACCCGCTCCTATTCAGCATGCCCTATTACAAGGTCGATCTCACACCGGCGTCACGCTGCAGACAATGCACCCGAGCAAGTTCGATCATGGTAAAATCTTATCCCAGACAACATCTCCCGGAATAGAGATTCCCGAAGAAGCCACTGTACAGCAGTTGATCGACATTCTCGGACCTCTCGGTGCGAACATGCTCAAAAAGGGTATCCAACAAGGGCTATTCAAGCATCCGGAAGTCGCAGACAGCGCGAACGAAGTCGATGAAGCTACCTTGGTTCACGCTCCAAAAATTACCAACGAAGATGCTCATGTGAACTGGGAATCTTGGCCAGCGGGCAAGATTTCTCGCTATGGACGCGTGTTGGATCTCTGGGACACCACGACGTATCGTGCATGCACTGGCAAAGATCCTCTGCGAGTTAAGTTCAAGGGACCGTGGCGCGTTCTCGACTCCAGCAAGATCTCGAGTGACGACCTGGCGTATTCGAGACCTGGATCTCCCTTCGTTTGTCGCGTTGAAGGCGAGAAAGGGCTTCAGTTCGCGATTGAGACCGTGAACGGGTACATAATGAGTCCACAGAGCGCCAGCATTGAATCGAAGGAGCCTGGAAAGGGCCTGCAGGTTCTGATCCAAGGCTTGCAACATGCGAGGAAGAACTCGTGGCTGTGAGTGGACATTCATTCTGGACTGCTCTCTGATCTTCGAGATGTTCTCATAAGCAAACATGTGCTGCCGGCCAGTACATAATGATGCAGAGCCCATGGCATATGCTGTGTCACACGGAAGCTTTGCGGAGTCCGCAAACAGAAGCGAGCTCAAGCCAGCATGAATATCTCGTCTGCAGAAGTACTGTTGCGCGAGGCAGAGGAGGCAGATTCAAGGTTCACCGACAAGTCCATGGCCGTTTACCAAGTAAGCACGTTCGCGCCAACGCTCTCGATCGCTGCCTGGATTTGTGCGTCAGCTCACACTGATTTAGATCAGAGTCAGGCCACAAGAAGAAAGAAGCATATACAATGACTATGCCACAAAGGTTCGCACGTATCTCAACAGCTTGCATTCGAGCTATCCAATCTACGTGGTCCATTCCGGGAGATGGCTAGTTGGCGCACCGAATGGCGGACCTCTGCCCGATTCGAAGAGGAGGTGGCACGCGGGAACAGTGATTTCCAGATGGAGGGGAGGCATTCGGGCGACGGCATCGACAGACGTCTCCGAGGATGAAGAAACGACAATGGCAGAAGCTGATGAGAAGGAGTAGGTTGTCTCACAGAGCCGGCGCAATTCCCCGAGACATCGCAGCATGTGCTCGCTCGAGTTGAGAACAGCAATCCACGCAGAATGCAGGGGCGACTCTGAGCAAGCAGAGCCAGCGACTACATAAGGGGTGAGCCAATACCACCTCTGTTAAAACAACAGCGTTTTTCTCTCTTCACTCTTGCATATACAAACAGCGTCCAACTCACTATACTCGCATCTAATCAACTCTCAGGACACGAATCGTGGAAGTGAAAACAAGTGAGGCTCGTGAACCCAACGGCCAAGGCTACGAGCCACACAAAGAACAAAGCATTTCTACGCTCTACTCGTACTGCGACACGAAGCAAATTTCACTTACATTGCCTTCTCCTGTGCCGTATATGGAAGTATGCTATGGAGATTAGTCGGTGAACGCGTTCGCAAACCATCACGTGTGCGTTCACTCCTTCTGGATACCAACTGTGTACAGTCCGCGTGAACGTGGTGAACAGCCACCGTTCACTCCAACTCCACATTGCTAGCGTCTCGGTTACAAGAGGAGTGGTTTTTTGCGATCACCACTTGACTCCCTTCTCTTCACAACGGATCTAGGACAACACCTGGCGACGACTCAACTCGTTCACATCCGCAACCAACACAGTGCAATTACACACGAATCCACTTGCACCATCCCCAAACACTTATTCCATCCGATACTCATCGAACATCATGGCAGCGCTTACTCCAAAGACCGCCCATGGTGAGCTATGCGACGACATCGAAGCCACGATCAATCCATACCTTGAAAGCGACACCGAGCCCCCGTTTAGCGTAGAGGAGTTGGCAGTAATGGCAGCTGTCATAAACCCCGACAAATGCTGGAGGCCAATGTTCTCCTGGGTACTTGAGGAATTCCGCTACTGGCGTGTGCAAGCCGTCGACTTTGCTGCTTTCGGCGAAGATAGTGCCTACTCTCACGATATCGAGATCATTCGTCGAGAGTTCAAGCGAGCGTTGACATCGCTAGAAGTTCCGACTCAGAGAAATAGCACTCGGCCGGTCTCGACCTACGACGACGCTGGTTTCAACGACGCAACGTGGCCCGTCTCCACCGCAGCAGCTCGAGCCTTTCTGGGACTATGCAATATTCCGCCGATACCTGCATCCAGGATGCCCAACCTCTCCGCCCAAGTCAGGAACGCGAAGCAATTCCGTTTCCTAGATCTTCCAGCCGAGCTGCGCGAAAAGATCTACGAGTACGCTCTCGAGCTCCCCGCCAGCGGCGTAGCATTTGAGACCATGCCTCAACGAAAGGAGAGCGGCCGCGGACCACGTCTGATTGCCCAGACGAAATCTTTGACCTCCACCACCGAGACATCCAATTGGTTTCCTTCCGACTTCGACCCATCAAGCATGTCCATGCAAATCGATATCGGAGAACCCAAATCCTGGATCGAAGGCGAACATCTCTCGCGCCATCTCGCTCTGACTCGAGTCAACCGCCAAGTCAGCGAAGAATCTCTTGCGTATTTCTACAAGCATACGCACTTCGTCTTCCGCACGTTCGACGACCTGCAAGAATTTCTCGACAAGACTCCCAAGGCTAGACGCGATATGATTCGTCATATGTCATTTATCCTTCATCCCAGAGAGCACCGCATTCACAATGGTAATCTTTGCACGAAAGTCGGGGTCACGATGAAGACCCTGAAAGGCATGAAGGCTCTGAGAGAATTAGGCATTTGGATTTACAGCGACGTCTTTGGTTCAGTCTTGACTAGAGGCTTGCACTGGGGAAAGAAGTGGGGAGATCTGGCAACATTCCCGGGTGTGGTGGGGCTGAGGGCGATGAGAGGTCTTCAGAAGGTCACGGTGCATGGAGATTGCAACCGGATCAGAGGTATCTTGGAGACGGAGATGGTGATTCAGAAGGAGGGCAAGAAGAAGAGGGTGAGCAGGAAGCGGGTGGCTGATGGTGAGGCCGAGGACGAGGAGAAGCCCCGAGCGAGCAAGAAGAAGGCATAGAGAGTCGTTGTGTACCCTGCACAGACGCGCGAAAGTCGTAGGAAAGAAGTCTGAATTCGAAGAAGGAACGCAGCTGGCGCTGGACGTTTGGTATGCTGCAACATAGAAAGAGAAATGAAATCCAGCTGCGCTAAGGAGTCTTGTCTCTCATCAAGTGCCAGTCGTGGACAGTGATGAGCATGCAAAGTGGCTTACCATGCAGAGACCCCTGTACTCTCCGGCAGAAAGGCAAACAGTGCTAGTCTGTACTGGCCATTGTCTCTGAGTTTAGATTGGCGTCTCCACGAACTCGAGAACGCGCCTTGCGAAATCTGTGAGATAGAGTCGCGCCGAGTCCGACTTTGCTGGAAATGCAGGAACTGCAGCTCCTTCGCTGTCCGGTTGTATCTCTCTATGTTCTGGGTATGTCTTCTGCCAGCTTTGTGGTGCTTCTTACAACTTCTCTGTGCTTCATCTCAGCAAATCCAGTCAGCTTCCCACTTCTATCTTCTTCTTGCCGTTGCCATTCGCGCTCCCTGCTGCTCCGCTTCCACTCCCTGACGTTGCCTTCGCATTGAACAGGCCCGTCAACGCCGCGATGCCACCTAAAACACCTCCCACGACAAAGAAATTCACCAACATGCTCCCACCGCCCACATCATCGAAACTCGCTCCTTGTTTCCTCCTCAACCTCGCTCTTACTCGATTCCTTTCCATCCTCTCCCTTTGTATTTGCTCATGAGTCTTGAAATGCCCTCGCGCATCGAAATGCGGCACATCGTCATCCAGTCCCTGCGCGAAACCACCCGGTCCCAGACCTCCTCCCTGCGGATTCGACGCGGCGCGCCCTTGCGCTTCGTGGGTATGTGACGCTCGCTCGGAAGCTTCCTGTCTTTTTGCGCCAAAATCACCCCAAGCACCATTACGATAGAACGACGGAGGTGGACCTTTGAACTGTGTACGTCGGCGGCTCAGACCGCTGGGGCTGCGGCCACCAGGTCCTGAAGAAGCCATGTGGGAGGAGTGCGAGCCGGAGGCATATGATGGACCGGCTCCGGCGCCAGAAGAGGCTTCGCTGCGGAAGAAGTCGCGATCGTAGCGCTGTTTCTTTTCGGCAGAGCCGAGTGTTGCGTAGGCTTCGGAGATTTTGACAAAGCGCTGTGAGGCGGTCGGGTCGTTTGGGTGGAGATCAGGATGGTTGGCTTTGGAGAGGGTATAGAAGGATCTAATAGGCGGACGTCCGTCAGTGGGATGATCTAATCAGAGACCAATGAGTTATACACACTTCTTGATCTCCTTAGCAGTAGCATTGGTCGGCACATTCAGCGTCTCGTAGTGGTTGGCCATTTCAGCCTTTCGAGTTGCTGAAGCATGGAAATGCCGTCCTGAGGTTGACGTTCGGCATTGTGGTGGAGGATGAGTCCGTCGGACAAGGCATGATCGCGCAATCATGCCCGGGCGCCGACATTGACGAGAACACGCGTAGCGAGTGTGAGAAGTGAGTGAAGATGGAGAATGAGCGATGGCATGTTTGCTACGAAATGATGTAATCGATTGTACCGCGAATTTTGGCCGCTTAACATCAATCGGTCACCGTATCTTCCCTAACCGCTGCCCTCTCTACTCTCTACCTTTCTCTCCGTTCTCATCCCTTGCTTGCCCAAACTCGTCTCTGCAAGCTGCCATCAACGAAAGCTCGCTTGCTCCGGCTCAAGATGCAGACCGAATACTTGCAAAGCTGGAGCGCTTGCCGATATTGCCAGGCGCCCTCGTTCCAAATCATATGGCTCGAGTGCTGCCTATTGTTACGCGAGACCAGCTGAAGATGCTGTGTTACCACACTTTGAGTGCCTCCCTCAGTATAAGCATGTTGGCTGAAAGCTTCTCGTCTTCGTCCCTTCCCTTACTGGCCTTGGTCCTATTCTAACCCACACAGAAGTCATGCGCTTACTTCGTACCGATTCAGGTCTCCTAGAGGAAAAGAACGAATATGTCGAGGATTTCAAATACGCGATTCTGTCACATACATGGCTACGCCCGTCGGAAGGAGAAGAGGTCCTCTTCGCTGATCTGACTGACATGACTAAAGCACGACAAAAAGCTGGCTGGAAGAAGCTCGAATTTGCGATGGCTCAGGCCGCGAAGGAAGGACTGCAATATGTGTGGGTTGACACTTGCTGCATCAACAAAGAAAGCTCTGCCGAGCTAGCGGAGGCCATCAACTCCATGTACCGATGGTACCAGGGGTCCGAAGCTTGTTATGTCTACCTCGACGACTACCAAGACTCCTTGTCGATGGGCGACTGCCGCTGGTTCAAGCGCGGGTGGACCTTGCAAGAAATGATCGCCTCTCCGAATCTCCACTTCTACGATGGATTTGGGGAGTGTATTGGGCCCCTAAGTGATTTCATTCAACAGGTCTCAGCAATCACTGGCGTACACCAGGACCTTCTCAGTGGTAAACGCTCCCTTTTGACATTCAGCATTGCTCAAAAGATGTTCTGGGCTGCCAATCGTGAGACTGCGCGCATTGAAGACCGTGCCTATTCACTGCTCGGCATCTTTGACATCAGCCTCCCAGTCATCTATGGTGAAGGGAGCCGCGCCTTTCGGAGACTTCAAGAGGAGCTTATACGTGTGTACAACGATCAGACAATTTTCGCTTGGGGCGATATCGATGTCGCTCGTGATCGCGGAGAGCACACAAGTCTTCTTGCCTCGTCGCCTAATGCGTTCGCGGGTACAAACTACTCGAAGATGGTCGTTGTCAGCAGCAGCGGCGCTCAGCAGCAGTGTGAGGTGCTTGGTAGGACTGTACGTTTCCATCTACCTATCTTTGACATGCCCAAATGGGAGGTCTATGGTAGAGACGAAAGTTATCTCGCGATCCTCAACTGCGGCCTCGAAGACAGGCCGAGCATGTGCGTTTACATGCAAATGGCCAGCATTGGCGGGGAAGGCTTCATCCGCGACTATGTTGGCATATGTGACCTAGTGGCTGCATCGCAGCGCTGCACTAGCTGGCCGTTCACAGTCTTGCAAGATTCGGACAATGCAGCCCGAGACTACGGTAACTATACGCGGCAGGTCATGCTCTTGATTCGAAGGCACGGCAACGATTCAAGCATTGAGATCGATTCTGGACAAGGAAATGTGGTCACGAACTCACAGGCCCGGAGGTCGTCGACACCGAAAGTCATTGTGAACGATGTCTGGGACGCGGGCGATACATTATTCCGACTCCCCTTCTTCATGGACCCTCTGTCACCTGATGAACCATTAAATGGCAGGCCCGTGGAATCAGTCTACCTTGATGGCACGGTCACCTTGGTTCTGGCTGGCGAGGCATGCATCAAAGTCAACATTTGCGTGTTTCCCAAACTTCTACGGGATGGCTCATCCGATTTCACACAACGGTCTCGATTTGACTTATGTTACGAAGCCCTATCTGGATGCATTGGCTTCTCCTTTCGAATACCCCTGTCGTCACGGAGATACTGCTTCCTGCTGATGGGCCGCAAGGTCAAAATCCTCGTAACTCGAATCAATCATCAGCCACCACTCCTTCACAGCCAATATATCTTTCAGCTCATCGAGTTTTCGTTGAGCAACCGCAAAGGACTCTCATCTTTGCTATCTTCGCTCCTGGCCGTCCCTCTGCTGGTAATCTACTCTCTGCTTGTCTGGCCATTTTGGAGATGTTCCCCCCTTTTTCATAGACACCGGGCTTGGTGGAGATTGTTCTTGGCCGCAGGTATTGTCGCAACAACCGTATCCATTACAACCCTGATTCTAGATGATGACACCAAGGAAAAACATGGGACATATGGTGTGGTCATGGCTTTTATCGATGGGGTACTCGGCTTACTGCTTTTGCTCTCATTGTATCCGACAATCAAGTCCATGTTGAAGGAAATGTAGCTTCGAGAGACGCATTCTGAGCTCTGCAGCAGGACACGGCAGACGTGTATAATGGCATTGGGTGCATGAGCAGCACAGGATGAATCACAAACTTTTCGCCTGTAGGGTCGAGGAACTGTATCTCTTTCACCTGGTTTGGGGCATTCGATGCGATATGTAACGAAGCAACAATTGAAACCCCATCTTCTAAACTCCGCCCGGATCTGCTCGCAGTCAGCCCAGCGACATCATATGCTCTCGTATTAGTCCTCGTACTAGCGAAAGAAGTGAGCAGCGAATAGGGCTGGCCTCCGCCACGGCTGCTGGAGATACGATCTGATGACCTTCATTCTCGTTCACAACCAGAATGGGAAGAATTGCGGAAGGATATGACCGCACGGTAACCTCATGGACATCGATAAGCACGAAAGAACAACAGAACATCTTGGGCTGATATTCACATTATGGATTCATGTTGTATTCGCGTCATCTCGCCATAGCCCTCTAACTCAACTACTGCTTCACACTCAACCCAATCGAGCTAAAATAAGCACACCTCTCCTGCTGAATCGCCGGAGGACTCTCCATCTCCGTCGCATTCAAATTCCTCTCAAACCTCAACCTCTTTCCATCCTGCCCACTAAGCGCTGTTCCAGTCCACTCCTCCCACTTCGGTGTCCCGGCCACTCTCTTCTTATTGGGGTCCAACGTCCTGATGAAACTCGTCCAGTAGCCCTGGATCACCGCACTAACCCCCTCATTCACACCTCCAATGCGATAGCTGTCCGGTGCTCCGCCACGCGTGTTCTCCGGGCCGAAAATTGCATGAACTTCGACTGTATGCTGCACGCCCTGACCTGCCGCATCCGCCTTCGGATCTACGACGTTCCAGTGGTAGTTCCATGAAGGGACGTTGTATCTTTCCAATGAAGCTGAAACCAAAATTCCAGGACAAGTGTATCTTAGCTCGCCATAAGCGTCCGCAGCCTGTCTCCAATATCTGCCGGTTCCGTTGAAAGACGGGGTATCTTCGACAGGATACAACTCGTTAATCTGCCCAAGTTGCTTGATCGTGAGTTCAGGGAAGTTGTTTTGCAGAAATGTCGAAGTCTGGCCATAAGACGTCGTGTTCTTGGGAGCGAAGCTCGTTCCTTCATTCGTATCATCTCCATAAATCGCCGGAACCCGTACGAATTTGCCTTCAACATACGCACGAGTGGTGTAGTCGGCAATGAAATCGAAGTCCAAAGTAGGGCCATACATGTATAATGCTGCCTCTTGTGCTCCAGGATAAGGTGTATTGTAATTGACCTTCTGCAACTCCTCTGCCGAGAGGTTTCGCAAACAACTCAATGTATCGTTGCATTGAGCAGTGCAATTCGTTCGGATAACCAGGTTGTCGTACGCAAACTGGCTTTCTTCGATTGTCCGCACAGGAGGGAAACTCTGGCTTTCGGCTGCAGTGCCAACAAACAGTCCATCGTCTCTTCCACCATACGCTGTGACCTGCAGACTCACGCTTTGTGCTCCTGCACTCGCGCCTCCAATAACCACATGTTCTGGATTTCCGCCAAAGTGAGAGATGTATTCCTGTACCCACTGCAGAGCTTTCCGTTGATCTTTGAGGCCGTTGTTGATGCCAGCATCTCCTTCAACTATTTCCTTAGATGCGAGAAAGCCATAGGGTCCGACACGGTAGTTGAACAGAACGACGACAGCATCGTATTCTGCTGCTTGGATAATTCCAGACCCATTGTATTTCGCATTCGATAGGTCGTTGAAACCTCCCCCAGAGATGAAGAAGAAGACAGGCAGTTTGCTGTCCTTGGTGGCGTTGCTCGGCGCGAAGACATCGAGGAAGAGGCAGTCTTCGGAGTAATTGCCATTTGGGAATGTGAAATCATTGTCATCTAGGTCTCCTGTCGGTAGACATAGCTTTCCATGTTCAGTCGCAGGAATGGTGCCATTGGAGGTTTGATCGATAGGATCTTGTGGCTCTGAGAAGCGGAGTGGTCCAACGGGAGGAGCGGCGTAACGTACACCGAGCCATTGAGTTATACCATTGGAAAGTGCGGACCCAGCGTAAGTTGCGTAGTCGAGGGAGACAGTAGGTGAGAGGGCTGACACTACTTGACTGCTGCCCAGTGCAAGCAGACTCGCCAACGAAGTGGAAGACTTCATCTTGTCCTGTTCTCTGATACCTCGTGAGCTCTGCAAACAACAGCTCAGCCCTGGGAATGAGAATCTCTCCCACCTCGACACACAGAAGAACTCGTCGATCAACAAAAAGCAGAAGAAAAGAAATCAAAAGTCCGAAAGAAGTTCAACCTACGCTTCCTCCATTACGCACTAGTACTAGTGATAGGACCGCAGAGGATCACATTGGATAATGACACAACCAATGCACGCGAAACAAGCTCGCGCGGCCGTGTAGCCAAGGACGTCGTCGGCCGTAGTGGTAGCCCAAAGAAGTGCGGTCGTCCATGCTCATCTGGTCGCCTACGGCAGATCTGTGGGCGAAGACACCACGGTAGTCGATCGCGGGAAAAAGGTGGCATTGCTCCCCTCTTTCCGTGATTCACAGCATTCGATCCTTCCTCCTTATGTCGTCAGCAAACGGCTCGTGTGCCGATACCATCTTCAGGCGGGGTATGCCGGACTGAAAACAATGCCGCGAGTATGTGAGAAGTAACTTAGACCCAAAGCAGGCTAAAAGGCGAAGGTGCAGAATGAGATGTTTGTGGAGCCTCCACATATCCCGCAATCGCTTGAGAGCAAAGCCCGTGCTCTGCCGGGAATCCCTGCAAGCACGGCATAGCCACGTGCGGGTACGCAATGGAATCGGAACACATGACCCGTTACTGGAAAGCGAAAGAACGGCGATGAGCAAAACCATTTGTACAAGTACAGTTTGCCACAGTACAGGTAGCTGGGTATCAAGCGAGCTAGCTAGCTGGCAACTGAGGCAATTGAGCGAAGCATAACTTCCATCCTGGTGAAATGCTTCGAATGCTCGAGATCTCTGCTCTATTGTCCCCCTTCCCATCATTCATACAGCGTCTGGTGATACATTTAACCTTCAAAGGTGAGCGAGGTTCCGACCTTGTGGCCAGCCTCGTTGAGGGACTTGGTGTCGAGAGAAAGACCGAGGCCGAGAGTGGTACCAGCGTTGAGCTTGGTGCTGTAGGCAAGAGCGGCGATACCACGGTCGTTGATCTTGGCCTGTTGATGGATTAGTATGCGAGCATCTTCATCGATCGGACAGAGTACGTACCTTGGCGAAAGAAAGAGGGTCGAGCTTGTACTTGGAAGCAAGCTCAAGACCGCTGGCCTTTTGTGCCTGCACATCGTAGCCAGCCTTGGCACCAACCTCGACGGCGGAGTTGACCTTCTGGTAGTAGCTTGCGGCGATGAGAGTCAGGTTCTGGGAGCCGACAATGCTGGCGACGTAGCTAGGGGTCTGGTAGCCGAGACCAAGAGAGTAGCGGGTGACAGCAGCCTTTTGGACATCGTAGCCAGCCTCACCACCGACGAGGAAACCGTCAGAGCCGGCGACAACGTCGACGATGGCATCGATGTTGCCCTTGGCGGTGCCGTAGTTGACGAATGTGCGGGCGTGGACGTTGGGGTTCTTGAAAGCGGCGTTGATCTTTTGCGCGGCAGAGCCCTCCTTGGATGGGTTCCAGAGGTTCTGAAGATCAACCTTGACGCCTGGAGCGACAACATCGGCGAGCTCAACTTTGCTGTCGAGAAGAGACGCGGTCGACCATGCCTGAGTGATGGTGACACCTTGACGTTTGTATGTCAGCCCAAATTCTCCTTCAGCTCCTCCTCCACTAGGTACCCCGTAGGCGAACAAATAAGCACTGGATTGCAGCGATGTAGGGAGTGGTGTCATGAATGTGACACCGCGCAAAAAGCCTCGCGGATACTGGGTCTCCTGCTTTCGTGGCTGCTTTTGCGATTTGACTTTCTTTTTGCTCGTTGCTGGAGGTGGTGGGACTGTTGTGGGTTCTGAAAACGAAAGAGATGTGTTGTGCGTACCCTGAGGCTTGAGAGTGTGCTTGCCCTCGATCTGTTGCAATCTCGTTAGCAGGTCATATGTTCTGCAGCGCTGGGGATACCTACGGAGCCAGCAGTGGCGCCGTCGAAGCCCTGCTTGCCCTTAATGGTAACGTTAGTACCACTTGGGGCCTTGAGCTTCACATCGAGAGTGGCTGCAACGCATCGTCAGTTAGACTGTTCTTCTCCGCCATTCGCAGCTCTTTCGGCACAAGACAAACCTTGGCTGGTGTGGTAGAAGTCCTTGTTGATGAGCTATGCCTCCTGTCAGCGCACTTGTTCCACGCAGTCTTATCTGCTCGCGAGCAGTTTACGGAGCTCGGGGAGAGTGCGTACGTCGTTGGCGGCCTTGCTGAGGTCACCGAAAGCTGGGATTGGCAGAAGCGGCGCGAGCGTTCGCTCGGCCTTGTTCTCTGCGGAGGAGAGGAAGCTGCTCATGTTGTCGGCGGTGGAGGGTTCGGATGATGCAAAAAACGAGCTGGTCCAAGATCGGGTGGTGGAAGATTGTGTGCGGTTTGTCGATGGAAGATGCGACTGTTTGAAGGTGTCAGGAAGGGAGCTCAGTCAAAACACAAGATTCCCGAAGCGTGGCCGCAACCAATGGGGCAGCAGCTGCACCTCACGCGCGATGAATTTCCGGAAGGACGCAACTCACTTTGATGTCGCCCAGTGTTTCGTCCTCGTGGTACAGAAAGGTGCTCATCGCCATGGCGGACGGTGCTTGCGGGCGCGCATTTGTTGTCACTTGGAAGGTGCTGTAGTTTGCAAAGTTGGCAGCAAACGGTGCACATATCAAAGACGCAACGTGAGCACTCTGCACGGCTTGTGCCGGCCTGCAACATCCAAGGCCGCACAAAGAAGAGAACCAGCATGCGGGGCGTGGGATGCTTTGTGGCACCTCACTTGCTACTGGCGAACGCTGATTGCTGTGGCAGGAGTGATGTAGGCTGCCGTCACGAGCACGCAAACGAGGAGATGAAACGCTGCATTTTTTGAATGCTGGAATATGTATAGTGGTTGCCTCTGTTATTAGCCTACAGTAATGTTCAAGATGAGAGTCATCGTAATGACTGGTGTCAAGTCTCAATCTCTGTCTCCCTCTCCTCCTCTGCACACACGAAAGTCTGAAATATGGTATAGTCCCTCTTCCTCGCCCATGCTATGCCTGTCGGCAAGCATTTCCGCCCCGATAACTCAAAAGGGAAATTCTCAAAGAACGCCTTCGCCATGATGCCAGTGTGCCAAAGCACAAAGTGGCGGTCAAATTTATCTGTGGCTCCCCTGTCGGGAGCCGGTCATGAACAGCGCCGTCTCCCCATGCCGCTGCTTCTGCATGCAAGAAGCCGAACATGGGAGCTGGGCCATCGTCTTCCACTCGTTTCAGAAAACAAAACGCAAACCCTGCTTTTGGAAGATGGACATGAAAACGTCAAAACGCGCGCTAAAAGTTCTGCGCGATGCCAGAATTGCCTTGCTGGTAGTTGCCTGGTTGCTGTATCCGTGTGTTCCGACGTGCACTAACGTCTTGAACGATCGGCATACCGTCAGGATTGCTGGCACCCCCATATGTGCCGTCGCCATACGGGCCGTGCTGGCTGTAGCCGTACCCGGCAGATGGGTTGTATGCATCGTAGTTTTGAGGCGGTGGGTCGCTGACATCGGAATGGCCGCCTGCAGAGTACGTGGAGGATGCGTTTGACGGCCCACGCTTCATGCCTGACGGGTTTGCTCCGGCCACTGGTGCTTGTCCAAGAGCTCCGACCTGGTCGCTGTTCATAGTCTCGCGTCGCTGATGCAGCATTGCGTCGCCGCTGTTTCGATCACTCCCATCGGCGGCTCCTGCAGCCATGTACGCGTTGCCGTTGCTACCAGCATCCGACAGTTGACCTTGCGTATGGCCGCTGGTTAATGTGGTCGACATTTTCCTGGACGCGCCCACCGCAGCTCCCCATCCTCGGTAACCGCTGGTGTCCTCTGCCATTTCAGTGCCATTTTCGGATGCAACAGCGGGCAGCGTGGGGTCATTGTTCGGGTTAAAGCCATAATCCTCAACCTCCTTGCGACGCGCTTCCTCTGCGGCCTTCTTCGCCTTCCGTCTCCGCCAAAGGAAAATGCCGGCCAAGACCAGGAGAGCGACTACAACCACGGGTACAACGACAGCAATGGCGGTAATTCCTCCAGTGCTCAAGCCGCCTCCGCCGCCACTGCTGCCGGACGAAGAGCCGCCAGTGTTCAGCGCCGGATCAGAGGATGTCGCGGAAGAGGTGATTTCAGTCGTAACAGGAACACTGGAAGCAGAATTGGTGCGCGTTACGACGATTGTTGTCGCTGGTGGGGCGGTCTCGCCAGGCGCAGTTGGAGTCGCGGTGACTACAGAAGTTACGACTTGAGTGGTCGGAGGTACGGAGGATTCGGATATGGTCGAGGTCGATACCGGTGGCGCAGAACTGGTTGTCGGCGGCGGCGGCTCCGATGAAGTGGTAGGCTCGACGGTGGAGGACGGCGCCTCGGAAGTAGTTGGAGGAACAATGGATGAAGTTTCGACAGATGTCGTCGGCGCTTCGGGCGCGGTGGTCGACATGGTTGTGGTGATGGGATCCGAAGTGACGGGCGCGCTGGACGTGTCCGCGATCGAGGTCGTCGCTGCGGCACCTTTATGTCGCGCCAAGAATCAGAGCAAAGTCGACAAAGAAGAAGAATAGAAGAAGGGTGAGCAGGTCAGCAACGACTCGACGTACTGGATGTGGTGTTCGACATGGCCGGCAGAAGCGAGCGAGCGAGAGTCGAGGAGTCCCTAGTCTGCGCAGTGCTCTGGCCGTGCTTGATTGGCTCGTGTGGCGCAAACGAGCGGCAAACTCAGCTGCTGCTGGAATGTCACGCTGGCATCTACCTGGATCGGGGTCGGGGCCCGCCGACTTCTGGGCGCAGGCGGTATAGCAATGGGAAAACACGACAGAGAGAAATGGTGAGACTGGTGGTGCAGTGTGGTGTGAATGGGAGAAGCGCAGAGCAGGTTTGGTCGTCAGCAGTGGTGACGCCAGTTGCTGCGTTCGCTGGCCCACTCTCGACGGCTCTTGCTGGCTGTTCGACTCGAAACGCTGATCCTTTCTGGCCCGCCAAGCGGGTGTACGAGGGCGCGCTCGTGAAAAACATTTGCGCTCGCTTTTCGTCGCGCTGCGGCTGCTGAAACCGCTGCAAAAAGCTCGTCGTCGCCCTCGCCGTCGCTCACCACGACCCATCTGCACACCCACCACACCTCCGCGCCATCGCGATGCCACGAGAGGCGCACGCCTTCTCCTGTGCCCGTCGTCCAAGCCTTCTCGAACGTTGAGCTCCCGCCCACCGCGCTCGCCGAAAGCGCCCAGATCGCCGTGTTCCAATTTCGCTATCATCTCCTCCCGGAGCTAGTGGCATTTGCCAAACCCCATTCGGCAGTTCATCTTTCCGTTGCAACGATTTCACCGTCGATAGTGCGCGCGCCCGTCAACACCGTCGTTGCCCTGTGTGGACATGATGCGGTGCGCTGCCAGGATCCTCACGTCTGGACTCCATGGGATCCTGAACTCATACAACCTGCTCCTCCACTTCATCGCCGACGTTGCATGAACGTCTTCACGAATTGCACCCAGCTGCCATCAACGCCTCTCCACCTGCCAAAGTATCGCGGAAGCTCGACTGGTCTGCAGCCCGCTTACAGCTGTAGCGTTGCCTGCCCACCAATCACGACATGAAACAAATACGAACGGCAAGCTGACGACCATGAGGCTCCGCTCCTATTCCTATCTGGCCGAGGCCTGGTTGACTCGGTGCACGACGGGATCCCGATGCAACATGCGACTTCGATACGATGCAGGCTATCGGATGCAAACACCCTCCACTCCACGTGTCAAAGTTCCTAAATCGAGTCGTCAATGTTCACGATAGAGTGCATCAAAGTTTGAACAACGCTGCTTCCAAGCATCTTGGTCTCGGACCCTTTGGCAGGGAGCGACTTGGCTGTTGTTCACTAACGCCGCTGAAGGGAAACTTGAAGAAGACCTAAAACGAACATCTCATCAGTGGCAAGAACGAGCAATCGCCGTGGTCACCAATGAGCAACACTGTCATTGCAAATTGTGCGCAAAATCTTGGTGTTACACTTGCCGCGTTGCTCCAAGATTACACCCCACCTCGACCGAGATACACGGTAGATCTGTCAGTGTTAGACTTCATGCTGAATATGCGTGTGCGTACAGCAGCATGGATCGTATGGAGGTGCTATGTCGCGCCCGCAGCCTGTTCGCTCGGTCATGAAGCAGCTTGTTTGTCATGGGACACATGCACCACGAGCCCCTGGCATACGCGGCGCAGCCCATTGAAAGTCTAGCCCCTAAGCACGCAGCACAATAGGCTGAAAGCGTCGGTGATGCTGATTAGAACGAGGGCATGAGGTTCGTACTTTCTGCAATTGCTCAATACCTGAGGCTTCAAGTCAAAGAGCCACTAGCGTCGACTACGCAAGGACAATCTCACTTCTGTCCTGCCCGCCACTCCTCCGCGATCTGTCTATAAGTCAAGAACTCGACCTCATCACCAAAACTTTGCAACCACTTCAAGAACCTCTCAACCATGCCAATCACATGCGCCATGCCACTCGTATCCGGATGAACAATGATACTAAAAATCACCGTATCATCCCTTCCATCCGCAATCTCACTCCTCAACCACTCAAACCTATCCTTCCACATATTCTCCACCACTCTCACATCCACATATCCCGCCGAATTCTGCACATTCGGAAAGAATTGCAACGGAGTCATATCCTCCGCATACCAGTTCGCAGGAATCTCTACCAATTCACTTTTCGGCAAAGCCGTGAAATCCGGGCTCGGAACCATCCAGTCCACGGCATTCGCATCCGCGCGGAAGTCTATCGTCGGCAATGGAGCGGGATCTCGAGGTAAGAAGTATGGAGTGCTATCGAAATGCGACAGCGAAGAATCCCAGAGGAAATCGTATTTCTGCAACAGTGCGATCGTTCGCTCGGATAATTGGTACAGTGGTGCACGATACCCGACCGGTTTCTTACCCGTCATTCCTTCAATTAACGAAATGCATTTCTTCAACACGTCTTCTTCTTGCTCGGCTGTCAGTTGCGATGCGGATTCGTGTGCGTAGCCATGGATGGCGATTTCAGCTCCGCTAGCTACGATCGCCTGCGTTTGCTGCGGAAAGGTCTCGATGGAGTGGCCTGGGATACACCAGGTGACTTTGTCGGATATTCCGAGTTTGGAGAAGAGTTTGAGGAGACGTGGGACGCCTGTTGTAGCGCTGAAGTAGCCTGAGGAGTAGTCTGATGTGGTGTTCTTGGGATTTTGACCTGTGCCGAGCCAGCCAGATACGGCGTCGAAGTCGATTGACCAGGCGATTTTGATCTTGGGTTTGATAGAAGATGAGGACATGTTGGATACTGGTGGTGCTGAGTCTTGGGATATCAGGTCTCGAAGGATCGAATGTGGAGTGAAGCTCGGACAGAGGTGTAGCTGTATAGCTTTCCTGTCTCACTACGTAATGGTGCCTGGCCCAGAGCTTTTCTCTTGCGAGACCGCACTAATGCTGCCAGGCACGGGAAAAGACAGGGCATTCTACTCGCCTATGTTCGCCGCTGCCCAATTGGGCATACGAGCAGACCAGCATTGTGACCAATGTCAATTTATCACAAGAGCACAATTTGAAGCAGCAACATACTTTGTGATGACTGTTGAAACTACGGTATAGCAGCATCAGCTTTATTCCCCCAAACTTTACTCCCTTTTACCTCTTCCTCTCTCCACACCACCCTCCCTTCCATTCCTCCATCCACGCTCAGACACTGTCCACTCATATGCCCACTCGCACGATGACTTGCCAAAAACGCCACCGTCCTCGCAACATCCTCCGCTTGCGCGATCTTCCTCAAAGCCACCGTCCCTTGTGCTTCAAAATACAATTCTCTCGGATCATCGAGTCGATCTCCAATTAACTCCGTGTTCACCCATCCCGGTGCCACAGCATTTATTCTCGCCTTGGAATTAATCCTCACAATTTCATTCTTGACTGTAGGAACAAGCCCATATTGCAATCCAGCTTTACCTGAAGCGTACTCAGCATGACCTGCTTGGCCGAATTTACCGCATTCGGAGCCTGTGACGACGATGGATAGATTGTGCAATTCTTCACCTCCGGAAGCTTTCTGACTGTCGATTGCAGCGAGGAGAAAGTGCTTGACAGTAAGGAATGTTCCACGAATGTTGACGCGGTAGACATTTTCCCATGTCTCGAGCGGCATTTCCCAGATGTTGGGGTGGGATTGTTCGTTTGTGATTCCGGCATTAGCGCAGAGGATGTTGATGGGGCCGAAGTGGGATGTGGCTTGTTGGATTGCTTGAGAGATGGAGGTTTCGTCGGAGATGTCGCCTTGGGTGTAGAAGATGTTGGGACTTGAGAGGGAGTTTGGGCCTGGTGGGCGGAGGTCGTGAGCTGTCACTTTGCAGCCATTCGCTGGGAATCATTAGTGAGGGGTGGGATTTGAGGTTAGCATATGTTGCATAGTCTTACCCAGAAGCTCTTTGACGATGGCGCTGCCAATACCACCGCAGGCGCCGGTGACGAAGGCGTGGAGGCCCTCGATTGCTAGGAACGACATTCTGGGCAGAACACAGTAGAATGGGTATCTTGTCCTGCGAGGGTACCTGTCGCAAGTCCACTATTTATCCTGCGGATTTCTAATCGTATGAAGCTGCTGCTTCGAGCTGTCCAAAGTGCGAACCTGCAGCAGTTGCTTACGTAAATGGCTTGCTGATCAGCTCTTCAGGACATGGACATATTGTGTGAAATGATATATGACTCCGTGTATACACATCCTCGAAAACGCCAGTCGTCATGCGGTATGTACTGACTGCAAGTGCATTGCTGTGGCTCTTTCATCTGGCAGCGCGCTTCTAGGGTAGCAGGCCTTCTTACCTCGTCGAGGCGGTTCCTGCTGCACACTACCACGAATGCCCAGAACAACCCGCAACGGTTCTGTGCACGTCTTGACCACGCAGCTATCAGCATGGAAGTTGTGAAACAGGTTCGGGAGCATTCTCTTCAACACACATCGCGCTTGGGACCAAAGAGAGCCAGACGAGCTAGGCTTGCAGAGATCTGGTCAGCTTGATCTTGGAATTAACGATACCTACAGCGCAGCACACCTAACTGAGGGAGAATGACGCCCATCCTCTTCGTCCAAGCGGGCATCCTATGTGGTATGACGCCAGTGAGAACGGTCGAGGCCAGCGGTCATCATCGCACAGAGAAGTGCCACTGGTCTCCGTCATCCCAGCGTTTGTTCTTCGAACGGCCCAGATCCATCTTCTGAGCTATGGTCCAACAGCTGGCTGTGGTCTAATGCATCTTCATGAGAGTGTCCCAGCCAGCGACTTCCAGCCGAGTTCCTCAGATGCGGCTGAGAAGTGCGCGAAGGCCAATTGGAGAGATCAAATGCCGTCATCAGCCAGCGAGCGGACTCATCCAGCATGTTGAGGCCAAGGATGCTTCCTCTCACTTTTTTGCAACGGGAAGCTCATTCGATTTGCCGTGGTTCGACGTGGAGTGCGACTCCCAACGCGATGCAGCCACCTGCTTATGTGACTCCTTCCACCGATCACAGCAGCTCTCAACCCAGCTGCCAATTCCCACGTTCCTCTCCACGAGACAGGCTGGCAACGGGAAGGACTGTCATGCTGACCACCACGCCTCCACAGTGCCATCGGACGGAAGTCATTGGCGTGTTGGTACCCGGAACCATTGTTTGAGAGCTGTGCCCCGCCAGCGAGCTATCCCATAGCGCAAGTCAGCTTCAGCATGTGACGCCTCTTTATGCTCGCAAGGAGAGTCCAGCACCAGGTGAAGTCCAAGAAGTCAAACACGACAGGTCACGGCACGATCTCGCGAGAAGACGATCCTCAGGCATGTTAGCAAGCATCATGTCCGATCGACTCAGCCTCGTTCGCGGGACCAGAGTGCCCGGTTGCACAGCGGAACTCCACATGACAATTTCGGGTTTGGCACACCGACGCAGGTCCAGGACCGCGTAGCATCGGTGATGGATCCTGGTTACACGCAGAAACGCACGCAGCACACGCGGTGACCAGACAGCCTTCATCCCCAGCGCCTATAGATATTCAAGGTCCAGTCGAAGTGTGCGCCATCTGTCGCGGATCTCCAACATACCGGGAGCCACGCAAGCTGGGCGCAAGAACGCCTCTTCACGCAGAAAGTGTCTCACCTCTGTGGCTACAGGACCTCGTGAAATACGGTCGATCCCGACGTCTAAGTTTTGTACCTTGCATATGCCATGTGTGATTGGACGAGGCGGCAGGCCTCCCCGTTCTGCCGAATAGCCACAGAGCTGACTACCATGCCCTTTCGAGCGTCGTGAAACTCAGGAACAGGAATGCCCTCGTGCAGATGTGTAGGAGCACACGAGCTTGTCCCGCGCCACCGCGCAAAGTAGAGCACTCCAAGCAGGAGGAAAGAGAGCGCACAGAGAAGACTGATAGAGTTCTAGAATACGGAGAAAAAGCTGCAGAGTCTTGGAGGTTCGCCAACAGCGCGGTTGAGCTCTCAACCAGCGAACACATCATCCGTCCTAATGGGTCGCTTGCGCAGAAAACATTTCTAGCTCGGACGTGCTGCATAAGGCGGAGCGGGAGTGGGCGATGCGATTGGCGTTTGATTAGGAGGAGGCTAATGCACTGGGGATGCCAGTCTCAGCTGTTGTCCCCTTCGGCTGATGGACACGAAGGTCCGGCCCTTGACTGGCACTTGCGTCGACCAGTGGGCGGAGTGATGCGCTGTGCAAGCATGCTCACGACGGCTGCTGCCCACTACCCGTACAAGTAGACGAGACTTCCGCATTCCTGAAAGTCTCTCTTCTCTTGTCACGCTTCACGGGTCTGAAGGTCGCGCATTCGCCCACACTCTCTTTACCACCATCATAGTCGTTCCCTAGAGATCTTTGATAGATCTGCACACTCATTGTGTCGGAAGATTTCTCACCAGCGAATCGCGAACATACGCAGTCGGAAATCGCAAGTCGATCCCCAAACATTACCGCATCCGGAAAAGTCTTGGACTCTCAGCATCACCATGTACACCAACAGCTTGCTCGCCGTGACTGGCGCATTGCTCTCTCTTGCGGCCGCTGTGCCTCATGCGGATACTCACCGCCACCATCACAAGAAGGACTACGTCTACGTGGAGCATACCGAAGTCGTCTACGAGACCGTTCCAGTCACCAAGACCGTTTGGGTTGAGCCCGGTCACTCTGTCCCAACTCCTGCCAACCCTCCAGCCGATAAGCCTGCATCTTACCCCAAGCCATCATCTCCAGAGGCACCAAAGAACAAGGCTCCTGCGCCTCCAGCGTACTCTGCTCCTCCACCGCCTGCGTACTCCGAGCCAGCGCCTCCTGCGTATTCTGAGCCCGCACCTCCTGCACCCAAGCCTGAGAGCAGCCCACCTCAATATGTCCCACCTCCACCACCGGCCCCGACATCAACCTCCACATATGTTGCGCCACCAGCTCCCACCTACGCTCCGCCACCAGTTCAGGAAGCTCCTGCTCCTGCCCCTGCTCCAGCACCTTCGCAAGAGTCATCTGGAAGCACCAGCGGTAAGAGCTCCGGGCTGAGTGGCATGGCTTCTCCTGGCAAGTCATACACTGGCGAGCTCACCTGGTACGATGTCGGTCTTGGTTCATGCGGATTCACAAACACCAAAGATGAGCACGTCGTTGCAATTTCCCACGAGATCTTCGACGCATACAGCAATGGCAACCCCAACAAGAACCCATTGTGCGGATGTACCGTAACCATCACCGGAAAGGACGGCTCGAAGCACCAGGCCAAGGTTGTGGATCGCTGCGTGGGTTGCGTGGCAGCCGACTTGGATTTGTCGCAAGACTTCTTCAACCTGGTCACCAACAACGGCGATGGCCGTGTTGGCGGTATGGAATGGTGCTTCGACTAAAATTGGAGAAATGCATCAAATCTCATTCTTCCACTTCACGATAAAACATCAATTCGCGGCATTTTCACCCTCGTCTACTTTGGTGTTTATCCTTTTGGGAGAATTGGTCACCGGAGTTGATCTCTGGCATGGGAACAGACAAACCCAAAAACGGCATGGGAACATACGAGCACTTTCTCAAGGAGTGACTTTTTGACGACGAGATGTTATGACAGGATACCAACACACTTTTGGACAGACACCACAGCTTCATATCCCAGGGGGAAGAGCATGGAGAGTGAGAAGGCATGGCTTCCGCATGCATGGTCTTATCGGTCGTGCGAAACGGTTGCTGCTGGCGACGATATAGAAAACTCTTGTTCGTGTCTATAGACTTTTCTTCTGCAAAAACAAGTTGTTGCACACAAAATCACCAAATGGTACAAGACAATAAAATGTCATCACCTTGTGACAGGCTATGCTGGTCGAACGAAACTCTTCTCTCCCGTGTTCCCTGTTCCCGCGACGGCAGTGACAATGCCGGGTCGTATCCCTCCCTTGCTTCCTTGTCTGCAGCGGCGAAGTTACTTGGATACCTCTTCAACTTCGTCTGTTCACCGATTGTTTCAACTGCATCTGTCGTCACAGAACTATCACGTCGCCGCTTATTCGCATCGAAATCGGCACAAAAGCCTAGACCGTAGCGCGACCTACTGCTTCTACTTTCCCCTTGCCCACGGCGAGAACGTACCGACGACTAGCTGAAGAAGTCCTTGTCAGTTCGGGACGTACGAATGTACGATCCGCAAATGTCATCGCGGAATCGTCATCACGAAGATGCTCTCACTGTTCTTCTCCTTTCGCAGCCACATATGCAAAGACGGCACCACTGACTCGTCCGCCGCTGCAGCCTTGTATAAACATAGCAACATCCCTTTTCATCTTTTGCAGATCATAACATCCGCGTCGTGCGCGTATGCACACGTTCCTCCAAGACTCAAGCGCGTGGCATAAGGTACTTTGTTGATCTCAACGTCATCGTCCTGGTCCTTCACAGGTTTCTTTTTCGTCGCAGTATGTCTCAGCTCGAAGGACTGTTATGTCTGAGGGAAGTTGAAGATGTGCAGATTGGTGCTTCGAGACGGCGAGCAATGTATGTGTACGTTATGCTGACTCGCAACCCGATGGGTTGCTTTTACAAGCATAAAAGCAGCTGGCTCGTGCTGTTCGAACGCAGAACCTTGGATCTTTGGGAAGATACTGTGCCGTAGGTTTATCATGCTGGAGCCCTATGCAACGTTGGTAGGGCCAGCGGTTATTAGACGGCCACGAACGTACTGGTTTGAACACAACCGGAGTTCTTCTGGTCGTAGATTGTGCCTTTGATGAGAGCTACAAGGGAACTGATTGGTATTACTGGTATTGTGAGTTTCTGTCTAATGATTGCTGTCGCCATGCTTTCTTTCTTCTGCCGTCTTATATTTACAAAGGAAGGCCGTCAGGGTGTATCTGCTGTATCTCATCTCTTTCTGCACACTATAGCGCATAAATTGCTGCGAGCAACAGTCCCATGGCACCAACACTCCACATGACTGCGTGCTTCTGTCCAGCAGAAGCCTCGGTGCTTGTGGTCGCGGGGGCACTTGTCGTCGAGGACGGACTTGTCGATTCAGGTGTTTCCGTGGCACTTGATTCCGTTGTGCTACTGCGCATTGTCACGACTGGAGTGGTGCGTGTGGACGAACTCGATACTTCTAGCGTGGTTTGTCCGCTGCCGTAGGTGCTCGTTCGTAATGTGTCCGTTGCACTGCCTGAAATGAATTGCACTCCATCTGTTCCAAGCGAGAAAACATAGTCACCAAGCGATGCAGCTGGGCCGCCAGGTGACAATGTCGCGCCTATAATGGCGAGAGCATCTGTATCCGTAGACGGGATAGCAGCTGTCAACGTATAGCTCTCGCCAGTGAGGACGATGACGGTGCCGATCGTGGCCAAGTATGGCAAGACACCGCCATTAATAGGCGTGGCAGTTGGTGCATCGGATGTGATGGAGTTCATGGTGTCTGAGGTCTTCGGGTCGTTGTACGAAGGTGGAATGGCCGGGGTATTTGTTTCAGAGTCTGTAGGCCGTGCAGACCAGCTGACGTATGTGGAGGACAAAGAGAACAAAGCGGATGTTGAGTCAGGTGCGACGCTTTGGAATGTACCCAGCGCTTCTGTTAATATTGAGAGTGCTGGAGCATTTGGGATATGCGGATCCACGCCCGTTGTATAGGAGGACATTGTCCTACCCGAGCTTTCATGCTTTGGCGCGGGCGCGTGCGTAGGCGCGTGGTCGGCTGGCTCGGCTTGCGACGGAGGCCCGTAGCTAAAAGTTTAAAGAGGCGCTCGTGTCGATGTCGTAGCTTTGCGTGACGCTTCGCTATTCGCTGTGGACGGAGCGCCACTCGTATTTTCGAGAGATGTATGCGTTGCGTCTGGCCCTTTTTCTGGTTCAGCGAGCGGTTCGTTCGTATTTGAGCTGTCGTCGACGCCAGCTTCTGCTGTGACGCGTCTTGCATCAGCTGGCCGAGAGCCAGTTTCAGAATCAAGACAAAGGACATCGTGGAAGGCTCAAACTTGGTTGACTCTAGAGACGGAGCGCTTACGACATGGCTATCTTGCGTTTCGTCTGCACCAACGCCTGATGTGACTGGTCCAGAGCCGTTAATGTCACTGGACGATGCTGTCTTTTCAGGCAAATGCGAGTCTGGAGTTGAGGCGGCAGCCGCTGGCGTCGTGGTCATCGCCGCGGGTAACGTTGGCTTTGCAGCTTCTGCATGGTCTTGAAACGCAATAGACGAACCAAATCTGTAGTTTGCAAAGTTCGTGAAGTCGAGCTTACAGGTTGCTTGTTCGGGCGCAGGATCTGTGAGTATAGTCGGTATTGCCAGTAGCGGATTGACGTCGCTACAGATGGCGGAAAATTCGATGAGCATCATCTCCTCATTGCCTAAGTGAAAATATTTGCACCTCGCTCGACATGCATATGCACTTGCTGGCGGAGTTCAGCTGCCGATTGATCCCTGTGCCAGGACATTGTGTCGAAATCTGGTCGAAATTGAGAATAAGACCAGAGCCGCTGTGAATAGGTCCAATGGTATACTTGAAAGCATCGTGATATGCAGAAATCGTTTTGATGGACACGCGCGCTTTGCCAGTCTTAAAAGTCCTGCTGAGAGTAGTGACAACTGACGGGAGGGTTGGGACGAACTTCGGAGGGAGGGTGGAATCCTCCACGAAACAAAGGCTGTCGTTATTGCTCTGCACGGTGGAGTAGATGAGTTCCGCGTCGCCTTCGATACCGAAGAGAGGTGTGTTGGCGAAAAGCTTCGTTGCTGTGGGACTTAGCTCTAAAATGACAAATGAACAAGCCGACCATGATTTTCAGGCTTACCAGCTGCGCATAGGCAATAGAACACCAAGGCGATCAGCGACTGTGTCAGTAATGAACGAGAATGTTGCATGTTTCGGCGAGTGAAGGATACAGAAGGCCACTCATTCGAGGCCTCCTGCTCGCGGAGCCATGATGAAGCAAAGTTGTACTAACAGACCTTGAACTGGCTCCAGAACCTACGTATTCGCGTACGCTTGAAGGCGGCAGCAGGATGCTGCGCGATATCACGCAGGCAACGCATAGTGAGACATGCGACGAAGATGTCCATTGGACACATCCTTTGTGACAGTGCATTCGTGCTTGATATCGATCTTGAATCAAGTCTGCGAGCGATCTCTTCAGAGCTGCTGCACCGTAGAAATGCAGCTCGATCTTGAAACAGGCCAGCGGGATGACTGTAGAAGCGCAGGTTTGCTCTAAGCAGGACCGGGATATCGTGTTTGCGCGCTTCGTGTGGCGCACTGCGTGTAGTATACGGTCATTTCAGGCGAACACAGATACGGGCGAGCTTTCGCCGGCTTTGAAAGCGAGACTTAATAATACTCATGTCGGAGATGGAGTGGTCAGCGGAAACACGATGTGGCAGAAGCAGCGTTTCGCGCTATTCCCAAAGCGCGCGCAGCCCGCATCACTCCCGAAGTTCGTAGCAGTGAAGGTCGACTCAGCCAAGGGAAGTCGTCCACTGTAGCCATTGCCGTTCCAGCTCCATTCACAATGCAACGCGTGGTCGAGCGCGTTCGGAAGGCGGAGCGCACACTGTCCAAGAAGAGGAGCAAGGCAGCCGAGCACTTGCGGCGGTCAGAAGCATGGGAACGCAACCAAACCCGAGTGAGACAAGTGAAGGAGCACACGGCCAGGCTGCGTGAAGACCGCAAAAATCGCGCCATCGACTGGGAGACTGGAGCGCTGGCCCCGCGCAGAGATGTGGGCGACAAAGCAGGGAAATACGGCGCCCTTGACATTCCGTATTTCCAACCACTCGACAAGGACCCAGAGTCACGACTGCCCGAGAATAAATGGCCTTTTCGAGAAGGCGATCGAGTGGTCATCACGCGTGGGCGAGATCAGGGCAAGATTGGAGTCATCAGCGAAGTGGACCACGTCAAGGACGCTGTCAAGGTGAAGGGCCTGAACATGATAGACGTCGCGCTTCCGAAATGGATGAAGGAGCGACAAAATGACAAAAAGGATTATAACTCCATTGAGCAGATGATCAGCAGAAAGGATGTGCAACTGGTGTATGCGCTGCCTGATCCTGAAACGGGCATCCCGCGAGATGCCATCATCGAGAAGCTGGAAGTCGTTGATGGATTCAGAGTGATACCAGGCTCGAACACCTTCCTTCCCTGGCCGCCGAAGGATGATTTACCAGAGGAGCACGAAGAGTACGAAGATGATACATTACGGCACGCAGTAGAGGAAAGGACATTCCGACCCTTCTTGATACGGCCGCCTATGCCACTATCCGTCATTGACGAGCTGCGGAATAAATACTCGAGGTTCAGGACACGGCACGAATACGATTACAAGGTGCAGAAAGAGCTGGAAGATGCAAAGATTGAGGAGAGGAAGGGCTTGATGAAAACTATGAGGACGCCGTTGCAAGAGCTGGCGGAAGTAAGGGAGAAGCAAAAGGCCGCACACCAGAAGGAGTTGACCGAGGAACAAATGGCCAAAATTGGCGAGATCATTGCACAGGAGCGGGCGAGAAAGTCGGAAGACGGTGTGCTTGCCCCTTTACCTTCCGCTTATAACTGAGCGGAGTTCGCATGTGCAAACAATGGAGTGTACGATACCCATACATAGAGGCAGCCAAGCCGATAGAGTACGTGCTTCCTGCGACCCTCCAGCGCAGCTTCACTGCTTGATGTCATGCGACATTGGATTGGAAGAGCTCCCGCGTCTTCTGCAGTGGCGCGCGATTGTGAAAGCCGGACACACACGCAGCTCAATGCTGCTGTGGCAATGAAGCAGAATTCCAATACGAGGTGATGCGAGACAACCATAGCTCCCAGCATGATGAAGACGACCCCAAGCCACCAACCTGCTACATTTACGGCTATCGACCTCCAGCATGGTGAGACGCTCAACTCATCGACAAAAATATACAATAGCGGAAGTCTATAAGTCTCTATTGGTCTTTCTTGGGTGTAAAATCATTTCTGGCATGTAAATCTTACCATCCACCTCTTTCATGAACCATGGCATTTCGTCAGGCACGACAACATTCTCTGGATGCTCGACATCTTGCTGCTGATCCTTGGGTTCGTATTGTCCCATCCAATGTTCGAAGATCGGATTGCATAAAGAAGACCACCAGTCGAACGTGAGCGGTCTTGTTTTCGGCGCGTAAGAAGCAGCGCGGTATACACCAGGTCCTCGCGCTATGCCATCGCCGGACTGTTCTGGTAGACCGCCATTGAAAATATCGCTCAACTCGTGATGGTCTCCTTCTGGATACTGAGATCTCGGTATCGGCAAGCCAACCACTTTGAGACCAAGCCAGAGTGCCCAGGAGGGGAGAGTTGCCTCGCTGGCAACTCGAAGACCATCTTTGTGCTGTGAGCGATGAACGGCCTCGAGGAGGTGATACGATGCCCTTGCCTGGGCTGGCGTCGACATGTAAATAGGCGTGTCCTTCCCCATTGCCTCCATTGACCAATTTCGGAATACCCAGTCCTTCAGTCTCTCGACCAGACGAACATCATTGAGCTGTCCGAAGAGCAACAAATCCGCGTCATGGCCGACTCCGAACTGAAAATCGTCATCCTTGGGACTCGGAGGTACGACTGGCCCAGTTGGCTCAACACTCTTAATCCTATCAGCTCCCCAGATTGTTGCACCTCCTTCCAATGACTTGTTAACTTTCTTTGAAAGCTCCTCAAACGATCCATGCACACTCTCCATGTACATCCAAGAAGCTCGTTCTCGCGCTTGTTTGTATGGCTGCTCCCTGCCGAAAGCGTCAAAAGCTTGCAACATTTTCCCTACATGTCCTGTAAACCGTGTGTCCATCTCAAATTGCCAGTAGTGATCAAATTCTGGGTAGAAATGCGCGAATAACTGTAGTGGTTGCATGATTTGAAAATAGGGCCAGTACTGTCCTACTTTGGGGTACCAGCTTCGCTGCAGATTTTCGTGCACGAGGACTGCAATGCTGCGGAACTCGGAGGGCACGGAGTCCTGAAGGACTTCGTTGTATAGACTACTGTTTGTGAATACATTTGAACATGCATCGCCGCATTTGAGGTCCACGAGTAAGAAGACTTGATAGTCCCCATTCGTGGCTAGGGCGGCCTCTGTAATGATTGAGCGTAGGTTCCAGAGGTCTTCGGGATAGTACTTATAGGTGCTCAAGGTACGCAGAATGATGGCTTGCCTGCCAGTTTTGTTAGGACGTCGTGGCTCATCAGGCTCAGTAGGATTGAATAGGCGAAATCGCAGTCCGGACTGCTGCTGTAATCCCGTAGTCTGGAATCTGGCACGGTTTGCCTCGAAGCATTTGTTTTGTAGTGCACCCCAGTCGACATTGCTCCAAACCGAATCAGCTTCTTTGTGCCCATTTGCTGTGCTGTACCCGTATGGTCCATAGCGTTGCTCGAATGTCGTCCATTCCTGGCTCAAACGCAGTGCTTCGTAGGAGCCGAACGTGGGCTTGGGATAAGGGATTCCAGGCAGCTCGCGAAGCGACTTTGGCAGATCTACGTGATTATCGTCATCTAGGAGAGTGCCCCTGATGCCTTCGCATGGCCTTCGTGAATGTTCGTCCTGCTTCGCGGAACTTGAATGCTTTGATGGCGCTTCTAATTCATATTGCTCTGGACTGAATCTGTCGACGCGGAAGCTTAGAACGCTGGGCCAGTACAGTGCTAAAACTATGAGACCAGATGTTAGAACCGCCGCGATGATGCGCAGTGTGCGGTTGGCGTAAGCCTGCATAGATCCAGATCCGTCATGGGTCGCGTAGCACTGCAAATTCACCGTGAAGCATCAGAGGTAACTGGATCTTGCCGAACAATAATGCTCGGACGTCTGGGACGAGAAAGGGTGGACTTGGTAAGTTAATCAAAATGCCAAAGGCTCAATTGATTTTGATTCAAGCAAGATTGCGGCACAGACCTCAATCTTGGCAGCTGACTGTCTGTGGGAAATGCAAGTTCGATAGAAAGAACACCCCATCACTTGAATAGGTCTTCATTCATCGCAGAACAGAATAAAAGACATTGGATACCAGCGACGCCTGCCTGAGTGACCGATGCTGGCTTCAGTGCATCCCATAACGCCTGCCAAAGTACAAACAGGACCACACCACGAACAGCCCCCGGCATGTCCATGGGCACGCTCGCCATACCAGCAGACCTGTGTTATCGGAAACGTCAACCGCCAAAAAAGCCATGCTTTCGATGTTCTTCGACCCTGGCGTCCCGGTGGCCTGCTGGTCCCTTAGTGATCATTCGATTCCTCTTCCATTCGAAAGGCAGTAATTCCGAAACTCATGAGAACTGACTAGGGTCTACCTTCATAACACTACTCTAGGTGTATCTCTGTCGTTGCCCGCCGTCTGCTGCCCTCTTCCAACGGCACTGAGCTTGAGGCCTTTCCGAAATTCACTCATGCCAAGCAGGCCTCGTAGCTTTCTTTCACCGGGTACCCGATACGAACAATCAAACGACCTATGCGCTGTGCAGCACAGCGATATCGGCATCTATTTTCTTTGCTGCTCAACAGACAGCGTGATGAGAGTGCTTGCGCCGACTTATTCGAACTCTAACAGCTATGGCACGGTCTTGGTGTTGACGCCTGCCTATAGCAAGCTGAGACAAGCGAGAAGATCGCCGGAACTGCATATATACTAACTGTATGCGCAAGGAGCGTGCAATGAGGGCCATGTGGCTGCAGCGTGGGATTGGTCGCAGAGATGTATAAAGATCTGATTAGATCTTGATGTTGCCTTGTCTCTTTGAGTACTGCAGTGCTGCACATCACTGGCATTCCGGCAGCAAGTGAGATGTTCGGCTGTTTGAGGCACAAATTTCTTGCTGACATTGCGTTCAGATTTCACACCCATCAAAGCAACCATGAAGCTCTCCTTGGCTACCCTGCTTGTTGCAGTGACCTCGTTCACCTGTGCTGCTCCCACTTCCGACCTCAGCACTCTATCGACTCGCCAGAACTCATGCCCAGGAGGAAGAGATCGGGACTACTGCATCTATAATGAAGGCTTCCGAGTGTGCTCGAACAATCCAACGGGACGCCCTGATCAGGCTTGCGTTGCAGCCTTCGCGCAACGATGCAACCAGCTCTGCCCAGCGCCAGCAAAAGCTAGAGACGTGGATTCTGCTCCAATTGCCGAGCGTCAAAGCAACTGTCCTGGTGGGCAGGGCAAAGACTACTGCAAGAACTATGTTGCCTGGCAAGTCTGTCGACCTCCAGGTGCTCCAGCCGATTCGAGCTGCATCCGACAATTTCACGCGAGATGTGATGCGGAATGTTGAAAGAGCGCTTCAATGATGGAGGAAACGTCTTTCTCGTCTCGTTTTGGATGATCAAGTCGAGATTGCTACAAAGGTGACTGGCCACCGAGGATTAATTATGCGTGTGAGAGCGACTCACCTGAAGCATGAATGTGTTAGCAGACCAGTGCACCAGATAACAATAGTCTGGGGCCTGACTTGCCCGATGCATACGGCCAGCATTCACTCTCATGTCTATACTATCCTCTTCACTGTGATTGCTTGCGAGTGCTTCAGCGCCATAACCCCTCCTTCCTCTTTCCATCATTTCCAGGGCTGGTCTCACGGTGTCTTCCATAAATGAGCGTCGCAGATGTCGCAAATACACGATCTTTCGCTATCTCGCTGTCACTGGCAAATGTTCACATCTGTGTAACAATGCTGAACTGTCAGAAACAACGATTGCAATGGACAGTTGATAACGGAGTCTCGAATCATGGGAGCGGGACGATCGTTTTTGCGCTCCGCCCATCCGAGCCGAGGCCGCATTCTTGCCTCACGTCAATGACCAACTGCCTGACTTCAGATGTCAATACAACGACAAACAACGGTTCCGAAACGCTTGTGAATAGTAACCCAGAAATCCAAGCATTCGACTTCGCCAAAATGACTTACTCAATCTGGCTCATCATGACCAAGGGAAATCCCTTCGACAAGACCGCTCAAGAACTCATCTCCGACACACTCCCAAACCTCTTACTCTCTCCAGACCAAATCCAAGACTTCCAACCACACGTCACCGTCACGCCAGGCTTTGAACTCCCAGAAGGCAAAAGCGCGCAAGAATTGCTCGACAGCTTAGACTTCTCCGAGTACAAATCCCAACACAACGAAGTCGTCCTCGAGCTTGACGAACTTCAAGCCGAAGATCCTTTCTTCCGGAAACTCAACATCGCAGTCAAGGATAAATCTAATCTCGCGAAATTTGCTTCTCAATGTCGTGATGCGGTTGGAACGCCTGAGCCGGATGGAGGGTATCGACCGCATATGAGTTTGATGTATGCGGATTTGCCGACCAAGGATGTGAAGAATAAGCTGGCGCTCATTCAGATGAAGTTGGGGTTCGCTATTGGTGATATTTTTGCTTGCTGTGGTGGAGCTTTGTGTATTGGTGGCAGCATGGTAGTGGTAGACACTAGTGGGCCGGTGAAGGGCTGGAAGGATTCAGTTGTGGCCGAAAGGAAGACAGATTTTGTGCAGTGGAGGATGTCGAGAGATTTGGTGTGAGGGGATTTGAGGCATCTTGTCTTGTGAATTTTGTTGCGATGCTTGTCGCATACGATCGTGTCTTTGGTTACATATGACGGCCGGTGAATGAGTTCATGAGGATGCGTGCGGAAGGACAGGATGTGCATTATCAGTGTGTGCAGTAGGAATATTTGGTATCCCGTACTTCGAGTGAGTACAGTTCATTGACCACCGTGCTCTAACCACAATAGCTATCCCCAACACACCCAATTGCGCTGCCGAAATCAGAGCCACCGACTTTCGTAATCTCCAACAGAGCCGCGATCAGCCCGCCAATGCCTTCACCTGCGATCAAGCCTGCTGGGACCGCATATCCGTTTCTTGCATAGGATTTTCGCCATCTGGCTGACCAAACGTATGCTACCAGAGCTCCGGCAGCCATTGCAATGGCATACTGTGTGGTTGGTACCATAAAGGCAAGACCGAAGACTGATAAGTTCGGGATAAATTTGTGATGTCGAGCCGGAATCAGCTTGTATCTAGCGTATACGATGAAGATGGAGAGGACGCCGAATGCGATTGCGAGATAACCACTCACTGGTGGTATAGGAAGGGAGGAGAGTGTTATGGCTTCGGCCACGGCGACCTAACAAGACACGTTAGTCGAATGGTGACGGCATTGAGTTATGATGCTTCTTACCCAAGCGCCCAAGGCAGGCACGCTGAACGAGCACTCCTCAATTGATGCGTCTAGAATGCACGGATATGCCGTCGTGAACAGAAGAAAGAGGCCCACACTCAGCCAGACTGCCACGAAGCTACCACAAAGTTGGCCGTAGAACTGTGCTCGGTGAGAAGCACCCAGGAGGTAGCCAGTGCGCAAATCGGAGACCATGTCAGTGCTCTGTGATGCTGCACCAGTGGCTACGATGCCTCCAGCAAGATTGATGAGTTGTTTATCATGGAGTGAGTATTGCCCAGACGAGGTCACTCCACCAAAAACAAGCTGAGAAGCTTTTCCGCAGTATGATGCCGGGGCAATATCTGCTGTAGCGGCAGACTGGGTGGCGATGCAGGAGAACAAGAAACCGAGAACGACGGACAATATCGCCAGTCCGACGCTCATGTCATATTGTACTCCAAGTACGACGCACGTGAAAATGATCACAAGAACCGTGCCAGTGGACCACATCCATACCGGAACTCTTTCGCTGGGTGGAGCTGGGTCATCGTCGTCGTGATCCTCCTGCAGCAGGAATGTGCTCGCCTTGTCCTTGGTGGCAGTCCAGCGCTGCGTATTTGGCAGCTTCGAAGCATATTCCGCTATTATCAGCTTGAGACCTTTGTAGAGTGCTGGAGAATTCATGCCGACTTCGGTGAAAGTAGCGCACATCAAGATCATTAAGCCAGGCCAGAGCAAGAAATATCGGGCTGAAGGTTCGTTGACAGGATCATTCAGATCCAGTGACTTGTAATTGATGATATCTGGATTGCTTGCCGAAGCTTTACCAAACGTCAAACCGGTTCGCAGAGTTGCGGGTCCGATAATGCCCCAAGCGAAGATGGCACCAACGAGATAGCTTATGCCGACATTGACTCCAGTGAGCATGCCGACTCCGAAGAAAGCTGGCGTCAACTCGACGTACCAGCCCCAGTTGCTGGCAGCTATAATGCTCTTCCAAGGTGTGGTCTTGTAGATCCACCAAGCGATGTTCCAGTCCCAGATGATGCCAGGGGCGTAGATGCTCGTTACTTTGAACAAGCAGGAAGCCACGAAAGTGCTGACCAGAACCCATGCTTTACGCATTGCATCTCCAGCAAGACCTACTTCGTGCAAGCTTCGAATCGTAACAGCTGTCGCCGTTGGAGTTGGGAATATTCCCCGCAAGCGAATTATGTAGAATTTGCGAAGCGCCACGCCGAAGAAGCAGCCATAAAAAGCGCATGTGGCAGTAAAGGTTGTCAGACGCCAGAAGTCTTCTCGTGGTGTAGGTGACATGAGATTGAGGCGATACAGAGCAGGTATAGCTCCTTCGAACAGAATCGACAGACTCCCAGCTCCAGTCGCTATGCTCTGCACTGCAACATTCTCACGCGGTCCAAAGTAGCCTCCTCCGAAGCACTTTGGCAAGAAGTTACTCGCTGGTTTGAGAATGGCAAATCCAAGTATGGCACCAAATAAGGACGCTCCAAAAGTCCAGCCTGTCTTCAGGCATAGGTACATATTGCTAGCAGAAACAACAGCGCCAAGCACGCAGCCTACGAGCAATGCTCGCACTGTGAATTGTGCCGGCTCATGGGGTTGATTCGGAAGGTCTGGAAATGGTCTCGTAATATCCAGCGGCTCATCGTCTTGACCCTGGTAGTCGTCTCTTGGAGGTATGTCAGAAACAGCGAACGTAGTTTTGGACTTGTCCTTGTCCAATCTCTGCTCGGCATGCATTGTGGCAGAATTTCTGCGGACCGCCAGCAGAGAGACAGCTTACCTGCTGCTGGAAGAACTCAGACGTCTATATGCCATGGTGCAAAGCACGTCATGCAAGACTACACAACGTTGTCGATAGAATCGGTCTCTTCAGTGGCAGGCTCCACACGCGCAGGCATAGGCGAAGCATAGCTCGTCGATTGTGTGGAAACCGTTCGCCGGTTGATTCTCGCGGACTCGTGATAGAGTGCTGGTTGTGGTTACATCTACCTTGGCAGCCTTTCTTGCATAATGGCGTGCTCGTGGACACTCGCGACCGGGCAGTGCGGACTTGCTCGTGTGAGGCGTGGGTCGATCAAGGCTCAGCGAATCTCAACATGCTCTTCGCAAGACACATGGAGGTCTTGGAAAAAAGGTGCAGTCGCATGGAGTTGATCACGCAGAGTACACGCGCACGTGTTGAGATGCGTGAATCGCGCTTGCGCAAAACGAATCCTTGCCACGGCAAAACATTTCTCCTCCCTGCTTCCTGGCTTGGCCATAGCGATTTCCATTGCGCAGGAGGTGCCTGCCACTTCTGCAGAGTCATCGCTCCAACACTTGCAGGCTAGCATGCAATCTGCCGTCTCTTTGAGCTGATCAACAATCTCAAGATGGTGTACGCTACAGACGCAATGCAGCGACTGCTGAAGCTAATTTTCAATTGTACAAACCAAGAACTTGACCTTCTCGCAGCCGATAGCAAGACCTCTCCCTCACAAGGATCCAGGTGCGCGCCTTTGTGTTCTTCCCTCAGCATCTAAGGCGGCCTTGTTATGCTCCGCCAAAGCCAACACTTTGCCAGTAGCTTTATCCTTCATGACACATTGGATAGCACCTGAAAGACAGAGTCAGTCATTCCGGACCCACGTAATCGTCACCGCCAGGAAATAGCAAGAAGAATAGTAAAGTAAGACACTCACATAACCTCTTTCCTGCACTCCTCACAAAATTCTCACTCCTCACCACGATCCCTTGAGGAATAGGTCTCAAATACGTGATATTCAACGTCCTCGACAACCCGCCAAAGTCCCAGAAACCTTCCTCTGCCATCGGTCCAGCAGCCATACTTGTCGTATTATCGGACATCGTCGCAATCATACCACCATGTGCATTTCCCATCGAACTGCACATCCCGGGAACGATTTCGATCTCAAAGACAACATGAGTCTCCATTCCTGTCTCAGTGGCTTGTGTCTTTCTGGCAGAGATGACTTTGGTATGTTGCATAACTATGAGGTCCCAGCCCTGGTAGTCCGATTAGAAGAACGTGTTCCCTCGCCGAAATGAATTGCAAGGCTACTTACATGGAAGTCTGGGTTTTTGGCGTAACCATCGATGTACGCCTGTATCCTCTCCACGGGATCTGCAATCGAAGTATTGAAGAGGCCTACAACATTAGGTTTCCGTGGAAGGGGAGATGAGGACATTTTGTTCAGCAACGGAAAGCTCAGAAGAATACGTCAATTGTGCAACTTTTTCAGAGGCATGCAGTGGTAATCGAACGACACGATACTTTCCATTGTCACCATCGAACTTATTGCTTGGCCTGGTGGTCAAGAGTGAAGTTGCTAGTTCAAAGGTATCCCGAGGTTGGGCTGACCGCCGTGACCCGCGCGGGACGTTCGGGCCCTGAAACTCAGAACGAGATGATGGGATTCTGCTGCTTGACTCGACTCGTAGGTCAAGAAACAGCGAACGATTGAGGTATATCACCGAACACAGGTAGCTGTCGGTCAAGATCTGGCCCCGGAGAGCCAGAGAGATCTGTGTTCCCTGGCTTGTTGGCCGACACGACGATTTTCGAAAAGCATCCACGATTCTTGTGCTGTCATCGTCTCATAATTTGATACAGTAATACGCATCACAGATACCGATACCGATGACTTTCCTGCAAGCGTCCTGATAATCAGTCTCATCCACCCACGCCACCTTTGTCCTTTCGCCCTGTCACATGCATGCGTAAATCTAATGAGCGCCGTTATATACAGATTGCACCCGTGTAGTGACCCTCCTTCACTTTACTTGGGCGACAGTAATTTGCGGCTGATCGAGCCCTATCATGAAGGGACGTGATGCTTGAGCGTGTCTTGACTCGACTCTTCACGTCAATTGTGGTTGGCCAATGGCCTCGGCGCTGTAGATGCGAGCCAGTAGACTGCATAGGCTTGCTCGCAGCGACGGTAATGACTGGGGTAGGGCACCGAAGCATGCTTTTGAATGGATCGCTACGCATTCCATTGACGCAGTCTACTCTTGCCCGAAGCCGACAGTCTCTTCCACGGCCCAGACAAGCTTCTGCTGTAACGCGTCGTAGCTCTTATATGGCGGCAGGTCCAGTCGGTTGAAGCAAGTATGCGACTTTGGCAATTGGTTCTCCTCGCCAGACTTTTCGATTGTGAACCGTCGAGGGCCATCGGAACCTTGTAGATCCTTGAAACCGTTGACCGGAATACGTGAAGTACCAGTGGCGAATTGCAAGAGGCGGGACTTCTGTTCTGCGTCCCAGTTCCTGACAACCTGTTCCATATGTTAGCTGATTGTTCTTCAGTCTGCAGTATCGGGAGCAAACTTACCTTCCAGAAGTTCTGGATGACAACATCATTCTCCGTGTATCCACGGTAATCAGTGTGCTTCTTCCAGTCATCAACATCGATGTCTGCTATACCTCCGATGAGCAGCTCTAGCTCGCGTTCATCGAACACATTGACTAGATCTGCAGGGATGAGCTCGTGGAAGCCGGCGACGAAAGCGTTGAACTGCTCCTCGACACGCTTCTGAATGCGCCACTCTGTAATCAACTCGACATATTCCTTCTTGTTCTCGTTCGTCACTTCGACGTCGCGGCCACCGGGCTTCAAGTCGACTGTGACCTTCTCGCCGAATCGTTCGTCTTCGACGGAGAAGGTCGAGTAAATGACATCGGTAATGTCGTTCTCCATAGTCCATGTCAATGTGCGATGGAACTCAGCATCGACACCTTCCATGTCTTGCAGGTTCACCTTCTTCTTGAGTATCATCTTGTAGAAGGCCCCAATAAAGAATGCATCCAGGAAGCGTCTGTGGAAGATAGCCAGACCGACAACACGCCCAATGAACTTGAAGTAGCCCAGATGCTCAGGGTTGATGCCAGAATGGGGATTGATTTGAAGAGTGTAATTGTCGTGAGCACTGTACTCGAATAGACAGTAGAATGGGTTGAACATCTCGTGTGAGAGAAGGAAAAAGAATTCTCTGCGTTGTCGTTAGTAAAGACAGAACGAGAAAGGAGCGGACAACTGACCTTGAGAGACCACCGTAGTCCAACCCATCTTCGCCATCGAATTTGATCATCAGGCGCTTCTTCAGATCGTTGGGACTTTGTCGCATAATCTCTGCATACGAATCTTCGAATATGTGTGTTCTGCGGACCTTAACGTGACACTGTCCAGACAAGATGCGAAGTGCAGGCTGCGATCGGAAGTAAATCAATTTCCTTCGGAAATCACGCTTGTATTGTGGCACGTTCTGGTCGAGCGATGACGGCAATCGAGGATCGTCCCATGTAGTGGTTTTAGTGTTGTGGTCCACAAAGTACACGCGCGCAGTGTTTGTAAGGCGCATCTCCCAGCCACTAGGCAGTGGTCCAAGCTGAGAAACTGGTTGCTGCTGGATTGTACTGTTTCCGGTGGCGTTTTGACCATACATCCTGATGTATTGCTGTCTCCGGGGATCAACCCACGTGGTCGTACGTGTGTTGTGGTCAACAAAATATGCTCGGCCTTCCGGAGTGTGGCGTTGTTCCCAGCCAGCAGGTAATTCGCCTGTGCCTGCGGTAGTAGCACCGGTGGCCACCATCTGCGCAGCGCTCGCAGCGTTGGCAGCGGTCGTCGAGTTGGAAGTCTGGCCTGGGGAGTTTTGCCTATCAGACAAGGTGGGAGAATTGGCTCCTGTCCGATCCTCTGGCAGCGTGCGGCCTTGGTGCCGTTGGCGCTCAATGTTCGTCTGCTGCTCTAGCTGCGCGCGCTGCTCTCCCGCGTTATAGTTCGCTGTTGGTCGGATCCATGTTGTCTGTCTGCTGTTATGGTCCACGTAGTATGTCCGACCGAGGTTGTCTTCTCGTCGCTCCCATCCAGGAGGCAGCCTTCCTTGTGCATCTTCAAAGGCACTGAAGCCTGTGCCGTCTGCTCTTCTGTTCGTCGGCCCACCAGTGCCATTCGCGGCTGCGGGCGGCGCAGTGGATCCGTTGGTCCCCGTGTTCTGTCGAGACGCCGCAGCAGGGCCGGCGGCGGTCGACGGAGTCTGGAGTGATGCAGTCGATTGCGCACCTACTGGTGTAGAAGGAGTGTGGGCACCGTTCGTGGAGGGTCCTGCCGAGCTGGCCATTGGTCGTCCGCTGTTCTGGTTACCGTTTGCGATAGGTGCGCGCAGGTTCGTCGACAAGTTCAAGATCAGTTTGCCGTTGACCACGAGGTTGTCGTTTGATTTTCTGAGATCACGAGTAATCATCTCTGTGCGCAATTAGTATGCGAGTGCCTCCTCACATGAACCGACATTCGACGTACCATCACCACCAGCATCGAGGTCAATGACGCTTCCGATGCGCACATTGACGACGCCGAGGAAGCCTTGGTCCTTCTTCTTGAATTTCTTCTGGTCAAAGATTTGCACGGCGAGTATGCTGTCTTCGTTCACACGCCTGTTCACATGATTAGCATGCTATGTGCGTTTGCCGGGCAGCTGCCCATAGCTCCACGCACATGTCAAAGCTCTCGTTCCAATATGGGTTCAGCGTCTTCTTGATAACCCCCGTAGTCTTCGTCTGCTCGCCATTGATGGTTGCGACCGCAAAGGGGTCCGGAAATCCTTTAGCAAATATCAGCATATCACCACTTGCCAGCAGCGTTGTGCTCGCCACGTACGGAACACATCCCGCTTATATAGACCATCTGCTGCTATGACTGTGAACAGGTCAGTCGAAATGCCCTAGACTGTCCGCACAGCGTTATCCTCTTCCAACATACTGGTGACCCGCAGGTTCGGTTGTTCCGCCATGGTGTCCGACGTTCTCCTGCCTGATGCTTGCCCTGAAGGTTTGCGGACGGCGACCACGTGCTATAACCAGCACGGGCGAAGAGGGCACCAGAATGCTCCCGATTCGACGGCGCTGGAGGAGATAATGCGACGTCGAAGATGGCGGCGGCGCTGCGCTGGGAGGGTGTTCGTGGGGTGGTGTTCGTGGCCGGAGCAGATGACGCTGGTGAATCGGATGAGGCGCAGCAGGCAAAGCGACACGACCTGACTTCGCTTGGAGGGCGCTACAACTGCCCGTGTAATGCACAAACAATAGGATGCACCGCGCTCGTCGTCTGCGGTGGTGCGATGCGAGACCGCGTCGTCAATCGGGGAGTGGGCGGCACTGCTGGGTGAGTGAGGGCGTAGTTGGCAGTCGTTCTTGCTGGCTGAACCCGTGCCCCACCCTCGCGCTCTTCCGAGTCTTGGAAGGAAACATCCGAGCCAGCACCTTTTCTCTCTTCTCTCCACACCAGCACCACTACAACCACTTGATACCGCCTTGCCGCCAAACGACATGCATTGCGCCACACTTCTATCGGTAATGCTGACGAGGCGCGGCAGAGCGGCATGTCGGCTCGACCATCGTTGCCATCGCAGAAGCTGAGCGTAACGCATTCGGCTCAATTAGCCACCATTTCTGGCAACGCTCTCTCTATTGCTATCCAAACAGCATTACTAAGACTAAGTGGTATATCCTGTCCAACGCCCAAAAGCCCTCACGAAGTCCTCCCGAGCCCAAATTTCTTCTTTCCAACACGACAAGGCTGCAGTCTGCCCTGATTCCCGAGCTGAGATCCTGCCGCGGAGTCGTGATCCTTTCAAACGTGCCTCTTTTATCCAGCCATCCAGCACCTTCCAAGACCAGACTCTTGCATTGCTCTTCTCCTTCATTCTCTTTTCTCCGTTTCAAGGACTAGCCTCAAACAGTCCGGAACCACATTTCTATGTTGCTCGAACAGCTTCTGACACATCCGCTTCTCATAAAAGCATCGTTCCAAGACCCATCTCCAAAGCCGGAGAGCTCGATACAACAGCGCTTGTTGTCACGTTCTCGCGAAACATCAAAGCCTGGACGGGCCACTGGACCCAGTTCTGCCACCCGTCATTCAGATTCAGCAACACATCTCGCAAGACCCTTTCACCCCACCCTCTTGCCCACCAGCGTCCGTCTAACAGATTTAGTATGACACAGTGATAGCTGACTATGACTAGAGCCTGTGGGATTCTTCGCCGGACCATGCCCGATAAGGTTGCACTTTCTTGCTTCGGCCAGCATATCAGAGATGCTATGCCACATCCCGAGGTCGAATGTGGTTGTAGACTTTGGTGCAAGCCCCTCAACTCATCGATCGCGAGCGCACACGCTGCTCGCTCATTTGGCAGCATGGCCTCGATGCCAAGCATATAATCGAGGTGGTTCAATCCAAGATCCAAACCTTCTGGCAACAAAGGATATGTCGCGACAGCCTCCTGCCAGCCTCGCGTCACTATCTGAGCAAATGGACCCTGGGATATCAGGTACCATCTCTCATGTGTTGTGCTCCCGACCTCTCCAGCAAGGAGCATCAGATCGGCCATTCCATCCAAGGCGTTGGGAGGCAGCATTACCCCTGGTTCAGAAGCGTTCCCAACAGATTGTGTCGCTGCAGCATACCCGAAAAGCAGCGCAAGCCAGCGAGACACATAATGGGCACTCGCTGCCTCCACCGTGCACACCTCATTGGCCCTCTGCAGCTGCATCGTGGCCAGATCCATATGCTCAATCGCGCAACTGCGCAAGGAGCTCGCTTGTTCCAGCATCACCGTCGCTTTGTGCAAAGCAACCAGGCCCAGCAACGCGTTCAATGTATGGTCATGAGAAAATGCAATTTTGGGCAGCTCGTTCTTCCAGATATGCACAACGAAAGCCTGGTCGCTGATTTCACCGAGGACGCCCTTGGTGTACGACATGTAATGGTGCATCAGTTGCAGATCTAGTTGCCAGTTCGTTGAACCAGGACTTCGGGGGAGATGCGCTGTTAACCTTCCGAAAGTGTCATGACCGGCCGCCAATAGGTGCTGTCCCCCGACTGGATAGTGAGGGTGTGGAGGGCTGAACGGCGAAATGGAAGACCTTTCGAAAGTATGCTCCATGGGCAGCGACAGACTCGATCCAGCCGCCAGTGGAGACCTGCTCGGCAGGCTGGGGGCCGCTGTTGTAGCCTCCGATGAAGAAGCTATCGACTGTGTCCGATCCTTCTGTCTCTTCTTGCTATCTTCTCTCGGAACGAAAGGTCCTCCAGCCAGGCTGCACGGCACTCCATGTCGGTTACAATTCGAGCAGGGAGCTTCTTCGTTGCATTTGACATGCCGTCTCTTGCATTGCGCGCAGCCTTTGCGGCTTTTCTTATGTCCGACCCGCGGTGCTCTGCTCAAAAATTCATACATTAGTCATGAAGGTCTCGTTGGTCTTACTTGTGTAACAAAGGAGCTGATCGGCAGCGCAGATAATATATCATCGCGCCGACCAGGCCAATCGCGCTGTAAATTGGCGAATACATCAAGCCAGCCGCAAAATTCCAGCCGCACAAGACATGGGCATGAAACGAAAAACAAAAACATCCAAAAATGCTTACTTCAGCTCTGCGCCATCCTTCTGTTGTCCTGTCTTCTTGTTGTGTCGGCTAGCAGGGATCTTTGTGGTGGCTGTTGTCGTCTGAAAGGTCGCGATCGTAGCAGTCGGTGAAGCACTCGTGGCCTGATATTCTTGCGTCGCAGTCGGCATAACGAGCGTAATCATTGCCATTCTGGCACAGCTCCTGTTGCTTGTCGCATCGCCTTCGGGTAATTCAGGCGATGAGGGCTGAGAACCAACGGACAAAAAGAAACTACAAGTTGTCGGGTGGTGGCTATGGCTTTCTCAGCTGCCGGATGGCTTGGTTGTAGACAGTACAGCGGTCTGAGTCTTTCGTCCAGTAAGTTGCCAGCGTAGGTACTCTTGGATGCACGCGCTACTCGGATGCAAAGTGGGAACGTTAGGGTTCTGTACCTGCGTGACGGAAGTGGCAGTGGCAGTGGCAGAGGTAAGGCGATGGATGGCGTCTTTAGAGAGAAGGCGTGCGGGTGATGTTCAAATGCCGTACGCGAGCATGCACGAGACGTGTGGAAGGGAAGGTCAAGCTACTATAAAGTGACTAACTGCTTGCCTTGCCTGGCCTGGCCTTCTTTGCTTGCCTGTTAAGGCCAAGTCATATCGAGTAAGTGACTACTCCAAGGTCAAAGCGCAGCAGAACTACATTGCGCAAAGCTAGAGAGCACGCGGGCATGCACGCGCGATGACGATCTTTCACATGTACACACAGACCGGCCCTTGTTCAGCGACCGTCTCCTCATCTCAGAAAGTACAGAGTACCGTGGAGCACGAGGTCAGAAGCGTGTTGGTGGGATAAGGACGAGGGGTCCAGAGAGTGCAGACACGCGAACACGGTGTTTCTCATTCGGGTCTAGAACGTGCATGCGAGTGGCCTTGGCACAGGTCTTAGTTTCGGCTGACACATAGCTTCACAGCCTCGGGGCGGTGATCTTCATCGATAGGTAGGTATTTTGGTGCTATTGAAAGAGGCCGCCCTATTCCCTGGGTCTCTTTGTAACGACCGATATGAGCCATTCGGAAGGATGCCGAACGCCTTGCTCGGAATTCTTCGCTAGAGCGGAGTCGATCGTAACTCTTGACTCGATATGACCAGGATCGAACAATGTGACAGAGCGGCAGGAGAGGGTTGCAGCGAAATGCATCGCGGATTCTGGTCGACCGAAGAACAGACTTGAGTCACACACTAGCGACTGCAAGTCTTCATCATCTCCGAAAGCCAGTGTTTTCGACATTGTGGGTGTCTGTCACGCGAAGCTAGGCAGATGGAAGCATAGCTGGGTACTGACCAGTTATGGCTTGAGACCGGTGTAGAACTGCATGATGGTTGGCCGTGGCCCTTCTTCCTTGAATTTAGTGATTGCAGATATGAGCTTAGCGGACAAGCGATGCATGCTGCGACCCTGCGCCACGTGTCGTTGGCTTCCCATGTGCACCATTTCGCTAGTTTATTGGCACCGCAAGGCCCCCTCTTTGCGCAAGAAGGATCAGAACAATCCGATTCTTGCGTGTTGGCTTGCTCACGTCACCGACGCCTCCCGCATGAGCCCGACCGGTCAGTCTCAGCTCGTTGCACTGCCGACAGATGTCGTGAAGTTTGATTGTGCCGTGCGATTTCGCATGTGAAGACACACGTTCAAATGGCCTTCTTTCCACCAGACATTGTTTTAAGCTGTCGACTTTGAATAACCTTAAATCGTCCGGATGAAGTTAAACGAGCGTCGATCAAGACCCACTGCACATAGGGCTATCCAGGTGGCTGGAGACCGCAACCCACTTCGTGCTGAAGAGCACCAGCACTGTGCTCGATCGTGCCAGCGCTGCAGCTGAACAAAGGTCGAGCATACATCGTGCAGATTGAGCGCCCTGCGTCCTGGCGCGCATCGGCAGCCACGTTCCAGATGGTTCATCACACATCCACCAATTCAACTTTGGCCTGCTACGGCCGTAATTACGTCCAGTGGAGCAGCTCGTGAGCACACATACCGCTCTCGGCAACGCAGATCCTTGAGTCGGAGCTGATCAACACGGGAAGTGAGTTCCTGTACGAAAGGCTGATAGCGCTGTTCGAGATATTTAGTAAGTCAATATGCTTGTTGATCATCCCTGTACAAAGAGATGCAGTATCATGGATGTAGCAGTCATGAATAATTCTTTACCAGTTGACCGGATCGACGAATGCTTGAGTGTCGCCAAGGTTAAGGCTTGGGCTTTTGGATGGAAACTCCTCTTCTGTTGGCGTTGCATTGATCAAGCAATTGTTTGATGAATTTGGCCTCCAATACTTCCGTCCGTGCCAAATTGATCGTGAAAGCGGATGAGATGCGATCGTCTGTTCAGTGATCAGCAATGGAGAGCTACAGCAGTTCGCGCTGAGCTCATACCATGAATCTCACTCACGACTGACCACCCATCCTGAACGATGCGAGCGACCAGTCTGCGCAAAGTCTGCGACGTCGGCCACACCATACTTTGGCGCATCGACTTCACCCACTCATCACGGCCTGTCAGGTTCAGACAGCGAGATATATGTCACCTCTTCACTCTTGTACCATGTCTTCACCACACTATCACGGACTCTTGAATCTGGACCAACTCTTGAACCTGACGGAAATGCCTTGAATGGCAATGGCTCTTACTCCAACACATTGCAGAGTTTTGTGGCTTCTTTCTGATGCCCGATTCTTCATCTATTAAGCCTCTCCTCGAAGCCGAAGCACAACAGTATCCGGTCCAATCTGCTCGTTCAACTTCCTCTTGACTGTCGCCGAGAGCCGAACTGCGCGATGCGGCAATGCAGAAGCACCTCGGAATCTTTCATCACCAAATGTAATCCAGTCTAGGTCAAATAGCAAGGCATAGTCGCATCCGAACGTTCGCTCAGTATGGGTTGTAGCCGCGGCCACGGAAACCGCCTCGGCCACCGCCACGGTATCTAATGCGTTGTTAGCAAGGTACATTATGCGCCGAAGGAACGAGAACTTACCCTCCGCGTCCGCGAAACGGCGGTGGGCCACCATAGCCTCCCATAGGAGGACCATAGCCACCACCACCGCCGCCGCCGTAGCCGCCGCGAGGTCCACCACGGCCCCTGCCTCGACCGCCTCTAGTCATGCCCGGCAGATTAGTGCGCTTTGGAACAACCTGTGCGTCTGGTCAGTGTGCTGCATGTTAGATCTGAAGGGACAGGAACATACCTTGATGTTGCGATTGCGGAACACGCTCTCATTCAGCACCAGAGCGCTCGTAACGAGCTGAGGTTCGCTGAACTCGACGTATGCATACCCCTTGGGATGACCCGTGAACTTGTCCAGTAGAATAGTGACTCTATTGATGCTCCCCACGCTCTGGAAGTGCGCCTGGATTTCCTCTGGACTCGCGCCATAGTCCACATTTCCAACGAAGATGCTTCGTCCGTCAATGTCCTCTTTGCTTTCCCGCAAGTTGTCCGACTGCGAATCCATTGAAGCCTGCATCTCGCGCAACTTGGCAGCCTCCGCCTCCATCTCCTCCACGCGCTTCTTCATGGCCGCGATCTCCTCCTCATCATCGCCCAGGTCCTCGTCCTCGGGCTGACGATCGAGGTCGTCGTTGTTCGGCTTAGTCTCCTCGTCGGCCATGGTGTGGGATGAAGCGCTGGATTCGGTCCTAGTAGGCTCGTTAGAGCGGCTCGAGGTGGATGGGATGGGCGCGTCTGCCATGTCGCGGAGAAAGGTACAAGATAAATTACCCAGCTCCGGTCGTGCAACAAAACTCTCGCGCAACGTACCGAGGGATGGATCTATGCAGAAAGATGACAAATACAGCGGTGGTGTTGATGCGATCCGTGTATTTGAGTAAGAGGCGCAGAAGCGAGAGTGTTGTCGCAATGGAAGTGGAATGTCTGGTATGTGGATTGTCGCGATTGCCTCGAGCTTGAAATGCCGCGCTCGGGTGCTTTCCGCTCGGACCAGCACGTGTTCCGACGATGTGAACACTTCTCCAATTCACTTCATACCATACACATGCTTTCATGTGAGAGCCACATGCAAGCAATCGACCTGCTTACTCCAGCTGTGTCAGGCCGAGTCTGCGAAAGTCCATGGGCAGCAACATGAGGGATCAACCCCGTTTGAGCAAGCAATGCGGCGATCAGACTTTCTCATCTGCAATCCTTCACCACGCTGGCTGATACACGGCTGCGCCCGGGTGTGTGACTGACATCGCCTTGAGGTGAACTGCAGATTTGCGCCTTGGTGCCACACAAACGAATGTCTAATTGAAGGGACCTTGCATCCTGTGTGACTGGCTCCCCTGCCGCTATCCCGTTGCCTGGTCCAGAGAACAGCTCGCTCTGCGGCTCAACAGAAGAAAGAATGGCCGCACTGGACAAACTACCGGCCGAGCTCGTAGAGAACATTGTGCTGTCCTTGACGCTTCACGAAATCTGTGCATTCAGGCTAGCCAACCGCTCGATTGCGTCCAAAGCATCGCAGGACCACTTTCGGTCCTTCTATCGCAGCAAACGCGTCGATGTTGACGAGCATGGCCTGAAAGACTTCGTCGTGGTGACTGCAAATGGAGGCATGGGCTGTTTGATCGACGACTTCACACTGACCGGACTGGTGTACAACTCATTCTACATTCAGTCCCAATTGCGCTCCGGCAACGTCAGAGAGGACAACTGGCGTGCAATCACCGAAGAAGAGAGAGCAGCTCTTCAGCGACAGCTCAACACGTTCAAGCGAAGGGAGCAGGCTCAAATGCACTTCCTGCAGAGCGAGGACGCTCAAAGGCTTTTGGTCAAAGCATTCCGCAACATAGTCAAAGGAAGGGCCGCCAACAGGCCACTATCGCTCACCCTCGACTTGGCTGTTTATCGCGATGACCCACTGATCCGCACCACGCCTCTCAAGGGGGGCAGCTGGAGGATGATCTGGCAAAATGCAGCTGACACGTTCCAGCTCGTTCAAGACGCGCTCGACAGAACGATGTTGCCGGTGTACAACCTTCGCCTCTTCCCTGTATATGGACAAAGTGGGCAAAAGAGGTCAAGCTTGGCGTGCAATGAGATCGGACCAGTCATCAAATATTCAGGGCTAGAGTCTTGTCTCGCTAACCTTAGATCGCTCACGGTAACTTATTCAGATAAAAGCATCTTGTCGGATGACCGAGACGCAGAACTGGTAGATGCGTGGGACAAAGCGGAAATGGCGAGACAACGACATGGCTACCGGGGACTTCTGAAGCAGACGCTAGAAGCTGCAGATCCGAGCAACTTCACGGGTCTGCTGAGCTTTGTGCAGGCATGCCACAACCTGGAAGAGCTCGAGATACATCGATATCGCTTGACCAGAGGTGCCGGCTCTACTGCTCATGTTCAGGGCGACAAAATGTCGCACATACTGTTCACCCGCCTCACACTTCCTCATCTACGCGATTGCAGGCTTCGAGGTTTCCGTGCGAGCTCCGACGACACTGTCAACTTTCTGCGGCGCCACAGACTCCACAAACTGCTGCTCAAGAATTTTGCCCTCTCCGCTGGGTCTTATCGGGTCATATTTGACCACTGCACAGGGGATGGAGCGGACATGGAGCCAGGGCAGCCCGACCTGAACAGGATCGAGTTTGAAGATCTCTTCGAAGAGCGTTCTGACGAGTTCGGTGTTGTCAGACACAATGCGAACCGACAGTGGCTCGTACTCTTTGCCGGGCCCGACCAGGAACACGACTCTGATGTTGGTGGGAAGCGCGGTAGCAACATGATCCAGCGATGGAGCAGTGGCACGAAGCGACCGATTCAATATACGACTCAAGACTCGAGAGATGCGCCCTTGCAGGGGAACTTGATGCGCTTCAGCGAGTGGCAAAGGGCGTTCAGCGAGGAGTTTGGACCACCAGACTTCAGGTAATGAAGGGATGGTGCATGTAAATATCGACCTGAACGACGGTTTATACTTCGGCTCATCAGGGTTGAAATCTTCGACACAACGTTCTCTGCTTTCTTCACGTTGCACGTGTCGCCCATGTTGTCCGCTGATGACTACACATGTGCATCCCAATGAGGCAAGACAGTCGACCACTACGCCACTCGCACTGCTCAAGGGCCAAGCCTGATGGGTCGCGTACCTGCTTACTCCGAAACCCGTACTAGTGGACCGCATGTGCAATAACACAAGCCAGCGCAGGCAACAAGCCGTCTTGATGTATGATCAGACCTGCGCAGCCTGTCCTTGCTTGACCGCACGGGGATTCTGCACACTGTTTGAAGGATTCGCAAGTCTGATGTGTCTCTCCACGAAGCATGCAGCCATCGGCGTGACTGCGGAGAGATGTGGCGCACAGCTTCTTCCTGCGACGAACGATGGGTGGGAGCGTGCGGTATTTTCGCACACTTCCTTGCACAGTGAGCAACGTCCTCCCTGTACCCGATCTCACGCCTGGGATGAGGGATCTTGAACGGAGCACGACCCCTTAGCGGATAATGGTCTCGGCTTCTGTGCACAGCTTGCGCGGCTTCTTGTCGACGCTGGCTGTGAGGCTCCATCACCTCTCTTGCTACCTGTGGTTCCAGCATCGGCGAACTGCAGCTAGTCGTAACACACAGACCAGACTCGGCGCATGCTCGCAGACCGTTTGGCCCGCGCAGTCGGGAGCGAGAAGTGTGCGTGCGGTGCGGTGCGGGCAGGGTTTGCACCACATCGAAAGGTGGAGTAGCTCGGCACGCATCGCCTCGCCTCGTCAAGCCAGCCAAGAAGTTGGAGACCATCGAAGTATGACGCTGAACGGTCGCATGCTGCCCTCGCTGCGCTGCCGCCGCAATGAGGCGCGAATCGGCACTACTCTGCCAGACGGCACGACGAGCAGCAAAGCCCCAAGATGCGGCACACTCGCCTCTTCTGTTCGTCCTCACCAGCACCACCCAGTCACCGGTAAGGATACCATTTCCGCCCACTATTAGCTTTTTTGCTCTGCTGCACCCGACCCTCACTACTACCCGCGTGGCACTCGCGACGGCTCCAACTCTGTCGAAGAGGGCCCGACACCTGGTGTTGGCTCAAATACGCCCGCGAGCTTGGTACATCCGAGACGTACCACTGTTCTCCTCCTCCACTCTCCAGCCTCTCGGTGCGCATCACTCTTGAGTCGTCGACAATCTGCTAGGCTCGATCTCAGAGCACGCACACCGCAAGCCGACATTCCTCACGTATACAAGGACAGCCAGCTCTCCGCCGGCATGAAAAATGCGTCAGGTCGCTATTGAACGACCGCGAATAGAGGAATACGGGTAGACTTCTGGTCAAAGAGCTCCGAGAAATATAGGACCGCCGAAGCATGGGCTTGTGGAGTGAGGGAAAGTAATACACAAAATGGCGGATAGAGACCTCGACCATGGCAACATATACGGAAGGAGCGAGACGACTCTCGCAGTCGTCATATCGATGCTGCTTCTCTGCACCATCTTCGTGGCACTTCGCATGATATCGCGGGTGGCAATCGTAAAGAAAGTGATCCTGGACGACTATTTCATGATCCTGGCCTGGGCCATTACTGTTGGGTTATGCGCTTCGATCTGTGTAGGAACTGTCAATGGTCTCGGACGACATGAGGTCGATGTGCCAGATGCGTGGCAACCGGCATTACGAAAGTCCAACTACGCGTTCGCGGTGCTCTACCAGCCGGCTTTGATGGCGACGAAGACATCGATTCTGGCCTTCTATTTGACCTTTTCCAGCGCCGAACGATTATTCAAATGGTCATGCTATGCGACACTTTTCGTTGTCAACGCTGGCGGGCTGGCACTGACGCTCGTGACGGTCTTTCAATGCAGTCCGGTGTCTGCAGCATTCTACGCGATCACTCCAGCCGGCGCGCAATGCACTGATATCCTCACGATCTACCTCTCGTCAATACCACTCAACATCATAACCGATCTGGCGATACTGTTTCTCCCGATGCCGGTCCTGACCAGTATGCGATTACCGAAGAAGCAGAAGATCATTCTGCTCGTCACCTTCAGCTTCGGTATCTTCGTAACAGTGGTCGATGTCGTGCGAGTACATTATCTACAATCTGCAGCCGAAATGCGCCTGGCTGAGATTGCGAACGCCCGCGCCAGCGATTCGTCACGGAACTCGATCGAAACCGACTCTTCGTTCTACCTGGCATTCTCCTTTATGTGGTCAGCAATCGAGGTCACCGTGGGAATTATGTGCGCTTGCGTTCCAGGTCTGAAGCCATTAGTCGCGCGATTCTTCCCCAGCATGCTCCGAGATCCGGGAGACGCGCCTTCGAAATTCGGCTCGATCTCAACACCTGATGCAGAGGTGCAAAAGGTGGCACCACCTGTTCCAGATACACCAGAGGACGTCCATTTTCGCGACTTTGGCAGAGCAGCCAGCAGTCAGGAAGAAGAAGAGGAGCAAGGCCCGATGGGCATGATGGAGTTCCTCACTACTCCAGACATGGGTGAATTTCACCCCATGGAGCGATCACCTACGGCCCTTACGAATACCACGCGACACACTGTTCCGAATTCGCCTACGTTCTTCGACTTCGTCGACATGAAGCAGAAGAAGAGCTTGGCTTACCTGACCACCAGAGAGTCCATCTATCCGGTGGCGCTCGTGACAGTCATGTTCTTCGTCTGGGGCTTCGAATACGGCCTGGTTGATGTTCTCAACAGTCAATTCCAGACTGTTGCCAGCGTCACTGTTGCCCAGTCAGTCGGGATTCGCAGTGCCTACTACTGTGGCTACCTCGTCGGACCGATCACCATCGGGCACTGGGTGCTCAAACACTGGGGCTTTAAAGCATGCTTCCCCATTGGGCTGAGCATATATGCCTGCGGGTGCTTGATCTTCTGGCCTGCTGCTGTTCTGACTTCCTGGCCAACGATTCTCGTGACAAACTTCATCGTCGGCTTCGGCTTATCGATGCTGGAAATCTCAGCAAACACCTTCATCTCGCTTTGTGGCCCGGCGCAATACGCGGAAGTTCGACTGAACCTGAGTCAAGGAGTGCAAGCTGTTGGTGGTGTGGTCGCTCCACTGATTGCAGACAAAGCCTTCTACCACAAGACTTCGAACGCGCCATCCTTGATCAACACGCAATGGGCGTATCTCGGCATTTCTCTCTTCACTGTCGCGCTGGCCGTCATGTACTTCTACATCCCGTTACCAGAAGCCACAGATGCTGAGTTGGAGGACGCCGCTGAGAGAATGGATGGTGCGCATAAACGAAGGTTCGGCAATGTGCGCATCATCTGGTTCATCCTTGCCATAGGCGCCTTCAGCCAATTCTGCTACGTTGGAGCCCAAGAGGTTGTTGGCACCACGTTTCCACCGTACTTGGAGACCGTCATGCCGCGGCTCGATACTTCAGACTACTCCGCGATAGCACATACGGCGTTCGCCATCTCAAGATTCCTCGCCGCTGGGCTGTGCCTCTGGATCACTCCTCGCGTGCTCCTGTTGGCTTTCTGCTGCGGTACCATCGTCTTCTCTGCATTGTGTATGCATCTTACAGGTGGCACTGCAGTCGCAATGCAAGTTATGATCTTCTTCTGTGAAGGTCCCATCTTCGGTCTGATCTTTGCGCAAGCGCTCCGAGGACAAGGCCGGCATACCAAATTCGCCAGTGTCATCCTTACAGCTTCTATCGGCGGCGGCGCGATCTTCTCGCCTATCTCAACGGCTCTGCGAGCGAATGGGCGGAGCGTGCCATTCAGTCTTGTCGTTGCTGTTGCGGCGTTCGCGGCGACCACGGTCTTCGCAGTGATCTTGTGTCTTTCCAAACCGATGAGGTTGGTAGTGGATCCAATCAAGGACCCTAGCTCTTCGAAGCCTGCCTCGAGGGACGAGAGACCCGGGTCGACAAGTAGTCGAGCAAGTCGAGCGTTGAGCTTTTTGAGTTTGGGAGGTAAGAAGAAGGAGCGGGAGTCGGCGGGTGTGGAATACCGGGAGAGGAAAATCAGCACGCCGATTGATGAATGAAACGACGGATGACGAAGCGATGGAAGGTTCTTTGACATTTGTGATATCCCATTTGATGCATTTTGAGAAAGCTTTGGGCGACGGTGTATAGGTGTATATGAGGATTGAAAATGGACTGGGGTGAGGGCTTTGTACAGTCGCTCTCGCTTCTGGTTGTTGTACATAGTTGCACATAGGATGAGCATATTCTCTGAAGCATTAGAGCGCATTAGAGCCTCGTATCACGAACACATTCAGTATGTCTATATTGCATCCTTGCCAACGTTGAGACATGGCAGATCCCCCGTCTTGATCGTTTGTCCGGTTCTTGGTATACATACATCGTCACTTTCCTTATGGCTGACACACCTCTACATTCGCCTTCACAGCTCTTAAAACTCCTTGAGAACATAGCTGCAGGTCATTTCGAGTAGCAGTATGGCACATTCGATGCGTCAGCTCATGTCGTACTGTCCTGGTCGAGCTATCCGCCGTTCCCCGAGCATTCAACGAATGTGCACCCTGAACGGGCTGCAGTATCGAAGGCTTGTTCGGTGCGCCCACGAATACAGGCTGTCTGCGGGAACAGTTGCACCAGCGCGGCAGCAAACTATGGCGTTTGGCGAAAGATCACCCCGCTCGCGATCCTTCACTTGCTCCTTTTCCGGCGCTGAACGCCCGACAGCGCTTCATATCAAGCCCATGCTTCTACGCGGTGGGTAAGAGCCTTGACTCGTTTCATTGGAAGCTCAAATTCCTCGCAGCCTGTTTCAAAATGCTGTCGCGCGTGTAGATGCCACTGTAAATGCAATAACAGTCTGGCAGACGGTGGGTGCTTCGAGATTTGTCATCGATGCGCCAGTCTTCTGTTATAGTCGATATCGTTGCAGGCTGCTAGCCATTGTCTTCTTTCGTTGTACTGTCAGCGGACATACGCCCGTCGACGAGCTGCGGCATCAAGCAATATTACTTCCTTAGTCCTTCTTTTCTCCCAATGTATCGTACGAGAGCATTCCAAATGCCACGAAAATCAAACTCCCACCGATATAAGTCGCCAGGCTTGGACTGAGATCCCATACCAGCCAGTCCGCCAATGCAACAAAGAACACGCTGAGAACATTCGCCATGCTGCCAAATACAGGATCAGTCCAGATTACCAGCACCACAAGTAATGTAATGCCAATGACGCCTGAAAGGACCGCAATGACAAGCCAGAGCCATTCGTACGCCGTGGGAAAGACGAACGTCTCGATGCCAAAAATGTGGAAGATTATAAGCGCGACCCAAAGGACGCCAAAAGTGTAGAACCCGGTCAGAGCGGACGCCGCGAGCGTGAGTGGGAGAGAAGATTCTTGTGATTCAGGTCTGCTCGAGCAGGCCCACTTCTTCAATAAAACCTCGTACAAGCCAAAAGCAACTGCTCCGACGCAAGCGATGATGTTGCCGAGTAATCGGCTTGCACCAATGGCAGCATGTTCGGAATCGACATCCGAGGAATGGTCTGCCGTAGTGTCGCCGTATGCAATGGTGAAAGTCCCAGCTATGCTGAGTGCTACTGCTAGCATGGATATCCAGCCTAGCTTCTCCTTTAGAATCGGAACGGAAAATGCGGCAGCAAAAAAAGTGCTGCAATTGTAGATGGCAGTCAGATCAGCTGGTGTGGTGAGACTGAGCGACGTGAACCAGCTGAAGCCAGAAATGGTGAGTACGACTGTCACGATGGCCATAGAAGTGGCGAGGAAATCGAGTGGACCACCTGTTCTTCCAGGGCCTTTGATGACCATTTTACTCCCATGTGTCGCAAAAGCATCGATGGTCGCGATGGATTCTCGAAGCTTGTTGTTGTATTCTCGAACCCATTGCATGTACGATATTTGCCGATCGCACCAGCGCAGGTAGAACATATGAACGATCCAAGGCAAGGCCAGAGCGGAATGGGTAAGGTACATTGTTGCGACAGGCTTCTTCCAGTCCAGTTCATCTTCGATGTACGCAGTGGCTTCCGTGTTGATCGTAAAGCCCAACACGCATGTTGCCAAGGTCAAGGCAATCTTCCAGGCCGGCACTTTCTTCTTCGGTGGAGGGCCATCGAGGGACCGGTTTCGATAGTGGCTGACAGGTGTCCGTTCGCCAGCAAGGTGGTCTCCATCTTGGTAGTCTTGGAGTTCGGATAGTTCAATGTCACTGTCTTGAGAACGCCTCTCTGTTTCTAAGAAGGGTTGGTCTTGATCATCATCTTCTTGGAGCTTTGTTCTCGACGTGGCATTGGGGGCTAAGCGGCTCATTGTCGCTGGGACACACAAGCTGACCAGGGTCGTTGGAAGCAGTTTTCAGGACTGTTATGCCATATCTGGGTGACCAATTGTTTGCGAACCAGGATAGACGGAGTTGTGAGGTGGATGTGTGACGGATCGTGCCAGCGGTTCCTGTCACGTTTGATATTGGCAGACGGCAGGCGCGGTGATGAGATAGGAGAGCGTCGGTGCCAAGTGCTGATCCTAAGCGCAGCCTGTAAGGCCAGCGTTCAGGCAGAACAGCGGAACAAACCTCGGTGCGGCTCGTGTCCATAGGTCGTCGACTAACACGACTCTGCTCAAACAAACAACCTGCACCGGCACTTACGCCCTCGTTCAACACATCGTCCGCCGGCCGGCTCACCGCACCGCTCACTCTCCTTTGTCCGCCCCCCTTCACGCCGGGCCCAGCACATTCACGAGCCTCGACGGCGGATCTGGGCGACGTCTGCACCACCACGACCAGCTTCCGCCCCTCCAGCTTCCGCCGCGAGCTCCAGGATGAACAGCATCAGCACCCTTCCACCACCTCCTCACCTTCTCGCCAACAATCGCCTGTCGCCCTCGCGAGACTTCAACATGTCTGCCTCCCGGAAGCGCAAAGCTTCCGAGGAGCCCGACCACGACCGCATGTCCACATCGCCCACCATCACCGGTCGGCAACTACCACCTCCACGCAGCAAGCGCACCCGCACAGGCGCTGCCCAAGGACGGCCACTCGCTCTACCTCGACTGCTAGAGACTCTCTCCGCAGACCAAATGCGCCAACTCTTGCAAAACATCTGCGACCAGCACCCAGAGCTTCAACAAGAGATTGTGACCAAGGCTCCGCGGCCTTCAGTCGAGTCTACACTGCAAGTCCTCAGCAAATATGAAAACACCTTCCAGCAAGCATTCCCGCTCGGCAACAGACCAACGTCAGACTACTCATACAACCGCGTACGAACACAGCTACGGGAGCTCATCGAGGCTGTGCGAGAGTACACTCCACACTTCCTCCCGCCACAGGAGACAGCAGATAGCATATCACTGCAATACCTTGACTCCGTCACCAACATGATCCACCGACTACCCGACTGGGATACCTTTCAGCATCAACGACACAAAAATGAAGCATACGACGAAATTGCAAAGGCGTGGGCACTGGTGATCAAAGAAGCCGCGAAGAGAGCCGGCGGCTTCCACTTGCAATTTGGAGGCTGGGATCACAAGATCGTGGAACACAACCAGAAGAGCGGCGGGAAGATGGCGGAAGCAGTGAATGAGGTCAACATAGCTCTGGGCTTCATGCAGCCAGCTTCCTCATCGTCCTCACAGCAACCTCCCGGTGTGAGCGACGAGCGAGCGAGTATTCGGCAGCAGCTGTTCTCTGGCACTTACGGCGGCCATCAACTTGGAATCGGACAGCATGGATGGTAGTTGACGAAGGAAGAAAAAGACGAGAGAGTTTTTCACTTGTAGATGACCCGCCACTGTGCATTTCTTTGCAGCGTTTTCCAGCATCGATTATGGGAAGAAGGAGCATTTGCGGGCGCTTGGAATTTGAGAAGATGGCGCATGGTCCACGCTCGGAGTTTTATGACTTTTTTTCCTGCGCGCTCTGGGACATGCTGGAGTTGCAAGGCAGGTGGCTGTTTCAAGTGCTGCTATTCTGTTTACTAGACACGGCCGATACAACACACACGAGACGAGTGCGCATTTGGTGAAGCGAAAGGAGAAGAAGAACATGGATGCTGCAGGCACATGATCATATCAGAGATCAAGCTGAGAGAGGGAGAAGGCAGCAGCAGAAGCGAAGCTGTTCACCATGAGTGACTTTCATGTCAATTCAGAAGGGGATGAGAGAGAGAGAGAGAGAGAAATCAAAGCAGTTGACTATCACTATCGCATGTTGTGCAGATTTTACTTTCTCGTGCCCTCTGTTCAAGAACACCATTCTCTCTGGTATGTATCGCTTTCCCATGCCTCCCTATCAGTAGGTCTCTATAACGCCGAGTGCACTGCCCCAGAGAACACGCTGCTCTTGGAGGGGGAAGTAGCAAGTCTGTGTCGTAACGGATGGCCGCGTACAGTGAAACATATGATCACAAGCGTGTAGTAACTTATTAGCTCCCACCTCACCGCCTTACGTAGATGCTCCACTGATTTGTCTGGCACATGATCGACGAGCAACAGAGTTGTCACTTCGCAAGCTAGGGTCATAGAAGATATCGACAACAACTCCGTAGCGTCGTTCACACTCAGTCATATCGAAGGGGATCGATAACAGAAAGCTGCTATCGAACATACCGGATTTCGTGATTGCAGGAAAACTCCTTGAAATTGGAAATCGAGAATTGAAAATTACATGCGAAGGAGATGTTCTAGAAAGCTCAGTGCAGGCATGCGTCGCTTCTCTACGCACGTTCTGTTCTCTCTCTATACTAAGAGCACTATATAACAAAATCTTTTACAAGAACGCCTTTTCATCATTTCTCATGCGAACCATAATATCGAAGAACCAAGGACATCCACGCTAATGCTCTATGCCAGTCATGATAAGTCTTTACAGAAGAAGCAAAGTAAACAAGAAAGCGCCTGCCATTACGACGAAACTCGTCTCGACCATGGCGCCAGAAGAGTCTGGTAGTCCGCAGCACTCTCTGGTGTATTGCACGCCGTTGGCCGCGGCAGCAACGTGGAAGACGGAGCCCGGTTCGGGAGAACCGTAGTTGTAGTAATCGACAAGCATGAAGTTTGGCGGGCGATCCCATTGTTCTGGAAGAGATGTCAGTCATCAGAAAAGAGGAAGAGAGGAAAGAAGGGGCTACTCACGAGTGCAGTCAACATTCATCTTTCCCAGAGCTCCAAAGACAATCTCTTGACTATTTGTCAAATTCAGTTCCGCTGTATTCGGAATCAAGATCGCCTCATCGCCTGTTGCGATTCCGATACTTGATAAGTCGACCGCAACATTCAAGTTGTGGTTGGCAAGGTACATGTATTGATCCCGCGCAAGAGTCTCGTTAAGGTCCGGCGGGCGCTGGGCATCGCAAGGGAAAGACTGGTTTGTGGGCGAGAAGGGAGTTTCCCAGATGTGGGAGAACTCGTCCAAGATATAGGGGACACGGGACTGGTCAGCATCGTAGTCCATGAAGACAACGAGTCGGTTGTTGCCGAGGATCATTTCTCCGAGCGTTGGCCATTGTTCGCGGTATTGGGGGATGTAAGCCGGCTCGTAGAGGTATGGCAGGAGGCCGGCGTTGGTGAAGGCGGGCACGAAGTTCTCGACATCAGTGAAGTCGCTGTTACCAATGAGCATGGTCAGGACATCGTAGGGATGGTCTTGGAGCCAGCCGCGAATAAGCTCCAGCTCGGATTGGAAAGTTCCAGCATTGAGCTGATCACAAGAGGTGTGGCAGTTGTAAAGTGTCTCATTGACCCAGTGGACTTGACCCTGAAGCATGCGCACTCCGTCGTTGAGCTGGGTGAGGATGGGGAGCTCTTGGTTGGAAGCGGCATTGTTAGGCACGACGAATGCGGAGTTGTGGGATGTAATCATGGAGATGTTGGAGTACTTGCGCGTGCAGAACTCGGGCCAGCCATTGCAAGGGACGGTGTTTGTGGGTCGTGCTGCTGAACTGGTGGAGCTTGCTGTGCTGTTGGAAGTTCCGTTTGTGGGGGAGGCACTGCCGCCGATCTGCGTGAGTTCTATCGAACGTGTCGATGCCGAGATCTGAGAATTGGTTGAAGTTGATGTCCCGTTCGTAGGCCCGGTCTGTGATGCGGTTGCAGTTCTCGTGACGGTGCTCTGGCCGGTGACTAGCAGATATGTGTATTGAGAGCCCGTGAAGGTGAAGGTGGGCACATCACTCCCTGTCAGGGTGATGTAGGAATTGGTGAAGGAGAACTCAGAGGCGGTGCCGGTTCGTGTCCGGGATGCGCTGCTGGTCGTGGATGGCGAGGATGTTTCCGTGTTCGACTCCTCCTGTGCTCTTGCTCCTGCTGCTGCCAGACATAGCAGCCAGATGGCGTTGGAAAGCATGTCTGTCGCTGTACAAACAACGCCCAACTCCTTGCCGTGCTACTTCACCAAATCAATGAGAGAGAGACAGCATGGAAGAGCTCCTCGGAGGCAGAAAATGAGCAGCAAGCCACCAAAGTCAGGACCATTGCGGCTCCCAAACAGCCTTTCCATCATGGCACCAGCGGCGCCGAAAGCCGCGCTACTGACACCGTTCAGCTATTCACGATGATCTGCAGGTCGTGCTTCTGGCGCAGCGTGGCCTCCACTTTCGTCATACTTCGCCCGTCGCCGCGCAATCCCGGCGAGATATGTCTTGGCGAGTCGATCGTGCTGTCCCTCAATCTCGTCGTACCATCGCTGTCGAAGTATTTGCAATTCCGCAGATGAAATGCAGGCATTTGGGCGTGCTGAGTATCGGTCGTGGTGTAGGCGAAAGATGTCTGAGGCTGCGGAGTAAGACAGAGTGACGCAACGATGCTCGCTCGGGTGGTGATCCGGAGCGCGCGAGCCCCTGTTGGCGCGCGGTGAAGTTTGATGGCGCCGAGCGGTCTTGACGTCGTCGCTTCCTGCAAGCCACGCATTTCGCAGCTCCTCAGCAACATTTTGGGTGTGCGCGTGTGTGGACGTGCTCTGCCACGCACTGCTGCTGCTGCTACCCGCGTAGATTCGATGATGTCTTTGCTACCACCGGTAGGCTAGTCGCTCTCCCGCCCGTTTCTCTCTCCTGCGCTGCTTGAATTTCTTCCAAATGACTACACGCCATTGAGACTGTCCTTCTTTCTGAACGGCTCTGCTGAAGTCGTCGGCCAGGAGTTGTCGCAGGAGATTGTGGAGGAGACCAACAAGCAGACAACATGTTCGGACGCAAGAAGAAGGTTGAGGGAAACGCAGATGCTGGCTCCGACTCCGAACGAACAGTGACCCACGACTACGAGCCCACCAAAGCACAAATCAAGAGAGCCACGCGACAGCGATTCATCTGGGCTCTCTTGTCCTCCTTCCTCTTGCTGATCTCGGTGGTATTCCTCATCTTGGTTGAAATTGGAAATACGAGCATCAGCAGCACCTTGAACAAGATCTGGTTCATCCGACTAGATCTGTCCGACATCATCCCCGTCAGCGTGCCCAATGCCGTGCTCATCAACAGCATAGCCCAATCGCTGGGTCTCCACGATTTCTATACTGTCGGACTATGGAACTACTGCGAGGGCTATGAGGGCCAAGGCGTGACGAACTGCTCACCTCCCGAGACCCTCTACTGGTTTAATCCCGTAGCAATCGTCCAGAGCCAACTATTGGCAGGAGCAACCAGTGAGTCCACCCCACTCACCACACTCTCATCGCTATTAGGCAGGAGCACGAACAAGCTAACCTCAATCTCCACCAGTCGCCCTCCCCGCCGAAATCAACGACATCCTCGACCTCATCCGCCTCGTCTCCAACTGGATGTTCGGCCTCTTTCTCACAGGCCTCATCCTCGACTTCATCGTTATGTTCCTCCTCCCTCTCAGCGTCTTCACTCGCTGGCTCTCCCTCCCACTCAGCATCATCACCTTCATCGCCGCCCTTCTCACCACCGCAGCTGCAATCATCGCAACTGTCATGTTCATCATCATGCAAAATGCCATCACCTCAGCCACAGAACTGAACATTCGAGCAAGCATCGGAACACAAATGTTCGTCTTCATGTGGATCGCCGCGATAGCTAGTGTGTTGGCTTTTGCGATTCAGCTGGGCATGTGCTGTTGTTGTGCCAGTCGGAGGGACGTGAGAACGGGGAGGAGGATGGGAAGTAAGAAGGCTTGGACTATGTCGCGGTCGGAAGGCGGCGTGGAAGAGACGAGCGAGAAGAAGAGGTTGCCTACTTTCGGGCGAAATAAGAGAACTGCATAATTGTGGATATGAATATTGGATTGGGGAACAGCATGCGCACTGGGTTCAAAAAAATCATTTTGTACTAGCATGGCGACTGACAGCATCCTGCGCGATTGGGCATTGTTTAGATTATGAGCTTTCTATGATGTATATGACATACAGTATATTGACAATTGGCATCGGCTGTGGTATCAAATGACGATAATTTTTAATCGATATTTCGAATCTGCGCAAGCTATGGACGAGGCAGAGCAGTAGATTTCAGCCCAGCTGTATTTGCATCGACTCACAAGCTTATTTCCGGAATATGAAGTGCAATCGAAGTCCTTCCGAAAAGCAGAAGTTGGTTCTGCTGATCTTCCGCAGACTTACGAGTCTGGAGTGCAAGGGAAGCAGAATCAATACAACGAAGAAATATTTAAGGGAAAGAAAACAGTGTTTCAAATCGTAAGAAATCATTCCGTACTGCCTAATATACATCTAATCATACACTTCTCTTCCCTTTCGCTGATCAACATTAGGGTATCTCAATGAGTCATCCATCATACGAGGCTACTGTCCTTGCCTCGACAAAGCAGCGACAGCATCCTTGAATCCAGCCTCGTACGCCGCACCTCGTCCCTCGACAGAGTGGTGCTGGTTCGAAGCACCTGATCCTCCAAGCGAATGCTGCTGATGAGAAGGACCATGTCCGCTCGTCAAACCTGCGCCTACTCCGCCGAGAGAGTGGTGCTGCTGTGGTTGCTGTTCGTATTGATACTGCTGCTGCTGGGGACCGACGCCCTGACCGTAACTCGTTGGCTGCTGCTGTTGCTGAGGAGGATATTGACTACCTAAATGCGTATTATCAACACCTTGCGTGATACCTCCAACGCCACCAGAGGGGTGGGAGCCATACAAGTTATTGTTTGAGCCGGTGAAACCTGGCTGACCTGCGTGAGTGCCAGTCACGCCGTGAGCACCTCCAGTCTGCTGGGTGTAGTTCGTGCCCGTGGTTGGATCGTCTGGGTAGTCGGTTCGCTTGTTGCTGAGCTTGTCTTTGGCCTTCTCCATCATGGTGCGGTTGTCGGCTTCTGGGTAGGCGCCTGGGACGCTGCTGGTGTTGCCCAACCCGCCTTGGTGCTGCTGGTAGGCGGCTTGTTGGCCGCGGGAGTATTCGTCCTGGTGAGCACCGCTGTAATCTGATCCGGGGACGTTGGTGCCGAGACCGGTGCTGTGGGTGTTGCCAGTCAGGCCGCTGCCATGAGTGTTGCCGGTCAATCCACTGCCGTGGTTGTTACCGGTCAGACCGCCACTGTGGGTATTGCCAGTCAGACCGCTGCCGTGGGTGTTACCAGTGAGACCGCTGCCAGAGTGGTGAGTGGGGTCATTGTGGTGGTGAGAGGCACCTGCGAGACCTGCTCCGCCAACTGCGCCTGCGGCAAGGCCACTTCCTACACCTGGTCCGGTGTGTCGGTCGGTGAAGCTAGGGTCCTGGCCGAGAGGCTGCGCAGAGGAGTTGAAGTTGGAGCCTGTGCTGCCATGCGTGCCAGTAAGACCTGTGTTGCCGTGGGTGCCAGTCAAACCTGAAGAGCCATGGGTGCCGGTCAAACCTGAAGAACCGTGGGTTGCGCCTCCAACGCCGGTGTGAGTGCTTCCAGTAAGACCAGAACCGGTGGAGCGGTCAGCGTTGATTGGGTTGCCGTAAGCATCGTGAGCGTTGCCGTGCTGGCCAGGAAGGGCGTTCTTGAGCTTGTCGCCAGTGGTCTGGTGGACTCCAGTGTGGTGGCTGGAGTGGCCGATGCCTTCTCCGACACCACCAACCTTGTGACCTCCTGCAGTTGGGATGGCCTCTGGGTTGTTGGCAGCTGGGTGAGAGCCTGGGACAAAGTCCTGGCTGTCTTGGCCACTCAGGCTGCTGCCGTGAGTGCCGTGAGTACCTTTATCAACAGCGTCAGCTGCAATTCTTTGCCCCTTGGATGAGTATGGGTCGAATGGCTGGCGAGCAGTTGTCTTCTCTGTCGAAGCACTACCCATCCCCCCTGCGTGACGCTCACCTGTGTTGTGTGTACCTGAGGTGTAGCCACGCGAGCCAATATCTCCTGCTTCCCGGCGGTGGCTTGATCCAAGGGCGTCGTTACCCGTAGTGGAGCTTCCGGTGATACCACTACCGTGTGTGTTGTGTCCAAGGCCTGTTCCAGTGTGGTGTGTGTTGCTTCCGATGGCGGTTCCGGGAACTCTGCTGTTATCACCACTCACAAGTGGGTGGGTGCCGCCTGTAATGCCGCTGCTGCCATGAGTGTTGGTCGAGCTTGACAATGGGTTGTGCGAACCAGTTGTGGTGCCATGTGTTCCGGTGCTTCCATAGGTGTCGTTAGAGCCCGACAATGGGTTATGCGAGCCGGTGGTGGTGGTACCATGCGTTCCGTGAGAGCCTCCGGTGAGACCTGTAGATGTACCATGTCCGGTGCTGCCATAGGTATCGTTAGAGCTCGACAATGGGTTGTGCGAGCCCGTCGTGGTCCCATGTGTCCCGTGAGAGGTTCCAGTCAGACCACCACCAGACGTGTTGTGTCCGAGATGCGATCCCTCTCCAGTCAAACCTCCCTGAGGGGTGTTCGTGGTTCCAGGAGTGCGAGTGCTGTTGACCTCCTGCTGCTCCCGGAGCTTCTGGTCCTCAGTCGTGCTGTGGCTTTTATTGCCCGAAAGCTTGTCTTCCAATTTGCTGATGAGACCCATATTTGCGAATGTCCTTGAGTTGCTTCTGTGGTTGTATCGAGTCTGTGGCTTGTGAAGAAAAAGAACTGTTACAGCACGCAGTCGCAGACAGATATATCAATCGCGAAGCTCACAAAGCACCAGACCTACCTCATCGCACGTCACTCCATCTCGTGCCAACTATCGTCTCACTGCGCTCGCACAAACAAGAAACATCGTCCGCTCTGCGCATGCCAATGACACGAGATCCGCAAACGGAACTGGCGTGATGACGAAGTCGCTTCTATACCATTCACTTCTCTCCAATCGTTCTGTGGAGCCCGCGGTGTATCAGGCCAGGTTTTGTGTAAGGTGTTGATGACCTGGGACCATATTGCGCAAGCAGTGCGAGCACGCGCTGCTTCGCGATGTCGTGGCAAGCGTCATTGCTGTGGGCGGTTCTGTTGATAAACAGGCTGAAACGTCTCCGGTATGACGCCGAATGATGCGAAGGAGAGGTGTGGCATCCTTGTCGGCCAAGATTTGCAGTGGAGCCGCGACGAAAGAGGGTGCAAAGCCCCATCACAGCTCGCGGACCTACCTGTTCTGGCGAAATGGAGGTGAAGGTATGATGTGGCTGATGAGGGGTCCAGCATATGAGGCTTCTGCTGAGTTGTTCATATACATTTGACATTGGAGACGCCGCCACGAGTCTCGCGACAGGCGGCGTCATATCTCTACTCTCTTCTCATCTCGAATAGTGTTCAGTAAAACATGTTCGCCGCTCCAGGACTGCAAGCGTCTGACAAGCAGACTCGCCCCTTCAACACAGCAGTGCCGGCAGAATCAACGTGCCGCACATGGAAAGCAAAATTGGGTATCCCGAGAAACCAGTACCGCCCATTCGTCGAGGAAGCGCACGCCCGCGCTTCAACTCAAGACCGCAACGCCGCCTTTTCAAGAGGAGCATTATTCCGTGCTCCTATTTTCCAGTCCTCAAGACGCCGCGCTCGCTATTCCCACCCATTTTCTCTACGCGTTGCGTGAGGATCATCAGGTCATAAAATTCGTATCGTGCTCTCGTGTTACAACAAAGAAAAGGTTATAGTTTCGGTCCCGCTAGTAGCAGTAGCGTGGCCAAGGGATGAATGGTCTCGCCACCGCTGTCATCGCTGCAGACCGAATGTTGGTTTGCCCAGCAGGGAAGCTGGGTCGGTGAAGATCTTGAGGAACGAAGACTTCTTAGAAGGTTGTCGGCGATGTTGAATCTTGGCATACTGCACCATCGGGCCAACGATGTCAGCTTCTTCCACGACCGGGAATTTGGAAGGCTGCGTCGGATCTTGGAGTGATGGCATCTTCTGTAGCGCTTGCGTCTCGGCCAGCGGCTGTACAACGGGGTTCTCGCCGCTTGCTCGAGCTTGCGCGTTTGCTATTTCATAGTTTGCGCGCCAAGTGGCATCAATCTCTGCCCACTTCTCTTCGGTGAGCTTGTAAATTTGCGAGGTTACCCCGTGGTTGTCGCTGACGCGCGCAGCCTGTCGCATGAACTCGACACGAGCTGACTCCCAGTCGTCCCGCAATTGCCGGCAGTTCTGTGCGTCACAAACTTCAGGTAGGTAAGGTTCAGGGTAAATGTGAAAGTTTGCATGCCCCAGCTTGATCGCCCAGCGGTCTGTCTCCTCGGCGATTGCTAGGTGAGGGATCTCTGAAGCCGGTTGCAAGACGTGACTGGATCGCTTGTTGATCGATGCTGCCGACCCTTTTGTTGACAAAGGCGGGGTCGGGAAGCCGCGTGTGATGGGTGTTGACACGGGCGTATTGGCCATGGATGGAACCACACTGGGGGAAGCCACCGACGGAGATGTCAGAGGTGATCGCAAGGCCTCCTGGGAGTCACTGAAGTAATTCGTCATCATTGGTGGCAGAAGCGGTGTCGTCGCGAGCTCCTGTCGCTCGCATGCATCATCTTCGGGTTCAGGGATGCTGATATCGACCGGCCTGGAGGTGATTGACGACAAGGCCCTGGACCGCTGTGGAGTAGCTGGTTGATCGTGAAACGATGGGCGCATTGCTGGTGTCTGTGGAGTGCTCGCAATGCGCATCTCGTGCGCATTCGGTGCAGTGAAGGATCTTGTAGATGGAAGTCGCAAAGAAGAAGAGCGAGAGGCTGGCGCACTCCGGAGGTTGACAGTCGAGACCGAGCCATTGGACTTGTGTCCACCAAAGCGTTTCGAAAAGTGGTGACTGAGGCGCGAGGTGAAGCTATCGGTCATGTTCTCGTTCGATTTGCGGCGCTTTGCTTCTCTCTCGCCGCCCGGTAGATAACCGCCATCGAAGTAGTCGTCGCCGGGAATCCACTCTAATTCCGCGATCGATGCCGATGCATGAGGAGAACTTTCGCGTTCTCGGTGGTAACAGAAGGGAGTGTCGCAAATGCACAGTGATTCGCGTCTTGATTCAACAAAATCCCATTGTTGATCGTCCCGCTCGGCGGGTTCTTCCACGAGATCGTGCAGTGTTGTTTTCTGCGGGTTGGCCGGGGAATCCGGATTGGTAACGAGTGATGATGTTGAGCTGGGGTAGCGATTGTGGCCGCGCGAGGAAAAGGTTGGAGTCGGAGGGAAAGAGTATTCTGACTCTCCAGAAGAGTCGCGCGAATGAGTGGGCGAGGGCAAGAAGGGCCCCATGGCGTCCTCGGACAGTTGCGAAGTGTTGAGTCTGGGAAACGAAAGACTGCGTGTGCGGCTCATGTTGTACTTCGACGTCGCGTCACTGGGACCTATAACGCGCAGACACGAGGCATAGTGGTTGTTGATGGCTATCCGGTGCTGCGGTGGTAGGTTGGTTTCAAACTGATCCCGAAAGGTTCGCTGCTGCGCTGGCCACGACTCGACGCTTAGAATGTTGCTCGGTCCAGATTGGTCAGGTTCTCGTCTTCAGCACGATGCCAACACTGTGCTTCTGTGCCTTGTCGCGGCAGCTGACCAGGCGCGAATGGATGCGAGGCACGTCAGATGTCGAACGAAGAAGTGTAGTGATGAGCAAAAGCCAGAGATGGACAGGACTACGGGAAGCGGAAAGTCTTAGTTTCGTGCAGGTCCAAGCGCCCGACGGCACAAAGCCTGTCCTGTCCTGTCCCTGTCACAGCCGGCCGCTGGCTACAGTAGCTCCACCAAGTAATCGGAGAACGCCATCAGCACGCGGATTCACGCCCACACCCATCCTGCAGCAGACGAGTGTCGGCACTGTTGGGAGAGTGACGCATCCATTCTGCGAGGCACTGCAGTAGCACTTTTGCTCCCACATCAAACACGCAGCAATCCATGCTGTCCAGACCTCGGCGCGCAGCAACAGCAACAGCAACAACAGGCGACATGGGTGCGCATCTAGCGCAGGATTTCCAGCAGCCGACTTTGTCTTTCGTTCCGATGAAAAAAGAGACCTGCTTCTCGACCGTTCACTGCTCCACTGCAGCGAGATTATTCCGTGGGGATGGACACATCATCGCCTGCACAGCCTGCACCGAGCACCACCAGGGCCCCAAGCAGCAGCCATCGTGGCAGGCTGGCAGCGCTTGTCGTCACGCCGCTGTTGTAGCAGTCCAGCAGTCCACGTTTTGATCGTCACAGCCTAGTTAGTTCTACCGCGCCGGCGTCAACACAAGTCTGGTCGATCGTTGACAACCTGTCATTCGGCACCTTCACACCTGCTACACCTGTTGTGCCACACTGTAGACCGTCCACCTGACAGCTTTCTGCTGGCACGGCTGGCCAGAATCGGGTCGTGGGGAATTTCGAAGCTCGTTTACACGTAGGGAAAAGCTGCGGTGAACCTGGGCCAGCAGCTGAATGCCTGTCATTCGCACAATGCGTGTAACCACTCTGCATGTCGGCTGGGATTGCACGGCAGCTGAGCGGAAGGAGTCGCCAGCCGTGTGCCACTGTGCCAGCCGCTCGTCTTTTTGAGATCAGCCACAACCTTTCTCGCAGCACACAGATGCTGTAGCAAGATCATTGTGCATTACTGGCACACAGTGGTGATCCAACACGACATTGATTGCAGATGTCCATCTCGTGATCTTCACGCATGTCAGCCGCAATGTCCTCAACATCAACTGTCCCGACCTCGTCCGTTGAGTGGTGGACAGACACGACAGCGCTTGGCCAAAGCAAGGCATGCGATGCCTGCGGTCGAAAAAGGTCTCGCAAGCGAGGAAAAAGTTCGCAGCGGGGCGTTTCGATTTCAGACTTTTTTCCCACCGGGCCACTGGAGCCTCTTCCTTCGACTCTCGAATGAGCGTTGCTCTCGTCATCAAGATTTATTGAAAAAATGCGATCTATTTCGAAAACTCTGCTCTGAGTCGCTGGCTTCGCACTTCCGACAAAAAAGCTGGAAGCGTTGTCGTCCTAGCGCAGTTGCGCTGGCAAGTCATGTCACTGCGTCAGCATAAGCCTGCATGCAGGACGCGTGCGGTCCGCCCTCCCACTCGTCAGCTATTCTGCATCCAAACGGTGCTGGTCAACAAAAGGCGTTGCTTGGATGTTTTGAGTGCTGCGTTCGCGCAGGTACAATGATAGGGCTGCATAGAGCGTGACAACGAACAGCGATACTGCCTGCTCTCGCTTGACGCTGCCAAGTTGCATTTGCAAACAAGCCTGGCCCTGGCCCCAGGGAACCGGTACTGCTCAGGAACAAACGTCGGCGATGATCACAAACGGTAGCAACTGCCGTCAGACCGCCTTGCACGTGAGTTCGGGTGTCGTGCTCGCTGTCACCGTCGCTCGACTTCACGTAGTCATTCGAATCGTCGATGGTCACCATGCTTTTGTAAAATGCGTTCGCGTTTCACGACTGCTGCTATAAGATTGCCGAGTTCATCGAGCTGCCGCGATCGTGGTGTGCTCCGCGCCCGTCGTGCTAGCGACGCGCACCACCAAAACCTGGTTGCAAGCGGAACACAGCTTCTGGCAACGCTGCCGGCCGGCGCTGTGACCGCATCGCCAGTGAGCCGACAGAGTTCCGGGCTTCGTCACTCTGGTAGCGATACGGGCCATGACACATGGCACTTTTCTATGTTTGTCGACGCTTGGAAGCCGACGCGCAAACGTGACTGGCCAAGCACGTGTTGAGCGAGCCGCATCCGAGTCCGCCAGTGAGGTTACGCGACGGATTCCCTAGCAATCCACTACTCATCAACAAAATCCCCATCAAATTTTTGGCGAACTTCAGTCGAACGGATCCGATTCGATTGATCGCGAGAAGGCCCTCGGCATTTCACATGCTTCACGATGCCCAATACTTCCGCCAACGGGCCTTCTGCTCTTCCGTTCCTCTGAAGGTAAAGTCGACTTTGGTGATGTCGTCAAAGCCTTCCTCGACCTTTGGTTCGCGGTAGCGACCTTGGAAGCCGGAAAACGCCATCGCCGGCAGAATTGTTCGATTCTCCGGGTTCACCTATGGATCGGTCAGCATGTCACGTTGTAGCAGATGCAGATTGACGCACAAGGCCGTCAGACAGTGAACGCAGGGTGTCGTTGTGCTCGCAGAGCTTCGCTGGTGCTGTGAAGTGAACTAGGCGAATCGGCACTTGTAGCCTCTTCGCAAGCTGTATCCAGACTGCTCTCGTCTCGATGTCTGCGTTCGTGTTATCCACCACGACAGCTTTCTTGTCCTCGAGATGCTGTGTTGCCACTTTCACGCACTTGTCACGCGTTTTGAGAATGTCCTGATTGACACGTTGATACCCCAGCGTCTCCATGTGTTGCCAGTAAAACGTGGACTTGCCTGCCCCTGGCGAGCCACAGAACAGCACAAGTTCCACATCATTCTTCTTGGTGAATACAATGGGGCTCAGATCTGTTTGCGAGTCCAATCTCGGTTCGAGGTAGGCCGCTGGATCAAAGGATCTCACGAATGGTTTTGGTGCCTCACCTAGGAAATACTCCTCCGGAGTCTGGAACGGTATGCCTATGTTTGCCGCCCAGTCTCGATCCGAGCACGAATGATCCTTGCGTACTTTTGCAGCTTTGTCCCCTTCACGACCTGCAGCGTCCCCAACGAAAATGCAATTTGCAAGGTCGATTTCAGCGGCATCGTTGAGTCCGTAGTCCTGCAGCAGCTGATCCCACATGCCTGTGCGCGGTTTTCTGTAGTTGTCCTTTTGTGTTGCCGCGTAGATCGTTATCGGGAGCTCGAGCACATTCATGACCGCTGTCACTTTTGCTTTGAAGTTGCTCAGACTCTTCATGTCACCTGCTTTCTTGGGTTCGGGCTTCAGGACAATTCGGCTCTGGTTGCTAATGATGACCACAGCATAGCCGTCGGCGTTCAGCTCCTTCAGCTTGCCCGGTACTGTTGAGTGCCACCACTGCCAGTCATCTGGACCTTTCGAGAATTGCAGTCCCGACTTCGTGACTATCAGTGTGCTGTCCAGGTCGAACGCTGCGACCTTTACTGGTTTGGGTCTTGTAATGGTGGTAGCGCCTTCATACCGCCCGACAAGTAAGCTGCCGTTGACATCATGAAACTTGATCTTTTCTGGTTCTTTCTGCGACGCGGGCTTGAAGAAATTCGAGACTGCTTTGCTCGTAGTGCCAGTCACTACTTTCCGCTTACTTGGTGGAGGTGAAATGTCCCGGTCTATTGTGGCGCTGCGCTTGAGCGAAGCCATTCGAGCGGTGACGTGAGCGCGGGCAGGACAGAAGCTCCCGACGAGACGTGTGATCCTTGTTCTGGATGCAATGCACATGAGTTCGCGGCGGAGAGGATCGCGATTGACGCGTGTGAAAGAGCGGCTCGAAGTTGACGCGTGCGCACCTGCCAGCACTGCGTCGGGAGCCTAATGTCGGTCTTGCCTCCGGACTGAAGCCTTCACATGCAAGAACAACCAGCGCAATCGAGCAGCAGGAGCAGCGGACTTGATGCAAGTCCAGCACCGCCAGCAGCGTGATGCACGCACGTAAGATGCAGCACCTTTTGGCCGCGAGTTCGCTTTCCGACAAGCAAGAGCTCAACCTTCCTGGAGCTTCACCAAAGCACCCCAGCCTGAACGCTCAACTTCCTCCCTAACCACATTCATCCCACAAAGGCAACATGTATGAGAACAGCATATCCCTTCCCAATGAAGAAATTTCTGACAGACAATGAAATGAAACCACCAAACGCAGGGACAGTCACATCACACATACACTTTCAACCTGATCACGGAGCAGACCACCCATATCCTTGCCCTAGCCGGTCTGCACGTCAAACTTCACCAACACATTGCAAGGTCAGCGGGCGTTCAAGGTCAGCTCCATAACAAGCCAACGAACAAGGCAAGGTAAGCTGCAGAAAGCCAACGTTAATCCATCGAGAGCCGCATGAGGAGTGCTCCGATACGAAGAGGAAGAGATGATGCGTATATCGTTCAGTCATCAATGTGGATTGAGGGCGGAACGCATTGATATGTGGAAGTAAATTCTGTATTTCCTCATTCAAGAGCGGCGGTGTTTCGCTCTCATCACCGACTCAACTGCCGTAAACTAATGTTACAAATTCACACGGACGACAATCGTCCTTCTATTCGACGAAAGTCTCTTCCCAACTCCTGTCGCGCCACGCTATGCAACAAGTTCAGGTCATGAAGTAAACTGAGACCGCGCTGCCATTGGATCGACAGTCCCTACTGCTTCCGCTCTTCCTCTTGCCCTCGAAACAATCAATTGCCGCATATGCGGTTCGGAGTCTAGGGGCCATCGCTTCCAGTGCTGGTACTATCTCTTCACAGCACGCGAGACACGATCCCACCGTCCCATCGACAATGACCCCACTCGCCATTCTGCTAGATTCCACCTATATAGGTCAGAGAAAAAGCCATGACTCCGATGCTGCAGGTTGGTGTAGAGTGCTTTTGGACATACGATATCCTGCACATGATGCATGTGATTCTCCTAGAGCTTGGCCTTCACACCAGCAGGACCGTTAGCAGTGGCTGATGCTTCCTTGTTCAGCTCGACTTTGCCGTTGCCCTGACCCTCGCCGAAGAAGATGACTTGTACAGTCAAGTCATCGCGATATCTCCGGCTGTAGGGCGAAGGCAAGGTGAGAAGCGCCGAGAGCGTGTCCTGGTCTTTGCCGCCAAGCGCGTTACGCACGAGATGCGTCGCTGCATTCTTGTCCTCAACCACGAATCTCTGCTCGCCCGATGGGATGCCCCATTGCTGTTGGCGCACAGGAGCACGCTGACCTGACCCGTCGCCTTGATCGTGGTGTTCGATGGGTAGTGAGCTTTTCTGGCTGCTGAACCATGACTGCAGCCATCCGTTGCTTGAACCCTTCGCAGAGGCTGAAGCTTGCGTCTCAAGCCATTGTCCAACGAGGCCAACGACCTCCTCGTTCGTGAGCATCTCCCACAAGCCGTCTGTGGCCATGACCACGAAATCGCCGTTTGCAGGCTCGATCTTCGTCCTCGTGATAACAGGTTCGGCAGTCACATATGGCGGCGTCTTCAAGTGCTTGCTAGGCGAACGACCGAAGAACTGTCTCTTCATCTTCTCCTGTGTCTCGGCTGACCATTTGTATACTGCGTCTCCAAATGCTCTGCTTGGCTCCAGACCTCCAAGGATACGTCCATTCATGGTCACATATGGCTCGCCAGGATGTTCTGCTCTGAGGCGAGCATCTTCGGAAGGTGTGCCTCCAGTCTGATCGATGGAGAGTGCTGTGGCTGTCCATTTCCCGCTGCCTCCACGTCTACCCAGCACTGCCCTCGAATCACCTGTGCATGCTACGCGCAGCTCTTTCGACTTTGAATCGTAAAACGAGAGAAGAGCGCACGACCCTGATAGGGCAGGCGCAAGAATCTCAGCCGCGACGACTTTGGACTGCGCCTTCAGCACTTTTTGCACAGACTCGTGTGTGATTTCATTGTCAAGTTTGACAAAGCCCTTCTTGATAGCAGCATCGATGGCGTCCGCGGCGGGGAAGTTGATCTTGGGATCTTGCAGAGCAGACTTGTAAGTCGCGTTCAGCTCACGAGCAACATATGAAACGAGTGTCTGGCGCAGTTTGGCAGATGTCGTCCATCCTGAGTGGCCATCGAAGACCCCCCAGAACATCCAATCCGAGCTCGTTTTCCCATCCGGCGCCGCAGCTGTAGTGTTGGGCACTTCTACGATCTTCTCGACGTGGTCATCCTCAATAGGGTCGTTGCTGGGTATCTGCACCACATCATAGCGGACTACGCCCTCCCCTCGACCGACCAAGTAGCTCTCCTCGTTCGTCCGAAGCTTGGCTGTGGCCTGTTCTGGAGTGAGCATCTCCAACACCTTCCTCCCTGAGAAATCCGTCTCTTTGCTGATGGGTTGGTCCGCGGGAATTTGAGCCGTGAAGAGTTGCCCCTGCTCCACGATCAATGCCTTCCTGACTGCCTCCGGTACCACTGAATCCTGATTGAGTGCACCTGTTGCTAGATCTGCTGCTGTTGATTGCGCTGTTGCTGTGGATGATGTCGAATATGGTCTCCCCTGGCCGCCACTCAGAGCACTAGACACTGGCGAGACATTTGCCGGCTGCGTTAAGGACTGCGATCGCTGTTCGTACCCGTAGTATAGGGCGGCGGCACCAATGCCCACCGCAGCAGGTATGGAGTATTTGCGCGAAAGGCGCATCGACGACTGCAGCGGCTGGGGCGTGCGTCCACTGGCTATTGATCGCAACTGGCTGGCATTCTGGGGACTGATTCGGAGTTTCTTGAGAGCAGAGCGCGGCGTAGGACGGCGGAACGCACGCAGGTTCTGGATCACTGCTCTGCGCATCGCCACATGGGAAGAATGATGGCGGGAGGGGTGTTCGAGAAGTGAGAGGTGCGATACAGATAGCGACGACGAGATGATGCATGCGGTAACAAGCGTGAACCGTGTTATGCATGTGACCCGTGCGCTTGTGCTCGCTTGTGCTCAGCTTATGCACACTAGCGCGAGAGCCAAGCCCTTCCCACAAACCCAGACTTTTCGCAAAGAGCTCTGGTGCGTGAAACTTCGAAGACGACGTCGACGACCACATCACCCAACGAACCTCTCTCGATCCGCCCGTCGCATCCCTCACCTCTCGCCATGTCTTCCAAGACCCAGACCAAGAAGCCCGCGGGCAAGAGCGGCCGCTCCGCCATCGAGGATGTCGTCGCGCGCGAATACACCATCCACCTCCACAAGAGAGTACGTTCAGTTTGATGAAGTCCACGGATGGCCGGGATCTTCGTACACTCTTTGTCGAAAGACGGGTGTATGGAGTGAAGGGCATTGGACGGAAGACTGAGACAAGAGCATACGTCTAACATACTTGAAAGGTCCACGGCGTCAGCTTCAAGAAGAGAGCTCCTCGTGCTATCAAGGAGATCCGCGCTTTCGCTGAGAAGGCTATGGTACGTACATTTCCGCTTGAATAGATATCTTATCACTGTCAATCAAGAATTGCTCGCTAACAGTCTCCTCCACAGGGTACTTCCGATGTCCGCCTCGACCCTCAGTTGAACAAGAAGGTCTGGGAGTCCGGCATCAAGGGCGTTCCTTTCCGCCTCCGTGTCCGCATCAGCCGTAAGCGTAACGACGAGGAGGGTGCCAAGGAGAAGCTCTACTCCTACGTCCAGGCCGTCAACGTCAAGAACCCCAAGGGTCTCCTGACCGCCGTCGTTGAGGACCAGCAATAGATTGCTCGGTAGGCTCCGATGGATGCAAGGACAATAGGGACATGATGAACAGTGGCTTCTCTTTTCTACATTCAGAGCAAGGCGTTACATTGGATGGATGAGGATACCCTCTGCTAGAACGGCCGGTCTGCCCAGCGCGAGCGGAAACGCAGTCGCGAGTGAAGGCAGAGCGCATGGCATTCTAGCATTACGAGTGAAAAGTACGTCTCTATGACAATCAATTGAAAGAAAAGCCTGCTGTTCATCACATCGTGAACTCGTTTCATCCCCGTCATATTGATCTCGCGATGCCACTCGCCGTCAATCGTGGACCCACATGGCTCTTGATAGATACTTTTCGCTCGACTCAACTGCGCTCCATGGACTCATCTCTGTGCTAAGTCGTGCTCGACACCACATCTTGAGTCGCACAGCTGCATGACCACTTATGCCAGAGAACTAGACCTTCAGCATCACGACTCGAACCCAGACAAAGTCCTCGACTCGCGCGTGACATATACCCAAAGTCGCGGGCTGGAGCTACACATACTCGTGTCCGATATTGGACTATCGTTATAACAACCTCGTTTCATGCCTCTTCCATCCGCATTCCAAATTCTCCGAAACCATCACATTTGACTCGCCTCTCCCAAATGGCTGGAAATATTATACAGAGCTCTGTATGTTACAGCCGGGTAGCTCCAGAAGTTCCAAACAAGAATACTGTTGGAAGTTGATACTTATATCACATTACGGAACCAAGGTTTGTACAGTAACGGCACGGAAAGTTCACTCTTTCTCGAAAGAACGGCATCCAGAACCGCAGTCTGCACGGAGAATACAATAAGTTGCGAAACGTCAATGCGCTGAAAGTAACTTTTTGAGAAGGCAATGTTTCGCCCAGCTTTTTTTCTCTGGTATCATATCAAGCATTAGGCGATGGCGAATGTGTATCGCGCGCAAGCTGTTGGAGCAGAACGCGAAACGCGCCAACGAGTCTTCGCGAGGGGCGTCTCTATCATCGTGGCCCTGAAAGACCGTTCACCGATACCATGCAATCTAGCCCGACCGTGAACGCCTCGCTCAGATGACCTAATGACACCCTCCCAAATTTCATGCTCTTCAGTCATGTTGTCGTGGTTCGCCGTCTACTGTTCGATCTGATCCTTGAAGCGGAGGACAGCGTTATTCAGTAGCAATCCGTCCGCGCCTTTGGGAAGACTCAATATGCTCGGTTGCCGAGTGCGCGCACGATCGTTGCTGTAGTCTGACATGAGTACGAGCCCGGCTTCCTTCACGCTGGAGACCAGCGAAGGAACGAGATCAAGCAGCCGTGATGTGCAGATCAGGCCCATGAAGTTATTCGACTGTGCGATGCGGACAGACTCTTTGATGCTCATGTCTCGCCGGCCGCAATTAGTGACTATGTTCGAGTTGAGCACAGCATCGCCGTTGATCTCAGGCGCCACGCCGAGCTCGTTGCAAAGAAGGACGGGATCTGTTCAAGTTAGCTATGAGGTCCGTAAAGTTCCAACTCATCCCTTAATACTCACAATTCGGCTGCTTCCAGTTCAATGCTATGCAAACGTCTGGGTTGTAGCTTGAGAAGACGAAGCTTCTCTGTGGGCTGTCGTTGAGCTCGCGTAAGTGCCGCGCATGATCAAACACGACTTTGAGCACGCCGTCAACGACCACGTTGATGTTCTGAGTAGGTCCAAGGCGCATCGCCTCTTCTTCTGCCCTCGTTGGGTAGCAGACGTGCATCTCCAAGTGGAGGTCTGCTGGCAAGATCGCAAGGAGCGATTCTAGCGAGCATCGTGACTGAGCGATGATCTGCTGTGCTGCAGCAAGATTTTCGCGATCAATGCCAGAATTGACAAGATCCTTGATCACGCCTTTTCCCAAACCAGCTTGAAGCGCCTGATCTCGAAATTCTTGATACGTCAACCTGCTGACCAAGTCGTTGCGACTGCTTGGTAGTGACCAGTTGTTGTAAAGTACAGGCACGCCATCAGCGGTCACCTGCACAAACAGCCGCAAAAAGTCGCCGGATAAGCTGCTTCCAGTGATCAGATTGCTTGGATGATTCTCAAACTGGCTGGTGGCCTTCCAATATGTCGCAAAATGGGTGATTTCAAGCGGGATACCGTGGAATGGTGTCACAACTTGATAATGGAAGCTGACCCTGCCTATAGCCCGTAGTCGTGGGTCGAATAGTTCGAGATGCCAGTCTCCAGAGCTGCTTGCCTTGCCCGTGAATACACGGCTCGAAGCTGCTGCACGGGCAATGACTTTGCTTCCAAAAGTAGGGAAAATGTCGAAATCGATGCTGAAATTGTCAAGATCCTCAATCTGGAACGAGAGGTTCTTCATGTCATCTTGTATAGGCAATGGGAGATTGCGTGGGATCAGGTCCGACGATTTTGACGATATTGTCAGGCGTGCTGCTGGGTATTTGCTGTCTCCATAGAACTCGATTGCTTCACCCTCTTTCTCCCCAAACGATAGCTGAATGAAAGTTTTTGTGGTGTCCAAGAAATTGTGCCCATATCGTCGCAATGGGATGATCGGCGGTGGCAGCTCGAGAGAGGGAATGTTCTCAGCATCGGGATGCGCTTGAGTTGGGGTCGCTGCTATGGTCAATGGCGGTGGCTCCCCTGGTACTGGCTGCAAGTCCATTGGATCCCGCGCAGAACTGGCTCCTGAAGCAGCTCCAGCTTGCACGAGAAGTTGCATGCAATCCAGCTTTCCTTCCCAGGCGGCATAATACATTGCGTTGAGATCTTTCTCATCCAGCGCGGCAGGGTCAACGTGGAAGTCAAGCAATTGCCGCAGGCATTCCAAATGTCCTTCGCTCGCAGCGTGAAAGATTGGCGTCCATTGGTACAACTTGTCGGGCTGATCCATATCCACGCCGTATTCTTTCAGCATCTGGAGGATTTGCGTGTCACCGCCAAAGCGAGCCACCAGGTGCTGAGGATACAGCCCTTCCGCATCAGGGAGGATCTGAGGCCGGAAACGCAGGATCTGTTGAACAATCTGGGCCGATCCATACTGACAAGCCAAATTCAGCGGGATGTGGCTCGTGCTGCTGGTCTGATTGACGATGGCGCCAACTTGCAGCATTTCCTGGACAGATCCCAGTTGAGAATGCACAATCCCGTGGATAAGGGGCGTGAAATGGTCGAGATCTCTGGAGTCCACTGTATCAGGCGCGGCTGCGACCAAGACTCTGATCATATCAACCCGACCATGCATACATGCGTAGTGAAGGGGCAGGCGTCCATACACATCCGGTGCTCGAATGTTGGCATTATTGGCAAGAGCTGCCTTTAGTACGTCTGCCTTTCCACAGACGGCAGCCTCGTGTATGCAATTGCGCTCGTTGATCGAATCTGCAAAATTAAAGTCCACCAGTCCTGTGGCATAAAGCACCTCCTGTGCAGCGGGTGCGGCATGATTGACAGTGGTCAAGAAGATCCGGCTTATGCGCTCAGCAGCCTCCGGACTGGCTGCTACACGAGACGACCATTCACGAACGAGGCCCACATTGCCGGCGTTGATGGCCTGAAAAACCTGGTTGTCGACCTCCTCGTCTTGAGCTGATGGCTGAACTCGGTTTTCGAGCTCAACAGCCGGTGTGTATGCAATTTTCTCACCCTCTGCCCACGCTTGCAGTTCGAGCAAGCCAGTCGTGGCTTGATCTGATAGGTCGCTGATCACGTCTCGATTGAAACACGGTTGCACGTCGACCGCTCGAGAGAGATAGAGCTCTTTCGTTCGCGACTATCATCACGTCAGTAAGTCAACAGGAGCAAACACGCTAGACATGAAGCACCTTTGAGGTTTTGTCCCACTGCCATAAGTTAGCTCAACCCAAGGCGTAGTGTACGAATATAAACACCTTCTTCAGGATCTTAGAGAACGCTGTTTGGTTAACCTCGACGAATTGTTGTAGCTTGTCCAGGTCATTGCCGAATAGGCGGAAGCCTTCGTCTAATGTGACATAGGTCGAGGACAGCTTGGATGCTGGAGTAGCACGATGTTGCACACCTCGCTTCTTGTCGAGCAATGTTCTCAATCGAAGTTTCAACTGGGTTGTCGTCAGAAGATTCGGGTTTGATCAATCGCTGGGCTTGCCGACCTCGGCTTCTTTCTGCAGGTAGAAAGTGTTGACCTTCTCAAGCTCGCGTTCAAGTCTGAAGAAGAAAGTGGCTTTGTTCGCTTGAAGTGATGCCTGTGACTCCTGCAAAGGCTCGCCATTGGGTCCTTGGTGCAGAGCCGCGAGAACAGGCGTGGCGCTCAGCTTCTTGATGAGCTAGAACAAATATGAGCGATGTCCCTCTTCTCCTGTTCAACTGTCCTTCTCCTCCTACCTTCTTGAGCGCCTTGTAGTCCACGAAGCTGGCCGCGTACTCGGGTATATCGAGCTGCCGCTTCTGGATGTGCTTGCCGAACTTCCTGACATGGCCCGTCTATCAGCACGTGCGCTCTTGTCCAACTGCTGGTCCACCGTTGCCACCAAATGAGACGTACATGGTCGGAGAGGGAACGTGCGGTGTGGTCGCAGCGTGCGGTGCGGTTCAAGCAGGTGTCCGCAAGGCACGACGGCTACTTGAAGCTGGTGCTCTGGAGGAAGTTCGGGTGGTGGTCGGTCGACATGGCGAGGTGAGGCGCGTCTCTCAGATGACATTCATGATCGGCAGGTGTCTGCCTCGACGGCAAGTCAGAGGGCGTGTCGCGGCGGGTGTCGGACTGGCAGTGGTGGAAAAGAGCGGTAGTCATCACCAAAACGTCCTCATCAACCCAGCCCCACTACGCTATTCACTTTCACGCGCCCCTCGTGCTCACGGCGGCGACGTCAAAGCAACTTGCCGCCGTGCAGCGCGACCGACGTCAAATTTGACCAGGCGCCGTCAACAAACACACTCGACGAATGGATCGCCCACGTGCATGCACCATCTCGGGATCGTTCCGCTGCTACTGCGAGGCCCACCGGCAGCGTGCTGCACGATAGCGTGATTATGCCAGACACCACTACCACCATAACCTGCACACCCATCGGGACAATGCTACCATCACATGCAAGATCGTGCGAACCGAACTTTGGCCTATACTACAGTAGCAGTGCTACCTCTCGTTGAGCTCTAGGCCACCCACGCCACGGAAATTGAAGTCCTTGGTCCTGGTCATAAAGATGTAGAGCCTTTAGCAACCCTCTTGCGAATCCTATACCTGCGGAGCCAGTCAATTTAGCGGTCATACAGCTAGTCCACCTCTTCGCCGCAGAACACCATTTTCGCCCAATCCCCAAGCCTGGCACGACGAGCAGGCTCTCAGAGGCCGTACACTTGGGCCTTGATCAGGACAGTGGCGTTGTCCTTGACTCCAATACCGGGAAAGATGCACGCCATTGCCCTCTCCACACCTCCCTCGTCATAACCACGCAGTTCCTGCATTCGCAACTTTTCGAATTTCGTTCCGCTGCATAGCCAATAGTATTGGTAGTCGGCAGTGGCAGCGTCCAAACGGCCTCGCAGCTTCAGTGAGTCGGCGAAAACGCCTGCCAACGACCGCAGTATCTTGTCGCGCTGTGGGCTTGAGATCTTCAGCTTGGTGTTCATATGCCTCAACTGCGGAATGATGGACATGAACAGGGACTCTGCGTGTTCTTTGGCACGTGGCTGGATTTCCTCCCTGTCGAAGTCGCTGTTGTCTTTCAGTCTGTCTGCACCAATCTGCAAGATCAGATGTTCGAGTGACAGCTCTGCGAGATATCAGCTTGGACCACGCACAACATAGACGCAGCTTACTATCTCCCGCTGAATGTTGCAGTCGATTTGCGATGGGCATGGCATCGCGCCATGAAGACAGGAAATTTCGAGGTGTTTGCCACGGAACTGGTTGGGACCAGATCGAATCATACAACGAGGCACCAATCAGCCCGCAGAGGAGGTTTTCCGCGGTATTTTCTCCTTCGCCGAGAAATAGCATCGCATTGCTCATCCAAGTCGTGTCGTCGGCTGAAAACATGCGGCTGTACAAGCGTTCTGTGTTCCCATCAGGTTCTGTCATCAAGCTAGGAGGAGTTTCCAGCAGGTGACAAGCTGTGACGATGGTCGATGCTATTCCACGTATAGCGGATACGGTCGCAGTCACTCGTTGTTTCAGGTCATCCACCAAGCGAAGGTTGGCAGGATATCTAGGCCCGGCATCGAGGCCAATTGTTGTTGGGGCCGGATCCGGAACCAACTGCTGTGGTGCTTTGGAGCCTTCCGCCAGTTTAGGTCGGAACGTGGCAGCTCCCCTGCTGTTATCTTCTTCGGAGCCCGGCGCAGCAGCACCAATACCTTGCACAACTATCTGGCACACGGGCTTGGGGGCACCGTTCGATGTGTCTCGGTCGACAAAAGTTTGTGTCTCCCTTGGCATGCTCCTCCCATAGCTTGACGTCTCCGAAAGGCTCTCTTGGCTATTGATCGCCAATTCGTTACCTCCAGACTGTGGTCCACTCTCGGCATGGGCGTGTGCTATGGTAGAATTCCGTTCGTCGAGCGCGCGGGCCCCATCTGCCTTGTGGTGCGTGCCACGGCTCGTGGAAACATGCTGCTCTTCAGTAGCATGCTCTGCTTGCTTGTCGAAGACGTCGCTTTCCTTCGATGCCCATTGTTCCCTGACTTGGAGACTAGTATCTGCGCTTTGCTTCCCTGCAGAGCAAAGACCATCGAGTCTTGTGTCATTGACGCGGGACTGCTCATCCTTGTCACCTACGCGTTTCTTGCTTCTCCGGCTCACCTCACTCTCGAGTGTCTCTTCTGCGTTGCGTTTTAGTCCCAGGGTTGGGACTGTTCGGTTTTTGTCCTTGTGTAGTGAAGATGCCGATGATCTGTTGGCTGCATCAGCAGACAGATCAACGAATTCGGTGCTCTTGACTTTCGCAGCACTGTCACGCTCATCCGAGGAAGTGTTGCCACTTTGAGAATTGGGGATCTCGCGCGAGACGTCGTAGCTCAACTTTGAGCTCGCTGCGAGGCCAGTGGTCTGGAAATGTGGTTAGGAATTGACGTCGGGGTTGCTGTTTCACCGACTCACCCCTCTCCTTCGATCACGTCAGATGCGGCACCTATGTCTGAGGGAGCTGGGCTTCCGTTGAGACGCGACTTGATGTTCACGTTTTCAGCAGGAGATACGATGTGGGGGCTCCAGCTTGTAGCTCTACTGTTCGACGATTTACTCGGATAGATGGGCGGCGGTCGTGACGAGTCCCTGGATGCCTGCTCACTGGTCGTCCACTCCTTTGACTTCAGCTCCCGCGGCGACTGCGGTTCAAGCAATGGTTTACCAAAGTACAGCTTCTGCTGTCCAGCATTCAACACCTCCAAGGGTGCCGTGAAGACCCTGAAGCCTCCGAATGCATTGTTAATCCACTGTCTGAGCTTTGTCGCATCGGGCGTGCAGATCTGCTTGTATTGGGGCTTGATTTTCAAGTCGTGCTCCCTGATCAAGGTGTCCAGACTGTCAAGCTGGGCCGTCAAATTTTCGTAGCGTCCGTCCTCGTTCTCGTGGCTGGCTTTGACATCCAACAGAACAGTTCGGAAGGCGCGCTCGCGATGCGGATCCTGAGGGGTCATGGCGCGATATTATGTGCTGAAAGCCTGACTCAGTAGGCGAAGACAGCGAAGCGCCAAAGAAGGGGGAAGGGGAGATCAGAAATGTTGCTGAATGTGAGCGAAGCACGGCGTCGGATTCCCTCCACTTTGACGCGAGGCGTTGACCAGCGAAGGCAGGCACGATGACCACAGCTACGCGCACTTGTCAAGCACGCACGCTCAGTTGCAGCCTACTCGAATCGGTACCGCGTTAGTGACACCACTCCATTCAGCGCTTCACCAAGCGATTCCACCTCTCGTGCAACTTTCCCTGCTCTTCTGCACGCGCCACCACCGCGCGATCCACACGCCTGTGCACCGAGTGGACCTGGAGCCTTGCTCGACAATGGCGGTAAGTTTGTTCCCAGAACAAAGGTCCCCCGGAAACCCACAGTTGCCCTGCTATTGGAGCTAGCTGAGCACCGTGCACATACGGAGAAAGCTGTCAGAGCTGGCCGTGGTGCTTCACTTCACTGCGTATCCTTCGCGCCTGCCCGATAGTCTTGGTTGACGCTCTAACGCATTGTAGGGCGTGGTCTCAACCATCGCTCGAGGGGCCAAACAGCTTTTCATTGCCTGTGACTACGGCACTTCGAGCATGAGGGTAAGTGATCCCGATAAATCCTGGCCAGTGAAGCAGGTCCGGCGAAGTGGTGTAACCAAAATTGTCGAGTTCCTACCTCTAATGTGTCTGCAGTTCGCTTACAGGTTCCATGATCCCGCCTCTGCACACAGACCGAGTGTTGCCGACATCAGAGACGTCACATTCAACGGCGAGCCGGCATCCCCTCAACTACTTGCTTTCAAGAACGGCAAGACGATTTTCGGCCATAAGGTGGAAGAACTGCTGCTGGCACGAGACGATACTGGAATGCCAAAGCTTGCACGAGCTGACGTTGTGTCTTTCCTCAAAGTCGGCATCTATCCCAATTTGGAGGCTGAAGCCTTTCCAAGGAGATCGCCGGACAGCTCGAGGGCTTGCGAGACTTCTTTGACCTAGAGAAGGACACTGACGCGCACGTTATTAAGGTCCATGTCTTAGCCGCCCACCTGCGTGAAGCTTACAAGTACGTCCTGGATCAGATCGCCTGCGATCTAAAGAGTCAGCTTCGGCATGAAAACAGTGAAGAACTGGTGCGACTGTTTCTCAAGCAGCTCCATATGTTGACGCAACTGACTGGAGTTATAGGATGTAAGGGACGCGAACATCAAGTTCTTCTTCAGCGTTCCCGGTATGTGGACACCAGCAACCAATTGGTGTAACACTGAGGCTGCGGAACTGGCAGGTCTGAGCAATGTTACACTGATCTCTGAGCCCTACGCCGCTGCAGCATATTTCTTGGACGACATGATCATTCAGAATCGCAAAGTGTTCTCCAAGGGTGCTCGTATCCTCTTCATCGACGCAGGAGGCGGCACGTCTGACGTTGTCACTTTCGAACTTGTGGATGACTCCACCTCTGGGGCCACTACAAAGATGGTTGCTGTTGGCATGGCTGACGGCAGGCTTTGCGGATCAGAGTTCGTTACCTTGCACTTTCTCGAGTGGCTGAATCGCAAGATTGAGACCGACCATGAGGCTTTTCCCGGCGGCAAGGCCACGTTGCTAGCCGACATGGGATTGAGTGCTGCTGAGTTCAAAGACCGCGCCACCAAAGTGTTCACATGTCTGAAACACAAGTATCACACGCGGAATCATGAGCCGTACGTCGTTCATATCGATGGGAAGCGTGGCGCAAAGAGGAGGACGATCAGCGTGGACATTGAGTGGTAAGGATTATCATAGTCGTTACTTTCACACTGCACGATTGCTTGCTAACGTCCGCGCGTAGTGACCAGCCCGGATGCGATCACTTGACTTGCGATAAGATGGAAGAATTCTTCAAACCCGGTTTGAATCAGAACTTCGACATGATCCGCAAGTGCCTGGAAGAGGATGATCAGATCGAGGCAATCATTGCCATGGGAGGCTTTGCGAAGTCACAGCACTTCATAGGTCGCCTCAAGGCTGAGTTCGGCGGAGTCCAACGGCTTCGTGGAACCCGTGCTGATGTCAAGCCTGTCGATTTCGGCAAAATCCACATTCAAGATGGGAACGAGACGATGATTGGTTTCAACCACCCTGTCGCCGGAGGAGCATTGTTGCGGCATCACGAAATTGCACATCGAGATCTCCCTACACAAGACTGCTTCATGGTCACTGAAGACGCGCCTTGGGACCCGGAACAGCATGGACCTCGAGACAATCACACTATCGTCAAGGGTGATGCCAATCCGCACGAAGACTGGGTCAAAGGGCTTTCGAAGACCATCATGCCTGCTGGACGACGTGATGTTGAGAATGCTATTTGGCACGTGCGACACGTTCTTAAGAATCATACGCATCAACCTCTCCAGATTTACTGGGCAGCGCAGGCTGTCCCGGATGGAACGCCAATTTTCAGAAAGGAATCCGGCGAAGCGAAGGGTCAAACCGTTCCTGGTATTATGCCTTGCGGAATCCCTGTTTCTTACCCTTTGCCAAACATGCACGAGCTCGCGAAGCAATATCAGAAGTCACTCAAGCTACAATATCCCCAATACATCCTACGACAGGCAGATGAGACCGATCACGACGACAATACCAAGGATACCGATTTCGGAGCAAGCAAGACCAGCAACAAACGGACTCCATCCAAGGACAACTTCAGTGAGCCATCCAAGCGGAGAAAGACGGACCAGCTGCGACGAGCATCGGCTCAGAAGCCCAGAAGCTGTGAGAACTGTGGTCATGAGATGATAGCCAGTCCTGCACGATCATGGGCAGATGATATCTGCGAGAATTGTGATGACGAGCCATTCTATGCCATTATGATCCGGGTTATTGTGCAGTACTCCGGAGCAGAGATACTGCTCACTGTACAAATGGCGAAACCGGATGGCTTCGAGGATGTGGAGGATGGCCTACAAATTGGACCGGAGGACGTTATTGAGCTGTACCGAAAGTCCTTCATTGATAGCAACTTCAACCCGAATGCCCTGACCTAGATAGCTGTCGGCCTCTGGCAGGTTTTGGTGGTGAAAGGCGCTGCTTGGAAGGAGTGAGGGCGGGCTGAAGTGGGAGAAAGAGACAGAAAAGGACCGAGAAGTAGAAGACTTGGACTCGATAGTGGTAATGAAGCAAAGCAGGACTTGAACAGAAACTTTCGTTCCCCCGGCTCTCTGAACAAAAGAGGGTATCAGAGGCAAGCTGCTCAAAGTTGCGGAAAGAGCTGACACGGCAGATTCTCAGGGTCCCGGAAGATCTGATCTTTCCAATCATGGAAAGTCACTGTCATCATGTTCGATGCAGGCCCAGCAAAGTCACCACATACAACATCACTCCCGATTGACAACACGTATGACATCGGAAACGTCAACGTCGGCGGTAGCAAGACAATGCCATCCTACCCTGTTGCTGCCAATCGCGGGATCTGGTTTCAAGACATTTCTTTGTCGTCTGCTTTTGCCAAGTACTGTTAAAGCCTTCCACCACAAGTAGATGGCTATGAGAACAAGTCAGAATCTGAGGCTGCTCTTCGCCGACTAAACTTCGTCTTCAGTGGAGAAGCCTCAAGACAAGGCATAGTATACCTGGGCAAGTACGTCTTCGCGGTCACTACATATTTACTTCAAGATTGGTGTGCACAAGGGCTGCTTCACTAATCGACGAGAAACAAGTGTGGTACAGCGCCTGTCTTGTAAATTTGAAGTATTGCCTTGCATATTAGTGTGAACATAGATACCAGAGTAGAAGTCAGGTTCAGTGTATTGAGCGGCAGAGTAGAGGTACGCGAATCATGTGGTCGCATGGTGGTAGTAGATCGGTGTCAGAACCTTGATGATTTCATGTACAGCCAGTGGATGGCCGGATTCGGGTTTCTTGAGCAGCACCCAAGGCTCCAGGAAGTGTAGACTTTTCTTGTTCGAAGCGCCTACCATCAGCTGAAGCACTTTCTCCATACCACGGACCGTCCTGAGCAACATTGTATTCTTCTCGTATAGTCGTCTCTCATCTTCGAGATTGCTGCCTGGTGGTAGACTCGCCAAATACTGTTCCTTCGAGTTGTCCATGAAGCTCATAATCGAAGCTGCAGCCGCAGCAGCGATTGGGGTGGCTACCGACGTACCAGACATGTAACCCTTCTTTTCTGACGCGAGATCAAGCCAACCGTGCACTTGCCATCCCAGAGTCGCAAGCTTGATATGTTTGTCGCCGCCCTTTGGGTTTCGCTCGTAAGCATTACCAAAGCCATCGGTAGCGTACACAGGTATTACGCCGTGGCATATGGCCGGAAATGTTGGAGGGGCGTTACCACCATCGTTAGACGCTGCGGCAAATAGCAGGGGACCAGCTCGCTGGCAGAGCTCGATCTCCCGTAGGATCCGGTTCTGTGTTTTCAGCGGTGATGGTCTGTACCCGAATGACATCGACACTATGTCGACCTTCCATATCTCACGGGCGTATTTGATAGCCTAGCAAGTCAGCCGCCAGTCAGTAAGTCATATGTGTCCGACTCCACTCGAAAAGACTCACGTTTGTGATTCGACTCTCGAAGATATCGCCCAGTGTGTTCTCCGAGCGATTGCTATCGTCATCGTGTATCTTTGCGATATATATGATGCATCTTTCGTCCGCATCCAGCAACATAGACGCGCAATGCGTGCCATGTTTGCCGTGCTTGAGCAAATCTTCGGGATCACATTCCCGACCTTCTGCAAGTGAACCAGTGTCGCACCAGGTCCTGCATTCCCGAATCCTGCTTCCATAGAGCATGCTTGCTGTACTCTTGTCAAATCGTAGACCAGAGTCCAGGATAGCGACCTTGATACGTCGTGGTGATGGTTTGGCTTGGGTAGACCTCAGGAATGCATGTGTATCGTGGAGACGCCGCCACCAGTGCTCCGCAAACTCCTTTCTGTGATCCAGTCAGTCATGTAAGCACAATGTAGCGCGGAAATTCTGCCGCAAGTGTACCTCGATTTGTTGAAAGACTCATCGTCGCCGTTACCATGCTGACAAACTTTGAGCTCGTGCTTCGTTGAACTCGCCTGGTCGAGTTGGCTGCGGACTCGGTCCAGTTCATTGATTGAATACGCGCTCTTCCGCGTCATTTGCAATGGTTGTGTGCGGTACTCTGTTATCTTTCCATGTTTGGGACGGGCGAAGTTGCGGAGATCTGGACGATGAAGGATATCCTCTTCTCTGTAAATGTGGTAGCTCCTGAGTATGAGCTGTAAGCCTTTAATCACTTGCGAGACATCGTGCTTCAGCTCCTGCTTGGTTCGTTCATCAACCAGAGAAGAGTCGCAATGCTGCGTCCGTTTCCACGCATATTTCGCGGAGAGATAGAAATCTTTGTCGTGATCTTCCAGGTCATCTTCCATGGTATGAATTTCACACCAATCTAGACATCTGCCGAACCAGATCTCCAGTAATAGTTTCCCGAAAGCTTGCGTGTCGACAGCTTGCTGCGTATTGCGGTAGACAACATCGACCAGAGGCGTTGCGGGCTGCAAAGCGAGGAATGGCTGGAAAAGTTCAAATGCTTCGCCATCAACGGTCGGTCCAAACCAAAAGTCGGGCAGATCTCCTGTACTTGGCCAGTAGGGTCCACCGCCAAGATGTAGGAAGTAGTATGATATCAGAACGGCGAGCACCAGTCGCTGCTTCTTACCGATGATATTGAACTGCGTAGGCTGGCCCTCACGAAGCCAATGAGCGAGAGACGTCATGCCACGACCGTATACAGATCGTTCGGACTTCTCCACGTGCGCCGCGTAATGGTCTCCTTGCGCTACGAGACATATCTTGCCGTTGTGTTGCTGCAGCATTTGACACAAAGACTCAACAGGAACTAGAGGGTGAGTCGTGCCGGGATCCAGGCTCAATCGTAGCCTGTGCCACGTGTTGCTCTCCGTCTCCATCTGAAGCACGTATACATCGGTAGTATAGGGATGCGAGAAAGAGATTCGAGAGGCATGCGAGACGTGCTGAGCGCAGGTCGTCTGCTCTCTGATTCTCTTATGCACTGTGCCGAGCCCAGCACAAATATCTTTTGGGGTTTTCCATAAAGTAACGGCCTTCGCCTCCGCGAGGAAGCGCCTCTGGGCAGATGGCAAGGGAAGCAGTTCTTTGGTTATTGCCTGGAAAGCTTTCGTACATGCATCCAGCTTCTCTTTCATGCCGCGCCGAAGCGAGTCTGGCGGGCACATCAGACAATCGCTATCGATGCTTCCCTTCTCGCATAACCGGCGCAGAGTTCCATTGCGCTCCTGTTTGCCTGTCGAAATGATATCTGCCAAGATCGACAGGAGATCTTGCACTATGCCATGCGCGCCATGGTCAAGCTCTACCACGAGGCAGCCGTCTACGAGTGCCCGAGACTCGCTCAGCTTGTCCAGAAGAGATAACGTGCTCGTGTAGATGGTGGGATGGAACGATTCGACGAAAGCGCGGACTGTCCTGCCATTCGGCAAGACTATGGGCCGTTTGAGTTTGTCTGCGGCCTGGAGCGCCTTCGGGCCGGTGCCGAGGTAAGATAGTACGTTTGCACAAACGATGGGAAGGACTGCAAATAATAGATGGAGGTCAGGAGGGAGCGCGGCCGGTGCGACAGCCATACCTGCGCCAGATCCGTGTCGAAGTTCGCACAGGACCAGCTCTATTGAAGAGCTTCAAGGCGCACAGCGTCGCCATGGCCAACCGAGCTGCAACCCGCAGCTTCAGCCGCTGGTGGTTCTTCTGGAGGCAGCACAATCATCATGGCGGATCAGAGGGAGCCCGGATTACACCAGTTATATGAGACGTTGAGCACTGGACTTGAGGAGCTCACCAACAGAGACGTCAGTAGAGCCGAGAGTCGCAGCCAGGGCGCAGTTTCCACGTCCTCGCAGCAGCTGGACCTTAGCCGCGACCAAGCATGGGCCGAAGAACAGCAGGCGAGACTTGAACTGTGGATGCATATCTCTGGTGTCTCAGCACCTGGAGCGCGCTCTTTTGAACACCGCCTGAGGAAGCATGAAGTCCGAGTCGTTATTCAATCGCTGCTCGGCGATCTCATCTCAAACGTGCAGCTATGTTGGTCTTCACGGGTTCGCAACTTGTTTGCAGTGCTCACACAAGTGCAGATTGGGACTTATGCGAAATGGCCAGGATTGAGCCTAGCACTCAAATTTCTGAGTTTGGCCCGCACACAAGTGCCAGTGAAAACCTCCCTACCCGGATAGACTTACAGAGTTCGGAACAGAAAGAACTTGATTCGCTGAAGGATCACGGTCGCGAGCAGATAGCACACGGTCAATGCCAGCTGATCGCATTGACACAGATAATTAACAAGCGATTGAAAGCCCAACGTGATGCCAAAGCCGATTACTTTGTGCCCCCAGGGCTCCCGGGTTGCGATGCAGCTACCATCATTGCAGATTTTCGATCCTTAGCAAAGTGCTGCCTTCATCGGGCAGTCGGTGTGCAACAATGGGAATTGCTCAGTGTGCAGAACAACCCAATTCCGGATCGACTGGTCGATACTGTTGTTCGTCGATGGCGTCGCCTGAGCTACCGCAAAGCTCGAACAGCTGAGTACGTTCGCGAGTCGGAGCCTGCTCAGCACGTTCGCCGCGAGCACAACGTGTCAGCGAAAATTCAGGGTCAAGGAAGCTTAGAGCAAGGTCCTGAAGTGGCATCAGCGGTGACGCAGGCTATGGTATCTCCGATGCCCAGCAAGGGAATCTCGGCAGCGGTGAGCTTCATGGGAGGTTCAACCTTGCCGTCCAACGCAGATGTACGATCAAAGACATCTTTGACAGAACGCCGCGCGCACACACTCACAGTCATTGCCGCGACTGGTGCAATCAGATTCCCATCACTACCTCCCATCAAGCAGCTAAATGACGGCGTGGAAATTTCGTGTCCTTATTGCGGACCAGTATACGAGCAAGGCCTTTCCAGAAACCTTGATCAAGTATGGCAGTATAACATTTCGCTTCTTTTTTTGCTCTCCGTGGCTGACCGTATGCAGATCGCACTTCAAAAGAGACTTAGCACCTTATTTCTGCATCAATACAGAATGTAAGGATCCACTCGCTCTGTACAAGTCGTACGATGAATGGAGCACACATATGGAGATAGAGCATGGTCGCCTTGCGAACTTGGACCAATGCGACCTATGTGGCCAGAACGCTGCCGAAATCGCGCTTGGAAGAGACTCCGACTCCGAATCTGTGCAGGATGCTATACGCAAATGCATATCGAACCACATGCTTGAATACGCTCTCATCTCGGTCGTGGCCGATGAGTCTAAAACGAAGGAAAGAACGGACTCTGAACAGACAGAGCAGTCAAAGAGCTCAGGCAGTGCCGTTGAGCGTAGCACTTTGTCAATGACTGACAAAGAGCACGGTTTCTACTTCAAGAACCTTATCCATGGGCCACTTGTTGCAGAGATCTCACGACACGAACAAATTGTCATTTGGATGGACAGTTGGCCACAAGACGGCTGGCTGTCACCGGACGTGCCCCCAAATCCACCGAGTGACCCATCCGAACTACAAACACAACTTACTCCGAGTGCTGTATACAAGCAGATAGGCACCAAGTTCTACAAATACCTCGAAACTCGCGAGGAAGTGGAGACAGACGTACAGAAACATGGACAGGCAGACTTCGAACAGAACCGCAACGATAAGGAGAAAGGGGAGGAACAACAGGAAAGGGCTAACGACCAGAAGGCATTTCAAGAGCAAATGCGCACGAGCTTGAGAGCTTTGGGCTATACGGACCAGACGAACGAGTTCATGGTGAACGAGGAGAAAACCAAAAGTCTTCCAAAGAGGGTCGACACTAGCCTAATTGCTGAGGCAAGTACGCAGCCACGCCCTTCACAAGCTACTCAAGACACAGATCGCGAGTGGAATGTCGCTCAGCGCACGCTGACCCACGAGCCACGTCCATCTTCGTCTGGCAGATGGGTCGAGCCAACTAACGATCGTGAATCTCGTCATTCGTTCTCCGAACTTCCTCTCCTTCCCTGGGCATCGGGTGCATCTGATCAGTTGAGGACTCGTCCTGGTGAGAAAGTTGTCAGTCGTTACATTCAGAGTGTCGCTAAAATCTCAGCAGATTTCAAAATACGATCTCCAACGGATGAGTTCTTCCGTCAAGGGAGAGTGAGTCGCCTCAACTGATAATTGCGATTGAGCTTATGGGTCTAGGTGTTCGAAGTCCTTGTACCGAGTCCGCAAAGCACCACCTCTGGTCCGGACGATAGTGACGACGACTTATACTTGGTTGACGAGAAGGGAGTACAAGCCAAGATCAGGCGCTTCATCGTCCTGGCTCAGCTCGAACGATGTTTCATCGCCATGTCAGTGCATATTGTAGCGCTTTCATAACCTTCTCTGACATGTCTTAGCACGATTCGAACCTACAAAGGCCGTGGCGTGGCCGCCCAAGGAGTCGTGAAATGTGAGCATGGCATAGTTTATACGGGGCGCATACAGCCGCAGCCTCGTGAGGACGAAAGACCAGGCCGAAACGAGCAAAACATGATGCCAAATGCAGTCCGAGTGATCGAGGAAGATCTGACAGAAAAGCTAGCACCAAGTTCTCGCATTCATTATGGCAAGGTTTATCAATTCGAGCATAACGTGAAGGCTAAGAGCCTGGGCAAGGTCCATAGGGACTCGCTAGACCATTTCCTCACCCAATGCCAGCATGTCCGTATGAAGAAAGCTGGGTTGGACCGAAAAGCTCGGGATGCAGATGGTGCCGACGCCCAAAGGTGTCAAATTGACCGGTGAATCATCAGTTCGCGCTCGCGATTTCAAGCTCAGCACGCAACCTATAATCATCTATAGCAAGCTTCAATTCCTGGTTCTCAGCATCACAGCAGAGGCTGGATTCTTTCAACTTTGTGCGGGGCATTTGAGTGGATACAAAGAGTGCACATTGTGCTGGCGAGCCAGCTGAGGGTGAAGGGGTGTCTGGCATGGAGCTCGTCGATACCTCGCGGTCAGAAGCAGTCGCCGAATGATTGTGGTTGTTCTTCGTTAACTTGATCAGAGCGCTCCCTAGAAGTGTTCATCGCATAGAAGCTGCTCGAAATCGCTTGCACCATCGGGAATCTTGTCAAAGAAAATGGGTTACTCATCCACGTCTCTGTTGGGTACTCATCAGCCTTGGACGGTCATCATTGAGCCTTTCTACCATGTGATGCATGCCACGACACGTATAGTATGCATGCACCCCGCCTCTGTGTTTTTCACAGCCTTGTGCTACCTGGCTCTGGTTCTCCAATTTCTACAGGTTGCGTTTAAACTTTAGCAACCTGTAGACATAAGATCGCAACATGGCGCTTGGAATACAACAGGATACCTTTATGCTCTTGCCACACTTTCGATATCAGCCGAATAAGAAGATCCACCTTGGCACTCTACTAGCACGCTGCGATGGCAGAAAGACGCGTCCCGATCCCGACTTACCCTTGAACGCGTCCACGATTGTCGCCGTTGCGGAAGAGGACATCAACAGAGATGTGGAGACGGAAGTCCACTTCGACGGAAGCAACGGCAAAAGCTCGCATGGTGGCATATTCGCAGATATTCCAGTCTTGTCTGCGATCAGTATGGATCTGGGACTCGGTAAAGACAAGGGCCGGGATTTGACGATTGACTGTGAAAGAGTTGAGGTGTACACCTTTGAGCCCGATGACAACTACAGAATCCGAGCCTTGCAAAATAGTCCGATGGTAAAGCAGATCACTGCGAAAAGATGGAGACCATCGGTCTTCCTGGTTACTGGTCTACAAATTGTCAGTGCAGGACACAAAGCTACTATCACGCAAGGACGTAACTCGATGCGGGAGGCCGAAGCGACGATTTCGGCGGATTCTGCTGCTGCTGGTATCCCAGTCCAAGCTGGCCCAAAGTACCATGGCCAGAAAAGTGGAAGATCTGGCAATGTGCGAACTAAAGAAGGTCCGTTCATTTTGTCATACCAGCTTGAGAGGCTACGTCTCAAAAGAGACGGTACTTTGAAGACCGCCAAAGCGTTCGGTGACTTTGCTTTGATGGACGATGCTAGCGAGACCGAGGAAGCGCTTGACTCGTTTGCCAAATATTGGGATCGTGGAGTTATTACTCAGGCGAGCCTGGCGAACTTGGAAGACGAGTATGACAGTCTCGATGATGAGGATGATGATGAAGAGCATGTGGCCCAGTAACTGAGTTCGGGCTGAGTTCTTGCAATAGATCGAAACGTTGCTTTGAGTGTCGGGACAACTTGACAGCACGGTTCCCAAATGTGGCTCAGACCTACCTAACAAGGCACATGTCATCTTGTCAAGGGGTTGAATTTGGGTAGTGCAACTCTATACAAACATGCCTACCCGCCGAGCCTTTTGCTTCTTGGCAGTATACTGTACATTGCAGGAGGCAGTAAAGTATAACAATTCTCCCCAAACTTCCGAATATTGATGCTGAGCATAGCATAGCTTGGCATCGCGTCTCCTGACGTGGCCGTTGAATTCCACCCTCGAGGGTTCTGGTGTCAGCTGGCTGATGATGAAGGTGCCATTTCCGCGAAACTCTGTTTTTCGTTCGTCCGGTCATCATCACGCGAAGGTCGGATACTGTGCGAGTTGCAAACTCCGTTCTGTCATGCTTCGCTTTCGGAGCGGACGTGGTTTGAGCTCGTGAAGTCCGAATCTCGATGGCTGGTCGGGAGAGGTTTGGATCCGATGATGGTGTTGTGCATCGGACACCGAAGCAGGCACATGTCGCTCTCGGACTTTGCACGGCGTGCGCGAAAGCGACAACGATGAAGATCTGCGCAGGCATAGCGCAGACTCTTTCGCGCATGCAGCGCTTCAATTTGGTGCTGTCTTGTCTATGCAAGCAGTCACTCCTCAGATCTCCTCCTGCTTGAACGGATCCGGCCCATCAGCATCCAACAACGAGATCTTCCTCCCATCTTCCATCTCCAAATCCCAATCCGTAGTCTCAAACTATTCCAAAGCAGTCAGCATCTTTCTCGTTCCTGTAGCATGTCCACCATCGTGAAAGATCAATGAAGGAAAAGCCCACTCACCAACCCCATCCTCGTCCTCCTCACACTAACAAACCTCATCTTCCCCATCCCCTTCGTCCCCTTAACCCAAAACGAGATATCAATCCTCCCATGCAACTGATTCATCTCCCCCGCAATCCACGGAATCTTACTCGCAAAGTAAACTTCATCGCCCAGAACTTCTCGAGCTTTGGAATTCGTCCGTAGAGCGTATAATGTGCTGTTTACAACGCTACTGCTTTGTTTTTGATAGTTGAAGATTGCGAGGCAGGAGCCGGTCATGATTACGGCGAAGAGGGGGAGGGTGCGGATCCATTTAGAGGATAAGAGGGAGGTTTGGAGGGGTGGGAGGGCGCGGTCGGAGCGACGTTCGAGGAGGGGGCCGCTGCCGGGTTTGGGGGCTGCGATGTAGTTGCGGCGGGGTTGGATGGCTTTCCGAGAGGGTCGGAGGGGTATGCGTAGTCGTGGAGGCATTGTGGATGGTGGGTTTTGTGATGAGTTGAGGATGGTGTGTCGGAGGTGGGAGATGCGCGCGCGCTCGGGAGTGCCAAGAGTAGAAAGTGATGATATCAGAACGCATTCACATTCAATGTTGCTATGCAGGAAGCATCAGAATATTTCAAGAAACAGCCAGAAGTAATATGAGATGAGACAGATTGTGAGCGTACAATTATGTCGTTGTTCAGATCTGTATATCACATACAAAAACCTCAAGCTCATGACGGCGAGGTATCAAAAGTCGCTCGGAACGCTACAGAATGCAATGCCAATATCGCTCCAACGCGCAAAGGCAGAATACGTTCTCCTCTAGCTGACCAACTGTCAGTCGTAGGGATCATAGATCTCTATCATCTATCAATCATATCATCATGTCCAATACCCTGAAGCCATGTCGCATCAGTGTGATGACGCGGGCCGGTCAACCTGATCTGCATTATCCCAAAGTGTAGAGCTAGGATGCACAGGCGGTCAGGAGTACCGGTGAGGTGAGGTGCATCGGGGAAAGTTGTGGAGTGCAGCGTGCGCAAGACCTCTCCACTCTCGTCGGGGTTGCACATGGCTGCATTGTCACCCGATCATGTCGATCATTTCCTCTCCGTCGATGCAAACCACAGTCGTAGTGCTCTCGGGATTCGAATCTCGGGTCACTGTGTCGGCCACGGCCTGGCGTTTTATCGTGTCCTGCACTTCGAGGAGATATCGCGGTGAAGCGGTACACCGCAGTCCTGGTCGGTAGAGGAGCGACGCGTAGTCATACCCTTCGTCGCAGAGGACAGGCGCTGACTTCCAGTCGAGGTGCACTTCATTGAAGACCTGCTGTCGGACGCGCCGTCGATAGTAGGCGTGTCTTGCTTTGGCCGAGGGATCGGGTGTCGCGTCGCGCATCAACATGCCTTCATGAAAGCGACTTCGTGTTGACGATGTAGAACTGGTCGACTGAATGGAATCGTCGGTACACGTCGATACATTTCTCGGTCGGGTTTGCTCTTCTTGTCGATGCATCATCTGTTGAGGTGGTGGTGACTCAGAAAGGCCGAGACCGGAGTCGAGTCGCTTTGCAAGTTCTTCTATGCTTTGTGTCGACGGCACTGATATGGGCGATGCCATGGCTGGCGACCGTCGAGTCTGGAGGTGTTGAGGCTTGGTGTCGCAGTCTGGGGATGGCGCAACCATATAAAAAGAGAGTCATCCAAGCTAACGGCCGTCCTTCATATGACGGCCAAGCCGCGTGACTCTCCGATTCCGGGGTAGTCTTGAGTGGATCCTTGCATGTGACCGACGCTTCCACGAGCGGAAATCCGACGGCCGTTTGGTCCAGAAAACGCCAGGTATTGCGCCACCCAGACTCGTGACAGCGGAGTTTTCAGCCTTCACCCAATCATGTCGATGGCATCGACAGAACGACGAGGCTGTTGGCTGCTTTCGCAAAAGCTGTTCACGTCGCGCATCATGCGTTCGTACTGAGCAGCCTTCTTGGCCGCCATGTCGACGGCGGAAATGGTCATGTCGACTTCGTCGGCGTAGAAGACATCAAAGTCTTTCCAGGCTCGCGACTTGCGGGTCTTCTTCATGTCGTCGACAATGTTGGAGTAGATTTTGGGATGCGACATGCGCAGACATCGACTTTGTCGCACTTCCGGTGGCACCGGCATCATCATGGCCTCGATATGGGCGTCGGAGGTCTTGCATGGTGGCAATCGAGCGATCGACTCGTTGCTCGAAGTGCTAGCAGTGCTGCAGCGGGAGGCTTGTGAGTTGTTGCTTCCTTGGCGGAAAACCCGGCGGTTTCTGCTGACGGGCGTCCGTGGTGCCTCAGTAGTGTCCAGATCCTGGGCAAAGGACTTGCGGGAGAAGCACGATATCCGCATGGTGGCCAATCGTTGAAACTGTCGAACGTGAAGACGTGGGTGGCAGCTGTGCAGCAGCGATATATGATTATCAGAGTCGTCCGACGCACTGTCCGAGCGTTTGTTGTGACGTTGGATTCATCCAATAGTCCCGCCTCGTCCAATCCGTCCGGCCAAGACTGCGCGCCGCAGCAAAGCAGATTGCGTTGCACGTGCACTGGGGTCCCGTCTCAGGCGAGCAAGGCTATGCCAGGCTATGTTTGCTGCTGCGGATGTCCCGAGAAAGTGAGGCCGCACATAGTGTGTTCAGCGCAGTTCCTTCGCAGCAGTAATCGTGGAGGCGATGCAGCGAGCAGTAGGGTCAGCTCTGGGAGCTGGGCAAGTGAAGGCTTTTGTGAGGCACAGCAGCGAGGGTGAGCTTCCCAGGGCTGCAGGCTAATTCTGTTAGTCCTGACCTGCTTTGCCGAAATCCCGCATAGGCGCTACGACTCTCACCCAATGAAGTCACCATGAATTTCTGCGACCCTCATTCGCGGGCTCTCGCACCATCCGATCACGGTCCCTATCGGTCTTTGTCTCTGCGACCAAGCCTTCTCAACCTGCAATGACTTTCTTGGCCGCGCCCTCAAAGAAGACCTCATTCCAAAGAGCCTTTCTTGGTAGTTTTCTTGGTGTCTTTCTTTGTATCTTGGACGTTTCTGCTCGGCATCATGGATCATGTGAACCCATGCAGCACGTTGCGGAGGGTGCAGCAATCAATGTCTGGAAGGGTGACATTTCGGAAAAGCACAGAGGCACGACCAGCCCGGCGGCGACGTCGGCCACAGCTGCCGATCCACGCAAAATTGCTCTTATTGCAGTATACGGCAAGAACGAGCACGATAACCAACAGGCACGGTTTGTGATCCCTACTCGTAACTCCAAACAGTGCCATCCGTTACGTACCTCGACGCCGGACCCCACGTCTGCACGTCTGAGGCTTGGATGCGCTGCATTCGGGAGCGAAGCTGCGGCTCGCCTGCAGCCAAAAGTGCTTGTCTCTGCTGGCCGCACGAACTATTCCACAGTCTTCTTTGCCTCAATGTGTTGCATGGATCTCGCGATCTAGTGGGATCTTCGATACATTCTATTGATGCGACTACATTTGCTGCCATAATCATCTTCTTTGTCCGCGGCTCACGGCACGTAGACTGACTAGCAACGCGTGGACAATGCCTTTGAGAACATGACGTTCGCAAGGAATGAAGATCAGGGACGGCCGAACGCCGCGTGTGACCATGAGGATGAACTCTGCAGTGCCATGAGCCGTTCCTGTGACGTTTTCGACGCTGTTTTGTAAGCGTGGCAAGACATCAATTGTGACAGTCGGCCTTTCGCGCAAAACTTCGTCCTCGCGCAATGTCACTGTGCAGTGTCGGACGCGTGTGTCGTCGCTCCGTCTGCCCGTTCATCGGCGGCGTAGGCAGCGAGTTCCGTCAGCAGCTGGGATGTTTCTTGGGATCATCCACGTGAGTGTGTTGGCCTTCACCGACCGGCCTTTCTGCGAATCGTGCAGCTAGATGACTATGTTAGTTTTGGAAGATTGGCGGAGATGACGGTGGGGCGCACAGGAAGATGTTCTCTCGAGCATAGCTCTGCTGGTCAGGGTCGTCCAACACGTCTTCGACCAGGAATTGTTTCTTCACCGCTTTCAGGAAGTGCATGTCGGCCCTTCGTCTCCTCTTGAAACAGAAGTAGCACACTGTGTTTGGGCCGATCAGGTCCTGTAACGTCTGCTGGAGCAACGGAAATGCGGGTTCAAAGTATACGCAATCGGCGGCGAGCACGACATCTGGATGCTGTGGGATGCCTTCCGGAGTCGCTCCTCCCCAGTCATAGACGGCGGCCGTCACTCGATCACCTAGGGCGTTGAGCGCGATATTCTGCTGCATTAGGTCGTACATCGTGCTCATGTCGGTGATGTGGATGACAGCATCTGATCGACAGCCTGCGGCGACAGCCAACCTATGGCAGTCAACACGTGTGGCCATGATGTCGCGGAAAAGGCTGTGATCCTTTCGCTGTTCTTACCCAACTAGTCCGCCGCCGGCACCCAATTCGACGCTGAAAGCACAAAAGGTCAGCTGGCGATGCGAGTCTAGACACGACCTGTGGTGGGATGACGGCAACAAACATTGACGATGCAGTCCGTATGGCGTCCTGCTTTCTCCGCAAGATGTACTTGGTCAGGATCATACCAGCTGGCCAAGCCTGGCCGCCATTGCCTTTCGCCAGGTCCTCGTGGAGGAGGAGAGGAGGCGTCAGCAGACCATCGAAGTCGACGGATTTCGTGGCTTTGGGTTTGTGCTCTGGCGAGGTGACCAGATCCTCTGAGAGATTGAACTCGGCCTCCGCATCAGAGCCGGGGCTCGACAGAGACGACATATCGAGCGTTTCAAGACGAGGTTGTGATCGTCGGGCTGGTGATGAGTGTCGTCCCTCCCACTCGGTCGGCGGTCGACAGAGTTTCCACAAGTGCCTGCTGGGCACGTTCTCGGCACGTGCTTGTCTGGTCTTAACTCTATGCACGTCGCTGCATTTTGACAGCTCCAGCGCGCGCGTAAAAGTTCTGCAGTGCGAGAGGCAGCGTGCGGAAAAGAGTGGCACTTTCTAGAGCGCGCGCAGAAGTCACGGCAGTATCAACACCGTCGCCCCATCTGTGGCGATCGCTCCGCTGCTTCGCCGCCTCGTATCTGCCATGTCCGCCGACAGCGACAACAACAGCGACATCGCACCGGCAGACGACCGCGGTGCTGTTCCATGCAGCAACGTGGGGCAGTCCAGCCTTGCCATTCTTCTTCATCCCCGAATCCCAGACTTGTTTCACGCCGTCTTCCCAGTCACGACTCGCGACGCGCGAGTGAGCGAGAGGTGTGCCCACATGCCGACCCTGGAAGGCCGCCAGAAAATCGCGCATCTCCAAGGCCGTCGCCGTCGCAGCTTCTTGTCCCGTCGCGCGCCAACACGAGCGCGGAGCAGCGCCCTCCTCGATCGCATGCAGCACACCTGATCTCGCGGAGAGGGCGCCAGCAGCAGCGACAGCCACTGACACCTCGCACACCGGAAGATCAAGTCACCATCGTCGCCGCGCTACACACCAGCTGCAGTCTAGATCGCGCTGGGCATACCACATACAGACATCCCGCGGCGCACTGCTCAGCACCTTCACCTTCGAGAGATGTGCGACGCTGCAGAAATGACGTCCCGCAGCTTGCTGTGGCTTGGAGCACAATTGGAGAGAGCTCCAGACTGTGAAGCAACGGTGCCAAACTCACCATCTTGTACCACCGTAGCGCCATCTGGTTCCTAGATTCTCCGTCCACTGCAGCTCGAGACCTGTTCTACCGGTCTCTTCACCTGTCAAGCCTTGCGGCATTGCATTTCTCCATGGGGTAACGATCTTGTCTGGACTTCACGCCATGAGTACGTACCACAAGCTACTGTGTGCCTGAGGTTGACTATCTGTCGTATCAGCATGGCCGTGCAACAGTGCCACTGCCATGCACGGCTATGGTGGGCATTCTACGTCGACGTCCACTTCTCCTTGCTGGCAGGCTCAGCGTTGGTAGCTCACCGTGGCTATTCCAGCATTGCACGCGGCTGCTTCGGGCGTTGGACTAACCATCTGGAAATTGCTGAGGCATGAAGAGCAATGTTATATGGTAAACTGCGCCAACAGGTAAGCAACGACGACAACGTCGCACGAAGGTCAAGTATTGAATGTACCTTTCGTTGTGGCTGGTATCCCTTGCTTCGAACACAAGACATTCTTCTCTCATTCTTTCGAAGCCACCACCCAGCAAGGAGATCAGATATGGCCACTTTACGCGCAAGACGCGCTTCTACGCGTGCCTGGAAGATGAGCCTCCTTTCAGAGTCTGGAGAAGTCTTTCTCGCTATCTCCCAGCAGTCTACAATCAACACCGGACACACGACAGAGACTGCTGGGTCCTGCTGCGAGAAGGCCGAAAGGGCAGTGGTGAGCTGAAACGGCTCGACGCAGGAACATGGCACAACTGGTCGCGCGAACGCTTGCAGGGGTTTCATGCACCTTGTGTGCCCTTTTCACGACAGCTGCAGCAGTCCCAAACGCAGCGTTTCCGTTCAACTCCCAGGTACCAGCAGTCGCGCGCGTGGGCCAGCAATACAGCTTCCAAATATCCGACTCCACTTTCGCGCCCGAGTCCTCGACCTACGTCTACAGCATCTCGCAACAGCCAGCATGGCTCACAATCGACAGCGCAACAAGAACACTGCAAGGCACGCCCGGGACGAGCGATGCTGGGCCAGAGACATTTGTCTTGACAGCAGCGGACGGATCTGGAGCGGCGCAGATGTCATGCACATTGGTCGTTTCAGCAGATCCGGCGCCACGATTAGTTGGAGACATTAGCGAGCAGCTTTCAGAAACCGCGAACCTGTCGAGCAGTATGCCACCAGTGGTGACACTGCTTCCATCGACACCGTTCAAATTCGACTTCGAGCAGGAGTCCTTCATCGATGTTGTGCAACGCCAGCTCTACTATTATGCTACTCTTGCCGATCACACGCCCTTGCCATCGTGGCTCAAGTTCGACGCTGAGAAACTTACATTTTCTGGAAATGCGCCTGATCTCAGCGCGTTCCCTCAGTCGTGGGTGATCAACCTGATTGCTTCGGACGTCCCTGGGTTCTCAGGCAGCACTGCATCTTTCACAATCGCCGTTGGTACACAGCAACTCGTTTTCGTGCCAGAAGAGCAGGAGTTGAACATAACAGCTGGAAAGGCTGTCAATATCACTACGCTACAGAGCGAGCTCTTTCGCAATAACGTGAAACTCAGCCCAGGGAGTCTGAGAAGTGCTGTCGCGGACACGCCTTCCTGGCTGGCCTTCGACTCATCCACGCTTGCGATCACAGGGGATGCGCCGGAAGACTTCGAGACAGGAAACATTACCGTCACCGTGACAGACGAACTGGGAAATACCGCAATGTCTGTCATTAATCTCGTAGCTGGAAATTCGTCCTTCTTCAATGGGCAGATTGGTACATTGTTAGCCCAGGCTGGCAAGAGGTTCTCGTACCACCTGGACGATTCGTTATTCAACGACCAAGATTTGGACATCAGCGTTGAACTCCCAACTGCAGCTACCTGGCTCAGGTTTGATGACGAGAACCGCGAGCTGACCGGCATGGTACCTTTGAGCGCTCAGGCGGCAACGTTACGTGCGACCATCACTGCAAGGAGCGACGGTAACGATGAAGGCCAATCACAGGTTTTCACGATTGACGTCGAGGCTGCCGCAAGATCCAGTACTACGAGTGCTGTCATCTCACCGACCAAGACCACTTATGCAACGCCCGCCGCAGCTGTAGACCAAGAGAAGCCATCGACTTTGACTAGTGGCGGCATTGCAGCGATCGTACTCGGATCCATTGTCGGAGCCTCTCTCCTGCTGCTGCTTCTTCTGTGGTGCTGTCGGCGCAAGCGACGGCAGGACTCTTACGTGCAGAATTCGCCTAGATCGAAGACCATCTCTAAACCTCTGGCCCCGCCACAGGGCGAGGACATCGTACCAGCAACAATGACTGATCTAGATTTGGAAAAGGCTTCCGAGTTGGCTCGTGTGGACTCTCACGCCCCTGTCCCGCCTCCGAAAAGTGTAGAACCGCCTCCGCAGATACATATCCACGGCATACCGGAAACTCGCTCGTCATACTTCAAGCGCTTCTCGCGGGTCAGTCATGCTTCATCGTTGGGCGATGGCGAAGATGCTATCAGAAGAGATGAAAACATACCGGAATTGGGCGCAAATTCTGCCGCGCTGCACATGCCGCATGACAGCTTCTCTGTACCCACAGAGATGGCACGACGAAGCACGCATCTTAGCGATACAAGTCCGAGTAAAAGAGCTCAGATCATGCACAAAGTACGCGCACATAGAAGAAATCGAAGCAGCGTCAGCTTCAAGCGGCTCAGCCTGGGACTTGGCATTACAGGTGCAGGTGCCGCTGTCGGCGCTGGAGTGGCAAGGCACAGTTCTAGGAATGGCAGACTTCGACATCGCAAGACCAGAAGTAGCTTGGGCGTACTGACACCCACACGCGAAGCAAGCTCTGCGGGCTCGTTCAGGACGATACGTACGAGCATTCTCTCCGCCACGCCTTCTGATTTTCCCGAGCCCGGCCCATCGAGACAGTCGTACTCTGCTTCTGCTCCGGCACTGTCGAATATCACTGCGAGCGTCGAGCTTGATCCAAAGAGGAAGAGTATACGCATGGTCGCGCCAAGCAATAGCATACACGCCTCCGAACGTGAGCGACCTTTGGTCGATAAGCGCACAAGCTTCCTCGCAAAGCGCCGTGGGAGTGGACATATGCAAAGCATTCTGTTTTCCAGAGGTACTCGTTCCGCTTCAACCAGTCTGCGCCGAAACGATTCTCAATCTGTCGAAGCCAGTGTGGCCGGGAGCGTCCGTCGTGCGAACAGAGGCACTTCAGGACTGGGAAGCAGAAGCGCGTTGCCGAGCCAGAACACGCTCACGAAGTACTCCGAATCGTCATCCATTGAACCCAGGGGACATCTTGATTCGCCGCATCGTGATTCCAGACGATTTAGCCAGAGGTTAAAAAACGTCTTCGTTCCTGGATTCCCTCGAGCCATCACGCAGTCAACGCTTGGCAACGACGAAGACGGCGTGCATCCGGTCAGTGGAAGGCAGACGCCGGCCGAACGCAAAAGCTACGCAGAACTCGAAGATGAACAGTGGATTGCAGAATTGACCAAGCCGCGCCATGAAAGAGACTGGGTCCGTCCTGGCGAATCCAGTCCGTTGACAGCTCCGGCTCCACCTCCAAGTCTCGCTGCCACAGCGCAAAACAGCCGCGCTGGCACTCCCTCAGCAACGTCTGGCGTATCTCCGTCACGATCGGAACGTTGGCGGGAGGCTCAGCAGAAGAGCACTCGAGAACGATCGGCTTCGCCTTTGTCTCAAACTCATGACCTCAATTCCTCACCTTCTGTCATCCGCAAACACAGACAACCAGACTCGGGGAAGAAGAACCGCATGTCCGCTCCGATGAGTCTCGTTTCCGCGGATAGCATGCATAAAAGTCGTCCTCGAATCAGTTATCTCGATAACACATCGAAGATGCCCACAGGCAACACCCACGAACACGACTTTGCCACAATGGCGGGCAGTGAGAGGGATGATCCGAATTGGGTCACGGATGTAGAGTCCTCTTTATCCAGTAGTGAAGACGAAATCAGAGGGACTGGGCTAGTCATCCCGCCTTTGGGAGGTAGTGCAAGGAAAGATGGGACCGGGAGAAGTGATTGGACGGGGACAGCATTTATTTGAGAGGCAATGAGATATGAGTAGTATACTTATGATGATATGAGAGTATGAATTATGATATCCATCTGGGTTGAATTTCACGCTTTCTGGTTGGTGATGGGAACACGATTCTTTTGAGAGGTAGGCTGGTGAGCATTGAAGCGCTCCGTTTTTTCAGAGACAGAGGTGGAGTTTGGGTGGTGATTCGCTGACTGACGGTGTTCTCAGACGGATCGCGTGAGTGAAGTTGCGCTGGTGAGCTAGCCCGGCGAGCACACAAGCCCTCAATCTATCAGAGCGTGAGCTGCTTTTGGAGCAATGATACATTGACCGAATGTGTTCTCAGACGAACCCTACGGATGACATCCAGCTGGTGAGCTAGCCCTGTGGGCATACAAGCCCTCGCCCTGTCAGAGATTGAGCTATTTCTCGAGCCAAACCTCGCTGCCGGAATGTGGTCTCAGACAAAGTTCGTTGAAATCGTTTTGGTAATTGGTAAGCTGGTGAGCACACCAGTCGGCAATTCATCAGAGAATGGAATTGGCATGTGACGAATGCTTCTTCGACACAAGCATTCTCGGACTAATCTCGTTGATACGGTCTTGACAAGAGACAAGCTGGAAAGCACACTGATTATTAGTATCGGGGAGAGCGCGATGCGGTTTCGTGACGATATCGTTGGCTGGCTGCTCGCTCAGACTAAAGGCGTCGATGGGGTCTTCGAGGTGGGCTCATCTTGGAAGCACAGAATGAACTCTCGCGCCCGAGAGTAAAAGGGTCGATGAGTAATTCACTCGCTGAAGAAAGATATTCTCTAACATATCGTGTCGACGCGATCTCGCCGGTGGAGTAAACTGAAAAGCACGCCAGTGAATTTCGTGCCGGAGAGCACAAGATTTCTTGATGTTCGATTCGCCCAGGGAACGTCTTCTCTGACAAATCTCGCTAACATGATCTTGCCGAGAGGTATGCCGGTGAGCACGCAAGCCATAGTCTTCTTGGAGAGCGCACTATCTTCGACCGTCGCTATTCTCATCAAGGCAGTATCAGGAGGTATCTTCTGATGGATTTCGACCACACGACTCCGCTGGAAGCCACGCTGCTGACCATACAAGTCAATGAATTCGTCAGAGAGCTGCACAGTCTGTTGGGAAAGACTTGCTTACATGTCACCGACGCAAGACAGCTTCAGAAATATCTCATACATGCGAAGCTGCTCAGAGGAAATCCACTGGCGATGCGAGTCATTCATCTGTTCAGAAAAGCGACAAGATCGAAGCAAATTGCAAAGGACTTAGTCATTTACGTAAGGTACGCTCCAGCATGTTCCAGAGACGCAGTCCTGCTAGGATTCATGCTGCTGGCCACACAAATTATCGGCTTGTTAGAGACACACCGATCCTGAAGCAGAATTTCCGCAACAAGTTGGCGATAGGAGGCGCTCTCAGATATATGCTGAGGAAATGATCTTGATGAAAGCTAAACTGCCTGCCACACAAGCTGTTATCTCATCGGAGATGCAGTGGGTTTTAGGGATCAAATTGTGCTATGTCCGAGATTTGAAGCTTTTTCTGAAATTCGGTAGTGACTAGTCCCTGCGGAAAGGGAAGCTGCTGGCCACCCAAGCTGTTGTCTCGTCAGAGACACGATGAAATTGAACGGGAAATTCCAGACCGAGTCAACCACAGGAAGCGATTTCTGGCAAACTGCAAAAATGATTTCTTGCCCGAACGGAAGCTGCTTGCTTCGGAAGCTGTTCGCGCGTTGGAGAAGTAACGTTCAGCACGGCAATTTTGGCACTAAGTCGACGATTAGACGTTCTCCCGGACGGATCTCAGAAGTGCAAACTTGCTGGGAAGGGGACATTGCTTGCCGTACAAGTATTATTTTCGACAGAGAAGCGACACCTTTAACGTGCATTTCTTGCTAACTCATGGAAAAGACAACTTCTCCAACGTATCTCGGGGCTATATTTATGGTAAACGGTAAATTGCCTGCCTTAAAAGCCTTTGCATTATTGGAGGAACGTTATCTTTGAGCGTGATTTTCAGGGTCGTATCGTTGATTATAGCGAGCCTCTGATCGAGCATAGCTCCACCCGCTTTCTGGGAAACGAAGCTGCTTGCCATGAGACAATCTTTACTATTAGAGAGGAGACCGTTTCAACGACATTCTTATTAACAAGTCATCAGTCGAGTGTAGTCTCTGATAGAGCTTGGTTCGACGAGCCTATTAGGAAGGTAAACTGCTTGCTGTGAGACACTTTCTATTCCTGGAGAGCAGGCCAGTTCGACGAAAATCTTGATACGATGTCATCGATCGAGCGTAGTCCCTAATGAAGCTTAACTCTGCGATCCTTATAGAGTGGCAATCAGCTTGCCGCGGAACCTTTTCTGTTGCCAGAGAGGAGGCCATCCCAGCGAAGATTTTAGTACCAAGTCATCGATCGAGCGCAGTTTCCGGCAAAGCATGGCTTCGTCATATTGCTGGCAAGGTATACTGCTTGCCACCAAATCCCTTCACTCAGCAGAGAGCAGGCGACTTTGATCTGAGGACTTAGCACTATGTCGTTGGTAAAACGTAACCTCTGATATATTTCATACCACGAAAGAGCAGTTTGCTTGGCACAAGACCTCTTACATTATGCTGCGATGTACCTTTCCATTTCAGAGAAACCCGTGCGCTCGTACAAACATACTATTTACGGGCATCGGTGAACTATTTTCAATACTGCCGTAGAGTAAAATCGGCGTCATTTTGTGCAAGCTCGTCCTCTTTCAGCAGTACAATCATGTCCTTGTCGCCAACATCACTCTCTGGCAGCAGCTCGCTCTCCTAGACACGCGGATTCGGGTTTTGGCTCTCCGAAATCAGCAGCGCCTGTCCTCCCATACGGATCACATCGTTAGGACCCAGCTGCTCCCCATGAGCTACAGCCTCATTCTTCTCCGGCTTTGCAAACTCCACACAGAAGTAGATGTTAGCGCCCGAGAAAGTGAGCTCGAGGCGGTAATAGACCTCCCAGAACTCTTTCTCAGCGCACTGTTGGCAGATGCGTGCGTGCCAGAGAGGCGCAGGAATTCTTCGAATGCGACAAGCCCTGCAAATGCCGTGTTGCCGCTTTGGTAGTTTCTTGCCTGGCATCAAATCAGGTTGCTTCAGCGGAAAATTCTCCTTCGCCAAATCCGGGAGCTCGATGCAAAGAGGAGCTCCAAATTTCTCAATGCCTTCGCAGAGCTGTTCGCCATCGTTCTCGGTGTAGATGGGACTATTCTCGTCTCTCTGCTTGGCTGACCAGAAGACTTGGATCCGAATATTCTTTTCTCCTTGAACCCAGTCGCCTCGTTCTTCTTCACGCAATCGAACGGTGCGAAGCTGCCAGATGGAACGTCGTACACGATTGCCATCCGGTACGATGGTTCGCCAACGAGACTTGGCATAGTCATCGCGGTAGTATGGACTTGAGCGAGCCTGTGGACGCGGCGGCTGGGCGTTCCCAAACACATCGACCAGATCGTCATGCACGCCACGATCGTAGACCTGATCTTCTGAGATGCCGAAACAGTCCGTGGTTGGCAGATTTCGCGGTAAGATCTCATGATACTTGAGCAAGGTACCACGCGTTACGGGATTGCAGCCTCCGATGGCTCTCACGCCGGCCGAGTCAATCATGATATTGGAAGTCTTGAACTCTTCTCGAAGCCTGTCCATGAAGTATGTCGACAAAGACAGACCGCCTGCGATGACAAGGGCCTTGACCTTTGTATTGAGCAGTCGTCGAATCAAAGCGAAGTTTTCCTGAAGGACCGGCTCGAAGAAATCCCAAATCTGGTCACTACATTCATGTTAGTCCAGACTTCTTGGTTCGAGCTAGAATGGGGCGAGCGAGTCCGTGACGGGCAAGCGACTTACTTTTGAAGGGTCACAGTGTACTCGATCATAGTTCCACCAGGGTTGCCAGCAACCCGTACCACGGAGGGCACTATCGCCTGTGCATCATATACCACCTTGAGACGATCAAAGTCTTTGCTAGCCTTGTATTGGAACTCGGAAGCGGAACAGTTGAGATCCGCGAATAGCTTCTGCTTGTCACGGCCTTGCAGATCCAAGTCTGCGTCCAGCCACAAGAGGAACTGCTCATTGATGAACTCAGAGCCACATAGTTCGCCCAATGCATCGCCGACAGCCTCCAGTTGTAGTTCAAATCCGGTGTTGTCATCTGTCTTCAGCTCGTAAAGGACCGAATCGCTTGTGCCGCCTCCGCCGTCGTGGATGAGAATTTGATCTCCAGCGTTGAAAAACCCGGGCTGTACTGCTAGCTTATGTGCCCAGTGTGCTGTCTGGGCCTGTGGCTCCAACACTATCTCGACCTTTGAGAAACCTGCCAGATTTGCCGCTTCGAGCATGTTCCGATTTCCAGGCGGGAGCCACATCCCTGGAACACTCAAGAACAATTCGACCGGCATCTTCCTAATCGTCTGGTGGTCGTTAGCTCAGATGGCAGATCGGAAAGTAGCTTGAAGCTTACCCCTTCGCCGTAGCAGGCTTTCATTCTCATTTTCGACTCAAGAGATTCCTTGGCGAATTCCACAATGCTCTTGATATACTTGGCTAGTAAGAGGACTTTGGTATCGTAAACATCCCATTCTGGGTGTCCCTTGATGAGTTCCTCCCTGAGTAACTCAACCTTTTCCATAGCCTGTTGTGCGAGGACAGACGTGGCGTGCTTCTTGTAGAATGCAAGCTTCAAGTAGGAGATGACCTTATCATAACGAATTTGGTCTCGCCGAAGCATTGCCTCGAGCTCATGACCCCAAATGATGTCTTGACCATTGAGTGCCATCAACTGCGGCGATGTGGTGACATTGGCTGTGAAGACCACATCTTGAATAGTGTCTTCGGCAGGGAGTTGACCATGAGTGTCAATGTTAGCGGAGACCTAGATCCCTCTGATTAGCTAGGCTCGAGGCAGCTCGATCTCGCAAGTCACCATGACTCGAATGATGGTTCAGGATCTCGCGGCGCGCCTTGTGATCATGAGGCAGTGCGCGAGTATCAGAGGCCAATGCAAATGCAAGAACTTACAGCAGTCTTGGTTGTGCCAAAATCGATGGCGACACGCAGGACTTGGTGTCCTGCGCTCTGGGTCGCCATCGAATCGGAGCTCGGGGGCCTCCGGATTTGTGTGGTATTGACAATGCTTGACTTTGTTGACTGACGGGACTGCCGTATCAGTGTTGGCGACGATGCCAAAAGACCTCCTGCGCGACCTCGTGAATGTGCGGATGGTGTGGGCGAGACAGAAATGTGTCGTGTGCACGAGACATAAACTTCGCTTGTTTAAGTTCCGTGCAGCGGGAAAGCCGTGCCGTTGCGAAGTGAATGTTTGCTGATGTGCGTCAAGCGACCCACAAAAGCTGAACTGCTCGAGTTCACTTTTCAGAACTTCAGTCCCGCGCGACACCAACCAAAGACAGAGACCCAGCGCAGAAGGCCAACGCGCCCCGTTTGTGCCAGCACCCCCAGTCTACTTCCATATCGATCAGCAACGTTTCTCAAGACTCGAACTCAAACTTGACGATGGCTGTCGACAACGACCGCATGCGTGCGTTTCGGATCATCATCGAGGATATCGAACAGAATGGCGATAGATACAACAACAAGAGCGCCCAGCTAGTGAGGATTGGTGAGCTTATCGATGCGCAAGCTCTCAAGATGAAACCAAAGGGCGAGCAGGTGAAGAAACCGACAGCAGCTAGACTGAGAGATGCCCTCAGAGAATGGGCTTCGCGGAGCAAGGCGAGCTTGAAGGGCGCTGAAGTCTTCAGTCGCGGAAGAGCAGCCCTCGATACCACTCGTATAACCAAGCTCGGCCTCGCGGAAGCAACGGAAGATGCAAGATCGTCTACCGAGCAGACAATGGAGGACGACCTCGGAGGCAAAGCTGATATAACAAGCGCGACGGAGTCGCAGGCTGCGACTTCACGGCCAGCTGATTCGCCAGGTCGTGGATCATCAAAAGCCCCAGCTGCCATCACCATTGAGGATTCAGAAGGCTCAGAATTGTCTTCAGTGCCGGCAGCCTCCCCAAGAGTTTCCGAACTGAGAGCACGAACCGCAGCGACGAATGTCAGGTCTGCAGATGGCGGCGACTTTGAAAGATCTCCTCCACGTGGCAAGCGCAGCGTGACGTCTGCATTTGGCGAGGAGCTGGCCGATGGCACCGCAGCAAATGCGAAGCGGCATAAGTCTCGACAACCATCTTCTGCCTTGAAGTTGCTCGAACATTCAGTGAAGCAACCATCGAATATTGCCCATACCCTCAAGCGAAAGCATCAGGAGAGTGGAGAAGAGCATGTGTCGAGAAAGAGGCCACGAAGAGCAGCGGCACCATCAAATCTACTGGAGGACCATAATTCCGATGCCGAAAGTGAAGGCGCAGCAGAGATGGATGATCTGGGCATAGCTGGTGAAGCATCCAAGAGCATGAGAGAGGAATCCGATATAGCAGCGTCCAAGGTCCCAAAGCCACACAATAAGCATAGCGGCACTCAATTGCAGCCAGCGCAGCAGCAAGTTTCTGAATCGAGTACTCGCGGTCACACAGATTTGCTGCCAGATATGCCCGCAGACGCAAGGCCACTGCCACCGCCAACAGCAGTGAGCGGCGCATTGAAACTGGCAGGATTGGGTTTGGGAGAAACGCAGAACTCAAAAGCCGGTACTCCACAGTGTTCGACTCGACGTTTCGAGCTACCAATGCCACCGGCAGTTCCTGAGGTCCAGGCAGGATATCCCGATGGTCTTAAGCAGGTTGACGCTGAGAATGGGGCGGAAAGAATCATCTACGGCATCAGAGACGCCAATGCTGCCTTGCTCGAGCAGGCTGGCATTGGAGACGCAAAAGCCTCAATGTCGCATGCCCCAAATCCCGATCTTGCAGCCCTCTATGCACGGGTCTTACCACGGCCAGCCATTGGTTCTTGGAAAGATCGAGCAATACGACTCATGAACGACGGCCTCAGGCTTGACTACTGGCTCAATGCATGCGCTGGTGCTGCAATCTACGACGAAGTCCTCAAAAAGCCGGTCCCGTGGAGAACACCGCAACAATTACTAGGCGACATGAAGCACGCGAAGTGGTACTTTGAGAGGCTGTTGAAGGCATTTGGTGTCCGTAAGTCTTGATTCTTAGAGCACGAGGCATTGATTGATTGCGGATGGACTGACATATTTGCGCAGGAGAAACTGAGCACAGAGGTAACATCGAGTTCCTCCTCTTCGAATCTGGCGAGCAGCAGATCAAGGAGAGATCCGACTTTGAGCGCGAGTACATCTTGCCTGTCGCAGAAGAGCTGGCACTGAATTTCATGATGCTGCTCGTGCAGCAGATCAAGTACTCCAGACCAGAAGCGGAGATCCCAGAGCTCGCACTGGAGCGTGCTAAACATGCCTACACGCGAATTTTCAAGGATGCCTTGTTCCTCCGGGGCCGATGCGAAGTTGGTCCGAGTGACTTTGACTTCGTCTGGGAGCCACCAATGGCAAGATTCGACCAAGTAACCATGACAGATGTACGCGGCTGGAGCTGGGACAACGTTGCCACTAGCGTCCAGGTTTGTACCTTCGCAGCGATTCGCTCGAGAGAGGAAAAGGAACCAGAAGGATGGTACTACCACTCGCGGGCTCGTGCATATGCATACGTGCAATTGCCGGATCAATCATGATGCGATGTACTGTCAGGTAGCGTCGTGTCCGCCGCAATGGCCTTGAATTGGGGCGGCCCCGAATGCTCAACGAACAGATTGGCGCTGCGGTCGCACCTGCATGAAACAGAGGTACACGTTTTTGAGATTGGAGTTCGGAGTTTGGTGATTTTGCTTGAGTGAAGCCGCTGGTTTTGGCGGTGCTCGAAGAGGGTTCTGCTCAGACCAATGAAGGATTTGTTACAACTTTGACTCCCAGCCTCTTACGACGCGGTTGAGTTGGTTGGACTGTCCCTCATGAGCATCTTAGGAGGCTCTCCGTGTATATGTCTCTGCCGTGCAACTTTACCTCCTGCCTCTGGCGGTCGAGTTGGTTGTATGGCCAGGATAGTACTGGAGAGCACGCATGATGCCAATGTGGTCCCGAGAGCGTTGTGTTACATGGCGGCGTTGTTACAAAAGTCGGAGTTATGGGCTGGGATTTTGCAAGGACGAGCCGGAGCTGAAGCGTAATTAAAGGCAGATGAACTACAATACAATTGAGCTTCCAGACACATCTGACGATTGGTTGATCACGTCTTGCTGCGGCCGAATGTGCTGACATACAAGGAAAGGCTGGAGATGTGAAAAAGGAAGCGAGGTCACTTCGCGCGCAGAATTCTGCGGCAACAGCCGCTAGCCTTCCTCTACACTCATCCAATAGCAGCCGCTACCTCTACCACCCTATCTCCAACGTCCCACGTCTCTATGCAAGTGGCTCGGTGAATGTCTATACTGAAGAGCAGGTCGTATAGCTCAGTACACTCTCTCCTTCTCACGTCTCGCACTAATAACACTGTGTGCCGCTCATTCGCCAACATGGCACCTACAGGTAGTACAGAATTTCTCTCTCCACTCAAGACCCCAACCTGACGACTCTCCAGAGACGAAGCCTCGACCGATCGTGGTTTCTGGTCCTTCCGGCGCCGGAAAGTCTACCTTGATCAAGCGTCTGCGCGCCGAGTACCCTGACCGCTTCGCGCTTTCCGTTTCCCACACCACCCGCGAACCACGTACTGGCGAAGAGCACGGCAAGGACTACTGGTATGTGTCGAAGGACGACTTCAAGAAAAAGGTCGAAGAGAATGGCTTCATCGAGCACGCACAGTTCGGCAGCAACTTCTATGGCACGAGTGTACAGGCCGTGAAGGACGTTGCTGAGCAGGGGAGGACATGTATTTTGGACATTGAGATGGAGGTGAGTACATGGAGCTCTCTGTAGCTGCAGAAGATGGGAGATTGTATAAGAGGGTTCTAACAATGCGGGACCCAGGGTGTCAAGCAAGTCAAGAAGACAGACCTCAACGCGCAATATCTCTTCCTCCAGCCACCCTCTGTCGAAGTCTTGGAGCAGCGGTTGAGAGGACGACAGACGGACAAGGAAGAGGCCATCCAGCAACGACTGAAGCAAGCTGAGAAGGAGATTGAATTCTCGAAGACACCCGGCGTACACGACAAGATCATCGTCAATGACGATCTGGAGAAGGCATGGCAGGAGTTCAAGGCATTCTGTGTGCCAGAATCATCCTCGTAGCAGTCGCCAGTGTCAACGTTTGACCGGCGTGAAGGTCATAAGAGATCATACGACAGAAGATACAGAAGCAAAAGTTGAGTCAAGAGTATAGAGGCGAGTGCATGAAGCCGGCACATTGGCCAACCAGCCTACATCACAATGCCAGGATGACATCTGCGATGCTCCATGCAACTTCTAGGCCTAGACCCGACACAACTCACCTGAGTCTGAGAGATTTGTGCTTGCTGATTGGCCGAAATTAGCCACGCGACTGATGCCCACGCAAGAAAAGCGATATAGCAGAGCAGCACAGCACAGCATACAATCAGGCTCACAGTCAGCAAAACGCTCCTCGATCTCCGCACATTAACAGCCATTCGGAAGCGTTCGAAATGTGCTCATCGTATATCTCGATGTCACACCACCCACTGTACCTTCCCAAAACGACCAGTTTCGGGCTGCCAAGAACGCCTGAGGTGCTTTGAGCATGTTTTCTGGAAAGGAAGTTGTGCTTGAGATATCGCCGCACCTCGTCGAACCAAAGAAATGCAATCGTCGGCGCCGCTCCCGCTGCCTTAGCACGCAACCCCACGTGCGAAGAAAGGGCCCTGGACTGCGTGGCTGTCGAACTTTGTTTCGAGTGAAGTCTGGGCCTGCATGTGCAAGAGCGGTCAGCCAACTTGGGGATGAGCAGATATGAAAAGACTGATCCTCGCCCATTTTCTGATCCAGTTCTGATGAGACAGAGGTGCTCAACTCCATCCCAAGCTCTGGCTCTGGCAACATGACTTCCACATCGATACGATTGGTACTGATCGTCCTCGCCTGTCTGTGGACTCCTTCTGCCTCTGCCTCAGAAGCTTCTCAGAGACTCCGCGGGTCTGGCTTCATTGGATATGGTAACTCCAGTCCATCTTGATTTGTATGTCAAATCGGCTAAGACTACCAGGCATCTCAATGTACAAGCCCACCTGCGCCACAGCTTGTCGTGATTCGGTCAGCAATCCGCTCAATTGCAATGGCACCACGGACCACCACCACATGGTGAAGCGCATGGGTGGTATGTCAATGGAAAAACCGACTCCAGAATGCTACGCCAACAATGATCGCTTTTTGCAATCCGTGGCGTACTGTGTCTCGCAGCACTGTCAAGACGTAGAGCCCTGGAAGATCGAGCAGTGGTGGACGAGAAAAATTCCGGGTAAAATTCCTGGCCAGCCAAAACCGAAGGAGACTTATCAAGAAGCGCTGGCGAAGGTCATCATCCCGCCAAACACCACTATTCCCACAGACGAGATGCTCATGGACGAGAACACACTCGTGGCCGGAGATACCTACTTGGCAAATTTCAATGGCGATGATGTATTCGAGAGCAATGAGTCGACGCACGTTCGCTACGGGTAGGTTACTTGTGTTCAGTCCTGCATGTATGCTGACGTAGAACAGTTTGATCCTGCTCACCACTGGCGCTGCGATCCCCATTGCACTGTCCCTACTTCGATTCATTCCATTCCCGAAAGCCTTCGTCAGCCGATTCAATGCTGTCTTTATTGACCCGCCTGTGTTTGGTACAAAACACAGTGTCGCCTGGCTCAACACCTTTATCGCTCCTACTCGCGGACAGGCGTTCTTCATCGCATATCTCTGGATCATCAACATCGTGCTCTGTTCTGTGGGATATCACACAAGGCGGCCCAATTCCTGGTTCGCAACGGAGGCACAAGAGATCGCGACTTACATCTCCTATCGAACTGGAATACTGAGCTTTGCCAATGTCGCGCTCCTCGTGCTTTATGCTGGTCGGAACAATGTCCTTCTCTGGGTCACGAACTGGTCACACTCTACCTTCCTGCTTTTGCATCGCTGGATCGCCTTTATCTGCACACTGCAAGCATGCGTGCACTCTGCCATACTGCTGCAGATATACGTCAATCAGCCAGACTACGATTACATGTCTGAGAGTAAGAAGCCGTACTGGGTCTGGGGAATTGTCGCCACTCTAGGCTTGGTCGTTCTCCTACCAACGTCGATACTTCCGATACGGAGGAAGGTCTACGAATTGTTTCTTGCGTGGCACGTTGTCATTGCCTTCTTCGTCCTCATTGGCGGGTACTACCATGTCGTACTTTGCTTCGGCCATCAATGGGGCTACGAAACTTGGCTTCTCATCGCGTTCGCGTGCTGGGCTTTTGATCGTGTCATGCGGATACTTCGCATCGCCCGCAATGGAATTCGGACTGGTGCGATCTCCATCATTGACGAAGACTACATTCGGCTTGACATCCCTGAAGTCTCTGCTGCGGGCCAGGCCTACCTTTATTTCCCGACTCTGACTTGGCGCGTGTGGGAGAACCATCCGTTCACCGTTGCAGGAGCACTGACTGCCACAAATACAGCGCAACCATCTGGTCAAAGTTCGCGATCCAGCATTCACGATGCTGAAAAGCTGCCTTCCCATGAAGTCAGGCCCGTTGCTCCTGACTGTGAACGATCGACAACAGACTCCATCCAGCGACTGCACGCATATCGAGTTGGTCTCAGTTTCTTCATTCGCACTCACACGGGTATCACCTCCATGCTCCGTTCACGGAAGACTCTCCCAGTTTTGGTTGAATCCTCATATGGCCAGAATGTCTTCGGCGACCACGGAGGCAGCGACCTCTCCTCTTTCCCGAATTTGGTCTGCATCGCTGGCGGCGTTGGCATTACCGCTGTTCTACCTTTCCTAGCTAGTCACATCGGTCGCAGCAAGCTATTTTGGGGCGTGCGAACAGGCGGGCTCGTGGAAGCTATGCATGATACCTTCGCTGAGCCCGCATATGCTGGCGCTGACATTCAGATCGCAAGGGGAGAAAGACTGGACTTGAGGGCTATTCTGGAGAAGGAGATCAAAGCCGATGCAGGTACTGGCACTGCGATTGTAGTGAGTGGACCACCGAGCATGGCCGATGATGTGAGAGTCATTGCAAGTGAATTTGCCGCGAAAGAGGAGGACTCTGTGATCGCTTTTATTGAGGAGAGCTATAGTTGGTAGGACAGACAGAACAAGGCAAGAAGGTTTCCATGCTCTCACAGCTGGCAGAAGCCAAATTCAGCTGATGATCTGAGCAGCCAAGTCCACAACTTTACTCGCTCAAAACGCCAGAGTGCAGCGCCTTATTACCAAGTACAGGCTGGACATGACATCTCGAATTACTGGAAGAGGGGAATTTCAGATGTCATGCGAGCGATCCTTCTTCTATGTCCAGGGGACCAGCGACATTTGAACACATTTAGCGTACGTAAACCTTCGCTCTCGGCCATTGTAGAGCGCGAGACCCCGAAACGAGGAGAGTTCGGTGTCGCACGATCCTGGAGATCCAAGGCGCGAAGCTTGGCTGAAGTCTTGGCTTTACCAACGACGTTGCTCTCTCCTTAAGTCAAGGCTGCGTTACTCAACCGACTAGAGACCAATCTCTAGCTGACCAGCTCAATCCATTTGGCACGTTAATCTGAAAGGCATTTGTCAAGACGCATGGCTTGTCTCGATGTGGACACAGATGCGAATCGAGAGCTCGAGACAAGCCACTGAACACAACATGCGTACGGACAGTATATCCTCATACCACCGGATGCGTGCACGGCTAGCTCGGCGATGAAATACCCATTTAGGTCTCGAATGAGCGACCGCGAGCTAGTCTGGCCGGTCTCGCGAGCTCGCTATCCACCATGGAGGTTGACCGCCCTAGAGGAGACTAGCCAGAGCGGTTTGTTAGTCTGAACAGCTTGTGTTTCCACTTGACCTCATACAGAGCAGTCGGACTTCTGTGATCACGAGGCCGAAGACATAGCGGAGGTGATAACGACGGCGGGCACGATGGCGCAGTTTAAATAAGGAGGCACAGACATGCCTGATGACAAGATGTGAAGAAAGCAGCGTTTGAATCATTCGAGGACAGTTCTGAGTCTACGCAACACCGCGACCACTACAATGGCACATCCGGCGATTGACACGAAATACTTGATAATCGGAGCAGGTCCAGCAGGCTTAGCGTTGGCTGCATTCCTAGGACGCCTTGGTCCGTGACCCTCAGATATAACGCTGCGAAGCACCGACAATGCTAATCTATGGCAGGTCTAGAAGGTATTGTGATTTCGAAAGCAGCATCTACAGCGTACGCGCCTCGGGCACATTGCTTCAACCCGTTCGGCTTTGGTAAGCATCGCAGCCTATCACGATGTTGGCACTATGAGCTGATCGAAATCCAAAGAATGCTTTCGTGATATCGGTATCGAAGATGTTGCTCTGGACACGGCATTTACTGGCGATACTACGTACTCGATGCGATGGTGCCGCGACATGAGAGGCACGAATTATGGACATGTACGGGGCTGGTGTGAGCATCCGCCCACGAAGGTTAGTCATAAGCCACTCCCTGTCTTTGAACAAACTTGGAAAGCTGACGAACGGTACAGAGCATCCTGACCGATCTTTCTCCTTGCGGCTTTGCGGAGTTCACTCAATCGCAGATGGAACCACTGCTGTTGAAGACTGCCTCGCAACATGGGTTCACTGTGCGATACTCCACCGAGCTGATCCATCTTAAAGAGACGACAACAGGGCAGCCTCAGAAGTCTCTTTACGAGTGCTCTGTTCGCGATCTGGTGTACGGACAGACATATACCATCCGAGCTTCGTACGTGTTCGGCGCAGATGGCGCACGAAGCCATGTCGGACGAGCACTGAGTTTTCCTTACACTGGAAAGCCAGGCGGCGGCAAAGCCTGCAACATTCTTTTCCGTGCTGACCTGTCTCACATCATGATTCCCGAGCGGCACGCAGGTCTTCACTGGATCCTGAAGCCAGATCGTGAGAACGGATTTGGCATCGTCGCGCATCTACGCATGGTTCGGCCGTGGAATGAATGGATCCTGGTTGGTTTCAGGGGAGATCAAAAAGATCCTTTCGAAAACATGACTACGGAGAGTCCAGAGCTGATCGAGATCATACGTGAACTCATCGGCGACAAGTCGGTTGCCATCGAAGTCTTGCGCTTAGACCCATGGAGAGTACGAGAAAGTGTGGCCGACCGCTACGACCAGCACGATTCGAATGTATTTCTGCTTGGCGACGCTGCTCACCGTCATCCGCCTGCCTTTGGTCTCGGAAGCAATACCTGCGTTCAAGATGCATACAATCTCGCATGGAAGGTGGCGTACGTTGATCGTGGGCTTGCAGGACCGGGTCTACTGGCTTCTTATTCGCGCGAACGTCAGCCCGTAGGATCGACTCTGGTCAAAGCTGCCAATGAAGGCCTTCGTGCACACGCAGTAGTTTGGGAGTCCTTGGGCATGTTCTCTGAGTCTCGATCAGAGGGATTCAAGCATTTGAAGCAGATCACTGCCTCAGATGAAGCAGGTAAAGCTGCGCGCCAGCGTTTGTCTTCTGCACTGGACCAGATTGGACACGAGATCCAGAGCTTGGGTATTTGCTATAACCAGTGGTACGACGACTCTGATGCAGTATACACGCATGACGAGCCTGGTCCTCGCTCAGGCGTTCCTGAAGACCCTGTTGCAGACCCGCTAGTCACGACGTATCCAGGCAGCCGGCTCCCGCACGCGTGGCTCGACGTCCCAGATCGTGGGAAGAGGATATCCACGCATGATCTCGCCGGTAAAGGGGCTCTCTGTCTTCTGTTTGGCGAAGGCGGCGCATCCTGGGGTGATGCAGCTAAAAATATCACGCTAAAGACTGGAATTCCGATCAATGCTCATGGCATTGGACTTGGACTTGAATATATTGACATTGATCGAACTTGGTCGGCGCGTCGAGAAGTCAGTGAGGATGGATGTATACTGGTACGACCGGATCGGTTTGTCGCTTGGCGTGCTCAAGAACTGGAGACAGATTGTGAACAGAAGCTTATGCTTGTGCTGAACAGTATTCTTTGTAGGGTTGATTAGTCAACTTATTATTCGGGCTGAGATAAAGCGCAACGGAGCGACAGAGGCTACAGTATGTGTTTCCCCCCAAGTCCTCTGACATTGACGTCTAAATTCTCCTTAATAGATCAAAAATCATAGCTCCATTGATCCGGTCTGTGGCTGTCATCGGGCCCGAAATAAATCAGGACACATGGAAATGGAAAGTTCTCAGCCTTGGTGGCTTTTATCGTGCAGTTCAGCTGGAATAATTGTGATCCAATCAGACTGCGGCCCAACACAGCACTTTTAATGGAATCGTGGCCAGGCTCTTGCATGTGCCGAGGATTCGTCGTGCAGGGTTTCCATTCCTGCCGCATCCTCTACGGCGCTTGGTCCTAGCAAAGCTGTCGCGACGTGTCAGCTCCATATACCAGTATTTCCTGCATCTTCTCGCTTGCGTGATAACGACAAATGTTTCGTTGCTTTCCATCATGGGCCTTCGATACAAGGCCCTGTTTTTGGCGTTCACGCTGCTCGTCAACACAGCAGAGTGCGTGACACAAGCTCGATTGAAGTTCGAAAAATGGTTCCCTTACTATTCCGAGGAGTTCCAAAGCATTCTGTCGAACTGCACTCAAGAATTGGAAGCATACCGCGTCAACAACAGAACATTCTGCTACTCAAACTGCGCATGCGTCGCCGACTGCATACTCGAAGAGGTCAAGGAGACGACGAAGTCAAACATGGCCTCGGCATCGATCGTTCTTGGTTTAATGCCTTCTGTACTGGCTTTGCTAGCACCAAGCATAGCAGAAATGGCATTACTGTCAGCACGTGCTCCCTTTCTAGCAGGCATATTGTGCTTTGGCTGCCCGGCAGCACGTTACGGCGGTATGCCAGATGTCAAGGCTGTACTAGCCGCGAAAGACTCCAAGGTCCTGGCAGCCTTCCAGAATTTCGTCCAGAATAGCTCAGCGAGCGCGCGAACCGTGCTGAGAATATTTCTGTATGGACTCGCCCTGGCATCAGTGGCCAATACCGTCGAGATGTCCATCAGGGTTGATCTCAGAACGATCTCGGGTTGGCGGTGCGGCCAACTGTTCATGCCGCTGATCTGGAGCGAGATGACATTTGTTACTTTCGCATTAGGCATGATTGCTGTACGGACGAGAAGATCGAGACCGGCCGGCGATACACACGGAGAAGACGATCGGCAGCATTTGGTGGCCGACGCTCCCAGGACAAGATCCACTTTCAGCAATTTCCGATTCGACATGGACAACTTCCGCCGGCTGGCGGGCGCCGAGGACACTGCAATGACGGAGTTCGTCTGGTTCCTCTCGCTCTTTGCTGCAGTAGCACAGACTTCGTTCGGAGTTTTGGTCCTGTCGTCGCTCGTATTCATTTCCATCGTCGATTCGATACCACTCTTCGTTCGATATGCTGCTAGTTGCATTGTTGCGCGCTTGATTGTGACGTTTGAGCTGACAAGCGCAAGGCTTGAACGGACGGAAGATCAGGGTTCTTATGGTATGCTCGAGCAGTCTGGAGTGGAGCTACAAGATGTTAATGCAACTCAAAAGTCTGTTGTCAGCACAAAATAAATGAAGGTGTTGGCTCCTGGGCGTGAAAGAAAGTGGACCGTATGTAAAGAGATGGAATCACATCAGGACGGCTTCTGCTCAGCGTAAGTGGCTGACAGTAATGATCCTTTCATCGTCTGCCTCACGATGAGAATGCCGAGGGTTATAAACGAACGTGGTCCAAAACGATCCAGCGCGAACAGTCTCCACTGAGTCCGGCGTGAAGCATTCCATGTCTGCTCCATGAGGTTCCCGCAGCTCATTGTCTTGTACCCTTGTCATCAATCGATTCAGGCGGCGTTATAAAATACTTGTCTGCGTGAAGTCTGCCCCCGGGGACGCGTTTTGTGTTTGCATGTCGGTTTTCCGTCAAATTCGGCCAAAGATCAAAAGTTGCATACCTATCACACAACCACCACTATGACGGCGAGGACGATGGCAAAAAGAAATGCCCTCTACTGGATTCGAACCAATGACCTCATCATTAACAGGCTCCTGAGGATACTAGTGATGCGCTCTACCCCTGACTGTGGTGGTGTTAGTGAATGGATGGATGTGAGTGAAGTTGGGAAGACGTACGCTAAGAGGGCTATGATTGGCTGTAATTGATATGTAAGCACAATTCTCGAACGTATATGTACGCTTGTAATTTGTTGTGCTGAGGCGGTGTGCAGAGATTGCAGAAATTCGGGAAAAGAAATCGTTCACTTGGTCGGGGGTGGGTCTTGGCTTGACGCTTAGCCTCTTTGGGATTGTTCCAGACCACAGCGCTACAACCATTTGGCAACGTCGATGAACGTATAGTAATGTCTGGAAAGGGCTCTGCCCATGATCGAAATGTCATTCAATGTCATTCCAGTAATACAACACAAGATGCTCGTGTCTTCTAGACCGGCACCTTATAGTCCTCCGCATTCATATGCTTCGGCCACACACCATTCTTTCCAGGACTTAAAATACCCTTCGGGTCTAATGCCTCTTTGATCTTCTCATTCAACTTCAACTGCGCGTTGTCGTTGAAGCTATAGGTCTTGGCGATCTGGTCCATGACCGCAAGATGTGTTCGGTATTCTCCCCAACCTCGTTCAGCAGCGTCGTCAATAAGAGTTCGGATCAGCCAGTGTGCGCGTCGTCTGCTGTCAGGATCTTTACGGTCGAAGACAATACAGACAATGTGGTGCATTTCACGCATGCCGATGACGAAGGTTCCGATGAAATCGAACTTGGCTTCCTCACAGCGTTTGCGGGTGACTTCGTATTGAGCGACCGCATCATCGCCGGAGACCTTAGCGATGGGGCTGAAGAAGAGGTGAGATCCGTTGGGTAGCCTGTCAATGTCAATTAGCGAGAGCCGATATGTCAGCACAGATCTATTCACTTACCAGTCCACCCATCTGAGCTCTGTTGTGCTGGGAATGCCTTGGAGTGTGTCATGACGAGTCTGCAGAACGAGATTGTCCGGCTGATCTTGTGGTTCGAAATACTTGGCCCCCTCGATCGAAAGGAATGACTGCTTAATGACCTGCAACATCACTTGTCGAACAGGCTCTGGTCCATAGACTGCACCGTAGAAGTTCCAACGCCCAAGATTGAGCTTCTTTGCAATCTCGTCCAGCTCGTCGTCTGTAAGCAGTTCGGGGGACTTTTTGTACGATGCCCGATTGCCCATGACAGCAGCATCGAGTAAGATATGTCGCATGGTGGGCACGTTCTGCAGGACCATACCCACTCGGAGTGGTCGGATGATCTCGATGGCTTTGTGTAGATCGGAGTCTTTGGGAAATGTGATCATATACGATTGGTATCCGCCAGCTTGTACGTTGTCAGTCATGTTATCGTGTCAAGTTGTATGTTACGTGGAACTTACGATTCACCATCAGCCAGATGCCCATCTTAACAACGATTCCAAGCGACGATTGAGTGAAGATGCCATCGTTGTAAGGACCAAAGCCATAATTGAAAAGGCCAAAAGTCTCGTTCCATGCCTGGTCTTCTGGCCTAGCATTCGGGTCTGCCTTTGGATTTGGCAGACCACCCATGCCACTTCGCCACAGGGAGCCATCTGGCAGCACGACTTCCATTCCGCAATGCATCATCCAGTGGTCGCCATATGGAGTGTAACCGACACCTCTCTCGATGGTATTGCCTATAACTGATCCACCGCCGAGATCTGGAGTGTCGATCCAGAGCTTGTCTCGTAGATTCCTTTCAACGAGATAATTGTGAAGATCCATGAATGTGACACCAGGCTCGACAACAGCGAAGGCTCCATCTTCGTTGACTTCGAGCACTTTTCGCATATTGCGACCCATGTCGAGACCGATGGATCCGGGAACTCGAGGTGCACTACCACCGTAGCCTACGTTGCGGCCGATTGAACTACCGGCGGGCGTTAATGAAGCTCAGAGGATGGGTGAAGATGTTTCACTTACAAAGGCCAGACTGGAATCACGAATTCATTGCACAGCTTCATGATTGCTTGCACATCGGCCACATTGCGTGGTGCTACCACAGCACTGCTGACAAAATATTCCTTCTCGGCAATATAGTACATCTACAAAATTCGTCAGCCTTCATGCCACCAATGATCGGAGCAAAGACTGACGTCGTGTGCTTTGCTGGGCTCCATATAGTCTTCCTGTTGAAGTTCGGCATCGCTCGATACAACAGTAGCGTTGTCAGTGCCAACAATCTCTTGAACAGCACTCATAAAGTCGTTGAACTTCTCAAGTGTTGTATTAGGTGGCAAACGCAGAGGCCGAGCACCAGCATTGCCACCTTCTGGGGCGCGAAATGCAGCGGAGGCTGGTCCGATGCTGCCATCTTCGCCTTGTAGTTCATCGACTTGCTTCATTGTGGCAGATTTGCTGGTGGGATTGGACTGGGGTAGAGCTAGAGGGGACAGGCACCACTCAGAGGCATACGACGATTCTTATATGCTCACCATTGTACGCGGCAGTACTGCTCCAACCTCCAGTCGTTCGGCACTTAGCTCTCTGGATACTCTGGGTGCGCCAGCTTGATCGTCGTGAGGGGTCCTGCCGAAAGTGGGAAGCGTGTCGTCGGAAAATTCCCCACTCGTAGAATGGCTATTACACAGTCACCCGATGTTCTGTATTGCCACACAGGATCATGGCCAATGATGTGGTTGTCATATCGGATATCAAGCGTCAGCACATCGAGACCAGCGAAGTCGCAAGGTCTTTTCACGTGGCCAGCTGCATGCTTCCAAATAGATCAACCAGCTTGTGTACTTGGCTCATATCCGACTCGTCGTAACGACTGAGCAGCTGGCTGATCAAGCTCTTGCCAGCGAATCCGTTGGTTTGATCGTAGGATTGCGCGTGCATGCCCTCCGAGCTGTTCAAAATCAAGTCTGCCAGACACCAGAATTCTGGGGCGTGCCTGGCAAAACCAAGTCTCTTCCAACAGTCGGCAGCACGAGTTGGTGTCCTCTCTTCAAGACCAGGCGGATCACTTCTCTCCAACCAGATCCTTCTCCAAGCGTCGAGAGCTCGTCTCACAAGGGCAGTTTGACTTGTTGGTAGCGGGTGGCAACGAGCATGGAAAAGCTGTACGTGCAGTGCTGCAAAAAGGTCAATTAGATCGTGCATGCAGGTGCCCCAGTGGCTCTTTCGAGCAACAAAACTGCTAGCAAGGGATATTCTGGACGAACTTACGATGAACGAGAATGAAGAGGTTCAACGAGCTCATTGAGCGAAGTAGAACCTCGTCTGCATCCGATAGACTATCCGCCCAAAGCATCGAAAGGACTTGGTGTACCAGCGGCTGTCGTTGACCGAGCTCAGAGAGCGCATATGAATGGATGGCATCAGACCAGGCTGACACATTATCCGCTTGGAAGCAAAGTTCTGGGCAGGACAACGAGAATCGAGCTTCCCCTGGAGCCATGCGTGGTGGAGTATTGTTGAAGATGACGTATGCTGTGTCGAGGAGCACAACCTACAAGCATGTAATAACGTGTGAGCATTTGCTGAAGGCCTATTGAGAGATGCGAAAAGTCGCTTCCTGCTGCACTTACGTATGTCAATGTGCGTATCAGCTCCTCTCTGAGAGCAAACTCTTTCCATGCCTGAACTCGCGATGGGCCTTGAATGTAGCGCAATATGTTCCCATGTGTGACATCTTCGTTGCAAACGCTTCTAAAGACGCCGATAATGTCCGTATAGCGAGACCGCCTGGCTCTGCGCTTCGCTGCCTCGGTGCCTTCCCAGGTCTGTAGCAAGATTACACAGTATGCGGCTCTCAGCGCATCAAGACGTTCCTGCAGCTTTGCAGAATCCTGAGCGCTGATTTCTGTTTGCAGTAAATCGTCTGTCAGTTCCGGTGCTGAGAATACCCACTCTTCAACTGCGTCGAGCCAAAGCAAGGCAGATTTCCGGTGACCTGCTGCGGGGCTGAGGCATGCGCCGAGTAAGGCCATGACCGCGATAAGCATAGAAGGGGATTCGGATATGGCAAAAGTCGGCTTGTGGATAATTGGACAATTCGGATGCCATAATGCCCAATACGCGGCCAGGTGGACCTGCAGCTGGGAGGGTGCAAAGAAATCATAGCAGGCATATTTGAGAGACTCAGGCCAACCCGAATCAGAGCCTGTTCTCCGAGCAAGCAGCTCGCTACTGCGTCCGATGGCTGCGACAATGTGATTGAACTTTTCGACTACTGTTGCGTCAAGCTGCGAGTCAACATACTGATGGCCCAGACAGTCGATAAACATAGCACGCTGTTCTAAACTTCCGCAATCAAATGAGCTCGCAAGGCCTTTCGTGTCGGTGAAATTGGACAAGAACTCAAGGCGGCGCACGGTGGGTTCCAAAGTCCAGTCGCCACGATTAGTGGTACCATTCGGCAGCGGATCATCGTTAGTCGCATCGTACATGTACGGCTGTGATTCGGGGCTAGGATCTGAAAAGGGTTCGATTGGAGGCCAGTCGAGTGGATTGGGTGTTGTATGATCGTTGAGCATCGAGACCGACAAAGGTCCCTCAGCTTCCGGTTCGCGTTGATCAGCTTCATCATGCGTGCGCTGTAGCCACTGTTCGACATCCGAGCGACTACTGGTTGCAGCCTTTTGGCTAGTACTTATCCGATCGGTGTAAACGCATGTCTGCTTCCGGTGCGCGCACGGAAGACACGGTTGAGTGCCATTGCAGCCTTTCTTCTGACGTATACAGGAATCACAAGACTTCCTCTTGCGGCCCCGTTGCTGAACTGCAATCAGGCTGGACGCGGTTTTGGTGTTGGGTTTCGCTTTGCAAGTCTTGAGGTGGCGGACAAGAACATCGCGGCGTGCGAAGGCTTGACTACAAAACGGGCAGGAGAAAGGCCTGTCATCAGAGTCTGCCCGGAAGGGTTGGAAGTCAGCGATCTGCCCCACCGAGCAGGCAGTCGATAGTACCTACGCACGCTCAAGTTATGCCTCTGCAAGTGCTCCAGCTTGCCATACGTCGCGGGGCATGACTGGCACTGGAAGCTTGCGCTTGCCGCCTCCATCGCACAATGTGTTCGTCGGCAATTGTCGAGTGTACCAGAACTTCGGGAATTCCCCACCGGCTTGTATACTGACTGCGGGTCGTCGAGCTGAGGGTCTTCACTAGAGCAGGTTATCAGCTTCCCCACTTGTATCTCCGCGTGGCGCAAAACTGTAAAGTGGTACCTGCACATTTCCTGCTTGGCGTTCTGGACCTCATTGAAGTGGTCTTTGTTCAGTCGTCCAATTCTGTTTCAGCCATTGAGTGGTTATCCTGCTTCGGTGTGGAAAGCAAAAGTCTAGGGAAAGTCAATGCGCCAGACCGACCATGCCATTCTTAAATCAAGACAATCGCTTCAAGAGTGCGAAGTAGCTCATTCACGTGCGTAATGCTGATTAAGAATGGTATTTGTCGTTGTCTAGCTAAAAAGGATAGCTGGACCTTCATATCATTTCATGAATCAATTCTTGCTGCCGTCATTAGCTATCGGGGCGGTAATGGTGGCGGAGCAGGCAATGCCCTCGGTGGCAGTCGCGGTTCTTTTAGCAGAACGAGGGTCTGATTGTCGAATGCCGGTACCGACTTCCTTCGGATCTCAAGATATGGATATCGATCAATCCCGTACTGATCTCACATCAGCTATCTGCGATCAAGATATCTCAAGAAACAGACTTACCGAAACCAAAGTCGCATGAGGCTGATTTATGCGATACCCATGCCACGTCAAGCTTTGCCAGGTTGGCTCAAAACCGCACAGTGGACCAAGTGAGCTTTCGAGATCGGCAATCGTCATATCGCCTGTTGCCAGTAATCGATGGTTGTAGCCGTACTCATTTTCGACGATAATGCTGAACTCCGGAAAGGCATGCACTCCTGGGATGCTTTCGGCAGACATTGATGAAGAAGACGATGTTGATCTTGCCGATGCCATGGAACATGATCGTGCGCCCAGCCAGTCAGACAACGACCCGGTCGTGCCAGTGTCTTGTGACGTAGACGAGAAGCGGGACACGGGACTCGGTATGCTGCCAGAAGGAAGCGATTTAACAGCTCGAATGATGTCGTTCGTGATTGTTGCGAGCGTGAATTCGACGTCGCCGTCCATCCGTTCCAGGTTGAAGTTGATCTCGCGAATGGCGAACGCGACATCCAGTGGGATTTCGAGGGTGACTTCGACCGACATTTTGTTAGTGTTTAGCATTGTCGAGCAGGTGTATACCACTATGCTGGATCTTATATTGTCAGCGACGCCGTTGCATGTTTTGAGCTAGTCGTTCAGTCGGTATGGTGACCCTGTAACGGCCTTCCAAGCAGCTGAAGCCGAGAAGTGCAGACGCCCGACTACATGGGCATCCGGCCTGCGATGGCACTAGGTTGCATTGTGAGGTTTCAGTCTCTTTTGCAGTCTCTGTACTTGCTCAAATTCTCGCGTCCAATGACCTTTTTATCCAGCTCGAGCGAAGGAGCGTCTGCGTGGTTCAGTCTCTTCTCGGGCATAAGGGCAACATCTTTTTTGAGGTATCAGCGACTGCATCGTGTCTACGGCCGTCGTGCGAGACACGAACGGTGTTGAGGGCATGTTCATGTCGCGTCGTGGACGCGATTCGAGAGATTTGTTTCCACCACAATTCGTCCCAGCACTTTCGCCGATCAATGTCACCTGATGGCACTTCCGGGGACGAGACAGAAGTGCAAGCAAACGGAGGCACGAGCAGTGTTCAACCAAGACCTACAATGTGTCATCTGCATACACGGATTTAAGGAATATAAGCTCAAGAACCTTTCGCGGCTCTCCTGCCAATAAGCTGCCCTAAACCCACTGCCAAGGGGTCGCAAATTGTCAGAGAGCGTGATATAGCCTGTTGTCCGATCCCCGAATGCAGGTGACAGATTGTATATACGTCCTTCACAGCCTCGCCTTCCCTTGCTCTTCCCTCGCTTGCTTCTCATACTTCTGCACATCGAGCCAAGCCATCTCGCCCATCGGCTTCGCCTGCACACCATATTCCTGCGCGTTCGGGCTACTCGCCTGCCGTACAGCATATCTCGCTGCAATACCCTGGCAAATAATCGCGCCGCGATACAGACCAAACGCATCGCCCCAGGTGAGCTCTTTCTCCGAGTACTCCCAATCTACGACTTCATGATACCATTGCAACACCTCTTTCCTGGTCGGCAGGCCGGGAGTGTTGCCGTCCTTGAACCTGTCGTTTGCCCGTCCTATGGACTTCGCGAGAGGACTATCGGCAGAGACCCAGGGGCTTGTGAGGTTGACAATATCGGACAATGGATGTCCAATCGTAGCCATTTCCCAGTCCAAGATGCCAATGACGTAGGGCTCTGTTGGGTGGAAGACCATGTTGTCAATCTTGTAGTCTCCGTGTACGAACGTTCCGCGATCTTTGGGCTGCGTGGCCGGGTTTGCGAAGAACTTCACCATATCATCGTAGTGTGGAATAGCACCAACGGGCTCTCCTGTCTCAACATCTTTCGTTTGAGCTTGGGCTACGCTCAAAGTCGCAAACGTCTTCAGTTGGCGATTGTAGAAGTTGTTCGGACGTCCAAAATTCTCCATGTTTACACTCTTGGGCGATACACTGTGGAATTTGGCCAGAGTCGTGACCGCGCTCTTCCACATTGCTCGTCTGTGCTCCGCTGAGACATCTGGGATCAAGGGATCCGCGAAGATACGACCATTCAGGAAGCCCATGATGTAGAACGCAGTGCCCACCACGCTGTCGTCCTCACAGAGGCATATCGCTTTCGGTACAGGCACAGCTGTATTCTGCAACGCTGCTATTATTCGGTACTCTCGGTCGACCTGGTGGGCGGTTTTGGAGAGGAGCTTTCCCGGGGGCTTCTTTCGCATGACATATTTGGCGCCCGTGGAGTCGGTGAGGAGGTACGTTGGGTTCGATTGGCCATATCCGAACTGTCACAAGTGTGTCTTAGCGTTGGATTTCTCGAGCATGTACTGGACTTGGCTGGAGGCTGAGCTTACCTGCTTCACATCTATGGGTGTCTTGATCTCGGGCGCATTCTGATCGATGTATTTGGACAGATTGTCGAGGTTGATGGGTTGTCTGATGGGGCCTGCCATGGTGTTGGCAGTCTGGTAGGCAGGACTACATGCTGAATCGTCGCCCAGGAACACTGGACGTCTTCTATGGCGCCTTGGGGAAGCTGCATTGCCTTGGACCGAGGCTTTCGACCCGCATTGACTCGACTTACGGAAGTGGGTCTGCTTAGTCACCGACGGCAATCTGACACGTGAGGGCAATAGGAACCGGCAAACAAATAAACTTGTTTCAAATCTAGGTGAATAGAAGCGAAACAGCCGGAGCATGCTCTGCCTTCATCATTCAGGCTATCAGCACTATGCCCGAAAACCCCTCACCATAGTCCCCAATGCACCGCAGCATCATGAATCTACGCCTCTGCACTAATTTTACTCCCCTCCCTTCGCCGCAGCTTGCATTGCTTTCGTCGATTCGAGATAGACTTTGCTGTCGAAGAATTCCTGAACTTTGACAAACTTCTCGCCTGTCTCGTTGAATTTGAAGAGCATCACCACTTCAAGCCGGACAGGGTGGTCTTGAGGGGTCAGAATGTTGAAAAAGCCGTGAAGCACACTTTGCAGACTTTCTGGGTCATGTATGATCGATTCTGCTTCAATCTGGCGTATGATCGAGTCAGAATGTAGGCTTTCTCGTAACAACATTGCAGGACACTAAAGCAAGCAACGTTTTGTGTCTCTTGTGATTGTCAAGCACCCGCCATTCACTGTGCCAGAGCTGATACAGACGTGGTGATGCATGAGGGGGAGCAGAGGAAAATACTGCTGCACGTACCTTGAAATCTTTGAAACTCGGAGCGAGGAAGTTGATGAAAAGGTCTTTGAATTGCTCTCCATTCAATGATTCCCGACCCATCGACAGAGGGCGTGCCTCAAAGGTGAAATCTTCGGCCTGTGTGGCTTTTGTAGCTTCATAGTTCCATTCGTTGTATGCGTGCACCAGTGCTTGAACAGTCTTCTTCATGTTCGCTAGTGTCTCGGACGATTGAATGGTAGACATCGTGAAGGACCTTCGAATCACCTTGGATAATCGTTTGCGTAAGTTAGGGTTGATCAATCGCGGTTATTTCTTGGAGCAAGCTGCTATGGCAAAGTCTATACAACAGCATCATTGCTGATTATATATCTTGCTGTGCTGTGTCATGAATAGGTGGTCAACGACACCAGTCCAAACTCCTCCACTCGGATTGATTACGATCTCGAGAGGAGTTAGGGATGCGTCTCCGCCATGTGTAAGACTGTGTTACCCGGAGTCTTCGGACCACACACCACTCTTACACCCGGTGGGATTCGTTCCAGGTTCTGCGTATTCTGAGAGCTTGAGTAGCTTGTACCTGAGCTTCTTCGTGGCGTGGCCCTGACATTACCGCTGTGATCAACCAGCACCAAAGCATAGCGTAGTATCTTTGCACTGGCCTGTCACATAAGTCCAGGAATACCTTGCGCAAGCGGAAACGGCACACAGCTGGCCGTTCGAAAAGCCGTTCCTGCAGCGGTGCCTGCTCAGCAATGACATGGTGGCCGGCCGTAGATAGGTACTTCGGGCCAACGAGTAGATCCGAGTTACAATTGACGATGGATGCGAGGTCTCATCTGCCATACCAGTGGCAGGCGAGAGCTCACCAGAGCACGACATAGAGATGACAGAGCATGGAGATAGGACGGGTTTCTGCAGCTGCGAAGTCCGGATAGTTTGGATGAGGCTAGCTAGCGGGCTGTTCCGCACACTTTCACGTGACGCGTCACGAACTTCGACTTTCTGGCGCAGCACTTTTGCGACAAGTACAACCACGACAGTCATTCTACGAACCGCCCACCATGCCTCAAGCACAGCCAGAACTGAAAAAGGTGAGACTCACGCCGCGATATCGGGAAATGTTGGACAACATCCGGCTTGCAAATGTCGACGATGAATTCGGGTTCCAGCACGCGCGCAAGCGACAGAAGCTAATGAGTGCAACAGTACCTTGACAAGCGCGTCGAAGTGCAGCTGAATGGTTCGCGAAAGGTCATGGGAACATTACGAGGCTACGATGTGAGTTATAAGCGAGGGCGATTTGGAGCTCAGTCGAGACTGATTGGGACACGCAGGTCTTCTTGAATATCGTACTCGACGAAGCCACCGAAAGCAAAGCAAATGGCGACAAGGTCCGACTCGGCATGTGTGTTATCCGCGGCAACTCAGTGGTCATGATGGAAGCGCTCGACAGAATAGGAGGAGACGACCGTGGACACAGAGGGTGAAGAGAAGCTGGGATATGATTGACTAGAGAAGGAAAAGCGCGAAGTACGCTGCAGCCTCGCCGACGAGTGCGATGAAATCGGCGACATACGGCCACAAAAAGCGCATTGGACAGCCCATTTGCGAGGCGAGGGAACGGAACGACTGGGTGAAGGCGTTACGGCGCCAGATAGGACATTGCATGCCAGGGTAAGCCGCCCAAAATGCTACTACAATTCGAAAAGTTATTCACACCAATACTCCACAGAACGGGCGCCTCCAATGCGCTGCAGGGCTTCCAAGTATATTCCGAGCTGGAAAGCTCCAGTGTCGTTCCTGCCTTCCAAGCTGGATTGGAAGAAGCATTCGATGTTCTTCCCCTGCGCGCTCGTTGCTAGTGGCACTACCTGTTCTGCTCAGCCAGTCAGAGCAGCCGCCGACCACGCAAGTTCCGGCCGTGTCGAAGTGCACTCAGGAAGAGGCAAATCCAGCTAAAGCACTATCCAAGCCGCCAGCAGTACAAATACAACCTTGCCCATCAACCCACCACTTTTACTTCCGGCGGCCGCGTTTCGATTTTGCTGTTTGTTTACCCCATCATCGCCGCAATTGCTGCCGTTCGTGTTTGAGATATCAGAGCAAGCTGTTCCTGGCTGATTAGCAGGCTGCTCAACCGTGCCAGGCGAGGAACATACTTGAGGCCATATCCGTGCTTGCACTCCCAGAACTTGAGCTTCCTGGCGATGTCAAATACATCGTGGAATATGGTACCGACATCTTCGTCGTTCGTGTATGTGATCTGACTCCTTACAAACAGTTCGAACTGGCGTGAAGGTATAGAGTGGTAGTTCCAACGTCTCGGGGAACAGTAGTGTCTGTCAAAAATAAAAGAACGGAACCAAAAGCAGCAAAACGATCACGATAAAAGATCAACACAAGAAGGAACGAACGAAAGCAAAACTCTCTGTACAAGGAGTGTCTCTTCAGAACTTCGTCACAGATGTATGTATGGGCACGACTTCTGCTTCAATCTATTTCCAGTCTGGATAGCTGTCTCCATTGAGTCAGGTTTCCATGGTTCATTGGAGCGGAGAGCACTCCGATGGAAACGCGTTCGGGTTCTCTGAAAAGATCTTCATGAATGCCATTGCTATAGTGCGTAGAGCGTGCTCGCTTGCAAGCATTGTGAGAGGGTAGCGAACGTCATGTAATGTAAAGGAGTTTTGGTTTCGTGGTCAACCGGGTCGGGGAGATTTTTGTGGTTCTTCCGCGTGTGGCGTCGCTTGTCGTTGCTTGCGTGAACGCTGGACCCTTGCGATTGAAACCGTGGCTTGGTTGTATGAGGAGTTGGGGTCGATTGGTGGTACATGTGGGTGAGAAGTGACAACCGTTGTGGCAGAGATGGAATGCGCACAGTGCGTTTTGGGTGGTGATGAAGACGATCTTTACTTGCCAAAGGCAAGGCCACCAATCTGGCGTGTGATGCGATCTATGAGCCCCCCTATGGCACTCGAAACTATGCAGCAGCAAGACTTCGCAGTGGTCGTTTGATGGCGAGTTCAAGCGCCGAACGAATCGTGGTGATGAGTCTCGGTCCCACGTGAGCACCAGCAGGCGCTGCATCTTCCAACTGTCAATTGCAGTCGACGGCATCAACGCCCTGAAATATTAGCCTTGCTTCTTCAGCTCTGCTAGATCACAATCGACGGGCGATTCATGCCTGGTACAACAAGTTGTATTCCCTGTTCCGATCCAAGGTGATCACAACTTCTTTGATGTCCGCCCATGCCCCGTTCTCGTTTCCTGCGACTGGCACCCAGATTCGCTGGCGATGACAGTTACGATGTCTCTCGAAACGATCAAGAACGTCACCTAGTGTCGCATCTTTCCCGATTCGGTCTGTGTCGTTGATCTTGACATGAGATTCGACTAAGGGTATGCCTGGGAGATGGTATCCGTTCTTACGCATGCGCAGACGTGTCCACGATGGTCGAAGCTGAGTAGGCATCCTAGCGTGCTCATGGCAGTACTCAAAGACACTGAAGATTTCTTTCCATCCCGTAGAGGCGCAGACGCAGAGCATGTGTTCGTGACGTATGCCAGCGGTCAGCAGTGCCTTTTGCAAAAGAGTACTCTGGCTAAAAACAGATTCGGCATCATCCCAGGACGGTGAGAGAAGCTCGGGGATGTGCAGAATGTGGCCGCGGGAGACATTCTGCGGCTCGAGGTGCATGATGGTCCTTAAATTCTTTGACCGAGCGATTGTGGCGTTGAAGTGCTGATCCACGCGCTGCAGGACAAACAGATCCTCAAAGGGCAGGTTGATGAGAATGTTCTCGAGCAGCTCCGTGACTCCGAAGACTCGTGGTGCAGCAATTGATGGCATCGATGGCGCTATTGGAGCACATGGAGGTGACGACTCGAGCTGCCAACATGTCAGTTGTGTGAAGCCGCAAACGCTCAAGAAAAGACTCACCGCGAGCGCCGCTTCCTCCTGTTCGCCGTCGGCTGACATGGCAATCTTTGGCGACAGTGTGGTGGAAATCTGGTGTTGATGGATCAGTGCGAATCCAGGTTGTCTTTGGAAGAGAGCAAACAGCTGCTTTTCAGAAACACGACTAGGCTGCATTAGCGCGAGCTGGAGCCTTGTTGCTCACTTTCTATTCACTACGCTCCACTTACTAAACCTGCGAGCCAGGCTCACGCTGTGGAACGGAAGCCTTGGATCAGAATATATTCCATTCCCTATATCCAATCGATCATCGACACAGAATGCCTAAATTTTCAAGACCCAGATGCCAATCAAATTCTTAACTTCAAGCGCTTGAACGCGACACAGCAGTTCAAATTTGCAACAGAGCAAAGTAGAAAGAATCCAACGCCGAGGTATACCAAATCATGTTCAATCAAGACTCCAGTAGCGCCACCCATATCATCATAGTCGTTATGTACACCACTCGTGTACAGCTCTTTTCATGCCTCGCAGAGTCGAAGAACGTTTAGTGCGTGCCGTTGGTGTAACCATTCGTATATCCATTGGCGTAGCCGTTGGTGTGACCATTTGTATATCCATTGGCGTGGCTTTTGACTCCATTGGTAAACGCGTGTCCGTTTGTGTAGCCATTGGCTCCATTGACGGTCCCGTGTCCGTTCGTATACCCATTCTTGTGGCCATTCATGCCATTGATGACAGCATGGCCGTTCGCATGACCATTGACTCCATTGGGAATAGTGTGTCCATTGGCATGACCATTGACTCCATTTGTGACAGCATGTCCGTTGATATGCCCATTCGTCATCGGTAATCGACCAAACTCGTCTCGCACAGCATTGCCAAATCTGCGAATCGCCTCATCGATCTTATCGAATTGTGCAGCAGCATACGTGGCGCGGAAGAACATGGTATCACGTTTGGCGATCTTGTCGGCGCAGAACCACCCACCCTTCATCAGCAATGTGCCATGTCGGACACATGCCAAGAAAATATCATGTTCAATCTCTTCAAGCGTCTTGGTGCCGTTGATGTAACAAGGATGTTTCTTGTAATCGACTTGTAGCCAGTGGAACATGCCAGCAGTAGGCGGTGACCACGAGACGAGGTCTTTGGGAAGGTAGTGTTCGCAAGCTTCCATCATGACATTGCGTCGCTTCGTGTATTCGAGGCGGATGTGCATGAGCCAATCAAGATAGCCTTGGTGTCCCCACGTCTCATCGAGAAGCTTGAAGAGAACGATTTGACTGAAGCCAGAAGGCCCTTGGGTGCAAACATCTGCGTGCGTGCGGAAGCGATTGCAGATTTGTTCGGATGCTGTGATCCAGCCGGTTCGTGAACCCGGTGCGATAACTTTGCTGAAAGAGTCGGCGCGCATAACACGGCCGTCGACATCTATCGAAAGGAATGATGGTACGATCGAAGTCAAAAATTCTGCGTATGATGATGGTGGCGGTACCGGTGATGAGTCTTGTCCGGTGTAAGGCTGCATTTGTAGGAAGTAGTACGGTTCATCCTCGAAGATGTAAAGATCGTGTTTCTGGCAAACGGCGTAGATCTGTCGTCTTCGCTCAATAGATTGTGTCGAGCCAGTCGGATTTTGTCCGGTCGGTACGGTGTACATGAGGAACGGCTTGGGCCCTCCACGTTTGACAGAGTCCCAATTTGAGAGCATTTCATCAAGTGATGAGGGAAGCATTCCGCCAGCGTCCATGGCTACTGCAGCGCATCGTACGCCCATCGGGATTGCGGTCTCGATTGCTGCAGGGAAAGAATATTGCTCGGTGATGATGAAATCTCCCGGTCTGCAGAACATCCTCAACGTCATGTCCCAAGCTGCAGTAGATCCAACAGTCATGGTACAACTCCAATCCTGATAAGGAGGATTATGCACAATTTCAGTATGCTCGACAAGCCAGCGTAGAAGTTGAGGTGCTCCGTGGCCATGGCCGTAATTCAATGCGGTTGCCAGGTCGAACCCCGACTTTCCCTCTGCCATGTCGTGCATCCCCATAGAGATGATCTCAGTCTCTGCGTGCCCATCTTGTTCTTGCCCCAAATAGGACGGTCGTGGGATTTTGACATCGAGTTCTTGAAATGGAAAGTATTCGGACGAAGGCAGACCACCGCCAAGAGATATTAATCCGGGTGTATCAAGAAACGCGGCTGCCTCTTTCAATGAGCTGCCGCCTCTAGTCGTCGTCTCACGAGTCAGTCGATCTGATAACAATTAGCGAGCACGCTTATACACATGCAGCAGCTCGAATGAGAGACACTACTCACGATCCCACCTTTTGGCGAGGCTCTTGTGCAAGTGGCTTGTTCGACCCTGGACGAAGGAATCAGCTGGGCACTCTCCACAAGGCTGGCTGTGCGGCGTCGTTATCAGATCCGTACCTTGAACCGACTCAGGTCGGCAGAGGCAGCGACCCCGGCCTTGAGAGTGCCGGACGCGGCACGCCGCTTTGCAACTTTTTCTATCGTCAAGCGTTCGGGTATGGGTATGGCAGTAGCGTCGGTGTCCGCATAGGCCTCCACGCGGAGAGAGTCAATGGCAGCGGGTGGCGCCATGGCAGCGATCGGTCCGCGGCGTGCTGCTGTTGTCTAATCGTGTGGACGGGAGCGACAGTGTTGCGTGGGATGTTGAAGCGCGTGGAGGATATGTTACGAACGGAAATGGGGAAGCAGTGGGTGGGCGGGCGTCTGAATAGGCAGCTGGTGGGCTTGACCGCTCCTCTCGGCCTATCACACCTTGATGGAAATGGCCCGAATAGGTGGAATGCCACGCTTTCCCCCACGAGTACCGGCGGGACGGACTGGGACGATGTACAAGTGTGGGATGAGAAGGCTGACGAAGGTTATTGTTGCATCTGATAAGTTTATAGGAAGCTTGGGGTGCGCAGGATGTGTGTTTTCTCTGTTTCTCGTGAATGAAAGGCGAATGAGAGCGGTGAGATGCTGGTGAATGCAGTCACACGAGCTCTTGACATGGCACGATAGGGCGCTGCGATGTGGTAATGGGAACTGAGAAATTGCGGTTCCAACCGGCAAAACGCTGCCACGGGCAAAATCCGTTCGTCCTGAGCGGCCGCCGTCGCCCGCATGCACCCCCCAGACAACTCTAGATGACGATAGGCACAAGCTGCCACGAACTGCCCATAAAGTTCCTGGGCGCACAGCTCGAATTCACTCACCAGCGCTCCGACTGTTGTCGTCCGGGGGCGAAACCGAGGTCCGTCGTTCCATTCCCTCCAAACTCCTCGCGTCGGGGGGCCCGGGAGCGTCGCCAGCAGCAGCAACACATGAAAGATTGGCAATGAGCGGTGACAAACGTCCCAGTCGGCTGGTGGGCCTCACCGACAGCGCACCTACACCATGATCCGTATTCGCCCATGAAGCTTTGGAGCTTGGAGAGCTCTCCACTGGCCAGCGCAGCGCGTTTTCTGGTGCCGGACGCATTGCCGAAGAGGCAAACCTTGTGGACCTCAAACATATGCCCATCTGACGATGATGAGAAGCTCGAGAAGGGATGTGGGAGTACAGGGCGTCGAGGAGGTGAGGTCTACTCGATGTGGGTTTTCCTGCGGTGTAACGACGCAGGAGCGGTACGGCTTCCTGCACCATGCAGTTCGCATATGGGGGAACGTTCCTAGTTGTCCGCCTTGCTTCCTGCCACAAGCGAAATACCAGTCTCGCGGACGCCGCTCTTTCGGATGCGACAGACCGATTCCACCTGGATGAGGGTCAATGCCAGGACAATCTCACCGTTGTCGGGCCCGCGAGATGGAGGTTTCGGTCGGGACTTGGGACCATTGGCCGGAGTCGCACCTTGCATCAGACGGAGCACTTCTCACGCGACACGCCTTGCTGACTGATTCATACCGCTCGGGCCTACGTCTGACCGCAGACACTCGTTGCCTCGTATAGATCTCGTTGCTGTGAGCCATCGACCGGTGTCGAGCAAGTGGCGTCACGCAAGCTCCAGCTTGTGTCATTGCATGTGAAGGAAGGCTGGTGTTCACAGCACCCGGGCGCGAAATTTGCATTTTCCCTCCGAGGTAGGAGATACAGAGTGGAGCTGTCGCTCTTCTTCACAGACTACTTCTGCAGCGAGAGATGCTACTGCATGCAATGCTGCATGATTAATTGATATGTCCGGAGCGGCAAAGCAGGTAAGCGAGCGACTTCAGCATCGAGGCGAGCCAGCCGATGCACAGCCTGACAAGGTATATCAACAGAGCTACAGCCGAGGAGGCAATAGATATGTAGTTCGGGCCCAGAGCAGTCTTTCCACACGAGATTCAACGGCGCAAGTAGTACGAATTCAGAGCAGTCTCTCAACACGAGATGCAGCAACCACAAGTAGCTGGCCCTGACAGGCCTTGAAGGCAATATACATTGCAGAGCGCTGAAGCAGCCAGCCCTACTCTCCAACTGACAAACACAAAAGGCAACTCCGCACAAGGATCTATACTTGAGTACGACTCCCATGCTCTCGTTACTCCCCGATCACATATCACACCAGACCGGAGTGTGCATCTCCGCTGTGAAAGCAGAAGGATCATTATCCAACACTTACCTCGAAATATATTACCACCCCGCGCTCTCCACCTGAGCACAAGTTTGAATCCTCAATCTATGTCCAAAACAGACAGAGAAATCGTCAGACATTGTTGCTGAAGCTACCAATCGAAACTGCCAGAGACTAACACTGTCCTGACAAGTTTTCCTCTTTCAAACAAATGTCGGCACCATTCACCTGCACCATCGCCCAGCCGTACCGTGGAGGTTGTCAACCTGGATGCCCAACCCACCTCCCCAAGCCCACCTTGAAGTCCAAAAATACGTTCACATGGAAAAAACCCTAACTCGGGCCGAAACATCATAATAGCAAGTAGAATGAACACCAAGGTAGGCCTTTCAGAGCATTAATTACTAACCTACTAAACATCGAATTACCGGTATGCCTCATAGAAGAGAAAGAAAATTGGCACAGCCAACAAGCCACAGCACAGCACGAGATCTTTATACCCATCGTGGCACGCAGGTAGCAACAAAATGTCTTTCGCTGAGTCCACCAAAAAGACGCTTGCAAGTCATTATGATCCTCAGGTTTCATATCTCTCCCTGCCTTGTCCGCTCCAAAAGTCGCGACTCCGCACTCTCAGCGCCCGTTTCCAGCGGAAACCTTGCTTGAGTCACAGATCCACGCTACCCTTCGTGATGCGCACTCAGCTAATACTGCTCATCCGGACACTCGTAGGCCAAATGCCCATCCTTTTCACAGAGCGCACACCACTTCTCCTCATCACCTTCGCTCTTTTTCGTCTCACCGTCCTTCGCCCCTTTCGCACTCTCCTCTTCTCCAGCCTTCTCCACCAGAGGGTCCATATTCTCCTTGCTCGAGTTCTTCCCGAATGCCCCTAAAGAAAGTGGTGCGGGAGCCGCACTAGGATGTCTCGCATGCTTGAACGACGCCGAATAATCCTCGTCCGAGTCCGGAGGGTGGTCACCCGAAGCGTCCGTATTGGTAGAATCAGGATGCGATTGGAAGTGGTTGCAATCCAACGTATCGTGGTCGGCAGACTCACACATTTCGCAGTAAACAGCGGCGGACGAGCTGTCGGAAGGCTTACTTCCGCTGTCGACGTCGCCGTTGGTAGCTGCTATTGTGCGTTTGGCGTGCTCGGCAAACGTTTGCTTGACAGTGTCGCTGCGCGAGCGCACGTAGGGCGCTTGATCTGGAGTGGCCGTCATTTCGCTCTCATTCCGTGCATGGCCATTGGTGAGAGCGCTGTCACGACGCAGCTGCTCCAGTTCCTGTTCGAGAGTCTCCTTCTCTTTGTGGCTCTCATCGAGTGCAGCTCGAAGTTTGTTGACTTCGTCCAGTCCCGTTATGCTTTTGCTAGAGTCCGGGCTGGTCGAAAAGGAGTGGATGATTGCCTTTAGTCCTCGGATCTCATCTTCTTTCTGTTCCAATTCTTTCGGCGAGATGCCCCCGCCATTCGAGGCCATGGCAGAAGCAGCCTTCTCCCTCTCTCGCTTCAATTCCGACCTGCCTCTTTCCACTTCTCCCCGCAGGAACTCGACCTCTCCTCTCGCCTCAGCTTCACCTCTCCTCGCGTCTTCCAGACCTTCTTCGAGTTCTTGCACAAAGTCTTCCAGCTGCTTAAGCTGCCTTGCTACGTCGTCGAACTCCTTCTTGCTCTGATTCAAGTCTTCGAGCTCTCCCAACCGCTGTGACAGTTCCTGGACCTGAGCGATCAGATCCTGTTTCTGCTCTTCATAAACGCGCTCCGTCTCTGAGCTCGCCATTTCCAGTGAGTCCAGGGTACTGCGAAAGTCGGCTCTGTGGGCATCAAACTCTGCGGTCAGGATTTGGATCTTCTCGTTCTTCTCCCTCAGCATCTGCCGGAGTTGTGCGGTGCTGGCATCGTCTTCGTCGCGGATAAAAGAGGGCTTGCGGTCTAGTTGGCTTTCTGTAGGCAAGAGTCCTGATAGTTCCTTCACACTGGCCTCCATATCTGCCAGATTTGCCGCTTGCTCAGCCAGTCTCTTATCCCGCTCTGCAAGCTCCGCTCGCAGCCTGTGTAGTTCCTCGTCCGTTGCTCCACCCATCCGTGATGATGCGCGTAGAGGCTGTGAGAAGGACTTGGCGGAGCTTTGGCTGCCATTCCTACGATCTGCGGTTCTAGCAACTCCGACTGGTGTTCTCTCCTCTTGAATGTCATCAGGTCTGTGGCCGAGTCGTGACCCGGTCCGCGAATATGGTCGTGGAGTGGGCACGGCATTGGACGTCCGTCCGGATGTAGAAGCTTTCAGGTTCGGCTTTCCTGGTGTCGTGGCTGTTCGGGTACCCCTCGTGCTGCTCGCAAGCGGGTTGCGCGCAGGGGTGGGCTGTAGATTGGGCGTCTGCCTCCGCAGTGGTGACTCTGGCCGCGGCAGAGATGGCCTCCTAGGCTTGAACTGCGGGCTATGTGGCCTGGCGCCAGGACCGAGCGACTGCGAGAATTTGGGAGCGGCGCCGCCATTCATGCCAGTGCTGTAGGTAGGGGTGAGGGGCGTGGAGGGGAAGGAACCAGGCGACTGTCGTTTCTCGGCGCGGTGTACAGGCAGGAAAATACCAGCGCCGGGGACGGAGGTGCGGAAGTACTGTGTCCTAGACAAGGTGTCAGTCAGATGTTCACCCTCCTGTGCCCTCTGTGAACGACCCTACCCATCCACGTCGCCATCGTTCTTGCCCCGCGCCGCAAAGTCCTTGTCCAGCTCAACGCCCACGAATGTGCCATTCTTCCCGCGCACGCTGCCCACGAATTTGACGATGCCGAACATGTCGCCGGGCACGTTGACGACATCGCCGACCTCCAGGCCTTCGCCGTCCATCCTGACGGGGGTGACGCTCTTGTGTCCGTTGAGGGCTTGCAGACTGGCCTTTCGCGAGGCAGCTTGGGCGGAGGCGCGGAGCGAGGGCGAGGACGCGGTGCCGAAGGACGGGCGCTGCAGGCCACTGCGCGGTGTTTGCAGTGCCATGTTGATTATTATTGACGTTCCGGCGGGAGATCCGACAGGCGCAGCTGCACGTCGCGGTCACTGGCTGGGGTTAGGTGGCGTCGCTCGCCTGCGTGTGGAGAAGGTTGTTGCTATGCCACGAGCGTCTGCAGCAGCGCGCGCAACATGTCCCGAACTGGAGCGTCAGCAGTGCAGTGTACTCGACGGCGAGATTGGTGTTGATGCTATAGTCGCCTCGAGGTCGTCGATCGGGCCATGACAAACGCATGCGCGCGGGGAGGGATATTTGACAAGGTTCAAGGTAAATTAATCTGCCCTTTTCCTCGCAGCAGAATCGCCCAAGCACAGCACGACGCTTGCCGTTTCTTCGGGCCCTGCAGACAGACGCGAGAGCGACGCAGGAACGACGCGTTCATCTTCCACCATCCTGTCATATCGCGCCGTGGCTGCGAACAGTCTGAGCGTGGTGATACGTCCACGCGCATCACGACAAACTTGATTCCCTCGACGCGCAAACAGTCGAGACCCTGTCACGCAACCCAAACTTCCGGAAGCCTCTGCCGCTAGATCTGCGCCCAGTTTCACGCCCAGACCACCAAATCTACCCAAACCCGACCAACTGTCTTCATCGTCGTTGAGTAGCGTCGTCATATCGATCATCAGCGTGAAGGCCTCGTGTGCAAATTACCACGTCAATATTGACCAAAGCTTTCTGTGAGAACTCCCAGTTCTCCCACATTGAGAAGCAGGAAAGAAGTACATCAAGCTTTCTCCTGAATACACAAGCACTCCGAGTCCATCCGGATGTCGGATGACAAGTCACCAGACTGCTGGGTGTCCATGGCTATTGAGCTTTCTACAATTGTGCGTCCTCCTCGCGACCGCGGCAGGTAAGAAATTCTGGAATAACTTTGGGCTTGCACCGTCTCAATCGCGGCGATATGGACGAGCAGAACAATGTTGAGATGACTGCACACATGCTTTGATGTAATATACGACGATATACTAATCATAGGCTGACTCGGCACATGCTGGGCGAGATCGTCGAAGCCAGTGCTTGTTCAAAAGCAAATGGGTATCATGCAGATAAATACAACAGCACACGTGGATGCGCCGGGTCTTGCCTTCACAGAACCACGCAACGAGATGCGTGAAAGTCCGTGATATGATATTTCTTCATATCGATATCGTCAGCAATGGATGGCACCGATTCCCAGAACTGCAGCACGGGAGCCGAAGGATCTCTTGAACGAGTGGTAATGCCCGAAGCTTGCTGGTCGAGCGATGTGCTCAGGCGTGAGATTCGTCGACGCGTCGGTACGATACTCTGGTGCCAGTCAGGCTTATTGAGAAGAACGCCGACAGCTGGAAAAAGGTCACCGACCGATCACTGATTTGCAAGGAGCTGTAACGCACTCTTGAAGGCGTTAACCACTTGGATGTCTAGCATGGACGTTAGCCACGGCAACAGAGAGGAGAATGCTATCGTTGCACTCACAGTGCAGTCGCTTCTGGTCCAGGTCATATTCTTCACGCTCAACATAGGCCATCTGTGTCTTGAGTCTGCAACAAATCGTCAGTGGTAAGGCAACGATGGGGAAGCAAACTGCTCACCGCTTGAAGCTGCGAGCTGTCTCCTTCCTGCTGCCCACGACTGCCCAGGCCTCAAAGAACTGGGAGAGCATCAGTTCTGCTCTTTTGATGGTTCAGACATGCTACCCACATCCATGAGCTGGCGACAACCGCCCATAATCTCGCTCTCGCGCTGTTCCAGGGCAGTAGTCTTCTTATGGTACTCATAGATGAGACCTTCCCAGTCGAACCCTTCGATTGGCTGGTCAGGAAGTTCAGACGCGTCCTCATCGTCCACGGAAGATTCGATGTCGTTCTCTGTCTCGTCCTCGGTGACTGGCTGATCTTGTACAGGCTTTGGAGTTTTCTTCGACTTGGACTTTTTCGGTTGTGACTTTGCCTTTTGTTTTGGCTGTGGAGTGCCTGGTGCTTGAGCTGACTGAGGTGGCTGTTGGGGCAAGCCTTCAGTATTCATATCTGTTTCCCGCAATGACGGGCCTTCATCCTGTGAGACGTTTGTGACAGTGTTCACCGTATCAGTGCTATTTGCACGGTTCTTGCCGCGGGTAGACCCTTTGGTTGTGTCGGATTCAGCATCATCTTGCCTACTGGAGGCACGCTCTGCTCGCTCGTTCATTTTGTCATGCGAGCGCTTTGAAGACGCGTTCGCGGACTTCGATGCAGCATCTGGCTTTGCCGGCGGAGGCATGGCTTCACTCGAAGCGATGTCTGTCCTACTTGCCTCCATCTCTCTCTGCGTCGGTGGGGACGGTGAGCTTCCAAGCGAGCTCAGCGGCGACGAGGGCTGGTTCGAAGTCGTGTCAGGGTTGCCCTGAGACTCAGGTGAGAGATATGTCGATGGTAGCATGGCAAGGTCGAAGAAGTGATCGGCAAAGCGATGGCAAGCGCGAGACTTGGTGTGACGCGACTTCCCAGCGCGCTATCACGTGATGCTTGAATAGGATTGGCAACTGCGATGGGTGACGGCGAGCGCGTTACCGCATAATAGCATTGTAAGCCGCATGTACGATGTACCGTTGGCTGTAGTTTTGTGTTCAAAGACACATAGGCTCTCATTTATCAGTTGTAGCGCATCATCATCAACTCCATCCCCATCTTGCCCAAAGCAACGCACGGTCCGGCCTCGCGCGATCACGCGGACGCGGCGGAAGATGACCTCAACTCGCGATCCAGATCTACAACATTCACGCACGTGTGGTGACCCGATCTTTCTCATCACCACACCACGCTTCCAGAAACCATGTCGAAAGCATAGATCGATCCCTGAGCGATAAATCCCTCCTCCCAACGATCATCAACATGATCAGACATCGCTTCCCGCTGTTCCTCGACCGATTAGTAGCCGTCGCCGCAGCGAGCGCACGCTGAAATGGATTGTGACATATGCTCTCGCCCTTTTGGAGAACGCCGCAAGCCTCTGTGTGCTAGTTGTGCGCAAGTCTCTCTATACGATGGACGCCTCAAGCAGGCCGCCGCATTGATCGATCAGGAAAAACATCGTGCACAAGCAGAGGCAGTAGTGCGACCGGGCAATGATGGAGTGCTGGCAGCCTTGCCTGAAGATGCCGACCTCGACGCTATCACTACTGGTATGAGAAAGCATGGACTGGAGTGCTCACAAGCACAAATGACGGCCGCTGAGCTGCGGATCAACAGCATCGTGGACAAGGCCGCCGATCTGAAGCGCGACCTCGAGCAGTTCAAACAGCATATCGCGACACAGAAAGAGGATGCTGCCAACCGACGTAAAGCGCTTGCAGTAGAGAAAGACGAATTTGAAAGAGCAAAGCCTCGAGCTACGGAACCAGTGGTATCGACTACCAAGAAGACATCTCAAAGGCTTGACAAAGTGCGCAGTAGGATTGTCGATGCTCGACTCTTGCTGTGTCGCGAAGCTGCGTTGGCGATGAGCTTTCATCGACGCAAAGGTGGAGATGGAAGGTCTGAATACGTCCTGGGCAGTATTGTTGTGCCAGACTTGCGAGAGCTCAACATCAGAACACAGCCTGCAGCGAAGGCGCCCTTAGTCGGCGGGAGAACTATTGCAGAACCACACGACCTGGTCTCGGAGAGCTTCGAGAACGTTGCACGTCTGCTGAACCTCTGCGCGAATTATCTGGGAGTGCGTTTGCCAGGAGAGATCCTACTTCCTCACGAGAGGTTCCCTCGCGCTGCTGTCATGCCGGAGAAGTCAAGCTATAAGCATAGCGACATCGTCTTTCCTGGGCTGTCTTCCAGTCAGTCTTCAAGTCCTGCGGCATCTCGCATCATCGAACACAATTTGCCACGTCCTCGCCCTCTCTGGCTGGAGAAACCTCTTGCTCAACTGCTCAAGGAAGACCCTAAGGTCTATGGACTGTACATTGAAGGCATCACGATGCTTGCTTACAACGTTGCATGGCTATGCAAGTCGCAAGGTGTCGATGGCATCAATGAATTCGATGATATCTGCGCTGTCGGCAAGAATCTGTATCAGCTACTGCTCACGCAACATCGCAAGCACCAGCCACGGCCAGCTCTCGACCGACAGACAACTGGCACATCAAGCAGAGTAACAGCGACATCAGCCAAGGATGCACAACAACAAAGCGTCACTCATCTCGGGGTCTTCTCGCACACCTCAGCCTCGCACAACCTCTTTGCAGCCGAAGCCTCCGAACTCATGAAGAATTGGCGCTTGGCGTCTTCTACCCGTCTTGCAGACAAGCTGCGCAGCCATCTCTACAACGAAGTCTCTCGCGCCGAGTGGGATGTCGTTGAGATGGAGGAATGGGATGAGGAGAGTACAGGCGATGCACCCGTACTAGTTGGTGGCTCTCGGCGCCCCTTCGAATCTCGGCACCCTGCGATGAGCATCATGACTGTTGCTGCACACGATGGCGCTGAAGAGGACAGAAGCTCTTCTGCTGCGGATGAGAGTCAGAAGAAGAAGCAAGCCAGCGGGTGGATGAAGGTGAGAGGTAGAGGTGGAGAAGGGGCTTGATGCGATACGTATCCGCAATGAGATGGTATGATTGGAATGAAATGGTATGGTTATGAGTCCTAATAGATACCCCTTGGAGAAACAGTATACGATCATCGCCCACGATCGAACCACAGAAGTCGAACGTCGCTCGAACGCTATCCTCCGCCTAATGTATTCAGGTCTCTGCCATCGCAATTGAACGCGAGGCTGGCTTTCCGTTTCCCCATCCCCCGCCCTGGTATTCATCTTTCATCATCTCTACCTACCTCCCCGTAACTGGCCTCGTCGCCTCATCGCCCGTCTCACCCAATGTCTCACCAAGCGGGTTCTTCAACGCCTTTCCTCCCAAACTGCCTAGACCTTTCTTCACATCCTTGAACTCCTTCACATCGCCCGCTGGCCCATCGGGCACTTTGTCCAGTTGGCTTTGGAAGAGATATGAGGCTTTGTTCTGCAATTGTAACATGTTAGCATGACATCAGGACAAAATTGACTGTACAATCGAATGTCACGGTGCGGAGGGTAAAGGACTGGTACTCACTTCGCCCATCGTTCGCAGAGCTTTTCTCTCCAGATCGCGTTTGAGTTCTGGTGGGATGCCGACTAGGTAGATGTAGGCTGCGAAGATGGCGACGAGGACGAAAATCGTGGCGGAGATGATGGTGAGTGAAGACATGATTGTCTTTGGAAGCTCAAGTTTAGTCTTGCAGGTTCGAAGGTAGAGTGTTGCGAGTTTTGGAGAGTGGATGTGGTCCTGGTGAATTGTGTTCTTGTTTGCTTGTGGTAGTTGGTGATGTATTCACGACTGCTGTTTCGAAAGTACTGCGGTTGCAAACGGGCGCTCCTGCGTCTTTCCTTCGCGCTGTACGTTCAATCAGTACCTTGAAAGCGCACTTGCGCTTCGTAGCTTTTGAGATTAAATGGAATCGGATTCGATTGACGAGACACTTGAATAGGTTGTGTATTGCTTTCCATACAGTTTCGTCATCCGCCCAACCTCTTGTTCCACCCCTGAAGACATGATGTTATCCTTCACACACATCCTGCCTGCTGTGCCACATAAATTTCCCTGTTTTCGAGTTCAGCAGTACAAGATCAAGTGAACGTGTAACGCGTTCGTGACCCCACCATGATGTGTTCTGGAACGCTGCCCCGCTGACGTAACAAGCTCATTCGGTGAAACATTGAGGCATGCTCAGTTGGCGACACGCAAGCTAGGTAGGAGCTATTGACAGGATTGGACTGTCAACTTCTGCTGTGAAGTTCTTCCTTCGATCACCATCACTCTGTAAGGTCTCTAATCACGAATCAACAATCCAATCAACAATTTTGCATCAGGTTAGCGAGAACGAAACTCAGTCGGCATTTCACGGATCGCTGACAACTTGTCCCAGTCAACATGGCCTCAAACGAGTACTACGGAGGAGGCGGTGGCGGGGATGACTATGGACGTCGAGATGAGCGTCGTGGAGAGGGCGGCTATGGAGGAGGTGGACGTGACGAATACGGATCTGGAAGACAAGAAGGAGGATACGGAGGTAGCAGACAGGAAGGTGGAGAATATGGAGGAGGCAGGCAAGAAGGTGGTGGATACGGCGGACGAGACGAGTATGGGGGCGGACGACAAGAGGGCGGAGGCTATGGAGGTCGCCAGGAGGGCGGATACGGCAATGATTCGTACGGTGGAGGTCGCCAGGAAGGGGGTCGATATGACGGAGGCCGCGACGAGTATGGCTCTGGTGGTCGACAAGAAGGCGGTCACGGAAACGACTCGTACGGTGGCCGTCAGGAAGGACGTCAAGAGCAAGGCTTTGGTCACCAATCTGACCATGGACGTCAAGAGGGCTCCTACTCTGAAGGCCAGCGCTATGGCCAGGGCCACGGTCAGTCCAGCGGTACCTCGTATGGCGGCGGAGGTGCATACGGAGGAGGCTCTGATGACTTTTCTGGCGCCGAGCACGAAGCTCGTCAGCACGCCGGCGACAGCGGGGATTCGAGCCTCTTCAGCACCGTCCTTGGTGCTCTCTCCGGAAACAAGAATAAGATCCAGGAAGAGGACATCGATGAGGAAGATGCTGTCCGACAGCACAAGCAGTACTACGGCAATGAAGGAGGATCCGGTGGTCAAGCTACAGCAGGTGGCATTGGCGGTGCAGCTGCCATGCAAGCTCTCAAGATGTTCAACCAGAGCGGTTCCTCATCTGGACACGGCAGCAGTGGTGGTGGCCAGAACGCTTTCATCGGCATGGCCATGGGTCAAGCTGCCAAGCTGTTTGATCAACAGAGTGCACAAGGCAATGTGCAGAGCGGAGACAAGCAGAGTGCAGTCGAGAGTGCAGCCAAGATGGCGCTCAAGATGTACATGAAGAGCGAAATGGGTGGATCGGGAGGTGGCTCGTCCAGCAGCGGTGGTGGTCTTGGTGGCCTGATGAACCTGGCCAGTAAGTTCATGAAGTAGACCACACGCAGTTCTATGGAAGAAGTGCAATGATGCTACGATGAGATGAAAAGAAAACGTGTATGCAAACACCTTGGTAAGGACAGCAAACAAGCAAGCTGGTCGATAGAAGCACAAAAGCAATGCTTTCAAGATACTGTCCAGTGCTATGTGATGCATCATATGCAGAGTTGTGGTGCTGTTTCCGTGAGATTGCCATTCCGGTGGTGTTTTGCATTGGAAAAAGGAGTCGGAAGTTTGAAGGTTCGTGTCGTCGGCTTGTCTTGGGTCGAACGGTCGCAAGGGCAAAACCGCGTGAAAGAGGAGATTCGGTAACGGCGAGCGCAACGCGTCCATGCCAGCGACGACACACCCTCCGTGCAGGACGGCAGCGCAATGATCGTATCGTACGGCGATGCCAGTTCAATCGCGCGAACGAGCGCCCGGCGGTCACGCTGTCGCTGTTCACGCTCCTCATCACGCGCCACGGCCGCATCACCCCCTCCAACACCACCACCACCGCATCGCCGACGCTCACGAACCACCGCGCCCCGACTCGCCCGACACGATCCAAGTTCTGCCGCGCACCTTTGGCATCCCGGCCAATGGCAGTCATGTGGCACCTGCCAAAGATGAAGAGCTGCCAGGACAACCAGCGAAGAAGAAGAGGAAGTTGAGCATCAGGACCACGAACAACCATAGGCTGGAATCGTTTGGCTTCGGCGCTCAACCCAAGCCGCCTGCTGTCATCACGCGTGCCGCACCCCATTCTCAGCTGCGTCAAACGATTAATGGAGTTACCACCGCGCTGAACGTCGATGAGGATGAACTGTCGCGGCCACCCACTCCTGACCGGATGCCGAAGCGCGTGACGCCATCGCCTGCGCCTGCGACTGCACCGCCAACGGCACAACCAGTACAAACCGCTCCGGAGAAGAGAAAGAAAGAGGATCGGCGGTCACTGCGGAGCCAGGATGAAGGACCCCGGCTGAAGAGCGAGCTGGCAGTATACTTTGCCAACTACGAAGATGTCATGTTCGATGCGCCTACCGAGGAAGAGGACTTCTTGACAGTGGATTCATCGTTGTACATTGCAGAAGACACGGCTAAGAGGAAAGATGGCGAGCCCTCCCCGGCCAAGTCGAAGAAAGGCACTCCACGAAAGGCATCGGCCAATGGCACCACAACCCCAGCTACTCCTTCACGGAGTGCTTCGCATATGACAATCGCAAGTCCGAGTGTAAACCTCGACTTTCTGGCAAAGACTTCGAGCGAGACGCCGGATGATCCTCTTACAGACGAACACTTCCTCAAAACCCATAATCGCGCTGAACGGAAAGAAAAACAGCTTAGAAACATCGAACGCGAGCGCGCTATGCATGAGAAGGTGCAACTGGAAAGGCTGCTAGATGGCTTGCAGGGCCACGACTGGCTGAAAGTACTCGGTATCACCGGTATCACAGACGGCGAAGCAAAAAGGTACCAAAAGAAACGCGACTATTTCATCAGCGAAGTACAGGCATTAATCGACAAGTTTGCGCAATGGAAGGAGCAAGAAAGGAGACTCCGAATGCGGAAAGAGGCTGCCCAGGCACGACTAGATGCGGCGACAGATGAAGGCGATAGTACTGCTAGCAGTGTCGAGCCACCGAGCAGCGATCTCAATGCCTCGGCAGCTAGACAACTTCAGCAGGAGACAGTCAACGCTGTAAAAGCATCAGCCTCGTCGAAATCCAAAGGCAAATTACCCATGTACAACGCTACCTCCGCAACCTCAAAAACTTCTACGCCGCTGTCTACGCCCGGTCTCATACGCACAATGCCGCCGCCATTGCCTCCTAGCCCCGAGGTGCCCATCACTAGCTTCTACTCGAAACGTCACTTACGAGACGCCGCATTGAGCAAGTCACGCCAGACGACGAGAAATGTCACAGCATTTGGACATCCTGTACCGGATCTGCCCGAGCACGAGTTTGCTTTGCCAGAGGAGTTGACCACTCCCGATGCTTTGCGCGCCAGAGCAAGGGAGAGAAGGCGGAGAAAGCGAGAAAGTGTCGCGAAGGCTTCGGGGTCGTAAGTGCCCGCTGTGTACGACAGAAAGGTAGTCAAGCATTTCACTGGCGTTATGGCGGATGAGATGTAGGGTAGGCGGTTGCGAATCGGGAGGTCATGGCTCGCGGTTAGGTCTGCAGTTTCTTTCAGGAAGGCAGACCTTATCTTGCAGGGTGTATTATATTCTGTGCAGTCTCGAGATCGGCATCACTCAATGATGCTAATTGTACTATTTCGCACGTTCTCGCACTCAAGTTTCATGCTTTTCGCTTACAGGGGTCGGGACTTCCAGCAAGTGCAGCACACTCGTCTGACCCAGCAGACGGGAACCACTGTTGGCTTGGCAGGTCGTGAGGCTGCAATTTGATATACTGACAGCAGCGATGATGATCCTTTGTGAGAAAAACTATGTGCAGGGGCGAGACATGATGCCATAGGCCGTGCAGTGAAGTGTACAACGAGGTTCGCTTTCGTATATATAGTCATCGCTATACAGTGACCATGACACTGGCATTCTTGTACCAGCTCAGCAATGCATTCTCGCCAGACCGCATTTGTGTATCCTCGACATATGCCCAGCGTTGAAAGAAGTCTTCATGAGTCATGACTTTCGTCAGTCTCCCTGTGATCGCTCTGTATATATCTTCCATCACGCCAAAGTCTGTAGGGAATAGAATGTCGAAATACCCTTGCTGTACAAGTGGTGTCCGAACGAGGACCGTTCGACGTTGGTACCGCGTCTGTACGACAGGTGCATTGTAGCCCACCGTCGCTTGGGGCAGACTGTGGAAATCCGATGTGATGAGACGATGTGCTGGGAATTTGTTCGCCAGAATTTGGAAGAATTGCATCAGTCGTGTGGGAATGTATTCCGGGGATGTCAAGTTTGGTGCAAAAGGCATTCTATGCTTCAGATTTCTCAACGCCTTCGGTCCACTCAAAGGATGCGCGTAGTGTCGATCTTGACATGCGGCGTCTCGAACTCGCAAGAAGCGAGCCGCGACAGGATCCAGTGTGCGGCTGTAGAACTCGTAGAAATCGCCCTCGCTGTCGATGAGTACAGAGCCCTGCATGACCTCTTCCGTAAAAGGATCATATCGTATCACATCGTGCGCGAAGTTATCGAAGACCTCCATGGCCAAGAAGAAGCAAGGTGTAGGCACATAAACATCCCAGTCGAACATGGATTTGTTGATGATTTCCACTTTGTCCTGATGCCCTCGCGCTGAAGCTGAGGATTTGAGTTTCTGCCCTTGCAACTGCGCGAGTGCAGTCGACACTTCAATGATCCTGAACTTCGTCCGCGCGTATACTTCCGGATCGGTATGTCGAATGTAGTCCAGGATGTTCAACATGAGTGTACCATTTCCAGCTCCCATTTCGTATATTACCAGATCGTGGTAAGGGTACAAGGTCAACTTGTAGTTCGCCACCATATACCGCGCAATTGCCTCTCCGTAGTAGGGCCTGAATAGCTCTGTTGGTGTATGCCACAGTTGTCGCGCTTCATTGTGCTCTTTCTCGTCCAGCTTATCCTCGAACTGTGTATATCGCTCGCCTAGCAGATTGTAGAACTCCGGCTCGTCTCGTATCTTGCTGAATTCGAAAGGAGCTCCGGGCGAGAATATGGTGACGTTTTTGCTGAAGTAGCCATAATGTGGATTGTACAAGCTGTCTTCGACGAAGTCTCGCATCAACATTTTCACTCGCCGTGGTCGCTCCCGCCTTCCGCGCAAGGCATCTGATGTTACTGTCGGGTATCGTTTGAATTCCTCAGCCTTATCACTGGGAAAGTGATCGGTTCTTTGCTGCCAGTTGCTTTCGCTAACTTTCGCAGCTCTCGTGGCTATGTCTCGTCGGTGGCATGTTGAGCCGTTTGGCAGGGCACGTTGTACAACTCTATTGGCATCGTGGCAGAAGTGGTGTCGGGCCAATTGACGAAAGAGACGGTCGACAGCTGGTGAGTCCATTGGCGAGTCTGAGGTGATGCTCTGTCGCGGAGCTCATCTGAGGGTCTGCCATTGCGGAGGTCGCGACGGAGGTGAGGTCGCGCCAGCTCCACTTCCCGAAACCTTCCTCGAGAACATCAACTTCGTCGTCACTTCTCTTCTGCTTGCCTCTCATCCATTCTTTCCGCAGTCTTCTATTTCCATCAGTCTTCGGCATGCATATTCCATGATTGTAGCAATGGGGCTATTCGCAGACATTTGGCATCGAGTGTGGGACAGCATAATCGATAATAGACAGAAGTTGACAGCGACGGGCGGTTTTCTCCTGGGCATCATCGTAACTCTAGGATTCAAGGACTTTTATCCCGATCTCGAACATGCTTTCCAAAGGCGCGTACGGCAGGTGAGAGGACAACAGCAACATCATCCACGACCAGGACATGCAGATTATGTTCGCCTCGAAGATCACACCAAAAGGAAATCTCTCGCACCGGCTGCCGCCAATCTAGATACCCGATGGTCCCAATCAGATGCGATCGCGGCACAAGAGGAGATCAGTGTGGGCGTGGAAGGTCTCATCGGCAATACGCCACTAATTAAGCTCAAGTCTCTTAGCGAAGCGACAGGATGTGAGATTCTTGCAAAAGCGGAATTCCTCAACGGAGCGGGCAATAGCCCGAAAGACAGGGTTGCTCTATCAATGATCACTTATGCTGAAGAAGCCGGCTTGCTTGAACCCGATCGCGGAGATACCATTTATGAAGGCACAGTCGGCTCAACTGGCATCTCGCTGGCAGCAGTAGCGAGGGCCAGAGGATACAAAGCACACATGTACGTAGCACGTCGAACATGTAGATGCACACAAAGTCTAAGTTTCTCACAGTTGCATGCCCTCGGACGTGGCGGTCGAGAAGTCTGACCTACTGCTCAAGCTTGGCGCCATAGTCGAGCGCGTCAAACCGGCATCGATAGTGGACCAAGGTCAGTTTGTCAACATGGCTCGCCGCCGAGCACAAGAGCATACAGATGACCCTTCGAAACCTGGCCGTGGCTTCTTTGCAGACCAATTCGAGAACGCGGCCAATTACCTTGCACATCAAAATTCAACCGGACCAGAAATCTACCAGCAGACAAACGGCCAGCTCGACGCCTTCGTTGCTGGCGCTGGCACTGGCGGCACAATCGCAGGTGTCGCACTGGCCCTTAAACCGCTCCTGCCTGAGCTGAAAATCGTCCTCGCAGACCCTCAGGGATCAGGTCTCTACAACAAGATCAAGTTCGGCGTCATGTTCTCCCCAACCGAAGCCGAAGGTACGCGACGACGCCATCAGGTCGATTCAGTCGTTGAAGGCGTAGGCATCAATCGTCTGACCACCAATTTCAACGCTGGCATGCATCTCGTCGATGACGCTGTCAAAGTGGCGGACGAGCAGGCAATGAAAATGGCAAGATGGCTCGTGGAGAAGGAAGGATTATTTGTTGGCGCTAGTAGCGCTGTGAATTGTGTTGCAGCGGCGAAATTGGCAAAGCAAGAAGGGTGGCAAGGAAGTGGGAAGAGAATCGTCACCGTGATCTGTGATTCTGGCACGAGACATCTTTCGAAGTTCTGGAAACTGGCGGGAGATATCGGAGGCGAGGACGTGGAATTTGACCTGAACGAGATTCTGCAAGATGACAAGCTATAACGAGGACCCTGGAAAGATTACAGCGCCACTGAGGCATTCATCGTGGCCCGTTTACAGCTTTGCAATAGCTGCACCACTTCTGCCCTTTCGGATGACTCTTCGCATTCGGACATGCTGTTGGGTCGGACTGTCCAAAAGATGGCTTGTCTGCGGAGTCCATAGCCGGAGGCTTTCCGCCGTACTTGGTTTGAGAAATGACTTCGGCCTTCTTGTTGCCTTCGAGGCGCTATCGGGATGTCAGCCTCGTAACCTCATCTGGAACAGGACTAGCCACCGACAGGCGACGAACCTTCTTATTGGCATGATTGACGGCCACAGCCTGAGCGACAGAGGGAGCGACTCCGGCGCCCGTCGCATCCCCTCCGAGCGGCACTCCAACCATATTGCTTGCGCCATCGACCAGACCAGATTTCTTGCTATTCTTGTTGCCTTTCCCGGGACCACTCATCTTGCTTTTGAGCTTGTTGAACATGGTGCTTGCCTGCGCTGATATGCCGGAACTACCTGTGGACCGAGACGTGATATATATACCAGAAGACTTACAACCGCCAAATGGCTCAGCAATTCGAAGGATTCGTCTCCTGGTCACGTTCCTACGAGAACATCTTGGCAGCTGATACCTGCCAAGGTCGCCTGTATACTATTCTTGCCAGCCGAGATACTGTTCGAAGCGGGCCACCGGTGTGACTACTGGTGGAATCATTTGATTATGAATAATGTGGAGCTCCAATTTGGACTGTAGACGGAACAAGCTCTCAGCTTCGAAAATATTTGGCGCCGCATCTTCTCGTTCGGCCAACTTTTGCACGACTATGACCAATATTGCTGTTTCCAAATGCTTATGCTCGACAACACCAGGTACCTATCGAATACAGTGTTCACCATGTCAGGATTTGTTGTCCTGGGAGGAGGAGGAGGAGGAGGACAATGCCAAGACCTGGACATCTCCTCATCCGAAAGCTATCGATGGCCTCCAGCACAGCTGCGTAGAGCAGACGACCTACTCCGAGTGGGATCGCTCAACACGCGACCCAAGACACGGCTATAAGTGCTCCGTCCACCAGCGCAAACTCATTCACCTCGGATCGACTTAGTGGAAACGTTATCTTAAGTATCGTGGGCTTGTGCAGAGCTGCACCTATCGCTCAGATCTCGCATGAGATTTCTCGAAGTCAATGGCATTCATAGCATTGCAGCCCCTGGGTAGCATTGAACCCTACTTCAGAGGACAAAAATCAATGGTCTTGCAGATCAATCTAATGCTTACTCGATCAAATAGTACCTTTCGATCCCTGTTCGCATCTATGCGCAAATGTCCATTCGACCAATAAGACTTCCAGATTCTAACGAGATGTACGTGCATGAGCAGACCTCAGATCGTCAAGGAGATCGCTTCCACTCTGTCTTGGCTGAAACTGGTTGCTCTTGCTCGCGGAAGAACATTCGTCGCTAATACACATCCTAGGTAATGAATAGACCAAGACCAAAACGCTCCTGGCAGCTGTAGCAATTTGACTACTGCAACTTTGGGGTTTTAAATAGTCCAGGAGGGAAGCCACATGTCAGCAGCTAAAGCCCAGGAAAGAATAGATGGAGGCTAAAACGACGCTAGTAGATTGACTCTGCAGGCCGAGATCTTCAGCCCTATCGGAACAATCGGAACCCGGTGCTCCAGCCTACTTGTGTGTCCAAACTTTCGGTGTTGTTGACTTCCAGTTCTCTCTACATGTCGTCGCAGCCTCTCTGGGTATCGACAGGACACGAGTCCTCATCTCCCGGAAGCAAGAGTCAATCTTTCAAATCGACAGTACCTTTCCACGCGCAGTTCACGAGCCCGATGAGTGAGCGGACGAGGGTCATTGGCCGTGTGGGCATTAGTCTGTCTCGTCTCTCCCCGGAACCCTTGCGAGCACGAGTGCATTGCCGGTGAGGAACGAGAGTGCAATCAACAGTGGCATCGCACGCAGCGCGCACCCTGCAGAATCACACAATGGCGCTCATTGTGCTTTCTTCACACTGTCGCAACTGCCGCAAGCTTCCGACAACTGACTCGCCCCTCAGGCCTGCACTGGAACTTGAAATACAGCACCCCTAACTTAGGGCTGCCGCCAAATGCGAGAAACAGCCGTGAAGTGATACCATCATCCTCCTATACCGGTAAGGTCTTCCCTTCCTATCTCACCTCTGTAACGTCTTGTATCGTTGTTTTGCTTCATCATCACACGCTCATTGAAGTTCCATCGTTTTTACGCGCGCGAGAAACACTCGCTGTGCGCTACTTTCCACTCACTCGTTCCTCGAATATTGTCAAAAACATTCAGCTTCAGCTATGCATCGAGGCTCTTGGCCACGTGCGGTGTTGCCGATTCTGTTGGGATCTAGCATCACGCGTTGCAACGCCTTGGCTCTACGCGATAATTCCAGAATCTCGATACAGTCCCCAGTTGTTTTCAACCTCAGTGTAGACAGGGTTCGCGAGATCTCTGACTATGTTCTCTCTCAGGACCAGGCTGTCTTCAACAACATACTCTCCACAGTCACACCTGAGACGGCAACATTCAACAACACCCTCGCTCCTTGGAGCCGTCATCGAGATGAAGTTGCTGGGTTGATCGCCCCGTTCAATTACATTACAGATCCGGTCGCGTACAATGCGACTAATGACTTCTTCGCCGCCAGGAGTCCATTTCTGGCCAATGTGACCAATAGCGAAGAATACTGGCCCTTGGTCAAGGCCGTCTATGACAACTTGGCGAACGAGAACAAGCTCTGGACTCCTGAGGGAAGACTCGCTACGATGTTCCATCAATCTCGAGTGGATGCCGGCTTGAGCATCCCAAAGGGACCCGATCGAGACAGGTACTCTGCGCTCGTTCAGGAGCAACAAAATCTCACTCAAGCATTCAATGCCAACGCACAGAAGCCCGCAGCGCCGCCGAACCTCTTCTTCTCGCGGGAGGAGTTGGAAGGTGTCGATGAACAGCTGCTTGTGACCTTCGCCAACGGCACGGGAGCTGACGCTGGCAAGCTCGGAATCGACGTTCTCACCCAGGCTTCCGCCGTAATCCCTATTGCCAAAAACCAGCGAGTGCGCCAGGAGCTTGCTATCGGATACAATCGTCTCGCAAGAGACAATGTCGACATCTTGAAGCAAGCGTATGCTGGCCGCGATGAGATGGCCCAGCTGCTCGGGTACCCGAACTATGCTACGGCTCGATTACAGGACACCATCGCTGGGAGTCCGGAGAACGCGCTGGCATTGATCAATGAGATCGGTGAGACACTCAAGCCAAGCGCCGCTGATAGTGTGGATCAGCTCAATATTATCGTCAAGCGGGACAATTCTACTGCGAGCGCATACCGCTGGGACATAGAGTATGCGAGGATCGCCATCGACGAAGCACAGACGAACCTTACAGATGACAACTTCGGCTCCTACTTCGTGCCCACTTTCACGGTTCCTACTGCATTGAAGCTCTTTGGCCAAGCCCTCGGGTTCGACCTGCAGCTAGTCCATGGGAGCGAATTGGATGCTCTATCGCCCACCGGCAAAGGCTCTGATATCTTGCCCGCGCCTCAAGCCAGCCTCTATGAAGTTCGGAACTCAGGATCGAATGACTTCGCCGGTTACTTCTACACCGATATCCTCGCACGTCCAGACAAGATTAGCAACAGCACTCAAGGTACCGCTATTCAAAGAGCGCACATATCTGCCAATGGTACCAAAACCTATCCATCCGTAATACTTAACGGTGGCTACTATCCGACTCAGCACTTGAGCGCGGAGGCTTTGGCAAACTTGTTCTGGCAGATTGGCGTTGCTTACTGGCATCTATCGTGCGAGTCCGAATTTGGAGATCTCTGCGGAGATGCCGGTGCCCCTGCAGACTTCTCACAGATGCCTGGCCAGATGATGGAAGTAAGCTCTCCTTCTTCTTCTTCATCATCCAAGCTCTTATCAGACTAACCACCATTCTCAGAACTTCGGCTTCAACTCAATCGTCCTCCAAAAAGTCAGCAGACACTGGAGCTACTTCAGCCCCAACGACACCGCGTCCTGGAAACAATCCCACGCAAACTCCACCCAGCCTCCCGAGACTCTTCCCTTCGAAACCGCGAAAAAGGCCGAACAATCCAAACTCACACTGAAAACCCTCGACACTCTCTACAAAGTCTGGTACAGCCTCTACGACCTCCAAACCCACATGCCCTCTTCCCGCGAAGCAGCCAAAGACCTTCCGATAACCCAAATCTACAACAAACTCGCCGTCGACGTCTGTCTCGTACCTTGGGGCGAGTCTCTTCCTCTTCAACGCCTTGCCAATGGCTCTCCGAATTACGAATGGGCCTGGGGTCAGGCGACCTATCCTGATTGGGTGAATTATTGGTATGGAAGGTGGTACTCGTGGACTTGGGCGAAGGTTTACTCCGAAGATGTGTATTACGCGAAATTCGCGAATGATCCGTTCAATACTGAGACTTGGAGGGAGTATAGACAGAAAGTTCTTGCAAGAGCAGGAGATCCGAAGCAGTTTGTAACGGATTTCTTGGGAAGGGAGCCGAGTACGGGGGCTTTTTACCATGATGTTGGGATCATCTAGATGATGTTGCAGGCAGTTAATGTTCGAGTGTACATTTGTTTTGTGGCCTTCTTGCGGAATAAAGGTAGAGGCGTTGGGACACTGATGAAGCAAAGTGGGGAAGTGCTCTGTACAGCTCCGGCGCAATCGTCTGCGGACCATTTCAAAAAAAAAAAAAAAAAATGGCGAAAATCATGCTGGAGACAGTGGGACTTGTACCGTTGCATGCTGTTTTCACCTCCGCTACATACATACAATGTACGTGTCCGGACACCGTCAGCACACGGACTCATCTTCACACGCCCGTATTCTCCTTTATCCACATCATGCACATATATCTCATCCATCCATCAAACATGCCGAACATCGACCCCGCCGCCGGCCAATACAGGAACCCACAAAAAAAAAGCAGAATTGAAGTCAAACAAATCACCCAAAACCACGCTATGCTTTGCTTTCTTTTTCCTTTCCACTGCTGTAATTCGCCCTCGCCGGCTCCTTCTCATCACCAAGAATTTTCCTCTTTCGTTCCCTCACTTCCACGCACTCAAGCCCGCCCAAGGATCGCCTGAGCTACCATTTGGCTGCTGCTGACTTCTTCTCGAATCCTGACTCGCGTAGCCTCCAGGCCCGGAAGGATACCCACTCGCTTGCATGGCGCTGTAATCCTGGCTCGGTGGAGGGCCCGGCGGAGGAGGCGGAGGCTGCCAGCCTTGTGGCACAGACTGATGGCTGCCGTAGCTCTGTTGCTGTGGCTGGTGCTGGCTATACTGTGTTGTAGAAGGTTGCTGGTAGTTGTTGTATTGCTGGTTGGGTGGCGGTGAGAAGTATTGCTGGTGAGCGGGAGGCGACATTGCGCCGTATTGGTTCGGATTGTAAGTCGCAGACTGGGGTTGTTGGTGTTGTGATGTTTGCTGGTATGTGGGGTACGGTGCAGGCGATTGCATTCCCCCGTTTTGTTGTTGTTGTTGTGGTTGGTATCGAGGCGTGATCGGAGGACTGGCGGCGGGATTGTATAGGGGTTGCTGCTGCCCATATGTCTGTTGCTGGAGGGGCGGGGGACGATGCCCAGAACTCCGCTGCTCACCGAAGCCCGGTATGGGTGATGAAGATTGAGCGCTTGACGGACTGATGCTCATGCGCTCCATAAGCTCTTTCATGCGAGCCTGCTCACGTTCTGCTCCACTGCCCTTCGCAGCTTCAATGGCGCCGAGCAACTGGCCGCCTTCTGATCTGCGGTTTTCCACAAAAGAGTCCACGTTCTTCTTCAAGCTGTCGACTGTCTCCTGCATCTCATCGTAGAACTGCCGCGCTCGTTGCAAGCCAGCTTGAAGGTCCTTGTACGCTTGATAGACCTTCTTGTACTTTCCGAGCACGGAATTGCGCTGCCTCGAGAAAGCTTCGTACTTGTTCTGCTCGCCGCGAACTCGCTTGTCTTGCAAAAGGTCGCTGTACGTGCGCGTCAGCTCTTTCATCAACGATGACTGCTTGTGCACAGCCTGCAGTATGCGATTCTGGTGCGGTCTGAATTTCTCCAGTTCAGCTTTGAAAAGAGCATTCTCCTGACTTGTGATGGCTTTCTTGTTGAGCATGATCACGTTTGAAATGTCGTCGCTGTGGATCTGTTGCACAATGTCAGCATGTTGTAGGCTCCATGAATTGCAAAACAGCAACAAACCTTCTCCTTCAGATCCTTTAGCACTTGCGCACGCTCCCGCTTTACAAGTTGCAGCTTGTGTATCAGGGCCTCGACACGCTCGATCTGCTCAGCAACAGACTGCCGTGATTCGTCTTCGAAGTCCTCGTCAAGCAGATTGCCTTCGTCCATCACACCAGGACTTGTTCCATTCTTCTTTCCGGCGCCGGCCTTGATCATGGCTCGTTGGTACAAAACATCTGCTTCATCCGTCTCGCCCGCAGATCGCATCTCATCCATATCAGACTCATACTGTCGGAAAGTACTGAATAGCTGTGCATCACTCGTTGAAGCTTCCTCTACAGCAGCTCGGTAGCTCTTTGCATCCTGCCGTAATGTCTGTGTCAATCGACTCGAAGGCTGCTGTGTCCATTCGGCGCCATATTTGCTGCGCATCTTCTCACACACGGATTCTTCCATGTCAAGCTGTTTCGAACACGTTTCGAGAGTCGACATGATGTTCTGCTTCTCCTCTCGTAGCTGGTCGAATGTTGGCCCGAACGGATTGTGTCCCGCAAGTTCACTGCACCAATTGCGGAACTCATCATCAACGCTCATCGATTCCTGATCCACGGCGCCTTTGAGGATGTTCAGACTCCCGGGCAATTTTAGATAATCCAATGATGTTGCCAGCTCATCATCCGCAGTCTCGACTCTCTCACCCTCAGCTCGTATTAACTTGGCCTTCTCCTCATCGTACAAGCTGGCGCTCTCCGTTACTGACATGGGCACTATTCGCTGGAAAATGTCCGGACCAATGATTCGCTGGATGTCTTGACCCTGATAGAGTTCACTGACTGGTATCGCCTTGGCCGCTGGCAGTTTCGGTATGCTTGGCAGGTTTGTTTCTGAAGGTACTGGCTGGTGGTAGATCATGTCGTTGTCCCGATTGTACTCGGCAAGCAGTTCCTGTATCGATGCGAGCTGCTTTTTCGTCATGTCTGCCAGAATCGTTCCCGTTTCTGATGCGAGATTGCTGTTTGCAGGCGCACTTCCAGGGAAACCGTTCGCCAAGCGACTCGCCTCTTTGCTTGCGGTATTCGCAGCATTCAGCCGCCCGATCGCTTGTCCGTAGCTGTTGGCCTCGTAATCCGCGACCGCTTGGTAGTATTGTGCTACACTAGCCAAATGATGTTGCTTGATCTGTACCACGAGGAACCATACACGCTCGAATACGGCCCTGGATACGTTGTCCTGCACGCCTTCCACAGCCTGAGCATAAAGATAAGCAGCCTGTGCAGCCAGCTTGGCTATCAGCCCCGGTTTCTTCTTGTCCACCACCTGCTTTTCAATGAAAACTTCCTGCCCTTGCGCCAACATGATGCTGATCAACGTCTTGACAGTCTCTCTGCTCAAATCCGTCGAAGGTGCATGTAGAAAGTTCTCGTTGATGTACGTAAACATTCCCGCGCTTGCCTGAAATGAGTGATAGGCCGTTTTCAACCCCGTGTCCTCATGGCGGTTTTGATTCGCAGCATGACAGCTCAATACTGCTGAGATATTGAAAATGATGCTCGCTTTCTCAAACGCCAGGCTGTACTGGCTGGTCGGCTTGTGTGTGAAAGCATCAAACCATGTGAAACTGATTTTAATGTGGTTCTCGTCGACAGGAAATCGCAAGTCCAGCAACTCGAGTTGTCCATAGTATCTGTACAACAAATCTCTCCCCGCCGCGCTGTCTTTCCCAGCACCTCGCATATCCTGGCGCAGGCGATTGAGAGCGGCGCATTCGTCATTGTATCGTTCGGGATCGTCGCCGTATGCGGAGCGAATGTGCTGCTTGATCGGAATGATCCAGTCGATTTCGTTGGTCTGCTTCAGCGGACACGATATCATGGGGACCTGCATGGCGGCGGCGGAGAGTTGCCTCGACAGGCCGGGGCGGATGGGCAGCATGTCGGAGGAGCGGACAAGGTTGGAGGTGGTGTTGCTGCCGGGTCACGGGACGACAGCCTGGTACGCGGTCGGTCGGTAGGTTCAGACGCAAGCCGGTTTGTTCAGCAGAGCAGCAGCAGCAGCTCGAGGCCCATCACCGGCGCCTGCATGCAGCGGATTTGTGTGACGGTGGCGTCTCGGGTGTGCTCCTCCACTTTTTGTCTGACTTCTTCTCTCAGTTTCCTGCTCTTTTCTTCGATTATCCTTCTGTTTCTCTCCCGGTCGCGTGGTGAGTGAATTTGGGCGCCTGAACCACGTTTGGGCGTCGAAGGTGTGACGTGGGATGGCGGGCGGCGGCAACGCGAGCTTCAGCACTGACGATCGCTTCACCCACGACCCATTCTGCGGCCGACACGCAGGTGAATGATTCCGACAGCACCAACATATATACTCGATTCCAGCACTGCCAGCGCTTCGCTGCGGCCTCTGCTGCGTCGAGAGTCACGAGGCTGCCTCACACACATCCAGTCGAAGGATGCAAACGGCCTCTTCTCTACCACATGTTAAGCGCCCAACCCGTGGTAGCTCGCGCTTAGCACTTCCGCGAGAGGCGCCAGCAATGCCTCACTGCGCCATGACGATGATCCGTCACAAGGCTGAACATCGTTAATCGATACGGCGATCGTAGAACGAGGTTCAAGAAGCTGCGCGCTGTATAGAAGCAGTCTCACTTTGAAACGTCCGCTCAAGACCATGACAAGAACAGCAAGTTACAAGATCCACGAAACAGAATCACTCCATATCATTGCCAGAAGCATTCCTTAGCAGGCGCCTGTGCTACAGTTCAAAGACTGGCCCTCTGTCTGCTGTCGTTATTTTCATACTCATGTTCCATCAGCCTGATTTCTCCAGTAATAACGCCGCCTGCCAGATCCAGACAAAACTCCTCGCAACAGATTGAGCTACCAGTAGCAATGATCTTGACACAACAATCATTGCCACGAGAAGTCTTTCCTCCGCCATATCCGCCGCTTCGCCAGAAGTCCCAATATCAAAGCACAGAAAGCGAACCCCAAAACCTGCCAGGACATTAATGTATCTTGCCAAGCCTCCCGATGATGACTTCCAATGGCAGATGAAGCACTATCACTGGATAATGGAACTTCCTTCATCCGCTGAGGAAGAGGATTGCACCACATTTCATCACACCCGGCGATGGTCTTTGGCACAATGGTTCTTGACACCTCGGACTCTCGCAGAACACTCCCATCTGCCGCGAGTGCTTCCACTTTCACAACCTGAGGCGGCGGTGGGGAGGATGTTGATTCGATCAACACTGAGGTCTCGAAGCCGTTGCGCGTGTAAGTTCCCAGCTCGGTCCAGCTGATTTCTCCATCGTTCAGTGTGGTGGTTGTAATACTACCACCGTAGATACGCCAGCTTGCCACTTCAGTCGCTCCATTCCAGCTCATGTGAATGGCAGTCTTCACATTTTCGTCTCCTTTCATTTCCTCTCTTCGCGAAAATGCAACCACAGCAGGCCTCGTATCCGGCCTCCCTATCCAGTCCTGCGTCTTCTTCGCACGATATAAAGCCGGGGTGGCCTTCTTATCCACTACACACGCCTCGAATACAGGCCGCGATTCTGGCGCCGCAGTGTATTCTGTCATACATCCTGTATTACCCCAGCCGATCAGCACATTCTCATTTTCCAGAATTTGCATACTGCCGCCGAGTTCTGCTGCACGAGGCTGCGAGGCAGTGTGATAAGTTTCCAGAATTGATACTGTTCGTGCTGGTTCGTTGACGGAAAGCAGAAGGCCACGGCTGTAAGGTCGTGGTTTTCGTTTGGGAGTTTGGCCGTTATCGAAGAGACTTATTGTAAGGATGCCACTTTCATTGCGGAGCACAGTCGCATGATGAGGAAAGTAAAACCAATCTTGAATCCCCTCTTCATTCCCTCCTGAGGAGACCATGCGAGAATCTGACCTTCGACCTCCAAGTCGCCACACAATAGAACCATCTTTGCCATCGATCAAGTAGATTGCAGAAGCATGCCGAGCACTAATCAAATAATCTCCACTGCCGTCAAGTTTCTGAACGGAATTAATATGGAAATAATCCCATGGTGAATCTGGATGATGACCATCATAGAACGCCACGGCAGTTTCGTTCAGATCGATGTGGTCGGAAGCTTTCCATTCGAAAATTATAGCTCCGTCGCTTAATCGTTGTTCTTGGAAGACGGAGTCGTGTAGCCAACCAATTCCAGGAACGCCATACGCAGAAAGATCCGCTGGAATGGGACGATATTGTGTTAGGAGAACTGACTGTGATTCTCCAGGTCCATTGTAAATTAGTTTGAACTCATGGAGATCTAACGACGAAGACGTTCCGTTATATTGGATCCCTTTGACGATCTTGTATTCAGAGTCCAAGATCAAGGCTTGGCCTCGTCCACTACCTCCTTGGTTGAAGGTATGCAGCATACAAAGATAGTTCTCATTTTGATCGCCGGCTTGGGAGGAATATGGACACGGCTCAAAGACATATGCCTGGGGACCAGATCCTGTACTTGCGCTGAAGGTATCGCTTCCTGACCAGACCAAGTCGCCGAATTGATCATAGATCAACGGTCCAGAAATGTGATTTTTGAATGGTGAGATGAAGATGTATCCTGGCGACACTGCAGATCGATCCAGGACGGTGATATCGAGGTAAGGTACTGCGATGTCTGAACGCTGGGATTTCGGGGGCGTGGATTAGTCATGCGATTGTTGATGGATAGAATCAGATGGAATCGGGACTCACCGACTTGAAGGGATGTGTCACGGTCGGACCATCCATGGTGTTTTCCGATCACATGGAAAGGAATCGTCCAGATAAGAATATCACGCATACAGGAGCTGATGATGAGAACTAACGAATCATCGATCGATCCAAGCTGCCTCAGTATCGATCACTGTACCTCGCCGCTGGGACGAATGACGAAGCATTGAAACAGATGAAAGGAAAGCATGGTATGTGTATGATTAGTGAACCCTAACGAACCCTCAAAAATCAGCCATTGTTGCTCCGAAACACGTTTCGCTGCGAGTGGTGACTTTTGAATGTGTATCTCTGTGGATGACCACTGGGGCCCACATTGCACAGTAAGATCGATGTTAGTGTGCACTAACGCTACTACATACTGAACCAACGCACTAGCTAGCAAAACGAATGTCTCCGTGCGCACATGTTTGACCGCGGTCCGCGCGGCCGCATATGTCCGCGCTTTGATCGGGCTGCGAATGAACCCGAAACCCTCGCTTGCCATGGTCTTTCGTTGCCCGACTGATCAGAACTCGTGAGGTCGTTGTCGTCGTGGTTGTGAGGGAGATTTTCTACTCCTTTTGGGTGTAGATGTAGTCCAAGTGGGCTGGGCTGTCTCCCTCTCTCTTTTCCTTCTGGGTGTAAATGTAATCCAAGTGAGCAGCTCCATCTTCCTCTCTTCGTTCCTTTTGGGTGTAGATGTAGTCCAAGTGAGCCGCTCCATCTTCCTCTCTTCTTTCCTTCTGGGTGTAGATGTAGTCCAAGTGAGCGACGCCGTTATCGTCGCGGGCCACGGCCATGTTTGCTGGCAGAGTGTCGATAGGAGCGGCGAGGGCGATGGTCGCCATGCCGAGAGCGAGGATGGAAGTGACGGATGGCATGTTGTCGTTTGAAGATCTTGTTCGCGTGGTTGTTGTGTTGGGTTTGGTATTGCTCGTTGATCACTGATCGATGGAATGCGCTTGTCTCAGTCGTCAAGGTCCCGACGGACATTTATTATGCTGCGGCGTTAAAGCCATGACGAGGCTTCGAGAAACGTCCCGTCCCTCATCTTGCGGCCGTGTCCATCGGGGATGATGCTAACCGAAGTCTCAAGCTGACACAACCACCAGTCGAGGCCATAATGATGGGACCTATTGACTGCGTTGGGTTAGGAGAGTGATCAGTGATCTCTGCGCAGAGGGCTGGCCGCATAAAACTTGCATAACTTGCATTAGTTCTTCTTCACCCTCCGCCCGACCTGCACTTGTACCGTTAGTGCCATCGACCGGATCCCGCGAAGCGCAGTCTAAAGAGGCACCAACTGTCGTTTAGCTCGTACCGCCTGAGACATACGAAGAGCTGTGTGCGTCAGTTGTGTGCGTTTGCGTGCTGAATTACAGTATTACATTCGCCGTTGCAGTCTGTCGTCAGAAAAGGTTACAGTGCTGCCAAAGTGCGGACCTTAACTTTATTCATCGTGGATTGATGGATGATCCCTGTTCTGACGGGTGTTGATTCGTGGTCTGGATGCAGAATATTAGCATTTGTCTGAAGTGGAGTCGAGATGTCCGATTGAGACAACGACAAAGACAACACTACTGTACAGGTCCCCATTCCAAGCTCCTCTTCCTCCTATGCTGCCCTTCGCACGTGACTTATGGTCTAATGAACACCTCGCCATGCGTAAATTTACAGAGTTCCTCCGAATATTCGATAATCTTAGACAAGTGTGTTGCACAGAATACATGTACAAGAGGATCCATCATGAGCCTGAGCCGGAAGCTTTCTTCTTTGGCTCTTCATCCTTCTCTTTCGAATCCTTGTCCTTCGCGTTCTCCTCGGGATTGTTGTGCTGACCAGAGATATCGTGCCAGATGCGCTTCAAGAATCCTTCATCCTTGTGGCTGTCAGTTTTCGAAGATGTCGTGGATGTGGAAGAAGCGTTCTTTGATGAGTCAGTGTTCATCTTGTTCAGATTCATGATCCGTTTCGCGCTGTTGTCTCCCATTTCATCGGCCAGCATTTCCAGGATCGTGCGCTGGTTTACCGACAAGTATTTGGGCATGTTGACCTTGAATTCCACGCGAAGATCACCCTTTGCTCCTTGTCGCGAGTTGAGCTTCTTCATACCCATGCCGCCCATTGTAATCTTGTCGCCCGTCCCAGTGCCGGTTGCGACCTTGACCTTGACATCGCCATCTAATGTTGGGACCGTGATCTCGCCTCCAAGCACGGCAGTCGTCAGGGGTATACTGGCAGTATACAGCACATCTGAGCCATGCCTCTGAAACTTCGAATCCGGTGCCACCCGAATGAAGACGTACAAATCTCCCTTCTGTGTAGCTCCGTCTGGGTTGGTCGACTGCCCAGTAGCGGGATGATCACCCTCACCAAGGACTCTCAACCGCATGCCATCTTCCACACCACCAGGAATATCCACTGTGACTGTCCTCTTCTCCCTTACCGCTCCATGTCCTCTGCATGTGCCACATTCGCTGCCGCGCGGAACCTGTTGTCCAGTTCCTCCACAAGTGCCACATGTACTCGCCATCTGGAAACCACCCTGCATGAAATGCACTCTTGTCCCAGTACCATCACAGCTCTTACAAGCACTCCTTTGGGTTCCCTTCTTCAATCCTGATCCAGTGCAAGTCTTGCACTTGACCAGTGGGTTGATTGTGATATCTTTCTGCACACCCTTTGCAGCATCCATGAATGAGATGTTTGTTTGCACCTCGATGTTCTCCCCCACCATAACCTCCTCTTGAAATCCTCTTCCTCCAGGTCTCCCTCTCCTCGCTCCACTACCGCCGAAAGCCGAGAACAAATCTTCGAAATTGAACTCCGCCCCTCCAAATCCTCCCGCAGCACCTCCACCACCGAAGCCTCCGAATGGGTTCCCACCTCCGAACGGATTTCCTCCACCAAAAGGTCCTCCAGCTCCTGGACCTGCGCCTCCACCAGCCGCATTTCCATTCGCATCGAATGCCGCTGAACCATACTGATCGTACATATCCTTCTTTGACTTATCGCTCAGAAGCTCGTACGCGCTTTGCGCTTCAGCGAATTTCTCTTTAGCTTTGGGATCCGGGTTGGTATCCGGATGGTACTTTTTCGCGAGGCCATAGTAAGCCTTTTTGATTTCGGATGCGGTCGCGGATTTATTAACACCGAGGGAGGCATAAGGGTCTTTGATCTGAAGAGGTGGGGAACTGTGAAAGGCGCGTGTTGTTCGAGTGTTTTTGGTGCATGGCTGTTGTATTCGTGGGCGATGGTGAGTTGTAGTTGTGAATGTTCGATGGCAGTTTGCTGCTGGGCCGCGGCGATGCTCGTGGTAGCGATTTGGCGTTGTAGTTGATGGTGATTTTGCCGCAAGTATACGCAGCGGCGTCGCTGTCGCCTTGGGCAACAGCGCAGGCGATGCTAGGCTCATTGTAATTGCAGTTTAGCTACAATGCGTGAGGGATGGAGATGAGATGATGGCATTGTCAAAACTTTGGTTTCGGCTGCCACGCGATTTGCCGAGAATTGTCCGTGCGCACGGGCCCCATTTTGGGAGTGAACTTCGAAGATTCGAGATGAGACTGGATTGCAATGCTATGCGACGACTTCAATGCAGCCAAAGTACGGTGGATGTACAATACTATACTGCGCAGACCGTACTCAAGCATTGGAGAGTTTACTTACCATTGCGTAGGGGCGTTCTACATACATTCTACTCCCGAATGCTTTTCCATGGAACCTAGCCAGAAAAGTGTGAGCTAAACTTTGAGCTGTCTTCTACATCTTCTTCAAAAGCAACAGGTCGATACACGGAGAGTCTGACCGAATAATTGGGTTGGTTGATGGGTCGGGGCAAATAAGCTGTCTGACATGTTTCAGAGCTTTAGTGTATACAAAAGTTCTTGACATCGTCATGATTCACTTCACATTCTCGTATCTCAACGAAACCCAGTTCGATTGCTATAAGACTCTGGCTATGCTATCTCCAGGGCAAAAAGAACAGCTGCGCTCATCGGGATTCGAACCCGAGTCTCCGCCTGTGTTCACGGTATTGAGACCATGGGAAGGCGAAATGCTAACCACTTTAATGATGTTAGCGACTGGAACACCCCTGGGACGTGTTTGGAGCGTACGAACCTACACTATGGGCGCTGAGTAATCAACGAAGAAACAAATAATATATATTGCGCAGTTGAGGTAGAGCTTCGAATTTTCCCCGCAACACCCCGCACGTTCTGGGCTTGCCTATCCGCCATCTGCTTGCTCTTTCAACATCGCAGATGGTCCACAGTGCTTTCGGGGCCATACTCTGACACAGCAGGTCATATTGACCCAACGACATGGAGATGATCTATCCAATTATTCATTCTGCTGGTAGAGGTCTTGCGAGATTGACAGCCATCGGTTGAGGTCCTTAGCATGTTTGTAGCATCTAATCACCGCGAGACAATGGCTACAGTGCTGAATCCATCGACAGAAAGCACCATCAGTCACGTCTCCACCAACTTTCATGGTACAGCGTGAACGCTCACACCGCTGAGCATTCATCTTGTTGGGACAAGAACGATACCATCGCCAGAGTTTCGACACGTTTTCGACAGCCCTTTACATCAACCTTGTGCCATATGACAGACTCAGAGACAAAGACATCACTATCTTGTCGGAGAGGCATCATTCTATGTACCAATTAGTTCTTGCTGCCCAAGAAGCAGCAGGCAAGACAAGATCCCGTCTAAAGCACCATTCTGGCCATGGCAATGCTGATCAGCAGAAAATGCCCCGTCTGCTTTTTTCGAAGAACGGTCTGATATCTGGATTTTAGCACCAATGGAATCTGTTAGAATTTCTCCAGTACTTACCATCGGCCAGGGCTGTCGTGTTTTCGATGACCATGCCCGCTATGATGGATTCCAATCCTAGGCATGAGCACAGAGCACAGCAAATTCCAGCTTTTACAGAGAGTGAGGTCCTCTCGATTGCAAAACACAGGAAAAAACGGATACGTATCTCAGATGACTTCACATGGAAGGCCTTCATGCCATCCCAAGGGGCGAAGGTCGTCCTTAATCTCCACGAACAGACGCTTTGGGTGGTGTCTTTCAAAGCAGTGGTTGAAAGAAGGTAGTCGTACCCCAGACATCCGTTCGCAGCGTGATTGAGCTGATATCTGAATTCAGGCTAAGCTTGTGAGCAGTTCAACTGTTAAGTCTTTCCAGACAGAGGAAGAGGTCTTTCGTCCGACACAGCTCTATGCGGTACAATTCTTGCACTCCACTAGTAAGTCGAAGCTTGCGCAGGGCGGCAATACTCTGCTCGTGACATTGTGTCAAATGTCGATATAGCTTTATCGGATTCTTTAGTGCTCTTCCTCCGCATCGAGCATCCCAGGATTCTCAATCGTCTGACTTTCTCGCATTGCTCCAATGTCACTCCTCTGCTGGGTTGCTACCATTCTCTTTCGCTAGTAGCAGGTCTGGATTCATGGACAATCAGGGAAGGAGTCTGGGAGGCCAAAGAAGCTAGGACGCCAGCGTTGATGTCGAAACTGGTAAATGGGTTGGCAATAGCCGGAACAAGAGTTGGAGCAGTACCTGCAGCACTGAGTGAGCTACAGGCAGTAGGCAAAACAAGGATCGGGTATATGCGTGGAGACGAGCACTGCGAATCCTGGACAATTTACAACGAGCTGGTGCGAGACAAGTTCGTGTAGGGTATCGAGGATGAGCGACCTCCATTCATGGTGAAGCCGGCGGTTCTGTGAGTCCTAGCTCTGTCGCTGATTGAAATAAGGGGCAAGTCAGAAACGATGTCCGCTGCTTCGATCTCAACCGGATCACGCCTAGTCGTGCCTGGGCTTAATCTCGATCTCGTCCCATTCGACCTGGTCCTCTTCTGCCTCAGCTCATCCCGCGTTATTGTAGCGAGCCTGAATCTGCTCGCGAATAGCCTTACACTCGTCAAGCAGCTCTTTCTCAGCCTTGCCAGCTCCAGCTGCTTCGTTGAAAAGCTCAGCCACACGGACGAGCTCACGCGCCATATCCAGACGGTCCACCTTGTCGACGCAGGCGAGCACGAGGCAAGCCCTTCCGTAGATCCGTACGGGCAAATTTTGGAACTCGAGCAGAAGGCGAGCTGCTGACCGAGCATCCCCCTCGCGTTTATCGGCAAGCGCTTCAGCCATCTGCGCACAGTCAGTCAAAGCTGTGAGCGTTCGTCTTTGATTAACGTACCTCGCGATCGAGTTCGTCGAAGGCACTCAACAGTTCGCTGCGATGGACATGTTCTGGCATTGCTTGTTCTGGCATCTTGTAGGAGATTCTGCAGCTTGCAAACAGGTATGGAAGAATATTGCGGGCGTCTTGGTGTGTTGAGATGTTTGGGCTGAAGCGCACGAATTGATGCTGAGGCGCTTCCACGAGCTTCGGATGATACTGATGTTGGATGTTACAGGCTTTGCCAATAACCTGAGTGGTAGAACTGATGTTTGCACATGCAGGCACGGACCAGCGACTGCTTCACTTGCAGATGAGCTGCAGCTAGACCCACCCGTCCTCCGACCACACTTGCCTTGGCAGACACTTCGCAAACGTTCATTGCAATCCCCGCTGCGTTGCATTGCCGCGTCCATTACAAGTCAACTTCTCAGCACCTTCCCCTGAATCCAGAGTCTGGATAACGCCGCAAACCCGCATTGTCCGTCTGAAGCTGAGTTCCACATTCGCCCATCACGTATTTGCTCGCTCTGATCGGGCACGCTCTGCTACGGGAAGGGGAGTTGGAAGTCCAAGCGAAGCATTGGACTCGATCTCGCCGAGCTGCGGAGTGGCCAACGCCGTAATGAAGGCTCCGAAGAGGCACACCAAGCGTGGGTGAACAAGTCGCGCTACCTGAGCGAGAGACGCCAGAACATCCTTCCGGCCCGTCTCTACAAGCAGAAGGGGAAGGAGATTGGCAGGGACAAGTTTGCTATCCTTCGCGACATCCACCGCACAAATCCCCGCCAAATTGGTCGAGAGACTGGATTGAACATCTGGGCGAAGCTCTCGACTGTTGCCTATCTGACCCTCTCCCTCTTCTGTAGCCTCTTCTTGCACTACCGCCTCCTTGGAAACTTCCTCAGGGCTACTACTAATGCAGAATCGGCCGCTCTCGGTGTCACGCTTCTACTTGCGTACGCTACAGCCGTAAAGGCTTCAGGCCTTCACTTCTCCGACTTCAATCCTTACTTCCATCTGGTTTCGGTTGTCGTCGGCTCTGATGGCAAAGACGTCGCAACGATAGCGATTCGGATGACGAACCCCTTCGTCGGCCCAATCGATCGGGAGTCAGAAAGCGCGCCTTTGCTGATGAGGAGGGCGAAAACGATGCTGCCCATCCTCGAAAGCTCCTTGACAAATAGTCAGGAGATACTGGCGACAACAGTGACGGTGTCGACTACGGCGACGACAGTGACGACGACGAACCGAAGCAGAAGACTACAAGGGCAAAAACTCCGACGAAGAAAGCTACGAATTCGAAGAGCAGAAAGTCAAGCTTGCTCCATGGCCCAGTATCTGATTCTACGAACAGTCCTTTGCTTCGATCTTTCCCAAGTCTCCCTACCGTCGTAGGCTTTGGCTACAACACTGCTTCTCTTTGTCATTATCCGGGGCCACGGGCCAACGATCATGAAATTCTTGCGCGAGCCGGTCCAATCTTCAGAGCAGAGACAGTCAACAAAGCTTGTTGTGACTCTGAATTGAACAGTCGCTGCGCGGGACCGCCTCAGAAGACGAATCGTGAAGTCAACTAGTGTCGTGTTCAGAGTAGCGAAGGAGATCCAACGACTCCTTTGCTATGATCGGTTTTCAAAGACGTCTTTGGAAGTGTGGGGTTGCCCAAGGCAGCTCGCTCTCAAGAAGCTCATCTGGTCGGTGGTGCACTGCTTTTGCCTATCCATCGGCATGGCTCTCGAAGGGATGATTGAAACGACACATCTCTCCTGAAAGTCGAAACAGACACAGGGCGTTGAAGGCGTGAAAGTCGAGGGTGGGACGCTGGAGATAAATTCAGAGGCACAATTTCAAAGTCTGCTTTCTCTGATTCAATCTGGCTCTTCGATGCTGCTCAGTGTGCCGATAGGCCAGGCGAAGCCTTACGAGAAGAATCAGAGACGAGCGCAAAACGCACTCGGCGGTATTTTCGATGACGATCGCGAGCGTAAAATGTTTTGCACGTCTGCTGCGAAAAACAAAATCTCGCCATCACTTCGAACGTGTGCAACTATGGGAAATCTGTCTTCCTCGTCGGGACCTTGCACGCACTTGGCAACTACTTCTCCAGAGACCATCGTAGTGTTGCGGCCAAGAAGTCGCTTGTGGAGACCATTCAGCAGATGACATTCGTGCAACTCAAGCGCCGATATATCAACGCCGGTCAAGTTACTCCGCTTCAGAAGTATCAGAAGATCAAAGCGGAGGCTGTGCGTGGCAAAGTGACTGCTGGCGAGACTGGTCCATGGATCGAAAGCGCTCAGCGGTACTTCGATGGCGGTCGCCCCCGTGTGCTAGCTCAAAAGTCTGCAAAGAATGGTATCTGGTCTCAAGAAGATCGGCAGAAGCTACAGGACTACGCCATGATGACCTCCAAGCCATTCGGAGTTAAGCTCTTCAAGCTCGTTGATGGCACAATCTGGATGATGGCAAAGTAGAGCAAGCCTTCTGATCTTAACAGGAAAAGCCTGGCAGGTCTACTAGAGGAGCACTTGGCGAGAATGCGTCTCATCTGTAACAAGAAGTGGAAAAGCTACGACGACCAGTTCACGTGCTGTGCCGAGATCATTTCCCAGTATTGCGCTGCGGACTTCGAAAAGCCAATTTTCGGAATGTATCGAGACAGATATGGCGATCGAGTGGGCCTCCCTTTGATACTATGGCCCAATGAATCAACGATCCCCTAAGATTTACTACTTCTTAACGCGAGCATGGTTTCGGCACGTATTATGATTGGTCTTTGAAAGTTCCCGACAGTTTTAGAGAGCAGCTCGACCACGATGGACTTGAGGGCTCGCTCACCAAGTCCTGTTTCGTCGACTCTGCTGGGCTCGATATGGCAGAAGGATAATACCCGGGCCTCGATCGCATTCTCAAAGCTATCGCAATTCGCAAGAAATTCTACAATCCAGAGCCTCCTCCAACTTCTACTATTGCTGTTTCTCATGATGAACAGCTTGACACCAAACATGTCTTCGCCATTGCAGAGTATGTTCAGAAGCTACGATTGACGGGAACGTTGCGTCTTTGCCGCCATCTGATCCTACAGACGCTCTTTTGCCTAACAGCAGAGCTCTTTCCAAGGTGAGGCTAGCTGTGGCACCAGGCTGCGAGACTTATGGCGAGATAAAGATTGACGAGCCTGTGAGTTATCCTGACGATGAAGACCACGTCGTCCTAGACCTAGCCACAAACTGCAATGTGATATATCATCGCTTATGCAGGAGCTCATCAATAGTGGTAAGATGCAGATGCTGGTCAAAGGTTCAGAATGCAGTCGAGCCTTCGCTCGTCTTCAAGACATCGCTGATACAAATGACGAAGACGCGATGGAGGACTTGAGGGTGCAGATTGAGAGTTGGGGAGCTTTGGTCTATGGTGATGACTAGTAGCTCTGCATTCACTGCGGCGAAAGTGCTGATAGAGTCTAGGGGTTGGACAAGCAGCGCTACGGTACTGCAAGAGCTGCTACGAGTGCTGCCGCAAGCGACTAGTCTGCCATAAGTCGACCGTTCACTTGCGGCTATGCGTTTAGCAGTAAGCTCTGCCAAAATTTTAGAGACTTGGTTCCTATGTTGTGTCTAGTACTTTTCTTTTGACTGTGAACTTGACGTTGCCCATCACTAGCTCGAGCACTGAGAGACCCCAGTTCGTCGCTCACTCCTGCTGCACGTCCGCACCCGCCATGGCAATGGATTGTCAGTAACGCGACTACAAGTATACAAGGTGGTCGGTGATGCTGAGATCCAAAAGGCAGCTGACTTGGACGGGAAAAGGCGAACATGTCATCTGCATGTTATCATGCCGCCACTGTTCGATGTTAAGCTTCCGTAAACACAATGGTCAAGGATTGCGGCGCTATAGCCTAGTTCATTTCGGGTTTATCTTGTGTGCTTGGCTGGACTTTTTTGTTCAGCGCACTTCAATAGTGTTACACTCGCTTTTCGTTGTTGTTCCTGCGCATTACATTTAGAACACCTCGGTGCGCTCGATCTTCACCTCGCTGACGGGGCGGTCACCGGCACCAGTGCGGACCGCACCGAGCTTGTCGACGACATCCATACCCTCGACAACCTTGCCGAAGACGGTGTGCTTGCCGTTGAGGTGAGCGGTTGGGCCAAGAGTGATGAAGAATTGGCTGCCGTTGGTGTTTGGTCCGGCCTGGCACAACAGTCAGCAACCGACCTCGACGAAGAAATGGACTGCATCGAAAATACTCACGTTCGCCATGGAGAGAGTTCCCTTGGCCTGGGAGATGTTAGCCATATGTACTTATTGCTGGAGCTCTGTCTGAAGTTGCCGAGATCGTGGCAACCTCGGGCTCTGCCGACTTACATCGTGCTTGAGCGAAGGTACAATCTCGTCTTCAAACTTATTGCCATAGATCGAGCTACCTCCGCGTCCAGTGCCAGTTCTGTTGATAGAAAATAATGTAAGTATGAGTTTCGAATACTGGAATCGCGTTCACGGATCGCAGACGTACGGGTCGCCACCCTGGATCATGAAGCCTGCGCGGTGTCAGCATTGTGTCGCATTGATATGTCCCTAGCTGCAGAATTCTCACCAGAGATGATACGGTGGAAGATGACACCATCGTACTTTCCAGTCTTTGCAAGAGTTGCAAAGTTGGTGCAAGTGCGTGGAGTCTGCTGAGAGAAGAGCTTGACAGTGATGGCTCCGAGGGTAGTGTGGAGGATGACCTGAATCGATACAGGTCAGTAAAGTGCATCTCTGCTTGTCCGCATATTCGTGTAATATCTGCCAGTCCTCGGAGCCCTTGGGCTTGGACTACACGACCGCTAAAAGAAGCGCTTCCTCGGTCTTACCTTGTCTGGGTTCTCTACGGCGCCTGCGGGCGCTGGAGCTTGAGCGGCGGCGCTGCCAGAGCTGCCGCTACCGCCGAGGAAACTCTTGATCTTGTCCATTGTTGTTTTTGGTGGTGTGTTGTGACTGTGTTGATGGTTTTTGATGTTTGTCAACTCCCAGTTCTTCAAGAAGTGACGCCTCCATCTTGCAACGACAAACGTTTCACGCTAGCCTCTTTGGGCTGCGTCAGCACGGTTTCACATGATCGCATACTGACTCGAAATTCATGCACACATGCGCCTGCAACTGCAACAACACAAGCACTTTCAGGTGACCTCCGCAGAGATACACGTTGGACAAGTTTGACAAGTCACGTCTTGCTCACTTGGGGCATTGCTCTCGTGGCACTTTCTGCCGGGCAGCTCTCCGATGTCCAGAGGCGGGTATTGCGGAGGATAAACTTCGACGAGCAGAGTCGACTCAGCAGGGTCGTACCGCTGAGGACCAGACATCAGCAGTATCTGAAGCCTCGTCCTGGGATGCGTGGCAAAGACAGCCTATGGTCGTGGTTCTCGGCGCAATGGCTTCGACATCCATATTTGACTTTGGGGTGGCGAGCGGGTCCAGACAGCGAGCTGCGCGAAGTACGGGAATAAGGCAGAGTCGAATACATCACCTGTAGAACATCTGTATAATGCTCGCGACCTTAATTCCGAGCCACAAGGAGATGAGGGAATGCAGATTACTCTGTAGACATCATGGACATGGAAGACATGCTCTCCCACACCGACCAAAGCCCGTCGGCAACTTGTCGAGTGTCACACGTCGGCCGCAGAGGGCCCACTCTGGTGCCAATTGCTGACCAGGCCGCTGCTCGGGCTTTGATGTCACGGAATGGCGGACGGGGGCATGGCCTTTGTTGCCTCTTTCACGCATCTCGGGCAAGATGGCCCGAAGCGACGGCGGTGGGTATGGGAAATTCATTTACAGACACAGTTGTTGCCATGCTGTAGAGCGTAGAGCGTGGAGCGAGTGTCACGAGTGTCACGAGCAGAAGACTGCAAAGCTTACTGTTCATCGCCGTGTGATTGGCGCAGATGAGATCTTGGGGACTCCAGCGGGGATAATGGCCCAAGACGTGTCGCATGTGAAAGGGCCGCGGCAGCGACGTCTCACGCATGACCACTTCGCCCCAGATGAGTGCCGATTCACATGCTTAGCACGGTCCCTGCACGATTAGAATCAAAAACGACCGACGGCCCCGTCTGCGTCGCTGTGGTGTTCCTCTTTCCATCGCCCAGACCAAGTGCATAGCGGCTGGCTAGTCTGCGAACGGCATTTACCTCGGCCAGAAAAGCACCTGCATAATAGACGACTGTCGGCGCGCTGCCTCTCGCCGCCTTCCCACCACGCACCTCCACCTCCTCTCGCTGTCTTTGCATTGAATCGAAAACACAGCCACCATGCCTGAGAGAGTCATCGTTGTCGGCGCCGGCCGTGAGTACCTCGAACAGCGCAACCGCGACAAAACAGCTGACGCCTGAGCAGTTTCCGGTCTGAGCGCTGCTCACACTATCTACTTGTCCGGCGGCAATGTTCTGCTTCTCGACAAGAACAGTATGTGAAGTCGCGGAGGGGAGGAATGGCGAGGATGAGCGCTGACAAGCTTTCCAGACTTCATGGGTGGCAACTCCACCAAGGCCACTTCCGGAATCAACGGCGCCTTGACCCGCACACAGGTCGATCACGGCATCGGCGACAGCGTCAAGCAGTTCTACGACGACACCTTCAAGTCGGCACGCGACAAGGCCCGCCCAGACCTCATCAAGGTCCTCACATACCAATCTGCGTCCGCCGTTGAGTGGCTGCAGGACATCTTCAACCTCGATCTCACACTCGTCTCGCGGTTAGGGTACGTGCATTGCTACGAGCTCGCACTTTTCGCGCTGTACTGACACTTCCAACAGAGGCCACTCCTTCCCGCGAACACACCGTGGCCACGATGCCAAGTTCCCCGGTATGGCCATCACATACGCCCTCATGCAGCGATGGGAGGAGCTGTGCGAGAAAGAGCCAGAGCGAACCGAGTTGATCAAGAAGGCAAATGTCAAGAGCATCAACATGGATGGCAACAAGGCGACTGGTGTTACATATGAGCTCAACGGCGAGCAATTCTCCGTCGACGGCCCTGTCGTGCTTGCGACTGGTGGTTACGCTGCCGATTTCACAGAGGACTCGCTCCTCAAGAAGCACAGGCCCGACACCTTCGATCTGTCGACGACAAACGGCAACCACGCCACTGGCGATGGACACAAGATGTTGATGAAGATTGGCGCCAACGGCATTGACATGGACAAGGTGCAAGTGCACCCAACTGGTCTCGTCGACCCCAAGGACCCAACTGCCAAGACGAAGTTCTTGGCCGCTGAGGCACTCCGTGGTGAGGGTGGTCTTCTGCTGAACTCCAAGGGTGAGCGATTCGTCGACGAGCTCCAGCACCGTGACTTCGTCTCCAACAAGATGTGGGAGGAGAAGGAGAAGGGCAACTGGCCAATCCGCCTCTGCTTGAACAGCAAGGCATCCAACACACTCGACTTCCACACTCGTCACTACTCTGGTCGTGGCCTGATGAAGAAGATGACCGGAGCTGAGCTCGCGAAGGACATTGGCTGTGGCGAGAAGAAGCTCAACGAGACCTTCACTGCATACAACAAGTACGCAAACGGCGAGGAGAAGGATCCATTCCAGAAGAAGTTCTTCCACAACTTCCCAGTCGAGGTCAATGATGACTTCCACGTTGCCGTTATGGAGCCAGTGCTCCATTTCACCATGGGTGGTATCGAGATCAACGACAAGTCGCAAGTGCTCAACTCCAAGGGCGAGCCTTTCGAGGGTCTCTTCACTTGCGGTGAGTTGGCTGGTGGTGTCCACGGTGCCAACCGTCTTGGTGGTTCATCGCTTCTCGGCTGTGTCGTCTACGGACGTGTTGCCGGTTCCAGCTCGAGCAAGTACCTCTTCCAACAAGTCCTCAACAACTCTGGTGGCCAGGCCGCATCGCGTGCAGGCCAAATCAGCTTGCACATCGACCCAAGCCAGCCAGGCAAGATCTCCGTGGAGTGGGGCAATGGCGCCTCTGCCAGCAGCAGCGATAGCTCTTCACAGATCCGACAGCAAGGTCAACTATCCGCCGCTCCAGTCATGGGTGGCTCCAAGGATAGCAAGGACCCCGGCCAGGTTACCAAGACGAACGATATCAAGTCGTTCAAGGTGCCAGAGAAGGAATACTCCCTCGAGGAGGTTGCCAAGCACAACAAGAAGGAGGATCTCTGGATTGCAGTCAAGGGTGTCGTGATGAACGTCACTGACTGGGTCGACGAGCACCCAGGTGGTCCACAGGCCCTTTTCTCGCACATGGGCAAGGATGCATCAGAAGAGTTCGAGATGTTGCACGATGATGAAGGTAAGCTGATTCTTCACATTGTTCCTACTCAAGACAATATGCTAATATGCGCGACCAGTGATACCAAAGTACGCCGCAGAGATTGTCATTGGACGAGTCAAGGGCCAGGAGGTCACACTCGAGTACTAGGCAATGAATTTGACGAGCGAAATATGACATCTTTATTTAACGCTTTCTCGGAGGCAGATCTCTTCCGATGATGTAGGAAAGTTCCTCTTGGGAGATTTTTGAACTCTTTGTGTGTTGTATACCTGTGAATACAATTTTGTGTCGGTTTCACTTTCTCTCCCGAGGCCTGTTGCGTCCGGGAAATCTCCAACACCACTACACTACGATATATAACCAGGCCTTCGTTCGCATCGCAAGCTGATGGCTGTTTGAATTTCGCAATTGCCACAGTCTTGACTGTCCGTCAAGCTGACGAACAAAGAGGTTCGTCGCTATCGAGAGGAATTGGTTTCGACAATTTGCTTCGAAATTGCATTTGTATCTCAGACGATCTTCTATTCCAGAATCTCGTCCAGGGCAGGCATGCAGGTCGTGATCGCGCATCGCCCTGGAGAGAGGGCCACTTTCCCGTGATGACTTTGAAGAGCGGCAGAAATTACATTAAGTCATGTCTCTATCAGCTCTGAGCAACACCTCTCTCCGGCATGGAAGGATGCTCAAACGTCAAGTCTTGCTCGTTGCAAAGCTTGCAATTCCAAGCCACTGACAATTGAATCGCTGTACAGCGGGTTCGCGGTGTAACATCCACTGCAAATGCTCTGTACCTCAGTCTTAGAACATCACGCGTCGGTGAGCACAAACGCTTTCTCGGTCAAACACCACGCTGCGAACAGCTGATGCTCAACGTCATCCTCCACGAGTAGCTTGTTGCAGATCGTGTGGCTTTCGCTGTCTACGCCGTTCAGCTCGTCCATGGTCGCTTCTCTCAGCCAGATCTCGAGCCGGCTGAGGTGCGGTAAAGTGGACCACACTGGTTCCGAAAGCAGGAATGTCGCGCCATTGGCATCCTCAGTAGTGCACACATCAAGGCGTAGAGTGAGATCTTGCAAGTCGGGAAGAGTCTGCAGTGCCAATGCCACCCACTTCTCGTGTAGCTCCAGCTCTTCTGATAGCTCCTCGCCATCAAACGAGGCCAAGCGGATGTGCAAGGTCTGGATTTTTCTAGCAGCTGTTGGTATGCCGATTGATGATCCTACGTTGGCGAGCTGGAAATCGACGTGATCGCTGAGGTGTAGACTCGAGCTGCTGCCTATGTGTTCTCGATTTTCGTCGCTAAAGCGTCGTGATATCTGGAGGAGTTGGGGGAGTGGAACACGTTTGGCCCTCAAGTTCGGCGTCGTCTTGCTTCCGGGCTGTTTCCTGTCTTCCACAGCAGCTTCATAGATCATGTCCCGGAGCTCGCGGGGTAGATCGAAGAAGGGGAAGACGTCGCGCGATTTCGAGGCACCTGCGTTGTGCGAGGCAGCCATAATAGTAGGTCCTTGTAGGTGTGGCTTTCGCGTGAAAAGATCTCGTGGTGGATTCCCAAGGCCGTCCTCAGAAAGGACATGCGGTGTCGTCCCAAGCGGCACCTGCTGCGCAGCGGAGCTGCTCCTCTTTAGTAGGCTCAAAAGCAGAATCCTCACGCTCTTTCCCGAGACAGAAGTCCTTTCTAGCGATTGCCCGAATTCACTAGAGGAAGCTTCAGCGACCGCTTTGGAACTGCAATTCTTAGCAGGAGTCTTGCGCGCGGCGCAGTTTTGATTTCGTCGTTGAGGCACCACCTGAATCTGCGGCACAGCAAGATGGGCAGATGGACCCGAAGAGGTGTTGCGGCGACGTGCTGCCTGTCAAGTAGTCGGGGTTTGGCTGATTGGAAATGGCACTAGCTGCAGCTGCAGGGTCCAGTACTGTCACGCGACGCGTTTTCAGCTGAAGATGAACTCCTTCAGGATGGGAGAACTTGCGAATTCTGGGTTCAACAAGATGCAACTGCGCGAAGTATCAGCATGCCGTGGACAGCAGTCCAGAGTGAAGATGCAACATACTTCATGAAGTGCGCCAGGCCATTCTTTCGATGCTCCAAGAACCTGGGCCGGAATCTAGACACCACGCTCTTGCGGGGAAGCTCCGGAATCTGGGCTTCTGCATGTGGGAATGCCCTTATCAGATCTGTTCGAAGGCGATCAAACTCCGAGTATCTGTGGATGCGACAGTCAGCAACTTCGCATTGGCCGTGGGGACGCGGAGCTATCGACAACCTTTTGTTCAGCGGCATGTCGCCTCCGTACAGAGTGCTCACGGTCAAGTGCCACACCACATACGCGCCAATGCTGCCATTGCCGGACACGACTGAGTAGTCGTCTATAGTCACCGACTGTGCCCAACACGATAGCGCCTGCTCGTCATCATCCTTCGAGTGGTCCTCGAGAGTGATGGCGGCCGGCCGCGCCTGATCAATCGTGAGGATGCTCGCGGAACTGGCGGTCCTGCGGTGGCGATTCGTACTCCAGAATGGGGGAGCATCAGTCACACCTGAGCCGTTCCGAAGATCAGAGGATCCAGATTCTCGCTCTGGTGCAGCTGCGGTGGCGGGCGTCTGCAGCTCTCCCCTCGCCGCTGGCGCTCCATCTGCGTCGTCCAGGCGGGTCCCCATGCGATACGCAGGATGTTTGAGCCGGATCCTGGGCACAAGCTCCTCGAGTGTGGTATAGAAAAGACTTCCTACCCAGAGCTCTAACGGAGAACGCGCGTCCCGCCGTCTACCAGGGTACCTTTCGGCGCCAATGACTTGCAGAAAAGAGGTTGAGCACAGGTGGTGGTGGCCTGCAGTGCGGGCGTCCTGCAGGTCAGCGCAGAAAGCAGCAGTCCCCCAGTAGTCGGGAGGGTCCCAGCCATCGGCCGCTTGCGAGCATGTGCATGGCTTAAACGTCCGCCTTGGCACTGGCCAGAGGTTCCATCTTCACAGACCACAGTGCACACACTATATGCAATACATCGTCGGGGAGGAGTGCGCTCCAAGCGACGACAGGAAAGCGAGTTCGACGCACCGGACTACTTGCACGCTCTCTGCCACCCAAGAGCTGCTCTTCCCGGGCCAAGGTCCTAGGGAGAAGAGGTGAGAGGCAAACGACCTCAGCTTCCGAAAACGTTTAGTGCACTCAATTCGATGGCCCTAGCGCTGAGCCGGCGTGCATGAAAATAGCTGTCGGCACACGCATTCAACGTCCACAGCTCTCTCTCCCACACCACCACACCACGAGACGAATCGTGCGCATGTCGCAGAGCATCCGACCGCGCTCGCATGTCGGTGGCAAGAATATGGCGCTCGGCTATGGGCACGACGAGCGTCCAAGCTCCATCCATGCTTTCGTGCCGTCGTGTGACCCCGTTGCACTCTAATATAAGTCAAGCCTCTCCCGGTAAGTAGCGAAGGTTGACTATACTTGACATATCCGCCCCGGGAACGTGCTGTTGGGACCGCGTCTGTCGCTTTCACATCGCTTTGTCGTTCTTGAACATCTTGCAAGAATCATCAGTCGCTACTCCTTGCTTCGAGTGTTCGCTGTACAACAACATTCATCAGGTAAGATCTCCACTCCCAAATTGGATAGCACGATTCACAGTCCAAGCTTCCGCCTACGCTCATGGCAATCTCTCGCCCGTCAATCCTCCTTTGCGCAGAACAACAAGGATACGACTATCCACAGCGCGTTGACACCGTACTTACAGTCTTGCTATAGATTCTACTATACCATTCCAAAGCATAGCCATTTTAATCAACACGCGATCGAACTACACACATCACGATGAAGACCTCCACTACAGCGGCCGTTGCCACCTCCATTCTCCTCTCGGGAGTCAGAGCCCAATACACCATTGATCCCCAATCCGTCTCAAACAGCACGCGTGGTACGTCCTACTTTCATACCATCCTCGTTCGCAGCACCCTCTAACATTGCACCATCACAGAATTCTGGTGCCAACAACAAATCACTCAATGTCCACTCATCTGCCTCGACCAAGGCAGCTCGACCGGTTCGACCGAAACCAACGAATGCAACTCCGATGCACTCACCTATGCCTGCGTCTGCGATGACGGCCGCTCGCCCAATGTCTCCGAGTATAGCAACACGCTGCCCTACAGCCTCTGCACCGAGTGGGGCTCACAATGCGTCTCGAACTGCAACGGCGATCCCACCTGCGCTGAAAAATGCCGCAGCGACCACCCCTGTGGAGCGCAGAATCCTACACGCCAAAACACCAGCACCCTGACACAATCGAGCACCGCCGCGCCATCGGGCACAGGTAGCCAGAGTGGAAGCAATGCGCAAGTCACAACGGATTCGGACGGGAGCACGGTGACGGTGTACAATGGTTTCGGTTCATCAGGCCAGACAACACAGAACGAGAACGGAGGTGTCAGCAACGTGCGCGTCTGGGCTTTGGGTGTGGGTCAGACATTCGGGACACTGAGCATCATGGGCCTTGCAACATTGGGCTTTGCTGTCCTGTTGTAAGAGCCTAGCGATTGGACTCCTGTTCCCGATAACCCTCAAGAGGCGAAAGCAAGAGTTGGATAACATATTGGATGTAAACAAAGTTGGACACAATGGGATGTGGCCGACACGAGGCACAGCTGCACACGCATGACACAGAGGAACACCACATCCAGTCCACGCGACTCGTGCGAGTCCGCCGGTGTCACTGGGTTCATGAGGCGGAAAGCTCTTGGTCACACGACATCAGAGATCTTCCTGCTCTCTGCTCCCACCTTCTATTACTATCATTGATGACGCGTATGATCGATTGCATAGCGAGCATTGGAGTTCTTGATGATTTAAGTGGTGATAATTCGGTCTCTTCAAAAGTAGCGTTTTGGGTAGCGAACTTTCTTTTGAGCGAGGCTTTAATGCAAAGACATTTTTTCAGCTTATAAACATTAATACCAGTGCAATTCTGACCTGTCCATCTCTATCTGCCTGATCCTGCTCTTGCTCTACTTGATGTCAGTCATGCTGTGATGTGTGTTATGATCGTCGTCCACCGTCACTCCCACGACCCCGATCGCAACCGTTGTCGTGGCAGTCGTGCTGATCCGGCTTTGCTCAACGGCCTTCCGGACCAAGGTCGTCAGACTGCAACGCACGTGCATGTCGGTACCAAACTGCAACTCCAGTGGGACGGGTTTCTTCAGCAACAGGGTCGGAATCGATGGTATGATTTCGGATATCGAGATGCTATTCGTCCTTTTATGATGCGAATGCCCTGTTCTCTACCGCAACGTCTACCGCTCTTTTGCCATTGAGAACATTCGTCGTTGCAATAACAATCTTCCTGCCGCTGCTCTTCTCGAGCTGTTCCTTCACGAACCGGAGAGCAGCGATCTCGGCATATGTTACACCGCCGAGGAAGAAGACGACTGTGACTTTGGGTCCTTCTTTACTGCCTCGAAGGGTCTTCCTCGCATGAGAAGCATCTGCATCACTTCCCTTTTGTGTTACGTCTACCGTTGCGCCTCGGATACGCGAGACTACGTCCTCGAAACCTTTGAATCCGCTCCCAGCAGGAGCTGTGGCGCCAGTCTTCGAAGAGTTGGTGAGGAGCTGGTGAAGATATGATTTCTGGAGGATGCACTGCACTAGTCGCACGCTGAGGGGAGCGTAGCCAGAAAAGACGTAGGCGATGTCTTCGGGATCAGCTTCCTTGACATCGTCAGTCCACAATTGCAGCGACTTCCGCACCGCATTCCAATCAGTCGCGGTCTGGCCGGCCGAGCCTGCTATGGGGTTCAGATAGCCTCGATGGCTCTCCCGTGGGACAAAGAGGCCCATCTTTTCTAGATCTGCGAGTGTGAGCAGATGTTGATAGCCATATGCTTGCAAGATCTGTCGCTTGAAATGGTCCAGATCCCGCTGGCGAAGTCCATTCATCACACAACTCTCGAGGCAGAGCAGGCGCAACACTGTACTGAGAGGCGCATCTCGCGCGATCAATTCCTCGATATTCTCGTGCAAGGTTGTAGCATCAGTTCCAGCAAGGAAGTTCTGCTGCACTTCGAGCATGCGGCCAAAAGACTCGCTACGTGTGATCTTCATAATCTCTTCCGCGAGGCTTGTATGGATCTTCAAGCTCGTTGATTCAGCTTGATAGGAAGGTAGTTTCGCTACTACATTCTTGAGATCGGCCACTGTTTGATCTTTATTGTGCATGGATTCGCTATCCGAGGCCAATCGACGTGCAATGCGGTTCAGTGCCGGGCCCACTGTCGCGAAATTGGCATCTCGAAGGTCGGGGTATAGTTTGTCGTTGGAGTCTAGCACAACTTTGCGCTTTGTCGCAGCAGTCGGAGCTGGTGTAGACCCGTTCTGCTGCTGCGATGCGGCAGGAGGTGCGCCACCCAAAATGGAGGAGTCCACTTCAGTGGTGTTGTTAGCAATGCCAAAAACCTCATCAAGCAGACCTTCGTATGTGAGTTGCGTTGACAAGACTGTCAGAAGGTCGATTTCGCGATCAATTATGATCAGATTCTCGATCAACGAACTCGGCGTGAGGCCAAAGGAAGTCAGATAAGTGTTAGTTGGATCTGCTGAGGCATTCACATCGTCTTCCTGCCGCATCCTCAAGAGCAGGTCTGCCAGTTGTTTGGCATTGTCACCTTTGCCTAGAATGCGCGGAATCAAGCCATACTGCTTCTGTAGCAGCATCAACGCCTTTGCGGATGCGAATATGCTGGTCGGATCCTTTCTCAGGGTGAGACTGCTGAATGCATCGTCAAGCTCCAGAGATAGGACGTCTGGCTCGAGGGCAACAAAGTTGAGATGAAGCTCCGTGATTGTCGCCTCTCCAAGTACGCCGTGCTCTTCGAGAATCATGTTACTGACTAAGGTCCTGCGTGGCACCCATATGATTGTGAAATCATGCTCGATCTTGCTCTCAGTCCTGATCAACTTGATCTGCTCTGTTGCTGTCAGCCGGATCTTTTGACGCATACCAAGAAGCGATCAATATGTAAGCAGGTGATCCAGATGCTGCACGAGAGGGAAAGCCTCGTGCAGCTTTGTAGAAGATCCAGAAGCTGACTCAATTTTGGCATCAAGACTGAATACGCAGGGTAGGAGAAATACAACTGCGCACTCTACTTTTAGAGCCGTGATAGATAGCACTTCCACGTACAATCGATGTAAGAAAGGCGACATACCGGCTACCATGCGGATCTTTTTCGCATTCTCCCCTCGCACCATGAAGACGATATTTCGTTGACTGGAATCAACATTGTGGTTCTCCAGGAAGAAGGGCTTGTCCACGCCATATTCCTGAAGGGTACTGAACTTGACAATCAGTCCGATAGTGCCGGCCAGCGACTTCTCGATCACCAGGTTCTTCTTCCCTCGAACCTAGGCAGATGTCAGCAGACAGCTTCACCGACCTGTGCAGTTTTACGCGTCACTCACGCTCTCCAGTAGCAACAAGAGCTCCCTTCGAGCTTTGTCGGTGATTTCTTGGGTATTTATGGCCTTTGCGGCCGAGTGGGCAGCCATGGCTACATGATTGGGGGTGTGGGAGTGGGAGCGAAAGTCGTGTCAAGAATGACGCCGAAGCTTGATGCGTCGCGTGCGGCGGGGACGTTTCCGCTCAATGCTCTCAAAAGTTGCCCGCTGTGACTCCTCATATTTCAAGGGACTGACTATATGAAAACTTTGCTGCGCGTCTCTCGTGCCGCCCGCATCTCCTTCTCACCGCCGCTACTTCGCATCGCACCTGTACAATACCCACTGATCGCGCCCAACACTCAGCCCCAACACCGCCGATACCACGCCGAGGAGGGCATCATGGGGAAAGAGAAGTTCCAGCTCAAGGTGCCCAAGGGCACGAAAGATTGGGATGGCAAGGACATGGTCATCCGCGAGAAGATCTTCAGCACCATCACTGAAGTCTTCAAGCGCCACGGCGCTGTCACCATCGACACGCCCGTGTTTGAACTCAAGGAAATCCTGTCGGGCAAGTATGGCGAAGACAGCAAACTCATCTACGACCTGGCAGACCAAGGCGGCGAGCTCTGCTCATTGCGATACGACCTGACAGTCCCCTTCGCACGATGGCTGGCCATGAACTCGAGCGTTTCCAGCATCAAGAGATATCACATCGCCAAGGTCTACCGCCGAGATCAGCCTGCCATGACCAAGGGCCGCATGCGAGAGTTCTACCAATGCGATTTTGACATTGCCGGCGAGTACGACTCAATGATCCCCGACTCGGAGATCTTGCGCATCATCGTGGAAATTTTCGAGGCATTGGGATGGAAGGGACGATACACGATCAAGTTGAACCACCGCAAGATCCTCGACGGTATCTTCCAAGTGTGCAAAGTGCCAGATGAGAAGATCCGAACTATATCTTCAGCAGTGGATAAGCTGGACAAGTCGCCGTGGGAAGAGGTGCGGAGGGAAATGACTGAAGAGAAGGGGCTCGATCCTGCCATTGCAGATCGCATTGGCGAGTACGTGGTAGGGAGAAAGGGAACCGAGGAGCTTTTGGCAGAGCTACAGAAGGACGAACACCTGGCTGCAAACGAGTCAGCAAAGGCTGGTCTTCAGGACATCCAGACGCTGTTTGAGTACCTCAAGGTATTCGGAATTCTTGACAGGATATCGTTAGACATGTCGCTGGCACGAGGGCTCGACTACTACACTGGTCTCATCTACGAGGTCGTGACAGAAGGATCAGCGCCACAGACGAGCGAGGGGCAAGCGCTACAACAGGAGGCCAAGAAGTCATCGAAGCCGAAGAAGGTGGCAGACGGAGATGAGGATAGATCAAATGATCCTACGGTTGGCGTGGGATCGGTTGCCGCAGGTGGTCGTTATGACAACCTAGTCGGCATGTTCAGCGGCAAGAAGACGATACCATGTGTTGGAATCTCATTCGGCGTGGAACGGATATTCAGCATCACCAAGCAGAGACTTGCGGCGGACAGCTCCGCCGCGCCCATTCGAACAAACGAGGTCGATGTTTTCGTCATGGCGTTTGGAGGGAAGGGCTTCGAGGGTCTCCTCAAAGAACGCATGGAAGTCGCGACACGGTTATGGGATGCTGGCATCAAGGCCGAGTTCTTGTGGAAGACGAAGCCAAGACTTCCAGCCCAGTTCAAGGCCGCGGAAACCAATGGAGTGCCGTTCGCCGTGATTCTTGGAGACGATGAGTTGGCTGCAGGCAAATGCAAGATCAAGGAAATGGGTCTTCCGGAAGGCCACCCCGAGAAAGAGGGCGTGTCCATTGACATGGCGAATCTGATCGAGGAGGTGAAAGTTCGTATATCCAGACAAGCGACTACAGCCACGCTCTCGAATGGTGTGAGCAGCATCAGCTTGGATGTCGAGGCCAAGGAAGCGCCCAAGACAAACTAGACGACATGGTTGAGACGGTGTTTCCCTTCTTCGGATTGTCTGCATAGATCTCTGTCCGAGTTGTCGCACCCAGGCCGTCAGACAAGATTCCAGAGCTTTCACGATACCCATTGCAGACGTAAAGCGTAAATGAAAATACGATACAGCTGCTAAGCACCACTGAGAAATCACGAGATTGTTCACATGAATGTCCCGTATACCAGTATCATGGTGTACAACGAATGGACACGTCAGCTAATCGTCCGCAGGCGTCGCAAGTGATCTCCCTCCCCACGAGACAAGTCTCGCTCCGAGCAAGTTTCTGTCTAGGCTCGCTGTCTCTCACGCCTTTGCTCCTTCTGGCGTCTGTTGACCTGTGCGAGAGAAAGGAAGAGGGAATCGGCAAGAGCCTCTCGAATCAGTGGCAAGCCTGGATGGCACCAGCAGAAAGAATAACCTTGACATCAAGCAGTGACCAAAAAGTGAAGTGACGCCTTCTCGACATCGACCGGCCATGAGCTGTGCTGTGAGACGGAGACGTCTCTGCCGCAGGGTCGTCGTGGTGTCTCGCCGCCACAGAAGGGATTCGTCACTGCTGAGTATCATACTGCTACCGCGGCAGCATATATTACTGAGGACATGGCGACCCTCATCTGCTGAGTGCACCTGCTCATTCATCAACACAGGCAATCGCTTCCGTCGTCGCCCACATCTCCCTCGCGCTTCCAATAAAACCGCTCGCTGCCACGGCTCTCAGAACACAGAACACTTCCCAGAGCACATCATTCCATCGAAACCGCCATTTTGTATCAACAGCCTACAGTCCAGCGAAACCAGCCAGCCAACAGCCGCTCTCAATACAATCTTCAGCAACTTCCACATCACCAAGACTCCTGCTGCTCAGATTCAACATCACTTGCGCCCATCAAACCCCGCGAAGTCAACCGAGAACACCCACCATGGATAGTAGCACACCACCCAGCCGCGACACTGCCTCCGCCCCGCCCGACGATGACAATACCGGCATCATCATCGCAGCCTCCATCGGAGGATTCGTGACCCTCGTCATGGTCACTGTCGTTATTATTGGTTATTGCGGTCGCAGAAAGCGACGCGCAATTGAAAGGGGGGAAGACTTTGACGAGGGAACAGGACGCTGGCGGCTGGTGAACTGGGGATATGGGAGTCCAGTGGGATCCGGCGGGGGAGTGGGATGCGGGGGAGGGCCTTAGTGGTTGGTTGGTGGCGAAGAAAGAGCGGAGAACGCGAGAGGGGAGGGGATGGTGTGTTTGGGGCCTGGGCAGTAGAAGTCAAGAAGACGGATACCTGGGGACGAGAGACGCAGATGCGTTGCTGGCTTTCTTGCTTCTAGAGCTTGCTCAATCAGGGTCAGCTCGGTAGCTGTATTTCTCTTGCCATGGATCTACGACACATTGGATCATCGTGGTGGTCTTTCGAATTCTTCATAGAGTCATGTGTGATGATCGTTTCGTCTTAGGTGCCGAACTTTGTTTAGTGATACAACCCTTTGAAACCCCTGCCAATGCTGTGCGCTCCCCTTTCCATTCGCCATTCTGTCCATACACACCTCCAGACCTCACTCACTGTCCTGGTCCTCACTTCAGGCCTCCAAAACTGAGACTCCAATTCGAAATCCTCAGCTGCTTTGTCGGGCGGGCCTCCTAAGCCCACCCGACAAGCAGCTTGTAGGTCGCAACCTCAAAAGCTCTCAACTCAATACCAATACCATTCTTCCCCACCTTGACTTCTTCAACTTCATCTTCCAGAATATTCGACTTCCACGCCTTGTGCACCTTGATCGGTCCCAACGCAATCGTGCCTCGAGAAGTACCACCAAGTGAATCATAAATTCGCAACACAACATGTCTGCCGTCTTTCACTCGGAGGTCGTCGACACTGACATCGGCATCGTCCTCGCCACGCTTCACGGTGTCAACCACGAGGCTAGGCGAAGAATCAGCTGTCAACTTAAAAGCGGAGAAGAGTTCCTTCACGCTTTGAACTTCTGGATGACGGTGAGCAATCATCGGATTGTTGAACTCTGCCGCAGCGCGGACTGTGCGGTGATCAAGAGGGCCAGAATGTGGTAAGATCGCCCAGCGGATCTTGTGGTGTCCCATATCCGCGTGGGCATCTGGTGCTTTAGGTGCGCGCAGCAGAGACAGACGCATCAGTTTGCCGGTCGTGGCGAAGCCATACTTGCTGTCATTGAGAATGGAGACACCATAGCCGTGTTCGCTCAAGTCAGCCCATTTGTGACAGCAGACTTCGAACTTAGCCATGTCCCAAGAGGTATTGTAGTGAGTAGGTCGTCGGACAATGCCGAATTGGGTTTCGTATGAGGCTTCAGTATTGGTAATAGTCGTCGGGAACTCGACCTTCAAGAACTTCATCGTTTCGTGCCACTCGACCTCCGCATCAACCTCCACGTACGAGGTTTCAGCACCATCAGAGGCCGCATTCAGGGCGATAGTGGTCTTGATCCACGATTTGTCAGAGATCTGGGTCTTCGTGGTTACCGCCACGCGCTGAGTCGAGTTCTCCGTGATCTCAGTCTTGCTCGTCGCCTTCAATTCCTGCCGCGACTCGAGGTGGAATACCTCCACGTCCCATGCTTGCCAGTAAAGCGGCTTGTCATCAAAAAGCACGAGCTGGTTTGCCTTTCCTCCTTTAGGCAGTACTTCTCGATCAGCAGCCTTGTCGTACAGCGAAGTAATGACACCATCAGTGACCGTCAATGCCAGTTTCGAGTTTTGAAGCGAGAATGCGCCGTCGTCACGCTCTTTCACGGAAGCTTCTTCAGTGGCGCGTTTGATGAGAGTCTGTGTTCCAGCGGGCTGTCCAACGACATCCGGGTAGCGAGATTCCACGAGCTGCTGATCAGTACGTGACCAACCGAGCGTGTTGATTGCTACCGGCTGTGCAGTCTTGTCGTCAACGAATCCCAGCGACTCCAAGGCCTCGTGCAAGACCTTCTGACCAGTCTTGAACACCTTTGCATACTCCTTATCAGAATCGTCGTAGCACATCTCGATCGAAGATCCGGGCAAGCAGTCATGGAACTGACAGAGCAACACACTCTCCCACATCGAGTCAATTTCCTTCTTCGGGTATTTGTAGTCCTTGTCATGCAACGAGGCCATGGTCGCGAGATACTCGATGTTGTGCAGCAATACCTCCGACTTGCGGTTGCCTTTCTTGTTGTTCGCTTGCGTAGTATATGTACCTCTGTGAAGCTCGAAGTAGAGCTCACCGTACCAGGTGACAAACTCCGTTTTACCGCTGGCTGCATTCTTCTCCAGTCGATCGAAAAAGTCCTCCACACTCCTACCCATGTGTACACGGGGCAGAAGACCAACATTGTCTGCAATACCGCGACATCTGCGGAGCTTCTCGATGTGGCCCCATGTTGGACCACCACCTCCGTCGCCTTTACCGAACACAAGCAACGATGTAGGATCTTGATCCATACTCTTGTGCTGTGTGACTGACCGCTTCACATCACCAAAGTGCGCTTCAGCAGTGTAAGTCTCCGAAGGCGCCATGTGACAAATAACCTGACTGCCATCGAGACTAACCCAGTTGAAAGTGGTGTGGGGGAAGTTGTTGATGTTGTTCCAGCTCAGCTTTTGAGTGAAGAACCGATTCATGCCAGCAAGCCTGCAGAGCTGAGGAATCTGCGACGAGTAGCCGAAAGTGTCTGGGAGCCAGAACGTCCTGCATCGTTGGCCAAATCTCGACTCAAAGTATCGCTGTCCATACAAGAACTGCCTGACCAGTGATTCTCCAGACGGCATATTGGTATCGTGCTCGACCCAACTGCCACCAATGGGCTGAAAGTTGCCCTTCTTCACATGATTCTTGACGCGGTCGAAAGCATAAGGGTACAACTCTTCCAGCCACTTGTACTGCTGTGCCTGACTAGCACAGAATCGATGCTCCGGGTACCGATCGAGCAGATCGCACTGGTTACTCCAACTCCTGACGACTTTCCTCTTTGTCTCCGCCCATGGCCATAGCCAGCAGGTATCAATATGGCAGTGTCCGATTCCCGAAACCAACACTTCCCTCAATGGATCCTTCTCCGTCAAGTCGTACACCTCCGGTCCATCCACTTTGTCGCCCACATACTTCTTTGCAATCTTCCTGCATTCTTTGATCGCCTCTTTCGAACCATTGCCAGCAATGAACGCATCGATCACCTCATTCGCAATCGTCAAAGCGCGATGTTCCTCCCACGAATCTTGCGGGAACTCCCTAGCCGCGTCACCCAAAATCCAGAAATCGTAAAACAACGCCCTCGCATCCAAATTCACGCTCACAAGGTCCGCCAGCTGTAATCGGAAATATCGGTTCGGATCCGGAGGTTGAATGGTATCACCGCCAGTAGGATTGCCAAACATCCCGTTACACGCCATTTCAATGTAAATCGTCTCTTCCTTTCCCGTGCGATAGCTATCTGGAACAATCCATTCGATTCGTTCCCCATTGCCAGTCAACCCTTGTAAAGGTTTGCCATCATGTGTCCAAACCAACCCCTCACTGGAAGAATCCCAATGAAGCTCGACTCGCTCTTCGTCCTTCCATTCTGTAGGAACAGTAAACTCGACTCTGAACCAATGCGTGCTCCAACTGGGGCCAAAGCTCTCGCCTTTGCGTGTCTTTTTGTAAGTGTTCTTCGAATCGGTAGCTTCGGCGAAGGTGGGGCGTGTGAGGTCGGGTGCGGACCAGACGGATAGGTGGACGTGATCCTCGCCGAGTCGGCCATTGTAGAGTTTGCCTAGGAGACCTTGTTCTTTGTATTGACCACCTGAGGTGAATTGGTTCAGGCGGTCGCGGTAGATGTCGTGGATCAGCTTGCCCTTGGGACGAGCGGCAAGCTGTGGGTATTGAGCTGTCGATGAGGTCATTGTGTTGGTGTTGCGTGTTTCTCCGCCCATCGTGCAGGACGGATGAGGTTTACAGAGATGGGAGAGGAGCAAGAGTTGGTTGTGCAACGAAGAGGGGTCAGCAGGTCTTGAGGCGTAAGCTGTCGGGTGTATGCAATGCAAGCTGGGCACAGCTCTCCGCCTCCGCACTGGGGTGCATGCAAGGAACGCCGCGTGGTTGCTCCGGTTTCATGTGATCGTCACCGCCAAGGTCAGCATTACCACGCCAGTGGAACTAGACTCAGCTTTGCACGTAATTATCATTAGCATTAGCACAGAGCTACATATTCTGCAGTGTGTTCGTCTACTGTACTCAATGTACTCTGATGGGTATCATCCAAAGCGCCGACCTGCTGCGCACGATCAATGCGGTCTGACCAAACATTAGAGCGCTTCCTTCTATTTGTATCCTCCGTCTCAAGCTCAATGAGCGTGCGTCCTCACAAGCAGTGCTACAATTCAGCAAGCGCCTGTTCGCACAGTGTTTGATATCTGGATGGGTCGAAACGCTCTCTCTTCCAACGTCTTGCCCGGCCAGCTTCGATGTGCTCCTTCTTCTTCCTCGCCTTTTGGTCTTCCGGTGCAAATGACCAGAAGCTGCGACTCTTCCGCAGACTCTTCTGTCGAGACGGTCCATTGGAAGGAGTTGACGTCCTGTCAGAAGCTGAGTTGCCATCTCTGTCGCGCCTCGAAGGGGTCTCGAGCCTCTGAAGTGCTTGCGCACGATGAATCTGTTCCTGTGCGCGTTGCACTCCTTTCATGTGTGTCTCGAGCTGTGTCCGCATGGCTGCAAGGTGATCTGTGATTCGATTCAACATTGCCACATCCAGACACTCTTTGGGTTGAAACGTTGGCTTGAATGTCGCAGGTGCCATGGATACTGCCACTGCTGTTGCTGTGTGAGGTTCGCTGTACCGCGTATATTCGGGCTTCTTCGGTGTGCTTGGGGTAATAGCGGATGTCGTAGTTGTGTCAGACCCCCTTTCGAGACCATCTGTGGCTATCGGTGATATCGGTGATATTGGCGAAACTGATGATCCGAATGACAAAGTCGAATTTGGCGACACAGGAGACACAGGCGAGGCGTGGTCTGGGTCTTCGTAGCTAGTGCTGAAGTAGTTCAATTGCGGCGCACTGACAACACGAGCGCTGTTCTGAACGTCAATAGAGAGACGCGACAGCTTTGGTCGTGGGGATGGGCTCGGACGTGCGGTCGAGAGTGGGTCCTGGTGGGGCTTGGGAAGGGAACCCATCCGCACAGGGCGCATGAGACCTCCCGTTGGTGTCGTCTGGCGATGGCCAGGAGAAGGTCCCGTGGGATGTTGCTCGGAGGTGACTTGTGGGCGTGGAAGAGGTGCAGGCGACGAGGTCGAAGGCGCAGTGAGTGATCCTTCTCGCAGCAAGAATTTCTGCACCGGAGTGGCGTGATCATGATCGGGATAGTCACGTCGCAAGCGGTTTGGAGTCATAAGCTCCGCGAAACTGTGATGGCTCTCGAGATCGTCCACATCGTAGGCTGAAAGCACAGGCGAAGCTTGGAATGAAGCCAACGAAGTGTGTTGAGTGTCTGCCACGCGCTGCTCGGGAGATGACAGCATCAAGGAGCTCGCACGAGAACAAGGCCTGTCGAAGAATCCGCTATCAGGCAAAGGTGGGGAGAAGGGTCGAGTGTTTTCGACCTGCCGCACGACGAAGGGGTCCTCGGACGGCTCTCGTAAGTGGCGAACGCATAGCGCCCGAGCATCTTTAGCAGTGGGAAGTGCGGTCAAGGCTTCGAGGTAGTGTCGTTCAGCATCGTCGAAGGCCGGCAACTTGGCGACTGAGTTGTGGTGCATCATTCGCGCAACCTCGTTGAAGCAGAGGCCCAGGTAGAAGTTGATGAACGCGTCCTGCAGTGGATGTGTGTGGTCGTCGTCGTTGGCATGTGCCTTGAGGATCTCGCGGCAGAGCTGGATGCATTGGCGATATTTCTCTTGGATAAACAAGTTCTTGATGAGCCTCTGGGCGTTTCGCCAGTCGTCGGCGGACGAGTCTGTCATTGTGCGCGCCATCTCCTCTGCCAGTGGCAGGCCGCGGGGCGGAGATATGTGCGGTATGCGGAAATGGGACAGGATGAAGTGCGATGCGGAAGGCCGACGTGCAGAGCAGAAGGTGCCAAGGCAGCCGCAGTGACGCTCTATTCTGATTGATAGCGGGCATGGACGGGCATATCGAGGCCAGCGGGTGATGAAGGCGCAGGGATGTTTGCGATGATGACTGCGCAAAAAGCTGTCCGCGATCTCGAAGGCGAAACTGCACCGCACCTGCACTGTTTTCCACCGCGCAACGTGGGCGCGCGGCGCACTCGTTCCTTCACCTACCAACGGTCTCGTCTATTTGTGTTGTCGCACATTCCGTGTCCGGCGTCGGCTCTCACACGTCCAACGGCAGCGCGCTCGCGTGCACAAATGAAGGCTTCATCATGATGCCTCGCACTGGAGTTGGCTCCGACGCAAAGCAACCCATGTTCCGTTCGGCCAAGTCTTGCGTGCTGCGCGGGCACGTTGCGGCCTGCTGGAGTGAGGTCGATGGTGAGAATGGAAGGATGTGGTGGTTGTGGCGCTCTGATTAAACCCTCTGCGAGGATCCCTGGACGACACCAAGCCGCTTCGGGGGCGTATTTACGACTGGTTACAGAATCCTTGCCTTATTATCGTCAGTTCAGTTTGAATGTCCGACCCTTCAACAGCTCAATCTTGTTCTCGAGAGGCACGCATCGCGATTTTAGCCACCAGTCGAAAATTGCTAGCATGCCCAGTTCCAACGCGGCGGTCACACCGTGGCTGTGGCGCCGTCAATATCCAGGTCGAAGGCAACAAGAAGCTGAAGTTGGACCGATTTGACGCGCCCCCAACGTCCTCCGCAGATGCGAACGCACGACGCAGCAAACGCCGTTGAACAGGCGTACCAGATCGAACCTGGTCGTGCCTTCCGTTCATACGATCGGTTCCAGCAAATTCTGAACGTGTCTTGCTGCCGGCCACTTGCTCTGTAAGCCTCCCAGTCACAACAGAGATGACTCCCGAGCGCGTGGCACTTTCCCCTGCATCTGCTGGGCGGCATCCATGCATGGTCTACACCATGCTCCTTCCCCAAAACCATGTTGCACTTCGCATGTGACGCAGTGGTGGCTTGTGTGCCTTCGTGAAGGCAGCGTGACTTGACCCGTCTCTGGACAGCAGTCGCATATTTGGGGTCGAGGAGCTGTGTACCATCTTCAGGCTCAGCTACAATGGTCACGATCCCGGGACGTTGGGCTTCGTTTCTTCATGATCAACTGCTAACGGGGTCGTTTGCTTGCACCAAGGTTTGCCTGGCCGTGTAGACGTGATGACGTGGGTAGATCGTAGATGCAACAACGCTCAACTATCAACGCCTTGAACAGCACCGGCCAGGTCGTCTGTACTGCGGCAGACCTTTTACTTGACTTGTAGCATCTCGCACGACAGAACAATCGAGGCACTCCTGCTCGCCGAGCAGTTTATCAATTCAATCTTGGAACAGCATGCATTGGGATCACATTGAAGGGTACAGGCGAGAAATGGCACAGCAGCAGAATGCCAGCTGTGCTGTTCGAAGTCGCAATTAGTTTATCACTGCTGGCTTTGCGATGCAGTCGCTTCTGCCGATCCAATCTGGCGATTGGATTGACTCCTCTACATACGCAATCGCGGTGGATCCTTCGAAGAATGGAATTTCATGATTCATCTTCACCAGCAACTTCTCCTGCTTTGCAAGACATCTCAACATACTCCATCAGGTTGCGGTCTTATCAGCCTCTTCATACTCCTTCTGATCCAATTCTTCATGCCACGAGGTCTCTGCTCAATCCGATCAGCCAAACCCCTCAAGGCGAGGAAACATAGAAAGAGCTCAAAAGAGAACTTACTACCCAAACTAATAGCCTGATGCGCCATCATCGTAGTCTTCGTACCACCATGCCAATGCGTCTCGCCCGCCGGAATATGCACTACATCACCGACTTGCAGTCTCCGTGGCTTCTCGCCTTTACTACAAATCAATCCTTCGCCGATGGTCACAGTCAGGATTTGTCCGCGTTCGTGAGTATGCCAGTAAGTCCTGGCACCGGGCGTGAAACACACGTTGTTGCCCATGCAGTCTTCAGCGGTGAAGATTGGATCCATGTGTACAGAGCCCGTGAAAGTTTCGGTGGGTTGGCGAGAGGGAGTGGAGGGTTTGTGGGCGGCGCGTGTCAATTGCATCTTTGCAATGTTCTTTCCTCGATATCTGGATTTCCTGGCTTGCTCTTCTTGCTACTGTGGACAGGCTGGTCTCCTTTCTGTACTCTTGATGGCTTGGAAACTTCTTTGTAAACAGAGTGACGAGGTGTCGTCAAGCCGGTCGAGCTCTCTCCACGTCAAGCTCCACCGATGTCGCAGTGAGCTGACGACCTGCCAATCTCTGGACCACAAATGAGTGTCCTGCTCTCTTGCCTGCCCATACGCACAACTCTTCTACAATTGCTCTGCTGACCCACTATCTGAGCACCAACTTCAAAAAATGCGTATTCTCCAACGGTGTCTCATAATACGCTTCCGTCTCCACAAACCCTAGTGACTTGTACAAAGCTCTGGCAGATTCCATAGACTCCAATGTATCCAGCACCATCGCCTCATACCCCAATCGTGTAGCTTCCGCAATGACTTTCTCGGCTAGAGCTTTGCCAACTCCCATTCCACGGCCTTTGGGATCAACGTAAAGTCGCTTCATCTCGCAATGATTTGGGATGCTCAGCGGTCGCAAACCCACACATCCCACGGCTTGGCCTTCGTGATTGCGAGCGAGATACAGAGCTCCTGTGGGTGGCGAGTATTTGCCGGGCATGGATGACATTTCGTTGTCGAAGTCTTGGAATTGGAGATCGATGCCCAGTGACTGGGCGTATATTCTGAACAATTTGATGGTGTCGGTGAGGTCTTCTTGATTGTTCATGGGCTCGATCGCGAAGTCTGCCATCGCTGTAGATGAGCTGTGAGTAGCTGTTGTTGAATTTCATGTGTTTAGAGCTGCGGATGAGTGTTGAAGATGGAGTCATATTCGGAAGGCAAATGTCAAGACGAAGGGCGCGCTTTCGGGCCCGTCCCGTACTTTTGGCAAACACATGGCATCTCTTATTCAGGGTGGAGCAGCACCAACTGTTGTCAGCGAGGATCAACTTGAAATAGTGGAATATGTTCGAATGCATGATGTGAACGTCGAACCTCTGCAGATGAGTACCTTGATGGATCCGAAAGCGACACGGCTTGCTGAGGGAACCGTGAGTCAGTCTCATCGGCCGAACCCACCAAATCCAGCCCCATCCTTCTTGAAGAAACGACCAATATTCCTCAAATTCTCATTCAGCGTCGCAGCCGGACTATCCGCATCCATACTAGCCCTAGCAGGCCCGCCCACAGGTGGCGAAGTCGTGCGACTCGCCACACTCGCCGAAGCAGTGCCATCTCTGCCGATGCCAATATTTGGCGTCGAGAAGCGATCGCCTGCATCTCTCGCAGCATTCATGAGAGCAGTACCAAAGTTCGAAGGGTCGAACCGGGCTGGCAGCGAGGGTGTCGAGTTCGCGATCGCGTTGTCCTTTAGTGCTGAGAGACCAAGACCAGCAGTGGTCGGTGTAGTTTGATTCGTGAGCTGCAACGCTGCAATAAGTGGATTGCTGACCTGTAAGCTCTCATTCGCGGGACTGGCTTTGTGAGCGTTGAATAGTTCGATGAGATGACTCTGCTCTTGCTTGCGCGTGATACCCTTGAGCTCAAGCATTTTGCGAAAGTTGGCTTCAGATCGGTCGCGGATGTGTATGAGATATGCTTGGACCAAACCTTCTGGTGGTGACGCCCGGACTTGCAAGGTCTTCAAGATCGGATCGAGCTTGCCTGTACTTTGATTGACACGTTTGACGAATGCTTGGTTAACAGGAGTGCCGTCTCCTTCATTGAGCGTTGCCAGTTCCGACAAACCCTTCTTGAGCACGTAGGTGTCGAGGAGCATCTGCTCAGAGCCGGTCTCTGAAACAGGTCTACACGCTACGATGTTCGTGATGTAGGTAGTGGTAAGAGCATCGACCAGGTTATCGCAATATGCTCGCGCGTATTGCGGCTTGTGGAGTAAGCGCAAAATGTCTTTGCTGCGGTCTTTCACACGCGCCAGGAGCGATGAGACGTAGCTGCTCTGATCGCCCACACTTTCCATCTTGGCCCATTGTATTGAGCGCATTTCTCGCCATGCAGGCTCGCACTCGGCTTCCGCTTTGTGGACCAAAGCACGTATCGACGCAGAAGCGACGCCCATGAAAGTATCGGCCTGAGCTTGGAGATCGACTTTGTCGCGCAAGTCCTCGTCGATGCGAGACTTGATCTTCTCCTCGAGCTGATTTGTTGTCGTGTAGCAGTAGTCGGCAGTATTGAGAATGATGACAGCATCCTCCACACTAGGCCCACCAGTCTTCTCGGAGAGGAAGAAGAATAGCACTTGTTGTGCATATTGATCGAGATACCTCCCAAAAGTGGTCGAGAGCTCGGACAGCCGACCGCCTGTAGACAGTTTTGCGCACTGCGCAAGCGTGACACGATAGTGATGGAACAACTCCGTGGACGAAGGTATGACCAGCTGCGAATGGAACTCCTCTTCCGGAGGCCGAATATGCTGTTGTCGATACTTCGGAATCAAGGACGCAAGCTGCTTGTCCTGCGATTCAACCCACACGCTCAGGTATGGTTCGAACGCCTCGGAGATGGCCTGACTGAAGCCATGCCTCTTCTCTCCCTCAGCCCCTGATGCAACAGTATCCATGCTAGATCTTGACTCGCCAGAAGAAAATCGTCGTTCTAGACTGTGCTCAAAGTCAAGTGTCTCCTGCAAGCACGACAGCAGCAGGTTCACGTCCGGTGGCTGTCCATCCGCGCGCCGCATGCTCTTCTTGAGAATCTCCTTATAGTCGTCTCTTGTATTCTCGCAATACGCGTTCGCCAGCATCTCGTTGACCTTCCACTCTCGCGGGAATAAAGCTGCGTGTTCGGCATCGTACGTCTTGAGCATACGATTGAACCACGAATACCTCCTCGAGATATTGTCCAAACTGCCAGCCTCATCATTGCCTCGGAACACCTGCCGGTACTCTCTCAACTGTGTATTGCAATACCATGTGATCAGTCTCGCACGAGCGTGTTCTCCCAAAGCATCCATAACCTGGCACGCTTCATTCAACATGCCTCTCTTCTGCTGTACCTCGCTCCTTGCAAACGTGACTTCGAAGTCCTCGCAGACTTGCTCCAGCAACTCTCTCTGCACCTCGCTCACATTCTTGGACAATGTAGCAATCTGATCAATACTCCTATAGCTCTTGAAATGCGCCATGAGCTGGATGACGGCTTGCAGAAGGTGGGCGCATTCGCGGTATTGCCTCGTCTCTGACAATCCTCGCAACTGCTCATATGCAGTCGTGAGCATTTGAAGTCTTTTCAGCGCCGTCATAGAGAGTGTCAAATTCCGTTTCGTGCTATCCAAGCGCTTGATATCTGCCGTCATCTCGGTGATGGTCCTCTCCGTCTCCAGTGCTCTTTCTCGTACGCCATCGATCTTCGCGAAGAGAGTCGCAAGCTCGGCTTTGGCATCTTGAATGCGGCGGACGCTGTCGCTATCGGAGGTCGTTTGTGCTGTGACGAGCGACGAGATCGACGAGTCGAGGGAGGCTTCGTAATTCTGGAGTTGCTTGGAGACTGCTGGGACGGATGAGAGGGTCGAGGGATGTGAGAAGAGGGCGTTGAGATGGTCTATCGGATCGTAGTCGACTACGGAATACTCAGCATGTGCGCGACAAGATGCATTGACGTATGGAGCGTGAGCTATGGACGCCTACCAGCATCGAGGGCGTCTGGAGGCGCGCTGCCATCTCCCAGCGCCATTGAGGGTTACCACGCCACACGCGTAGACATGTGAAGTCTCAAGATCAGGCAAAATGTCGACGTTCTCTAACCAGATGTGCTATGGAAGGGCAATCATTGTTGGAGCTGGAGGTTGGCATATGCAAGGGTCCGTCGCCCGTGCCTGACGGACTTGAGCCCGCGCTGCTGCACTTCCTCCTTTCCTTTCTCACGCTTCGCATCCTGCTTCCTCGCCCAACCTGCAGGAACAGATGTCTTCCACCACTCTCAGAATTTTCTTGGACTCTAATCATGCACAGATGACAGGTAGCATCACCGAAAGATTTATTGCAGCATCAGCCAAGATCCTTATGCCAGACTCAAGTAGCTGGTAGAGGGACGAAGTATCCATATGCCTCAGCCATGTTTTGGCAGCCTCATCCCTCTAGCAGACTTTATGCTACCCAGTACAGTAAAGTTCCAAAACGTGCCACCGCCGTGGTACTGTCAAGGCCTCTTCCCAAAACCAATCAAGTCTCCTTCCAAGCACCATCGGTGTAGCTCACCGTCTCCGGATACTGCCTCGACCTCCTTCTCGCTCCCACGCCATCATTTCCCGTCTGCCAAGGTCTCTTCCTCGACTCGACCAGCTTGTTCATGAGCTTGACCTCCCGCCCATCGAACCTCGCACTCAAGTGCTGAGCCAGAGCCACGATAGCGAAATCTGCATATCTCAGCATTTCCGTCCTCCAGCCTACATCCTTGTCCTGTACGGCGTGTAAAGCAGCTGTTCCGCTCGTCCCATTCATTCGTACGATCAGGTTTTCGCCCTCGACTTGCTGCAGGATGCTGAGAGCCATATCCTGTCGAATTTCCATGATAGGCTCTGTACCGTGAAGCGAATCGAGTGTCGTCAGAATGAGCCACTGGCGCCGGCCACGGTGGTCGTTGTATTCTGGTTCCGGACCTCTCGGTGAAGGTACGTGAATCGAAGGCGTGGTCGGGTTCGCTGGGAGGCGGAATTGGATCTTTGCTGCGATGAACATGTTGTCCAAAGCCTTCTGGGCATAATCGAACAGTAGAGTGGTGAAAGTCTCGTCTTGTGGATCGCGTTGCAAGGCACGACCTTCAATGGCCATCTCGAGGATGTTTACGACCATTCGTCCTCTCTTGTACCAGCGACTATTTCCCTCCTTGCTCGGATCGGGCTTTGCAGCAGTTATTGTATCGAGGGGAGTCACGAAGGGTATGGCCAGCAGCTCTCGCAGCGCATGGTCCAGCTTCTGTCGCTGATATGTCTGCCTGCTAGACAGCGCAAGATTCGTGACTCGAAACTGGTTTCGGTGAGGAGGAAGCATTGTGCCCGGTCCTGTTCCAGGAACATCTTGAGCCCAAAGCCTCACAGATCGCTTTGCCCACGAAGCTGGAGTCATGCTGTCAAACCAAGCAGCATACCAGCGACAGATGCAGATGAGCGTCAGGAGGGCGCAATCGAATAGGGTATACCTGAGGTACGTGTCGTTGAGGTCCCGCGGGAGGCTCACCGCGTCTAGCCAAAGCATCTGTCCGTTCGAGAAATGTGCGATCGTGGCTTTTCCGGAGCATAATCGAAGCACGTCGGTCGCCAGGTGTACGAGCTCGGAGCTACTCGAGTCCATGGTCATCAGCTCGCACATATCTCTGCGCAGAATGTGTAGACGGAGCGCGAGCGGGTCATTGTCGTATTTCGGATTCAATTTCGATGCGTTTCCGGGTCGAAAGCGCAGCTTCACCAGGTTCTTCTCGGCTGATGGATCTCGTCGCGGAGCCAGCGCCCATTGTGCTGCATTTCCGGTCATCTGAATGGCGTCCTGACAGACTGTATCGAGTGCCCAGATGTCCGTCGGTCTGAGCCCCTTGAAGGTCTCCTTGTCGATGGCTCTGCAATCGAGCAGGATGTCGAACATGAGGGAAGCGCAACACTCGATGCCTTGGCCATCTGTGTACGCGTGAGAGAGGTTGAGAAACTTGGCCTGAAGTTTCTCAACCATGGTGGCGGTGGCCGCGGCGACTGGCTCTGGCTCTGGCATGGCGGCCACTGGTCTTCAGCCGGCGGCGGCGGATCGAGTGGTCGGGTGTGTCTCGAGGATCTGGAGAAGTCAGAGCAGTCAGCATGTGTTGTGTGCTTGCTTCAGGTGCGAGTACCTTCTCGGCGCGGCAAGATGCCACGCGCACTTTGCAGTCCGGCGTTCCAGGCGCGCCGTGTGCGTGTTTGCGCGAGAGTCTCGAAGCGAGTGGGCAAAGCTGTTTGCTTCGGACGCGAAGTTGCTCCGGTTACTGAAGTGAAGTTCACGTAGAGCACCAACGGTAAATCGTTCGAAGTCATCGCAACATAGCGCATCGTACTCCTGAAAAACATGTCGTTCTCTGCTGCCTGGCTTGACTCTAGTCAACATCTTGTCGTGAGAGTTGGGCTGAGACAAGCCTGTTCTCTGGCCACGACTTTGATTCTCTGCCCACCAGCTTGACCAAGGGCATCACGGTGCCGCACAAATCTGTCTGAGACAAGACTCGGATGGGCATATCTTGGAAGAGAGCAAGTGAATCACACGTGCAGTGGCCGGAACCTCAGAAGGAATGATAGATGTGCTATCTGATCAAAATCCACTTGATTATGCGCAGCGGTAGAACGAATGGCCACAAGACAACCTCAAAGAACTGCAGGAGTGATGTTCCTAGCTTCCAAAGCATCGCCAGCAATGTGCAGACCGCGAGTGCGTGCCCTGCTAGCGACAGAATCGCTTTCAATGCTTCGACCTTGTCCTTTGTCGAAACTTCTGGGTCCTGCAATAACTCAAACAGGCCCACTCTAGGCATTTGAAGTGAGCCCAAGTAGCGAAGGAACGCAAGCAGATAGTCGAGTAGATGCTCCAAGTGATCCACCTTCTCACCTTGAGACTGTAGACTTGAGGATTTATCGAATAGAGAAGTAGATCTTATGACGGATGCGGTAGAATCGACACGGCTTTGCATGCAGGCACCACTCTGCACGTCCCTTTCACATCCCAACGAACACTGTCTGTTGCCAATTCTACCGCTTGCAGCAGCAGCTCGCGGGACAGCAGCAAGTTCCGGCTTGACGAGTCGCACACGCGGCAGATGACGAAGATCTGGCACAGACCCCGAACCAGCAAACGCACATCTTGATGAAGTCGAATCATGCGCGAAGCTATTATCGTCCAGCGCACACGCAGACCGACATCCGACGTACGTTTCGCAGGCAATGTCAGGAGTTGTTCTGGGCGCCGAGCACTTGTCCATACAAACTTTATGATCCGCTGCCGCCGAGCTTTGCTGGGCGTATTGTTTCCTGGAACGTCGGGGAGAAGCTGGACTTCTACCGTGCAGTTTATTATCGTCTCCCTGAGCTTTTATTGAATTATCTGGGCAGTGGATAGCAGACGATTGAGGAGATCTTGGCGTTACATTTGCGGTAACCTGTACCTGATCTGCGACAGCGGTAGGTGCAGCGGTATCCTGTGCTGGCTGGCCGCGATGTAAGATTCTGCTTATTTTTGCGTTCAGATTGTCTCGTTTCCGGATTGTCAGAGTCGGAGGTGCGGGAATTGTTGGTTCCTCGTCGCAGGCATTATATGGGGTAAATGATCGATCGTGAAGGCGCGAACAGTTGGCATAAGCTCCTTCATGGTCCTCGATGAAAGCAACATTGGCTTGGCCGCTTGGAAACCGACGACGGTCGTATCCTTCACTTGACACTCGCCTCGCCTTGTCCCTGTAGTGTTCCAATGCCTCGATCTGCTCTGCTGTGTAGCCTGGGTATGCAAATGGTTGTGGCTCTCGAGCTGATGGCATGTGGACCAACTGGTCATCCTGCCTCTCGCTTGTTGTGGTGCTGAGTTTTGTCCTGTCCTGTGTATTCACGTTTGCCCCAGCTCTTCCATTGCCGCCGCTCACTTTCCTGCCTTCGTTGGCTTTCGTCAGGACTGGCCGTCTCTTCACTACGTGCGTTGGCGAAATCTGCTGCACTGCATTCTTCCGCAAGTTCAATGCATGTCCAGGTGATTTGGGTGTGCGAGGGGTCTGCGTGCCTGGGCTAGGCGATATGAGGCCAGTCCATGGGTTCGCTGCTCGTGCTGTAATGTAGTCGTCGCTGTCCTTCATTCGGCCCATTGATCGCTTCCAACCTTGTTGCTTTCGCGGAGTCGTGACTCGTTTCCCACCAATCCGGCTCGTTAGAATGGATTTCAGGCTTCGTCGGTGCTCAAGCTGCCAGAGAGGCGGGCAAAGTTCTGGAGGCGGATGAAGATCAGTGATGGCGGCAGGTTGCCCTTTGGTGCAAGGAAACGGTCTGAGGTGTGGAGGCAGAGCTGTGCTCTGAGCGAGCTCCATTGCGTTGCTAGAGCAGTAATAATGAAGCTGGAATGTAGCGAATTGGCACAGCAACACCAACAATGGGTGCTGTTCGAATTCGCTGGACTTACCGTCGGACTTGACAATGCGAGTACATACGGCAGCTGCTACCCCACAGATTGAAGTTCAAGGCAGGCGCGCGAACAGTCCTTACTCACCTCAAGGAATTTCTGCAGATACACAACACTGCCGTTGATGTTTCTCTCGCCCCAAGCTTACAGAGTGCGATGAGCTTTGCTGTGCGTGAATCATGTGCTCCGTTCCTTGTTCAGCAAGTTCGCGTTGAGAACAAGGTGCCACCTCTCTGCATTTCCCGGTTCTTCACGCTGTTGGTATAAAGGCACAGATCCAATTGCGACCACCATGACATCTGATGTCTGGACCAGGTCCTCGTGATTCTGCTCAACCATTCTCTCGGGATCAAAGCCTACACTATCCGCCAAGGCAATGGGCAGCATACGTCCGTCCGCCAATGGGGCCCCAAAGGATCGTCTGCACAAGAATTGCAATCCCAAGATTCCCAGTATCAGTGGCGTACCAAGCAGCAGAGCTAGGGATCCGGCAAGTCCGGGCAAAAATGCTTGCAAAGCTTTGAGCATGATGACAGGATGGCAAAAGTAACGATTAAGGCTGTAGGCATGGATGCAGGAAGCAGCGTGACGCAGGTACTGTTTCCAACACACCACTCACGCATATGCATCAGTGCTCGTCATGTCATGCCGCCTTATCGCTGACGCGCGTAGTGAGGCGATTGCTCAGCTCGGAGATCCAATGGCCAGCTCCCACGCCCTTTGGGGGATTTCGCGCAGCATCTGCGTATGGCACAAAGGGCTGCTCGAGATGGCAGCCAAGAATCGCAATGTCGTAGAATAGGGTGTCGAGCAAGGTTGATCTGCAACATGGAGATGAAAGCCAAGCGGTTTCTCTGGGCACGCAGATGTTGCGATAGCACAAAGACCAGCTTGATCGCGGTCGTGATACTGGCGCGCAAATTTGGGGGTTGCAAGACAGCAAATAGGTGTCGCTGGTGCCCGTGGTCGCAATTGCTTGTGTCGCGGTGATATCGAGTCCAAGAGTCTTGGGGCGGGCAGGAAATGGAAGTGAGTGCGTCTTCGACAAGAAGCCAAGGGCAGGCAGTGAAACGTTTAACGGTCGCAACAAACGTCGAGGACCAGGCTTTACGGTGCACCACGGGCAGCGTGCGGACGATGTGGACGCATCGGAATAGCGATGTTCGTTGAAGGGGAGGATCCGGCGTGGAGAGGGTCTTGGATGGGCTTCCAAGCAACGTCAAGAGGTGGCAGACCCGCTCCGGGCGCGTCTGCTCTGCTACGGTTATGCGGCACTGAGGTGTGTATGTAGGTGAAGACAAAAATCGCTCATGTACGCGCCGACAATCGGTTCGAGCGGTGTGTTCCCACCGACATACGTTGCTTGGTTGCGCTTTTTAAAATTCTGCAAGGAAGCGAATGCCGGCTCTGCGTTCTGGCAGAATCACAAGCTCAACCTTCAGTCGGCAGAAGGCGGATGGCCCTGCAGGCGAGCACGCGAGTCGTGGAAGCATCAAGTTGCTCTCCCACGGCGCAGGCAAACCGAAGAAACGGCATCCTGGCAGCAGCGTGCAGCAGCCCACCCATACTCGCAAATCGCGATGTCGCGGCGAGCGTAGGGCTGCCGTTCCAGGACATGCGATACGTGTGGCCTCACTGGAGAATGGCAAAATGAAGGAACATGTGAACAGGTGTCAGCGCACTGATGTGGTGCTGCGCGTGGGAGATGAAGCTATCCACACTACAAAGTACAGCATTGAGAGCGACGATAGACGGCGGCAATCTCATTCGTGCATTCATTCGCAGTAGCACACCCGTCGGCAGTCTGCTCTGACGTGGTGACGGTGTTTGTTGTGGGCGTTGCCTGGCGGCACGATTCCACGATGGAGCCCTCATTTCGGCGCTCGCCCTCGTGTCCACGATGGCTCCCGTGTAGCTGCGTTCCATCGCAGACGGGCGCCGCGCCTGGAGCACCATAGCGCCGCCGAAATTGGCCAAGCGTGTGGGAGATAATTATCGACGAAACGACAGCGGAGATCCGCAGCGTGACGCGCTGGACGGCGTGTGGGCGTCGTGTGGGCAAATGTTTGCGAGCTTGCAGGCGTGCCTGGAGCCGCCACGACACCAGAGCCTCGCGAAGGTTGCGGAGGTACTTGTCGCGATGTAAAGCCGTGCATCTCTTGTAAGGCTCTTAGCGGCATCTGGCAGAGCTTGACATCATGACGCTTGCCCTCGTCGGGACGCATCGGTGGCTGGCAGCTCTGGAGCTGCGAGCTTGTCTGCCGCCGCCGTGCCTGCGAGAGAGGAGCTCTGCTGCAGCTCGCCCGCGTCGCGCATTGGGAGCGATGGGAACCTCTCGGGTCAGCAGCTCGCAGCGCACTGATTTGCGGACGAGCTGCCTCATCGCCGACGCACCGGCCAGTTTTGCATCAGGCCAGTGGGCGGGCTGCAGCTGCGCTAGCCGCGTCGGGGGCTAGCGGCCAAACCTTCGCAGTCAATCGTGGGTTTTGTTCGGGCCTTTCAGGGCCTGCCTCAGCAGCACGCCCGGTGGGCTCCCGCGCAAAATGCCTCACGCTCGTCCGCCGAAGCAGCACGGTATCGCGTGTGGCGGCCTGTGGATTACGTTATTGGCATAATCTGTCAACGGTCCGACCGTGGCCTGCTCCCATTCACCACCTCCATCTCCAGCGCATGGGTCTCCCTCGCTACTGAGTCCACTGACGAAAGCTCGGCACGGCGGCACAGCCCGCGCCCATCCATCGCTAGTGTTCCAGTGCGCTACCATTTATCCTCGCCAGCTCGCGCACTCTTGTCCGAGCCTTCTTCCCTTCAGCGCGTCTTTCCATCTTTCACCATCCACCGACGAGCGTCACCCATCGACAGCGACATTAACTTGCATCGCTACACGACACGATGGCCGCTCCGCGCGTGAGCTTCTCCGACAAGGACCTGGAGCAGAATGGCGAAGCTGGCGCCGCCGCGAGGTATGCACTGCATCCCTCATCGCCGCCGCGCGCCCTCGCGATGCCGCCGTGCGCAGAGCTCGTAATGACCTGCGACGGTGCCGCGTCGAGTCGCGGCGAGCGCTCTCCCACGCGGCAACAGCCACTGACAGCAGCTGCAGATCGAGAAAGTGGTCGCAGGCTCCGGGCAACATCGAGGATCTAGGTAAATAAAGCCCGCAAGACTGCATCACTCTGGAATGGCATCTAACCAGCACGAACTAGACGAGTACACCGCACTCCAAAAGTACATCTCCACCTACAGAGATCCAAAGCTCGCTGCTCAGGAAGCTGCTGAGGGTCAGGAGGAGAAGCCAAAGAAGTCGTGGCAGGTTCGTGGGCACTCATCACCTCGTCGCACTTTGCACTTCACTGACCACCACGCAGTTCTGGAAGAGCGGCCCCAAGGCTGGCGCCGTCGCCAACGATGACGGCCACGTGCCTGACGACTGGCTCGAGGCCGACATCAAGCAGGGTATCTCCGACCACGATGTCGAGACTCGCCGCAAGAAGTTCGGCTTCAACGAAATCATGTCCGAGAAGGAGAACATGTTCCTCAAGTTCTTGGGCTTCTTCCGCGGACCAATTCTCTACGGTGAGTCTCCTACAGCTTCCCGATCATTCCCGGCGAACATTGCACACGCAATGCTTGCTCAATGGACGTGTCATTGCCACACCTTCGCTTCTGGGATTTGCTTTTGCTGCAAGCTCCGCACAAGCTCCCGTCGCAAATTCCTTGGCACTGCACCATCCCGCACCACTGCAGGCCCTGCACAACCTTGCACATGAGCAGGACATGAGCTAACCTCTTGGCAGTCATGGAACTCGCTGTCCTCCTCGCTGCTGGTCTCCGCCACTGGATCGATCTGGGTGTGATTATCGGTATTTTGATGCTTAACGCTATCGTCGGTTGGTACCAGGAAAAGCAAGCCGCCGATGTCGTCGCAAAACTCAAGGGAGATATTGCCATGAAGGCTACCGTCATTCGCAATGGTCAGGAACAGGATATCAAGGCTCGTGAGCTTGTCCCCGGTGATATCATTATCATCGAGGAAGGTCAAGTCGTGCCAGCCGACGCTCGTCTCATCTGTGACTACGAACAGCCCGAGGATTTCGAGAAGTACAAGGAGTTGCGCGAACAGCATGCTCTGAACCCAGAGGAGGACCCAGCTGGGTCTGAAGACGCTGAGGGTGATGAGGGTGAGGGAATCGCACACCAGGGCCACTCCATCGTCGCTACCGATCAATCTGCCATCACCGGTGAATCGCTCGCCGTCGACAAGTTCATGGGAGACATCGTCTACTACACCACTGGCTGCAAGCGTGGAAAGGCCTACGCCGTTGCCACTACCTCCGCTAAGCACTCCTTCGTCGGTCGCACTGCTACTCTTGTCCAGGGCGCCAAGGATCAAGGTCACTTCAAGGCTATCATGAACAGCATCGGTACGGCTCTGCTCGTCCTCGTCATGTTCTGGATTCTCGCTGCCTGGATTGGTGGTTTCTTCCGCAACCTCAAGATCGCAACCCCAGAGGAGTCCGATAACACCCTCCTCGGCTACGTCCTGATCCTGTTCATTATTGGTGTTCCAGTCGGTCTTCCCGTCGTCACAACCACTACTCTGGCCGTCGGTGCTGCTTACCTCGCTGAGCAACAAGCCATCGTGCAGAAGCTTACCGCTATTGAGTCTCTTGCCGGTGTCGATGTGCTCTGCTCTGACAAGACCGGTACTCTTACCGCCAACCAGCTCTCCATCCGTGAGCCATACGTCGCTGAAGGCGAGGATGTCAACTGGATGATGGCCTGCGCCGCTCTCGCCTCTTCTCACAACATCAAGTCTCTCGACCCCATCGACAAGGTCACCATCCTTACCCTCAAGCGCTACCCCAAGGCTCGTGACATCCTCAAGGATGACTGGAAGACTGAGAAATTCACGCCTTTCGACCCTGTCTCCAAGCGTATCACCACCGTCTGCACTCTCCGCGGCGACCGCTTCACCTGCGCCAAGGGAGCTCCAAAGGCCATTCTCAACCTGACTGACTGCTCCCGCGAAACCGCAGAACTCTTCAAGGAGAAGGCTGCTGAATTCGCCCGCCGTGGTTTCCGTTCTCTCGGTGTCGCTTACCAGAAGAACAACGAGCCTTGGGTCCTCCTTGGTATGCTTTCCATGTTCGACCCTCCACGTGAGGATACCGCGCAGACCATCGTCGAGGCCCAGCAGCTCGGTGTTCCCGTCAAGATGTTGACTGGTGATGCCATCGCTATCGCCAAGGAGACTTGCAAGATGCTTGCCCTCGGTACCAAGGTCTACAACTCGCAGAAGCTCATCCACGGTGGTCTCTCCGGCACTACCCAGCACGATCTCGTCGAGCGTGCTGATGGTTTCGCTGAGGTCTTCCCAGAGCACAAGTACCAGGTCGTCGAGATGCTGCAACAGCGTGGTCACTTGACTGCCATGACTGGTGACGGTGTCAACGATGCTCCATCGCTCAAGAAGGCTGACTGTGGTATCGCCGTCGAGGGTTCCACCGAAGCTGCTCAGGCCGCCGCCGATATCGTCTTCCTTGCCCCAGGTCTCTCCACCATCGTCTTCGCCATCAAGACTGCCCGCCAGATCTTCCAGCGTATGAAGGCCTACATTCAGTACCGTATCGCCCTTTGTCTCCACTTGGAAATCTACTTGGTCACCTCCATGATCATCATCAACGAGACCATCAGCTCTGAGCTCATCGTCTTCATCGCTCTCTTCGCCGATTTGGCCACCGTCGCCGTTGCCTACGATAACGCTCACTCCGAACAACGACCAGTCGAATGGCAATTGCCAAAGATCTGGATCATTTCCGTCATCCTCGGTATTGAACTCGCTATCGCTACCTGGATCATCCGCGGTGCCATGTACCTGCCATCCGGCGGTATTGTCCAGAACTACGGCAACGTCCAGGAGATTCTCTTCCTTGAAGTCGCACTCACTGAGAACTGGCTCATCTTCGTCACTCGTGGTGCTCAGACCCTCCCATCGTGGCAGCTCGTTGGCGCCATTGCTGGTGTCGATATCCTCGCTACGCTCTTCTGTATTTTCGGCTGGCTCAACCCCAACATCTACCAGGAGCCTCTCCCATCCCCAATGTCCAGCTTCCAGCAGACCGCCAACGGACACACTGACGTTGTCACTGTTGTTGTCATCTGGGCATACTCCATTGGTGTCCTCATCTTCATCGCCATCACTTACTACCTCCTCAACAAGATCCCAGGGCTTGCCAACCTTGGCCGCAAGAACCGCAGCGTGCACGACACCCAGATGGAGAACATCATTGGTCACCTTAGCAAGTTGGCGCTCAAGCACGAGAGGGATTCACACGGCGAGAGCCAATGGACCATCGTCGGCAAGGCGACTGACGAGGAGGAAGATGATTAGATGCATAAGATACCAATTTGTCTCGTTGTTTCATACTAGGGATAAGCAAATACAGTCTTGTCACCATCGACAGTGGATTTAATATGCTGCGTCCCAACACTCGTTTGGGAGGCCGCTGTAGATATTCCTCCGGTGTAATGTTCAAAAATAACGAGTTGCCTGTTCACTACATGTTGTCCCTCTCCCTTCGCCGGGAGCCTGTGAAGCTGTGACAGGGCATGCCGTGCTCATCCGTAGAAATGTAGCCCGTGAAGGTTCGGCCCACGATGCTTTTGCCCTTCAACGTGGACGTCTCGTCTGCCCTTCCACATGGCCAAACCTCCCAGCCCCCCAAGAACACATCATCACCGCAATCGCTGCTTCTCCCAGCGGAGAAGCTTGTCCTCCATGTCCCACATCTGCATCTTTTCGTCATCTTTCGTGCAGGTGACGGCGTTTGATATTCCCTGTCGTCGATCATACTAGCAGTCCACTTGGTGCGTGTCAGTAGATTACACTATACCCTCCACTTACCGTCTACCACCAGTCGGCAGCGATTCGGTGGCGACACGGACAGAAAGAACAAGCATCTTGATATCGAAATTCGACAGAGCGCAAGCACTTGCCTGAGATTCTTGCTTTCTTGTCTCATGATCGTCCACGTTCGTCCACAGTCGTTCTGTGGGTGACTATCACGACAATGTATTGGTTGGACCCATTTCTTTTCCTTACCTCCACGTATTCTGTGCGTGTTGGCCCCCTGTTCGATGGGGAGCGGTTGCTGATCTGTTGTCGTTGTTATTCGCTATTGACGACGTAGTAGTGTTTTCATGTTCGGATGGATTTGGAGACCGCTTTCGCACGCAACGCGCTTTGCGCGGCCGCTGGCTTTCCAGACTTGTTCCCCGTCCGTCGCCCCATCGACTAGAAGAATATTGGTTCGGGTGTTGCAGTTTGATTTGGTCGAGACTGGGCCTCAGGGAAGGATCCGAGTGTTGGGAGATTTTTTTCCTCTTCTTTGCTCATCCTCGTGATGAACAGCTGTTCGATGAGCGCCCCATGCGACCTCCCCGACACAGTAGTTCACCAGCCTCCTGTTCTGTTCAATGAGAGACTTACAGGACTCCGTGGCTACCGCACCCCTTGTGCCAGAGTGACACCATCCCCAGTCTGGCACTCACTAATTCGCCGAACACGCATTATGCACCCTTGAAGCGTTGTCGAAACCTGGAGACACACTCCATCATTCTACTGGTTTGGGTATACAACGAGACGCTAGATTCAGACCAAAGCCGGCGGTCAATACTTCTTTTCTCACGTGGTGTTGTCTCTCCTGCCGGTAATCGAGGATTCACATCTCTGGTCAGAGATCCGACTGCTTGGCAAATTCGGATATTGTCGGTTTCCATGCGAACGCTGCTCTAGAGTAGTAAAGTAAAAGTGAGGCAACGCCGTCAATTGGTCGTGTATCCTCCATCCACCACCATAGCACTGCCTTGCACAAACGTGGCCTTAGAGCTGCAAAGGAACAACACAGCATCTGCAACCTCTTGCGCCGTGCCTGGTCGATTCATCGGCGCTATGGCTATTGCAGCCTGATACGTCCCCATTTGTGGTCTCGTCATGGGTGTCTCAATTATTCCTGGACAGACGCTACGAAGAGGGGCGGAAATGTGTTAGCATAGAATTGTTTCGCTGGGGCCGGAAATGAGGCGCAAAAGAAGAAAGTGGCGCCAGTGCAGCCTCACCAATTCACTCGGATGTTCTCTTTTGCGTACTGTGTTTGATTGGAAGAGCGTCATTGTCAGCGGTGAACTTGTCTCTCGTGCACACGCCTCCGGGAAGATTCCCAGACTTACGTCAATGGCATCGCATCTGGTCATGCTGATGACGGCTGCTTTTGAAGCGCAATATCTGGATTGGGAGGTCCGTGTCAGTCGGTGTAGAGGAGAATGAGGTTGCATTTTCATGGTTGGCATGGACATACGCAGCTGGCAGGTGAAGTCAGCGCTGCATCAACGTTTGACGAGCTAGGACGACACAGGGACAACTTACGGGCAGCAGGCCGTCCTACGATACCGAGCTGAGAAGCCACGTTCACGATTGAGCCTCGATTGCCTGGACGACCGTCATGAGTTGGAAGTGGTTCCTGACGAAGCATCATCCGGATCTCCGCGCGAGAAGTGAGCCAACAACCACGATAGTTGATGCCATTGATCTTATCAAAATCGGCAGCGGAAGTCTCGTGCGATGTTTGTGGTTGGGATAATACACCCTAGGGAAGTCAGAGAATCATCTTCATAACAGCATGGCGAGGCGTTGTGGGCATACCGCGCAGTTGGCGGCGTAATCGATGCGGCCGAAGTCTTTCGCAATACTTCTGAACAATTCGTCGATCTCGGCTTCCTGAGAGATGTCCAGGGTTTTGATGACGAGGAACAAGCTGTTGGTTTCCACACAATCTTGCAGCAGCCGTGCTGTTTCTTCAAGGCCAGCCTGAAGGTAGTCAATAGACGGTAAGCATGTGTCTCGAGATCAAGATGAACTAGTCAATCGCCTTATCTTTGCGGTGCGAGCAAGTAACAGAAGTTTCATCCTGTGATGAGATATATCACTGCCTTTGAGAACAACACTTACAGCATTAAGATCTGCAATGACAAGTTTGCGGCATCCTTCTCGCACAAAGGAGATAGCTGTTGCCTGGCCAATGCCTGGGTATCGAGCTCAGTCGGGCATTGATGATGAGACATCACAGGACCGCGTACCTGATGCCGCGCCTGTTACCAGTGCGACTCCTGGGAAAAGAGACATTGTGCTGTCCGTGCTGCAATCTATTGCTTCTACATGGACAGTGTCGAAAGCATGCAGGCAACGAAGTTGTCAATTGTCTTCCTCGCCACGGTCTCCGCCGAAGCGGGGTGCTCTCAAGGCGATAGGCCTGCCCTGCGAAAGCTTCAATCCTTGAACAGTGGGTATGATCCATCTTCCACAGTCTCTTGCTGCACTTCACCTGCCTCATGTCCGGCGACTGCTTGATCTTGACCTGAATATGTGAACACTAATGTTCGGCTCTGAGTGTTTGGAATGACCGCGAGTGCCGCTTGCGGCTGGCATCATCGCCACACGCTGGACACTGAAGGACCAGTCCGATACTGCGTGAGCTCGCTGACTCTGCAGTCTCGTCCTACCTGTCGCTAGGATGGAGGCCTCTTCGGATGATTCAACAGAGAGAAGAAATCATGATGAACATCGAGCGGCAGGAGCCTTGCCTCGGACACAAGCACCAGAAGGTTCGATGCGCCAGCTTCAATGCGCACTTTTGACGAAGGTGCAGTGCACTACGATGGTGATGGTGCCGGTAGCAAGTTGTGCGAGTGAGAGAGTCGCGTAGTGGCCAAGCCAAGAGCACACTCAGCCAACCGCACCCGCCTTCCTCGCTGCATCACGCTCCATTCTACATCCAGTGCCACTGACATGCATCCGCAAAGGCCTGTATTTGGCGCAGAACTGACAGCTGTTCACTAGACGGGGATGAGCAGCAGTCTTCCGGGCGACAAGGTCACACCACCGACGTGGCGTCAATGATGATAGAGCAGACACTGCGGTAGTGCACCTTCACACGCACCACCGCTGCACTGCAGACCGACAAGCCACGGCGCGTCCCTCGTTACGACCCATATCATCACGGCAGGAAAGACTATACTCTCGATGCTGCTTCGGTGGAAAGTGCTATCGCTATGCTCTGTCCACTGGCCGGCGGGCATACGAATTGATACATGCCTTCACGACAAGCCTCTCATCAAGATGGAAGTAATTGGAATTTGAAAGACATCGAGGCCACTGGGACAATGCGCATTGCATATGCTGCTTTGGGAGCGACCCTTTCTGCCAGATCTGCATCCTGCAGCTCACCAACCAATGGCATATTTTGGGTTTCCAACCAAGTCCGACTACAGACTTGTGGCTGCAGAGACAAGCGTGTTGCTCCACTATGCTGCACACAGCACGGGCTCGTGCTGCGATCGACCACACGATAGAAAAGCTCGCCCGCCGCAGAGCTTGGTAAGTTGTGCTCAAATTGCTGCTTTCATTTCTCATCAGACTGCACGAACATCATGGGCATTCTCACGAAGCTCAGTGAAGCGCTCACCGATCTCAGCGTCATTCTCTGGGACAATGGCATCGCTCTTGCCAACCTCGTGACTCCAAAGCTGAAGGAGGGAAATGTAGTGCCCAAAGGTGCTCCGGGCCACAATCTGAGCTGGCCACCGTATGTCGCGCCCACTCAGGGCGACTCTCGTTCCGCGTGTCCAATGCTCAACGCCATGGCGAACCACGGCATACTGCCCCACGACGGAAAGAACATCAGTTTCGAAGAGATGAACACCAAAATTCGACAGACTTTCAACTTCGCTAGCTCCTTCTGTTTCTTCGTGCCGAACTTCAGCTCTCGATTCCTGAACAAGTCCTACTCCAAAGACCGCTTCGATCTTGCAGACCTCAGCTTGCATGCTCCAAATGCTATCGAACACGATGCCAGTCTCACTCGACACGATGCCGCGCTTCAGCCAGACCAGGGAAAGCCGGACCTTGAGCTCGTTCAACAGCTGTTGGCTGAGGCCAGTGAAAAGATGCCAGATGGGTCACCTCGCCTCACCGTAGATGATCTTGCACGAGCACTGTCAAAGAGACGAGCTGATGCTCGCCGCACCAACAAGGACTACTCTGAGAGCTTCTTCCACAACATGTTTGGCAGCGCCAAGTAAGCCCAGATTGCACGTCTCGCGGTAGTCTCACGTACTGACATCGACTAGCTCATCGACAATGTTGACAATCTTCGGTGGACGCGTGGAAGACCTCATCCCGATGCTTACAGAGGAACGTTTCTCCGAACACTGGGAGCCGCGCATCGTTGACCGCTATGGCTTGACTATGGCGAAGTTCAACTTGACTGTGATCCCTGTCGAGCGCAAGGTGGATACTAAGCCCTATGAGAAGCCTAATCAGTGAGAGGGGGGTTCGCATTAACGGGCCCGGCTTGGAATTCCGCTGTGAGCAACACAGTGGAGGTCATGAAGAGCAAGAGATTCGGCGAGGACACGTGGTGATGGACGCCAGGCAGGAAGCGTCGGGCATTGAAGTAGAAGAGGTTGGATACTTACGATTCACGAACTCAATTGATGCAGCATCTCAAGCTCTCGCCCATGGTCATTCAGCCGTCTTACAACGCCTCGAACTCGGCTGGCTTGAGCGATCAGCATTCGGCAGGAGGTACAGGCGGGCGGTGCATGCGTGCGTCTGAAACCGGTTGCGAGCACGCGTACTCCACTCTTTGTGCAACAGCAAGCCACTATCGACCTGCGGCCACCCAGAAATGATCCACGCCTCATCGCGAATCAGCCTTCGTTGGACGCCCTCGCATCTCGCGTTTGCTCGAATGAAAGCCCACACGCGCCACAGCGATCTTCTACTGCGGCCTCTGAGGCGGGCTGAGTGAACGTGCCCTTCTGTGTGACCTGAAGGTGAAGGCGAACGTATGCCAAGGGCCTTAGTTTCACGTGCTGCATGTCGTCCTTTCGCTTCAACTAAGCTTGTTTCTTGAGCAAACATCAACTTCTCCTTATGGTCATGTGTTTCTACTGTCGTTTTTGACGAGTGAAAGGGGCACTTCACACTTCCCTCCTCGACTGAACTTCTGACAGCACAACGAATAACGAACGAGGCACAAACAGCACTCCGTAATGCGAGCAAAATGAAGATACGGCAACTACTCGAAGTCGCCGGCGCTCTGGTTCTTCTCCACTCCTTCGTCCCCTTGGTCTCGGGCCAGAATTGCTACTATCCAAACGGCGATGTTGCGAGGACGGATGCCTCGTGCTCCAGCGATGGCGGCGCCTGTTGTCCGCTCAATTGGGAGTGCTTGAGCAATGGACTCTGCTACCTGGAGAACGCAGACTATTACGGGCGGTACACCTGTACTGATCGATCCTGGGGCGGCGACTGTCCGCAGTACTGCACTTCGAGTAAGTTGAGCAAGGGGAATCCGCGCCGGGCTGCATGGACTGATTGAGCCATTCAGACAACACCGCCGCTGGAAATGAAGCCATCATGTGGTGCCCCGATGGGAGCTGGTGCTGTGACAAGAACCGAGATCCTAACAAGCCAACCTGCTGTGACTGGGATGACAAGGAGGAGATTGATGTCCCCGATTTCTCGACCGTTGCTTCAATCGCCAGCATTCCGAAATCACCATCTGCCGTTCCCGCCTTCACCAGAGACAGCACAAGCGCGGCGGAGCCCACCACAACTGACGATGCAACCACTCCATCCTCGAGTCGAGAGCCCACCACCACCTCAACCTCGCAGCGTCCCTCAACCATCACCAGCCGAGTCACCTCATCCGACTCCACCGGCGGCACCATCGTCATAACATCTGTGGTAGTCAGCCAACCGAAGGCCACCTCCACCGATTCCAGCTCAGATGACAACTCCCCCAGCAGTTTCAGTGACAACAAGGGCACAATAATTGGCGCCAGCATCGGCGCAGTCCTCGGAGTCCTCATCCTCGCGGCCCTAGCTTTCTTCCTCTTCCGCCGCCGTCAAAAAAAGAACAAACACCAGAGCCCTCCAACATCAGACTACTATCCCGATAACCACATGACCTTCATGTACAATCACAGCAAGAATGCTCACGAAATCGACTCGTTTCCCGTGGCAGATGTCAACAGTATCGGCGGCGGTGGTGGCGGCGGCGTGGCAAGAGGAAAAGATAAGAGCCGGCCAATTAGTGAGTTGACGGGCTCAAACCATTTCATGCCAGGTGCAGGAGATGGAAGTCCTGGAAGTCCAGTGAGCAGTTTGGGCACGAGTACGGTGAATGGAGTGAGTCCGCCAATGTACAGTCCAAACGTCGGGAGCAATGGAGCTGCAGGAGGCAGCTGGGGAACGGCGCCCGTGATGAACAGTACAGTTTTGCCTGGCGTGCAAGAACAGCCGGAGCCACAGGAGTTGCCACCAGAAGGGAACCCGCCGAGGGAGATGCAACATTCGGGCACAGCGGCGTGGATGGGAGCTGCAGCGCCGCAGCCACCACCACCTGCGAAAGCACAACATCAGCAGTCAGCTTCGTGGACGCGGCCGGCGTACGGTCAGCAACCTCAGCAGCACGCTAACGTTCCGTGGCATCCACCACAGGAAGTTTGGCAGCAACAGCCAGCAGGGCAACAGCAGCCTGGAAAACAAGAAATGACAGAACTGCGACCAAGCGAACCGAATAAGGCCAATACCACATATCAACCGTATAGGCGGCCAGACCACACTGCTCAAGGCTCGATCGGGGTAGCTGTCGCCCAACGCAGCAACGAAGACGATCCATTCGCCAATAAAGCTCCAAGCAGCAGCGGCAGCGGACGGAGTAGAGCAAGTCGCGCCAGCGATGAAGATGCACTGCGAAGTTCGAGCCCAGATCCTCCACAGCCGATGCAAGGAGGCCTGAGAGTGGTGAATCAATAAGAAAGAGCGAGCTGGAGATTGTGCATACCACTCAAGGTGAAGAGGAGAAAAGGGGCAAGCGGCAGGCGAGTATGAGCCTGCGAATCGCAGCCAATACCTTACCTATTGTACAAGGACAGCAGAACTGGAACGTTGGTGCTCGCGGCGACTGTGTGTAGAATTGTCTCAGAGCAGAACCCACTTACTTTTCCCTATGTAGCTTCATGTACATGGCTATCGGCCCTTGATGGACGAAGTATCGAGAATAGGTTGGTCAGTAGGATGTGTCTGTTGTCTCGAGATGTCCATTCCCAGCCTTGAATTCTGAGTTGCATTATCAATAGCATGCGAAGGAAACAGCCCTCACGCGTTTCGCATTGCAAGTATGGAAAATAATCCGCCGTAGCGAACAGTCCGACTTTCGCTGAGACTTGAAAATCTTATCGACGAGTGCTTGGCGGTGCTCCGACTCATGGGCCAGAGTGAAGGCGTTTCAGTTATGAACTGAAGTCCAGGCCTGGGCCTTGGTAGAACTGCCTTCATCCTAGGAAACGAGCCAAATGCGGACCTGATGGTATGCCAAGCGCAGCACTGACTGCTGCTTGCAGGTTCATCCCGAGCGATCTTTCTATTCCCATTCCGTTCTCTGCTGTGGCCAAGAAATGCGAGATGACCAGGCTCCGAAGACTTTGTGCAGAATCGTGCCTAGATGTCATCAAGAAGGCAGTGCTGCTCCTGCTTTGAGCGAACAATATGGCAAGCCATTCGCGTAGCACACGGGGCAATTTGCCTACTTGACAGAGTCGTCTTCGTCCTCGAACATGTGTCTTGTCAATGCCGCCTACTGGCCGGAGCAAAGCATACTCGTGAATCAGTTCTCAGCACACAAATCATCATGACTCCAGCGCGCAATGGCCAACGCGGCACGTCTCAGATATGGCGACCAAGCTGAACGCCGCTACTGTTCCCACCTACCACTCTACGCATTGATATTGAGCGAATGCTTCCCGTTGTCATGTACGACCAGTACGCCCACGCACTTCCAACTGGTAATGATCTACCTTGTGGTGGTAGCACAATTTTACAGCACATCTATAAGGAAATGTCGTCACTTGCGGCTCCATGCGTATCAACCGACCGACGGCAAGTTGCGCCATTCTCGTTGAGCTGGCTTGTGGGCTTCGCATGTGAAAGTGCGTTATGGTAGGTGGGCCCGAGCGGGAGGCCGTCGGGGGAAGGCATTCGGATTTTGCTAATCGTTCGGTCGAGGGAAGTATTCGGAGCCCGGCTGGAGGTCATGAGGAGCAGCGATCTGATCTGAACGCGGTGAGCATTTCTCTCAGGGGGTACAACGAGCTTTGAGTGTTGCACCCGCCTCTGTGGGGTTTGTTTGAGGCTGCGGAGCTGTGACAGTGCTGTGCCACGTTCTCGCCGGCGCAGCCCAGCAGCTTGTCAGCCGTGTTGCTTGACAAGCGCAGTGGAAGTGGTGTGAGAGGATGCGAAAGTGCATGGAAGGACGGGAGAGGTGGCACTCGGTCGTGCTGACGACGCCTGTGGCCTCGCGCTGGGTGCTGGTGCTCAGCTGCAAGAGCTATGGGAGGGGGAAAGCCGGGAGCACTTGCTGGAGCAAAGCTTATGCACGAGTTACTGCGGCGACAGAGCACGAAAACGTCAGACGCGCAGCCTCGCGCAGCCTCGTTCCGTTGCGAGCGAGCACAGCAGCGACGAGCGGTGCCGACGAGGGAGGAATGCCGCGGGAATGAGGTGCTGATGCTGGTGATGATGGAGGAGGGAGAGGGAGCTGATAAGCCTGCTCGCCGGCACTGGCAGAGGCAACACGAACAGGCAGAAGCAGCGCGACAGGGAATCCGATGCCGGGGGCGTGCCGGAATCACGATCGCGTCCCAGAAGATTGCGAAACGCAGCGGTCGAATCAGGGCGCGCGCAGCAAGGCCACCTTCGCCTTCAGCTGCGCTAGCTCCAAATCCAAACGTGCCCAAACTCTGCCAAACCTGTCCCGCCGCTTTTTCTCTGTCCACGAGCCAGCAAGCCAGTCCGCCGTTCTCGTGATCCGCCCGCTCGCCAGCAGCTCTCTCGCCGTCGTGCTGCTGCTGCTGCTGCTCCCTCTGCCACGCCGATTGCATACTCCCACCGCTCCCCATGTCAGCGACCACACCGCGACCACAGACTGCCTCTCGCCCCGGCGGCCCGGCAGCGCAGAGACAGCGTCGCGGCGTGTGAGGAGTGGCAAGTCCAGCTGCGAGGGAGGCAGCGTCGCAAAAGCCCAGCTCGGGATTTCGCTGCTGGCTGGCTGGTCTGCCTGACGAAATCAGGTTGCAAACGCTCGGGCCACCTCAGATGCCTTCCATCGTTCTTTCCTCTCCTCTTGCACCTGCCAGTCAGCGCTCGCTGCCCACACCACTCTCTCACCATTCTCTTCTGCGCACCTTGCTTGCCGACGCGACCACTGACCCGCTGTCTCATTCTTCTGACTCTCAACAGCACTGTCGCCGCACCGACACCATCTCCACCGCCGCACCACCGCCGCTTCCACCCTCACCCAAAGCGCAGCCGGATTGGGAGGCCCGCTCCACGACTCGATTTTCTCGCGCCATCCTTCTCATGACCCATCGGTACGCACTTCACGGGCATCAGACGCCGTCGGCCAGTCGTCGAGAGTGCTTTTCGGAGACCTGAGCGTGCCCCGTCGTCGCGAACCGCTTCTGACCTGCCCACTTGCAGTCCGTCCGTTGTCGAGACCGCGCACCACACCACGCCGCAAACGCTGCGCAGCACTGTTCTGCCCCACGATCTGAGCGTCGACCGTGGCGGTACAGTCATGCGACGCCAAATTGACCTCCTTCCCGTCACCTAACCCACACGCGCCCTCCTACAGACGAGATAGCATGACAGACGCCCACTTCTCTGTCAAGCCTGTCAACGGTCACGACCTTTCTCACCACATCACTCCGCTCCATCCCGTGTCGCACCAGCAGCGTTACCATGTTCCCCTGGTCAATGGCGATCCCGAGGACGACGGCCAGATCAGTTGTATCTGTGGCTTCGCAGACGACGACGGCTGGACGGTCGCGTGCGACAAATGCAACCGGTGGCAGCACCAGTCCTGCTACTATCCGCAATTCGACGAGCGACAGTTGCCAGAGCATCTACAGCACTACTGTGTCGAATGCGAGCCTCGGGATGTCGACGCCCTTGCCGCGCGGCGTCGCCAACTTGCCAAACGCGAGCCCAGTGAGCCGCTCACAAACGGCATCAAGCGGGCAGCATCAAAGAGCCACAAGAAGAAGGTCAAAGAGCCTGCGCCTGCATACACAAACGGGTGGCCGATTGACAAACTGAGAAACGACCGCAACAGTGCCGGCCCACGCGATCAGCAGCCACCGGCCAAGCGACCCAAGACGAGCCATCGCACTTCAGACTCGACCACCACTACTACTACCACCACCAAAGGCCACTCACGGAAGCGTAACGCATCCACCGCCAATCACCGACGGAGCCTCTCACGGTCACCCGAGACACCCATAGAGCGCTACTCGGATCATTTCCTCCAAAGTTATGCCGACGACGAATGGTCGGTGACTGACAACAATTTGCACGATTCGATCCAAGTCACCAACTCGCTTTCTGAGTGGGTCGAGATGCACGAAGAGGATTTCGAGGAAGAACACGGGCAAATCAAGGGCGAAGCTCTGATGAGATACGATGATGACCTCGACAACATGCCTGGCAAAGCGCAACTTGTCATTGTCGAGCGGCAAGACGACGATGTCTTACATCGCGGCCAACCCGTCAAGTGGAAAACGGTCACTGTCCAGGAGCCATTGCCCACAGGTGCTTACATTGGCGAACTCAAAGGTCGTATCTGCTTCAAGAAGGAGTATCAACAGGACTCTTCAAACCGCTGGGCGGAGATGCGTCATCCTGAGCCATTCGTCTTCTTCCTCCCGAAGCTACCCATCGTCCTGGATGCCCGTACTGAGGGCACCGACCTGCGATTCGTGAGGCGGAGCTGTTACCCTAACGCACGGCTACAGGTCCTGATCACTGGCAAGGCCGACTATCACTTCTGCTTCTTGTCCAGCCGAGAAATTCAGCCAGGCGAAGAGATCTCCATTGCCTGGGAGACCACAGAGGGCATGCCGCACCTGATGAAGCCGAACTTGACACAGGATGAGCTGGAACATTTCTCAACATGGGTCTCCACAGTACTGGCCAACTGCGGCCCTTGCGCGTGTGGTATGCCTGTCGAAGATCTCGACCAACACGGCGCTTGCTACATGGCACGCTTCGATAGACGTCTTGGACCTGGTGATGAGCGGCCGGCGAAAGCACCAAAAGCCAAGAAGCGGAAAAATGGACAGCACATATCGCCATTGCATACGCATTCTGTAAACAGCCGCTCCGGAAGCGAAGCAAGAAAGATAGATCCTGACGATGATGGCACTGACTCGCGCTCCGCGTCTGGTTCGGCTGGCCGAGGGTCTGCGAGCCGCGATATTACACCCAACACGCATTACTCTACCAATGGCACTGGCATGCCAGAGCTCTCGGAGCGAGAGAAGAAGAAGCTGGCCAAAGAAGAAGAGATGTTCCGACGGCAAGAGGAAGAGAGCATGGGCAAGGCAAAGAAGAAGCGCACCAGTGATGGCTCAAATTTGAACACACCGAGTGCGACAGCTTCGAAGCAGCTCGGCTTTCCTCCCTATGGATCATCAAAGAACTCTGACACTGGCACATCACGGCAGACATCTGTCAAAGCTGCAGGCGGCCGCAAGACGAAGACGCAAAAGTCTATCACGAAGCCTCCTAGTCGCGTAGTCAAGCGACCACGACCTGTTTATGTTGATGCTGTCACCCAATGCGACCTAGATCAAGAGGAAGCTGAGCGTCGAGTGCCATCCTCGTCCGCACGGAAACCGTTCAAATCCTTGCGTCAGACTTTACTAGAGCGATGTGCACGGAATAATCGTGCCATCCTGTCGTCCGCGCCGTCCAGTCCTGTCTCGCTGCAGAAGAGCCCCGGACAAGAAGATGCAATGGAAATTGATCGGGACACTCTGCGCGATCCTTCGTCACCAGTGCCTGTTGAGAGGCCGCGGCCGGCCAGCTCCGGGCCCAGGGCTGACGGCGGAGCCGTCGAAGACGCAGAGATGCCTGATGCCGGGGACGAAGCCGAACCGAAGCAGGAGCCGCCTTCGGATCTCGCTGGAACGGACAATGCCATAGCGGACGATGTTGGACAACTACACAAGAAGTCAAGTCCGATCGAGCCGTCGCCAGCACCACCATGGCCTGCGAAGTCTCCGCCTGGATCTGCAGCATCCGAACTGACCTCGTCAAAGCCAGCGGCCATGCGTCTCGACATGCCTCCGCCTTCGGCAAACCCATTCAGCTCGTCGTCGGCTATCTCTCCTGCTGGCGGGACAACCACTGGCAGCGGTTACATCGCTCAGTCACCCGCAAGCATGACACCTGGCTCAATCTTTCCTCCCAGCGTTGCAGCCGCCGTCGCTCCCAGTCCAGCAAAGAAGAAGCTGAGCCTCAGCGATTACACTCGGCGAAAGGCTAAGAAGGAGGATTCGGAATTGAGCCATCGCGAGAGCAGTCCAGCTTCGTCAACATCTGGCCCTGTAGTGCCACCACTCCAGCCATCTTCCGCGCTCGAAGCACGTGCAGCGGAGGGCAATGCCATAGAAGAAGACGTGAAGATGGAAGAGGCGGTTGCGCCGCCGGCGGCAGCGGAAAGTGTGCCTCCGACAGTAACGGCGGCCTGAATAGAGAGCACTCTCATGAAAAGATGTCTGTTTGATCTGTGTCCGGTTTAGCGTGGCGCGTGGTGGGATGGGCTTCTCTACTATTCACGATTCAAGAAATGACGATGCAAGAAGATGCATGCTAGAGTATTTGAGGAAGAAGGAACTTTTTTGGAACGGATGGATTTTACGACAAGACGGAATCATGATGTGTCGCCCACCTGATGCTGGGGATGCAACAAGGTGTGGCTGGACTCTTCTGTACTTTATACCTGACCCACTGCGCGGCAGCTGGCTTTTCTCTTGAGTAGCATACTTATTCGACGAGATGCGAACAGAAGAAACTGAAACAATGAAACTTTGAACATGTGTGTAAGTGCAGATTTCCTTGCTCTGATCTGACCGACACTTCAGCGGCTGCATGGCAAATACAATTGCACTAACGGCGGCTGGTGGTTGCACAACTGTCAGCGTGCAGGTGCAACAAAGGCATTGTGGAACGTTTCGGAGGTTGCTAGTTGCCCCGGGTGATGGTTTGTTTCGATGGATCAGCGCCGTTTCGAATCCGACAGCCGACATGCGAACGCCAACAAACTTCAGATCACTCTGCGACTCGCTTCACTGCACTCAACACTAGATCGTGATTCTGTTAATAGCCGAAGAAGACGACGACGCGGTTTATTCATGATGCTGGTGTGAGAAAACAGCAGCAACCACATTCCTCGCAAACACATTCCGATCGCTTCAACACCGGCAAGCTGCTCCATGGCGGCGCCGAATTCACCACACGGCTATGGCCCACCGCCGGGCTATGACGACGAGGAAGCACACACACCGACAAACGCATCGACCATGCGTCTGCTCACGAGTCCCGACGAGGGCGTCTACGCAGCGTCAGTACCGCCCAGCAGCAACAAGCCCTCTCCGCATGATTTGTTTCTTCGCGCCCAAGAACGGTTGAACAGTCACAACCAGCGAGCGCACCACAGTAGCCAGGACCCTCATGCCTACCCTCCTCCATCACCTACAGCTCCATCGCATTATGCCCGCTCAGAAGCTCCTGCGCCCCCGGGCGAAGAGCTCAACTCCCTCTTGCGCGAGGTCGAGAGCGACTTGTCCCAGTCGAGCGCTCCCCGGTCTGCCGCAGCACACCCCCGAACGAAACGTTACAAAGTGCGATTCAATCAGCAGCAAAAAGGCAGTCTAGAAGAGCAGCCGACGCCGAGCATGCCAGAAGAAGAAGACATTAGCTCATATAATCCTTACAGCAGCGGCAGGCCCGACAGTCCTACGAGAAGCTACCGAACAGGCAGTCCGACACGATCGTACGCGCCGCACTCGACATTGAGCAGTCAGCCATCCGCCTCCAGGCTGGGACGGCCACCATCGGTGTTGGACAACGCACCAGGCATGCCTCCACCGAGCGACTCATACGACCCTTTCAGACCGAATTCGAGGGGCTCCACAAGTCCTTCGAAAGCTTTCACGCCTCGCGGGAGTCGCGAATACCCCAGACCTCCAGCCACGAACGTTCCTTACGAACCAGCAGACATCAATGGCGGACCACGACCAGGCACGCCATCCTCGGCGTACGGCGGCTCGCCTAGGAGGCCACTGCCACCGCAGCCACTCTTTGCGGCAGGGAGGCCGCCGTCAACGATGAGCTTGGATCCCAAAGAACCAGGCATGACCGCCATACCGATCGAGGACGATGATACTGATCCGTTCGGGCCACCGACTGGAGATAGTGACCTGCAGCGCCCTAGGCCGGTCTCGCGAGACACTTTCCAGTCGGAGTCCACTCTGACAGATGATTTTGAGAAGGAGCACGATGAGGATCTGCATGGCCCTGCCCCAGACGGCTTCCAACAGAGACGAGGCGCTCGTCCAGCCCAGATGACGAGAAAAGAGGTGAAGCTGATCAACGGAGAGCTCATTCTGGAATGCAAGATTCCCACCATTCTTTACTCTTTCCTGCCCAGGAGAGACGATGTCGAATTCACACATATGAGATACACAGCTGTGACTTGCGATCCAAACGACTTCGTCGACCGAGGCTACAAATTGCGCCAGAACATTGGCTCGACAACGAGAGAAACGGAGCTGTTGATCTGTATCACCATGTACAACGAAAACGAAATCGATTTCACGCGGACAATGCATGGTGTGATGCGTAATCTGGCGCATTTCTGCAGTCGTGCGAAGTCCAGAACCTGGGGCAAAGATGGCTGGCAGAAGATTGTCGTCTGCATTATTTCTGACGGACGCGCCAAAGTTCACCCTCGAACACTGGATGCGCTGGCTGCCATGGGGTGCTATCAGTCGGGGATTGCGAAAAACTTGGTCAATCAGCGAGAGGTCACGGCACACGTTTACGAGTACACAACACAGGTCTCGTTGGATTCCGATCTCAAGTTCAAGGGTGCGGAGAAGGGCATTGTGCCCTGCCAGGTCATCTTCTGTCTCAAGGAGAAGAACGCCAAGAAGCTGAACAGCCACCGTTGGTTCTTCAATGCCTTCGGACGTGCACTAAATCCAAATGTGTGCATTCTATTGGACGTGGGTACCAAGCCAGGTGACGATTCGCTCTATCACTTGTGGAAAGCATTTGATCGTGACTCGAATGTTGCTGGAGCTGCTGGAGAGATCAAGGCAGCCAAAGGCCGTTATTTGAAGGCTCTGATGAACCCCCTGGTCGCCTCTCAAAATTTCGAGTACAAGATGTCCAACATTCTCGACAAGCCACTGGAGTCTGTGTTTGGATACATTACCGTGTTACCAGGAGCGCTGAGTGCTTACCGATACCACGCTCTGCAGAACGACGAGACAGGCCATGGCCCGCTCAGTCAGTATTTTAAGGGAGAGACACTTCACGGTCAGGACGCAGATGTGTTTACAGCCAACATGTATCTCGCCGAAGATCGTATTCTCTGTTGGGAGCTGGTCGCGAAGCGAAACGACAGATGGGTGCTCAAATACGTCCGGAAAGCGACAGGAGAGACCGATGTGCCGGACGCCGTACCGGAGTTCATTTCTCAGCGTCGTCGATGGCTCAACGGTGCCTTCTTCGCCGCCGTCTACTCTCTCCTGCACTTCAAGCAAATCTGGAAGACCGACCACACTATCACCCGGAAGATCCTCCTCCACATCGAGTTCATCTACCAATTCGTCCAGCTGCTCTTCACCTTCTTCTCCCTTGGCAACTTCTACCTGACATTCTACTTCATCGCCGGCTCCCTCGCAGACAAACGTGTCGATCCCTTCGGCCATGGCATCGGAAACTTCATCTTCATCGTCCTGCGATACGTCTGCGTCCTCACCATCATGGTCCAATTCATTCTCTCCATGGGTAACCGACCTCAGGGCGCTGTCAAAATGTTCATGGCCTCGTTGATAATCTTCTCGATTATCATGGTCTACAACACGTTCGCGGCCATCTACATCGTCGTTCGTCAACTCTCAGACTCTGAGACAATCAGCTTCGGCAACAATGTCTTCACCAACCTCATCGTCAGCACCCTCTCCACGGTCGGCTTATACTTCATCATGAGTTTCCTGTACATGGACCCTTGGCACATGTTCACCTCTTCAGCTCAGTACTTTGCCCTCTTGCCTTCGTATATCGCCACCTTGCAAGTCTACGCTTTCTGTAACGCTCACGACGTCACATGGGGAACCAAGGGTGACAACGTGCTGAAGAAAGATTTGGGTGTCGCAACTGCCAACAAGAACGGAACTGTCGAATTGGAAATGCCATCGGAACAACTCGATATCGACTCTGGATACGATGAGGCATTGAGGAATCTCCGCGATCGCGTCGAAGTCCCAGCACCAGGTATTTCAGAATCCCAACTCCAAGAAGACTACTACCGAGCCGTCCGAACCTACGTCGTCATAGTATGGATGATCTGCAACGCCATCTTAGCAATGGCCATCACAGAAGTCTACGACAACACGAGCGTTGGAGAGAACTACTACTTGAAATTCATCTTGTGGTCAGTGGCGTGTTTAGCGCTTTTCCGTGCGATTGGAAGTTCGGCTTTCTTGGTGATCAATGGCGTGCATTCGATTGCGGAAGGGAAATTGAAGTGGAGTGGCAAGGGGAAAAGTGCGAATGGTAGTGCGATTGGGGGTACGAAGAGTGTTAGTTCTGCGGCGGGGAGTTGGAAGAGTAAGATGCCGAGTTGGATTTCGGATTCGGGGAGTTGGATTAGTAGTAAGGCGAGTAGTTGGACGCCGTCGAGTATTGGGAGTTCGTTGGGGAGATAGAAGGTACGAGCGATGAGAGGGAAAGGGTGGGTGGGGGTTTTCGTATTTGGCGTTCTGGGGCGGGTTTGGATGCGATGCGATGAGACGGACGTCTGGGTCACGATGCGGCATGTTTATATGGCTATGGTAGAAGTCCCACGCGCTATGCTTTTCACGAGGCGAGATAAGTGGGATGCTGTGATGATTAGGCATGAGTGAAAAGAACGAAAATGAAAATTATTGTAATGATGTGAACGATGCACTTTCACCTCCCAAGCAACTTTCATTCCGGCATGGATCCAAAACTCATTGCGATTCAGGGGAATTCAAGGTGCAAAGCTGAGCACGGGAATTAACTCAATTATTGATCCTTTCGCTAAACGCAATATCAAACAAACGCTGGAAGAACTTCTCTCATAAATCCTTCGCCAACCGCGATACCGGCGGAACGTATATATGCCTTGCATAGAATACGTAATAAAACGTTGCGACAATCGCCACACCTCCATACACCGCCGAAGCCCAATTCATAGTCTCCAATGTCGGATGGTTTGCCAACGGGAAGAATGCGAAGATGAACGCGATCAGAATATACACTATGCCGACGACATTCGCGAACCAGCCTAGCGGGACTCCGAGATCGAATCTTCGGGGCAGGAGCTTCTCGCCTCGGATTCGTTTCAGCAGGATGCAGCCCATGGAGGTAAGGTAGGATGTCAGGAGGGCTACCACACCGATGGAGAGGATGGCGTTGAATGTTACGACGCTGCCGAGACTGATAAGGGAGAGGAGGATGGTGCAGATGAAGCAGACCAAGACGGCATTCAGCGGGATGTCGAGACCTGGTTGGACGTAGCTGAGGACTCGGGCGAAGGGGAGGCCGTGGTCGCGGGCGAAAGCGAACATTTGGCGAGAAGCGGTGGCGATGTTGCTGATTGCGGAGCAGAGGGTCAGACTTGTGATGATGCAGGTCATGACTGTTGCTCCGGCGTGTGATTGGGTTGCATTGTAGAAAGTCCCGATGAAGGCGAAGTTGTACTGCGGTTGGAGGGCGGCTTCGATGGGGCCGATGCAGTAGGCGAAGGTGATGGCCATGATTAACCCGGTGATGCCATTGAGGACGAGTGTCGAGACCATGGCGAGTGGAATCGTGCGCGAAGCGTCTCGGACTTCTTCTGCCTGGTAGTGGTGGTTTCACGTTAGTAATCTGTGCAGATGGTTTGTTCAATTTCGTGGCCTTTCACTAACCATATGTACTGCCGAATCCGGACCAATCAAGGCATAAATGGGACCAGTAAATCCCACGAGTGCGGCGAGACCCATTGAAGGCCAATCTGAGGTCTGATGCCAGTCTGTCCAGACCGCAGAAGAGGGCTGTCTGGGCGCGAAGACCCAGAGAGGGATAAGCACAGCGAAGAAGCCAAAGACCAGAAGTATGAGGACGAGGCCTTCCAGAAGAGGGAGCTTGCGAGCGAACAAGCTGTTAAATAGTACCGCCACGCTCGCTGCTGCAATTGTCAACAAGACTCCGTGCCACGGCTTCGGCATATAATTTTCGTCGTTTAGAGCGATCAGTCCTTGGACTTGGGTTGCTACGGTGAAGCACTGTCTGCAGATGCCAACGTTCAAGAGTCAGCCAGATTCTGTCCTATCGTTTGTCGGATATCGTACCCTGCTATGCCTGCATGAAAGTCAGTCAATGTGCCCACGATCAGAAGCTGCACTACGCACCTGCTTGCCATCCCAGAACACAAAACCAGCCGACAAGATAGCTTAGGAGCTTCTGGAAACCCGGTGGGGCGAACTCGGAGACCCTGATGAGGCCGGGTCAGTTGTCTACACATCGACAATTGGCTGCGAAAATCGCCGTACCAATGATACTTGGCGGATATTAGCGATACGTTCTTCGGGTCTGAAAATTGTGGCAGAATGTCACTCACCTGTCCGCCAGACGTGGGCGCCATAGAACTCATTTCGGCCATTGTTAGAATGGCACAGCCAAAGCCAAAAAGGGTGACGATATAAATCCATATCATGGCTGGAAGACCTCCATTGGGCAGAGTATAGCTTGCGGAGCTCAAGACCGACGCCCATGTCATCATTAGGACGGCGGCGAAACCAAAGATGGGAATGAAGCTGAAGTTGCGCCGGAACTCCTGCTGCTTGCCCATTCGGTACATATCTCTTCGATCGACGGCCGTCCCTTGCTTCTCTGGTGGCAAGTCGGTTCCATTGAAGTCCATGTTGTCGTCCATGGTGACTTGCGATAGGGCTTCTTTGCCCGAAGAACTGTCGATGTGTGCCATTGTGAATCGTGTTGCTTATGACACGACCGCTGTGCAATAGATGGACGACCGGGGGTCCAGGTGGTCGTAAATCTCCGGATTTCGAGGATTCCACGCGGCTATCGTCGTCCACGTGGGCGTGGTTCGAGCTCAAGAAGGTCGACAAGAGTGAAGAGATGGGGTGATGGATAAGGTCGAGATTGACGGATGTGATTCCTCCACTAGTCTGTCCGGATAGACGAGTCCAACGCTTTCTGCAGGGACAATCTGCCTAGTTAGATGAGGGTTCCGAGGTGAGCAGCAGCCACAGCTGGCTTGTGATACGTCTGAAGTGGCATGCCGGGATCCCGTACACGTCGAGGAGACGGGCTGGTTGTATGCTGCCAGGCCTCCCGGGCGTCTGACGACTTCTGGGCCATGGGTCTCGACTCGTAGCACTCGCACAGGAGAGCACTGTGAAGAGGAGCCGCGAAGTGAGACCGCCACATGGTTTGCTTGACTCTGGCATCGCTCGTCCGTTTGCCCTCGTCGACGCCCGCCCGCGTCGTGTCGTGCGGCACAGCAGCAGGAAGAAGCTTAAATCGCATCATTGGAGCTTGGCGCGATGGGGCGTGTCGATCACTTCGTCTCGCCTCGCCTCTCCCACTTCTGCCGACGCTCCTCGCACACTACGGCATCACCACCCTCACCATCAGCACAGCTCGAGAGTGCTTATCGACCAGCTTCCCATGCCACATTCGCCTACCCGAGTGCGCCCACGCCGCTGCTCCCCATGTCCATCACACGCAATCAGTGTCGCGCCTCCTGCAAGCGATTGCCGTCGTGACAGCGCATCCTTCAGCACCTCTCGCGCCGGCGACCAATGAAGGCGCTGTCCTGCTGTGCCATTGAACTCAAAATCCTTCGGTATGCGACTCAGGGAAATGTGAACCGCGACATTTCACGCCTTCTGGTCGTGCATCTCGGAGGCGTTGTGGTGCCGGTCAGCGGCAGCGCCGCACAACATGCTCCCAGGTTGCGATACCGTCAGTACCACGGTGGACAGTAAGCTCAGCAAATGTTCCAACAATAAACATACCCTCGACGGCGAAAATACCATCAGCAGTGACATGCTATGTGCGGATGTCGTTAATCCCGAAGAGACCACGATTGGAGCTAGGAGTGCGCTGCAGAAACCCTCCTTCGGTCCTAGTAGTCTTGCTTTCCTGTCGTCGTTCCCCGGGATCTCCATCTGCATATGCACCGTCAACCGTTATGCGGCCGCGCGGTCAGCAGCGCACAGGCTCACATACCCGCGCCGTAGCGAACGCAACCTGTCACGCTGCACCACTCGCGCCTACTTTCTGTGTGAATCTGCTATTTGGAAACCGGCATCCTTTTGCGATGCATTGCTCCACATCTTTGCCGCTCTTGAATGCCCCCATCGACCAAAGCTAGGAGGGACGCTGAACGAGCAGCGCAGCCTGCTGCTGCAGCAGCACTGCTATAGTCATGGCTACTACTGAACCGCCTGTCCTCCCGGACATGAACTCTGGCCCAAGGAATTTCATCACCACCGATCAAGATCATGGCGGAATTGCGCTCACAATTTGCACACTCATGGCCACTTGGGTTGTTCTTTGCTTTCTGGTCCGCTGCTACATGCGCGCAACAGTCAGTGGGCCTTTTGGGATGGACGATATAGTCTGCTCTGTCGCAACAGTATGAGCCACGCGCGACCACTCACGTATTTGAAGCTAATACAACACCTCGATGTAGATGTTTGGCATGCTTCAGACCACAGTGTCTTCCGTATCGATTTCGTACGGCATGGGTAAAGCTCTAGACTTATTGACTGAATCAGAGATCGTCAAATCTGAGAAGGTAGGCCAGATCATATCAATCTTTCCTTGGGGTCCCAAGACTGATTTCAATCCAGGCCATCTACGCTGCTCAACTGCTCTACCTCATCACGAACATGCTCACAAAATGCACCGTAGCATTGCTGCTCGCACGCATAGTCTTCATCAAGAGCCGCGTATATGCGTGCTACGGAGTACTCATCTTGTCCTGCGCATGGGGCATCTCAGCATTTCTGGCACAAGCCATTCGATGCTCTCAACATCCGCCATGGCAAATCGTGGGCGATCAATGCCCCAACAATTACCGCTCGTGGCAAATTATCACGGCTTTCAACATCATCATCGAGATTCTGCTGTTCGCAATGCCCGTGTGGCTGGTGTACAACCTGCAAACCGAAATCTCGAAAAAGGTCACAGTCATCTCGGTCTTCTCGCTGCGTCTGCCGGTCATCGTCGCTGCGATATTACGAATCCATTACCTTGGCGACATGCTAGGATCTTCGGAACCTTTCCTGAGAGGTGTCCCCTCCTTCATCTGTCTCAATGTTGAGATGCACTGGAGTCTGATAGCCGCCACCATTCCAACGCTTAAACCTTTTGTTGGAGCGTTCAACACTGGATGGGGGACGTACGACACTCAAGGCATCAGCGGATACGGTCAAGGAAGTGGAAACTCATATGCCCTGCGCTCTATTGGGAAGAAGAGTGCACGCAGCGGCAAAGCGGGCACACCTGCGGCTGGGACGCAGAACAGTAACGCAGAGAAAGATCCCATTGATGGGCGACAGAGCTGGGGAAAGAACATCACACATGTTAGGTCCAACCGGACATCGACTGGCAGCGACGATTCGGATAGGATGATCATACGGCAAACGCAGACCTGCGAGGTCCATATGGAGTTGGAGGATAGAGCGGATGACATGCTGGTGGACCGACGAGAAGACTCGATCGAAAGCGCTCCAAGAGACCCGCTGTCTTTGTCGCGATGATGGAACTAATGCTACGCGAGGTTTCGGCATACGAGTGGAAACCCAGGCATGAAAATAAGGTTCGAAAGCGGCAAGGACAGGGCGACGAACATTCGAAATTTTCCGCATCGCTTCGCAGTATCCATGCGCGCTGGCCGATGCCATCGGTAGGGCACGCGGCCACGGTCCTCTGGAAGCGAAGGTGGCCTGCGATTGCGTGAAATAAATCCAACTGTTGAGGACAGCTGTGTCCGGATTGTTCGCTTCGACTATTGGAAGTGGAGTGCGAGAAAAAAGCAGACTGGGTGGCAATGCCCGAGTCGCATGCTTCCTCGTGTAAGACACGATTCTATGTGAGCTGCAAAAGCTCGCAATCTAATCGGAATAGATGATGATACCCATGCAGTTGGCGTTTGATTCAGTTTTGACAGCCCAGACACTCGAAGATCTTCACTCAGTTGTTGTCCCATCTGGCCTCAATGTTCAAGCCAAAGGCATTGCCGCTTGAAAGTATTGGAACACATTTCCAGGGCTTGGGAACTGATCGCAGACAAATATGGTGTTGTAGGCAGTTGCGTACAGTTCCGTGCACAAGGCAGAAAGATGGCAATCAGTCATGCAAGCCGTGTAGGCTGTTTGGTTCTGTACATCCCAGCCGTTTATCTGTCATGTAACGCCTGTTCATCAATTCCGCCACCTCCGGAAAGCTCAATATACCACCCTGTTCATCTTCAAGCATCTGTCGTTTGCTGTTGATCACCATCAGCAGCGTCTTCGTCATCCTCATCCTCGTCATCATCGAAGTCTGCTGGGGCATTCTCAGCAACCATCTCAACTTGACACTCCGGCAACCAATGCAACCCTCTTATAACCTTTTCCTTATGACAACGCCACAACCCCTCTCTCCTCCGCCAATACATCAACATAATACTCTCCCTCTGCACGTTCTTCGGATGCCCAAAAACTTTCAACAGAACATAAATAATCGCTTTCCCACTCAATTCATAAACATCAGCCGCAGTATTTAGCACTTCGAAACCATAGTCTGGATTTTGGGATGCTATACGTTCGTGATGCTCGATGTAGGCTTGCCAGCTATCGAGGACTTGTCCCGCAGAATGTTCAAATTCGGCGATGAATTTGGGGGCTACGTATTTGGTGAAGAGGGAGTTTTGCCAGTCGCGTGCTGTGGCTGCTTCCATGATTTGCCGGGAGAGTGATTCGAGCGTTTTGGCGGTTTCACTTGTGTAGGTGTGTTTGCGGGAGGCCCAGGGTTTGGGGTTGAGGATTTCGAGGGATTTGTCCATCGGTCATCATGCTGTTGACTGACTGTTCTTGGGAATTGGAGAAGACGCTGTTGGAGTGGGGTTCATATTTTGTGGTATCGATTGGAGCTGGTGCTTTTGACTGACAGCCACAAGTCGATGAGACCGGTGACGATGCAGAGTAGAACTAGTCAAGGTTTCGTTTCCTGTGGCTAGCTTTTATTGGTGTGGTCGTCTGTGGCGTCTGTGGTCTGTGCTCACTGTATACGTTGGATTCGTGTTGGCTTTCTTCCTCGAATAAATGCTAACTGGAAACGTCAATACGACAAGTTCACATCCACCAACAATGCCTCTCGCGAAAGCGCGGATCCTACTGCTCCTCCGTGGGACCGAACTTGAGCTTGATCCCTTCGCTACTGGCTCGCGGCCGCGGCACGAATTGGTCTCTGACCAGCTCCAAGTCTGATCTATCGCCCTCGTAGATCATCGCCCGCGAACCCAGTGATGAGCGGAAGAATTGCGCAAGACCTACATAAAGCTCAGCATATGCAAGGTGGATGCCTATGCAGCTTCGTGTGCCTTTGCCAAACGCCGCCTGGTACACTTTCAGTGGCCGGCCATCTGGGGCGACCGGCTCGCCCAGCCAGCGTTCGGGAATGTATGAGTGTGAGTTTGGGAAGATGCTTTCGTCGTGTGCAACATCATAGTTGTCCATGCCTACAAAGACGCCGGGCGGGATCACCCAGTTTCTGTATATGAGAGGCCCATCGAAGAATCCTCGCGCTCGGCGCTGGGAGACGCCATAGGTCAGGCGAATCGCCTCCTCGATGCACGCGGAGAGATACGGAAGCCTCACCAAGGCGTCCCAGTCTGGCATGGCAGATTCGTCGGGAGCAGCCTCGCATAGCTCAGCGACCAGGCGCTTGCGTATTGCGGGCTGGTCGATAATGTTGAAGCAGGCTATTGTGAGAGAGCGAGCAGTCGTTTCCACTCCGGCACCAATGATCGCAATTGACTCCTGGTGCAAGCGATCAAACGACAATTCCTCAGGTGGAAGCGCTCCTTGAAGCAACGCGCTGAAGATGGTTCGGACGCCTTCCTTCTTTGCTGATGCCGGTGTGGCAAGCACCTTATTGACGTTCTCTGCAAGAAACTAGGCATATCAGCTTCAGCGTACTGGTAAGATACGACAGCTTCCAACTCACCGCCCAAAACTTCAGTAGTGGCGCCATGCTCGGGTTAAGCCAAAGCATGATTCTGTCTGGAATTTTCTTCATCAGAAACATGAGTGCTGGAAAGTGGTAGAACACATGCGCAGCTCCCAGCAATTCGACCAGCGCCTCATTCGCGTCCGCACGGAACCCGGGACTCTCGAGAAACTTGGTATCTTGGTCGAAGCAGGCGTTCACGAGGTTATCTGCAGCGTAACAGCCCCATAAGCTGTTAAGGTGCAGCACACTACCCGTTTTGGCATACTCGTCTTCAATCTTCTGCATTGCCCTCGCGGCATTCTGCTGAAAGCGCGGCGTATCTTGCGCGACCCTTCGTCGCGAGAAGAAGGGATTCAGTGCTGCTCGTCGTGGTCTGAACAACGCTGGATCCTCAGTGCCGCCGGCGGTATGCTGGGTTTGAAACCGTATGCCGAAGCCTTTGATCTTCCAGGCCGGTCGGGAGTTGTTGTACAAGGTGTCAAACCAGCTCGAATCTCGGACATGGAGCTCATGTGGGTTGATCCTGACGATTGGGCCATATTTATCATGCCATTCTCGGACAATGAAAGGAAATTTACCACCTTCTCCGGCGAATAAATTGTAGTGTAGCTCTGGAAGGTAAGATACTGCGGCCAGTTTTGGACCGGGAAACTTGGCCAGCGGACTGAAATATAGATTGTACACGATGATCCAGACACGATAAGCTGCGAACGCGCACACGCCAAAGATCAGGATGTTCGAGTCGAGCGCGATCATGATGTGCAGTACTGCCACTCAACGTGCAGAGTAGGAAAGAGCGGACGTTGTGCCTTCTGAGAAGCTGACTTTATGTGCATTGCTTCTGCAACCGCAGATTGAGCTTCAAGCTGCAAGTGCCATGGCAGAGCCGACGAACGACTGGGCAATGCCGCTGCATGATGGTGTCCTACTCTACTTCTGCAGCTTCGTGTGGAAGGTGCGTGCTGCGCTGTGGAGATCTGCGAACGTCGCTGCAGCAGAGCTGTGCTGTCAACCCAACGTCTGCACGCACTTCGCGAACGCGGATCGCAACACAAACACAGGATGGAAGCACAGCACAATTCCCGGTTCGAGGTCACAGAAGCAATGACTGCAGACGCTGCAAGGAGTTGGGCATCAGCAACAACAAAGCCTCAGGAGTAGAAAACCGCCGGCCGCTTGCAGAGGCGATGGCTGAGGTCGCTTAATTCAACGCCAGACATGTCGGCCGATATTGTGCTTTGCAGGGATCGGGTACAGACTTCGCCAAGCACTTCACCCTCAGCTGCCTGTGTGCTGTTGCCTCGGCCAAGCTCCTCCCTGTCGTCCAATTAATTGGCCACAAAGATTCCTTGGGAAACATGATGAGAAGTGCGACCGGGCTTACAGGGCGTGTATCGTGAGCAATGACTTGTTGTTCCAAATTGGGTGATTACTGATGAGCAGCAGTCCGAGGAAGCCGCGTAGCATTGAAAGATCAAGCACAATAGAGAACTCACACCTTTGATCGGATCCTTCGAGCACGGCCAATATGACGAACTTCAATGCCATCTTCGAAGCTGTGTCGAAACGGCCCTCTATCTACGCCTTCGCGCTTGCTCCTCTGAGCTTGGCGCTCGTTTTGGTGTACAGATTGTTCTTCAGCCCCTTGGCGCATATACCGGGGCCAAAATTGGCAGCAGCAACAGGTCTGGTAGAGACGTATTATGATCTGGTGAAAGGCGGACAATTTATCTTCAAGCTACAGGAGTGGCACCAACAATATGGTAAGGCACCATTTCTGGGATTTATACCCTACAGGATAGACGAGACTAGACGCTGAACACATTACCAGGACCCATCATTCGAATCACTCCATGGGAAGTACATATTCTAGATCCCGAGTTCTTCGACGAAATGTATAGTGCGAAGTCGAAGAACAACAAAATTGCTCATTTGAAACATCGACTTGGAATTATTTTGGCGACTTCGGAACAGATTGAACATGCAGAACACCACAGACGACGTTCGGCAATTGCACCGTTGTTTACCACGGCACGCGTTCGAGAGTTTTCTGGATATCTGCAGTCGTCTATGGACAAGCTATGCTCAAGGTTACAACAGGAAAATGCTGGTACTGGTAAAGTGCTTCGTTTGGACGACGTCTTCGCAGCATGGACGACAGATGCTGTCACATGGTATGCGATGGCAATGTCCTATGGCTGTGCGGAACACCCAGACTTTAAAGCCGAGTTTACCAATGCCTCCGAAGGATTGATGGAAGCGATACACGCTTTGACTCACGTTCCGTGGCTTGCAAGGGTGCTGTCGATGGTGCCTCCGAAAATGCTAGCGAAGCTGAATGCGCAGATGGGAGCTTTGGGGGCGTTCTATGCGGTAATACATGGATTGAGTATATCGGTGGCGAACGCTGGCTAATTCCTCGAGTACAGGAAATTGACAAGCAGATTCGACTGATCATGGAGGGCGAGAACAAGGGTTACGAGGACGTCGCTCATCGTACGGTGTTCCATGAAATCTTATCCTCCAAGATCCTTCGGCCAGATGAGAAAACCCCCGAGGTTCTGTATGTCGTATTCTGTCCGCTGCATCTGATAGATCAAAATCTAACATCATGTAGATCAGATGAAGCGCAGAGCATAGTACTTGCTGGAATAGAGACTACTAAAGCAATCATGGTGACAGCGTGTTTCTGGGTCCTGGAAAAACCCGAGGTCAATGAACAGCTACGAAAGGAGCTCGAAGCAGCGATACCGGATCCCTCGAACATGCCGAGCCTGTCGTCACTGCAAAACATACCATATCTGAGCGCCATTGTGCAAGAAGGTATTAAATACATAAATATGCTCTACTCGACACATCGCTGATAAACTCAACAGCGACTCGACTCATGGGAGGAGTTGCGCAACGTCTTTTCCGCACCAATCCACGCGCACCCCTACAATACGGTGCATACACCTTACCTCCAGGAACCATATTCGGGATGTCAATCACTTTGCAACAGATGCATCCCGACATCTTCCCTGGACCGCATGAGTTCAGGCCTGAGAGATGGCTGAACGGTGGCCTAGCACCTAACGGCCGGCCGCTGTCAAGATACCTCGTTGCTTTTGGCAAAGGTCCTCGTATGTGTCTCGGCATGAACCTTGCTAATGCAGAGCTGTACATCGGCCTTGCAACGTTCTTTAGAAACATCGACGCTACCTTGTTCGAGACAGATAGAGATGCTGTGGATGTGGCTCACGATTACTTTTTGCCTAGGCCGAAGCATGGGACGAAGGGTGTGAGGGTCACTGTGAACAAACAACATTAGTTTCCAAAGTCGAGAGGCTGCGACCGTTACCACCAGGACTATGTTGGATCCTGTGCTAATGCCCAAAATCGGACACTGCAACTGCAAATATTTACAAGCCGGGCTAGGATGGGCCCGATCGACCGATGCTCAATGCTATGCGGAAGTCTCGACTCATTCGTTGCAAGGGAGAGAATCACGATTCTCTCACAAACACATGCAGGTGAAGGCCTTAAAGTGAGGAGGTGAAGTTGGAGCCGACCAATACGCATGCAGATAGCTCAGCTGACACAGCCACGGCTTGGACTAGCGTCGATCGTGATGCTGAAGGCGTGTCGAAGCTAGGCATGCCAAATCGAAAGAGCAGGCTGAGCACTGTCAACACAGCTGCGTTCTTTGACCTCTCCTTCAACCCAAAGCTCATCGCGGGCTTCAGTGCTGTACAATACATTCGAATGAAGACTGAGTGCTGGTCGTGTTCGCCCAAAAGCATCGAGCGCTATAGGATTCCCAAGCTGAAGCCGCAAACGCACAATCGGCGGCTCAATCATGCTATTGACAATGTACAGGTGGCTCACGCCAGTAGCCCGTGGTCATCGCCTCCGCATGCCGCAATCTATTGCACGTGGAAAGCGCGTGTCTAGAGCCGGAAATCAGCGCAAGAAGCATGTTCCTCCCGAAGCTTAAACCAAGCTAAGCATGACGTTCAAGACCGCCTTGCCGCTTGACCTGTACTATCACTGGCCAGACCGTATTCGATGTTGACAGTTCACAGGCTGGAGTCGACAACAGAATCTCTATGCTGCAGGGTTGACAAACCTAGTGCCTGCGGCGTTTTCTCACTCAGCCAGTAGCAGGACGCAAATATCATCTCACGAGGATCCCACGCTACAAAGAAGTTCCATACTGGGTGCTCGCCTTCTTCTCCGCACAGCCTCGTCGTCTGTGGCTTAGCATAACTTGAGGGGAACAAACCAAGTTCGAACTTTGAGGTGATCAGAAAGAGCTATTTGCAGCAATTGCAGCCGTGTCGCCGCATTGCTAGCCTGAATGTCGCCGCTAGCACGGTGTATTGTCGTAGATGGCTGCCAAAGTACGAGGGCAAGGTGTACAGACCATCGAAAACATGGGACTAGCAGCATTCTCCGAACATTGTGGAGGCGGCAGGAGAGCCTCCCAGCCTTGGGACGGACTATAAGAGGAACGTGTGAGCCAGCATCTGAGCAGTCTTAACGCTCTATTCAGCAACAGCTTCTTCCACCACCAAGATGAAGGTGGCCACGACAGCTCTGCTGCTTGCAGAAGCAGTTAGCGCCTTCCCATGGGTCCCTCAAGTCCCCGGCGTGGACTCGTCTATGCTCGTCGAGCGCCAGCAGCCAGGAACTGGTCCAGGCTCCGAGGCAACGTGTCCCTTCAATGCTAGACATGTGAATGCAGCGCCAATCACTACCAGATTCCCTTATAATGGTGCTATCAATGGCACCAAGGGTAAAGGTATAGATCCGCGCCTCTTATTCGTCACGTATATCTGGCTAATTGTCCTCAGAGAGAGGAGGATTCCGAGTACCTGCAGTCGGCGACAGTGCTCATCGATACATTGCACCAACTGCTACAGACATTCGTGGACCATGTCCTGGCTGTAAGGAAATTTCCAACCTTCACATGGATCGCATCTGCTAATTGACTCCTCAGTGAACACTGCTGCCAATCACAACTTCTGTAAACATATCGTCTCATCTGTATCTCATCTGTGTGCTGACGGATGACCTTTAGTGGCCCGAGACGGCATCACCACCTACAAGGAGCTTGTCGATGCTCAACAGAACGTCTACAACGTCGGATACGACTTGGCCAACCTGCTGGCTTTTCTCGGACTTCAAGCTGATGGCGATCTCGTCACCCAGAAGCTCTCAATCGGCTGTGATGCCACTGGTCGAACGTCGTTTAACCGTGTCTTGACTGGCAGCCAGCCAGGTCTTGTGGGGCATAACAAGTTCGAAGGAGACACAAGTCTGACGAGGTATGCGTACACGCTCAAATTGCTCTGGCTCGATCGCCTTGCTGATCGCTTTGTAGAAACGACTTCTTCCTCGGAAAGGGAGACAACTTCAGATTTAATACCACCCTCTTCGCAAGCATGACGAGGACGACTGGCGCCAATTATAACCTGCAGGGTTTGGCCAAGTACCGCAAGCAACGCTGGGTCGAATCTCAAAGAGATAATCCAAACTTCTTCTTCGTGAGTCCATCGGCATCAAAACCTGTAGCATCGGGATCACTAACACTTCTACTAGGGTCCACTTTCGCTTCTCCTCTTCGGTGCCGCCTCATTCCTCTACGAGCTCTTCCCCAATGGCAACCGAGGCTATCGTCCAGACTTCGCGACGATAACATCTTTCTTCGTCCAAGAGAAGCTTCCTGACAACTGGGTCAACCGCGTCGAGCCATACGACAACAACAAGGTGACACAGGAGATCCTCAAGATGTATCTCCTCGCTCCGGTTGAGTTCGGAGGCAATACCGCTCCTGGTTCCTTCAATGCGCTGCCCAGAAATTTTGGAGCGATTCGCAATGGTAAAATCTCTCCTTCCATTACGCCGGCCGAGACGTCGTGCTTGTTGTATCAGTTGGCTACCGGTCAAGTGCCGTCGACACTCAACAGTGTTGTTACTCCAACTGTCGAGGCCTTGGCATTTTTCGCGCAGTTTGTTGCGCCGTCTTTTGGTAATCTGGGCTGCCCGAACCCTCTGACTTGAGAGGTCGTGGCCGGGGTTGAGGACTTCGGAAACGGCAGAGCAGTCAACTGTGACTTCATGAGCTGAACGTGGTGCGATAGCTCTTTTGAGCTGCAAGTGCGATGTTGTATTTCAAGCAAACAGTGACCAGATAGGACCTGTCGTATTGCAGATTGTTTCGGCGCGAATTAGTCTTGGTTACAATCCTTCCACAGCCCCACTGTACTGAGTACTGGTGGAAAGTAGCGTGTGAAATCCTCGCAAACCGTTCGCACGTAAGGACGGGGCCAGGCCTCCCACCAGGGCCACCACGCGACTCAAAGTCAGTGCTCGTAAGCCACTCACACGTGGCGGCTGAAGTCTGCTGTGCAGCTATTGGCTCGTCAGATCTTTTGGAGGAGGTGGAAGGCTGAGCTGCGTGTGGTTGACCAGGATCAGCTTACGAACACAAAGCTGATACGCGCAGAGTCTTACTCGTCGGTGGGCCTAATTTGATACAATACAAAAGCTGGACCTGCAGCGACACATTTTTCGAGTCTCACAGCTGCGAAGGAGAGCCAACGAATATGTACCAACCGGCATTCGAGAGTTTCAGCCAGAGGCCAAAAACGGCCACACGCAGGAATCAAAATGCTTTGTACACTGTAAGTGGGAATCATTTGCTTCGACGCGGACTGTTATTCTTCTTCACCTAGATAATGTGATGCCATAACTATTGAACAGGACATATAGCTGACTTCTGCAGCTGATTCGCGACCAACTATCTGTGCCAACATGGTTGGTCCTCGGTGGTCTACTCCAAGGCACAGCCATGGCCGTTCTGCCCTACCGTAATCTCACCATGGTCCTGCCAGCAGTCCTGTTCATCGCATACAAGTTGCTACGCGCTGTCCTGATAACATTTGGAGTTCTACCAAATCCACTCATGTCCAACGTGATTCCGTATCGCGTGGCTCCGATCATTCCTTCGGAGAAAGGCCAACAAGACAAGCCAGCCGAGGAGCAAGTGTGCGCCATCATTCTCGGAGTGGTTTCTCATCATCCTTTCGGCATGTTTGGTCCAGGTTTCAAGGAAGTTGGCGACCGGTTCGACGATATGGTCGACGAGATGAGCCAAGATGCCACCAGGTGGGGTTTTTTGGGCGCGTCTGCCTGGGTCAATGCCGCTGAAAGAACTTCCGGTGAGTGGAAGACGAAGTCGAATTGCAATTTTGAGAGCGTCTCCGCTGACGAACGCTTGCAATGTGCAGGCAACGAGTTCATGAGCATCTTATATTTCGAGAACGAACACTACCTGCACCAGTATGCACACGGGCCTTTGCATACGAAAGCCATGCAGTGGTGGAGAGAGGTGGAAGCCAAGATCCCGCATGTTGGTATCATGCATGAGGTATTCGCGTGTCCGAAGAGGTCATGGGAGGGTATCTACCTGAACTACCAGCCGACCGGTGAGTGCAACCTGTGGAATCATCTCCGTGGAAGCTAACATCTCTGGTTCCAGGTATTGGTTCCACGTCCAAGGAAGTTACTGGACCAGACGGAAGGAAGGTCTGGATGAATCCACTGGTCAAGATGAAGGGACCATTGATGTACAGCAAGGGCCGCATGGGTAGGCAATTTGGTGATCACGAGTGGGATGCTTTCGCTGCAACTGCACCGCCTGGAATGGAGTCGGCATAGCGCGGGAGATGTTCTTTGAACAGCTGTCCATCCTGTAGACCATTCTGTCTTCGAATTGAAGTCAGTATTGCAAGTGCTAGACCTTCACCATTTACTTACTTTGCTGGTTGCGGAGCTTCTCTACACTTGGAGTGGTTGAAAAGCAATATGCAGTCCGCAGTCGGTTTTGTAAACTCCATAGTTCTTGACACGTATCATGAGCCCTGGCTCTCACTCTCTTCTCCAATGGTATCTGTTTGCACCTAGGCTTGCTCCTGGGAGGCCTCATCTATCGCCATAGGGACTTGAGAGTCGCCCGGAAAGGTATCTTGACTCCGGCCATGAATGGGGATGTTGCCAGTGCTTGGGATGCCGAGTTGGTAGACTGCGCCGAACTGGTTGACTGCTGCGAAGAAGGTGTTCCTGTCGAGCTTGCGGTGTCTACGGAGCTCATGGTGTCTGACCTGGCGAGCCTGTCCCGGATGGAGACTCTGCCTCGCATCATCTTGCGTGCCCAACCCATGATTGCTGTCGATGTTCGCGGTGGCCCTGCAACTCGTATTGCCGATCAGTCTGGGAAGACGCGTGCCTTTTGAAGTCGTGCCATGGCGTGCCTTATCAAGACGCCGAGCCTGCGGTGCTACACAGAATCGGGTGTTGCGGCAGCGCGCACCGCTGCGCTAAACACCGCAGCGCAGGGCACATGACAAGTTTTTCTGCATTTTTGTGCCTCGCGTAATGCGTCATAACGCAATTTGCAGTGGTCTGGCATGCGGCAGGATCTCGGGTGTGTGACTTCCTTCGAGAACGCTCGGACAATCCGACAATGTTTACCGCTGCCAAGCAATACCAACCCACAAGGCTGACGACAACGCTGCAGAAGATCTCGGCGGGACCGGATCGTGCGAGATGAATGGACATCACGAACACTTCATGCCCCCTCCGCTTACTCGCTGCCGCCGTACCATTGGCAGCACAGTCGCTGCACCTTCGGCTGCCATTCCGTCCATGTGTCTGGGCACCACATGCTTGCAATCGCGAGCGGACCGACCGATCCTACTGTGAGGCCACACCGAGCGCCGAGCCTTTCGCAAATAACAGACGTTGTGGATGTGCAGATCTCGATGATACAAATGGCGCTGCTTGCGTAACAGCCGGTTCTTGGGCAAGAAGAATGTCGAATCCACGCGAAATCTCCGGCTGATCCGAATTTGAACTTTCCATGTTCAGCATAGGACGACAGGAGGCAGATGAAAATGAATTCGGACTTCTCCTGGCTGAAGGCATGGGAAGTGTCTGGCCTGTTCCGCGGCTCAGATCTGATGGAAGCCGAAGGTATCGGAAGAATTTGGGTAGCACGGACTTGTGGAGTCCCTTCCCCCAAACTTCCACTTTGCTGTGTCGACCTGTGGCACAGGTGTGGCTCTGGCGAGTTCCAGGAGTCGACAGGTCAAGATCCCGGTGCTGCTTCCGAAGCAGTCAAAAGGACAGTCTTCTCTGAGTAGCATATTCGAGTACTTGCCGGATCACTCCAAATACTTAAATTTTTTCGATACAGGCAGAGAGGCCTGTCAGCGCTTAGCACACAAGTCAGAACCGACGACACCGAGATCCGTCGAGAAGATATTCCACAAAGCAGCCAAGGTTCACACATCGAGTGTAGAAGTCCTTCCTTCGGATCCGTCAGAACAACAGAAATGCTACTGGCAAAGGGCCAATAAGACCAGTTCTGCGTCAACTTCAGTAACCATCGATGGGCTGAGAGCAGACATGCTGGTCGCACAATTCGTCATGCAATCAATGGGAGAGGTAGAGATGCTGCAATGCTTTGGTGAGCTTCAATTCCCCAAGCGCGGTGAACAAACGGTTTCGGCGGCTTTTGAACTTGTAGACTTCTGCTTACCCGCGCTTGGCTGCGGATAAGAATGCTTCCCTTCGTGGCCTCTACAGCTGAGTGGTCATACCCTGCGCTAAGCTATGCTTGGTGAGATCGCAATCTCTGTGCTAGTCCGCCACTCGGTCAGCATAGCCAGCATCGATCGGGCGATCAGGTGGGGGATGACAAGCCGCGGAAAACTTCAAGTCGAGGTGGTTTTCTTGGACGCGGATGTTGTTGCCAACAGCACGCCAAGAAGTATTGTTCTGACAGAGCACCTGCTGATTCCGCCAGAAACAGATGGATAGTTGAGCCGAAAAGACTTCTTCCGCCGGTTGAGTTGTGCTCACGCCATACGAAGTTGAAGCTGGAAAGAATTTGCGTGTGTTGGGCAGCCTCGACTGGCGCATGTGTCGCCTCAGCTCGCCGTTTCTCCCGGATTCTGAAGAAGTCTTTTCTTGATTACGGAGCATAATCCAGATTTTATGTTACACCGACAAGTCACTGTCATCTCGTGATGGAATTCTCGGCTTATTGCTATGGGCCTGTCAGAGCTAGCGGTCTCCGTCGGTTCAGAACACGACATACCAGATTTGCGCGGTCTCGCAAAAGCCATTGATTGGCAGCTTGCTGAGACGATTCGTTTGAAATTTCCTAAAGAGTCTGTCTGCCGACGCGCTCATGTCGCGGGTATATGCATACTAATCGACGGCCTTTCAGCTTCCACTTTGTCATTGGTGCTGGTCTTTCCAGATCTCCTCGATACATCTTCAACCGAATTGGATCACGATTGACGCATTCTGACGTGTTAATGGACGTGGTGCTAGGAGACCAGAATACGACGGCGCATACGACCGTCCTGATACATGTTTGCGAGATGTTCGTGACACTTAATCCTGTTGGAGCTCTTGAACATCGGGACATTGGTAGCGTCAGGTGAAGGAGATCCGCTCGAACTTTTCTCGAATGTTTGACTCCGGACTTAGGGCTCGCGGTGATCAACAAAAGACATCGTCGAAATCTGTACACTGGTTGCATTCGTTGCAGGACTTATCAGGGTCGCATGCTTTGCGTGCCGATTCAGCCGCCCTTCTTTGCATGGCAGACCATGATTGTACCGCAAAGTACTCCAGGTTGATTTGTGCTGCCCCGGGGCATGAGTGACATGGCCACCGCATCTCACATGTACGCAGCCGACAGCTGTTCCGTGTGTCGATTTGAGACGCCGAATGTGAATGCATCGACCAACCGGAGCAGCAAACACGAGCGACCGATCTGCAATATTCCTATGGCTTGTGTCGACTCAGGCTACAATGTCCGCACAGCGGCTTCTCTCACTAATAAACAGAATCTCCAAACATCTTCTGGTTGTTTGCCAAGGGGTCCCCACTTATCCGGCCGGGGTTTGCATGACATGGGTGAAAGCACGTTGCCGGTGCTCAAGCATGAGTAGCGTCGTCCCGCTGACATCCAAGCTGAGGAAGCTGAGGAACCCATAAACCCCTCTGTACTCCATGAGGCACGAATGACGAGTCATTACGAGCCCTCCGACATGTTCTCCAGCTGAGGAGCCCTACAGTCCTTGAGGCAAAGGCTTGGAGCCTTGTCGACCTCAAGTCTTATCAAGGGATCTCTATGCTTATATGATCCATGGACAAAAAGCCCGGCGATAGCAATCGCCAGCGGAAGGACCCACCGCCACACACGGGAAGCGTCGGACTCTTGCTTGCGAATTCGACGACCAAGCCCACGAAGCAATCTGGGTCACACAAAGCCACCAAGCAGAAAGGTGGCAAGGACGCGGAAAGTACATCAGCCGACCAAACTCCAGAGGAAAAGAAGAAAGAAATCTGCGAGAAACTGGAAAGCTACTGTCGCGTGTACTGGACCAACATCAATAAACGAGAATGGAACCTCGACGAATGGGTTCACATGGCTCCGATATTCACAGCTGACCCAGCCGTCGGCACGCTTCCTCAATTGCAAACTTTGGCCGATTTTGTTGAGAGTAGAAGGCTTCTGGCGTTGGAACACCCGACCTACAGCGTGCGAGAAGTGGAGTTGAGCACGGAGCTGGATGAACCGAATGGGCGAGCGGAATGCTTTCTGGGATTGGAAGTTTCGGGTGCACCGGAGGGTGTGGTGAGGCAGAATATGGGCATCTTGGAATTCATGCGGGAGGATAAATTGGCCATTAAGATGGGCATGCCCCCGCAACCAGGGGAGGAAGTCCCTGCGGAGGAGTGGCATTGTGTGGCGTACAGGAGTTTTAGAGGGCTGGGTGGGATCATGGCTGCGGATTCTTGACGAGAATGTTACTCTCCTCGTCCATCACTTCCTGTTACAGGGAAGGTCTTCGGAGCATGGGCCCATTTGCGCGGAATGGAGTTATTGGCTCGGAACACATGGTACGTGCTCATGGAAGGAAAAGGAACGGGATATTCCAATGACAGAGAATAGAACTGTGTGTCCTGTGGATTCCATATCTGCTCTGATCATATCGTCTTCATGGCTCATAGGTATTTTATCATCATCATTTTTGTCATTACGCCAATTCCTTTGGCTCGGAACCGCACTGGAGACCAGGTTGGTGCGAGTGAGAGTGAACAGCATTCTTCTTGGCGTGCGGGTGAGCGCCCCTAGACTTGACCTTGGCACCAGAGGTGCGAGGTGGAATGTCAGAAGTGTCCATTGTGTACTTGGCGACGGAGGCAGCAATTGCTTTCTGCGGAAGTGTTAGTTTGAGTCTAGAAAATATTGAGTGAAGTGATAGGACATACCGTGTTGACCAAGAAAGGCTCGAAAGCGAGGTTGGTGTAGTTGTCGCCGACAAGGTGGTAGTTGGGGTCATAGGCGACACCTGTACGAACATGTCAGTATTGTATGTGAGCGGTATCCCTTTCACTTGTCACGTACCAGCTTGTCCACCCCACAAGGCAGCCTCCTCCTCAGTCTTGAGAGCCTCAGCACCAGTGAAGATACCACCAGCTGGAATGCCAACATCAGTGGCAATGAAAGGTCCGTAATCAGATCGTCCGTTGAACTCAGAGTCCTTGGTTGGGATGCCCTGCTCCTTGAACCAATCCTGGAAGAAGTGCTCGATCTTGTCAGATCCTGGAGGGATGACGACGCCGGTGGTGTTGCTGAAAGTGCTAGCATCACCGTCGTAGAGAGCGTACTGCCAGTTGGGAGAGGCGATCATGTCGAAGTTGAGGTAAAGGGCGATCTTGTCACGCTCCTCTTGTGGGAGGTTGGCAACGTAGTATTCGGAGCCCAAGAGGCCATACTCCTCAGCAGACCACCAGCAGACACGAAGGGCGTTCTTGAGTCTGTACTTCTTTTTGGCGAGCTGAATGGCGGTTTCAAGGATACCGATAGTTCCGCTGCCGTCATCGTTGATACCTGGGCCGGCAAAGACAGAGTCGGAGTGGGCACCGATCACAACGACGTTGTTCTTGTCTCCGCTCTTGGAGTCGGCGATGATGTTGTAGGTGGTTCGGTTTTCAACGACACTGTCGATCTCAAGCTGTCCAGTCAATGGGAGAGCAGCCTGGATGGTTGTGGCGTTCTCTTGCGAGATACCTCCAACTGGAGCGTAGTCTCCAGTGCCTCCAAGAGTACCTGCGACGTTGCCTGGAACATTGTTGTAGACGACAGCACCAAGAGCGCCAGCAGCCTTGGCATTTGTAGCTTTCACTGCAAAGTTGCAAGTTCCTCTTGAAATCAGAGCAATAGCACCGGAAACCTCAGCAGGGTAATCGGCAGCATCGCATCCGAGGTTTGCTACGGCAACGATCGGAGCATCGACTACTCCATCGGTCGATGAGGAGTAGGTGAAGACACTCAAAGGATATGATGTGCCGCCAGCGGAGAAGGTACCGGATCCTTGTGAGTAGAGCTCAACGAATTCTTGGCGTCTGTACGTGAAGTAATCGTCTTCCTTCTCGAGATAGCTCTCGATGAACTTCAAGGTGTTCTCGTGACCTGCCGAGCCGAATACTCGGTTGCGCTCTGGAGTTGAGTATGCTGCCCTCTCGAGCTCTTTGGCCTTCTTCTTCAATGCAGATTCCTTGATCGCAGCCTGCAGCTTCTTGGAATTGACATTTGGCTTGCCCTTGCTGGGGCCGTACGTTGCTGCGCTGACTTCCTCTTGCCTAGCCTCGAGAGGATTGTTGTGGGCATTGGCGAACGCAGTGAGCGCCGTGCATGCTAAGAAGAGAGATGACCGCACCATGATGGCAAAGTAAAAATTACAGTCAAGAGTGGACGTGAATCAACCAACCTTGATGGAGGGGGCGCGAGACCAGTATATAACTGCCTTGATCGTCATCACCTTTTCCATTTGTTTCCTTCCCAAGCGAGGGAAACTTGCGCAGCTGTTCCTGCATGTCTATCCCTCGTATGCAGCGATGCGGCACCTACGGAAGTTACCCAGAGATCAGTGACCTATGCAAGGCCTCGTATGAACTTCATTCGCCCCAGCCAAGCCCAAATGTTCGACTTCTGGTTGGATACCAGGAAGAGACTATGCCTGAAGCAATTGAAGCACGACATCCACGCCTGGCACAGCAAACAGCCAAGACCGTCGACGTTACTACGCTGAGTGATAGCAGAACGCCACAGAAGCAAACAAGCGTTGTGTCGAAGTCGGCGTTGCTACGAAAGAAGAAGGTGAACGAAGATCATCATGGCTTGGAAGCTGGGCGCCCAGACATTTCCTCCAGCTGTGGAAGCGAATACACCTCCACCGTCGAACCAAGACTCGCATATCGCCGGCTCGATCTTCAAGGTCTTGCTTGTATAGGCAGGAGCTGGCATGCTGGTCGAAATTGAACCGCTTTGCGAATGCGTTCAGGAGCCTGTTCTTTCGTCAATACGACTGACCTACTACTGCAGACTCCACAAGGAAGCCTTGATGCGAATGAAACCCGGTGGCAAGTAGTATGTTGCTGTGGGTCGAATCAGCGGGACTGAACTTGTCGACTGCAACGGCGCTCATCAGTGCTTGATGCTAAGGCTACTGGACACGAGGAAGCGCGTGGCGACAGCGTGGCAACAAATGATAGCAAGATGGCCAGCGCCTGTCGCCATGCCTAACTTTCGCGGCGCCCATTGCCCATTGCACGAGAGCGCTTTTCACAACACTGTGCATGATGACACAATCGCCTATCTGGATAAATGTCGTGTTCCTGGTGCGAGGTGAAAGCTCTGTATGTGGAGCCTCGGGCTACGCGAAAGATAAGAGCGGCTGGGTTAATATGGGATCGCGGCCGAGTCGCGAGATACAAGAAGGTCGTGTCAATTGGAATCTGCTCAGTAGTAGTGGCCATCATGCGCATGTACACGCTGACGTTGATTGTGAGATTGGAGGGACAGGGAACAGAAAGGGCTACCTGGTCCGTCTCTGTAAGCGGAAAACTGGTGGGACACGCCTGATGGCCCACCGGCCTGTGAACGAGGAATCTAACGAGCAACAAGACGACGGATGACAATATTACAATGGTAACTGCCAGGACATTATATGATCGGCTCTAGTACTGACAGCGTGTGCCAATAGCAATATTCTTTCGGAGTTCTGAACTCTGGTAGAAGGTGAGCTCATTACATATATTTGCATTACTCACTTCCTAGACTGTAGACGGTTGATCCCAGCCCACAAGACCAGTGCCCGCCTATGAGAATGAAGAGTAGGAGTTGGTCTCTCTCCTGCACATCTGCATGTGAGTCGCGATCATCACGCCCAGATCTCTCGATGCGCATCTCGCAGAGCGTTCGTGATCACGAAAGGTCTTGCCAGGCGAATTATCCCCCTCATGCGCTCCTTTGCCAGAACTTTGCTCATGTAGGATAAAGGCATTCATAATCAGAGTGCTTTAATATGTTACGATACCGGTCCCTGTTCGCAAAGTACTTCGGGATCAGATGTCGCACCAAATGCTTTATCCTCGAAGTTGTTGATCATGCGTTCAACTACAAGCGGAAGGGATATATGGCAGTCAGCTAGATCGTTGAGACGGAACCCAGCAGGAACACGTATCAACGCTTCGCCACCAGGAGATGGAGATAAGATGCCCCGGACGTCGAAGATTCGGTGTTGTGAGCGTGACCTCAAGCCATATCGTCAACGCTGGTGCAACGGTAGCAGGATGACGCTCTGCAGCGTGGCTGTAGAGCATGGCCGATCTCCGAATGCCCTTGTCAAACGCCACTGGACCGCCTGTCAACCCACGCGTGAAGAGATCTTGATGCGATGCTCTGCAGTTTCGTGGCAACGTAGCTCGCTGCCGGCCATGCTCTATTGTTTCCCGTCAGTGCCGAATGCCCGCTTACATTGTTCGTGCGACGCAGTAAGTCCGTACAACAATGGCCAGACTCACCGCCAACGCAGTCAAAGGTCATTCATTGTTGCGGTCAGAAACCTGGCAATGTGTCGTGCAACAAGAAACATGTAAGATGCTCGCTTGCTGAGACGTGAGGAGGCATGCTGTGGAGTTACATTCGAGATCATCTTCTCGAAAATAAGTCTCCAACATGTGCTTCTGGGGAGTTCCTGGAAGGCAGCTCTCAATGCACGAGGACAGTTCGGAGAAAGATTGATCGTAAAGCTTCAGCATTGGCTCCGTCCCAAGGCAATCTCCAAGTGCAAGGACGAATGCTGAATCATTGCAACGCGGGGGTGTTCCCATCGGTAGCTGTTTTCAATCTCGTGCATGTAGTACAGGCACATGGAATCCCTGCCTCGTGCAATGGATCGCGTCAGCAGCCGGTAAGAATCGAAGGGTGACTGCAGCGGGTCAGCGAAATGGCATGTTTGCCGATGCGGCCTTTGTCCATGCGCAGGAAGTGTGTTCGTTTATGCCATGGAAGCGTACGACATCAATGTGAAAGAACACGAAAGTGTGCTTACACGAGCGGCTGTACAGCGATCGGACACGAGAGCTGTCTCAAGATTAGACCCGGCGTCGTGATCATATCATGCACGATGCCGTTTTCTTTGCAGCCTCGGTTGGAGCGTTGGGTCGTGGTCCATACTGCGGGAGAGATGCGATGTCGATGGTTGGAAGAAGTGATTGGCGATGCTCCATCTCCCTTGAGCGGTGCAACGCGAGGCAGACGAGCCCGCATACGACTGCATTATCCACAAACAAAAGGCCTCGGAAGAGCAGCAGCGCGTCGATTGGCCGAGCGGAGAGTGCTGCAGCATGAACAAGCATGGACAGGTCGCATGCGCTCGCATGAAGCAGTCTCAAATAAGCGTGGAATTGTGACATCTGCACGCCTCCCGAAGCGCTGCTGTTCAGCACACCATACCGGCCGGGGTGGGAAGCTGTGGCGGTCGAAAAGAGGAGGGCACGGAGGATATTGATTGCACTGTTCTGTGCGCTGCTGCTGCTGAGGCCTGGAGGACAGGTCGTGCCCCGCCCCCGCCTGGGTGTGTGCCTGTTTGCCGCCGGCGTGTCTGCAGGCGGCCAGCACGTGTCACATTGATCGCGTGGCAGGCGAAGTGATGAGGAGCGAGGAGCGGAGCGGGCAACCAGCGGCTGTGGAGCTGAGTTGAGCCACGCCAAGAATCCCGCGTTGCGACTGACTCTTCGCCTCTGCCTCTGCCTCTGCCCTCGTCATCGCCTGCTGCTCTGCTCCAACACTCCAGACATCACGCGTTGCACAGGCGCCATCAGCAGACCCGCGACGGGCATGGACCGCGTCTCCCAGCCTATGCACCGCGCGCGCTGCTAGGGCCCTCGCCGGTGCGCTGCGGCGGGCAGGACGATAGCGACAGCGCACTCCAGCCCTCGATCATCCATCGCCATCCCACGGCCGGCCTGCCTGCTTGCCTGCCAAACCTGCATGCTGAAGGCGACCGCATGACCAGCTCGGCCCTCTCTTCAGCTCTTCAGCAAGCAATCACGGCCTCTGATCGCCTCGCTCGCCCACCGGTCGGGCATCACTGAGGCCATCGACAACCTCGCCTTCCATATTCCGCTGCGCAGGTGCTGGTCATGCTGCTGCTCCTGCTGCCCTTGTCGCCTTGAGAGAACACGACCCGTTCTCTAGCGCAGAACGGCTCCGGCGATCCCGTAATATCTTCGGCCCTGTCCACACGCAGGAACCATCTACACGACAGTATTGCCTGCGCCGACTGCGACCTTCTTTCACCCTCTGCACATACCACTGGCTCCAAAGGAAGATGCGTCCGCGGTCCACCTCGTGACTCTTTGTTCCATCGGCTTTCATTGCCACGCTGCTTGCGATCCCTGTCTGCAGCCTGCACCTAGCCGTCGGCCTGGAAGCCGAAATCTACGGTTCGCCAGTCTCCAGCGAGCCCTTTGCCGACCGCGCGCATACAAGCGCGAAACGATACTGAACATCTTTGCAACTCCCTGCGCCGTGGAAGTGGGATCGCTATTGCAGCTGTCGATATCCCGCCCGACCCAGCATCCTTACTGTCAGCTGTACATCATTTCACAAGATTGCACTGCAAAGAGACGTGCCGCTCTCGCCGGCACGGGACTGTGACGAACATCGCTGACTCCATACCGCCGGCACTTCGCCTGCCACGCACCATGGAAGACATCTTCTATTTCACAAGCCCCCGGAAAGCTGTTCCACTTGCAAGGTACAGACCTTCTGTCCGAAGGACACCCAAAGTGGTCAGAAAGCGGCGCGCCGCAAACACAGACATGTTCAATCAACAAGCATGCGTGGCCCGGTTCGAAGAACCAACGTTCTGTCCGAGCAGCGTTTCATCATTGTTATTTCCCATTGCATCTACTCAAGATACCCCACTGCCTTCCAATTCGCAATTTGATCTAGATCTGGACGATGACGAGGAAAATGAAGAAGACGAACATGACGACAATGGCGGCGTGCTTTTACCGCCGTCTGCAGATGAGCCCATGACAGACGTGCCTTCTGCGCACATATCGACGCCCGTACGCTACGACGAAGTCACGCAACATGATATCAACACTTATGATAACGACACACCCATTGAACCATCCATACCTCCGAGCATATTGCATTTAACCTCACTGCACGCCCAGCCTCAAGGTCCTACGCAGCAGCGACGAAGAACCGCATCAGAAGAGGGCCACCGACGGCGAGCGACAGCGAGAGAAGGCCAATTGATCGCAGATGCCCTTCCTCCCAATGAGAGCACGGAAGCAGCAAATGGTGCATTTGTTGCATCGCTGGATCTTCTCAGCCGACCCACGGTGCCAGATCTATCTACAGATACGACCCAGCCACAAACCTTTCCATCTGATGCCTCATCAGTTATTGGTGCACATACTACCCAGCGTTCCTTAGCGAGTGATTACACAACGACCGATCTACAGCATGCCCAGATTATGGATATGGATGAAGATGCTCTGCCTGTTGACGACCCCAGGAGGCATTATGATGTATTAGAATTTATGGACGATTGGCGTCTCAAGTCAATAGCGGACAAACGGCTCCCTCCCTTTGAGCCTGGGATCCAATCTTCCATACGACTCGGACGACCGCTTGAGCCTGTTGTCCGTGCTCAGGTATTATCACGAGCTCTTGACGTACAAGGCATACGATGGCAACTCATCGGTCCTGCTCGAGAGCAAGCCATGCTCGCTCGGTGTATGCTCCACCCATCGAGCACTCGTCCCAACTACCTTCGCCCGCAACCACGGCAGACATCTTCAGGCGTCGCTGGGGATGCGGAAAGCCACTACCGATTCCGTTCCTTTACGCCCCAGCATAAAGGCAGCTTCGAGCATTATCAATTACGCAATATGCTTGTGGCAGCGGATCGCAACAACATATTCTATGGAACGGCGGCGAATCAGGTGATGCGGGCATCGCTTTCGTGTCCGAATACGCGGAATACTGTCATGGATTTGGCCAAGCCAGTGAACACCGCCGCAGCCTTCCGCATCACTTGTCTATCGGCTTCTCCAAGAGCGTTTGTGCCCGGCAGCCGGACCGACAACGTTCTGATTGCTGGTGGCTTTTACGGAGAGTACGCTGTCTGCAACATTGACAGCGACAAGCGAGAGGCCTCCGAAGGTTTCGTAACCCACGCGTACAATGGGCTCGTCACCCATGTGCATAGCTTCCGGGACAGACGCTCCGGTCTCCTCCGTGCAGCCTTCTCCTCAAATGACCGCAAAGTCCGACTCATGGATGTGGGCACGCTCCAATTTACGGATAGTTTCATATATGACCACGCAGTAAATTGCTCTGCAACGTCTGCTGATGGTCGTTTACGAGTATTGGTTGGAGACAGTTCTGACACTCTCATCACCGATGCCCAGCGAGGAACGCCTATAGTCACGCTACAAGAGCATACGGATCATGGCTTTGCTTGCGCATGGTCGCAGGATAATCGGCATGTAGCCACAGCTGCGCAAGACGGACGTGTCATGGTGTGGGACGCCCGAAGCTGGAAGAAGCCTCTCCTCACGTTTGAAAGTACAATGTCCTGCGCGAGGTCTCTGCAATTTACCGACTATGGCGCTCTCGTGGCTGCCGAGAACGAGGACGTCGTGACCGTCTACGCTGGGCATTCCTTTGAGGTCAAGCAGGAAATCCGGTTCCTTGGTTCTATCGCCGGCGTGACTCTTCTTGACGGAGGAGCAGAGCTCGCAATCGCGAATGCCGATAAGACGGTCGGCGGACTCTTGACATTTGAACGGCTGCCACAAGGGTTGGGGAAGAATACTTATGGACGTGTTGTTGTCAAACCCGGGGGCAGTTCGAGATGGCGGAATGGTCGAGCTCGGCGCGAAATGGAGAGCTTACCGGAGGTCTTGATCTAGTCTGCTAGGTAGTCTGATCAAAGCACATACTTCCAGCAGTCCTCAGACAGAGGCCAATCAGTCCACATGATGCTTACGATGGCATGCATTTCTGTTTTTTCTCTTCCGTCCCTTTCACGACCCGACTCAGCGATTTTCCTCCCCGCCTCAATTGCCAGTCCCCGCTGTCTCATTAAGCGACAGTCCACTCATCTGTTTTTTTTATTCTGGTCCATTCGCCTAATGATGACCGGATATTTCTACCAAGCACCACTGGCTGAGTCTTTACTTAACTTTCTCGTCTATCTTCGCTTCTTGCCAAGCGAAACGTCTTCCGCAGTACTTCCATTAGTGCTTCGCCAACCAAATGTCTTTCGGCGCTGCGTTGTGTCACAGAGAGTTTGTTTCCGCGAGTGTCAGATGTGAGCAGGGACTGGGGTGGTTTGGAGATATCAGAAATTGTAGGCAGTAGATTGTAGGACTGGGATGTTGTTCTTGGCTTGCCAAATATCAAGGCGAATGATAAGGGTTCGGATTTTGGACACGCTGGAGATCCTGGCGTGAGACACTCACTTATTGTCAATTTGTGAAGACGATAAGATGAGAAGGAAAGGAATGGCACAATTCGGGTCTTTCTTCGCTCACGCCTTGATGGCGGAGCTCGTGACAAAAAGCCTTACTTCGATGATCTCTCACAGTCTACCTGTGTCTCCAATATCGTGCATGCATGCGCAACTCGAATCAATCTATTTTCCCCGCCATGCTTCTTCTCTCATTCAGTTCCATCCGTATCCGTAGAAAGCAGTTCCCCCTCTCTCATATCACAGTCTGGTATCATCACCCTCAACCATTCTTCATGCAAAACCCAAAAGCAGTACGCCTCGCTGTAAAACCCAATTCCTTTTTTCGCCTCCTGTCAAATGCAGACAATGTGCCTTGTCCGATCCTCTAAACCCGTTCGCCTCGCTAATGTGATAAAATTTTGTGTGCCGAGTCGCCCTTCTGTTGCCACCATTTCTCCTTTTTCTCCTCCTCAAATCTTGCATACCCCGCTGTCCTTTTCTCCAGAAGATCTCTCTATGCGATTGGTGCTCCATTGATGTACGCCGCAGCCGGCAAAGTTGCTTTGACATTTTGGAACATGGCCAATGCCGCGTCGAAATTGAAGCCAGCTTCGCGAAGGCAATCAGACGAGAACATCAACGTCATGCCGGTCTGCTTGGTCAATTCAGTGCACATCTGCTCAGCGAGCTCGATGGTGACACCTTCTGGGAGTTGTGGAAGACCATCGTTGCCCGCAGCATCAGCAGCTAGCATTGGCGGCGTCGAAACTCCAGCAGTGGCTTGGAAAGCTTGGGCGCCACCGTATGCACGAATGGTGATTGTGTGGCTGACGACGCGCACGCCAGTCGAGCCACCTGGACCAATGTAGATTGCATGGTCGCAGCTGCGCTTCTTGCCCGTCTCCGGCTCGGCGAACTCTCCGTGTATCGACATGAAGAATCCATCTACGCCGCCCGGAGTATTGTTGATGGGATCCGGAATGCCCGGCTGCAGATGGGATTCGATCATCCACTTCTGCGGCTCGGTGGCAAGATCCGGATGTTGCGTTTTTGGCATCGCGGCGAACGCATCGATGGTGGCCTGCGTGCCTCGTGCCAAACGCTTTTGTCGCGCTGGCAGTTGTGTGAGACGCTTGAGATTGCGACTACTCTGTATGTAAGATGCCCATTCTTGGCTCTGCGTCTTTTCAGTGTCCAGAGGATCTCGTGGCGCTTGCGTGTTCAGGGCATAGGAGAATTCGGAGTGCTCATCGTAGTACATCCGAGCAAGCGCAGGCCGATCAGTGTCGAAACCGGCGAACCAGTTGCGTATGAAACCTTCCACAATGCCATTTTCGTCTTGGAAATGAGGTGTGCGGATTGGAAACGGAATGTTCTGGACATTGTTCTGGTTCTTGATGTCCTCGTCGGTTCGCACTTGAATGTTGTTGAGGGTGCGCAGATTCTTGAACCATTTCATGATTTCCGGTCCAGCATTGGGCTCGTTCTGGTCAAGCGGATTTCCAGTGAGGATGAGATGCTGGAGCTTCTTGAATCGGTGTCGCCAGGCTTCCAATGACGCTAGAGTTGCAAACTTGTTACCGGACAGATCCAGGCTGACCAGATTGGGCAGTGACTGGGATAGCGTAGACACTATCTTCAGATCTTCAAGTTCGTTATTTGCCAGCGAGACGGCCTCGATCGCTTCGTCGCGCTCTTTCGTGGTGGTGAAAGAAAGGTCGAGCACTTTCATCAGTGCGGGAAAGAATTTGGCGGTTGTCGAGCTTGAGCCAAAAATGCCCGTAGCCTGCAATTCGGCGTCTGCACCGAGCGCCGAGAGATCCAGCATTTTCATCTCGGGATTCCAGCGGCGCTCAAGCACACCTCTGAGCATGGCCTTCGTTTCTTCCGCGCCAGACGAAGGCTGGCTGCTATCCTGACCTGCGCCGCCCACGCGCTTGATGCTGAGCTTCGCGCCTGCCCATTCGTAGCCGTTCATTCGTTCGTAAGCCTTCGCGTCCGCCGATGGCACGCTGATGACCACCGCATCGGCCTCCATCCTGTTCCTTCGTATTCTGGTATCCTTTCTTCCCAGCCGCATGCCTGCTTTCTTCTCCAGCCACTGAATAAGCGACTTGTATCCGCCGTCCGAGCTGCTCGCCGCTCTGCTTGTCTTCCATCCCTCGACAGTGAGCTCAACCAATTCGGGGCGCTTCGTCTCTCGCATCGACACATCTCCCTGGGCTGCTGCTTTACGGATGAGATCTCTCCGAGCCGTCGCGGAGGTCAGGTCCTTGCGCGTGCCTGCTGGGTTTCTGGCGGCGCGCTTTTCTGCAGCCGGTCCTGTGGGTGGCTTCTTGCCGATTTTGCTAGCGGAGGCGCCTTTGACTGTGATGTCGGACATTCTGGCATCGCCGTCGCGATCCGCACGTCGTCGCAGGGCACCAGCACCAGAGCCCCGGCCGGCGCGCGCTCTGGTGTCTGGACGCACCATCGTGGCGACGGCGGTGGTGAGTGTAGCGAGGTTGTGAGTAGTGACTGTCTGCTGTCCGCGGGGGCTCGAGTTGGTGATGTGCGCGCTGTTGTGTTGCGGTTGTCTTGGGTCGCAAAGATGGATGCGGTGGAATGTGTGTGTTTGTGGGAAGTCCGTCAAGTGAATGTCGGTCGATAGTGAAGGAGGGTGTGCGCGTGTCTCGGCTGGCGGGCTATTGTCTTTGGTATTGTAAATGATGCTTGCACAATAAGACAATCGCAGAGCTGAAGCTTGTTCGACCCGCGCTCGGCTCGGCCGCAGCGGGAGCTAGCGCCAGGCCAGACAATCAGGCAGCCACGGCCTCTTTGCTGCCTTCACCACTGATTCACCTCCCGACTCACATGCTCACGTCGCCAACACGACTGTCGCGAAGTGCAATGGTATGGCGCTTCGGCAAGGCGCCTCGGTCTACACCAATTCTCCGATGCGTGGGTTACTGCGGTTCTACGAGATACGCTCCAACGTGTTTCGGCAGTCAACTCAGGCACGAGCACATCCGCTCGTGGCTCACTTTCGAACACGCCCTACAGCCGCATGGGCAGCGCTATGATGCCAATGGCGTTCTCCTGCACGTGGCCTGCAAGGCTGCACACATTCTCTCGGCGGCCTGGCACATATCGCTGCAGCGCGACTGCTGGCCTTCGGAACACGCTCTTGCGGCACACCGCTCGAAGTCGTGGTACCGCGACTCCTCCACGGATCTCGCCATCCACCTCCGCAGCGGCTGCGCAGGTCTCAGATCGCTCCAAGGAGGTTCGAGTGCCTGACTGCATGGCATATCACGCCAATGTCCAGCGCAAACAGCCTGAACTGCGCAGCCTCATAGGACGATGCAGCAACGCCTCGAAGGCATCTTGGTCCAGTCACTCCGAATTCCGTACATTTCCCCTCTTCACTGACTGCCGTGACCGCCGCAGAGTCGGCAGAGCACAAGGCGATGGTGGATCGTGGTCCTTTATGTGATTCCCAGTACCTGCAGCTCCACCCTTGCATACATACGCTGCTACTCTCCTCGTGCCATGTGATCACTAACGGAGGACTTCTCCTCACACAACATGCCCCACGCGAACGAAGTCGCTGATCATCTCGCCACTGATGAGCAACTCCCAAGGCGATTTCCGTCGTCAGGTCTCCCTGAACTCGGATCTGGTAGCCCAAATGGCACAATCGCGCCGAATTTCCAGTGCCAAGCTCCTCCAAAGCCGCTGGTTAGCGCTCGAGCGACGTCCTGCGAATGCTTTGCACAGGCCTTCCTGTGCCACAATTTCGTCCTATCAGTGCCGACTCTCCGTGGCGCGTCGCTAACTCGCAACACGGTGCAGAATTTTATGGACACTCACTGCAAAATTTCCTCTAGACCACACTCAACACGTGCCAGCGTTGGGTTACAGTCTGTTCCCGCCCCAGTGGAACGGAACCCACCCTCGACGGAGCCATTCTAGTTTACGTACAAATATCCTCTACACGATCGCTAACGGCAAGTATACACTACCTTCAATGTTTCCCCATCTTCGTTCACATTCTCTTCGTCACATCCTGCGCTTAACGGTCACACGTGAAACTTGCGGCGACCGTTCACCCGACGGACAAACACTGCTTAATTGAACTTCATAGCTACTGTCGAGTCATCCGGCACCGCGGCAACTAGCCTAGCTCGTACAAAGACAGAAGCACTATCCAACAGAAGAAAGCTCGTGCCTTTGTGATCCAACAACGGAATCACAATGGAGAGCGACAAGATCAAGGTTGCCAATACGGCCTCACCCTTCACATACGAAAAGGATGGAATTGCCGACCAACGATCGAGTAGCGACATGGAGAAGGGTGACTCAATCAGGGCCGGCGAGACCACGCAGCTGAAGCGTAAGCTGCAATCGAGGCATCTTCAGATGATTGCCATTGGTAAGTCTTCCTCAAGCGCCTTACTGCTGCTCTCGCGGAAACAGGCGGGGCCTCCTTGAGGCATTGGCACAAGCGCAGTGCTCCATCTGTGAGCATCAATTAATCTTCAGCAGGTGGCACAATTGGAACAGGTCTGTTCATTGGGTCAGGTCAAGCACTTGCGACAGCAGGACCCGCTGGAGCCCTCATTGCTTATGCCTTCGTTGGAACACTCGTGTACTCGGTCATGGTGGCACTTGGAGAGATGGCCACCTACATTCCCGTGTCTGGAGCTTTCACAGTCTACGCTGCTCGTTTCGTCGACCCTTCTCTTGGATTCGCAATGGGCTGGATCTACTGGTTCTCTTGGGCCATTACCTACGCACTCGAGTTGACAGCATCCGGACTGATCATTCAGTACTGGGCGCCCGATCTCAATGTTGGAATCTTCATTGGCGTATTCTGGGTGGTCATTACCGCTATCAACTTCTTGCCTGTGTCTTTCTATGGCGAAGTGGAATTCTGGTTCGCATCGATCAAGGTGCTGACTGTGATCGGCTTCCTAATTTTCGGCATTTGCATCAATGCAGGCGCGGGCCAACAGGGATACATCGGATTCAAGTATTACCATAGCCCAGGCGCATTCGCAGAGTACCTCGTCACAGACAACGCCGCTCTTGCCAAGTTCGTCGGCTTCTGGGCTGTCTTGATCCAGGCTGGATTCTCCTACCAAGGTACTGAACTGGTCGGTATTGCAGCTGGAGAGACCGCCAACCCACGGAAGACTGTGCCAGCAGCTATCAAGAAGACCTTCTACCGTATCCTCTTCTTCTTCGTATTCACCATCTTCTTCCTCGGCATCCTGATCCCGTACGACAACGATCAGCTTCTCAACGAGAATACCGATGCCTCGGCCTCCCCAATGGTCATCGCCGCGAAACTGGCCGGCGTCAATGCCCTTCCCGGAATTATCAACGCTGTCCTTCTCTGCGTCGTCCTCAGCGCCGCGAACTCGAACGTCTACTCCGGCTCCCGTATCCTTGTTGGTCTTGCCGATGAACACAACGCACCGGCTTTCTTCAAACTGACCACCGCCTCCGGCGTACCCTACGTGGCCTGCGCTTTCACTGCCGCTTTCGGCCTCCTCGGTTTCATGAACTTGTCCAACAACGGTGGGACTGTCTTCGACTGGTTCCTCAACATCACCGCTGTTGCCGGCTTTATCTCCTGGACGTGCATCAACATCTGCCACATTGCTTTCATGCGCGCGCTTGCCGCCCGAGGTCAAAGCCGCGATACACTACCATACAAGGCATTTTGGCAGCCGTGGTTCTCATGGTATGGATTGTTCTTCAACGCGATCATCATCCTCACCAATGGCTTCACAGCCTTCATGCCGTGGAACACCACCGATTTCTTCGTCGCTTATCTGAGTTTGATTCTGTTTGTGGTCATGTACGTGGGCCACAAGATTATATGCCGAACACGATTCATCAAGGCTGCGGAAGCAGACTTGGACACGGGCAGGAAAGAAGTGGAGGAAATGTGGTTCGAGGAGGAGGAGCCGAAGACACTTTGGGGGAAGTTCTGGAAGTGGATGGGTTGATTTTTGGATGAGGAAAGGCCACGATTTTTGCATGAAGATTCATGACTGATGATAGTGTGGATGACCTTTCTTGACTAATGCGTTCAAAGCGGTTTGTGGCATTCTGTAACATAATTATGAGACTTGAAGGGGATAGCCATTAGGCATGCTTAGACGGGATACAGGAACGATGTCTAGAAGTACGACTTGAACTGATAAGACCATTCTACGCTGTCTTTTCCCCGTTTTGTCCACCAGCACAGCAAAGACGTCATGTGCGCTATCCCAATGCCATGAATGACTCGCTGGACCAAAAGAACTCCCTTGCCATGCAACACGAGAAGACTCGCCCGAATGCTCATGTGCCCCTAACAATATGTTCATCCTCATTCTGCGGCTTCTGAAAAGTAATCAAATCCTCCTCAAACTCCGCTCGAGTCTTCTTCACAGATGCTGGCACCTTCAATTTCTCCTCCCTCTGGTTCTTCTCACACACTCTTGCCCACAAGATATCTTCGTCGAAGTTCAGGAACACAAGCTGACTTTCGACTCCGGCAGCTTCTATTACAAGTTTGAATTCCTCTCGCTCTTGCTTGAGCGAAAAAGTATAATCGAGAACGAGACCGGTTCCAGGTTTGGAAGTGGACAGCCAGTCGAAGAGGTCTTTGCGGAATTCAGCTTCGGCCCACCAGACGTGGAGGAGATCAGGGATGGCGTTTGGAAACTTTGGGTCGGTGTTGACTTGCCGAGAGATAAGGATGCGGTCATCGAGTGAATGGTAATTCCATTTGGTGAGGTTTTCGGACACGATGGCTTTGCTGAGTGAGGTCTTGTCGGAGCCTGGACGCATGACAGTCAGATCTCAATGACGGTAAGAGGGCACAACTGAAGATGGGGCTTACCTGGAAGACCACAGAGGATCAGGACAAGTCTTTCGGTGGGCTCAATTTCGAGGATAGGTTGCATGGCTGAGATAATGTCTTCGATGGTGAGCAGTGCGCGGGGCATTTGACTGCCGATCTTCCTGCCTGGCATGTTGAAAGATGGTGTGCTGTACGATTGGTTGTTCTGTCTCTTCGTTCTGTGCTCAGATTACGGCCTATTCTCCATTCAAAAGCAGCCTGCGCTTTGGTGCCGTCCCTACCTTCCACGCCATTGCCGAAGATGGAGTGACGTGAGGCTACTTGGTCAGGTGCGATCTTGGGCAAGTGCGAAGCTGCAACTCTCAAAATGGCACAGGAGCCGCCATTCTTCACTTCCAGATCTTGCCGTCGTGCACTGCAACCATGTGCTTACTCTTAGGATCGTACATCCTGCCTTCCACATATGCAGTCATTCCATCCCGATTGATTGCCCGCAGATTGCTTAGTGTAGGCTGTGCGACCCAAGCGGTGTGCGGAGTGATGAGCAGGTTCGGTACAGGCTCCTCACCTTTGCTCAAGTCCGGCAATAACGGAGTGGAACCCGGTCCTCCAGGTTCAGTGTCGAGGACATCGGCCGCAGCTCCAAAAATCCATCCTTCCCTCAAAGCTTTGGCAAGAGCTCCCTCATTTACGATACCTCCTCGCGCGATGTTGATCACAATGGCTTCTTTCCGCATCGCTTTCAGTTCTGCTTCATCAATAAGATTGACAGTGTCTGGCTCTCGTGGCAAAACCAACACGATTGTCGAGCTTCGCTTGATGACCTCTTCGAATGGAGTCCGACCTTCTCTGGTCTGCGATGCGCCTCTACGCTCAGCAATGAGAATCTCTTTAAAGCCGATCGCCTTCGCAAGCCGCTGAATATTCTTCCCTAGAGCTCCATAACCCATAATCCCGAGCGTTTCCTGGCTCACCCCCAGCGGTAAACCATCAGGAAAGACTGTCTTCACCAAAGAGTTTGTTCGTTGCCATTCGTCAGAAGTTTTCACGTGCTGGTCAAAGACTCCTATTCGCTTGCGAGTAGCCAGATAAAGTGCGAGAAAGTGTTCAGAGACAGCATCGATATTGGCACTTGGAGCATTAACCACGGATATGCCTCGTCTGGCACAATACTCCTTGTCTACCCAGCCCATTCCGGTAGCCATGACCGCCAGAAGTTGCAAGTTGGGCGCATTGTCCATGTCCGAAGGCTTGACATTGATAACATTGGAGATGACTATTGTGGCTGGCTTGATCCTTTCTGCGATTTGACTTGGTTCGGTCTTGAGGTACTTGTCAATCGTGAACTCGAAGGGCAACTCAGCCAATGGCACGTGCACTGCTTCCAGGAAGACGATATGATGCTTGTCGTATCCTGGCGGAAGTTTCGGGGGATCCTGGCGAAGCCATTCTGTTTTGCCATTGGGTTGCTCGGAAGTCATTTTGTTGAACTTGAATCGAAGTGCTCACTGTGATTAATTTGCCGTAGATTGATTCTCACTCTCGGCTTGGTGCTCATCAGCAACGACGTAGCTCGGTGGATGTTCGGACATGTTCGTGTTGCGCCCTTCGGCCAACGCTGACATCCAGACCGAGACCGGAGATAAGATATGGCTTGGCACGGATAAATCCTCGGCCACAACCGGCTTAACTTCACTGTATCGCTGACCAGATGCTTTGATCGTAGGATGTGCTGTAGAGGTGGAATCGTGGTGCACTTCACTTTGGTTTTTGTACAGTGATCGCCATGATTTATTTTTTGCTTCGTCAAGGCTAAATTTCTGTCTTAGACATTTTCAGTGGTAAGTAAGCCTTCTCAGTTCTTCGAGAAAGTGCCTCTAGATGTGCTTTATCATATTTCTGCTCTCTGTGCGACGTTCTCCGCAGTACCATTGCTCGACTGTGCTCCTATATCTCCCCCACAAAACCCACTTCGACAACCTTCTCCGCAGGAACGTTCAATTTCTCGAATTTACTCCTCGAATTCTCGCGGGTCCAGAGGAAAATCTCCAGCATCGCACGCTTGAAGAAGTTGTACGAATGACAGATCCGCATTTGTTGTTTGCCAACCATGTATAAGGTCTGAGCTACAAATGCCGCTTCCAACCGATTGACTCGCTCAGAGGTTGTAAGATCATCCAGGCCCTGCCGGACGATGAGGGAGCGTACTTCTTGACAAACAAGTAGAGCCAAATCAGGCGTTATGACGTGGTTATTGTAGCCATGGCGGATCGTGACCCGGTAGACGTCCTTGACACTGGTCTCGGAGACCTCGAAGCGGTCCTCTTCTGGGACGTGAGGTACGCTCAGTGCGCGCAAATGCATGAAAACAACTGTGATCATCTGAGCACGAAACTTCCTGAGCCACTGCTCATAAACCTTCGGAGTGAAGACGCCAGACTTGTCTAGAAATATTCCGAGGCCATCGATTTGGAACAGCTCACTGCCGCCATATTTCTCGGACAGCTTCTGCCCTCCATTTGGAGTAGTGGCGACCAGTGAGTTCAGGGACATCTTGTCCTTTGCCTCGCATGTCCACTGCGTTTCTTTGCCGTACCTCCAGAGTCCGAAAAACGCTGCGAGACAAGCAGCAAGCATCAGGGTGAACCAGGCTCCGTCAGGCACCTTCACCAGTGATGCAGATAGAAAAAGCCCATCAAAGGTGACGAGAGGCTGCCAGATCAGGAACGCAATGGCTGGGTGGACGCGCCATACGATGACAGCGACCAGGGCGACGAGGTTGGTGGTGATGAACGTCACCAAGATGACACACACTCCGTATGCATGTCCCAATTTCGTAGTCTAACGAGTCGTCAGCATGGATCTGGCTGCATGAGTAGGCTTCAATGATACTCACATTATTGTATACGGCGGTGACGATGACACAGCCCACCATGAGTACCCAGTTGGCGATTGGTATATAGACTTGGCCATGGTGCTTCGTGCTAGTGTAGTGCATTTTGATTTGCGGGAAGTAGCTCGAATTCATGATTTGAGCCAAGAGTTGGAAGCAAGCTGTAATGGTAGCTTGAGAGGCCACAATCGCAGCCAGTATAGCGAGGACCAGCGATGGCCAGAAAAGTCCGGGAGGCACAGTATTGAAGAACGGATTGCTGTAAGCCTCTGGCGATTCTGCGAGATAAGCCGCCTGTCCGATGTACGCAAGCAGCAGGCATGGGTACGCGAAGCAAAGCCAAGACAGCTGTATAGCTCGTCGACTGAACGCACCCATATCTGCAAACAAGCACTCCACTCCAGTGAAGCAGAGAAGAATACCGCCGAGGCTTTTCCAGCCTTCAGTCTTGGTGCGCATAAGCCAGGCTCCAGCAAAATATGGCGAAAATGCCTTTAGGACTCCTGCATCATGTTGAGCTAGGTTGTAGACTCCGAAGCAGCCGTTGAACAGTAGCCAAATGATGACGATCGGAGCAAATGCGGAAGACACGCGATGGACTCCGAGCGGCTGGACCAAGAACAGTACTACCAATATGGCGCAGCTGACTCCCACAATGGTAGGTGTCTTGATGCCATCGTCTACAACTTTGATGCCCTGAATGGCACCCAACACAGATTGCGCAGGGGTCAGTACACCGTCAGCCAGGACAAGGCTCACACCAAAGACTGCCAGCAATTTCAAAATTGCGTGAGCCACCCTGCTCTGCTCTAACCAGGACCTAATCTTCTCGTTGTGCACATGTAGGTCTTCGCTCTTGTGACGCTCTGTTTTGGCGAGCTGGTAGACTCTCGGATCCCGTTTCATAATGTCACTGTATCGAGACAGAAGGGTGTATATGGCGAACGTCCCACCTTCCCCATTGTCGTCGGCCCGGAGCACAACCAAGACGTACTTCAGAGTCACGATCAATGTCAGCGACCAGATGATGAATGAAAGCACGCCTAGCACATCCGTTCGGGTGGGTGGGGAAGAGAAGGTCGAGGAGTAGACGTAAAGCGGCGATGTTCCAATGTCACCATAGATGACCCCGGTTGCTTGGTAGGCTAGGAACAGAAGTGTCCATCCTTTGAAGACCTGGTGGTTGAATCAGCCCAACTCGCGAGACAAGCTCGATGATTCTTCGAGCTCGCGACATGCTCGCACAGGCTCGTACTTGCCGCTGTCTGAGATCGCTATCGCGAATCTTCAGGTCAACATCATCCGGGAGCGCTTCTGTGTCAGCGATGACAACGCCGGGCTTCTCTGTGCCGCGCCTTGCTGACGCTGGCACTGCAGCTGTTTGACCAACGGACTGACCAGACATCGCTGTCGCGGACAGAGAAAATTAAAATACAACAGACGACCTGCCTTTGCAAAGCCAGCAGACTGAGTATTAAGATCCTACTGCCCACCGGGCGACAGCTGTTTTTGGAATTCAGCTTCGCGCCGAAATCTCGACGCGAGATTGAGGCATGTGCTTAGCACGTGGGCGTACACGCTTGCACGACATATTCGTGTTAGCTGGACCTGTGCTAGAACAAGCCTTGCAGAACACGCCTGCCATAACTGACCTATCGCCAAGCAGCAGTGACATTGGCTTGGCGTCGCATGTGAAAGCCATTTACAACGCGCGATTTGTGCACCAATCCGAGGAGGAGCACCCTGGACACATGAAGTGTTGGGAACACAAGTGGCATTCGGAGCTCCAAGAGAATCGCGGCCGTGAGATAGGGCGATACGTTACGAGATCCAGGTGGTCATATCGCAGTCTTGAAGAAAAGGCGATGTCTCTTCGGGTCGAATTCATGCAGGACGCGTCGCCACGAGGTGGCAGTAGAATATCCGCAGCCTGATATTCACTTACAGGCGGGGTTTCGCTGTCTTGAGCTGCCGGGAGTTGTGCCCACCACGCGCGAGGACGAAGGTGCTACTACCTCTGCAGTCCACGTATCTGACCGCCATGTCTTTCCCGGCCGCGGACGATGTTTCGGTGTTCCAGTTGGACCGCTATTTCCATCCGAGTGCGCACGTTATCATCTTGAATAGTGCTCGACAGTTGCAGATGTTTCGCATGCCTAGCCAGACAATGACTTGTGGGCCTCTGGCTCCAGAAGTGAGGCCGCGTTCCAGCGAGACATCGCTCTGGTCTCGTTGCGTCCGACGACGAGTATATCCCACGCGATACACATTCGGTCAAAGTACGAGTACTTCACTCAGTGGAAGTGGAACAGCAAGATTGCAAGTCAGAGCAGAGGAAAGCAATGGCCACCGGAACGGATCAATGGTCTTTCCGCCCCCGCATGACGTTCGTCTCAGCCAGCCAGCCAGCTTCTAAGTTGCCCGCCTGCTGCTTGCTGCATGATACTTGAAGACACCTCGAGAACTTCCATCCACGCACGTCGTCACTTTTTAGAAACGCCTGACCGAAGGTATCGGCACTCGAATGAGGACACCGTCCCAGCTCTGGTCTGCTCTCAAACAAGCGATCTCAGAGATCGCCAGTCTAGACCCAGAGACAATGAGCATGCACAGGACAGGATACTACCCAGAAACCACTGAGGATGTTTCTCGTACCGTACGATACTTGCAAAAGGCATCGCCATCCCCGCTTCCGGACGAGTTGATGAAGATGATTCTCTGGCACGGCGATTACGATTGCATACATTTCGAAGCACATTACAACAAAGAGGAGATTACCCGGAGTCATGGCTCTCAGCCTTCTCTCAGGGCTGCATACGTCGAGACCAGATCTTTGAGATACATCTCGCCCATAGCTGACACAACCAGCTCGATCTCCACACGCGGCGGACGAGTACGGGCTGTACGTTTAAAAGTCAAAGGAAGGGATCAAGGTTGGGGAGGTGATGGAAGCGGGAGTTGGAGCTGGTTCGATGTCGCGAGGAGAGGCTCGCCTACGAACGGCAGGAGACGCGAAGAATTTGACGATTGCTACCTGATCTGGGCATACAATGAAGTCGCTGCGAAGGATTGGCAGACACACGAGACGGACACTGAGACCAATCCGGAGTTGCAGGAGTGGGCACATGGCCTTCGAAACGGAGATCGCGTGTCAATACTACCTATGGCGCAATTTCCGGGTTGGGCTTGCAGTGCTTCGTTTGGAAGTATAGACGTCGAAGTAGAGGTTTGGCGTTGAGTCGCGATGACATGAGGCTGTCCGCGACCTCGATCACTTTGACGAGGTTGGAGTTTGTCCTCCGGGCCTGAATTCAGGTGAGTTCGGTTCGCTGAGGCCGCAGAATACTGGCCATTCAGCACGACGCTTGAATAATCTTATGCAAAACTTACGGGTAGCTCTACCATATTTCTTCGCAGCAGTGGCCTTACAGTAATAATTGTGAATCCTGTCTGGCCCAAGTATATAATCTACTTGCAGTCGGGAGTTTTACCAAACACGGCTACGTCGCAGAACCACAGCGCTCGCCCATCAACAAGGAGAAAGCAAAGCAACCATCATCACTTCTCCGACGCAGACATGTTCTCGACATTAGCAAACTTCTTCAGAATTACACCGCGCCGAACATATCCGTCCACAATCCTGGTTCTCGAAATCCCGATCAAATCCAGATTTACATCCATCCTGCATATAATCCCTGAGACCGGGAAAGTTGAGATGCTCAGAACGAACATGCAGATCAGATCAGCCTTGTACTGCGCAGGTCGTACGAAAGAAATTTCACGAGAATACTTGGGATCCGTTGCCCTGCACAAGCGGGACGGCAACCATCCGCGATATTTTCTGGATGAGGTCAGCAGCTGGGCAATCAGAGAAGTCAAGGAGCATATGCCGTCAGCTTCTGAGGAGGAAATTACGCAGCTTACAGACCAGGCATTTCGAACCATCGTACGCCAGTTTCTGGAACAGAAGAAGGGCTGCGATATTCCGAAGAGCGCTGCACAGGGCTATTCGATCTACAAAGTTCAGGTTAATCGTCCTAAGCCCGGAAGGATCCTGCCGCTTAAATACCTCGTGAAATTTGCAGATTGAGTGCTGCAAAACGTGTCCCTGAGACCACAGAGGGAGCGCTAGTTTCTGCTGCTGCGTTCATTGGAGCTGGGATCCTGCTTCGGGGCCAGTAATCGCAGGTATGGCAACCTGAGGCCTCCACATGCCACTTCTTGCCCTCATTCGGTCAACAAGATGTGCTACGCAAGAGTCGAGAGCGTGCTCTCGTGGGTTGGACATGCTTCGGGCAAACGGTCGCCGACAGCAACCATTTGCGAAGAGCTGTGTGAAGCAACCCTGGTCCAGTGCCGTCGCTCGTTGAAGTTGAGTGAGCTGCGCAGGAATCCTCTGATGGTTGTTTTGGACATTTCCTTCTTTTTGAAAACGAGCACTCGTGGTCATGTAGATGAGCAAGCATAAAGGTGTCAATACATACACAATGAAGTCTCATCAAGGTATCCTTCGAAGGACATTGTCAATGTTGCGGAACTACATGTCAGGTTCTCTCTGACCTGCTAGATATGTCCGAGTACGGAAAGCAAAAGCTGTCAGAAAAAGCTTCAACCCTAGTCAACAATTCCTTACCAGGGTGCCACGCCATTCATCTGTCACCCGCACACTCAATCATCTCACAGCGTGCGTGTGATATTGTTCAACTGAAACGGCTATTCGGCTCGATAGACTTTTTGACAAAACTCAGCTACGCAGCGAGCCCCATCTCGAAGGTGTCAAGCCCGTACAATTCGCCAGGAAGACGTAACACTCAACATGGGAAGAGCAAGCCCTGGCACGTTGTGAGACCGAGCATCGGTCAGCAGTTCGAGGTGATGATTATCATGTATAAGAGCAATGGCTCCCTAGCTCCGACTTATGGTTCGCGTCTCATACGCTTTCTTACCGGAGCATCCAAATCCATTGATTATTGGGCTGTGTCTGACGCAGGATGAAGCAGCATTTCAGCGAAGAAGATGGTATCGATAGGGACTTCTGGACTAAGAAATATCTCCAGGGACGCCCCAACCTCGCAGAGGCCACATTCCAGCGTATCTGGAAGTATCATGCCGAAAAGGGCGGGTGTTTTGGTCTTTGCCACGAGCCTGGTGCCGGATCAGGCGTGCACACCAGACGCATTGCGGAAAAGTTTGAGAATGTCGTAGCTTCAGACCTTGGAGCAGCACATGTGGCGCTGGGAAGGGAGAGGCATGCCGATCTGCCCAATGTCGAGTTCCGCATTGGCAATTCCGAGGATCCGGCAGGCATGGGTCTGCAGGAAGCAAGTGTTGATCTCGTTCTGGCCATCAACTTTATTCACTTCGTCGACACGGATGCCATACTGCGGGCAGTGGACTATCAACTGAAGCCTGGCGGCACATTTGCAGTGCTCGCTTTCTGTCAAGTACTCGTGCTTGATCAAAAGGTCCGGCAGATATACAATCAGCTCTGGAACGCCGTGTGTCATAATTCCGCACTGCGACAAGGGCACGACAGCGTGTATGAGACGCTCTGGTACAAAAAGGTCGCGTGTGGCTACGACCATTTGCCACTTCCTGAGTCGATTTTCGAGCCTGGGGCGTTGAGATTCAGAAGCGGGTCCAAGGACGACTGGCCTGCTACTTATTTGGCCAAGAATGTTTCGGATCCTTTGGAATCGGGGTGCGGGAAGAATGATATATTGATGACCGATGTCGACACTGAGGACTGGAAAGTCGAAGCTGGGGTATCGGAACTGCGGAAATTGCTATACTCTGTCATTCCCTTCGAAGAGACAGATGAGGTAGCAGCCTTGTGGAAGCAATTGGAGGATGAACTGCAAGATCGCAGAGTAGAGTGCCTTGTTCCGGTGACTGGCATTCTGGCGACGAAGAAGAGATAGGCCCGAGGGTACTTGGAGATTGTCCGAGACCTGCGTATTCCACAACACAAGCCCATGCTGCAGGCATCTAACAACGGTATCGTTAGCAGAATAACACAAAGTGGTACCGAGAGGCGTCGTGGTGGGGTACTGAGTCAGAGAGAAGATTAGACTGTCGACAGTAGCCAACTCAAGAGCTGCAGCGGATAAGTGCCGGAGCCAAATCCAGGAGCAGTCACCTGTCCAGCTTTCCGTCTAAGGATGACTGTTTGTTTCATCATGTGGAATGTGAAGAAATAGGCGTGAGAATGAATAGCATTCTTACCTTGTGAGACGCAAAGGGCTGCTAGAAGCCTCGTCAACAGAGACCACCGCAAGATGCGGCCTCAAGCTGATGGTAATGAGTCCATGAAGTGATCCGCTTGTCCTCAATAATCCATCTCAATAGTCTCGTTCTGTTGGTCGTCCATCTCTCGAGCTAAGCGGCGATGAGTGACGGATCCTTCGATCGGGTCTTTGTTGTTGATGTAGCCTTCCCATCTCCGCTTATGCCGCTGGTCGTACGGGACATCCCGCGTTCGTTTGCGTTTTCTGGATCCAGTAGAACTCAAAGTTGCTTCACTCCGCCCACTCTGCGAATGCTGGCGTTGCTCGGGTGAAGGTGGCGCGAGCGTGGTCTGGGCCTCCTTGCGCTGAGCAGTTGCAAATGCAAGCAATTCGTCCTCCAGGCTGGAAACGTCTGAAACAGGCGACGCGGCTCTCCCGTCTTGTTCAGCAAGGGTTGCCTTTGCTTCGCGTTCTTCTTGTTGCTGTAATTCCTGGGCGCGCTTCATTTGCCAGAGTTCTGTACGTCGGAAAACAGCAATTTGCTCGTCTGTGAGTGTTCGCTTGACGCCATCGTCGTAGTAGCCCAATCCATCGTCTGGCTCCTCGTACTCTAGCTTAAAGTTCAATGCCTTTTGTGCATCCACAAACCACTCGTTTGGTTTCGTGTCATCGCCGAAATGCATGAGCTGAAAATGAAGGAGGTTGTCCTTACATGTAGTCAGTACTTACCTCTCTGCCCTATTGTGAAAGCGCCAAGTATACCTCGGTGATTTGTGGCAGTGATTTTTTGAATTTGTTGCGCGCCTTTGAAGCGCGAGATTTCTCGTTCTTTCTCAGCCTGCTCCGCGGCTGCTGTCGTGTATTATCATTGTTCCCACCTGCCATTGGCGTAAGCGGCCACCTTCGACTTCTGCAATGCGCCAGCTGTGCGTTGGACGTGTTTGATGGATGTGGTTGTTGACTTCGGAGTGAGCACGCGACAAGAGAGGAAGGGACCGAGAACGCGAGTCATGACTGCGCTAAGCCTGTTCCGTGCCCTTCTGCGAATCCGAGATTTAGCGTCGATCTTCGCGATGCGGTCTGCTTACAGGATCCATGACGTGGTTTGTTTCTTCATCACATGCGGCGCATTTTGGCCTTTCGCGCGCAACGGGGCATTAAAACCCCGTGCACTGCTGGGCGCGAAGGAAGTAAGCGTCATTGTGGAAGGCTTGCGCCTCGCGTGTCTACAGTATAACATTGCTCGAGAGCCGCATCTATCAACGCCCATAATCTGCAACAACATCTTCCTTGGAGCTGCACAGCAGGGGTGACTCTGCATACATTTGCCCAAGATGCCTACTCACGACCCAGTCCACGTGCTGGACGACTACTACCTGGCGATAACTCTCCTGGTCACAGTCGCCTACCAGTTGATCGGCTTCGCGTTTGCTTTCACCTTCAAGTTCGACAAGCTCACAGATTTCATGGGCGGTACCAATTTCGTCTTGCTCGGAATCTTGACACTGGCACTTTCGGGAACGACAAATGCGCGTCAAATCATTACATCTATGATGCTCATGCTGTGGGCTGCTCGCCTGTCCGGGTTCCTCCTTTTCCGTATCTTGAAGACCGGCAAGGACGACAGATTTGACGACAAGCGAGACAAATTCTTTCCGTTCCTCGGCTTCTGGGTATTTCAGATGTTCTGGGTCTGGACAGTCTCCATGCCAGTGGTCATCCTGAACAGCCCCAACGTATTGCAGTATCGACAACCTAGCTTTGGCAAGGGCACCGACATCTTTGCCATAATCTGGTTTGCGCTACATTTTGGCCTCGAGGCGCTGAGTGATATTCAGAAGTATCGCTTCAAGCAGGGTGCTGGAAGTCAGCCCGGCGCAGTGAACAACAAGGGTTTCTGGAAATACTCGAGACATCCAAACTACTTTGGCGAGATCATGGTTCAGCTTGGTATGTTGAATGATAACATCACGAGTTGTGGTATCCTCTGACAGAGACTAGCGATCTACATCATTGCCATCACGCCCGCGTCATACGGAACTGTGCCATCTGGCTCAGGAGCATATGCGGCCTTGTATGCCTCCATCGTCGGCTTCATCTTCCTCACGACGCTACTTCTGTTTGTGAGCGGTTTGACACTTCAGGTAATGGAAACTCCCAAAAGACAGATCGAAGCCACAATTTCTAACACGAACATACAGGAACGTCCTGGAGCCAAGAAACGCTATGAGAAGGGTACTGGCTGGCACGACTACGAAAAGTATTTGCAAGAGACCAGCATCTTATTCCCCATGCCACCGGCCATCTGGCGCAATCTTCCGGTCATTGTGAAGAGGACCGTAGGACTGGAATTTCCAATCTACGTCTTCGACCCTGCAAAACATGCCGACCAAGACGCCGTGAAGCAGAACCGCGCAGAACAGGGACAATCCGGAAGTGAAGGGGGCCAACACAGACAAAGCACCGAACCCTTGAACTGAATCTTGACGACTGACCCAACGATGTTACGAAGGAATTGAGCGTACAGCGACCACAAATACCCATATAGACACTAATTTCTGCTGCTGTTTTTAAACTGTATAAGATCTGTAATTGTATCGTCCGACAATTTATTCGATTGCTCACAGCTCACCACTTCTCCATCATGGGTCGAATATCGATCTCGTTCGTGAAGCACCTTCGACTTTGCAAATGGAGATCCCAATATGTCTGCGCAATTGCTTCCGGATCGATTGTCTCCTCAGGCTTCTTGTCTTTCAAAAAGTCCTTGCCCCACGGCGTATCAATCGCGCCATCAACAATAGCATGCACCACATGAATGCCCTTGGGCCCGAACTCCTTAGCAGCAGAGATGGAAAGTGCCCGTAGACCATGTCGAGGCACACACATGACCAGTGATCCGGGATTCGCCTTGACAGCAGCAGTCGAGCCTGTGAAGAAAAGGCTCGGAGGCGTTTGTGGGTTGCTCTCTGCATGCTTGAGCAAGAGAGGAAGGGCACTTTGCGCAAAGGATAAAGCACCTTTGCTGTAAAAGAGATATCAGTGAGAACACACGCATTCCACAGTACGGATAACTTACACGCTGACGTTCAACCCGCCATCCAAGTCTTCCATGCTAATATCCAGCAATGGTTTCCGGATGAACCTGCCTGATGCATTGAAGACTGCGACTTGGGTAGGAACGTTCGGGAACTCCTGTTCGATCTTGGCGAAAGCTGCCTTCACACTATCTTGCTTCGACAGATCTGTACTGATACCCAGGGCCTTCCCGCCGCTCTTGATGATTTCCTGCTCCACTGGTCCATAGCTCTCTGGTTTGCGGGCGAGGAGAACGACAGTATATTCCTTGCCAAAGCGACGAGCGACGGCTGATCCATTGCCACTACCGACGCCTGCGATGATTGCTAGCTTTTGTGAAGACATTATTCGATGACAATATTCGGAGAGTATTGAGGTGCGAGGGCAGCTCTTAGGCAAGGGTGGGGTTTATATGGCGCTATCGTCCGCGGTATACCACAGCTTTGTTCACTAATCGGTGATTACCGCTTAGGCTCTGAACATTTCGACATCAAAGTCCAGACTGCAGACAATCCCTGATTGATGGCCTCTTTTGGTAAGCTGACGAAGATGTAATGCTTCGCAAAGTGAGTTATTGTTGCTCCATGTGATGCCTCAGGCTCAGAAGTGAGCTGACTAATACTTCGGCAGTCCGTTCCTGCGACCAGGATATACACCAAGGAACACACATTCTCACTTGTGGGTCACCCTCAACGTGAGATCCGGGTCAAGTCGCAAACAGCTTCGCACATATTCGCGAAACCGATCTCAAAGCTGACTACAGAGTGTCGAAAGTCTCCATTGCGAAATCATGACGTTATCAAGCCTGACCGCACCTCCCCTTGCCGGGCACAGAGGTGCACATTTGGAGACATGTAGGCAAGGACCACGCGGCCGATGAGAATGCCACCTTCTCCCGCTCCAACCCACGCAGAGATCACGACCTTTTTTCAAAGACTCCTTCCTCCTTCAGTGAATGCCAGGGAGGTACCCTTCCTCTGGCACAGTCCACGGCATCCCTTGTACAATCCGTCTCTCCGAAATACAACGACTGTTGTGCTGAGCATTACACCGACGGATGGCTTCTATGCCGCGAACAATGACCCAACGCGTCCGTCAGCGCCATTGTGCTTTCTGCACAGGCCTTGGATCCTTGAGCGTAGAGCACTAAGACGAGGCTCACTTGTACTTGCGAGCCATGCCTCTTTCGATGAGCATTTGACAGTAGGCTGGAATGTCTCACTCGCTCGAAGACTCAACCTAGACTTAGCAGAAGCTGTTTGTATACAAGGATACAAGGACAATCCTGATCGGAAAATTGGCCTGGTGGCCAGACTCCAGCAGCCTTTGCCCGTTCAAGTCTTGTCTCAACAGCTCAAGCATCAATTTCACGGAGCTGGAGAGCTACATCAGGTGGAGAGCAGCGATGCAGTTGCTCTTGAGACCGGATCAGCGCCACATTTGCGCATAGTGGCCATCATGAACGCCTTTCATGCTGAAGAAATACAACGTGTCCTACAAGCTGCACGAGTAAAAGCCTGGATTGATCCCGAAGCAGACGGGAGCTCGATCCTATATCTGACCGGAGCCGCGCGCGACTATGGCCTCGCAGCAATCAAGGAAGTAAACATGCCAGCATTCTGTGTCGGGCACCGTGCCTGCGAAGAATGGGGCATACGATTCCTCGCAGAACAGCTTAGGAACCAGTGGCCAAGCCTGGACGTTGTTGAAGTACTTGAAGAAGAAGAGCCAACTGCACCAAACCCAATGAAGTCTGAAATGCCTGCCTCCGACAATCGAGTCTCCGCTGATATGGCCACAAGCTGAGACAGTAGGAAACGCGAATAGTTTGAATGCAGCACTGGCTTTTCCAAAGGTGAAAAGGATCAGTTCGTTTCAATCGGACAGACCGAAAGAACTCACCTAAAGGGCGCACGCTTATTCCGATCCATGGCCACTGGACATGTACATTGCATCCCGTGCAGTCCTCAATCTACGCAAGCACAAATCAACAACGTCATCGCGATGCGATAAAGAGACTTGATCAACGACACATTCTTCCTTCAACAACGATCTCATCACTGGCATTCGATAGAGGAGATCGAACCAACCATCATGACCGATAATCACAACAAACCTTGCACTCTCTGCGGAACTTCTCGATCAGTCCTCGTCCGCTGCCAAATCGACGATTCTCGTAAATGGCACATGGTCTGTCCCGGTGAGTGCTGGAGAAGCGTCTCTGGAGGACAAGAAGACGCTCGAGGATTCGAAAAAGAATATCCTTTCTACCGCTATGGTGGCATGTGGAAAGTATGATGGGCTGCTCTCTTAACCGGTTCTTCCGCGCTGATATCATATGGCTGAAGAATAAACACTCCGATGGACCCCTAAGCGCTAAGAAGCCAGAGAAGGTGAAGAAGCGGCAGAGGGAAGAGAGAGCGGGACGGGAGAAGGAGAAGACAACGTCGCATGAAGTCAAAGAGCAGGCGGAGTCGGAGGAAGGACCGTGAAGTAGGTTCTTTGGGGGACAGGGAATTTGTCATTACCGGTTCTACCTCGAAGTTCCTTCGATGCTTTTGGGGGCGCAGCAGTCCCTGAGAGCCTCATCATCTTCGCGCAAAGACTTCCTGATATGCTATAGGTGTATGCGGACGAAGCTCCGATGTGCTGTCCAGGCTCCTGGAGACGATGCGATCCTGATGATCTTGATGGCAGGAAACTCAACGGTGGCTCTGGACCCAATCGTTAGCCAACGTGAATTTCTCACGTTGACAGGAGGCTGGAACAACTGTTAGAACCTCACCAGTCATCCTTTCATCAGTAACACATGTGAAGGGCGAAAAGATAGAACAATGAAGATCTCTGAAGCGGAGCGGACGAAGCCGATATTATGAAACGCGTGAAGAAAAGGGTCTGTAGTTACTACAAGCGGAAGCAAAATCGCTCACATCAGCACAAGTAAGCGACCACAACTGCTACAAACGGGGCAGTACATCCTACAGAGTACATCCCAGAGCCGCAGTCAGCACACTCCCGCTTAGCCTCGTAAGCGGCTCGACCTTGATGGTTGGGCAGCTTGGCCCTATGTCGTGAACTCTACCTTTGGTACAACCAAGCCACAAACGCAAAGTGCATCACCCGAGCCATCTGCACATAGACGAGCCGTGTCGCAGTCTAACCCAAACTTTCTCACGCGCGGAGAAGTAACGGCCCCGAAAACCCTTTTCCTTTCCTCTCGCGAGTTTTCGCGCGCGGCGCAATGTACACCGAAAGCGTCAACGCCCTTTTTTCCTTTCTCATCATCAATCCAAGTCGGTGGTATTGAACAAACGGTTACCTGTATCCGTGCCGCCACGGCCAGTGTACTTGTTCGCAGAGGTACGGAGCGCAACGATCGACAATCTACCGTACCCCGACAGTGCTTTTGTTAAGCCGCCTATTTCCTTCTGGATCGCTTGCTCCTGAACCACACCGGCGATTATCACTATGCGTGCTGGCAAGTTGAAGGTTCGGATATGGTTGACATGGTCGGCGATGCTCTTTCCGCTGTTGATCACACTGTCCACTACGATGATATTCTCCTGGCCCTGGATGTGCCCGAGTTTGATGTCTGATGGTTGCGAGGCATGGAGGAATTTGGCAGCTGGTAGAGCGTCGTGCACACCGAATGCCATGGGCTCACCGCCGCGCATGAGAGCGATGATTGTCGTTTTCTTCTCGTTGTGAAGACGATGGCCGGCCGTGTAGCCGCCTTGTACGTGAGACATTTTGAATGAGTCTAGGCCGATGAGATCTGGCAGGTATTCGGTAGCCAGGTACCAACCAATTTTGCGATGAGCTTCTTGCAGAGCACGGCCAGAGACTGTCGCGTCGCGTGTTGCAGACATGAGAATTTTGGCCGCGTTCTTATCGCCAGCGTTGTGGAGTTCGAGGCTCCAATGCTGAGGAGTTGAGAGATGGAGTTGAGCAAGCGTACCGACTTGCAAATCCTTGACATGCAGCTTGTTGCCGTTGTTTGGGAGAAGCACCTGTCTGAAATCGCGGTCTAGCTTTTCTGCTGCAACTTCGGAGGTCAGAACTGCCTCCATTGATCTGCTGCGCAAGTTTGGAGCACCAACGACAACGAGGCTTTGATCTGCTTCTTGCAACATCTTGACATCGAGCGGACTGTCTCCGATTGCAATGACATGGGTATGATAATGCTGTTGCAGCCGCTGCACGACAGCTGCCTTCACATCGGGCGAGACAAAGTAGCCGTTGTCGAGCTGTCCGCCTCCGATGACAACAATGTCGCGCGTAAGTCCGTCACGCTGCAGCACGAGTTCCCATACACTGCGCAGCCCACAAGTCACTACCACAACGCCAACATTGTCGCAATTCGCAGCCCTCTTCAACAGAGCCTCCACTTCCTTGTAGAGCGAAACTTTCTTGGCTACTTTCTTGCAAGTTTGCGAGAATACTTCCGGACTCTGCTGCTCGTAGTATAGCATGGCCTGTTGAAATGCTGCATCAGAATAGCCGAAGTTTGTTGGTGTGAACAGATCATTGAGCGGATCTTTGTTGTTGGGAAGTGTATCCCAGAACATCTTGCCCGTGTCGTGTGGACCAAGTGTCTTGTCAGCATCAAGCACGAGCATGATATTGGGCGTGGAAGTGGCGTGCGCTGGCCGAAGTTGCTCGTCGAGTTTGGAAAGAGCTCGCGAGGTGTTGACATCTTTGATCTCTTCTCTCGGAACAGCGACGAAGTCGGTCAGCAGGCGCGCCACATCTGGTTGCAGAGAGAAAGATAGGTCATCTGAAGCGCTGCGAGGCTCTTGCACGCTGGTGAAAAAGATGCCATTGGTAACGCACAACTCACGTAACTCGGTCATCTCGCGCTGCATGTGTTGCTTGATATGCTTGACCGAATCATCAGCTCGATCTTTGCGGCTCGCATGTTCGCGGCGCTGCTTTCGAACACGCTCAGCCGAAACGTCAAGATACACAATGTGAGTGTACGTCTCAAGGTCAGCTGGTGTATCAATCGAAGTTGGTTCGGCCTCCGCCTCTGCCCAAAACATCAGATGTCCGGTAACGACGCCTAGTTTGCCATTTTGAGCACATTGCGACGCTATCCTTCTGATAGCGGCTTCGCGTAGACGAGACTTCTCCCGTTCTGGTAACTGCTTGAATGAGTCTAAGCTGCCATCAGTAACAAGTGCGAGGATTTCGGAGCCGTCGTAGAAGGCATATTGATTCTCATCCAATGAGGATTTGAGTTCATCTTTCAAGTAGGTCTTGCCGCTACCAGGAACGCCGTAGAGCCCGACGATCTTGGGCTTGTTTGTCGCCATGTTGCAATCGGTGTGAATTTTACTGTCGATGAGATGTGGGAACACCTCTCATCTGCAGATGACGAGAGAATATACCTCCCCAACAGCATGTTTGCTGCAAAGCTTGCTGTCTCTGCCTACAAGCGCGCATAGAACTTGATGCCTTTGTTGAGACGTTGTTGTCATTTTCAAGTGAGAGGCATCCGCAAACAGGAGTCTTGATTTGCGCAGGGACAAACTACAAGGATCAATGTTATGGCGCCGACGTTCACGCGAGTACCAGCCGGCTGACGAGCTCCTTTCAGGATTTGATGACGCCGCAAAGTACCTCCTAGTTCCTGTGCCCTTGCCCTGACCATCCTGCAGACGATGGAATACAGCACAGGAATAAGGGAGGCGGGCAAGTTTCGCTGTGTCACCAGGTGAAAGGTACGTACTCGGTGCCGAAGCTTTCAGAGCTCGAATCGTGTCTCAGATGTGAGGGATGGATGATGATAGCCATTGACCTCCACCTCGATGGCAGAGACCCGTGGGCTCTCCGAGACACTATTGATTCCACGAAGGCATTCTTCGCGACAGAGAGGTTGGTTCTTCTGAGCGCCTGCTCGTCAAAAAGTACCGACTGTATGGATGCGCAGTGACTGCGCATACCATGGGGCAGCAACGTTGTCTGACAGCGATCTCCAGTCTAACGCCGGTTGGTAAGACCAATGGCCAGGCGTAGCGATGTGTGCAAGTGGACGCCTTGGGGGGCGGGGAGCTGTGAAGAGACTCCCCCGAACGGCAGAAATCCTTCCCGTGCTCTAAGCTTCCGCCTTGCGACCCAAATTTCGGTCGACTTGTGGCGTTTGGTTGACGCCAAGGTCACGATGTGCGCCCGATCGTTGGACAGATCTTGATATCATCGCCGTGCCTTGTCGCTTCCGTGAACCTTATGTGCTTGATACTGCGTTGCGGCTGAACATCGCCCGACTGCGTGCTTTTCCATGCTGCCCATTGTCACTGGACCTGCTCGAAGATCGCCCAAGTAGCGTCAGAGGTATAAGCCGGATGTCGCAGAGCTGCCCAGCAAAAGCACCTTCACCCGTGCCTGGTCGCCTCGGCGAAATAATGCCGTTGTGCTATCTCGTTTGGACAGGCAGTTGGGTGTCGTTGCTGCGACAAGCGAGAGGAAAGCCAAACTCCACATCCGAGCCTCCGCAAGAGAGTTATTTGCGCGGTAAAGGCCAAGTCTGGAGGCGCGGTGATCGTACCACAGGTGTGACACGAGCTAGCGTTCGGAGCTGGCGATGTGGATCCTCCCTCTTCAGCGTTGTGGACCCTCTGCTGTCGAAAGGAGCCAGATGCGGACGCGGCTGAGGTGGAACACACCTGGCCTGCTGGTGACCAGTTGCGTGCTCCGTACCGTTTGATGAGTGCCATGCCGTGCATGTATCCTCGTGGGACTGAATACATGAACCCCGTGTGCCACCCTCCACTGCCGACTCCAAACATCCCTTCATCTCATTGACCTTGAAGAATTGTTTGACCATGTCGCAACACTATCCGACACACCGCTCACGCACTTATGAGCCGTATCAGACCTCGGAATATGATCGTGCCATCCAACAGGCTGCCGAAAGAGAACGTATTGCCAACGGACAATCGTGTCGTGCAAGTGAGTCTCGAGCTCGAGACGTATCAAATCAACCACCACGCCTCCCGGGCTTCAACGACCTCTTCGCATCCAAGCTTCTCATCAACCCCGACCTGGGGGACAAGCAGGCTTTCGTGGACGATCGACGCGATTCCGTCGTCAGTCAATTCGATCGCAAGAACAGCAGACTCTCTCCAATTCCCAACCACCCCTCTCAGCAGACCGGACGAGGCAAACCAGGCTCCATTTCGATACAGAGCTTGTGCTCACCGCAAGACGACTCGTTGCCCAGCCCAACACCATCCCTGAGCACAAGTCCCACGGTATCGCAAGCTTCCTCTTCATCTCTCATGCAGCCGGCTCATCGCTCTCAACCCACATCACCATACGAACTGCCACCAGGCTTCTTCGGCACATCAGAGCTGGCTCCAGCAACATATGTGTACCAAGCCGCCTCATCATATGAGGGTATTGCGTACATTCCAGGCCGAGGTTCCTGCCACATGTACAAGGGCGGCTACTCAATTCCCACGCACATCTTCCAAGACCCACTCAACCTCACCCAGAGCAAGATCCTTCGCAAGAGGCTGTCCGTTGCGTGCGTGACCTGCAGAAAGAAGAAGATCAAATGTGAACCTGGCCCAGATGGGTGTCTGCAGTGTAAGAAAGGCCAGCGGCAGTGCAAAATGTGAGTTCTACCAGTCCTGGCTGTGTCTCTTGTGACCAAGCTAACGAGAGTGTAGTGAGCCAGCGAAGCGTCGAGCTAAGGCTGCCGCCGGTGGATGTTCAGGCTGAACCGAGTCCAGCGCAATATCTTTTCAGGGAGGGTCCTCTTGCCCGTTGTTCTGAGCAGAGCAAGTGACTTTCCGTAACGAATCAAAGCACAAGACTGTGTATGCGGGATCGCAGGCGCCGCGCCGCAACACGCTCCGGGGCTCCTGCCTCGGTCTGTCTTGTGTTCGGCCGTATATCCATCGCGATCTTCTCTGAACAGTCGACACTTCTGCGCGGAGCACGCGCATGGCTTGCGCATGGTCATGGCGATGCGCCATCCCCACTGTGGTGTCCGGGCCGCTCGAAGCCATTCAAGCGTGATGTGAAGCCTTGCGCAAGCGCCCGATGGTGGCTGCCCGAGAGCTTCGAAGCATAGCGGTTGTTGCAACGAGCGAGTCATCGAGCCCGAAGGATTCGGGCCGAACTGCAGACCAGTAGATCATGCTTGGAAGCGTCGAAGTGCTGCGTTGCACTCTTGTCACGTAGTGCAAGGCGTCGATGACATACAGGATATGATGACCCTCTTGGTCAACGGGGCGCTGATGGAAAGGTCAGCGAGGCCAATGAAGGTGAAGGGGTGCTATTGGTTGTGCCGTCGCAGGATTGAAAGGGGTAGAACGAGAATCTTTGCGGTGGATCAGTTCAGTTCTTTTCAGAGTCCAAAGGAGGCCGCATGTCAAGTAGAACGCTGGGAAGACAATCCAGAAGCAACAGTCTGCACCCGCTTGCATCTTGCGCTCAAGCTCGCACAGTCGTGCGATACTTTGTCCACTCCATCTGTTCCGCGCTTTTCGTTTCTCCCACCAGCAGAGCAGATACGACCGCATCTGACCTGCTCCGTCGAGTGCGGCGCGTCTCACCGCCTTAAGATAAGAATGCATGATGCTTCCTTGTTGACGAGTCTTTGCGGTCACCGAGCAGTGTCGCAAAGATAGGAGTGGCTCCAGATGGACCTGCTGCGATGACATCGACACGCCTTGTCGCCACGGCGTCAACACAAGCAGGCTCCTCCCATCCACGACCTGTCACTCGCGGACACAGCCCGCCTTCTCATCACGTTTGGCCCTGGCCCGACCGATACCACGCGTTCCCGTCGCCGCTCGTCCTCGTAATGCCTAGCTGAAGAGTCCAGGCTGACACGAAGTGTTGACCAGGTCCAGGAGGGTGCTTCTCCATCGTCAGCAGTCTTCAGAGCGCATCTGGTCAGGAAACGTCTTACCTTCGCACGATCTGGACAGACCTGTCGCGGTCAATACGTTATTCTGGAGGAGCGGGGGTTCATAGTCTACGTACTCCGTTTGACTCATCGATGTCCGTCGAGACTGGGGCAAAGGCGTTGTTGCAGAACTGCGGTGGCGTTCTCGCGAGGGCATCTTCGCACATTTCTCGTCGAACTACGAAGTGACCGCACTTTTTCCACGTGATTATGTTGCTGAAGCACATGTTTGCGAGGGTGCCGACGGTGCGCGACGTCGACGTAACTTAGTTGACACTGGGCAGGAGACCACGAGGCAGATCCGCCACATGCAGAGCTCGGCTCTTGAAATTGCAGCACCTGGGATTGCCGAAGTACAAGCAGCGAATGCAAGTCAACGGCACAAGTCAGCGCCGTGCCGCATTCAGCAGCGTAGCACGTCCGATGCATCGCTCGAGAACTTTGGCTGCGATCAGGGGGCTGGAGCCGCGACCACGACGGCTCCCATTTGCAGAGGTTCAGCAGCGTGACAAATGCGTTGAGGTGGCAGTACACACGACGTTGGGTGTGACAGGCGTGTCCAGGTGGTAGGAGCGAGTTGATTTTCGTAGCAGTACTTTGCGGCACTAGCTGTTCGTTAGGCTTTGCCTGTCATGATTCAAAACTTGGCCAATAAACCTGCCGTTGATGTGTCGAAGTGCACAGGTCGGGCATGTGCACAGTGGGCGTGCTATCGCCGCGCATGCATCGATCCTTCGTGGTGCTGAAGTGTGCTGGAGACTGAGGATGACGTGCAAGCCCGTGGCCCCGTCGGTCGAAGTGCCCGCGCGCGCGTCCGCCAGTGGTGGGATGGCCAATCCTGAGGCGTGACGAGCCGCCGGCGAGGTACAGAGTACGTCGCTCCTCGCGGTCGCCGGTCTGGTCTGGCGAAAGGACGACGGCAGACGTGTGGACTGCACCGTCGATGAGGAGTGGATGCGGTCTGGCGGTGGCTTCGACAGCACGCCCGTTCTCCATGTACCGCCAAGGTTGGTGCGCAGCAGCTCCGTCGCCGGCCGACCGTGCCTGTCGAGCTTAAGATGGAATACATAGCGCCAAAGCAGGGGGAAGGGCTCTGGAGGGAGGGAGGCCGCGGCAGGCAGGCCAACGAGTCGAGTGATGGACAGACATGCAAGCCTCTCGCACTGCGGTGCTGGCGGCGGGCAGACGAAGGTGCAAGCGGCGCCAATTCAATCGCGCCGTCGCTCATGCTCCACGATCCGCGGTATTGCCCGGCGTTCCAGTTCGACTGCAATCTGGAGAAGGGAAGGCACGATGGACAGCGCGCGAGCGTGGTCGTGAACTCGTGGTGGTCTGGCGAGCAGTGTTGCCGTGCCCAGCTCGGCGTGTTCAGGCACTAAGCACCAACATGATGCTTATAGGTATGTACCTACCGGTGCTATCGCCGGCTGCAACGCGAGACGCGGCACAGCACTCCCACTGTATCCCGGGCGTAATCAAGGCACAGATACCCGATACCTGGTTGTCATTCTCCGATGCTTCATCGTTGGTAGCGCATATCGCTGCAGCTCGTCACGGCACTTGGACTGCTCCAGGGCAACGGCGCATGGATGCTTGGTGTCGGTGAGCGGAGGCGCGTGTGCGAGGAGACCATGCAACGACGACGCTGCAAAGACCGTGTTGGGCGATGGCGCGTCGTTCGCTCATGTGGTGGTTGCCAAGCACCTACAGACCCAGCTGGAGCGTCTGGCCTGGAGGAGCCCCAGGAAGAAGGAAGGAGCGGTGTGGAGCAGCTTCCTACTTCCGAGAGCCGTCTGCCACTCACGCCGCGGGACTTTCAATCCATCTGCATCTCGCGGACATCGAACATCCCGGTTGGTCGATTCGCGACGGCGACATGTTCACGCCGTGGTCCATGTTGGCAGCGCCTGGTGGAGGATGGGAATGGTGGCACGAGTGCGCAAACGGGGATCACTGTGCTGCTGTGTGTCTGCACACACGCTCTGCGGGCATGGCTTGACAGCGGCAGGCAGGGCAGGGCAGCAGTGGCGGCACTTGTCGCCTGCACTTCCCTTGCTCGCGCGAGGCCGTGGCGAACCCCTCCCATCATCAGCAGAAGAAATGCCACCGGGCGTGCAGCCGGCCGCGTGAAGGCAGCACCGTCGGCGGCGCATGACTCGTGCAGCACGGCACCGATGCGAGTGTGTCGACGTCGACAGCAGCGGACCGTATTCCGCCGAACCTTTCTGTGCGGCGTCGAGCACGGCAGACGTGGTGCGTTGCGGAAAAGAGGTGGTATGTACGGTACAGACCATGTCCAGGCCAACAGCTGATGAAGACGAGGGCATTTTCATTGGCGACGACTGCTCGACGCTAACTAGCGCAATCGCCCTGCTCCAATTCACCGATGCAGCATGCGTCGCACTTCAGCAGCAGGAACCGTGTGGCGCCGCTGCGCGAATCGTCGGCATGCATCGAGACTGGAGGGCGCTGCGGTGTGTGCTGCTGTCGCTCTGCCGTCGCATCGACGCTTTCGTCCAGCCAAGCGACGCGCACATGCGCATTGCTGCGAAACCCTCGCTCGCACTGGCCCAATGAAGAGAGTGCAACCCCCCCGGAGCCTGCCATACCCTGCACCGCACAGCTAGCCTTGTCGCCTGGGGACGTTCAGTCTGACGAAAAGCCAATCCTCTCACCACCAGCGACAGCCTTTGGTCTCGATGCACGACCTTTGCTACGCTTCCTCTCCACGGCTTCTCTTGTGATAAACTCCTGTAGCTATATAGCACGCTCCACGAGCCACCGCACTTGGCACACCTGCGCTCCGCCGCGTCGCGAGCGCCAAGTCATGGCTCCGACCGCAGGCTTCCTGGCCCAGTCCGAGTCGAAGAAGCGCTTTTTCGACCGCCTGGGCCTCGACGAGCGCAACAAGCTGCATCGCCACCTCTACTCCAACATGAAGGTACGTCTGCCTGCGCGACGTGCCAAGTGTCTGCTCGCTCACGCTCACGCTCGCCGTCCAGGCTGAAGCGGTCGAGGGATGGAGCCGCATCTCAGCGAACCGCAATGCCCTCATCCCACAGCTGCGCGACGACCCGTCCATCGAGCCGCCCTACTCGTTTGGCCAGGTCGACGAGGAGGCCGTCCAAGAAGAGGTCATGCACATCTTCAAGAATGCCCGCCGCGACACCAGGATCATGTACGAACTGGGCCGTGACCGCGAGGGCGATGTCGAGGAGAACTGGATCATCCGATGGCTCCGTCAGTGCTGCAGAAATCCCTTGGCTCAAGTCCCATGCACCACCCACTGACACCCTCGCAGTATGGCACGTCTTTCGCTACCGCGACGACCGCAACGTTGCTGCCGGCCGCCGTCGCACGACTGCCGATGGCGATGAAGCAGATGCCGCCTCCGATGCGACTTCCGAACCTGCATCTGCTGCCGACGTCGTCCAAGCCGCCACCCTGCACGCTGCTGCCACGCGCAACGCTCGCTCACCACCAACAACAACTCAGCATGTACCGGCACCAGCACCAGCACCCGTACCACTCTCGGCGCCGCAGCAAGCCATCACCGAATCCCCGGAAACTCCCGGATCGGTAGCGGGGACCAGGTTCTTCGATCCTGTCCGAGACGCCTTCCGCACGTGAAGAAGGCAACCTCGATCCAACATCCAACTGCCAAGCCATGCGACACCTCACGGATACATCGAACGCTTTTGCCAAGAGGGTCAGCTCGGCCGGCGGCGACTTCACGTGCTGCCATCCGCTGTTCGACCGTCCTTATCACCTTGCCAGGACTCCGCCCTCTGCGCCGCTCCACTTGCTACTGATAGTCACGGTCTCACCGGCAGACGCGTAGCCTCACGGTGCTCCTTTCCTCAACTCGGATCTCTCACTATCAACCTCAAGTCGAGTACACAAGAGCGACTTCCACTCCGTGGTTCGCAGCAATGTGCGATGTCCCAATGCCGGCACTCGCATTGTGCATCTTTCACTCTCGAGCTTTACGATCACAGCACGCAAATTCGGGCCGGCGTCACGTTTCCGCAACGGCGCGATTTTGCAGATGACAAGCACTTCGTTACATCTCTTCCGTGCCCACCATCGACTCCCATCTCGTGGGTTGAAAAATCCGGTGAGAACGGCGACGACCAGTCATGGGCGCACTGCAGCAGAAGTCAATGGCTAGGCAGGCGATTGACAGCAATGTACAGTCAAGCTATGTGCAGTCACTGGCACATATACATTCCGACTATCTTAAACTATTCAACCCGACAGGATGGTCAGGTCTCATCCTCGAACCTCGATCTGTAGCTACTCTAGGTACCCGAGGTCGCTGACGATGCTTCTCACGGATTTCCACTGGCAATTGCGATCTCGTACAGATACGAATTGCGCCATCACAAGAGCTAGCGATGAAACTATGACCGGGAAAACCCTGGGCGATTGTCACACTTTCCAATACGGCAAATGCGACGCGACGCCCAATATGAGCAATGTCAAGAAACAAGAGCGCCTCTATGCCCTGCTTTATGCGTGCAATACGTATGTCTGCGTTTGCATACTCATTGCACAACTGCGCCGATCTTGACTTCCGGAGCAGCCGAAATCCGTGTCCTACACTCATGCGGTTCACCTATGCATGTTTGCCGAGACATTCTTGAACGTCATGGCACTCGATGTTAGTTTCGACTGGAGTCTTGGGGACACAGGCTGCACCGCACCATCCGCGTATTGGGTTCGGCGGCGACTGTTCGGTGATGCACACCTCTCGGCGCCAGAACGTTGCAAGTCGAACAATTTATGCAAACGAGGGTCGGACCAATGAAGAAGATTCCGAAACCAATCCATATATATTCAAGCACAATTCGACGAGTTTGTGGTAGACAATAAAAGCACTTCTCATTCGCGACTCTGGCCTTCTGCAATCATGACCTTACTAGACCAAATCTCACAGCATTCTGGCTCGACTTCTGCCGCTCTGCAAACTTTCCTGGGCGCAATATTCCTAGCGGGCATATACGTAAGTTTCTCCAACGGACATTCACTGTCTTGCTATGTCTCCATGATACCGAGGCGTCTTTTGCCAAGTTCTGGCTGGAGTCATCGCAACTTTACAACAACGTGCTGCGAGCGCATGCTTACCAATCCCGACTACTTGTAGTGGGTGCTCACAGGGGGGCAACAGCCAGTGGGAGGCATACCGATCATTCAAATTGACAGCAAGAAGAAAGAGAGATCGTGGCGTCCATGGCAATCCACCGCTTCCGACTTCCAGATGCGTCCTCAGAAGGTCGTGGAGATTGGTGAAAATGTACCTGGCGGCATATTCCAGGTCAAAGCTGGAGCTGGATACAAAGTTGTGCTGCCAAACAGTTTCGCCCACGAGCTGCGGAACAACCCAGATCTGGCTTTCGACCAAGCAGTAGAAAATGACTTCCATACCCACTTACCTGGCTTTGACGGAATGAAGGAGTCATCGAGGCGGGATGGCTTGATGGCAGATATCGTACGCATCAAACTGACGCAAGCTCTGGGCCTCCTCACAACAGACTTGGTCGATGAAACAGACTACGCCGTCAAGCTATGGCTTGGACATAGGGACGATTGGACCAATACCGTGCTCAAGCCCGGTGCTCTCGACGTGATTACCCGAGTTTCATCGAGAATCTTCGGCGGTAAAGAACTGGCACGCGACGAGCAGTGGCTTGAGATCACAAAGAACTACACGATCTACGCCTTCCAGGCAGCCTACAAGCTTCATGAATGGCCGAAGGTCCTGAGGCCAATCGCAAACTGGTTCTTCGAGGACGATGCTAAGACGGCTCGTAGATACGTTGCTGAGGCAAGGCGCTTGGTGACGCCACAAGTTGAAAAACGTCTGAAAGCTAGAGATGAAGCCATTGCCAGTGGTGTCTCAAGCAAGGCCCTTCCCGATGTGTTCTCGTGGGCACTGGACGTTGCTAAAGGTCGCCCAATCAATTTCGCCGAGACTCAGCTCGCCTTATCCATGGCTGCGATCCACACTTCCACCGAGTTGACTATGCGAGTCATGATAATGCTCTGCGAGCATCCCGAAGTAATTCAGCCACTTCGAGAAGAGATGATCACTGTGTTGAAGCAAGACGGATGGGCAAAGACGTCTCTTTACAAAATGAAGCTGCTGGACTCGTTTATCAAGGAGTGTCAGCGCTTCTCGCAGATGGCTATCGGTACGTGTACATACCTCCCACATTTCTGAACTCTCTGGTTGCTAACCACCTTCCCCAGCCTCGATGCACAGATACGTTACTAAGCCCGTCACTCTTTCAAACGGAACCAGTAAGATTCCCCACTCACAGCCCGATGTACCTGACTCAAAACTAACCCGCATCCTTTTAGCCCTTCCAACCGGCACCTGCATCCTCGTCCTCGACAACGGAACCCAGAATCCCGCATATTACACCTCACCCGAGAAATTCGACGCCTGGCGCTACCTCAAAATGCGCCAACGTCCCGGCGAAGAAAACCAACATCAACTCGTCACCACGGGAACAGATAACCTGGGTTTTGGCCACGGACAACATGCTTGTCCTGGAAGATTCTTCGCTTCGAACGAGATTAAGATTGTTTTGTGTTATCTTCTGATACAGTACGATTGGAGGCTTGAACCAGGAAAATCTGCTTTGCCGGACTTGGAATTCGAGCATGTTCGTAATGCGAATCCGGGGACGGTGGTGCAGTATAAGAGCCGAGAGGCGGAAATTGATGTTTTGAATCCTACGGCTTGAAGGAGATTGGGGAGCGGGGAGGTTGGAGGCAGGGAGAGGATCTTATCGTGAACACATTGATGGTCGATTCAAATGCAAGTAATCTCTTGCCAAATTTACAGACAATAAATTGTCGCTAGCGATGAGAGAACGGTCTACCGCCCAACACTCCCTCCCGATCAAATGTACCTCATGGTGAATGCGTGTATCCTAGGCACTAGCCCTCCCCGCACGCCCCATCTCCTCCTTTGACTATACAGCGATTGCCGGGCTGCAATTTCTCTCCGTTATGCCCACGCCATAACCGTCCGAGGAACGCACTGGATACTGTTCCGCCACGCGATGCGAGAAAGTCTGCGCTTGCTGCTGAAATGTTGCTGAGGTCGAGAGTGTCGTACCACCGATTTGCTGTTGCTCCGCAGCGAAGACGGCTCCTTGTTATCAGCAGCAGCAGCAGCAGCTAGGTTGACAATGTGTTGGTAGAACATGCTAAGTGGGTGATCTTGGAAGAAAGCGGGACTGGGGGGAGGCACAGCAGAGAATTCTTCCGGGGCGTTCGAATGGAGCTGGAAGTGGGTGTTGATGTGGAATCGTGATAGAGGGGTACTTGGTGTCTCGATGGGCTTCTCTTCGATTTGTGTTGGAGGTGGTGTTGCGGAAATTGATGCTGACCGTACAGGCTCGTTGTTGCCGCTTTCGAAGGCACGTTGGATGGCTTCCATGGTCGCTACGGTCTCTCGATGGCTTTCTAATGAACTTGCATATGACATGGTATGTCCATTGATGTAGTGACCGAAGCCGAGAACCATGTCGCGGATGACAGACTGTTTAGTCGACGTATCATCAACGCTTTGGCATGGATTGCCGTCGTTGTCAAATAGCGTGACCTTCTTCTCGTTTACGAGAGCTGTTCCATTCGTGCCTGTTACAAAGATGGACTCCTCATCACCAGCCACGCGGGATAGATGGATGTTGCCAACAATACGCTGATCGCGCCATTTGAACGTGATGTCGGCAATGTCGTCTCCGGAGTAGTCTTGTTCTTTGCGAATGGCCTTTATGCAAGATGCTTGAAGAGTGTCAGGTGCACCGAACAATTGCACTAAGATATCAATCATGTGAACACCCATGTCTTCCTGTTGAAGCGAACGTCAGTGATCAGAGCTACGGAGCAATGCTTCCGGAGGCTTACAGTAACACCAACCCCTGATGATCGCCAACTTGACCCAAGTTGTGGTATGTTGCGAGCCAGAACAGCGCGAAACGAAACGATCCGACCCAAAGCAGGCAGGAGATTCTGCAGCGTTTGATATCGAGGTTCAAACCGTCTTTGACACATAATACCAATGGGTACCGGGAGCTGCAGCAGCATCGTAGTCTCCTCCAGTGTCTTCGCGGCAGGCTTCTCCTTCAAAATCGGAATTCCAGCTTTTGAAAGCAGCGCAACGCATCTTGCATGCGCGTCGTGAGGCAGGGCGATGATTGCAAAGTCTGGCTGGGAACTTGCTATCATGGCTTCGATGGTGCGGTATGCTGGAATGTCCGGATGGGCGGCACAAAATCTTGCCAACGAAGCTTCATTGCTCTCGCAGACGGCGACAACGTTGGCTGAGTCCGATCCATGGAGGCTGAGAAAGTGAGTCTTGTAGCCGCGATGGCCCAGTCCAATGATCGCAATTTGGTGTCTAGACGACATTTTGTCTTGCCGTGAATTGGATTGTTGGGTGTCCAGTTTTCTGTGTCTTCGTTGTCACTCGAGTTGCGCTCTTATAAAGAGGCATATTTGACTATGCTGCGCAAAGCCTCGTTCGCGACATCCGCAGACACATTGGCAATGTATTCATTGCAGCGACAGTCTCGTAATCCGCTCTGGTAGAAGATCAGCTTTTGTTGTGCAATCGTTCGCGCCACTTGATGCACACAGCTTATGCGAGGCACTCATGCTGACAGTTCGGCGCCGCCGCAAGTGGCGTTTGCCAAGACTGCTGTTGCTTTGCGCTGCCTTGTCAATATGATTGTGTCGTGATGAATCGTACGCGAGTGCCGACGAATTTCAACGTGTTGCATTTGTTGCACTCAGAATCCCAGAGCTAGTGTACCACTCCGAGATCGAAAGGGAGACAAAATAGTAAGTCCACACGAGAATTGCACCGAGACCGCTGATCACTAGAAGTCCCTGACCGCCAGCCCTGGGCATCGGTCCTGTCACCAGCAGAACAATAATACTTGCTGACATGCAAGCTACAAAGAATCCCATTAGTGCGAACGCGCAAAACGCAATGCTGAAGACAGCTTTCATGCCAGATACGATGAAGCTCCGGCCTCTCCACAACAGGAAGAGCACTGCCAAAAGAATACCAAGCGTGGCGGCGGTGGAAAGATAGAGACCGTGTTGAACATTTCCGAACTTGTCCAGTGTCAAGATTCTGGCCTGATCTGAGACAGTCGCCAAACCTGACACAATCTGATGAGGAATCGACAGTATGCTTTCCTCGTCAAGGTGGGGTACAGCGCCGGAAAAGAGTGATAATGTCCACTGCATGCTGTCGCTGATTATAGTTGCCACAGATGAGCCCTGTATGTTGTAGATCAAAAGACCGGTGGTGACTATAGTACTCATGGTGATGCTAACGCCTTGTTTCTCCTCTTTGGCAGGGCTGGAAGCAGGCACGGCTGCTGTTGAGACCGGGAATGTGCCGGGAAGATCACGCCGGCTCTTCTGATGAATCGCAAATTTGAGCGTCACCATAGCACGATCACGCTCACCGTAGGTCGCTGGGAAGTAAACATCAAAGATGCCCATCAGGCAGTACGCTTGGTCCTCGATGCGTGTCGTCTCTCTTCCTGCAGCCCAGGAGAACTTCTGATCATCGCTGTATGAGGTAGCTTTTGAGTAGTCGTCTAAAACTTCCTCGGGAATGTGGGTGACGCGGCTGAGTTGCTTGTTCAGTATTACAGAGATCGAGATACTGGACGATGATTGCCGACTGCTGACTTTCGCGCCAATGTCTCTCCACGTTCGTTCTCGGAACAACACAGTTTTTGGCGCTAGAAGTTCTTGTAACGTCCAGCCTCGCCGAAACCACTCGCTTTCAGCGAGTTTTGAGGCACTGATTGCTCCAGAACTAGGCGGAAAGGCGTCGATGTCGTCCAAATAAGCTAAGCAGACTGCGGACTCCCGGTACCAAAAGAACATTGAATTGATGGCTTCCGTCAGCTCAGCACTAGAGCTCTTGTCGATGCAATACGAGTCGATCCATAGCCACGACAAGTCCAATTCTTGGGCCCAAGCACAGAATTTTTTGATCTTCTCGAAGCCCGACTTCTTGCGAAACCATTCTGGCTTCTCTCGGAAAGTGGCCTCGTCTTTGCGCCATCTGTGGGATGCTATTGCATAGCGCGGCCGGGTTTTGTCATCTGTGAACTGCGTAGTCTTGAGATTGTAAACATTGATCAAGCGCATTATTTAGCAGCGCGCTGGCATATGCCCGCGACCGAGAACAGCTACGAAGGCACAAAGGGAGTTTGTCAAGTCAGTCAGGCTGAGAGGTGCATGTTGGTGAACTCAGCTCGCTAAAGCCAATGGAGTGCATCCTTCAGCGTGGCTGTGGGCTCGAAGCGCCATCAGCTCGCCATGCAGACCAAATGCAAAAGTTGCGGCGGCGACATTTCTCGTCTCGCGTGAGAGTATCAGCTCGTGCATTGCATCGTGAGCCCGGGACCACCGCATCAGGGAATACTGGGAGCCGGCTGCCATAGGGGCAGTTTCCATGCAGAGGTGTAGCCAGATATTGTTAATTAGACTCGTGTGGATGGCAATGCGGTGGTCCATATACAATGCTGCTGCCTCAGGTGCCGCCCGGATTGCATGATTGTGCCCATGGAGCGGTGGTCGGGTGATGCCTGTCCATGGGCGGTGATCGTAATGACCAGCAGGCAGATGATGAGGGCGGAGGGCGGAGGTCATGTCCGCAGAAGATGAGATGAGGCGAGCAGAAAGTGACTGCCTGATTGCTGCTTGCGCGTCGTCGAGGCAAAAAGTGGCGTGGCAGTGCGACTTGCTGAGACGCCCGGCGGAGCATCGGCGACACGACTGCGGCCTGGGCAGCAACTCTGACCGTCCGTCGTCATCGCGCGCTGGCCAACGACCGCCCGTCAGATTCCGCCGCAGTACATCTTTTCTCACACGCTCGTCCACACCTTTTGCGCCAATTGTCCTGTCCATTGAGGTGGGAGGGTCTCGCAACAAACACACAGCGGAACGCGCAGAGCTGGCGGAGCGGAAACAGCAGGCCCACTAGCGGGCGGACTCCACCACCCACACCACGAACATGGTGAGAAGGGCACCGCGAGCGAAGGAACATGTCCACCGCTAACCGACAGTAAAGGGCGTCACGAAACGCGCCGGCCGCAAAAAGGATGCGCCTGTCGCAGCGCCTGCAGCCGGAGGAGCACCACAGATTCGCAAGGCAGCCTACGAGACGGGCAAGAAGAAGGAAGTTGGCGTGTCAGATCTCACGCTGATTAGCAAAATCTCCAACGAAGCCATCAACGACAACCTCAAGAAGCGATTCGAGAATGCCGAAATCTACACATATATCGGCCACGTGCTGGTCTCGGTCAATCCATTTCGCGACCTGGGCATTTACACCGACCAGGTGTTGCACAGCTACCAGGGCAAGAACCGTCTGGAGATGCCCCCACACGTCTTTGCTATTGCAGAGAGCGCGTACTACAACATGAAAGGATACCATGAGAACCAGTGTGTCATTATTTCGGGCGAATCAGGAGCAGGGAAGACTGAGGCTGCGAAGCGTATAATGCAGTACATTGCAAATGTGTCGGGAGGCAGCAATTCGTCGATTCAGGAGATCAAGGACATGGTGCTGGCCACCAACCCTCTTCTCGAGTCTTTTGGAAATGCGAAGACGCTGCGAAACAACAATTCTTCGCGATTCGGCAAGTACTTGGAAATTCAGTTTAACCAGCAGGGCGAACCGGTCGGTGCGAATATCAACAACTATCTCCTCGAGAAGACTCGCGTGGTCGGGCAGATTCGAGACGAGCGCAACTTCCACATCTTCTACCAATTTACGAAAGCGGCGAGCCAGGAGCATCGAACGAACTTTGGAGTACAGCAGCCGACGACATATACATATACCAGCAAGAGCAAGTGTTACGATGTGCCGGGCATCGATGATGTGGCAGATATGCAGGACACTCTGAACGCAATGAAGGTCATTGGAATGAGCAAGGCAGAAATCGACAATGTGTTCAGGATGCTCGCTGCCATTCTATGGATTGGCAACATTTCCTTCCGAGAGAACAAGGAAGGCAATGCCGAGACCGCTGATGCCAGCGTAATCGACTTTGTGGCATATCTGCTCGAAGTGGACGCTCAGCATGTGAACAAAGCCATGGAGGTCCGGATCATTGAAACGAGCAGAGGCATGCGACGAGGGTCCGTCTACGAATCTCCCATGAACATCCCACAGGCTACTGCAGTGCGAGATGCCCTGAGCAAAGCGATCTACAACAACATGTTTGATTGGATCGTGCAGCGTGTGAACCAATCCTTGAAAGCACGAGGCGCAGTTGCGCAGAGCATAGGTATTTTGGACATTTACGGGTTCGAGATTTTTGAGAAGAACTCCTTCGAGCAGCTCTGCATCAATTACGTGAACGAGAAGCTGCAGCAGATTTTCATTCAGTTGACGCTGAAGGCTGAGCAGGAAGAGTACGAACGAGAGCAGATTCAGTGGACGCCCATCAAGTACTTTGACAACAAGGTCGTATGCGAGCTGATCGAGGAGAAGAGACCTCCAGGAGTCTTTGCTGCGCTGAACGATGCCTGCGCCACGGCCCACGCCGATCCAGGCGCGGCTGATCAGACCTTCGTCCAGCGACTCAACGCGCTCTCAGGCAACCCCAACTTCGCGCCAAGACAAGGGCAGTTTGTCATCAAACACTACGCGGGTGACGTGAACTACGCGGTTGAGGGCATGACAGACAAGAACAAGGACCAGCTGTTGAAGGATCTCCTCAATCTCGTCGGCCAAAGTTCGAACAACTTCATTCACACATTGTTCCCGCACGAAGTCGACCAGGATAACAGAAGGCGGCCACCTACTGCAGGCGATAAGATCAAAGCCTCAGCAAATGACCTCGTTGCAACTCTGATGAAGTGCACGCCGAGCTACATTCGAACGATCAAGCCAAATGAGAACAAGAGCCCGACCGAGTACAACAATCAGAACGTCATGCACCAGATCAAATATCTCGGACTGCAGGAGAACGTCCGCATCCGCAGAGCTGGATTTGCCTATCGACAAACGTTCGACAAGTTCGTAGAGCGCTTCTACCTGCTCTCACCGAAATGCAGTTATGCGGGTGAGTACACCTGGACGGGTGATGCGAAGTCTGGCGTCAGACAAATTCTCAAGGACACTTCTATACCGGCGGAGGAATGGCAGATGGGTGTGACAAAAGCGTTCATCAAAACGCCGGAAACCCTTTTTGCACTTGAGACTATGCGCGACAAGTATTGGCACAACATGGCAATTCGTATTCAAAGGGCTTGGAGAAATTACCTACGATATCGCATTGAATGCGCGACCAGGATTCAGCGCTTCTGGCGCAAGAAGTCTGGTGGTGAGCCATTCCAAAAACTGCGGGATGAGGGACACCAAGTACTTGGAGGCAGGAAAGAACGAAGAAGGTTCTCTCTCATCGGCTACAGACGCTTTCTGGGCGACTATCTTGGAGTTGACAACAAGGGCGGCAGTGGAGAAGTGCTGCGTAGCAGCGCGGGCATAGGCGGCGGTGAGCAGACGTTCTTCTCCTGCAGAGCACAGCTTCTGGTGTCCAAACTTGGGCGATCGAGTAAACCGGAGCCTCGTTTCCTCATACTCACGTCGAAAGCTGTTTACATTGTCAAGCAAGCTCTTGTCAACAAGCAGGTGCAGATCGTGGCAGAGCGCACTATTCCGGTCGGCGCAATCAAGTTCGTGAGCACGAGCTCACTGAAGGATGACTGGTTCTCACTGGGCGTTGGGAGCCCTCAAGAGCCTGACCCACTTCTTAACTGTATCTTCAAGACTGAATTCTTCACACAGCTGAGACAGGTAACGCGAGGAGCAGCTCAGCTTCAGATCGGCGAAACGATCAGCTACAACAAAAAACCCGGGAAGCCCGCCACGATCAAATGTGTTCGAGATCCGCAAGTGCCTCGCGACGACGTCTACAAGAGTGGTGAAATCCACACCGGGCCGGGCGAACCTCCAAGTTCTGTATCGAAGAAGACACCGAAAGGCAAGCCCGTGCCTGCAAAGGCCATTACGAAGGGCGGACTGCTCAAAAAGAGTACCGGAGGCAAGCTGTCGCAACAAGCTGCGCAAAGGACGCAACGACCTGTTCCCGCCACTCAGCCACTACCTGGCGCTTCTGCTCGTCCCGCAGAACGCGTTGTACCTCAACCAGTGCCAGTCGCTCAATCACAACCACGTCCTGCAGCCGTCCAGCAGACAGTACCCGGCGTTCCATCGAGGCCGCGGCCAGCTGCTGTACCTAAGCCAGCTGTTCAGTCACAACCAGAACCCGCTACAGTCGCTCAGCCTGTGGCCAGAACATCGAATGGAGGTTCGAGCAATGATACGAACGGCAGCTCATCTTCGAACACATACAAAGCAATGTACAACCATGTTGCAGGAACCAAGGATGAAGTCAGCTTGATTGAGGGCGAACTTGTCACGGTAACTTCGCAAGTCGAAAGTGGCTGGTCGTGGGCGAAGAAGAGTGACAATACCGCGGGTTGGGCTCCTACCCTTTATCTCAAGCTGGAAGAGGTGAAAAGGGCGCCGCCTCCTCCGCCTATGAGACCCGCTGGCAGACCGGCTGGCAAACCCGGTCCTCCAGCGCCGCCCACGAAGAGGAACACGCCCGCAGCTACAACAGATACGCCTAGAGACAGTGGGTACAGCACAGCCAACGGAAGTGGAGGTGGAGGAAGTCTGGCTGGCGGGTTGGCGGCTGCGTTGAAAGCGAGACAGCAAGCCATGAATCGACCCGATGGGCGAGATGATGATTGGTAGTTTATAGATTTTTTACACCTGATAATCAAAGTCGCGAGCGAAGAGTGGCGATTCCTGAGTCCAAGTGCCATTTTGTATTGCTCGTGAAACCTCCCGCATCCCACGTCAGAGCCTCGAATCGGATGGCAGTGTCTTGCTGCCTAGTCTATTTTCCACCGTCTTCAATAGCTCGAACCAGCTCAAGGTGCACACCTACGAACTTGTCCGCGACCTTCCCGCTGTTTCAATCTCAGTCAGAGGCTAGGTGCTCTCCAGCCTCCGCGCTAAATCCTTGCGAGCGCGGCTCTCTTTGTCAAAATTTTGCGACGATAGTTGTGGCCTTATATTTGAGGGCGATTTCGAATGGCACATTCTCCACTTGTTCGAGAGGGCATCACGCTGCTGCTTGAGATATTCCCTCGGCTGGCAGTCATTCCATATATTACTTGACTCCGGATTCACGCTACAGTACAACGTGTGAGTCGCAAGTGAGGATAGGATATCGACCCGAGAGACATCCATGACTATTGTTACTCTGATTAGATTGGTAGTCATTACGAGCTTCTATTTCTCTGAACTTTCACGTATTCGTGCACGGCGAAGAGGAGTTTGTATAGTCTCTATTGGAAATTCACCCCCGAGAGATGGCTGTCTCGACCCGCCTCGGGATGTGTTCCGCGGCAGTCACAGTTCACTTTGTCTATCGATTGCTCAGCAGCAGCCACTTGGAATGTCCCGTCCGTCCAGTAAGACTCTCGCGTGATCAGGTCTGCTGAGCTCACGAGATTCACTTACTTTCTTGTTGGCTGCAAGCACGACGGCAGCATACCTTCGAGCTTCACTGTTGATGCATCACTGATGGGCTACTGCACCCCACAACGTACTGTTCCCGGTTCCCGGTTGCCCTGCTTCCATATTTGGATTCTGAAGACGCCAAAACTTTGATCGTCTTTTGGGAAGTAGCACCAGGATGTAATGGCGGTATTCGGATTCCAGAGGCATGGTTGCTCATGCCCGACTGGTGGATTGTGCTTTCGGCTCAACACTTAAATCCCGTGGGAATGAAGCCCGCCGAATAAATCTCCGCAGCCGTAGGCATTTGTTCGATCCGACGAGGTTGGGTGCTCTCTGTGGCACACTTTTTATCCGCTGCTTCACTGCTCATTGCTGACCTGTCTTGTGCTGGCAGCGTGGATGAATAATCCCTCATTCGCGGACTTGGTGTAGCCCTATTCCGGCAGAACCGTGACAGATTGAGTTGTCTTCGAGGTGGTAATGAGCTGGGTCAGTCATCCTCATGCGGGACTTGTTGGTGACCATTGGGAGCACGTCAATTGGAGCATTGGCCGATTCCGACTTCATCCATTCACTCGCCAGCGGGCCGGGCGATGTTTGACGACGAATAGGCTCTTCAGCGAAGTCCGGAGAAGCTGCATCCTCGTCTGCAGATGCCAGATGGGGTGCCGCACATACCCCGAAAGATGCTCTTTCCCGGAGGTACTGTATCTTCAGTCGTTGCTATTTTGACAGAGTTTTTAGGGCAAGCTAGCCATGCAGTGTGCAGAGCGCGTGGAGCTGTCGCAAAAGTGTATACCATCGCGAAGGAAATGACTCGTGATGGTTTCTTCCAATCTCGTGGAGCTTCTGCCTGTGGGAGCTTGTCTAGAATTAGCAATGCCTGTTCTCGGGACATTTGCCGTGCATGCATGGGCCCGGCAGCGGAAGGAGGCATGCGGTGCTGCGGAACATGTCCATGGAGGCGAAAGGCATTTGTCGTCGCTGGAGGAGTCTGGCACAAGCTGGTCTCAGATCGGTGAAAGCGGTTTGTAGGAGGCGCGGTTTGGCGTGGTGAGAGTGGAGCGAAGCGCGCTAAGCCCCAAGGCGGAGGAGACACCGAACAAGACGCGAAGCACGTCACGGCTCCGGCGTTGCTAGGGGCAGTTTCGGACTGTTCATCTATCGTAAGCGCCCGCCAAGCGACTTACTTCACTTGACCAAGACGGCTTGCCACTCGTAGCATTGCTGCGACTGCGCGGCCAAGCTGCTGTGCGGGCGTGATTGATTGCGCGCCTCCACCGCGACGACCTCGTCGGCGGTTCCACCGCGCACGTGCGGTCCATATTTCTCGCCCATAAGGGTATCCTGGGTGCGAGCCTGCTCCCCGTCTCCAACATGCACACTGCACAGACTGCTATTCTCTGCGCAGCGACCGGGCTAGGGCCAATAGCACACATGTGCCCGTGGACATCTCGCCGCGGCCAAGCACTTCAAGCACTGCGCACACGGCATTATCACCACGGGTCCCAAGGACATTCGTCGCCAACGACATCGTGTGCTTATGCATCCAAGCCCTCAACGCTATAGAGCGGCAGCAGCGATAGCGTGACACCGGAGAGAACGGCGCTCGCTGCCCATCTACGGCCACGGCTCGTGCGAACTATCACGTCCATTTGTCTGACAATGAGCCCGACTCGGTGCCAAACTTCCCAATCCATGTCCACCTTACTAAACATCGTGCGCTGATTGCTCACAATCTTGTGCAGCCATCACTCCCTGCCCGGCCCTTGGATCTTGGCTCAAACTAACGGTGCTGCCAACACTAGTAGGGATGAACTTCACATCTGGACGAACGCGCCACCGCGCAGGCGGCGCTGATGTGACTTACTTCTCTGTTGTACCGAATCGCCTTCCCATGCGGCGCCGGCAAAGTCAACCCTCGCACGCGGTTGTCTCTATAAGTTCCGGCATTGACCTGATCGATTCCCCCGCGTTGTTGGTGCCTCTGTCAACACTCAACTGCTCTAGTACTGCTTTCTAGACAAGATGAAGGTCTCGACTCTTGCCTTGTTGGCGACTCCTTTGCTGGCAGACGCCTCTCAAAGTTCTCTGCGCAGAGTCACTCAACCTCCTTCGAGCGGCCCTCAATATACCACCGACCTATTTGAGGGTACGAGACTCAAGGAGGAACAATCCGTCCTCAACAACTCCGACCTCACCTACACCGACCGCAATGGCAAGAAGAACTGGTCGCCACTCAGTGCGCTACGTGCGGGCGAGAAGGGACCTCTACTCCTGCAAGATGCCGCTCTTATCGATACCTTGGCAACGTTCAACCGCGAGCGTGTGCCAGAACGTGTCGTCCACGCTCGAGGTGCTGGCGCTCACGGCTTCTTCGAGGCCACTACCGATTACGCTTCAAATTTCTCAGCAGCCAGCGTCTTTCAGAAGGGCACAAGAACATCGGTGACCATGCGCTTCTCAACCGTTGGTGGCGCACGAGGATCGGCAGATCAAGCACGAGATCCCAGAGGCTTCGCGATCAAGTTTAGAACCAAGGAGGGAATCTTGGATTGGGTGTTCAACAACACTCCTGTGTAAGTTTCACATGATCGATTCACTGCTCATCTGTGATACCGAGCAGGCATACAGGTCGGATAATGGTACTGATGGCGGAGCAGTTTCTTTATTCGTGATCCAGCGAAGTTCCCACGCTTCATCCACACACAAAAGACAGATCCAGCCAAGAATGCGCGCGACTGGAACACTTTCTGGAGCTGGCCAGCGCAATTTCCAGAATCTCTGCTGCAGTTTCTGAGACTCTTCTCCGACCTCGGAACTCCATACGGGTAGGTAATGGACGCACTCTTTATCGATGACAGTCACTAACATTCTCCAGATTCCGCCACATGGATGGATGGAGTGGCCATACTTACAAGCTTGTCAAAGATGATGGCTCCTGGGTCTACACTCGCGTGTACCTCAGCACCGATCAAGGTGTTCGTAACATGACTGCTAGTGAGGCAGCTCAAATTTCCGGCGAGAATGATGCCTGGGCTACTGCCGACCTCTATGACCATATCGAAGCTGGCGAATACCCATCGTGGACTGTTGGTATCGCCACCATGACGCCCGAACAAGCCGAAGAATACCGATATGATGTCCTCGACTTGACCAAGGACTGGCTTGGAGTTGAATACCAGGAGATCGGCCGCATCTTCCTCACTCAGAACCCAGACAACTACCATGCCGAGATTGAGCAATCTCACTTCACACCTGCCAACATTGTTCCAGGCTGGGAGCCATCAAATGATCCGGTTCTTCAGTCTCGTCTCTTCGCGTATGGCGACGCTGGAAGATACCGCATCGGTGTCAACGCCGAAGACATCCCCGTCAACTGTCCACTCACCTCCGTTGCCAACTTCGACCGAGACGGCCACTTGAGCTCCACGGGAAACCAAGGCTCACGCTTGAACTTCCCAGCTGAGTACCTCGACCCAATCAACGTCATTGACCGCCCCGGCACCGCAATTGAGTCTCCTATCGAGGGCGACTCGACTGTACAATGGCTCAGCGCCATCGATGAGGACATCGATTATGAACAACCAAGACTATTCTACCAAGGTTTCTCGCAGACAGACAAGGACCACTTGTACAGCAACATCGCAGGTACTTTGGTGAATGTCAACCACCAGGAAGTTTTGGACGCACTATTTGTGCAATTTGGCAAGATTGATCAGGCGCTTTTGAATGGAGTGCAGACGGCTTATGAGCAGGCCAAGCAGAAGAAGGCCGATGGTGGCAAGTAGATGCTCATGATTATGGAATGAAATAATACCAATCTGAAATGATACTTCTCAATCTTACCATATGCCTCACAATTAGAGCACATGTCAACTTGCGCATCACGATCCGTATCTTTTTCTTCACACACGCATAAGTTCAATCGGCAGTTCTTTTCAACAAGCGTTTCCATCTTGCATAAAGCAATACACCAACTCATCATTCTGAAACTCGCCTCAATGCTGCTTAGAGGTTGATCACTATTCAAACACGCCGATGATGACAGTAAGCACCATTGAACTGACGAAACACCTACCGACCGCAATTCTCCGATTTCCACAACGCAACAACCTACACAGTTTCTCTCTACACGAAACACCGGCATATCGCTCATCGTCAGTGGCGCCATCACTCCCAAACCCTAATGATGCAACTCCCATCTTAGAGGAGAAGTCCAAGACAAGCCACCAGCGCCACCATAACCAAGGGTGTAACGTTCATTATCCACGACTATAAGCCCTAGATTTCTCCACAAGGACTGCTACTATAGTAGCCAAGCACGTGCAATTTCTGGCAAACTGCTTGATTTACCCTGTGGCAGATCAGGTTGGACACTACTTAGTTCTGGAACATGTGTGGGCAGGGATGATGCGCTAGAGAGCAGGGTTGGAGAACGGTGCGTATGTAGCACGATGCTTAGGGTTACGAGAAGCTACTGAACGAACAGGCGGCTGACCCCTTGCGGTGAACGAAGTTGTTTTTGAGTGAGTACCAGTCGGCCCCGAGTTGCATTAACTCCGAGATGTCATGAGATCGAAAGCTGTCGGCAGTCGTTCTCGTTGAGCAAGTGATGTGCTTCCGCGGTGAGCTTTTTCGATTCTACACGACAGACAATGGGTTGGGACAAGGTGTTCGAGTCTAACCAGTACACAACGTTGCTCGCATCGTTCTTAGAATCAAGGTTTCGATCCTGTATGCAATACACTCTGCGTCCTGCATTGTCTCGATCGCACTTGGCCATCTCCGAGAAACTGAGTCACACGACGCCTCCTTAGCAACACCATGCATGCCCAGCAGCCTGGAGAGTCCTGGCAGAGAAAGCAAACTCAACCTTGCGCCCTCGGCCAAGAGAGAGCGCCTCACTGGTGGACTTCTGATTCCTTCGACATTCCGCTCCTGCAAAGCTCCAATCCAGCTTCTCTGACGCGTGTCTCGTCCGAGACTGGCGAGGAAGAGGACCAACGTGGGTGAGAAAAGTCGACTCTGACAGACACGCTTGGTGCAAGCTGTGCGGATTAGCTTCTCTGGAGGCAAGCCGACGACCATGCTGCGTGAAGCCAGGACTGTCTGAATCGAGCTTGCGACGAACTCTCGGAGCAAAAAAAGCCTGAGGTGACACTCGCTCGCAATGCTATCATTCTTTGGGCCATTACACGCTTCAATCGAGCGCATACATCAGCCAGCCTTATGGTTCTGTCAAACACGATGCTTCGCGATTCGCCGGCGCCTCTCGAATGGGAACCTCGTGTTTATACGACTTGAGGCTACTGCACACGCTCAGCAGTCCTCGGCAAGAAAGTTCGCAGCTTCAGCATATGTACGTGGACGATCTCCTGCCTTGCTGGTTTCCTGGACAGGTTTGAGGCACGGAATGCTAGCTCGGAATGTTAGTCCGATGAAGGCGGTAGAGTCATGGCCATCAGTGTTGATGGCTTGCAGGTACAAGATGGCAGTATAGCACAGCTTGATCGTCGCCGAGTGGTGGAACAAACGGTAGGAGAGCGAACGAAGGACGACGACGTTCATGTGCCAGCAGGATGAGGAAGGAGGAGCGGGATCCGCGGCCCGAAGTGGATGTTTTGCCGAAAGCCAAACCAGACTTGGCGGCCGTCGCTCATGACCCAATTTCCCCTCTGCGGCCACTCGTTGTCGTCCGCTCGACGTTGCATGGCCGGCGATGTGCAGTGTACGACACCTTCCTAGCTGAGACAAGCAAACGCACGTCTTCTGAGCGCCAGTGGTGCCTGTCATTCATCGAGCATGAACAGCAGTAGCGCCGAGCGATCAGCACGAAGAGTGGCATAGTTTCAGGAACACCCGCGCTGTCAAGTGACCATGATCGAGCAGGAGCGTCTGCTCTGGTTCAGGGAAGCGTCGGTCTGCTGATGGGCCAGTATATGTACCGTCGACCTGGCTCTCACTTCACCTCGCATTCCATCCCTGGTCTCCGGCATCATGAAGACCTTCTACAGCATCCTCCCACTCATCAGCAGTGTCCTGAGCTTCCCAGCTGCAGACACCCTCGAAGCCCGAGCAACAGGCTCGCTCGAGTCGTGGCTGGCGGCTGAGAGCCCAGTTGCATTGCAAGGTCAATATACTGACCCGAAGCCTGGGCATGCCGTGTAGTACTGACATATACGGTAGGCATCTTGAACAACATCGGATCTCAAGGCAACAAGGTGCAGGGAGCATATCCGGGCATAGTAGTGGCCTCGCCTTCGAGAAATGATCCTCCGTACTTCTACACCTGGACCCGCGATGCTGGCTTGACCATCAAGTGCTTGGTCGACCAGTTCCTGGCTGGCCAGACCAACCTCGAGGGCACGATCCAAGATTACATTAACTCGCAGGTTTCGCTCCAGACTGTCAACAATCCATCCGGCGGCCTCTGTTCCGGCGGTCTGGGAGAGCCCAAGTTTGAGGTTGATGGCACTCAATTCACTGGAGATTGGGGACGCCCACAACGTGATGGTCCTGCCCTGCGAGCCACCGCCATGATTGCCTATGCTCGCCACTTGCTCTCGAAAGGCCAGACATCGCAGGTCCGCGATATTATCTGGCCCGTGGTCTCGAACGATCTCACATATGTATGTTGGTAGAACACGTGTGAAGAGGAAGCTGGAGGCTGACATCGCCATGAAGGTAGCGAGCCATTGGAATGCCACGGGCTTTGACTTGTGGGAGGAAGTCAACAGCTCGTCCTTTTTCACAACCGCTTCCCAGTACCGTGCACTGGTCGAGGGTGCCGCGCTTGCTTCCCAGATCGGCCAGTCATGCGCACACTGCAGCTCACAAGCACCGCAGATCTTGTGTTTCTTGCAGAGCTACTGGACTGGCTCTTATGTTCGCTCAAATACTGGTGGCGGTCGAACTGGCAAGGACGTAAACTCGATCTTGACCAGCATTCACCTATTCGACTCTGCCACAGGCTGCAACGCGAACACATTCCAGCCTTGTTCTGACAAGGCTCTGGCTAATCACAAGCAAGTTACGGATTCCTTCCGATCAATCTACTCCATCAATAGCGGTATTCCTCAAGGCAAGGGCGTTGCCGTGGGCAGGTACTCGGAGGATGTGTATCAAGGTATGCATTCATTCAACTCGCTTCGTATCGCACACATCACTGACTCTTCATGCTTAGGTGGCAACCCTTGGTAGTAAGTGAAATGCCAGTCTCTACCTGAAAATGCTAACATGGTATAGCCTTGCCACATTTGCTGCTGCCGAACAGCTATATTACGCGGTCTACCAATGGCGCCAACAAGGATCACTCACGATCACGGATCTATCTCTGTCATTTTTCAGAGACGTGTATCCCTCAGCCGCGACCGGCACGTATGCGTCGTCGACCACGACCTTCACTTCGATCGCCAATGCCGTCTTGGCATACGCAGACAGCTACTTTGCGAATGCTCAGCAATATACGCCACAAAATGGCGCACTGGCCGAGCAGTACTCGCGATCAAATGGCTCGCCATTGTCTGCAGTGGATCTGACCTGGTCGTACGCCGCTTTCTTGACTGCCCTAAACGCACGAAAAGCCGTCTTGCCGTCAAGCTGGGGAGCCGGCTCTGCCCAAGTGCCAAACTCATGCTCCGGCGGCTCAGCAAATGGCCCTTGTGTGGCAGCCACAAACACATTCTCGCGACCCGGAAGCACGCCCACCTCAACAACAGGCGCCTGCTCTGCAACTCCGACCAGGACGAACATTCTTTTCAAGGAGACCGTCACCACCAACTTCGGCGAATCCGTCTTCATCACCGGAGGCATTGCCGAGCTTGGAAACTGGGACACGAACAAAGCAGTTGCACTGAGCGCGCAGAACTACACCAGCACCAATAACTTATGGTTTGCTACCGTTAGCTTACCAGCTCGCGGTGGTTTCAACTACAAGTACATTCGCAAGCAGCAGGACGGTAGCGTGCGATGGGAGAGCGATCCGAACAGATATTATGTGGTCCCAGCGAATTGCGCGGGTTCTGCAACTCAGAGCGACACATGGAGGTGAGGTTACTGAACGAGCCATCGCATGAACCGTCGATGTTGCAACCCAGTACGCATCGCACGTTTCATGAACGAAGCACACGAGCAACGGCTTTCCCATCCACGAAAAGTCAACCTTATGTATACGCATATGCATCTAACGAGCATAGAATAGCCTAGTCTGCCTTAATCCTGTGATTTTGATGCCTGTTTTCACACCTTGGTCACATTGACTAAAGTTGTCAGCTTGTCGTGTCTCTTCAGAATCGATTGCCTTGGCACATTTGTGAAGGCGATAGCTGTCGGCTCCGAATTGGACTTTTGATCAGAGACAGATGACCAGGTCAGGCACCGATTGCGAAGCGAGAGACGTACACGCGGGACTCGAAGCTCCGTCATGTTGAATGCAGGAGACTTGAGAGTGCAGATTGGAAGTGCTGTCCACGCACGCCCTTTCTCTCCATTTTAATCTATTCCTGCCAACGCCGAAATCTCAACCATGTTGCCCCAGTCTCTAAATGATCTCGGAGACACTTAGCTAGCATCCTTCTTGCCTCCACTCGAGCAATCTTTGAAACTGTCGCGCGATAGCCGAGGCCCACAGTATTGATTTGCATCGAAGCTGGCGGACGGCCCTATGAGAAGATAGCCATCCCAAGTACCACCATGGGTGAGATCGAGGCACTCGGTGTAGCATCTGTAGCAGAGTTAGTCAGGGACTGCCTCCAGAGTCACTTGATTTGTTGAGAACTCACACATTGGAACCATCTGTAGTCTTGATGTGATGCAAGATCGCTCCTTCGATCGTTTTCTCTTCAGCAGTCGTGTCGCAGTTCTTCCCATTGGCTTGGTATCTGTAGGAGATACCTCCCATAGATCCACTGAACGTTCCACAGCTTCGCTGTTTACTCGCATCACTTATAACGCCCGCCACCCATTTGCTGAAATCCTTGATGGCATTGATGCTGACTGCACAACCCGCGGCAACAGTTATGATACGCTCGCAGACGGTGACTGTGGTCCTCCTGTATGTTCTCAGTCTATTACTCAAGCCCGAGCAGCACTGCGTAGCGACATACCTCTCCACAGACAGCTCCGTACTGTTGGAAGCAATAAGAGGACCAAAAGGTTGCTCCAAATCATATAGTATCCATCGCTCTGGTTGTGGGTGGCCGCTGTACATCACGACGGGGGCGCTCTCCGGCGGGACGGAATCGACAATAGAGCAAGAAAGCAGCAGTAAAAGCATTGTGAGCAAAGAACCCGCGATCGGGACACTCATTTTGGCCTTGCCACAGGAAGTAAAGATTGTTGACGAGAAGAATGAATGGTCCTATGTCGGCTGCGAAACGTGTGATCCAGTCTGAGATTGCGATGAAGGCTTCCATTGGCGTGTTGGCCATCTCTCTGAGTAGCAAGAAGGAGGCTTATATGTGATGTTCCCGCTTCGAAAGACGCAGGATGATGAAGCTGGAAAGAGAGGCATAGCAGTTGGCAATATTAGAATCGCAGTGTTTCCACAGCACTAGCTGTGCCGGCTCCACCAGAGGTTGTTGGAGTTTCAGATCGATGCGAAGGAGAGGCACAAAGGCGTTGGAACTTTTTCTTGATTCTGCCGCACTAGCTGTGCCTCACCCTCCGAAAGATTCCTTCTTGTATGTTGCCCTGATGGCGTGGAAGCTGGCGTTCTGTGCCGTTCTCACCACACAATTTCAAGAGGCTGCCAGTCTTGATATAAATGGCTTGCGATCTTGAGTATCGTTGAGGTAGGTAGTCTTACTTCTGGTCGTTATTTTGCTTGGTCGAAGTGGAAGAAGATGTGCTGGCAACGAAGCTTAGAGGCGCAGGCGGCGTATTTTACATGGAGAACAAGGTCTTGTTTGAGCTTAAGCGCTGGCAAGCCTGCCTTGTTGCGGAAGCTTATGCACTCATCGGATGTGGGGAGGTTTGATCTAACATGGCGATGACGCATGGTCCATCCCTCTTGATTGCGGCGCGCATAGTGAACAGGGTCTCGTCGGAACAGACGGGGTGCGTGGGCGGGCGCGTGGAAGATCCGGATGGAAGCGCTGTATCCCCGTGTTTCGAGCGCGCAAAAGCGTGCACTGCTGTTGAAGCGAAGGGCCTCCGTCCATAGGGCTGGGAAGAAGTTTGGAGAACGAATCTGTGTGTGAGTTGTGGAGAAGTAAAAGTCAGGAAAACCGTCGACTATATATGACATCGCCGGCCCTCGGACACAAGTCCGATTGCACGTAACCGTGTGCAAGGAACGGCTTGAATACCTGTGGTAAAGTTTTCTGAAGAACTCGACCAGTCATCGCATCTCACTTACAATTCTTATATCAAGCGCTCTCTGGATGACAGCCGACAAAGCGGGTCGCGAACTCATGTTGATCAATCTGGTTCATCTTTCTACTCCCAAAACAGATAAACTCGAGTCTCAGAGCTCTGCCTGATCTCTTCGTTCTCAGTGCCTGGTAAAACAGGACTGACGTGCAATCCACAAGCTGCGATACTTGGATCGTTCTCGGCAGCAGAGTCGGCAAACTTAATAATACAGACTTCGTCGGGCTTCTGCTCAGGCACCCAGTACCACTTCTGTAGCTCTGGGCGCTTTGGAGGCTGTGCTGTGTAGGCTTCGACGACATAGTCGCCCCCTGGGTTGATGCCGCTGGGAATTCGATTCTCTGTGGGAATCAGCTCCGACATGTCCAGCGAACGATAATCGCAGACAGAGATCGGATCGCGCTTGACTGTCTGCAACGGTCGCTGGGTCTTTTGTCAGCTGTCAGTCTTTGGCCGTTTGTGGCAGGCTTCGATACCCAGATACTGTAAGAAGCAAAACGAGGCACTCTGACATCTACGCCTGATGCACGGAGATCCTCTGCTTCGATGACGTTTCGTGCTGCTTCTGCGATCTCTGTTGTGGCAGATCGCAGAGTCGTACGAAGTCCTTTCAGCGTTGTGTCTACATGACTAAAAGTAATAGGTGTAAGCGATCGTCACGGTCTCGCATGCGGTGGCTAGGGCAGGGCTTCCACCTATCACTTTACTTACCACTGGCGAGCTGGTTCGCTGGAGGACTGCACATCCTTTCCATTCACTACGAGCGCGATGAGCTTCGAGCCAAGATCTTCTACGGATAACACCCACCTAGTAGTTGGTTCTTGGGCATCTTCGCCAGAATCTGATCCAGCTCATTGCCACGCATGGGGATGAAGTCGAGATTCTCCTGCTTGGCTGCAGACTTGCGGCGGAATCCTACGTTGTGCGCAACGCCGTGTTTAGCTCCAGTCAGTTTGAGCATCATGTCGATGGTCTCTGGAACCAAGACATCTTCCACATTTCTGCCCTCGAACACTTCATCTGCTGTCAAGACCGAAGCATGCTTGATGTATGTGAAGCCTTGAGTGTCGAGACCTGCATTGCCTTTGGCAACTTCGTCAGAAGTCCAGAAGTTGTGCAAAGGAAGCTTGAGCTGCTCGAGCCTTTTTGGCCGCGGGTTGGCGAAGATAGCTCTATCGTACGCCGATACTGACAAGTCCGGGTCTACGAAGCGAAAAATGCCATATGTCTCCTCGATGGAGCCCATCTTGGTTGAATGGTGTGGTGATGGAAAAGCTCGCGATGAAACTTGAGCTCGACTGCAGTGTCAGCTCCAAGGTTAAGTACCTGGTATGCTGTGCACACAGTCGGATCGGCATCCTTGAACATGACTGCGGGATCTCCAGAGAGCTGCAAAGCGCGTCGCTACTGCACGCGACGACATTTCTTCAATCGGCGAAACTGTCGCTGCGAACATATCTTGAAATCGCGTTGACTTTCTGATAACACCGCGCGAGTGACGACTTGATCGGTCTCTCCATTGTGTCGCCAGAAGACCACAGGCAGTGCTCATTAGTGTTGATATCCTTACTGTAACAACTGGCAGCTGTACATTGTATCGTCATCTCCCAGGAACCCCGGTCTTGAACATTTTGAGCCCGAATGTCCGAACGACACAGTCAAGGCATTCGATTGGGAGTGAAAAGCAGAGTTCCTCGGAGTTGTCTTGGGTAGTTGCGTTGATGAAAGTTGATGAAGGAAAGTTGGAGGGGGAGGGTTTGGAAGGGGAGAGCGAGAGCGGAAAAAGAAGCGAAACGGGAAGTCACCAAATGGCCTCAGCGCCTGATGGATCATGCTGGCTCTTTCTGACGATCTCAACATCAGTCCTTCCACTTAATGTTGCAAGAGATGACAGGACGGCCTTTCCAAATTGCACCCCGTTACAGAGACTTTGGGCAGTCGAGAATCGACTGGAGGAACAGCAAAGGCACAAGTGCATCTGCTCGCAATAGGTACGTTAGGAATACACAGCTTCTTTGGCAAATGTTATTCTCTGTATCGTCATATTCATGCTGTCCTCTGTTCGTTGTTCCGCTCTACTCTCTTCCAACCCATATCTTCGAGCGTCTGGTAACCCGTGTGCAAACTCTTCTGCAAGCACTGCAAATCACGAGGTCAGATGTTCTCGTATTTCCGCTGCAGCATAAGAAATCGTGTCCCAATTGTGTTAAACTGGCCAGTCTAGCTTCGGCAGTAAAACGACGCATCCTCATCAATGCACTTCTCGCCAACCCATTTGCGGTGATGTCGCGCGATCTTATGCTTCCAGCGCATCAACGCTCGATCAGGAGCCGTACTGACGGAAGGTAGAGGTTTGTTGCGCGGTAAAGGCTTGCTCGTAGGGTGAGTTCCGTGGTGCCATTTCGATAGCTCCGTCGTCGAGGAAGATTTCGTTTGTGTTCTGCCGATATCCTCTTTTATCAGGCCGCCCCGCTCGTAACGAATCGACATGCTCGGCAGAGATCTGCTGTCTGAGGGATGTCTTAGTTATTTCCGGGAGAGTTATGCTGTGGTAACGATAGGCCCCACCTTCGTCGTAGTACTGCGCCGGCGTGTGTAGTGATGAGAGTCGCACGTTGTCGATATTGGTGCTGCCGCGCCGTGTTGACCAGTTCTTGCCTTTGCAGGTGTGATTCCACACCTTTTGTATCAGCCCAGCCATGGCCGGCAAGCAAGCGCAAATTACAGCTAAATTGCACTCCAACGAGGTCCAGGTAGCAACAGGAGCGAGCCAGAGACTGAAGTTTGGAGAAGTCGAATCTCTAATGAGATACACCAGCCTGACGATGCTGGCTGCCGTTGCGAGTAAGCCTAGCGCGAAGACGAAACATACCCCAAACTTTTTCCCTCTCGACAAAGGTAGGTTCGCCAGTTTCCCAATCGGAAGCATAAAAGTGACCAGGTCGAGGATGACGCTGATTGCCGATATGGCATAAGATTGGGCTGAGTAGTCGATACATGTTCCTTGATGCTCGCCGTCCCAGCCTATACGGATGTCAGTGCTTGCGTACTTTATGCGATCCATCAGTGTCCAAAACTCACGCGTCCACGCATAACTGATTGGCATGCATTCGAATACGACACTCAATGCGATAGCTATTCCGGCCGCAATGTTGACGCCGATTAGGATGAAACAGACTCTCCGAAAGGTTAAATTGTCGGTGGACCCGGCAGTCCAGATCCGCAAATAGAGCAACAGGATTGAGACTTTGATGATCGTCATCAGTACTGCGTACAGAATGCCCTCCATCCAGAACGTGTGAAGCAGCATCGTGATGTTTTCGGGTTCAAGACTCCATATATCGCGTCCCGTCCCCGCCTTCGCCATAAGGTGGACGACGGCATTGAAGGGTATGAGGAATATGAGAGCCAGAAGCATTGTCCAGTCGTCGGCTCCGTAGCCATGACCTCTAGCATAAGGATTCCGGAAGATGAGCCGTGCCACGACCCCAATCGCTGCAGTGGCGAACATGGTCCAAACTACTCGCGGTGTTGTGGTATCCTCGGACCGCACGGGTTCGCCGCAAGCTGTGCTTTGGTACCTTCCTGCGACTGCACATGGTCAGATGCATGAGCGGCCGGATTGATTGTTGATGAACGTACGCAGCGCCTCTTTGGCCGGACAACTCGATTGCAGACATTTCTGAACAGCATTCTTGTAGACGGTGCTATCGCACAGGCACGCAGCATCCGCACCACATCCGGAGGCCGGGATAAATTCGAAGATGCAGTTCGTCTAAGCATCTTCTCAGCAGTGTGTTCGGATGGGTGCAGAAAAGTTACTTACGACGCATGTGGACAGCGCCGGTGCCGAATCATTCGCCTGGGCGCTGACTCTGCATAGCCAAATGGCACATATGGCAGAGAGACTTGCAAGCCAGCGCATGAGGTCGAGGAGATCATATGGATATGAGGTGGTGTGTTGTTGGTGGCATGCTGAGGACAAGTTAAAGCTGGCAACATTGGTTCCCAAGTCATACAGAGGTACTGGTTTACATGCTGCTGAACAGCCGTTTCGAGATCAGCATCGTGTATTTCAAGTCATTGTGCCGGTTTATCAGCTCTGACAATGACTTGCAGAACCTACACGCTAGTCCTCTCTCTTCGCGCTAACGCCGTCTTGACTCGTGACCGGTGTCTGAGGATTGTACAGGCTACGAGGTGATTTACCAGGCAATCCTCGATTTTTTTTTCTCGGACTGCGACATCTTCGGGTGGCGAGGCCATGTTCGGAGTCCACGTAGGGAGTAGAGCACCTTGCGCGATATGTTGATGCGTTCACAGGCAAAATATGTCGCTCTGCGGCTGGTGAGCCAGTAGGACCTCATCCGACTGATTCGCATACGGGCTGCAGAGCGCGCACTAGTAACAAGTCAAATAGATACACGAAAGAGTGGAGTGGCCTGATCTAAAAATGCCACAAGGCTTTGTTAACAGATCACTCGCGGTGGAGGTTACTCTGCAGGCAGCTGATTCGTCTTGATATCTGGCGTCACTAATTCTCCGCTAGGAGTGAGCTTCTCCAAGATAGAGTGTTGGCTCTGTTTCGGGGTCTCCTCAACGCGGCAAGAGAGTCGTCGAACAGCACAGGTTTTGCGGCATCCAGCTTCATGTACAGTGTTGCCAGTCCGGCTGTTGGGAAGAGATCTGGCTGCATCGTCGGAGGTGGTGTGTAGCTCAATACACGCTGTGTCGCTGATGTATTGCAGAGACAAAATGCGTAGACCGAAAAGAGCGATTGCGCCGCGTTGATGGAAGGAGATGATGAGGTCGCCGTGGTGTGTGCGGAAAGGAGGATGCAAAGCTCCTCACCAACTCGGCAAATGGAAGGCTGCGCGCCCCACTTCTCCAGAAACACCTCCACACGCCATGTCAACAACCACGTCTGGAGCATATACCTCTTTTTGCGAACAATGGCATACTCGTCACGGTTGGCAATCATCGTGGGTGGCATTGGTAAGCTCCAGTTGCGATTTGCGGTGGAAGTCGTGCTTACTCCTCCACAGGCGGTCTTGGCTCCGTCACAGGCAAGCTGCTGAGGTCCCAGGGTGCTCGACTGGCATTGTTGTACGCCCCTTTCGAGCAATCGCGTGTCGGGCCAACTATATCACAAGTTTTCGGCAATGACTCCAAGGACATCAGATCGTACGCCTGCGATGTGACCTCTCACGGGTCCGTCAAGGAAGCCTTTGCTGCCATTGCCAAGGACGATGTTGCTTTCCCGAGTATTCTCGTGAATGCTGCAGGCTATGTCAATCTGCAACCTCTGGAGACGTTCGATGTCAATGACATCTTGAAGCACTACATGGTCAATCTTCACGGACCAACGCTGACTGGCCAGGCATTTGCGAACACCTATTTTGCCGCAGTGCAGCGTGCCAAGGGGCAGGCGCCGGGCGGACGGATCGTCAATATTGCCAGCCAGGCTGCACATGTCGCGCTCCAAAACCACGGACCATACTGTGCGAGCAAGGCAGGTCTTGTGGGCCTGACGCGATCTCAAGCTTCGGAATGGGGACCGAGGGGCATTACTGCCAACAGCATAAGTCCCGGCCCAGTGTGGACAGAACTGGGCAAAAAAGCCTGGAGCGACCAGAAAGCGCGAGAGGAGTATCAAGCAGCTGTGCCAACAGGCAACTTCGCTGAGCCCCACGAAGTTGCTCGGATAGTCGACTTCCTGTGCAGAGACGAAGCACTGAATATCAACGGAGACGACATCAGGCTTGAAGGCGGGTATACTGCGCGTTAGATGACTCGAATGAGGAGCATGTCGAACAGACAACAGTCTCCGGCATCAGAAATGTCTCCTCCAAGACTTGAACGAGTTGCTCCATCTCCATGACTTACCCTGCAGTTTCGGATCAATGCCGCATCATTCCGATGACTTCTCAAGAATGACACACTCATGCGCAGGTCTAAATGTATACATCTTCTCGACCCGAGATGGTCGCCCATATGGTAAGCATCACGACACAATGACTGACATGTAGCACAGCGGATTCAGCAGATTCAGCATCACAAATAGTGTCAAGGCAGTCGAACTGGCCAGATTGGCATTCGACCCAAAAAGGGCTATGATCGCGAACAACACATTTCAAGCATCATTTGATGCGCGGCGTAGCCGACATTCGCCAGAATCGCGAAATGCAATGCCCCCATTCGGCTTGCCGAAGTGACACGCTCACATTCCTACACAGATTCGGCACCCGCAATACCGGCAACCTTGCCGTGCCATGCCTTCTCACTGCCGATGAGCCGACCAAAGACCGTCCTCTACGGACGTCGCGAGTAACGACTTCGAACATGCTTGCAAGCAATGGCGGCATTGCTATGTGGTGGTTTGGGACTTCCCTTGTGCCCGGTCACAAGGACGATAAGCACTACCACCACAGCTCTTGCCAGCTCATCTTCACAGTCTTCCTCAAGAATAATTACGACCACATCACTTTCTTCTGTCTCCTTCGGGACACCTTCGTTCTCTAACACCTTCTCAACTTCGTTTGTCGCATCTGCGAGCTTGATCGCTTCGTCGATCCAAACATCATCTATCTCATCTTCCTTCGGCTTGAGTCCGACATCGATATTGACCATTCGAACAACATCTACTTCAACGACTCCGAACTCATCACAAATACCGAGCAGTACCACTGCTGCTTCGCCAGTCCCAACTGGCCCGACATGTCCAGCTGCTGATGGACAATCATTTACGGCTCGTACGCTCACACATCTGACGGAGAGATTCACTCACTGACCAAATTAATCTCACAGAAGATGGAAGCCAATACCTGATCGTGTGCAATCAAGGCTACTCATCGAATAGCCAAAACGTGTTCGGACTCATCCCTGTAGCGGTCAATTCTTATCTCGACTGCCTAAACCTCTGTTCCAACCAAGGCTCAATCTGTGCTGGTATCACATATGGCTACTTTGGGAGCGACACGCTACAATGCAATCTCAAAACCAAAATGCTGCGTGACAACCAGCCAAGTGGCTACAATGTAGATTCCGCGTTACGCATGAGTGGACCTACGGTGTCCGGCAATCGATCACAGCTGGTCACTAATGGCGACTTCATGGAAAACATGGGGTCTCTTAGCCCTTGGACCACGGACACTTTCAGTATAGAAGGAATGTCTGGTGTACCGTAAGTTATGTTCACACCTTATGCTTGATGTGATCTGACAAATGTAACAGCACTTCTTACTGGGTCCTGGCCGATTCCTTTGGTTACAAAGCAGGCGAGCTGATACAAGCCGTGAACATATCCGCCGGACTCTCATACTACATGACTGTCAGCCTTAGCTTCAGCACTTCAGGACCTATCTCACCAAACAACTTCTGCAACTTTTACGCTCAGACCGACTACGAGATCCTCTTCTTCTTCAATCCGAATCTCACCAGTTTCACCTCAGCCTTCTCCAGTAATTTCAACGCCAGCGGAACCACAACGCGAGACGCCAGCCGCTTCATACTCTTCATGTATTGCAGTGGGAACTTCAATATCACTTGGGCGATCGACTCCGTGGCTTTCTATACCTATCTCCCCTCCCTAGGAACCAACCCCCTCGTCCCACCACCCAGCACCTCCATCCTCCGCGACGGAAATTTCACTTCAGGACTCCAGTACTGGCGCTGGCGACCAAACCCCAATTTAAACAACAACGTTCTCTCCCCTTCTAGCATCGCCACTGTACTGCTTCCGCCTGGAACATTGAACAACGTCACGGCGCTCATGAATTACATGATGCCCTCTTCTCTAGTGCCTTCAACACCTGGCCTGACTCCCCAACGACAGCAGCAGCAGCAGCAACAGCAGCAACGCCTTACCGTCATAACCTTCTCTACCCTCTCTCCGATGACAACGACCTTCACCTCCGGCTACCTCACTCAGATCGCACCTCTGCCGATCTCTCTCAACCAGACTTTCCGACTCACAGGGACAGTTTACTTCAATGTCTCTTCGTCCTGTTCATGTGATGCCGGGATTTACAATACCTTGTATCAGAACTCTGGCGTGAATGCATGGGCGTGGTCTGTGTTTGGTGTGAGGGAGAGAAGAGTCGTGGAAGTGAATGTTACTGGGATGGCGACGGCGGGTAATGCGGAGTTCCAGGTTTATGTTGGGTGTGAGGGGACGGACGCCGGCTGTGGAGTCGGAGTGGGAGGGTTGGCGATGAGGGTAAATGTTTGAGAATCTGGGATCCGCGTCAAGGAAGGGGATGTCTTAAGGAGAGTTGTGGATGTTCTTGTGACAATTGTGGAGAGGAAAAGTTTGATGCGTGTATGGAGTCTTCTGATTCTCTGACGTTCTCCGAGTATGACATCTCCTTCCTGGCTTACGAGTCCGGACATACTTGACACGGATTCTTGCATTGTTTCAGAAGTTTTTGTAAGAACAACTTTTCGAGGACGTGCGTCCGGTGAGATGAATTCGACTCGTGAGAAATGAAATGAAGGCTTTGCCGTTGAAGAAATGTGTATCTAATGCAGTATTTCTGGAGACCATGATGAGAACCATTTGAGCCTTACCGTTCGTGAGCTCTTATCACTGCGTCGAGCAGTCTTTGCAACGAAAGTGACATGCTGTAGTCCATGGCGAGACTGGTACAGCAGACACTGGAGCCCACTTCTCGCCATTCGGAGCTTGACAGCAAGACAGCAGAAGTGGTCTCACAGGTCTGTATTCGTACACGTCGCCTACCCGGGGAAAGGCTAAGGCCCTAACTATTGAACAATGTCAGCACATGCTTCAATGAGCGTGATGCGTAGATGTGGCAGCGATATTGTTGCAAGATTTCAGACACCTAAATTTTTAAGCACCGACGACAGGTGGCCGCGAGCATATGACGATGCTGTTGGTCGCTACCTGCCATGCCTTTTCCGGCTCTTCCTAAAGCTACTAGGTATGTCGTCGCAAAGGACAACTTGATCATCATGTAGGGGAGGGATTGTGAAGATGAGATGATAATCTGACATACCGTGTTCACTACGAGCTCTCGGAGGGAGCCGCGGCTCAGCGCATGGCCATGAAGGACAGGTGACAGGCCTCGCGTGACATGTCACGGAGACATGGTGAGGCTGGTGGTGAGAGATTCGAGGGAGATGTCGGCGGCGAAGAAGCGGGAGGCGCAGGACGCAGAAAATTGAGCTTGGTGGAACTGGGAGCGGAGCGCGGGCCTGGCCGTCAGGGCACTAAGTTATTCCTAGAAAAGCCACCTTTCGCCTGTGTCACGGAACGGGCGTGAGGCAATGGCAATGGTCTGGTCTGAGCCCGCTCACTCCCACCGGCCTGCACTCTGCCTGAAGCAACTTGGACTGTTGACAGAACACGTTTGCCGTTTGCATTGTAAGCATGCTACTAATCGAGTAGCTTTTCTCATCCTCGTGTTGTTGTACATACGTATCCTCCTCCGCCCTTCCTTTGTCTGTCCTCTGATTATTAAACCTTCCGCATCAGACTGTCATTAGCCATACCCTGGGAAGCGGCCGCCGCTCGCAATCAATTGCACCTGCTCGCTCATCTCTCGAGCAGAGTGCTGCCGCTCATATCCTCTCGACAGAGCCCGGCACCGCTCGGACCTGAACTGGACACTCCACCTCCACTATGCAGAGACACTCGCTGCTGGCGCTGGCAGCCAGCCTCTTCCTGCACTCTGGCCTCGGCGAGACTCTCTCACCCGAGCAATGCGCCTTCGAGCCTGACGCAAAGGTATCCGATGCCTGCGCCTCCTTCCACGACCTCGACAGGCTCAATGTCAAACTAAACCCATACGTGCGAAATCTTGCCAACAACACCGACTTCTTCTCGTACTACCGCCTCAACCTCTACAATAAAAAGTGTCCTTTCTGGAATGACGACAATGGCATGTGTGGGAACAGAGCGTGTGCTGTCATCACACTTGACAACGAGGAGGACGTGCCGGAGATATGGAGGGCGGCAGAATTGTCCAAATTGGAAGGACCGAAGGCGAAACATCCGGGCAGACAGACGAAAGAGAAGCAAAAACCGCTACAGGGACAGCTTGGAGAAAAGGTGGGCGAGAGCTGCGTGGTGGAGATTGACGACGAGTGCGATGAGAGGGATTACTGCGTACCCGAGGATGAGAGTGCCACAGCGAAGGGAGACTATGTGAGCTTACTCGATAACCCCGAGAGGTTCACCGGCTACAGTGGAGAAGGCGCACATCAGATCTGGGAATCGATATACCGGGAGAATTGCTTCGCGCGCTCGTCACAAGGGCCGAGTGATGCCCAGAGTGAAGCACAAGCGGCATTGCAGCTCAAACAGGTGATTAAGGACCATGATCGCCAGCAGGCCGCGAGTTCTGGAAGGCCACAAGATTCTCTCGACTTCGAGGACGAGTGCCTTGAGAAGCGTGTCTTTTACCGCGTGATCTCTGGAATGCACGCTTCCATCTCAACACATCTCTGCTACGACTACCTAAATCAGCAGACGGGAGAATGGGGACCAAATCTGACATGCTATAAAGAGAGATTGCACAACCGCCAGGACCGGATATCGAACATCTACTTCAATTTTGCTCTGGTATCGCGAGCAGTGGGAAAACTACGAGACTACGTGCAGGATTATGTCTTTTGCACAGGCGACGCTTCGCAGGACGCTCTCACGAGAGAAATGGTCACCACGCTGGCGAACGCCATCCCACCCGGACCGCAAATTTTCGACGAGAGCGTGATGTTCCAGGACCAGACAGCCAACGGCATCAGTCTGAAGGAAGACTTCCGCAATCGTTTCCGTAATGTCAGCAGAGTGATGGATTGTGTCGGCTGTGACAAGTGTCGCTTGTGGGGCAAGATTCAAACTAATGGCTTCGGAACAGCGCTGAAGGTCTTGTTCGAATTCGGAAACGGACATGGTGAAAAGGGCGAGGAGAAGCCACTTCTCAGGCGGACAGAACTGGTCGCGTTGATCAATACGCTCGACAAGATCTCCTCGGCCATCAATCATCTCAAGCATTTCCGTGCCATGATGGAGGCGGAGGCTTCCGGCAAATCGGTCGAGGCTGCGGAACAACAGACGCCATTACCGAAGAGCCAGGCCGAATCCTCATACAAAAAGTCAAAATCGCAGGCTTCCTCGCTTGACGACCTCGATGATTTCGACACAGAGCCGGTCACCCCGCCGCGACCGAAACGCACCCCGCAGACTGTTTCGGAAATCTTCTGGGAAGAATTCGACAATGTGTGGACGGCGTATAAATTCGTGCTCTGGTCGTGGTCACAGATACCCTTGATGTTACCCTCGATTGTGTTCAGTGAAGTTGGACGTTTGTATGATTTCTGGTTGGGTTTGCCAGTGAGACCACGAGTGTGGGAGATAAGACCGCCCACGTTGGACAATATCAAGGCTTGGAAGAAGGGCGAAATGGGGAATGGCAAAATCGGGAGAGACGAGCTTTAATGCTGATGCTCTGACTGGGAAAACTTTGTGTCGATGTGTTCGTTTAGCGGGAGTTTTTATTGCATGTTGGGAATCTTTTCGATTGTACATGCGAAATTCGTGTGGATATCATGCGACAGCGTATCCTTCCACGTTTGTCTGGTGTGCTTCTTCTGCTGCTTCTGCTGCATGCATATATCGCTGCCGGGTGATTAAGATTTTGGGAGTTGAGGTCCAGCAGACCCGTTGCAGAGGGCTTAATGGGCTCATTGGGCCCCGACTGACTCTGCTACACATACAATACGCGATTAATGATCGAATAGGTCCTGCTTTTGTGTCGTCCTGGCAATGGAATCGTTTTGAGTTGAAGGGCTTTCTGCAGAGCAATGACATTGTTCTGATATAGCATGCTTCAGCGATACGACTCTCGCCTTAAACTCCACTTGGACGACTATGCATTTGGCAATTTCAATTCTTCGGACTCCGCCGTGATGTTGCCGGAGTCCGCAAGCAGCGTGGCCAGGTGGCATCGTGACCCATCCGTATTGACGTCCCGTGCTTTCGCTATGACAGTGTGAAATTGTACCTACGAAGCACTGTTCACAAGTTGCAATTACTGTGTATAGATGTTGCAGAGTTTGTATATGTCGTGCAGACTGGTCGGGGAATTGGCGAGTCAATGTATGCCAAGGCGTATGATCGCCACGAGGTCTGCTCCTCTACCAAAGATCATTTTCAGGCCAGTGCTTTTGTGTGCGGGTTTGGGTGGACCAGGATTGATGAAGTGTTGGTTTGAGAACTTGTTAGCTTGTCAGAGATGTTGGATATCACGGTATCAGGAATGGTCTGGCCATCATGCCGAACTGCTGAGAGAAGCACAATTGTTACTCGATCGATGCTGCTGCTCAGAGAGTGCTTCAATCGCCAATGCGAACGCCAGTCGGGAGTTGAAATTCGGAGTCCGTCACGGGCTTGCTTTTGACTGCACGATGAAGGCACGCGTGCGTTCTTCGGTAGCGTCGATATGAGACACGGGCCGAGTTGCGTGAGGCGTGTCCGCATCGGGGGTGGTGGTTTCTAAGTCATACCCAAACGGTGTGGGATTGATTCCATCATCAGCCACATTCATCAGTCGCGAGGCATCCTGATGAGCATGTCTGAGCGGGACCATATATCGCCGGCCGCGCTCGCAATCTGCGGAGCAGCAAGGCGCTCCGGGCGGCCACGAATGGCAATGCGACGGACGGGGAAAAGCAGTGGATGAAACGTCGTGCAGCGAGCGAGGGACGTCAGGAGGGCAGTGGAGGGATGTGGAGGACGGGGCGCTGCGAGTGGCTCGCGAGCGTGTTGGTGAAACAGGATCACAGGCCTTGTCACACGGAGTTCTGGCTTGCTTCGGCAGTGACGACCTGGCGCCGGCGATTGGTCGCGCCTGCCAACGCTGACTGCCCGCGGCAAGCGTGATTCGCTGGACGGGCTCCCTCCACGCACGAGAAGCTCAGCAACTGCTTAGCGCGTGGCCCGATCTCAGAGACTTTCTCGCAGTCGCAACACCTCAGACTGCGCTTCTGTCTCACTCGCTCCAAGCGCCAGTCTTCCCTCTCTTTCCCCCGTCACTCTCTCTTTGACAGACGCGCCTGTGGCAGCGAGCGAGCGTGACACTCACTTTCACCCCTCCCACACTCTTTCCATCGGCGGCACTGGACATCCTTCAGCGAAGCTTGCCGCCAACCCACTCCCTTGCGAAACTCGCTCCACCACCACCACCGCGCAGACTGCGTCTCGTCGCCCCTACATTCCTTCATCTGCTCGTGCCCCAGTCGGCCGACAGATCGATTACTGTCCGTGACAGTCGCACCGTTGATCGAAACGCGCCTGCTATTCGCGATTCATCTCCAAAGGGAAAGCTATTTCTGGTCCCCCGTTAAGGTCGAGGATCCCACGATTCAGCTTGCTCAAAGCCAATCTGCAGCAAACTCTCAAAGCCTGACGACCCTCCTTCGAGTGACGTGCCGGGCACTTCTTCACGACACACGTGAGTCTGGTTGATATCGCCAATTCGGAGGACCTTCTGCGTTCTGAACGTTACAACGCACACCAACGGCAACCGCGATCCGAGTACCAAACCATCCACCATGTCGCTCGCACGCGCCTTCACCACGAAGCGCGAGAACAACTCGACGCCAAACTTCAATCTTGGACGCGCAGCCACGCAACGAAACGCCAAACCGATCAAGCGATCTCAAATCTCGTCGCCCGTTGCTCTCATATCGACCACCAACCCGTTGTCATATGATGCACCCAACATTGCTGGCACAACACCGATCCGCGTGCGCAACATCACACCGGCGTCGGCCACGAGTAGCACTGGTGAAGACAGCGATGCTCCGTCCTTGAGCTTCGATGGCACCGACACGTCGTCAATCGACGAAACGCCCATGACCCCCGAGCCGGAGCCCAACCACCTCAGCTGCTACTTCAAGCCTGCTGTCGACACCAAGACTGTGCATCGATCTCGAAGCGGAACGACATCAACACCGACCGACGCTCCCGTGATCCCACAACGAGTGCCTTCGCACTCGAAAAAGGCCCACGAAAACGTCCACCGCAAGCGATCCGTGCAGCGCCTCATGTCCCCACCAGCAAGTCTGGTGCGACGCAATTCGACTGAATTCTTCGGGATGGCGAGCCAAGGCACTGACGTATCTCGGGACGACAATCCATTCGGCAACGAACTGGCACAGCTAGACGCTGTTGCAGAGGAAATGAGCCACGCCGTGCGAGACGCCGAGGCCGAAGAGGACAAGATGTTCATGAAGGCTCACGGACTGGCCTGCTTTGGTATTGACGACTACATGTTGGAAATCAAAGGTCTGGTCTACGATTACCTGGTCGAGGAGCCGGTCGAGCCAGTCTGGATCTAGGTGATCAATGCGACGGATCATGCGGTCCCACGCAATCGAACGCGTCGAATCTTGAAATCGACGAGTTGCAGATGCGGTGCTTCCGACTTCGCCTACCTGAAAGCGGATTGGCAGTATCCACTTGCATGGCCACCAGCATGCACATGTCACCGACGCGAAAGGAAAGACATTACTTCTTGCTCATACTTTTTGGCTGTCACCCGACAACATGCTCCAGCTTTCCGACCACAGTCTCTCGTTATTTCTTTACATTTACCATGAGCAACCACTTTACCCTGGCGGGACCTCTCTTTGACGAATCTGACGACGATCACATGGGGATTGCAGTCCTTGCCGTCCACTCTTTTGACGAATTTTCTTGATGACGACAATGTTTATTGGGAATAGATGAGGGGCGTTGCTGTCAGATGTTCTTCACATGGCGCGAATACCTGCGGAAGGGCAAATGGGACTCTGCTTCGACAGCGCTCTGGCGAGTCTTGAGACAGGCTTCATCTCTGGCTTAGCCACGGCAGCTTACTTGTACATGAACATTGATATGAAAAGTTGCATATACTACCATCTGTGCCATCGTGCTGCATCCGACTCCGTTGTCACTTGTGCGTGTTGCTGTGTCCATGTGCGCGCCCATGTCTCCGTCCTGCCGAGGGCGACCGGGCCGAATTAGAGCATTGTGGCATCATGAGTACTTCTTGTTGGCGTCCCGGATGTCGCCCTTCGTTCCGCACCACTCGTGAACGAGCGTGGTCGTGGCACAAGACTGCACAGCTCACGCACATGAGGCCGTATGCAGTTTAGCGCGGGGTCGGATCGCGCTTGCCGTCGCATTCGGGCACGGCCGCACGTGCGCATTAGTTCATTTGTTTACACGCTCACAATAATCTTTCTGGAAGTTGCTTCTCTCCGTTACCAAAGACTAGACGCCCATTCGACGTCTTTCTTCATTTCTCCTCTGCTACACGCCCGCGCCACGTTGGAACCGCAATCCGCTGCCTGGTGCACCCGTCACCACTTCCCACGACACGACTTCGGCAACGACCGACCTGCCGTCCAACGCGAAGCTTGCACGTTAGACGCGGTGCCTGCAGTAGCTTTGCACCCCTCCACTACCGGCACCGCACACCACCACACGCACTCTCACCACCCGCTGGCCCTCCGCCTCCCCCTGCTGCGTGCTGCATCACGGACGCTGTGTCGCCAATTGCCCTCTCTCGTTCCATCCCGGCCCTCTGTTGCACCGCGACGCCTGCTGTGAAGACATCGCCAAGAACACTCAGTCCCCGCGGTACCGCCTCAGTGGGGTGATCAGCAGGAGCACAGGATACCTGCGAGCAAGTCAAAACAACCACGACAGACACAATGGCCAGCATGGATATCGACTTCACGAGGCGGAACAAGAAGCCCCGCCTGCTGACGGATTCCGAGCGGGACAAGCTGGACGAGTTCATCGATGCCATTCACTACTCTTCGCGGTGAGTCACCCATGAGAACACCACTGCGTTTCTCTGGAGCGTCAATGGAGGCTAACGTGACATTGTGCGACACAGATACAACGACGACCACTACGAGTACCGTCACGTCCAACTTCCGAAGCAGATGCTGAAAGCGATACCCAAAGACTACTTTGATGGGGCCCGAGGCACACTGAAGCTGCTATGGGAAGATGAATGGCGAGGATTGGGTATTACGCAGAGTCTCGGATGGGAACACTATGAAGTGCATGAGCCCGAGCCACACATTTTGCTGTTCAAGTGAGTACAACTTTCCTTGGCCGCGTGAGATGGTCATGCGGATGAGACAGCCATGCTAACATCTTCCGCGTCTTCCCAGGCGGCCGATGAACTTTCAAGCGAATCAATGATTTCAGCATGTTCAAAACAGCATTGAGATTACGCCATCACAACGAGCGAAAAAAGCAAAGCGAAACGTGACGTCCCATTGAGAGCAACGAATCCCGACATGGTGGCGTCCTTCTGGATCGGATAGAAGAAGCTTGCTTCCGTGGTTACATCTCCGATGCAGGGCCAATACCTGGTACGGAGGCAAGCCTGTGGCATACGGGAGACCAGGGAGACCAACCGGCGTGGTCGGCACCTTTCGCGGGATTCATCATGACTTCGCTTGGGATGGAGGCTGGAACGTCTTGCTTGCTTGCGTACGCGCCCTGCTTTTCTCTTGCATCCGGAAATGGCGCATCGCCGCATTTACTTTCGTCACGAGGTTATGCATTAACGGTCGGTCGGTCAGTCAATTGCAAGGTGTTTTTTGTTGCTACTGTGGGGATCTGATGATTGCTTGTTTTCTCTCTCCACTCTTAGAGTACACAGCGCGAGCCGAAGGTTGTCGTCCTCACACCTGGCGTCTTCTCAAGCAGCTGTCTGTCTCATTCCAAGCATAGTGTATAGGTAATTTCGAAGGGGAAACAATACCTTTTCTTGGTCATGACGCCCGTCTTCTCCGTTCTCTCGTGTATCCTTACGGGCTGCAACAGGTCACCCTTAAAGATTATGACAAGTGACTGCTCCTTGGAAGCTGCTCGCGCAAACACAAGAAAGACGATGATTCATAACACTGAAGGTGAAGAAGAGAAATCTCTATGTCATTATCAAGTAACAAAGTCTATATCATCGTCATAACAACATGGCCATGATGCTCATGCTCGTGATCATATCAGATGCCAAACCGAAATCTATATCATCTCTTCGCATTCATAAAGCTTTAACGTGATCGACTGACTGCAGCTCCTGTCGCCGCCGCAGCTGCAGCCGAAGAAGCTGTTGCTGTGCTAGTTGCAGGGGCAATTGCAGCGGGTGCTCCGACGGGGGAGCAAGCGCAGTTGGGCGAGCAGACGCAGACAATGTTTTGCGTTAGGGTGATTTGCATTGTGAGAGTGGAAGTTACTGCTGCGCCGCTGGGTGTTGTTGTGGGTATTGTGGTAACGCTTGAGCTGGGGATAGTAGTGGTTGATGAGGAGGAAGAGGAGGATGCGGGGCGTGTAGAGGTCGTTGACGTGCTTGTTCCGGTGCTGGTTCTGCTCGTGCTCGTGGTGGAGGTTGAGGTCGAGGAGGAAGCAGGGATTGTCGTGGTGGAACGGGTGCTGGTGGTGAGGGAGGATGTGGACGTGGAGCTCGTGGCTCGGGTTGTCGTTGTCGATGAGGAAGATGAGACTGCTCCTGGAGCATTGCCCACAGCGGAACCGACCCAGGCATTCCAGTTCGTGACGCCGTTTTGACAGCTTGTCGAGATTGGCTTTCCTGTTTGTTGGATCACAATGTTGCCATTTCGAACAACGCTGATCGAAACTTGTCCTGTTCTTCCATTGAATGGCACGCTTCCGTGATAGAGCCCTCTTCCGCCCGATGGCTTGTTCCTCCATGTTGCCGTGGTGTTAACTCCGCCAATGGTGACAATCGCGTCTGCGGACGAGTCTAGCAGAGCAGTGAAGAAAACGTTGTCTTGCACCACTTCGGCTGCTCGATATTGCTGTTGGCCGTGGCTAGCGGTGTTTCCTGAGGTTCCTCCATCGCCGCATGCATTCTTTGGGCTGAGACGGTACCAGTACTCGAGGGTCTCGTTGGCCACCGGCTGGACGCCACCGTTCTTGTAAGTGCTGATCCAGTATGGAAGAAGAGCTCGCCAGCCATCGTGAGGCATATCTTGAGCGTAGTTATAGGGCGCTCCGCCTGGGGCGAAAGCACCGAAGTCGGCGTTACGCTGAGGACCAATGTAGTGCGATTCAGGCCTACGTTAGACGACTGTGTCAGCGTGAGGTTGGCATGTCCAAGGTTGAGATACTCACCAGTCATTCCAGGAAATAATCTGGACCCACTCAGGCTGCAACTGCAAGACCTGACTCCAGCGGTCGTACCACAAATCATCACCGCGCCACAGCCAGTTCTTGCTCCACGTAGGAACGTTTGCGTAAAACCATGGTGACACTCCCATCATGTATGGCTCTCTACCGGCAGCGCTAATCCACTGCTGATCTCTGCTGGTGGTCATGTCATTCGGTCCGTTTGGCCAGGCCTCCCACGAGAACAAGCCATCGGCAACGCCTCCAGACGCTGAAGCTGCGGCGGAAGGTCCGATGGAGGCCCATTCGGGAACAAAGAAGCAGTTTGTTTGACTCTTGATGTTGGCCCAGTCTCCTGAGTTCTGTGTTCCTTCGAAGCTGCTCGGTATTAGTCCTACTGATCATGTGCATATTGGAGTTCTACATCTCTTACGTTGTTGCGATGGGTTTGCCGTTGTAGGTCATGTGGGCTGAGTTAGGACCATACTGCTTCATGTAGTTGATGACAGCAGATGCTGGCCAAGGGCCGTTGCCAGCATAATCGAAGCTGTGGCAACTGTCAGCATTCCGCAGCGCCTCTGCGTGTGTATGAGTCTTACCTGAAGAGAAGCTTGAAGCCCAGGGAGTTCGCGGCTTGAAAAGCATTCGCAATAGATTGATCCTGTATCTGGTCAGTCCTGCCACACAGCCGCCGATCCGGATGCAGTCCATACCAGCTGGCTGCTTGGGTTGTACGCCATGTTAAGCGCAAAGGCGTCGATGCTAGCATCTTGAGCAGCCTTAATGTCGTATTGCCAGTCGGCAAGCGAGTAGCTGTACGAGTTGGCCAACATGAAATGTGCCATGACAGCCTTGGCGTCGACAGCGCTCGCGCCAGCAAGCGCTGCCATGAGCAGAGTGAACCAGCTCATCTTGTCGAATGTCGTTACCGATGGAGTGCGAAGGTGGAACAGAGGTCAGGGAGGGTTACACAAAATGCGGGAGTCCTTCTTTTGTGTACGTCGCGCCACGTCCTTTGCGGCAGAATGATACGCCTCAGGGCGTCGGACATGTGCGTTGAGGGCTTTCATGGCAATCCCATCCGATCATTCAGCTGGACGCCATGCGTTAGACGCCGGCCGTCTGGCCTCGTCCCGCAGCTCTGCACTGACAGTTTGGGGCAAGTCTGGCCATGATATCAGCCTCCAATGCAGCCAAAGCACAGCCATGGTCAGGCCACGAGTCGATGTGTTGTCCCAAAGGGTGTAGAGCACATGTTGAGGGTCGTGGGAAGTGCATCCACAGGGCTGCGAGAGAGTCGTGTCATTGGAGCGCCGTCGACGCCAAGCAGGCCTGGACACGTGGGAGCAGTCGGGAGGCGTCTTTTGACTTCTCAGAACTTTGCGACTTCGACAGCACGACACTTTTTGGCCGACGCGTATTATTACTGTGATCGCTCCCATCCGGCGTGGCATTCTCCTACGCGAATGCGAAGATTCATGTCCGCAGACACGACCATACTGCCGCTTCCACGTGGTCTTGGTCTTGCTTCCGGACGCCCCTTTCGCCTTCCACAGCGACATCTTGCCTCTAGAGGCAGTTGTGGCGCGGCTTTATTTAACGCGTCAATGCGGCTGTTTGTTCGGTGCCGGTCCCTGATAAGAAGAAAGACGTGCTCTGCAAACGCTCCCGCGTGAGAAAAGGCCGTGGCAGCAAAAAATTCGCACCTGGTACCAGACTTGCTCACTAAATTGCACATATCATTCTATCGCCTGCTACACGGAAGGAAGCAGCCTCCACATCCTGCTGTGATTTAGCGGAACTCTTGCCAACTACTTGTAAAGCGGAATCATCTTCATGTAATAACCCATACACTTGTCAACCAGAAGGCTCCGACGAAGCCTTGACTCCATGCCCTGCGAACAAAAGAGCTGATCGGCAATTGCTCTCAGCGACCGCCAGGAGCCTGGGCCAAGCTAGCTGATGCCAGCCCACCATAGGCTGTCGAAGAGACATGGAAACATGCCATGAACATACCCGCAATTCACGCAGCGTGTCGCAGCGCCGACAGCGGTGCCGCGAAATTTTCGCTAGTTCTACCGGCAATCATGTCACCAATTGGTAGAACACGGTGCGAAGCGCTGGAGCAGAAACGCGAAGCAAAAGTTCCGGGAAGGACGAGCCGTAAGTCACTCTGCAGCGACAAGTGAACGCGAATAGGTCTGTAGATACACACCTGTGCTGCAAAGACAGTGCAAGGCATGATGCAGTTGTGAGGCGTTCCGGCAAACAAGCTCTCACCAGCACACAGACTAGAGCTCAATCTGGACACCGCCAAGGATTTGACTCTGGCTCAGCACGAAGCTATACGTCGACACACAGCCTCAGCTGAGGATCAGTATATGGCGAGGCCTGGAGGGAAGTTCCCTCATGGACTGATTATAAAGGTACTGTAAACATTCGCATGTGCTTTGGCCACCAACCACAATTTCAATAATGCCCGATTCAAGCTCATCTGCTCGAGAGTCTTCCCAGATTATCAGCTTCTTCACTTCTGAGCACTTCAAAAATCGAGTGAACAGTCTTCTCGCAGAATGGCACGCTCCGGGTCTCTCGATAGCCATTGTATCGAATGAGAAGGTATCTTCACAAGGCTTCGGCTTGGCGTCGCTCGACCCAGAAACTCCTTGTACACCAGATACAATCTTCGACATTGCTTCTTCGTCCAAATCTCTGACTGCAGCTGCTGTGGGGCTCCTTGTAGAAGATGACGAAATGTATCAAGCGGTCAAGTGGGATGCGAAGATGCATGATCTCTTGCCGGAGGATTTCGTTTTGAACGAAGAGAAGTATACGGAGGAAGTGACAGTGGAGGACATCCTGAGCCATCGTAGTGGTGTTCCCGGGTCGGTAGATGCATAGAGTTGTATTATCGAGAAAATGCTGATGATTGAGTCGTAGGCATGACGATGCATTCTTTGGTCTTCGATCCAAGAATCCGGACTCAGTCAAAACGATAACCAGGAAATTACGGCTTCTGCCAATCAGCAAACCATTGAGGACCGAATACCAGTATTCCAACACGATGTTCGCTGTTGCGACACACCTCGTCGAGACATTGACGGGAAGGACTTTCGGGGAATTCATCGAAGAATCTTTCCTGCGGCCTTTGGGAATGAACGATACACACCTCCAGCCAAGCGCTGTTAAAGCCGCAGGCAAAGGGGATCGCCTTGCGTTGCCGTACCAATGGAGCCAATCTGAACAGATTTTCGAGCTCAAGCAATGCCAAGAAGTGCCTGAGACGCAAGGTGCAGGTTCCATTCAGACTTCTGTGAACGACCATATCAAGTGGGTGCAAGCGTTAATGCAGCAGGAAGGTCCCATTACGAAGGAGCTCTATGAAGAGTTGACTCGTGTGCGTATTGTGCAGGATCCAGAGAGTACATCCGAAGGAAGAGCTCCATTCACTTCTTTCACCGGATATGCGGCCGGCCTGGAGGTGTCGTACTATCGTGGCCATCAAATTATAGGGCATGATGGCATGATCACCGGATACTCTAGCAGGCACTTCTGGCTGCCTGACTTCGAGTTTGGTGCAGTCATGCTGGGCAATTCGGAAAGTGCTGGTTCGGTGATAGATGTCTTGTCCAAAGAACTAATCGATGAAATCCTCGAAGTACCCATGGCGAAGCGTGTCGATTGGAATGCTCGTGCTCATCAAGTCGATGAGAAATACCAGGCAGAAATGGATATGTCTATCGCGAAAGAACTGAGACCTGACTTGGAGAATCCAGAGTCGCTCAAAATTCCATTGAGTGCATATGTTGGAGAGTACTGGAATGCTGGATACCGGGGCTTGAACATCGAAGTCAAAGAGGGGAAACTGTTCGTCGATGCAACAGAACGGACAATGGGCTTCTGGCTTGAATTTGAGCACTTGGCAGATCAGTCCGTGTTCGTGGTCAAGCTCAAGGACTATTATGATGGTTTGTCTGTGGAGCGAGCTGCGGAATTTCGCTTCCAGAATGACCGGGTTGTGAAAGTCGGTATCGCTTTCGAAGATGACTTTGATGGCTATATCTGGTTTGATAAGGTCGAGCAGAATGGCGACTGACAGTTCTGCGGCTTCGCGTAGTCTATAATGCGTGATGTATGTTCTCACAGATAGTAGGATGGTGGTAGCTTGCGCAAAAGTCAGCATTGCATGGGAACAAGGCATTCCAGTCGACTTACAGTACTATCAACAGGACCGACTGTCGAAACTGAATCTCGAAATCCATTCGCGTCACCGTGCATTCGACGAGAGTGGTAGACTTGCAACGGGACTTCGACGACCAAAGGAGGGTGTGTTACCTGCGCTATGCGGATTTCTACCCTCACTGCATACCGGACAGTTGCGAGCGGAGTTGCAAAGGTTGGTATAAGCTGTGTAGGAGGCCTTACAGGCATTGGTATCGTGGCTTCGGAAACAATTCCCGGGGCATCTGGTCGCGCGTGCGTGTGTTCCCACCATAGAGGGTCGACTGACCAAGTCGTTTCGTAGATCGTCTCTCTCCGTAGTCGCAAGTACTTGTTCTTCTTGAGCAAGCGACTACATGCGACCTCGCGGATTGGCATTGTAGTGAAGAACGTTCGTCGAATCAGCGCCATTTGAACCTCGCATGTCCAACGAGGCGGCTGTATCTCCGCGTTTGTTAGTCTTAGTGTGGCCAGCGTCAGTGTCACCATGCCCTGCGTATGTCCCGGCTTGCCATCGTAGAACATGGGCAGTGGTCGGAACTCGGAGGATGAAATAGTGACATCGCCGCACACAGTCCGGAATAATCCTTTGCGTGCTTCTTCGGTGGACGTGAGCCTGAACTCCCCAGGAAAGTCGTCCACGCTGATAGGAGGCTCCGGCTCTGTCAAGGGAGAAAAGTCGATTGTGCGTGATCGTCGTATCTGTCGAAGTCGCGGGCCGGTCCCGGACCGGTAAAATATCGTGACCGCAATACAGTATTCGATCAGAGGCTGCATGCATTGATTACCATGCTGATCTCTTGATGTTGGACCAGCTCTGAAGCTTGGAGGTAGGCCAGATAGATTAGGACTTAAGTCTTGGTTCGGTAAGCATTGCGGAGCGATGCGAAACTTGAAAGGCATGATGCAGTGACGTCCATTGGCATCCTGCTGTGGTATTCTTTCTGAACGAGGTATGTTCTGCGATTGTTTGAGGAACTGGCTATAATGAGCGCAGGCATAGTGATGAGATCTCTCAAGCACTCACGTCGTATCTTGCCGCTGAAGCATAATATTCGTGATCAACCCAGGTTCGCATTGTGCCTACAGAGTTCAGCATATCGAACCGGATTTAGCTGAGGCTGAGGCCAAGCGCACCTTCTAATGTCACGGCGACATGGACAAGCTCTACTGCGTTGACGTATTGAGCATGTATACTTCCTGAGATTAGGTCTTCGGGATGGTACGTGTGGTTGCTGATGCCGTCCGGACCGTCGTTTCGCAGGCTGATACTGATGTCGCATATCGTCTTGGGTACTTTTGTCTCTGTTGGTGGAGTTTGCGAGGTGAGACTCTGTGTTGTGCTCAACGTCAAAGCCATGGCCTTTCTGCTGCACGATTCAAATGAACGATGTCTGCTGTCGGAAGAATAGATTGCTGGACGGCACAGGTGTGTGCTCGCGAGATTTAGGCCAGACTGGACTTCAATATGCAAATTTGAGGCATGGATGTTTGATGCCCAAGTTCTCTCAGGATTGCTCGAGCGGCATCGTCTCCATTGCGAGCACTTGTTTTCACAATGCTTGCTGGAACGAGCACGACTCAGCCCTAGCCTGTTATCGTCTGTCTGCCTGGTAGTGTGATCGCCTCACAATCAACGCTGGACGGCACTACTGCCCGGGCAGCCCGCCGACCGCCTTCAGATCACATGCGGCGGGGCCGTCCAGCACAGCACCCAAATATTCGCGCTCTCGCGAAGGCACTTTCCATGGGTAGAATCAGGATTGTCCTAATGTGCCAAGAACGTAGGCCATCTGCGCATCGCAGCAACCAAACCAGTCAGCCGAACATTGGCAATGGCGGTCCGGAATGCAGCCTGCAGCTTTTTCGCAGTGCAGCCAGTCCTCCAGAATCCTCAGGCGAGCGGTCGAAACAAAGTACAGGGATACTTTGAGTCAGGGTGGAGAGGAGTGAAGCCTAAACTGAGGGTGCAGGTGATCTGGCCAATGAACAGGGCGTCGGGCAGAAGCACCCGATCCCGATCTGCCAACACCACAACACCTCCTCACGCGATGCACGAATCCAGGGAAACGCAGCCTTATCAAGCATTTTCGTATACTCGTACCCCCTACAGTCTCGCAGGTGGCGCTTTGCTCGCCGCGGATACTGGCTGTGTTGCTCGATGCTCGTACGAGATGGCATTCTTGGCTGCGATGATCTCGAGGGGTAGGTCGACGCAATGCCACAGCATCTTGGGACGTTGGCTGTCTGGGCGACGTAAGAGGTACATACCTTGACAGCTGCCACACCGAGCACCGCTGTGAAGATACCTTGTTCATGACTCTTGCGTCACCCATGTCGTCCATGTGAGCAGCAGCATGGCTCGATCAGATCACTCCAATTTCTGCATGCGGCTTACTGGTCCTATACGGTGAGTAAGGACACTCTAGGCAATGTAGCACACTGGCAGATTACCGCATCGAGACAGCGCGCCTCTCACGCTGCCTCACTAGCTGCAACTTTCCCCGCGAATTGTCCTGCACGGTCCGCGCCATTGGCGTCCTCTCTATGTTTTCTTGTTGTGAAAGCTCAGGTCCAATAGCAGCATGGCTTTCGAACCTAACCGGCCACCAGCCCCTGTGCAGAGAGGACGATCAGGTGCATCAAGTTCGTCAAGACGGTCAATTGCCGTATCCATTGACCCGCGCACCTGGACAAACTTCACCGTGTCCCCTCACGATGATCGGCCCAGGCCGAATGTGTAGCAGAGCAGGCAACTCAAAAGCCCACAAGAGCCAGGTCACAGCGCCTGCTCCATTTTGCTCGTACCTTGAGGCTGTGTGACAGAAGCTGGAGGCAATTTCTCCGCCATCATGTCGGGCAACGTAGACACCAACAGACTTGCAGATGCGCCTGCGAAGAACAATGGGCTTTACTATGCCGACAACGACAAGGACTTTCTGCATCCCAACGACTCACGCGACAATGCCTTGACCAAGATCAAAACTGCTGGCAGCATCGTCATGCCTCCAGAGTTGTTCGAGAAGCTGTACTTGTCGCCCGAGAATAGAGTCAAAGGTGATCTGAGGAAGACATTCGGCAATCCAACGCCCATTGGTCTTGGCGGTTTCTTGCTCTCTCTGACTCCATTGTCTTGCTTCTTGATGAACTGGCGAGGGACCTTGACTGGACTTGGCGCCTCGGATATCGCAGTTTACATCTACTTCGGTGGCGTATTGATGGTCGTTGCAGGTTTCTTCGAGGTATGTGTAACAATCAGCAAGGTGGCCGAGGTTGCGACTGATGTTGATTTTTAACAGCTGATTCTGGGTAACACATTCCCCGCCGTCGTCTTCACTACCTTTGGTGCCTTCTGGTTCTCGTTCGGCGGAACTCTTCAACCCTTCTATGGCGCTTGGGCTGCTTTCGCAGAGGATCCGGTTGGAGCACCACAAACAGGTCTGGAAAACCCAGCCTTCTTCAATGCATATGCATTCTTCCTGCTTTTCATGGGTCTGTTGTGCTTGGTGTACCTCATCTGCTCCATTCGTACCAACCTGATCTTCTTCTTGATCTTCCTGCCTTTGCCCGCGACTTTCGCGTGCTTGGCAGCCAGCTTCTGGTTCACCGGTATGGGCAACATGGCATATGCGCACACGCTACAAGAGGCTGGTGGAGCGATGGCTTTTGTTGTGTGTCTGCTCGGATGGTATCTCTTCACCGCGCTCATGTTGGCCTCCGTGGACGCGCCCTTCTCTCTGCCAGGTAAGTCCCGATCTCAGCACACGTTTTGCTAGACCTTCGCTAATGCGTATCCAGTCTTCGACCTTTCCACTCGCATCAAAGGTGCGAGCGATAAGCAGCTGAAGGGATCCCTCGAGGGCGACGTCTAAATATGCTTCGAGGTATAAGACTTCGCTATGCATGAACATGATGGGCAAGAGGTTTCGACATGATGGAAATCCGATATCCGGCAAAGTGCCGGCAGTATTGTAATAGCGCACCTTGCTGGGAGATAACGATAATGCAGAAAGTTTGACGATGGTATCGTGCCTCTGCTCCAGGCTTCGTAACGACAGAAGTTCTTGTCATACAATTGGTGCTTGGCCCAGATGGTTCCTGATCTGACCTTGGGGTTCCTATGGGCTTCGAGTCCCTAATTGGCATCTTCGGATTGCATGTAAGAGCCCGCTAATGTCGTCTCCTAACTTATGCTGGAAGCGTCGGTAATGCTCTAAGCACTCGTCATTCCTCGATGCGGATCCAGACCGTCTCAGAACTTCTTCGCAGTGTGTTGCAAGAGCCTCTTCCTGCGTGTTTGGTGCCCGGAGAACGATTGAAGTCCGGAAACGCGTCTACGCTCAGCCTGGAACACTCCAAAGCGCATCAAAAGGATAGTCAAAATTGTCCACTGGAAGAAGGAAATCCGAGCTCCAGCTCGCAAAGTCGAAGTCCAGCGCAGCATCCTCGAGCTCCGACTGCTGCGAGCTTGTGGCGGTCCCTCTCTCCTTCGACGCAGGTACGGCTACCGGCAGTACGTCTCGCATTGATGCGCAGATCTTATCAATGGGCTCTGCACACCTCTCGAGACAGAAGTCGGCGAGGTCCCAATTCGACTCTGCCTTCGCTTTTTGCAAACGATCTCTGAATTGAGCCAATTTCTCCACGCATGTGCGTTTGGTGATCGTGTCTGTAGATTCCAGAAGGCATCGCAGAGTGATAGTAGCTGCCGTCACCAGGAGATGTGCAGTATAAGGTAACCAGAACTCGCTGAGCTGTGTTTGTGTTAATGCTGTCACAAAGTCAATAAGAAGGAACGCAGCCTCGCGCAGCATGCCTAAACGGTAGGGACGAGCTTCTGCTGGACTTGCGCTCACATCCGACGTGGTGGTCTTGAAAGCAATGCGACAGAGGAGCAGCTTGATCGTCAAATGGCAGAAGCGAAGATTGCTAACTCCGTTCGTTAGACAATCTCCGGATCCTGCATGCTGCAGAGAAGCTGGTAACTCTGTTTCCCAATCGTCCACCAAGCACTCGATGCGGCGCAAGCTCCGCATTGTGTCAGCTGGATCGTTCTTGAGCGCGTAGACGAACGGTAGCAACTGTCCCAGGATCTGCGAAAGCTTGCATAACTGCACAAACAAGGACTGTGAAGACTGAGTGTCGCTTATGTGACTTTCTTCTGTGTCAAAGTTAGGCAATGGCACATCGCAGTTCTGAGACTGGATCAGTGGCGGAGTCCCATGAGCCAGACTCGCCCTGCATAGAGAAGGTCAGTATCTCAGAACGATTCTCCTGCGTGATGCCAGCTCACCAATGGTCATGAACCAACACTCCCCACCACAACTGGACGCGTACGTTCTTCTCGTGCTCTGTCGCTCGCCAATTCGCAGGATTGCGATGGAGGCCTAGACTGTGCGCAAGCGTCACAGTACGTCCAAGCGTGATTATGTTACCGGAAATGGACATCACAGGTCTGCCTACCAGATCCAGCAGTGCAGCATGCACCGTGGTGATGGTGGACTCCAGGAAGTCTTCTTGGAGAGCAGAAACAGCCTGGTTGTACATAAAAGAGAGGTCCGGTTGCGGGTATGGTTGCAAATCTGACGATGTGTGCCAGAAGTGCAATGCGGCAGCATAGATGTCGCAGAGCAGCGGGGAGGAGATTCGAGTTCTGTCTTGGACCCAGAGCTCTTTGAATGTCTTCTCGTCGATTACCGGGAAACAAGGATGCAATTTAGTGAAGTATCTAGTCTTCCGGTCAGCATGCCTCGACTTCATCGTCGATGATTTTCCATACAGCTCTACAACATGATCGCGGAGCTTGCCCAGTACGTTCTCCATGATCTCTCTCTGTTTTCGGCCTGGTTCGTTCTCTGTACGAAGCCCTTGCCGGCGTCTTGGAACTGTCAGATATACAATAGGCTTACCTGGCGCTGTCGATATGACACTGTATGGCTTTGCTATCATCGATCTCGCCGCGCCATGTGAGGTAAGATAATGCTCAAGCACTTCTATATCTTCCGCCATTGGAGGATTGAGCATGAGCGAGGATTCATTCGGCGATGTGCCGGCGACGCTTGGGAACTGTGCAAGTGATTCACTTGGCGTAGCAGTCCCTTGACCCAAGACTGTCGGCGACAGATGCTCATTCCTCAGACAGATTCCTTGGGCATGAATTTGTCCTGGAGACAGGTCGGCCGGCAGTGACTGCTCACCCTGTTTGGAGAGAGTGATGCCGATAGTGCTGCCTTTCGAAGAGATCTCTTGAGGAACATTCCTGCTCTTCGTCAAGCTCGTTAGCCAGGACCAGCTCCTTTCCTGGGAGAAAGACATGCCTCTGAGCGGTTGGCTCTCGAACGCTTAGCTGGGCGCTGTTCCACGGCATCGCTCGCTCGCTTCTGTCTGAACTCGCACGTCAAGTCACGCTCTCTGCAAAATCGACACGATTGGCCAGGGACGTCAACATTGCAGTGGATCTTTCGGCGCCGGCACAAGTCGCATGCAGGAACTTTGTGTGATCGATATGGCCGACTGGCGGATGCTGTGCTAGATGTTGGTGCCATTGTCGCCAAGATGGGAAATCACAAGCGGGAAACATCCACTTTTATCAATGTCTCGTAGCGACCTTGATCCTGCGCCCATCTTGCTTGGAGAGATAGAATGCCTTGGGCCGGCTGCACAGGGCAGAGATGCAAACAACTTGGTTTAGTCGGGCAGGAGAGATGGAGCCATTTCACGGAAAAGTCTAAGTTAGCTAGTTAGAGTGGAGAAATCAAATGCGTTGTTCAATTCCGATCCCATCCCGTCCCGTCCCGCATCTTCCTTGGCATTGACTTTCTCCCGCTCTTCTACTCCTTTCCTGCTGCCCATCTACCTGCACTACAGCCTCGCTTCAACCACGCTCTCTTCTCGACGAGGTTCATCCTTCTGGTACTGTGGCTTGGTCCCCGGCGTCGTCGCAAGAGCCTCTTCAATGATACTCAGTCCCCGCTCGAGCTCTTCGTCGGTGGTCGTCAATGGAGGTGCCAACCTAAACACTCCGCCGAAAGACGGCATTGTGCTCAACTGAGCCCACAAACCTAACTCGCCCATCTTGTCTGCAATCGCACTACCAAGCTCTGGATCACCGACTTTAGTCTCGCGGTCTGCCACGATCTCCATGCCTGCCATAAGACCTCTCCCGCGAACATCGCCAATGCAGCCATAGCGAGATTGTAGAATGCGCAGTCTTTGTTGAAAGTTCTCTCCCAGCTCGCGAGATCGCGCGACCAAGTTGTCCCGGACGACGATCTCAAGAACTTTGTCGCCAACACTTGCCGGCAGCGGATCGTTGATGTGCGTTGTGTAGAAAAGATAACCATTTTCCTTCGCGAACGAGGCGACGCGATCGCTCGTCACAACTGCACTGAGAGGAAGGCCGTTGCCCACTGAATATCGAGAGTCAGCGAATGGACTTATGCTGACATGAAAAGCACTTACAAGTCTTGCTCAAGGTCAAGATGTCTGGCACCACACCCTCATCCTCAGCAAAGTGTTGGAAAGCGAACATATCTCCTGCTCTACCAATGCCCGTCTGGGCCTCATCAATAATCAGGAGCATGCCTCGCTTGTCGCAATGCTGTTTCATCGCTTTCAAGTAGCCTGGCGGAAGGACCAACATGCCACCACTGCTCAAGATAGGCTCCAGGATGACTGCAGCTAGGCTACCGCAAGATTGCTTGTCGACGAGTTCCCACCCGTAGTCGAGCTCAGTCTTCCAGTCATGCGATCCATCTGGGTGACGAAAGATGGATCGATAGCTGTTCGGTGTTGGCAAGCAAAGGTTGCCCGGCATATTGGGGCCGTAGCCTGCACGGCCAGAATGGTACTGCGCGGCAATTGCACCGCTAGTAACACCATGCCAGGAAGAGGCCAGACCAACAATCTCGAACTTCCCTGTGTAGAATTTCGCCAGCCGAATAGCGCATTCGTTCGACTCACCCCCTGTGGAGAGGAAGAGGGCTTTGTCAAGACCCGGAGGTGTTACCGAAGTAAGCCTCTTCGCGAGATTAATGACAGGAGGTGAGAGCATCCCCGAGAACAAGTGGTCCAGATGCTGAGCATGTTCCTGGATTGTAGCGACGATTTCCGGATTTCCATGCCCGATGAGAGTCGACATCTGTCCTGAGGTCCAGTCTAACATGGTATGGCCACTAGCAGTCGTGATCGAGCGACCTGACGCATGGGCGATTATCGACGGATGGAATGCTGTGCCCTGATTGTTTGTCAGACAAGCACCGGAAGATTTCGCATTGCTGGCTTTACATAATGAAGCAGTGAAGCATCGGCGTCTTCTTGAAGTTGTTCTTCGTTGACATTGTCGTACGGCTTGGTCATGATTTCTGGAAATTGAACTGTGACGATAGAAGCAAGACTGTCTGTTGAGATGAAGTATGAATGCTCTCATGCTCGACAAGGGACGAGCAGATATATGTGCAAGGCCACTGCTTCTGCTGCAAATCCAAGTTTCCCGTCGGAATTCTCACCGTTTACTGTCCGTCCAGTCATCGTGCTCTATTCTGACACCTCACAGACCTCACAGATGCGATGAAACATCTGTATCCGACAAGCGAGCTTCATTTTGCATTGCTACCCAGAACTCAGTGTGCAGTAAGTGACGATGCATATTCTGTACTCTATTGAGCTACTAATACTGGGAGAGGCGAGCATGCATGCATGCGACCCCGCTGTCCTTTCACGCCGAGGCACATCATTAGCCTGCAGTACTCAGCACTCTGTGTAGCAATGGCAGGTATCAAACTACCAACACAAGTGCTATTACAATCGTCGCCGAAATAATTCATTAGAGACAAACTAAATGCCACTCTTGAACCGACATGGCGTGTATCTCTATTACGAGGTCCATGGGAACGGACGTCCATTGCTGCTAACTCATGGCTATTCTTCCAGCTCTGAGATGTGGAGAGGACAGGTCGGGGCATTGTCGAGGCAGTTCAAACTCATAATTTGGTAAAGACCGCATGTTGTGCCTTCTCAGAAGATCTGTGAACTAACAGGTTGTCACCAAAGGGACATGCGAGGGCATGGCAAATCCGATTATCCCAAGGACCAACAAGCATACTCCGAAGCACATACTGTAGCAGACATGAGCGCTATTCTCGATCACGTCTGCGGCCGCGGCACAATGGCGATAATCGGAGGCCTAAGTCTCGGCGGCTACATGTCAATGGCATTCTATCGAATGTACCCAGATCGTGTTACTGCACTGCTCATCATCGACACTGGACCAGGTTTCAAAAAGGACTCCGCGCGAGACGATTGGAACAAGTACGCCAACAGCACAGCCGAGAATTTTGAACGCAATGGTCTTGCGGATTTGCAATCGCAGAGTGCAGAGCGATCACAAAACATGCATAGAAGCGCGAAAGGTTTAGCTTTGGCTGCTCGCGGTATGTTGGCACAGCGAGATTCTTCGGTAATTGATTCGTTATCAAAGATTGCTGTTCCTTCTTTGGTTGTGGTTGGTGCTGATGATAAGCCGTTCATTGCTGCGTCTGATTATATGGCCAAGAAGATTCCGAATGCGAAGAAAGTGGTTGTTCCCAATGCTGGTCACGCTGTCAATATTGATCAGCCGGAAGCATTCCTGGAAGCTATCAAGCCATTCTTGGATGAGTTTGGTTCACCAAAAGCTGTACTCTAAACTATAGTTCTATCCGAAGGAAATTGATCAGCGCGCTTCTCGTGTACACTTCCTGCGATGCACTGTTCGCACCAAAATGTTCGACTCTAAGCTTCGTTAAAGCTATCGACTCGACCCTTTGGAACGCTGGCTTGCTTGAGGTAGGGTGGTTGAATCAGAAGGTCAACAAGACCCGTTTCACGCACTTCGTGGTTGCGTAAGCCAAAGTAGCGGTGACTGCGATAGCTCCAGTGCACATTTGCAGCGACCATGAGTTCGATGCCGCGGACGTACGCCTTGACCTGCTCGGCGATGTCCTTATCCCACTTCGGAAGTGTGGCGAAAGTCTCGTCCATGCGGTTCAAGCGGGTGTCGATCATGATTGCGACGTGATCGTGCGCTTCTTGTACCTCCATGCCGTTCAGTCGGCAGACTGCAATCATGTTGTGCGTGACCGACTCGGACTGAGAAGGGTCAGTATGTGCGTTAGCTCATTACAATTGCTTACCCACCTCTTCCTTTCGATATGACACCACGTCATTCTGTAGACCGCACAGCTCGCAGCTCAGCTGCTCGAGACCTCGGATTTGCTCACTGAGCATGATCTTATTTGGTATCTCGAGATCGTTCGCGAAGCAGACCATCGGATAACAAGGATCCATCCCAACCGAGTCGCTGCGGCGTTCCAGGATCTCATCGAGACTACGGTTGTAGTCTTCGTGGCAGTCCTCGACTTGCTTGAGTGCCCCAATCAAGAACTTCTCCATAGCTCTTCTGTAGAATTTTTGCTGGGAAGGAGAAGCCAATGCACGGTATCGACACCAGAAATCATCGTGAGCGGCTTGGACCTTGTCGACATAGTCTAGGCCGGGATCGTTCTGGTCTGCAGGCACAATGTTACCGTCGATAGCTTCGAACAGGCGATCAATGAAGGCTTTTGTGCGCATAGGGTCTCCCTTGAGGTCTCCGTTATCGAAAAGATCATCAAGATAGAAGATCAAGTTGGTCCAGTCGCTTACGATGCGGAAGCGCTCGTAAGGAGTGTATGGGATGTAGACAGCGCAGAACCAAGTGAAGTCCCCTGCAACAAGGACTCGAGAAGCTTTTTCTGTCATACCGAGCCTGTCGGCGAGCCATTGGCATGAAGCAAGCTTACACTGCTCATAGTCAGGCCGCATGTCGGGATTCGGCGCAATGAATGATTTGAACAGGTTGGGCAGTCGAACAAGAACTCGATCGGAGTTCTCGTGCTGTGGGTGTGGGATCGTCATTGCGAGGTTGTCTCCGTGTTTGTTTGATCTAAGCTGAGAAGATATGGATAGCTGCAATTGTCTCGAATTGCGCGTGCTCAGATTTGAAAGTGTTGAAATCGTGGAAACCGTTTCTCCTTTGTATGGGCATCACAGTGAAGATGGTGGGTGAATGCTAGGCGGCTGTGAACGTTGCACGTGCTGTAAAGCATTCACCACCCTAACGTCAGCAGATTGGTAAAGCTGCAAAAGGAAGTCAGTACCTCGCTTATGTCAAGATCGCTATACTACTTCATTCTCGCGTGGAGCAGAATAGGATAGCATTCACCATCAGACCGTCCGGCTTGTTCTCTTCTCCTCGAACCACGTCGCTGGTATTACGTGATCCCTCATGCGTAAACTATCCGGCAGCAGTTGAAGTGGTTTGGCTGTAGCACAAGCCACACGCGCTGAAGCGAAGTCCCTGCATACCACCATCCGGAAGCTGGTTGTGTCGTTCATCGCTGCGGGATTGACCGTCCCATTGCCCGGGATAAATGTTGCTCGTAGCGTCTTTCAATTTCTGGCGTTGGTCGCCATGCCGGATCCCGTGCTAGGCTGATATTGGGTTTACGATTGCGGTGGCCACTTTTCACTGGAGGTTCTTCCATCAAGATAATTTTGTCTACCACAAGCTCCGCAAGCTCAGCAGGCAGATGACGCCCAACCACAAGGTGAACACAGAACCGGGCTTCCCGGCGAGCTCTCTTCCGAAGTTCATCAAACAAAGCCTTGTACTGCATATGAAAGCATTTGAAGCGTGAAAGTTCACGAGGCGGCTTTTGCTGGTCGCTGACACGACAGTAGTGACAATCCTTGCCTCTCGAACAGAGCTCGCGCCATGTAGCAGTGCAAAATAACCAGCTCTCGTTCGTCCGAATGATATCGCAGGCGTTTCGACTGAGCTCGCGTGCTGAGTCTTGCGAGAGATCGTATCTAGAGAGAAGCATTACATCGATGCGAAGAGCCACAGCTCCAACTTTTGGATGGGGCGAGCGGCGCAGGGCCTCACGAAAGCATATCAGGAGCGGCGGCAAGGTCCCAGAGCACGACTTTGAGCTGTGGAGTCCGTCCTCTGCCGTCCTGAATAGTTGCACGACAAAGCCTGGTGAGAAGCAGCTAAGTACTTCGTCCAACGAACCCCATAGCTGGTTGACCTTAAGATCTTGGTACAAATTAGAGGTCTGTGACTGCAGAGATCGCGTGTCACGTACCGTTCATACCACCGTAACGACACCAGAAGTCGGACCCGACAATATTCAGCCTCGCTCTGCGAAAACGCGGTCGCACTTGGCCCGTCGACGAACCAAAGCAATCTACAATATCCACAGATGAGTATAAAATGAAAAATTCGGCATCCATAATCGTCCGGAATAGTTCTTGCACATGCTCGATCTTCTCCTTCGATGATGCAGGTTCACGTAGACAAGTGTCGAGCCCATCAAGTGCAGCGACAATCCCGCTGAAGTCCACGACCGGGCGAGCCCTTTTCACTCGTGTCTTGGTGCGCTGAGACTTTGGTGGAGGCGATGAAATCGATGCGCTTCGTTGGGCCTGGCCAACGAGAGCAGCAGCTAGCTGTCCTTTGGCCGTCATCGTAACTTTGAATGTACGCTGAGCGGATCGGTAACCTTGATAAACTCAGTATGAGGTAGAAAAGTAGAATGGCAAGAGCGAGGGGAAGAGGAATGGAGATTTCAACGCAAGCGGCTCGTCATGTTGTGCAGACTGTGTAACACAGCATTTTGTGCCACCATTCTCTTGCTTGTGGGCGCGGTGCATGATGTGGTAGCACCACGCACTTAGATGATAGTGTGCATCCTCCGAATTGCATACATACATTGGGCTCTTCGGCACTTCTCATGGGAATAATATGGCAAGCCAAGGTGATTGTCATCGCTCTGACGGCGCAGCATCTTTCTAACAGATGTCATGCCAGATTTGCGTCGTCCGCTTCTACGATGCGTGCATCCGTCGTCCTCGAGCCCTCGCAGCGCATACAAAAGGGTCCGTTCACTTAAGCATGTGTCAGACGATCAACAGCGGCTTTTGCCGTCCAGTCGGTGTGCGCGACATTGAAGGTACCATGAAGGCAATGTATCGAAGGTCTCTGGTCGCTGATGTGACAGAGATACGCGCATCCGATGCCTTTTCGCTTGGCCCGGTGGGCGGTCCGTGGAAGTCTGGGGCATGGCGATCTGGCAGAGCCATTTCGCTGTCAGAGGAACATTCAACCCGTACGACTTCCATTCTTCCACTGTTGATCATGTGCAAGGCCCTGGTATCATTCAGCCACCTGATAGAGACTCCATCTGGTTTCATTACACTGTCTGCGAACACTTCACTGCCCTTCGCTGTCCTTCATTTCCATCTTCCGCCTCGCGGCCAAGATCATCTCCTCTCTCCGCCTCTTCAACGCCTCGGCTCTCTGCGCCTTGTCCGAACTCCAAGCACTCTTCTTCTTCTCTCTTTCTTGCTCCTCGCTCAAAACTGGTTCCTTGCCTTTTCCGCTGGTCGTCACCCTCCCTTGCAGCCCATAGCGACTGATCAGATCCTGCTGTGATGGCGTGATCCTACTGCCTGAAGTTGCTGCAGTGTTCCCAGTCCTATTCGGTGCCGCGGTGGGTATGACGGGAAGATCGGGTTGGAATGTCGGAGGTGGGTTATCGAGCCCTCGGCCGTCAAGCACTCTTGCAGTCGTGGCCTCTACGCTACCGCCATTGCGTGACAGATCCCAGGCTATGCTTCGGCGATCAAGTTGAGGGAATATGGCAGAAACGGCGTTGACTTTGGCAGGATCGATGCGGTTTCGTGAGGTGGATGATGTGCCGGTCGAAGGTGTGGAGGGTTTGCTCATGTACCAACGGACGGCGAGGAAGCCGACAACGACTACGGCGACAATTTGCGGAATGTTGATTGAATTATCAGCGGCCATGACGCTTAGTCTTGGTTGGTGTCGCGTGGGCGATATGGATGATAGCGGCGGCCCGAGAAAGTCGCTGGTTTCGGCGGACGTGGTATTTACCTGCTGTGAGGTGGATGCAGACAGTGCAGATTTTGAACCAAGAGGGTTGTAGGTGTGTGTTCTGTACACATGTGAGTTGTGTCAGCGAAGAGATGCCTCCATCCGCGGCTTCCAGCTGTCACAAGCGCGGGTCCGTGCGCATCCATACCACTGCACAACGAGACTTCCTTGGCAGTCCTTGGGTGCTTCCATCATTAAACGAGCTCCGCAGGCCGGCCTCATCCAGATGGGAGATTTGAAGCTGCGTTCTGAGGTCGATGCAATCCTCCGGAATCATATCACCGCGGGCGGGGCATCAGTGGCCATCGCGTCCAGCCAGGCAGAGCCTTTCTGTTTCCATACAGGCCTCGCAGACATCAAAACGTCCAAACCCGTGGACAGCACGCATCTATTTGGCATTGGAAGTATCACCAAGGTATTTGTAGCAGTCGTAGTCTTGCAGCTGGTGGAAGAGGGCAAGCTCGCACTTCAAGACACTGTCCAAGAACACTTCATCCAGATATTTACCGCGATATTGAAGGTGCGGGAAATGCAAGCATATCGCAGCTCCTAAATCACACGAGTGGCATTGATAGCTGGGAAGATGATCTCACCTGGCTCGTCGACGCAAGAGGCGCCAGGATCCAGCTCGACCGGATCTGGCAGAAGACTGAGCCATTGGACTACATTCGTCGCCCGAAAAAGACAGCTCCAAATCCGGGAACATGGTCTTACGCAAATACGAATTATACACTACTCGGGTTGATTATTGAGAAGATCACAGGAAGTTCAGCAGAATCCGAGATCTGCCGACGCATCTTGCAACCTCTGGACCTGAAGCTGACATTCGTGGATGGCTTCGAGACTTGCCCCGAAGGCGGCACCGTTGCTAGCCGATATCACTACGCTTCTAAGCACTTTCGAAATACGGCAGGAGTTTGCAATGCATTCCCTCCGGTCAGAGAAGACATTATCGATGTCACAGGCTCGAATCTTTCAGTTTCATGGATGGCAGGCGGCATGATCTCGCATCCTTTGGGTCTCGTCAAGTTCGCTCTAGCGCTAAAAACCGGGAAGCTGTTGAAACCATCGTCGACGGCACTGATGCACGATTTCGTTCCTTCGACTTTGCCTGGTCATGAAATGGGCCGCGGTGCATTCAGACAGATCATTCCTGGTCAAGGAGCATGGATTGGACATTCTGGTGGTGTCCTAGGCTTTTCGGCTCAGCTATGGTGGAAGGAAGATGGGGACTGCGTTGTCTGCGTGCTGGCAAACGTCGGCACTGTGAATGCAGGCAAAGTGGACTTTGGAACGAGTCCCATTGTGCAACGTTCGAACTTTCTCGGGCTGGCCTACGATCTGGTCAAACGCTGATTCCCTGCACGACCTTTAAGCAGACCGCCAACCAGCAGGTGCTACCTCCCGCCTGCCTCATGCATCAGACCGTTCCACTAGTGTGGCAGCGTTTATGAAGAGTATGCCGACAGAGCCAGTCTACATCACAGGCTATTTAGAGTGTCCGCTTGGCATTGCTCAAACTTGCTCACGATCAGCTCATAGCCGGCTTGTCCTGTGCTAGATCGATCGCAGAGGCTCGCATATAAAGGTGCTGATGGTCCTCGTTGAGGAAGCCTTGAAAGGTCCTCGCCTTCTGTATCCTTTGGATGAAGGAGCTGATTCAGCGGCATCGGTATTCGACCCTCTACATTCTCGGCCTACGATGCATCGATCTTCCCAACCTAGGATGGCAGGGCGTCTACAATCAAGGCGAAGCACGGCAACCTCCGAGCGCTCGACTGAAATGCCCATTGAGTGTCTGAACGCCAGAAGTCCATCTTGCCGTGGCGCATACGAGACGTACCGTCGTTGATCACGGGTCTCCAGCTAATACGAATGCCCAATCTTGGTACCTCGATCACCACTCCCTCTGTTCCTTGCATGCCATGGACACAAGCTGTGCAGAGACCCCTCCCATCAAGTGGGTGCTGTGGGTGCTTCGCTGACCAGCGCTGCACACTACTCGATAGCGCTACCTTGGCATACATTCCTGCAGCAAGTGTACGATATGACAGCTGCCTGTTTCGGCTAGAGCTCCGCTTCTTTACGCGAGAGATCCCAAGACTGGGTCGGCGAAGTGCGTGGGGCAGTGGCGTTGCTCTCAACTTCATGTCTTCGACATCTAGTTCACTGGTCTCGAAGCACGCGCAGCTCTGGTCCACAATCTGGCAACCTGCCACTCACAGTCTCTCTATCTGGCAAGGCAGGGATAGAGTGTTTCCAGAAAAGGGCGATCACTGGTTGGGATCATTCTTTGCAGCTGCCCGCCAAGCCGGCTTGAACGTACCAAGACACATTGCAGCAAATGAGATGGCAGATTTGTCACTGCACCCAAGACTTGTCCAAGCACGCCGCCACAGCTTGTTTCCTACCTCCACCAAAGACGCTATCGCAACCTCGGGGCTACCCTATGATAGGAAGGTATGATTGAGTGTACACAGATTGCAGCGGCATGGTGTCGCGTGCAACAAGACCAGAACCAAGCATGGCTGCGACAAGATCTCGTGCAACCGCGAGTCTGCAACGACCCGGTATAAGGGCAAGTGAGCTCCCCTTTGCTCGTAGCTCCAGCAATCGCAACTTTTTCCTTTGACATTGCCATCATGAAGTTCGCTACAGTTGCGGCAGCGTTGCTGCCTCTTGCGGCCGCATACACCAAGGAACAGTATAGATCAGGAGCTGTCATGCAATGGATGATGGAGGCCAAAGAGGTATGGTGATTGCTTGAGAAGATTCATCGAATCGTATTGATGGAAGTAGTCTGCCTGGGCTGTTGCCAGAGCTGCCGGCGAGTACAAGAGCGAGAGATACAACGGATTCGAAAAGAACAAGAAGGGTGATCGAATTCGATGCACCAACGGCAAGGCCGAAGCCGTCGCAGGAGACGCCAACCAGACATACGCCTGCAACGGCATTGACATGTACGACTTCAAGACTCACGCAGAGCTCGGTAGCAACGGCGGCGAGGGCTCTGGATCTTGGGGTGTCACACTGCAAGGCCGAGACTTCATCGCCATCGGACAGACAGACGGCGCCGCGTTTGCTGAGGTGACGAAGCAAGGCAAGCTGGTGTACCTTGGCAGACTTCCTGCGCAATCAACACCAATCATCTGGAGAGAGATCAAGGCGAATGGTCCGTACATGATCATCGGCTCTGAGGCTGTTGCACATGGCGTTCAGATCTTTGACGTGAGGCGCACCACGTAGATATGTCACACCACTTGCTGACAGTGACTCCAGATGCGCAAACTTCTCAAGGTCGATCCGAAAAAGCCGAAGACCTTCAGCACTCTTACTGATGTCACTGTGTTCAATGGTGAGTCTCGACCTGCACCATCAAAGGACTTTGCCTGGCTTTTCCAAGCACCTGTGCACAAGGCACCCACAGATAGCAGAGCTAACTGGTTCTCTCAATAGATCCCATCGGTCTCCCAACTGGCCGATCGCACAATGTCGTCGTGAACGAGGAGAGGAATTACGCCGTCGCGGTCGGTGCTGCACCAAGGAACACCACATGCAACTCTGGTCTAGTCTTCATTAACATGGACAATCCTACCAAACCATACATGTCTGGCTGCGCGCCACAGGATGGTGTAAGTCTTGTCATCCCGGTTTGGTATGCCAAGGGACCAAAATTTGCTGACCCATCCTGCAAAGTATGTCCACGATGCCCAGTGCATTGTCTACCGTGGTCCAGACAAGAAATACTACGGCCGCGACTTGTGTTATGGCTACAATGGTTCGTTCCTGCTGTCCTGATTGTGTGGTGTTCGAAGTGCTAACATTCATCGCAGAAGGTGAATTTTCCCCGAAGATTTTTTTCCAACTTTTTCAACTTCCTTTGGCATCTTAGATCACAGCTAACGTCCTAATCGACACTCTAACCATCTACGACGTCACCAACAAGAAGGGAGTCAATGCGGCCAAGATTATTTCCGTCACTCCTTACAAGGGTGCATCCTACAGCCACCAAGGCTGGGTCCTGGACCCCAACTGGCAGACTCACCTTGTTTTGGACGATGAGCTCGACGAGGGTCTTGTCGTACCAGACGAAGTGAACCCAGAGAGCCCTGCATTGGATGGTTTTCCAGTGACCTACATCTTCGACATCACAAATCTCGAGAAGCCTGTCAACACTGGATTCTACAAGTCCAAGGTCAAGTCGGTCGACCACAACCAGTTTGTCGTAAGTCTCCTTATCGCACAGTCATGGAGAGACCAGAACTAACGCCGACCCAGCACAACGGTCTCTCCTTCCAGTCCAACTACCAAGCTGGTCTGCGTGTCCTCGATGTCAGCAGCATTCCACGCGATCCTTCGGGGAAGAGCGTCCGCGAGATCGCCTTCTTCGACACATACCCACAAGACGACTCGCTCCCTGGTGGCGGTCTTCCTGACTGGACCTACGGAACCTGGAGCCATTACAGCTTCCCCAGCGGCTGGATCGTCATCAACACAATCGATCGCGGCCCGTTCGTCGTCAAGCTGAACAACTTCAGGAAGCGTGGTTTCGGCAGCGAGTATGTCAAGCGTGGCGCTTAAGTCGACTGTAATGACATTCATGATATAATGAAGAGAGAACCGAAATATGATCAAGTCGGATAACGCTTGTACGATTTGCCTAGCCAGGTCTCGGTTTTTTGAGTTGCCGTTCGGCCTCAGTGTGCCATTCATGTTGTGACCCGCGTCTGCGGTATGCCAAGGTATGGTGATGTGGCCGTCGGTCGGGAATGTGGGCCTCCGTAGAGTAACCGACGGTATGGTCTACGCCACGGACTTATAGGAGACCTCTACGCGGTTCTTCCTGCACTGAATACTAATTAATAATGATCAACTCTGGAACAATGCTGAATGCGCTCAGATGTGGATTCCTCAATCCATGACTAATTCACTGGGGCATACAAACGAATGTTGGTTGCCAACCAGGACAGACCTGTGTTTCAAGACAGACCCAGTCGGCCACGTATCTCACACCATTGCGTCTGCTTGGGCGACGAAAATATTGGCGACTGGAAGAAATGAGCCCGTCCATGCGGTTGCCATAAAAGTCCAATGCTGTGGGGGCAATACGACTCGGATATCCACAATGCTTGCACGAGGCTGAAACCCTATGCCAGTTGGCTTGATTCTTAGGGCATAGTCAGGAGAAGAAGACTAGGTATCTCTATCAATACTAATCGCCTTATAGGGAGAAAGTGAATAGTATATAGCAGAGAATTCAACTTCTTTGATCGGAAAAGTTCAGCTGCCAGAAAATTTGTCAACACACCTTAGGAGACGTCCAGGGGGGAAAAAGTCGTTCACATCAGATCAGTCCAACAAGATGCAATTCTCAATCTACATTACTTTTGTCCTGGGCTTCATTGGCTTCGCAGCTGCTGGTAAGCCGCCTCTTAGCCCAGGCACTAGGCGTTCAGCCTACACAGCACAAAGTGACTGACGACATTTTTGTACATACAGATTTGCCTGCGATGCGCAATACTGTGATTGCATCAGGGGAGGCTCATCACAGGGCTCATGCTCCAACGGTCATTGTTCCAATGCATTCCCTCCTGGTAGCACTGTTCCGAGCTGCAATTGATCCGAGTGGGATATCGAGGTCGGGACGACGGAGAGGACTGGGCTGAGCCACGCAATCGGTATTTGATCTCTCAGCTTGGGCCGGACGAGTATCTTCCAAGTATAACCAACGGCATCACACGATGGAGCTCCACTCGAAGTGCCACACTCTCCACCAATTTTCCAGAGCACAGAATACTGCGAGCAGCATCGCGCTAGGCCTTGTACAATAGCAGAATCACAAGCACGACAAGTTGACCATGCTCCTGCATTTTGCTAAGCACAGCCTGCCCAAAACGATAACTCCGAAGTTAAAACGTCATCTCATCCTCCAGCGACATACTTTCTGATTCGCGATTGCAGAATTCGGAAGGTGTGATGTGCAAACCAAATTGCCCGTTTCAGGCGATGCGAAAGCGACTTGTAAAGTTGGACGAATGGCATCGAAGCAAGTGTGGCTTGTGTACCTTGCAGCAAGAAACAATGTGAATCCCATCGTAATGATCAGCAGAGGCTGTGTATGCTCGAGGTTCTATTTATACAGCGCGATGCACAACGAGGCCGTGCAGGATATACCGATGTTCCTACAATGAAGGTCACTACATGCAACGTACTAGCGACAGCACTTTCAGCTGCTGCTCAAGGCATAGAGCTGGTAATTGATGACTTCCCAATAGTGGATCTGGTGAGTGTCGAATGCGAACGTCCTGATTCTTGCGTTGCTGAATCTGCTCACAGGGCTACGCTCGTCATGCTCCTACGAAAATAAAACAGACTACACTGAACAATATATCATACGCGACCTATTCCAACATTCGCTTCGCGCAGCCTCCTGTCGGTGCACTGCGCTTCCGAAAACCCAAAGTTCCTCCGCCGTACGCCGAAGGAGTCCAAGATGGCGTGGTGTCACAGAATGAGACGAATTGCATCCAGTCTGTACCGGGATACTTCACGTCCTTACCAGGCTTGAATGGAACCTCATGGGGACAAGAAGACTGTCTTTTCTTGGATGTCATCGTGCCGGAGGGTGTAAAACAAGGCTCCAGTGTGCCAGTGCTTCACTGGATTTATGGTGGTGGCTTTTTCTTCGGAGCTAAGGATACTGGAGGGAACCCGGCGGCGTTGTTCGATCGCATGACCGCAGACGACAAATTCGTGATTGTGGCATCTAATTACCGGCTTGGAGTCCTAGGCTGGAGTGCTGTGGAGGGGGAGTCTGGCATAGATGCGAATGCAGGGTTGTACGATTCCCAGGCTGCGTTGGAATGGACTCGTGATAATGTGCACCGTTTTGGTGGTGACTCAAATCAAGTCACGGTCATGGGCCAAAGTGCCGGAAGTTGCATTATCGAGCATTTGCTAGCCGCAACCAGCGAAGGCCAGAGACCATCTTTTCAACAGGTAAGTGAAACGAGCTCCATCCTCATTGTCAAAGACTAATTGCTCCACGAAGGCCATTCTCTCCTCTCCCGGCTATCGACCACATGTCAATCGCTCCATCGAGACACTCGGCCTGTGGCGTGAATTGTTGAATCAAACCAAGTGCACCGATTTCGACTGCGTGCAGAACCTACCAGAGTCAGCCATCGCTGAAGCAAACCGGTATCACTACCTCGAAGCTCGGTCTGGTGGATTTCCTGGTTCCTCGATCTCTTACGGGCCAGTCATAGATGGAGATCTGGTCAAGGACCTTCCCGAACGCGTCCTGCAACAAATTAGTCAGTCTTCACCAGCTCCACCGAGCTATGTGAAACGAGTTATTGCAGGTGGTATGAAGAACGATGGAGCAGCTTCCACAATCGGCGACTTCACTTCTTGGGCAGAGCAAGTTTCCGTGTTTGCACGAACGCCTTCGAATGCGACCATCTCAACGATCGAGCGTCTATATGGAGCATTCAATGGGTCCAAGTCATCGTTTCGCGATGATGGATTTGTCGAAACGACTCCATTCGATACCTTCTCGGGTGACGTGATCTTTGCTTGTCACTCCCATTTTGCGGCCGAAGCCTTTGCTGCAAATCGTGCAAGTGGTCACTGGCCAGGGTTGGACAGTGGAAGCTACCGCTACGAGATGTCAATTCAGCCAGCAGTACACGGCCAGGACATCAGCTATTACTTTTTCGATGAGATCGTGGCGAACCTAGATCCCACCGTAGAAGAATCTGTTGCAACAGACTTGCAGCGAAAGTTTCGAGACTTCATCCTGGGTCGAGAAATGGAGGGTTGGCCAGAGTCTAGCGCGAGTGGCGGCGATGCTCGAGATTGGCTGAACATCACTGCAGATGGCCTTGTTGCTGTCGAGCAGGCCGATGAAGGAGATCGTCGGAGAAAGTGCCGAGAAATTGTCTCATTGTACGGGAATGAGGCGGATGGGTGGTGAGCTGAGCGGCCATAAAGAGTGACCGCGATATATGATCCTCGATGAATCTTGCCCCTGAGCACAGTGTACGTCTCGAAAGAGAGGGCACGTCCCAGGAATAGACTTTTGACAGAAGGAAGGAGGAGGGAGAACTCCGCACATGGCGGCAAGCTCCCGAAGCAAGCGCGCCAAGGAGACGTCGGCCAGCAAGCCAGATCACTCATGTGGCTTCTTACACTTTGCACAATCACACCACCGCAAGAGCGCCAAAAGCAAAGTCTTCGCACGACCATGTAGCCCAGCAGCCGCTCTCTCAGGATTTGCCCACGCAACAGGTGAAGTGATGCATACTCATCGCTTTGAATCGCTCGCCCGCGAAATCCCATCTTGCGATATTCACATACACAAAATGATACGCGAGTCAAGTCCATACCGTCCAAGCTCACTGCGCTAACTGTAGAGTTCTATTGCCTCTGGTCTAAACAGACGCCACAGCTGGCCATGCCGCGAGTCTAGCTCATCTGCTTGCCCTTATAGGCCGTAGCTTTTCTCGTGCGCTCCTCGCTGGGCCACGACCCATTCCCTTCCCACGAGCTCAATCATGCGTCTTCTGGTGTTTCTTACAGCATTGCTACCGTCTCTGGGGGCTTTTGCTGCCACTTTGGAGCATTCACACAGCGACAGTCTCGTTGAGCAGCCTGAGAAGCGCAACTACTATCGTCCGACCTGTGGCATCTCTGGTTATCCGAAGAAAACGTACAAGCCCTACAAGACCAGCCGCCGCCGATGCAACCAGTCGCAATGCTCTGCCTATTGTAAGCAAAGCTCCAAGTGCAAAAGTTTTGCTCTGGGCAAGCAAGATTGCCTTCTCTACTCGGTCTCAATCAAGGACAATGTCAAGAGTGGCTATGGGGCAACGTACAAATTCTACGACAAGTCCTGCCCATGCCCAAAGCCGAGTGCGACCAAGACAACGTGAGCAAGACTGAGAGTGTTCTAACGCGCGCGCACTTACCGCAATCGCATAGGACTGCGAGGACTACAACAAGATCTCAGACTACTTCGCGTACATCGACGAAAACGAGCACTACTACTGCAGTCTCCGAAAGCACCACTACAGCTACAGTCTCCGCGTCGACTACCTCGGCGGCATCGACCACCACAGCCACTGGAAGTACCACAAGCAGTGTCAGCTCCACGTCTAGCACTGGTACCACAACTAGCGCGAGCTCGATTTCTACTGCCAGCAGCACTTCTAGTGCTACTACTACTGCTACTACTTCAGCAACGACCACGGCCTCAACTACGTCCTCCGCCTCCTCTTCCTCCTCCACCACCACGACATCGATAACCACAACCACGTCTTCTTCGACGACTACAACTTCGTGAGCAAGATCGCGCCCATTGTTTGGCTTCGACTCTCGCTAATCTGTGAGGTATTTTAGCAGCACAACGACTACAACACTTGCGGCCAAACAGACGGGCAACATTAGACTGACTGATGAACGCAACAACATGCAAACCGAGACCGGGGCTTTCCTGGACAGACCAACCAACGTCGATCCGGCTGCCTTCATTTTCGGTGAGCCTGGTGACGCCGCGGGTACCGACCAGTACGTCTTTGATCCTGCCGATGGATCTCTGCAGGTTCTCAGGGCCGATCGTGTCCCCTCCACCATTGGTCAATTCCTTTACTACGATCCAGTGACTGCTGGATTCGGACCACCCAACGGAGGAGGTGTGGTTTCTAATTTAGTCGCCACCACCGAGGCAGATGCAGCAGCGAGGAATGGCCAGAAGGCCGTGTGTCAGATTTCATCGGCTTCACAATTATCGTGCGCGTTTGGCCAAAGCACTGTGGCAGATGTATGGTTCTGTGCAGGATCGATCGCTCTCGTCTCGCCGGGTCGCGATCCAGGGGAACCTTGCGACGGCCTTAGTATCACAACAAGAGTGACAAGCGTCGTCTTCAACACGCCTGCTCAGTAAATTGTTGTACTGCTACCTGATCTCTATCGGGAGAACATCACACGAAATTAGGCGTCTTTGGGTCGCTATCTATAATAACAGTACATCTGAATGAGATCGATGGCAGGTGGAGGAAATGTATAGTTAGTTGTTCTATCTGAACAGAAGAATGCACTCAAACTTGTAACAGGTTTTGGTTGATGCATAATGTTTGGTTGCCTCAAGCGAGTCCGACGCTGCTGCGAAGAATGACCAAAAGGCTGTTTCTAGGATCACGTCGACTCCAAGCGTACAATGGTTGATTGGCGCGAATGGGGTGGTCGTATCTGGGGCTTGTGGCAGAAATGTTGCTCTTGTCGCTCCAGCCTACGACCCGAGTGAAATTTGCCGCCCATAATAGTGCTGCAACGACGGATCATCTAGCAGAACGTAGCTTAAGTGCTTGCATGCCGTCTGGAAGAGTTGGTGGCATGCCACTTGAAATTTACAAAAATCAATACTACAACATCTGGAATGCTTCGTAAGTAAGAATCCAACATGTGGAACTCATGCCGTTGCAATAATAAAAAATAGACAAAGGATATATATTGTAATTTGTAAGCCATTTTGGCCAACGCCCTGCATAATTGGCTATCACGACGCGAAGCGTTGTACACTCTCGATAGCTCAGCTGGAAGAGCGCAAGACTGTAACGGATCAAAAATGGATCAAACCTCATCTTGAGGCCCGCGGTTCGATCCCGCGTCGGGAGATCACTTTCTTTTGCCGTTGTTGTTGTTGTTCTATTGTGTGTCCTTTTGTCGAGTTGCGAAGGCCCAAGTTTTTGTTTTTGGAAATGTTTAAAATTTATGCCACTACGCCATCATGCAGAACGATATGCATCCACCTATGCTAGCATAACGTTCTGCTAGACAGCTGATGTGTTTCAGTTGAGCGGTGCGTTGAACTCTGCCGGTGGTGAAGAATGCAACAGACACCGTTTGGTGTGCTAGAGTGCGAGATCCACACAAGCGAAGCTCAGCGGGGCAGACTTCGTCGCAATCTGTTCTCTAAACCAGCGCACTCGAGGTAATACTTCGAACACCACGGACTCGCAGACCATATTTGTTGCATCCATCGCCAAAAGATGGCCTCTGAAGCGCAACCATGGCACGCCGCCTTCCCGGCTCCGAAACCAGAATTCACGGCCGAAGTAATGCCTCGCAACCGCGCCTTCATGATCCTCAGCATGCGAATCGCTTCAATGGTCATCATCGATGTCCGCAGGACAGATTACGAAGGCGGATGTATACGCGGGAGTCTGAACATTCCTGCGCACGGGTTTTGGTGGAATCGGGGCATGCTCTATGAGCTTTGCTATAAAGCTGGTATCGAGTGGGTGGTGTTCTACTGTGGTTCGTCGAATGGTAGAGGCCCAAGATGTGCTAGCTGGTTTTTGCAGCATGTGAGAGAGACGGCGGAGGATAAGGATATGAATGTTATGGTGTTGGAGGGTGGAATTAAGGGTTGGGTGAAAGCTGGACCGCAATTTATACAGTTTATGGATGGGTATAAGGAAGAGTATTGGAAAGAGCTGTTCGAGGAAGAGGAGAAGAAGAAATCTGCGGACCCCTCTGGTAAGAGGATATCAGAAGGGAGCAAGGTTGCCACTGCCGTGGGCGAGGGTGATGTCCTCAAATGATATGGAATGAATTTTAGGACTGATTTCCGCGGCCTCATTCACGCATGCATATAGACCATGCGTGGGCCTCCATACGATGTCTCCCACGATGTCACCCACCAATCCTTAGGAGTGCGGACTCAAGCGAAGAAATTACGATGAAGCGGCCGAAGGAGAAATCCAAGATCAGAGATATTAGTCTTCGTCCGCCACCTGACTCTTGCCAGGTAGCGATGGTCGCCACATACTATGCCTCACAACAGGGCAAGCCGACATGGACACTCGCGTCGGAGCGAGCGAAGACACGAGGTTGCAAGATCGTACTCTTGAAATGGGGAGACTGAGGACGCGCCTGGTCTCCGCCGCGCTCTTCCCCCGGTGTCGACAGCTTCCCCTCCGTGATGTATCGATGACAATCGCAAAAGCTGTCGGGAATCGATTGGACTCGGCCTGGTTTCCTACGCTTGGAGATTCCACGCAATGAGCTCAACACAGCAGGCGGCATGGAGGTGCGTTTTCGATATTGCACAATCTTTTCGGGGAAAAGGTGTCGCGTCTCGTATATGAAGTATTGGAAAGTCGCGCCTCGTATATGATTGCGAGACACTCGTTTGGGAAAGTCATGAGCAGCACAATAAATTTTTGGATGGAGGGTGATGGTGAAGAGAGGTTCACCGACTGGAAAACTTGGTTCACGATGCTGACCTGGCAATGAAGTTAGCTGCAAAAACATCAAAGCCGAGTGGATGGCAACATGAAATTCAAGCTGGAAGCTGAATCAACAAGCCCAAGAGCAAGAGTAGACAATCTTGTGTTCGACATTGCGCTTTTTTGATTCCTCCTACCAATCCATCTCATCAATAGTTCCAAGCTTTCCCGAGTTCACCCCAGCTGGGTGTCGTGAGAGCAGAACAGAGGCTGCGAGCTGTACGTGTCCCACCTCGTGACCTCTCCAGCCTTCTCTATTTTGAGTTGCGCTAACTTCGTGAACTTCCTGCTACCCAGATGTTGACTAGCGCGGGTGTGGTACGATACAAGCCGGCTCGCTGAGGCCGAGTACGAAGACTCTCGATTTCTACAGCTGTCAACAAAATCAAAGGCACATTGTTTGTGGTCCGCGATGGGAGCTGAAGAGCAGGACCCAGCAGCCCGTCGCTCGATGAATCGCGCAGAATGTCCAGCACCGCAGGGGCGCAGCAGTGGCGGACTCATGGCGTCCAAACTGCACTTCGAGACCACCTGAATAAGGTTCCATCACGCAGCATCCAATTCGTATACTTGGCAAGCCGCCTCGTCTTCATTGTACAGAACGAGAAGATGGAAAGCAAGCTAGAGAATGGAGCTAACCCAGAGCAAGTACGCCTATCGGCGCACGACGCCTTTGAGCCTTCTCTTCCAGCCTCACCTCACCACCGTCACACCGCACCACTCCAGCCAGACACTTCAGCTCCGCATTTCAACTCACTGGGCATCCAAGTCGCATCGTGCATTGTGGTACAACGGTTTTGTTTCCGTCGGCTGCAGGCCCACATAATCGCCAAATTACGGACAGCAGCGGATGTCGGCGAGTCAAGAAGGTCAAACACGTGGGCTTTGCGCAAAGGCAGTTTTATTTATACCCTAGCAACGAGTAACGCGAGCAAGGCACGTGTGGGCGCGAGAGTGGTGGAGGGAGCAGAGAGATCACTGCTGTCTCCAAGATCTTGAGGGCAGATTTGTCGGCCGCAATGGCCGCTTTGGAAGTATTGCAGTCTGCGCAGCGCGCGACGTTGGAGTTTACGGCACCACTGGAGGGATCCGGGGATCTGAAAGCTGGAGAGAGCGTTGATGTCGCTTGGAATACGCCGTGGGAGTTGACGACGCTGGAGCTGTGGAGAGGGCCTGCACGGGATGGAAGTTTTGCTGTGGATGTGCTTGCCGGTGAGTGGCATTGGGACACAAGTTGTTTCGGGCATTCGTGACTGACTGCATCTCAGCGAACTTGACGCAGGACGTCACGACATACCTTTGGAACGTGCCGGACAATGAAGACCAAGCTATACCATTTCACCTCCGACTTCAGAAAGGCGACCAACCGAATGAATGTGCCGAGTGCGTCGCCAGCACACCATCCTTCCAAATAGAGAGCGCGGCAGCAAGAGAGACATCGCAGACGGCAGATACCACTTCATCAACGACAGCAGCTGCTTCCGCTTCGTCAAGGCCAGCGCTGTCGCGTGAGGTTCAATTGGGCGTAGGGCTGGGCGTCGGACTAGGGATACCATTTGTCGTCACACTGGTTGCATTCATCTTCCTCTGTCGCCGGAAACGACAACGAAGGCAACATCAAATCCAGCAGCTGAATAATGTGCACCGGCGGCAACAAGAACTCATGTCGGATAGAGATCTCCGATTTTCCACGGGAGCATACTCGTCGGTCTCCAGATTCAGTGAGAAGTCGTATCACGGACCTTTCGAATTCGAAGAAGAGCCTGGAAAAGTGAAGCCTGGGTGGGAGAGGCTGTTCGGGAGGAATGGGCTTCCGTTTCTTGCAGCACCTGAGAAGGCAAAGGATACGAGAGGTTTACTTAGACATTAGAGCTCACCGTGACGAATGCAATGATCTATGACTTTATTGTAATGCTTCTGTAAAGTTATAGTGTGAGAGTCCTCGCAATGATCGCTCCTGGCAGGCCGTGCTGCGGAGTTTGTCTCGGAAGAGCGGCTTGGCATTGGTTCATCGTCGAGGCTTTGGACCATCAGATGCACAACACATTGCATCGCCGTCGCAGCAGCGAGACGACGGGACAATGTCCAAGTCGCTGCACTCGCCCACGGCGCGACTGCTGCAGTCGTCGCGCCTCTTCTCCCTGCCGCGACCGTTGCCTCCGCCGATACTAGAATCTCCTTCGGCATCAGGAGCATACAAGGCTTCGGAAACCGCCACGCTGCCGTATCCCACTCACCAGGCCATTGCGACACCTGCATCGTCCCATTTTCGAGGAGACTGGGGTCTCAAGCGCCCGATCCCGCGAAAGACGACTGCACGAAGCACGACCCCGGTGATCCGCGTGCGAGCTCAGGACAACACCCAGCACATTACCGACTTCGAGAGTGCTGCAGACCACGTCCTGACAGAGGCCAAATGGCGGCAGATGGGCATTCCGCTGATCAACAAAGGAGAGAGAACGAGCTATTCGGGCAACCGAGGTGTGCCCCAGAGCGTTTATGATGACAACCTTGACAACACGGACCCAGATGCTACTCGTTTCGATGCGCAGCTCCCATCGGGTCGACAGAACCTATCATCCACTAATGCAGAGACCGGAACTCAGAGGTGGAAGTTTGCTGGTCCATGGCTTGCGGGAATGGAAGAGGGAGAGTTTGAGGACTACGTATCGGACAAATTGAGTAAGAGGAAGCCTGAGTTCAAAAAGTTCTTGGCCAAGCGCATATTGGAGAAGCGCATACGTGATGAGGAGAGAGTGAATCGGGAGCGTGGACAAGGCGGTGCGCTCCCAACAAAGCGGGTGGAACAGCTGCGTCAGTATGTCGAGGAGAACTACGACAGCGAAGAGAAGAAGCTACGCGATGATCACATCCACCAGCATCTGGGCTCGGCTCTCACCGCGGCCATATGCGATTTCCTGGATCTGCCAGGCGTCGAGATGGGTCGACAGAATTTCGCTCACTCGACACTGTTGCAGAACCAACTCAACAGTCTCACGTCAACGCAAGGCCCGCCCTCTACCCACCCAGGTGCTGGTCTCTCTTACATTCGAACGAATGCTTTCATGGAGAATCATCCATACTGGGGACCTCAGGCTCACCGCGCACCTGTGAAAGCGCGTGTCATGACACCACGTACGAGCGCAACCTTCAACAACCACAACGCTTTGCTCGGCATTGGAGGAGTAGTGACCCGTGACCCCATTGGCACTGGGGTCAACGTTGATAGTCGCGCGCCTGTTTCGGAATACAGCGAGAACGAGAAAGAGGAGCACTATGCCAATCCCGATCGCATGGTGACCGCTCTCGATGAAAACCTACCAGGCGGCAACAAAATCTGGGTGCATCCTCAATCGGCTCACATCGATGAGGCAGGATTTATCGACCTGCAGGTAACCAGAGGCGACAAGGAAGCCATTGCTGTCAAGCGGAACAAGGTTCAACATATTCACGATGCGAGGAGTCAAAGTTTTGGTGCTACAGGATCGGGATATGTCGGCGGTGCGCGCCCAGGACAAGAGCCCAATTATGGTTCCAGTCTGCCAGATATGAGGAGGAGAAGGACCTCCGGTGTGGAGGGATTTGACCGAGAAATGGGAAGAAGCCCACTAGATCAGGCTCAGGCGACGGAGAGGATCAGACGTTTGATGGATGGCTATACCCCAAAGACCTCGCCGTCAGACAGTTCGAAATCATCAGTAAAGTGAGAATATGTATATATAGATGTGCCCAAAAGAGATGCGTGATGCAGTGAAAGTATTGCGCAGAGTGTCGTTGATCAGAACTGCACCGACTAAAGCCGATCCTACCCTCGAAAGCTTGGCGAAAAGCCCCAGCTGTCCTTGCGGACACTTCACCTCGACCGACAGCTTCTCGCATCGACTTCTGCGGCATAGAATGACCAAGAACACCATGGCTCCTCAGCCAATTGCCAATCCCGACCTCCCCAAGCCGCCCTCGGGCAAGTACCCAGCCAAGGCTCATGCGAGAAGGGTTGCAAAATATATCGCTGAGCATGGCGGGCCAAGCAGCGGCATCATCTATCTGGAGGGGCAGAGCACTAAAATGACAGAGGTACAAAAGTCATTTGAAGATGTAGCGGAGTGAATGAGCTGATGCGTGATTGCAGGACGACGATCAAGCGAGCCACTTCAGGTTTGTTATTCGGCGTCTGCGATAACACTCGACAATTGTGATTGACGTTCTACAGGCAACGACGACATTTTTACTACCTTACCGGATGCGACTTGCCAGACTGTTTCTTCGCGTACGACATCGCCTCTGATACTTCGACATTATGGATCCCGCCTGTTGATCCAGAATATGTCATGTGGGCTGGCATGCCACTTCTACCCAAGGAAGCGCTCGAACGATACGATATCGATCATGTGTCAACTACTGACGATCTCAAGTCTGGAAAGTCTTTGGTGGATATGCTATCGAAACAAAGGCCTGTGATCTTGGCGATTGAAGACCGGGCAGATCTGGCCATCTTCGACACTCCTGCGATCAAGAATTTTCAGCCTGAGATCAATCTCACCTCGCTCCGGGAGGCAATTGAAGAATGCAGAGTCGTCAAAGATGAGCATGAAATCGCCATGATCAGGCATGCTAATATTGTATCCTCATATGCCCACGAGCAGGTCCTGTCATCGGTCCCACGCGCCTCCAACGAACGCGAGCTCAACGCAGTCTTTGTCATGCACTGTCATGCAAATGGCTGCAAGGAGATGGCATATGGCTGTATCTGCGCTTCCGGCACAGCAGGAAGTACTCTCCACTACGTCCACAACGATCAACCCCTCGAAGGCAAGGACAATATTTTGCTCGACGCCGGAGCAGAATATAACTGCTATTGCGCCGATATCACACGCACCTTTCCCATCACAAAAGATGGCAGATTTACAAAAGAGAGCAAAGAAATCTACGATCTCGTCTTACTCATGCAAAGCGAGGCTTTCAAACTCATTCGTCCTGGTGCCATGTGGGAAGATTGCCACATGAAAGCTCACACAACTGGTGCACTAGGTCTGCAGAAATTGGGCATCTTCAACAAAGACCTCACTTTGGAACAAATCATGTCCTCGCATATCATGACGCGTTTCTTTCCTCATGGCCTAGGTCACTATCTCGGCATGGACACGCACGATACTGGAGGCCATGCGATCTACGACGATCCAGATCCTTACTTTGCGTACCTGCGCAAACGTGGTCCGCTGCCTGTTGGTGCGGTCATTACGAACGAGCCTGGACTATATTTTCGGGAGTTCCCGCTGAGGCAGGAGTTGAAGGATGGGAAGTGGGATGGCATTGTGGTGCAAGAAGTTCTGGACAGGTATTGGAGGGTGGGAGGTGTGAGGATTGAGGATGATGTGGTCATTACAGAAGACGGCTATGAGAATCTGACCACGGTCAGCAGTGACTGGCAGACTGTCGAGGGCATGGTGCAGAGAGGTTTGGCGAACGGAGCTTTCCATTAGAAACTCTGTCCCGAAGCTTGACCTAAAGAGGTGGGCGACGGTATTCCTGAGATTACTGACCTGACATTGTCAGACCTGATTGACAGTGAGCCTGAAAGTAGAGCGCCAAGCGTTGTGGAAAGCCACTCCCTCCAAATCTCACTTGTTCGCCATAAAGATTGTTTGCTAGTATTCTGCCACCGGAACTGCAGAACGCGTCCCGGCCTTTGCCGGCTTTCTGGACAGACAAGAATTCGACTTTTCTTCAGACATTCTCTCCTTGACTTCGCGCCACTGCCTCAACATCGAAAATACTGGAGGAACAGCAGCGGCTCCAATTCAATGGCTTCCAAAGTGCCGCCGGCCGCAAGCACATCAATTGATGTGCGTCGTGCAAGCGTTGCCGCAGAGTAAGTGGATGCGATCCTTTTGGTCGTGCAGCTCCTAACCGGACGCAGCTTCTCTTCCGTACCAGTTCTCGTTACAGTCGGCGAGGCGAAGCAGCACTTCTACGTGCATGAGCCTCTTCTCCGAGCTTCGTCCCAATTTTTCGACGCAGCACTCAACAAGCAATGGCAAGAGGGCCAGACTCGCGTAGTCGACCTCCCTGAGAGCGACCCAGAAACTTTCAAGATCTATGCCAACTGGCTGTACTCGGGTACACTCTTCGTCGACGACGAGCTTGCAATGCCTGCTGCGGAGAAAGACATCTGGGATCTCATGGTCAAGGCATACATCCTCGGCGACAGACTTTGCGACAAAGACTTCAAAGACGCTGTTACCGACGGCGCTGCTCAGGAGTGTCTCCGTGAGTATGAAGGGGAGACCTTCGCGATTGGGCCAGAACCCTGCCGTTGGCTCTTTGGGAACTCGACTCCTGGAGTCTCGTTTCGGCGTCTGATAGTGCGATACCTTGCGGCGTTCGTCGATCTGAGCATCATCAAGGAAGATGAACCGAGCGCACTCCTTCACGCCATCATCCAGGAGATGAAACGCGACGACAGGCCCACTGAAGAGGAGTTCGCAGCGGAGGTCGAAGCCTGCAGCTATCACGAGCACAAGGCTGGAGCAGAGAACTGCTATAGAAACAAGCGTCGCTGATTGTAGCAGTCACAAAGATGACGGTCTCTAGCTGTGTTTGCATCCCAGGTGAAGGAAGGCCGCGCTTGGGCGTTGGGGCCAGCTCGACGTGACTGAAGATGCGAATCACGAACGAGCGAGTGCGGCAGGAACAGCATGCTGGGTGTGGGCAAGAGCAGCACAACTGAAGGCGTTTGCTGCAGATGAGGAGGGAAGCTGCAGGTGCAGAATTCGGTTTGTGTAACGTTGCATGCACTCGACCAAACATCAACTCAATGTCTCCGCTTCATCTTCTGTCTCACAACTAAAACTGCTTGCGGAGCGGTCACAGCTCCCGATACTGCACCCGACTGCCGCACGCTTTGCAGAAACGCCGTCGCATTTCTTTGCGCCGGCCATGGCGCCTACTCCATCATTGTGGACGAAGGCGCCCCCAATGAGTGCTGCCCACGAGTGAGTCTTCGCATTGATGGCTGCATCGGCCTTGACTGACCAAGACAAGCCATTCGACTGTTTACATCCCCGTCCACGTCGGGCAGTTTCCAGGCAAGATTCTCCAGGCCAATGAAGCAAAGGTTCGCGCCTCGTCACGATTTTTCGATACAGCATTGAACAAGGTCTGGAAGGAGGGCCAGAAACGGGAGACGCGACTGCCAGAAAGCGATCCTGAGATCTTCAATGTCTACCTCGACTGGTTGAACACTGGCAAGCTCTGCTACGAAGACGAAACAGAAATCGAAAGAAGCAAGAGCGGCGTCTTCTACAGACTCATCCACGCCTTTCTACTGGGCGATAAACTGCTCGCGCCAGACTTCAAAGATGCCGTTGTGGACGAGGTCGCCAATGTCTATTCTGACGGGCTCTGGATGCCTGGGAAGGGCCTTCGGCAGATCTTGTACGAGAACACCATGTCTGGTGCAACGCTCCGGCGCATGCTGATCCGCCAATTGAGTATGGGAACGCCGCTTGCAGTGAGGGAGGATGAACCGCAGTCTCTGTTGTATGACCTTTCACATGAGCTTGCAAAGGGAAAATCGAAAGCTTTGGGGGACTTCAAGAAGGAGGTTGAGGACTGCGTGTATCACGAACACCAACCTGGCGCAGAGCATTGCTTCAGAAACAAGCACCGCTGAGACTTTCTATCCAGAGAACTTCTCAATAGAAGTGCAAGTGAAGCCTGAGCATGGAGCGACGACACGTATGAGAACGGGAGATTTGCAACGCAGAGGCAGGTTCTGTTCAAGGTCTGAGCAAACATAGGCGAAGCGGAAGATGGCATGCAGAGCAGTTGCGAGTAGACAGCAAAATGAAGCGTACGCCGGCCGGTCTGTCTTGTAAGGAATGCCACTGTCTCAGAAAGTGAACACCTGGTGACTTTTAAGGAGCACTAGCGCCGTTTGCTGCGGTCAGCAAGTGAAGCCGCAGAAACCGTTCCACCTTCGAACGTGACTGTCGCATTTGCCGATTGCTCTTGCGCTCGTACGACTGTACTTCCTGTTTACCGTCACTGAACCTTACCTTGCCACAAGCCAGTGGGTACCACAGATCAGCGACACAACATGGCTTCCACTCCGTCGACAACAGCGTCGCCTGAGCACCCTCTCGCGAACGAAGCAATCGAGTAAGTCGTGTGGCGCAAGTTCGTGGACTCCTTACTGACAGAAGCTAGCTTCTCCATCGCACCCATCATCGTCAACGTCGGAGCATCCCCGTCGCAACGATTCTATGTCACAGAGTCGATCATTCGGAACTCCTCGAAATTTTTCGACGCGGCTCTTAAGAAGGAGTGGAAGGAAGGCCAGGAACGCACCATCAATCTACCAGAGATTCGGCCAGAAGTCTTTAACGTTTACCTGAACTGGCTCGTTACCGGAAAGCTGCATGTACATGATCAGTCCGAGGTCACTCCTGAGCACAGGCAGACCAAAACGAGGCTGGTTGAAGCGTATCTACCCGGTGACAAGATATTGGACGTTGACTACAAAGAGAAAGTATGTGATGCACTGGCAGAGGACTCGCTGATACTCCGCAACGCACAACTTTGGGTCATGGGCACACGGGCTCGCCGTCGACTCTACGAAGATACCCCCGCAGGGGCTCCTGTCCGGCGCCTCCTGATAGTTTTGCTGTTGATGTACCAGGACGTCAGCACTGTGGTCAAGGCTGATGAACCGAACGCGCTGCTGCACGACATCATGTCAGCACTAGTTGCAGGTAAGCCCGGGTCGGAGAAGGAACTCAGAGAAGATATCGAGGCCTGCAAATTCCACGAACACGAAGATGGCGCGGAGAACTGCTACAGGAACAAGCGACGCCGGATTGTGTGATCAATCAAAGCCTAAACAGAGACGCAGCAGCAGTTCCCCGATGGATGCAAGGATCGAGGAGCCAAAAGGGCAAGATATGCTCACGATTCTGAGGATGGAAATCGGCAAAGCTTGAGGTGGAAGAGGATACGCCTTGGACTAGCCATTCCAGGGCGTGGCTCTATGTATCTACGGATTCAAGTCAGCAGAGATGAAGCTGGCCGTATTGCCAAAAGTAGAGCATGACTTCGACACCTAACTTCTCTCCTTTTACAACTGATGCCCCGTCTTCTCCACTGCCTTCTTATATCCCTCCGTACCCTCACACTCCGCCAACCACTTCTCAATCCCAGGCCACTTCCCTCCCTGCGTCCCCAACTCCCTCTCCAAAATGAACCTCGCAGAGAACTGCATCATGATATCCGCCACAGTCAACTTATCCCCGCACAAGAATTTCCCTCCACTCTTCTCCAATTCTGTTTGCAGATAATCCAGGTCCTTGATAACATTCTTGCTCAGTCCTGCGATGGTTTTGGAGACGTCGCCGTCTTGTTGGTTCCAGCGAGCGTATAAGCAGGCAAGGCTGTGGAGCATGAAGGTCGCTTCGGCGGCGTGCACCCATTGGAGAACCTTGTAGCGTTCTGAAGAGCCCGGGGGTGGGAGGAGGCGGTGGGAGGTGTCATATTTGTCGGAGAGGTATCTGGGAGATATCAGTACAATTAAGAATAGTATGTCCATCGAAAGAATTGGCCCACTCGCAAATGTTTCCGCTCTCGTAGAAGACATTTCCATCGTCCACGAGAGTAGGAAATTTCCCTAAACCACCTGCTTCTTGCTTGAAGTCTGCGGGTGCAGCATTATTTACTCGTGGGGCGAATTTCAATTCGTAGTTGAGGCCGAGTTCGTGAAGTTGCCAGGCTGTGCGGATGCAGCGCGAGGCTTGGAGGAAGTAGAGCTTGATGGCTGGCATGGTGCTCGTTTGCAGTTCCTGTGTTTTCAATACTGTGAAGCAGTAGATATGAAAAGTGTTAAAGAAAGTGCTGTTGCGTAAGTTTCCCTACCGTTTAGTAGCCTCTTCATTTCTACGCCAAATACTCAACCCGCAATGCAGCAGTAGCTCTTCTCTCGAAACCACTTTCCCAATGCCATGCCATGACGTCCAGCCTATCCCACCACATACATCATCACGAGCAGCACCAACGGAGACACTGCCGTGTTTCACGAGCTCTTCCTCGACCCCGCGACCAAGCTCATCCCGAGCTTCCAGTGATCCGCATGCAATGTGGGACACGTCGGACAAATTAATTGTCAGAAAGAGGCTCGAAGCCATTGTGAGGGGTCGAGTTCTAGATGTCCACCACAGATGTGCATGAGAGGATCCTCTGCTGATCTTTTTCCGCGGACGATCGGACAGGATGGAAGCTTGTCTGGTAGCTCTGGTGCAGCTGTCGCGTGCTTGGTGGCACGACGTAACGAGAGCTGTGCGAGGTGAAAGTTATTGAGGCCCTGAATGCGAGGACTTGGAGATGGAGATTATGAAGTTCAGAGAACTGTTGATGTGTGTTGGTGTTGGTCAAGAGGAAGAGGTGAGATGTGTCGCGACTTCCCGGGTTACTCTGTTTAGCAAATCCGGAAAGTGCAAGGGCGTTTAATGGAAGCAACCCACCAGCTGTGGAACTTGCACGGTGCACTTTTTCACAAACAACCAACGACATCGCGTCTTGCAAAGATAGCAAAGACACGACTCCAGATGGCGCGTGCAGGGCGACAAGGAAGGCAAAGTAGTTTGTTTTGACCTCTCCTCACAAGATGCGAGGAGATTCTTTCATTCGTACAATTAATTACATTTCGCACTCCATGAGCAATGCGAGATTCATAAACATCATTGTGGTATCATAACTCTCTTTTCCTCTCTCTTCTGTTCTCATCGAGACATCAAACCATTGATCATAATCTAAGCCTCGTACTCGCCCTTCGACTTGGCCTTCTCCGAAGCACCCTTGATGAAGCGCGACAGATCGACGACGGGAAGCTGGAATGGGAAGTCGAGTGCGGCCAACATGATGGCGAAGAAGATGTACCAGCCGAGCATATCGACGACGAATGTGGTGGCACCTGCCGCGATGACCTCGGTGGAAGCCTTGCTAGCGAGAGAGGCAGCCGCGGCCATGTTTCCTGCTGCTGTCGCCTCTGCTTCCTGAGCCAAGTGCCAGAAGGCAGCTGCGAGCAGACCGAAAGATGGGACCAGGAACAAGAAGATGAGGAAGAAGACCAAGTTGGTTCGCAGGGAGAGGATCATGTACAAGAAGCACAGGACACCCATGAAGACGAGGAAGAAGGCTGTGCGGTGTTAGTGTGATGCGATCAACATTGAAAGATTGGCGACATACCGTAAGATGCGTTGAAGCCCACTGATGTGAGACCAGTTGTTACCTCCTCGCCAGGTGTCGCGTATGCGCCCCAGGCATTGTAGAAAGGCTGGAGAGTCGCACCGTATTGGAGCCAGAAAGCACCAAAGGAGCTGAAGACGACGAATGGGAATGTGTTGCCCTGGAACTTGTCAGATCTGAACCGATTCACTCTGGACCGAGAAGACACTTACGAGGATGAATTCACCAAGACCGCCGAGAATCATCAACAGACCACCGAAGAAGAAGTAGACACCAGTGGATGCTGCACCATTGCCACCAGCTCCTCTCCATCCCATCAAGTCGCAAGACAGAGGTGTGAGAGAGAGCAAGAAACCGACGAGGGCCCTGCGAGGAATATGAGCTTGAGGCGCTTCATTTGGGCTTCAGATGAACTTACAGAGGTGTTGGGTTACCGAAGGTCTTTCGGAGATCACCTGCGACCTTGTTTTGTGGCGAAAGGTAGATCTTCTCGAAGAGCTCTGGCGAGATGGAAATGCTGCCAGAGGTCTGGATCTTCCTCAACGCGGTATCTGGATCCATATCTTTGTCGAGGTGGTATCCTGAATGTTGAATTAGTATGATGCTCCCATCGCAATGGCGCGGCTGGCAACAATGCAATGCAAATGCAACGCAAGCAGGTGTTCGCAATTCGAGAGTCGCACAAAGGATGCGACTCCTGCATCTGTGCGTTCTCGCATCGAAGCTTGCGCCAACTGCGTCCTCAAGCTATGCTATGACTCCAATCTCGAGGGATGGTGTTCAACATCGAGGACTGCAGTCATACCTGTCGAATTCGTGGTCGCGGTCGCGCTGCTTGTGGCAAAGTTGCCAGGCTGGCCTGCGTGGGTGTCACACGTACCGTTCTCGAAGTCCTTCTCGCGTGGAGCACCGGCTCCCGTTGGGGCAGTGAGGTTGGTGTTGTTGGCGGTAGCGTTGTACGTGTCACTCATAATGGCAGCGCTGTGTGATCAATGCACAACTGATCAAGCTGGTCAATGGCAATGCTGTGAATTAAAGATGAATGATACAGCAAAGCAAGATTGGTAGGATCAAAAGGAGACACGAGCAGAGGCCAGGGCACGAGGCGTGTCTGTCTTTATTTACGCAAAGCACAGATCATCGAAAGCAAAGAGAGCGACGGCTCCGCACACGTTGAAGTTGCCGGAACCTAGGAGCGGGTTGCAGAGTGGTTGCGATCGCGCTATGGCCCTGCCTGCTTGGGTCTGGCGGGCCAGTGCAACGACAGCAGGTGATCACAGGATGAGCAACGCCGACGCCATCTGATGGACAGAGCATCACGACCGCAGCGCAGCTCTGCTCCCCTTCACGCGTCGTGTCGTCGCCGCGTGCATGGGGCGCCAGCGAGCTATCCCGAGCGGGAATGGTGCCCTTTGCAGACGAGTCTGCGGTTGGAGGGACCCTGCCGTGGCTATCGAATAGCGCTCTGCGCATCCAATATGCAGGCGGCTCTCCGGAAGGCGTGCAGGCCGGGCGAGGGATGCACCGATTTCGCGATTCGTGCGAACTTCGTCCATCGAACTTGTGGGAGCTATGTTCAGCTGTTTCGACTGCTCTTGTGGTATCAGAACGCGAATATGGCGTCTCCGGAGAAACTGGCGTGCATCCCCCGATGTGATCTGATGCACTCGATGGCGGTGCAGGCACCTCCTGCTGGCGGCGATGTTCCTGTCCACGGACAGGCGGATGTGGAAAGCCCTCTGGCGCTAGTCGAAATAAAGTCGAGGCCATGGCGGAGGATGATCGACGTGAAGCTGGGGTAGCGAGGCGGGGTAGAGGCCGAATCGCGAAACACAAATCGATGCCTCCAACGGCGCCAGCAGTACGGTGTGCTCTGCCAGCTGGAATTAGGCTCCATCGCATCAATTGTGCGTGATATGGTGTCGAATTCGACCTGGTCTCCCAAATCATGGTCAGCAAGAACCTCGACGACAGGCTCGTTCAGCCTCTTCACGCTATCCAGAGACAAGCATCAGAAATGAGACACGCTGGACGAAACCTGGTCCCTGGCCCTGCGCACTGTATCTGCGACAGAGTCCTACGAGAAGCCTCTTCCATCGATATGCTCTCTCATCCCAGCATAGCTGTGCATAACCTTCATCCTCACCTTCTTCTCGGGCGCGGCAATGTTTGAAAGATCACCCCATCATGCAGCACAATGAGACCATTTCGAGGAGATCAATCAATCTGCTTTGGGCCAATGGGCCTGTAGATCACCTAGTTCGCAATGCCGAGAGAAACAGCCGCCTGTCTGCTTTACACGTGACGACTCTGTGTGCACTTTAGAGTTGTTGGTAACTTATTCGTGACGCGACATTTGGGCCAGCCTTGCCAACGTGACCTGCAAGTCGTTTGGAGACTTTTCCGTGGGAAGCAAGGATATCCACGTCGGTGCAACAGTCACAACGTCGTTGACCACTTCACCTCTTACCAGTTGGCATCAACATCGCCAAGTCGTTACTGCTTGCCTTCTGCTATTTGTGCACGAACCTGCGCCGTCAGTGCCATCACAGAAATATATGCGCCATTGCAGCCGCGGACCACACTTCTCACCGCCCACGCGTCAACGGAAGCTCGGAACAGTTCCTCCCATACCCAACCACCGCACCAAGATGGCAATTTTCCCTTTCTCCTTTGCACAGACCTTGTCCCCAAAAGGGGATGACGTGTGGCCATTGATGCACGAGCCGTCCGCTCGAGGACGTGCTTTGCCGTTGGAGCGGCGCTAGTCGCTGTTCGCGTGCTTCTTGTCTGGACTTGACTACTGCGCTAGGAACGAACAGCTATTTGCCGCCTGCTGTCAGCTGGTCGCTGGACCGACCGGCGGACGACGACGGCAGCAATAGCTACCTTAGCTGCATTACTATACGACTTTTAACTATGCATGCGCCAGGTAAGTTATGCTCAGTACTTGTCATATACACTGACCGCCGCGACACTGAGAAGACTGCCTTCGACGACGACGACCAAGACGACGAATTTTCATCAAGTAATGAGCCGTCTTGCCGCTGCCTCATCTCATAACCTCATTTCACTTCATCGACAATCGTCAGATTTCATCTCTTCTGTCTCTCGAGAATTCCAAAGGGGAAGGGTCTCAGAGTACGTACCTCGCCACAACGAATTCGAAATGAGACTCGTTGTCGTTCTTCGATAGCGTCGATGTGCACAGGCACAATTTGCCCACCGTTCAGGATCGCTGCGCGAAGAGTTCAGAACACCGAGCATCGTGAGTTTTTTCAACGCTGTGAACTGCGAACTGGAAACATCTGAACCACTATGTGCGGCGAGAAGCGAATCTTTCTGCTCGCGCATGAACCATAATTCCTGTCCTTGTCCTTCTTTCTCCAACGCGGCGCTTTGTACAATGGACTGAACCTTGATACCCGTTTGATTGGGGCATTGACTGGCAGCCGCTTCATTTCCTTCACGTCTCTATCTGCCATGGCGGGATCCAGACCAGTCGTCATTCGCTTCACTTTGCAAGCGTTGCGAGGCGCATTGACTGAAGCGCCTAGACAAAAGTTCGGGAGACGAGTCTTGCAAAAGTTTCAGCCGTTCCTGCGCTGATGTAGATGTAAAAAAAAAAAGCTGACTTGAGTGATACTCCGCGACAGCAACGAGGGAATTTTTGTGGCAGTGGAACTTCATGACTACTGGTAGAAGAAGAACTGTCCGAGCGATGTGCTAGTTTTTGTTTGCCATTTCAGTGTCGACCAGCATGGAGGGAGATCGTTCACCAGAAGTTTCGTCGCTATGAGCAGATTGATACTGGCAGAACACTCGATGGCCCAGATCTCGACTGCGCCGATGCAGCTTTGCCTCCGCTGCCGAATCTCATCGAACGGTAGCTTGAAGCATCTGAAAGGACAATACCAGACGAATCACGGCAATATGATGCACGCGACCGTGCGATTGCAGTAAGGTCGGGCGTGTAAAGAAGGCGATTTGAGTATAAAAACTGGTCTCCTGGCGTGGCTCTTTGGAAGGGCGATAAAGGAGACTTGCCTCGAAGCTGCCACGCAGGCTCTTGACACCCAGCTCGCGAGCCACGTCGAAGTTATCGCCTCATACGACGGAGACCCTCGTTGCTCACGAATTACAATGCGACTTCCGCACCGAGAAATAAAATTGTATGCGCTTGGGCTTCGGTTCTGGGCGGCTTCAAGCTATCAACGCCGTAGGCGGCTGAACCAAAGTTCTCCGGTGCCCTGAATTACATGAGCAGTAATCTTAAAGAGAATGTCGGTGTTCTCTCAACATACCTAAGCATACAAGCGGCAAGAGGCGCATGGCCGCCCGCCCGCCGAGAAGGCCACCGTGTTGTCTCCCTCGTTGTGTCCTCCGAGCTTCTGCGTCTGCTGGGCGCACTACGCTGGAACCTTGGAACAATATTGCATACCACTACCGCGATATCCTCAGTCCGGATATTGTTGCACTAGATGACTTATGCAAATCAAGAACGAGGAGGGGTCAGATTAAGCAAAGGTGCGGGTGCGGGTGCCGCGACGGAGGTTGTACTTTGTATACAATGCACGCTTTGTATTTTGTCTTGAGCTGGTTACCTGTTCCTGTTCACGGCGTAGACACGCGTTGATTTCGTGTCTGAGTACATCAGTACATCTGAACTTGACGTGAGTAAAGCGTATTGGCATCCTTTGCGTCCGCATTCGCATTCAGGGACTGGTCAGGTTTACGCGCATACAACAGCGTGCTCCGAATCATCCTCCCAGCTTCCTTAACGCTTGCTCCTGTTTCCTCTTGACGTCTCTTGCGGTCGCATCGACATCTAGCTCGCGCATCTCGTCGCCGATCCTTTGGGTCTCATGTTCCAGCTTATCCAGCTCGGTCTGAATTCGATTATCTATGAGCTGCACCTTGCCATGTTCAGAGTGCGCATACACTGCATTGAGCAGATCGTGCAGGTTGGATTCACTCTTTGCCACAGACTGAACCACTGCCTCCGTGATTGTATCTTCTGTTGTCTTGCGCAGCGTGGTCAACTTCTCCTGCTTCTCGTGCACTGTTGTATCGAGGGATCCCAACAGCTTGGCGTTGTCAATGGGGTCCGCAACGCGAATATCATGCTCACGAAGGAAGAGTATGGCAGGGTCTTGCGCATCGGACATGTTGGCCTGAACTAGTCTCAGGGGCTTGAGTCCTTTGGCCGGCGTATGTCGTTCTCCTCCCATTGGGCTCGTGGGACTGAGGGCACCGGATTTAGCTTGCTCCGTAACAGTTGTCTCTTCGAGCGTCTTTGACACGGAACGAAGAGCTGCACCGTGTGAGTGCAGATGCTGTACGTGTCCGCTGATCGCATCCAACCGGGAGGTGAGGTAGACCAGTGCTGAGACAGTGTACTCTGCAAGCTTCGCTCTCTGTGCCTGGCCTTCCGCTCGAGCGGAAAGCATTCCCGTCTTCAATGATTTCCGATATTGGCTGTCTATTACGATAGTGACGAGACCTTCAATCTCGCTGCTCAGCTCTTCCAGCTCGGCGTGTAGCGTCTCTCGCTGCTTAATTTGTGGTTCCGTAAGCGTGCCAGTCAGGCTTCCGCGGCGACTATACTGCAGCAAACTTTGGCGATACGTGCTGTCCAGACGTGCTTGGATACTTTGGACAGACAAATCTGTCAGTTTGGAGCAAAGTTGCTCTACTTCAGCTGCTTCATCCTTGTCGAGCGATGTATCGGCCAACTTCGGCAGCAGCTTTTGGAGTCCGTCCAGTAATCGGTCATCCTTTTCCAGCAGGCGGTTCACGCTTCCATCCAAGCTTCCGATGGCCGCGTCTGTTTGCTTCATAGATGTCCGCAGGCGGTCTTTGGTGCCGACAGAAAGCTCATCGACCTCGAGGTCCAGCTGCGCTTTCTCGCGCGCGAACTTCTGGTGGCGCTTCTCTCGAGCAAGAAAGTCGGCATCGTGGTTGCCGGACTGGGACTTGAGCTTTTGCAGAGCCACTTTCTGCTGCTCGAGCATCTGGCATTGCCGTTCTAAGGCAGCTGTGCTCGCCTCGAGGGAGTCAATGGCTGCTTCGAATTCATCGTCGTGCAATGGCCTGCCGGAAGGCCCAGATCCCGCGGCAGTGCTGATACCATGCTTTTCGTAGAAGCGCAATTCATCTTTACTGAGCAGTGTCGATGGTCCGAGGTACTCTTTTACCCAGGACGCAGCTTTACCCCTGGTTCTGCTGTCTTCGAAAGCCCATGCAATTTCCTTTTCGCCAAGCGGTATGCTGCGATCTTGTAAGACGCGCAGCAAGTGCCGCAGCTCGGGAGTGCTCATGATGGCCTTGATGCGCCCGGATATTTGCGCCACCCACGAGCTCGAGTCCAATGGATGGAGAAGAATGTGGGCATGTGAAACATCGAATCGCATCCCATGCACGCCAAGACCGGGAAGCTAGAGAAGCAGCTGTGATGTAGCTTTCCGCCGCATCACCTCCGCTCTGCTCTCACACTCTGCTCGTGTGACCGACGACGATGATGATCGAGCGGCTACCCAGGCTCCCAGTGAGCAGACAGCTGCCTTTGCTTCCGATCTGTCAGCCTGCAATCCGCTCCGCTGCCGTCAGCAATGCACAGCAATCCCGCCATGCGACGACCTCTTCGTTACCGAAAGATGCCTCACCTCGCCGACGATCAGTAACAGTAGTCAACGACACTGGCGCAGTGCCATGGAAAGATCTTTCGCTCGGTGAAAAAGCGGCGCGAACTACACAGCAGTCCTTCAACCTTGGCATCGTGCTACTGGGAATTGGTCTCACTGGTGCTGTAGCCACTGTGCTCTGGTTGGAAGTCTTCTCTACAGACAGCAAGACAGCATACTTCAATCGTGCGGCGGACAGGATACGCGCAGATCCGCAGTGCAGGAAGTTGTTGACTGGAGACGAGCGGGGAAGCAAGAGGGAGATTGAAGCGCATGGAGAGCCGAGCTGGAGTCGCTGGGCGCGAAACAGGACGATTGCGAGTCGGTTAGAGACCGATAGAGCAGGCGTAGAACACTTGCATATGGTAAGCAGTAGCAAGATAAACGTATGCTGATGTAGGCTAATGAGGATCAAGCACTTCTACGTCAGTGGAAAGCAAGCGAACGGGACGGTGCAACTACACATGTCGAGGAGACCTGGAGAGGATTTTCAATACCAGCTGCTGGCTCTGGATGTGCCTGGAAAACAGCGAGTATATCTGGAGAATGCCAGCGCAATGACACAAGCGAAAGCTGGCAAGCTCTTTGGAATCAACTGGAACCGCTGAGAGTGCCTAGTATTTATCCATCGCATCAATGGGGGCGCGCGGCTCTACGATTGAGCGTTTTTGTGCCGCTGAGGAGCACAACTGACCCATCTGCGCGATCCGATGTACAGAAGGCCTGCAAATGCAAGAGGCAAACAGCCATTGCAACGCATGAGATCCTTGCTCCCGTGACGCGACCCAAGGACGAGATGATTACACAGGAGGCATGCACCGTCTATCCTTGGCTCATGCATTTCTATCAGCATTACTTTTGGCCGGCCCGCTCTTTGCCCTCTTCCGAGGGTCCACACACGCTCTACGGAGTGGCGGAAAGAAGTGTGAATCACCCACAAGCTCACCACGCCGCCTCCATCTCCTTGCGCATGGCCTCCTTGACGATACTACCGCATAGCTTCGCATGCGGGTTGGTATGTACAGCCAACGCCTTGGCAACTTCGTTGCCGTAAAGGCCACCCATGTAGAAAGCTCTGGAAGCCTCTTCTTCGAAGCGTTCTTTGCTCCACCTCATTCCCTCAATTTCAGCCACATCAACATCGCCTCCCATCTCTAGGTCCTTCGAGGCTGCATGGTATATGGCTCCGAGCTGTGTGTATGCTTGGGCGAGCAGCTTGCCTTGAGCGGGGGAGACTGCGTCTTGTTGTCTCGCCGGTGAAGCAGAAGCAATGCATGCTCGAAGATCTCGTTCAGCTGCCATGCCCCCAGCTCCTTGGTCTGCGTACAACAAGGATCTAGGTCGAACAATCGAGTTCCTATCGCCGAACCTCCATCTCCTCATCTGGGCTCGATTGTTACGCGCAGAAGCATAATTCGGGTGTTCTGCGATGAGAGCATCAAGTGAGGTGAGTGCGGCTCGATAGGCGGCGTCCTTGGCGGATTCTTTTGCATCTGGAAATCGAGCTCGGTTCCGTTCGAAGTCTTCTACGATCGATATCGCTTCTCTCTCGCGTGTTCGGAGTTGAGCGAGCAGTGCGGCATCGCGGATATGGCGGTCCTCCGGAAGACTGGGGTCAATGATGACTTCTGCCCTCGTCGGTGCACTTTCCGGGTCGAATACTTGAGCAAGAACGGCCGAGTCGGCTCTGGATAACTGTCTGGGAAGCATGTTGTATTGCGGAAGTCGAAAACGTGGTTGTTGCCAAGTGGTTGCGATGGTTGAAAGCGTCAGTAGTGAAGACGGCGGAATGTATCTTCGGAAAATGCTTCGGACTTGAAGGTTTTCTCACAGCTGATATGTGCCCAGTACCTGTGTGTATCGCAGACCAAGACCCCGGCTGACGTATCGTCGTCTCGACCGCAATCCCGAGCTGCAGTCCTTACGAGGCTCGGCTTAAACGCTTGAACCGACGTTGACGAGCGGCAAACCTCGCTTTGACCAGTTAAGCCGACGCCAAGACTACCTCGACAGCATCGGCTCAGTGCAGAGCCGCAACAACGTGATCAGGAGCAACCAGGAATCTGACATGAACAATCAATAAGACGGCAAGCAGACGTAGGCATCGCGTAATGGTAGGTCAGACAGACATAAGCATCGCCCTCGCCCTCGACGTTTCTTCATCATCCACCTGCCTCATCCTGCCCTTTGTTCTTCCCTCCCAAAACAACACCTCAATAGCCCACAGCAGAATCACATCAACATGGCACCAGGCGCTCTGATCGTCACATCCAGCAGCGGGCGCTCATCACCGCTATACGACTCAGATGATGCTGCGCCGGCAGTACGATCACCTTCTGCACAAGTCGAATACAGGGGCTATGATCATGTCACGTGGTGGGTGGGAAACGCGAAGCAGGTGGCTCAGGTATGGATACATGATGATCCTGGATACTAGATTCTTCAGTTGACGCATATGACAGTACTACACGACTCGTATGGGCTTCCAGCCCGTAGCATACAAGGGCCTGGAGACCGGATCTCGCTTCATTGCTTCACACGTTGTTCAAAATGGCGACGTCCGATTCGTCTTCACATCTCCTGTCCGCTCATCATCGCGACAAGCAATCAATCCCGCGTCACCAAAGGACCAGAAAGTACTCGACGAAATGTACGACCATCTTGACAAACACGGCGATGGAGTGAAGGATGTTGCATTCGAGGTGGACGATGTCTACGCAGTGTACGAGAACGCGATTCAAAGTGGCGCAGTATCTGTCACTCCACCGCATACCGACTCCTCAAACGAAGGCGACGTTCTAACAGCATCCATCCGAACATACGGCGACACCACACATACTTTCATCCAGCGAACCACATACACAGGCGCATTCCTTCCAGGCTATCGCTCGATCACAACTTCCGATCCAACATCCAAATATCTTCCGACCATTGACCTCGAAGCAATCGACCACTGCGTAGGAAACCAAAACTGGGACGAGATGGACTCTGCCTGCGAATTCTACGAACGCTGCCTTGGTTTCCACCGCTTCTGGTCGGTAGATGACAAAGACATCTGCACCGACTATTCCGCACTCAAATCAATCGTCATGTCATCTTCAAATGGCGTCGTCAAAATGCCCATCAACGAGCCCGCTGTCGGCAAAAAGAAATCCCAAATCGAAGAATACGTCGACTTCTACAATGGCCCTGGTGTTCAACACATTGCTCTCCGAACAAAGGACATCATCTCCACTGTGTCAAATCTCCGAGCTCGTGGCGTGGAATTCATCTCTGTGCCCGAGACATATTACGAGCAAATGCGTCGGAGAATCAAGGAGACCGGGCTGCAACTGAAGGAGTCTTTTGAGACGATTCAAAAGTTGAACATTCTCATCGATTTTGACGAGGGAGGCTACTTGCTGCAGTTGTTCACTAAGCCGTTGATGGATCGGCCGACGGTATTCATTGAGATTATTCAGAGGGAGAATTTCGATGGGTTCGGTGCGGGCAACTTCAAGAGTTTATTTGAGGCCATTGAGAGGGAGCAGGAGGCGAGAGGTAATTTGTAGATGAGCGCTGAAGATGAGTGTGATTAGCGTGTGGTTCGTGATTGGCGTTTCAGATGCATCGTTAGAAAAGCGAACGGCGCTGGCAATGAGGGCTAATCGGGCCAGCCATTAGATAGCACTTTCGGTACTCAAAGAACATGCTTGCGTTAGTGTTCTCCTTTGCATTTGACAACAGGTGCATCGCAGTGTGCAGGTCGCTAACAATGAGATGAATGTGGAGTCTTCTGCTTTGCCAAAATAGAATTTAGGGTATATCTATCGTTCCTCTATCATAATGCCTCTAGGCTCTATCGTATCAGACGAACATATATGCTCATGCCTTCTCTTCAACCTGGGAAGTAACGACATCCTTCCTGTCCTTCTCCGAAGCGGCATCAGACTCGTACTCATCCTCGAAAACGTGCGACTCCCACTGTCTGCAAGGAATTCTCTCCTGGAAGAATCTCTCCAGCTGAGCGTTCGTCCTGCCAGTGGTCTCTCCAACACAGAACCAAGAGTATGCGAGCGTGAAGAGCGTGGTGCCGGCGTACACGAAGCCGACCATTGGTCCAAGCTCGGCATCGTAGTACATGTATGGGCTGGTGAACACCATCATCCAGACAGTGAAGAAGAATGTGCCGAGAGCGCAAGAAGTGATCTTGTTCCTGTTACGGCCGACGGCCATTTCCGAGGCGATGGTGTAGGACAACGTGCCGATGGAGAAGTTGTAGAAGACAATGTTGAAGTATGCGAAGACCACAATTCCGATGCCAATGCCGCGGGAGAACTCTCCGTTCGCATCCTTCGTGGTTCCGAGGCCGCCGACTGCGACGAGGGAGACGAGCATACCGATTGTGCAGACGAGAAGATTAGTTCGTCGGTTGATTTTGTTGCCGAAGATGACGGAGCAGCCCACGGTGATGATCTGCACGACGTAGATGATGGTGTTGATGGTGAAGGGTTCGCCAACTCCAATAGATTGGGCAAAGACAACGCCGTAGGTGTACCAGAATTGAATGCCGTTGATTTGCTGAGCGAACATGACACCGCAGGCGTAGATCAATTTGCGGCGCTCGACGGGGTCCAAGAGGAGGGACGCCCAGCTGGATTCGGCGGCCATTTCCGCATCAGCGGCAATTTGGTCGTCGATGGCTTTGAGGTCTGCCTCAGGAGTGTAGTCGGCCTTGCTGCGATTGATCTTGATGAGTGCCTTCCTGGCATCCTCCCGTCGGCCCTTCGACATGAACCAGACTGGCGATTCAGGAGTGAAGATCAGGAGAATAAGCATGGTCAATGGCAGTACTGTCAGCAAGCTCATTGGAAGCTGGTATTGGGCTTTGCCATCGATCGTCTCTGTTCCCTGGTTGACGCAAGCTCCGACGAACTGCGAGATCGACTGCATGAACTGGAACATCATGAGGGCCGGACCACGAATCGCGCTGGGAGCAACGTCTGCGACGTAGACCAAGCATGTTGCAGTGAACTGGCCAACACCAAGACCGACAAAGACTCTGCCAACGTAGAAGACGCCTTCAATGCTGTACGCGCAGACCTGGATAATGGCGCCCAGAATGATGCAAACGGAGGCCGTGGCGAAAACTGCTTTGCGTCCGAACTTGTCGTTGATGGGTGCTGCGATCAAGGCTCCAACGAACTCGCCAACGTAGATAATGGATGCTGATACTGAGAGGAACGTCGTGCCGAGTTCGTATGTGCCGTCTGGTTGTTGCTCGCCATAGTCGCGGGCAAAATACCGCATGCCCTGGATACCGGTGTAGTAGATCGTATCGTAGCCATAACAGAGGGCGCCAATAGTCGCGACTAAGCAGTAGAAGACCGCCCATCGGTGGGACTTCCAGTCGATGTTGAGGTTCAAGCCGCCCATATTGATTTGCGAGGGTTTTGAGATATCCGGTCGAGAGATTAGCAACAAAGAGGGTTGAAATGAGCGCAGCAGAGTACGCAGCAAACAATATACTTCGACCTCTCCCGAACTACCCAGGACAACCTTTCTCCGGAACACCTGGGGGACCACCGACCTTATAACACATCTGAGACTAGAGAGACCTTTCCCCCTTCGATAACCCAGCATCGTTGCATCGCGCAATAAGGCCGACTGACGACCGGCCTCTCCACATGGAGCGAACCCGCGCCAAGGCATACCCATGGGCAGACCATGTTCCCTTCACGTGGTATAGCAAAGTTGCGCAGATTCTGTGTTTCCTGGCGTCTTATCAGGCTTGGCTGATGTCGTGAAACATCGCATGCGGCTCTTACTGGACTCAACGGCCATGTGGAGAACGGCGGCGTCAGCCAAAGTGGTCAAGACTACGTGGAAGATTTTGTGCTGAGCCCTTGGCAGGTAGCATAGTGTCTGGGCAGACCGACGAACGGCCGATAAAGTGGCCGGGGCTGGTGTGAAGTCGTACGGGATGGCTTTGCGGGCGCGCGGAGTGGCGGACTTGGGGTGTGGTGGAAGAGATACTTCTGATGGTATAGGTGAGGTGTGTGGTCGTGAAGAGGAAGGTAGAGTTCGTACCTTTCGTGCCTGAACGCCACCCACGCCGCCAAGACTGCACTCAAACACGACTTCAGCTCATCGTATATGGTATACGACAACACATTCTCCTGGCTGATATGGTATCTTTTCATGGACTTTCCAATGGACCCACATTCTATAAACTCGCTAAGACTGGTCTTGGGGACACCACTGGATGGGCCTGGATTTGGACCACACTTCAAGAGTCCAGCAGTTTTTCCTTCTCGCCACAACAATAATAGAGCAAATCGGCTAGTGGCGGAGAGCAATACAGAGCACCGGAAACATGCACCCATTGCGATCTCTCATCGCGACGCTGAGTCCGCATCCGCCCCCTCCTCCAAACAGAGCGCCTCGAGAGAGAGCTGCACCAGGCGGATATAAGAGGATCAAAAGAGCACTCGAATGTCCCGGGCAGAGGACGATGTGTGATCGCGCTGAGGTCTTGTCTAGCGCTTTTTGAATCCTCACGACTTGCTCGAATGTCTTACTCGATCAGATTTCCTTTGTCCTTGCGACCCGGTACATCAAGCATTGAATGGTAGGAGCTGGCTTCTTTGTTTCATTCACCGCAAATTCTATGCAGAGCTTCCCCAGAATGAGTCGCCGCATCCGTCAAAGCTGAAAGAAATGCTGACTTACCACCTCTCCAACCGAAATAAGCAGTGCTCTGATCCTCCTAGCACTCTCATCTCACAATCTACCCCTCAAAAGCTATTGAAATTTGTTGACACTGACAGCACCAATGTACCGCCGATACCAGGGTGTAAGTCGCGAACTCTCGCAAATCCACTTGGAGAACATTTCATACTGACCAAGCTCATAGCACCGGCCACGCCTGACCAGCTACGACATAATCGAACAACAAGATATCAACGTTGAAGCACAAGAACTTTACGGAAGTCCATCAAAGGCAAACTCGTGGTCATCTCCCAAAACAATTTACGAGACGGCTGACAGACCTTCCTATCGCAACCAGCGAGGTCAGTCTGCTTACCAGAATACCCGCTTACGCCACTCACAAAATGATGCGCTTCGACAATATGCAACATCGGGATACGTAGATCAAAATACAGCGAGAGATTTTCGCGCTCTCCAGTATCTTCGCGAAAAAGAGGCCATTAGAAATCGCAGAGCCCGACTCGCAAGTACAACCGCAAATCCCGGTACGCCCACAACACCACGCCGCATCGGCTGGAATCTGAGAGATGTGGGTCCTAGACATCAGCCTCTGAGGACTGTCTCCGAAAGAGAGTATCCCTCTTCTCTTTATGCAGCAGCTGCTGGACGACGATTGAGAAGCACCGGGAAACCAGAGACTACAGGAACTGGTGGTGCAATTGTATGGAACAAGTCACACAAGGAGTCTGGTGAGGATTGGGAGAGGGAGATCGCTGAAGATGAAGCGAGGCGAATCGGAGGGCATGGGCTGGATCAGGAGGAGAGGGTGAGGGCTGCTGCAGAGGAGGAGGCGAGAAGGATTCGAGGACATGGGCTGGAGCAACCGATGGTGAAGAGAAGGCAGACTTGGGGATTTAAGGGTACGGAGCACAAGATGTGACATTTGAGATTCGTCTAAGGTAGTATCAGATGATGATTGGGAAGCTCCCGCAAGTACGAGTCATGGAAGCCGGTCTAACCTCACTGTGCTTTTGCCTCTTCCTCCGCCAATCGCTTCCTGATGCCGTTTTTGACACCTTCACTCACAGCTTGACAAACCTCCTTTCGGGCGGTATCGAACTCGGCACCAGTTGGCATCGTCAACAAATCGCCGAGCTCCAGTGTTTTCTGCCCGCACCAGTGCTGTATCGCAACATCCATGTCCCTTGCCTGTTTAACACGCTCAGATACGTCACCAGAGCATCCCATCAAATGGTGCCCATGATCGCGAATGTGCATCACTTGTTCGACATAGCTATCCTCGTATTCTCGCCAGGGAATGACAGGTCTGTCAAAATGGCCATATTGCGCACCAGACAAGTCGACGACATAGTGGTTACCGTTGGGGGTCGTGACACGATACAAGTGATGTTCGGGCTCCTGTTCCTGGACGTATACATCCTTGTGATGTTGGAACACATATTTTTGGTTTGACTTCATTACAACGCACACTTCTTCGACATTGATGATGACGTTGGTCGAGAGCAATCGATCGAAAACTTTCTTGACGACCTCGTACATGTAGGAGAGGGGATCTTCGCAGCCACACCATGCTAAGATGACCTTTTCGGGTGGGGAAGGATCTTGCACGTCAAAAACTTTGACGGGAATCCATTCGCTGCTGTCTTGGGCATCTCCTGGTCCCACGTGCATGCCGATATTGAGTCCCGCGCTGCGTGGACGACGTTGATATCTGAACTCGTCCCAACGTTGACTGCTGCCGCGCCATGCATAGAACAATGCCTGGAGGAGGTGCCCAGCTTGCGAGAGCGCCGGAGGAATGCTCGAAGAGTCGACCATGATGCGTGGCGCGACTGGTATCGATCTCGAAGACAAGATGGCAGTTAAAAGCCGCAGTAGAGCATGAGTCAGAGCCCTCCTGTAATTGATTGCATTTGCTTCAGCGCTCTAGCAAATCCACGCCGACGCCTCTGAGAGCTTCCACGGCCCATGAGGGAATCTTCTCGTTGTCGCCAGCATACAACGTGTGGAAGTAGCTCTTGAGAAACTCGGGGTAGCGATCTTCGAGAATAGCTTCACGCATTCGGCGAACCAGATTCAGCATGTAATGCACATTGTGCATGCTCAGTAAATGCGAGCCTGCAGTCTCCTTGGCAGCAGTGTGATAGATGTACGCTCTTGTGATGCCGAGACCACCATCGTCTGATGATCTGCAACACACACACTTGCAGCCACTTGCGATGGGACCAAAATCGTTTGCGTAAGAAGCATGTCGTAAATTGAAGACTCCCTGGTCGGTAATGGCGTTGCCGAAGCGAGCTGTTCGCGTGGGCCAGACGCAGTCAAACATGTCTGCACCGAGTGCGACAGACACTAGTATGTCCTCTGGATAGCCGACACCCATAACGTAGCGCGGCTTGTTAGGTGGGAACATTGTTGTGCAAGTGTCGACCACTTTGCAAAACTCAGTCTTGGCCTCGCCTCCACTGAGACCTCCAATGGCGATACCTGGAGTATCTCGGGCGAGCATTTCTTTGCAGCATTCCTTGCGGAGTTCCAGATCGAGGCCTCCCTGGATGATGCAGAAGAGATTTTGGCTCTCTGGCTTCTTGTGCGCCGCGATGCAGCGATCAAGCCAGCGGACCGACCGATACATGGCCTCTTTGATCCGTGCGTGGTCTGGAGATGTAGTGGCAATCACGTCGTCGAGCTGCATCATAATGTCCGAGCCGATGGAGTTCTGAAGCGAGATCGAGTGCTCTGGAGTCAAGAGCCTATGCAGGTCAGTGGACTTGCACATTAGTCAGAGTAATTTGCCATTCGGAAGCACTTACATAGGCGTGCCATCATGAGGGCTGAGAAAGCGCACTCCTTCCTCAGTCACCTGAGCAAGCTGCAGTAACGAAACCATCTGGAAGCTGCAATTCTGTAAGTAATCAGAAGTCATCTTGTGCATTGTGTTTAAACATACCCGCCGCTGTCTACCGTGATATTAGCCAGACATTTTCCAAGCATTACATCTCAAGCATACCTGTCAAGATATTGTGCGGCCATGATTGCAACTTGTGCGCGCCGCCGATGGCATCCAGTGTCTTCTGGCCAGGCTTTAGCCCCCTGCAATGTCTCAGCATAGATCGACTGTAGATCCTCGAGGCGTGCCTACAGGTGGTATGTGTTATTCAAGCACAGTCGGCAGCTCGTCTCTTCTAGTTGCTTTGGCGTCAGACCTTTCAACGATGCCTGCGTGGCCACCGGCATGAACAGCGGGAGTTGGACCGAGCCATGTGGGAGGTGCAATGTCGCCGCTCGCGCTTTTGTGGTCTAGAGCGGATTTGGGTCAGTTATGCTCTATCATCGCTGGCATCATGTCCTTACCGAGCATCTCGCTAGCAAGTCGAACTTCAGCGCGGACGGCGGGGGCTTCGGCGGCATCTCATCATCTCCCGACATGGTCGTTGGCAGGCACGAAAATATCGATGAGGACGCGATTGAGTTCACGCGAGCGCGGAGCTGAGTCCGTTCCTGGCCACATGTTGCCGCGCACTGCTTGACTGCATCGCACTCATCACCCTCCCGTCGCACGTACTCGGCAGCATGGACAATCCACCGCCAGAACTCGTCGAAATAATCTTGTGCTGTCTACCAGCGAAAGACTTGTTACTCGTGCAACGCGTCAGGACCCATTGGCGCCACATAATCAAGACATCTCCACGCTTGCAAGCCGCGCTTTTCTATCCACCAGCTGGCCAGCATCGTTTCATCCGATGGACTTGCAGCTGCCATGAAGGGGTTGAAGTTCATCAGTACGAGATTTTGCCAGCTCCTGACGACGGAAAGCGGAGTATTGCACAATATTCCGAAGACGACGATGGGCTTGGATTTGTGTACATATTGCCCTTGAGTCGACTCAATCCACTCCTGTTCCACCATCCGACTCCTGAAAACGTATTCGCGGCCATGACGCAACAATCCACAAAACTTCGAATCAAGCCCATGAACTTTCGCCATATATCTGCTGCAAGCTGCAGGAAGATGTATCTCTGCCAGCCTCCAATCCGCAGCGCCTATTACACATGGCGCTGCGACCACATTGTCATACCTAGCCAGAATCGTACCGAAGAGCATATTCGAGGCTTCTGCGTGGAAGGAGGGATACAGAACGAACATGGTCTCACCATGGGAGACATTCTGGACGAGATGATAGCCCAGGGCTCAGGACAAAACCCCTCCACCCCATTCACACTGACCTTCACGCACGCCATCCTCGCTGCCGAGCAACAGGAACAGCATCTCGGAACTCATCCTCAGAACCATGGTGTCGACTTCGACTGGGACTCGTTGTGTCAATCCGTGTCAATGGCCGACCACCTCAGGCCGGAGTATTACAGGTCGGTGGAGCAATTGAAGCAGGCTATGGCATCGTGCCGCTTCTGTGCAATCGATGATGGCCAAAATGGCCAGGGAAGACGGCGTCTGTCGCTGTAAAGTCGCGAGATCCGCTGCGGTGTGGAAGGAAGGCAAAGCAACATTCGTTCAAGCGTTATGTTTGCAATTGTTGTGCTGGCCTCGGTCCTGCTGTTGGTGCCCGTGCGCCAGCTTCACTGCCAGTTGCATTTCAAGACCCATTGACTGCATCTCGCTGCTATGAGCTCACATTTGAGTATAGTATGCATGCTGTCGGCAGTAGCACCACTTACAACCCCTGCAGTAGCTCGAAGCTCATGTGGATCATGCTCTCTTCCGGGAGTTGGGCTTTGCAGTTGTCCTTTGACTTTCAGGCGATCTTGTATATTCTATGTACAACGATCTGGTCAACCATGGACCGACTCCCGGCTGAGTTGGTTGAGAATGTGCTATGGGCATTGCCCCAGAAGGACTTACTACTGGCCCGACGTGTCTGCTGTCTGTGGCGAAATATTGGCGAGAAGACGGCACGATTACAAGAAGCTCTGTACTTCTTGCCAACACAGCGACGCCCAGATATGCTGTGTTGGTCGTGGACGGCGGACAAAGATGTCCTCCGGGAGAAGCTTACTCTGATTCGCGGACACAATGAGGAAGGGGAAGCCTCACGTAGAGTGATCGAATCCGACCCGGAAGAACAATTCCACTACGAAGAGTCGCGCTATCCCTTGGTTCGACTAAACCCTTTACTCTTCCCGCGCGATCATACAGAGCCTGTATATCAATTTATGCACAGAGGCTATCTGGATATCGCGTGCAGGCTACTCTTCAAACTCGTCTGGCACGCTTCCCCGGAAGCAAGCTGTAGGAGGATGCAGCTCACCCAACCCCCCATCTCCCAGATCCCATGCATATTGTGGACACCCTTGGAATTTGGACATTACGAAATCACTGACCTTGAAGCGATTGAGAACGCAAAGGGATTGACGCTCACAGATCTCATACAATGAGCTCGCGAGATTGGCACTACAGAGCCGCAAATATCACTTCATCTATCCAAGGTGGTTTGCCTGACCCAAGAGCAAGAGCAAGAACTTCTGGCAGCTGGAAAGGAGGAGGTTACGTCGTCAATCGAGTGGCGGAATCCGCCTGCACAACGGGACTCAAATTTTCAACGCCTTGTCCGCCTTCGAAGTGGATGTTGAGGCTGCATCCACGCAGGCTGATCGGGATCAACTCCAACGAAGCAGTTCACTGTTTCTGCGCCTTCGCCAGCATCGTTGATACTGGAGCCAGTGGGACCTCGCAAGTTGCCTGTCAACTTGACGTATGAGCCCAAGGCATCGACAAGGGTCCTGCCAGCACCCAAAGCATCTGCGGCACGAGCATGAGAGAAGGAAGTCAATAATTTCTTGCCACCTTCGTGGTCTCCAGAATCAATCAGCAATTTGGCGGCCTTTTCGTAGAGCTCTACATCAGTTCGAGAAGAGTTTTCAAGGCCGTGGAGGACATTGTGCACGATTGGGAGATACGCTTCCGGATCAGAGCAGGTGTAGTAAAGTGCTTGCTTGAACGTCCTTCCAACAAAGTGCGTGGCCTCTTGCAGCTGGAAGTCTGGATTCAAGAAGGAGGATGATGCGCCAGTCGTCAAGTAGCGATGCTGTCCATATTCGGGCGGGACGCTGTTCACGCCCAACCACCATGGCACGAACGGAGCTGTTACCGACGAAGTAGGTGCATTCCATATGCGAAGAAGATCCGGGACCACGCCATGTCGCAAGCTGACAACCTGTCCATAGCCAGCCTCATCATCGCTGATCCGGTAGTCCCGTACTCTCTCGATCAGCTTCGTCTCGGTCAATGGTACCATCGCGAGCGTTGCCTCTTCGAGTGCCGCTTGGGACATGTACTTGAACCCGCCATCCCTAGCAGTGTAATTACCCTGCAAGCCATACACCTTGAAGATATTGAATGATTCAGATGAGCTTTCATTCCACCAACCCTGCTCCACGGCGAAGGACACCAGATTTGGCGATCCCATGTAATCCGAATTGTTGGTTTGGAAATCAGTCGGAAAGTCCTCGATGTAGCCCGGATACAGAACCCTCACAACATCGGACCCCAATCTCTCAGCAGCCCACAATTTCTGGCCTCCAGCAAACTCCCATACAACCCAGCCCTCGTCAGCATCAGCGATAAGATGGCTATTGCCGCCATAGTCCGCATAGCCATACTTCGCAATGAGATCTCCAATGATTTCGACACCCTCTCGTGCAGTGCTCGCACGTTCGAGCACCACACGTGCAAGATTACTATACTGCAGACCTCTCTGCGGGGTCGGAGTCATATCCCAAAGCTCAGTCCTCGTCTCAGCCCAGACATCTCGGACAGTAACGCCTTTCTCATTGAGTCCGCCATTCGTGAGCGGAGCCGGGAAACCTTCGAAATCGCTGTATTCCATGGACATATATCGGAATGTATGAGAGACTTGGGGGATTTGGATGAGTTCTCCAGGTAGGACAGCATCTTCTGTTACTCCGACTGTGATCGTGGAATTCGGTGCGTGATCTTTTGCGGGAAAGATCTCGAGCCAATGGGATGAGACTTCTTCGCCTGTGCCTCCGACCATGACGCTGCCGTCGGCGGTGAGGTCTTTACCGACGTAGAAGGCATAGCTTGCTGCTGCGGTGTTGGCAAGACTAAGCAGGGACACCAGAGCGGCTGGGCCGCTTGAAGCTGGAGTAATTAGCTTCATGTTTACAACATGAGGTGAGAGCTTGGGAGAAGAAGTGGAAGGAACTGGGTTGCCATGTGGTGTATGCAAGGTCTCAAGCTAAGGTAGGATTTGCCTGCAAAGCTAGCGTAAACGCTTGCTTCTAGCAGACAAGCTCGCGGGTTGGTGTCTTGGCCTCCACCTGTCTGCGGAATTTATGCGATGTTTTGCCAGATGAATGGGTCTGTAGGCTATCAGCTATCGCAGAGAGATGTTGTACAGTCATCGTATGTACAGCGTACTCAACGAGATCAAAGTTCTTTTGAAGTGCCATTGGATTCTTGATCCGATTCTTCATCGCAGGGCACTGCAAGTCGTGTTTTAGGCGAATTGATTAGGGACCACCATTGCTCGTGGAGACATAACTTTGAACGAAGTCTCGTTCGAGATGCGTTACTATCGGAGTCGGCCGCCGCCCTTTCAAAATGCTAATAACGCTACTTTTGGGGCAGCGCTCGTTGCCCTGTGCCACCTAATGCCGGCCGTGGACTGGGAGTGGACGGTCGTTCCCGCTTTGGTCGTCTTATAATGAGGGCTTCGGTGCAGTGCACGAAGAATTTCGATGTGCATGAAGTCAAGGACAAGCAAGTCGTCAAAAGTGTCACCAAGGCCTTGATTCAAGTTTTTGCTGTTCCAAAATGCTGCGACCAAACTCCAGTAGCCGTTGTGGATCGTGGTCTGGCCCCGACAATACCCTACTGAAGCGCGTTACGGCAGGAAGTCAATGGCATCCGTTGCAACAATCTTCGCCGAGGCTTGAAACTTGACCAAACCAGATATCGACATATTCTCTTTCTCATCAAAGCCCTGCAGCGTCGAAATTCCCTCCAGACTGCTTCAACTCATCGATCAGCTTCACCAACTGGTCGAACTGACCATCGAATGGCTTTCTAGCAAAGTCCGTGGTGCCCATGAATACTTCTTTCATGCGACGAGCTTCGCTCATCCACAGTCCCACCGTACGCATCGCAAGGTCTGGCAACCGTCTCGTTCCTTTGTCGTGAAAGTGTCGCAGCAAGTCAGAGGCGCCTTTGGCGTACATGTTCCAAACCAACATCCCACCAACTCCTTCTTCCTTCGCAAGTGAAACGAAGTAACCAGCAGGCTCGCTGGCGACCTTGAACTTTGGGAGCGACCGGTAGCTGCTCGATCTGATTTTCACCGGGATTTCACTCTCAAGGTCCATGCCTTTTCGAAGAATGAATAGCAAGTGCCGCATGAGATTCCTCCGCATATCACTCAGCTCACGTTGGCCTGCCGGAAGACTGCACACCTCACAGAGGCACGGCTCGCCGTCAAGCTGTGGCCGCAGGAAGTACTGCCTCTCAGCAGTCGTCATGTACTGCAGTCCTTCGACGTATGCAAACGTCAGCTCTTCGCCGGCCGACACGTTCTGAGTGACGTAGAGCTGTTTGGCGCCTTGCTTGGTTGTAGAAATAGCGCAGTTCGGGAGGCAGGAGTTGTTGAAACGTGAAGCTTGAGCAAAGCATCCCCAGCCACCAGAACCTGGGATAGCAAACTTGTTCATGTGGAAGCGACCATACTGTTGCACATGTCGAGGGCTGGTTGCTAAGCCGGCTGAGAATGGGAGGGATTCGAAGCATCTGCGGGTATCAACTGGCAGAGTCGCCAGCTTCGAGAGGACATCGTTGAGGTTGATGTCGTTCTCAGCTTTCTCGATGATGAAGAGGGCATCTTCGACAAGAATGCGCGTTCCGGCGGGAATGTTGTTCAAAGCGAATGCGCCGCGACCCTTGTGGCCAGTGTCTCTGATTTCGTAGAAGCCGCCATTGCGCTCCGAGGGAGTTACGTGCGCCATGGTGTTTCGTGCTTGGAAGATCTCAAGCTTGATCAGAATGGCGCAATTCCTTCTGCGGAGTTGCCTAGAACCTGTGGAAACCGACCCGTGGGGAGCAAACAATCCCACACTTCACTTCCCTTCACTTCACTGCTCACAGCGACCGTGAATTGAGAAGAACGTCAGTCCCCTTCCTCACCTGAACAGCACCAGATGCTGACCCAAGACGCTCGCTGAAAGGTATGGCGCACACAAGATTTGGAGATTGTCTTCGGGCTCAGGGCAGACTTCGGACGCTGGGTTTATAGATACTGCGCGCAGGCTGTAACGCCAGCTAAGCCCATACACCCACCAGGGCCATGAGTGTGCACCCCGCAACAACAGAGGCGCAAGCTTGTAATCGCCGTTTCCCCTTCAATTCCGTATAACTTGTCTCACTCAAGAAGTCTTCTGCAAGTAGCTGGACCAATCCAGCATATATCAGCAATCCACTGCTGATAGCATTCATAATGCCCACCATGAGCAGTCCCAGCTGTGATGCAGGATCGTAAAGTCCCTGAACTCCTAGACCAATTGCCTGGCCGATTGGCGTTGTGATCCCGTACATGACGCACATGAGCCAAGGTTTGTATGAGGAAGTCGAGAAAGAGCCAATCGATGCTATGCGAGAGCCCAGAGCCAGACCTTCGAATGTTTGATGGAAGCTGATAGCCACAAGCAGGACAACGAAGGACGAACCGGTGGAGACAGAGACTGCTAAACCGATGAAGACGGAGTGGAAAAGAATGCCAGCTTCCAGCATGAGGCATTGTACGATGAGACGTTGCTCTTGAGCGGTGGGCAGGACCGCTGGTGTATGTGCTTGGTGGTCGGAGTTTGCGGCGCCTTGTGCTGCCCAGGAGACTTTACGTTTATGGGTGCCAGGACGGGCGCCGCCATTCGCGTGCCCGTTCAGAGGAAAGTCATCATCGTCGTCCGAATCTGATGTCTTTCTCGTCAGAGGCTGCATATCATCCGTATGTGGATCCAACTCGTTCAGATCCAGATCATCATCTTCATCCTCCTCGTCTTCTTTTCCAGGACTGGGCGTCCTCGGCAGCGGCTTATTCAACGAGCTCCCAGCCGGGCTGTGCGGCGTGGGAGGAGCGTCCATGTATGGGCTCCTCTCCGGCTGCTCCTCTCTATCCAAGTCGTCCAACGGCACCTGCCGAAAACTGTTGAAACTCGTGCTCCTGCCTCTGCCAGCCGGACGATCTGATATTGCTTCTCCTTCATGCCCATGGCCGCCTCGCAATTGCTGAAAGTCGACGTGGTGACTGTGTCCAGCGCCGCGCATTGCGAAGAACATTTCCACGCCGACTACTACCAAAACACTGATCATGGCAATGAGACCCGGCATCTCCGGATACGTGTCTGTCCAGAATGGCGGTAGACATGGATTCGTCAGGTTGGTATATGCAGTAGGCAGTAAATGCACGAATGCCGTAGCGATGAGCACGCCAGTGCCAAAGTGTCTACTGATGAAGAGCGCATGGTGCGGAACGGGCAGCTTGGGGTAGCAGCGCACGATCAGAGGGAACGAACAGGCGAGCGTAGAGAGAGCGAGAATGAGGAGGAGGGCGAAGACGTGTAAGGGGAAATTGTATTCCCGGTTGGTATTGTCGGAGCCGCAAGCTGGTCGTTCGCCTGCTGCCTGTCGTCGTGCGAGTTCGGCGTGGAGGAGGGAGATGGGGAGGTCGGCTGCGAATCTGGCGGAGACTAGTGAGATGGAGGTGTCAGATCGGAGGTGAAGGCTGGAGCGGAACGTATCCTACTGTCGCTGAGCCCGGATTGTGTCATCGTTGCGGTGTTCCCTGCGTTCCCCGACCACGTTGCACCATAATACCAGATGGTCAGAATGTCAGGCAAAGGGGAGGACAATGGAGCTAGGAGGCAGTACTGAGCAAGTTCTGGATGTCCCAAATGCTTGGGAGGGCGAGATCGGCATAGCTCAAGATCGACGGGCCGAGGCGAGCCGCGCATGTGAACGACAGGGGTGGTCGGTCACAGCATGATGTTCCTTCACAGCACAGCTTCATCATCGACGGAAGGTAGCACAACATCACTACACCCATCGCAAGAGACAATGTCGCTTCTTGTATTGCCACAAGAATTGCTCAGCGAGATCGCTTTCCAGTGTCGCAGCAGTGATATCCCGAAACTGAGACTAACCTGCAAGCCGCTATATCATGCAGCCACGGATCACTTTCTCAAGGAAGTGAAGCTGTACCTAACCAAAGAAAGCATGAGTATGGCAGAAACGATAGGTACTCACCATCCTGTACTCGCAGAGAACATCCAGTCTTGCTGGTTTCAAGCAGATCGGGTCCCGTTCTTCGGCAGTTTCGCTCAGTGGCGTGGAGAGGTCTTCCGAGGCTTCGAATCCTTTAGGAGTTTGTTATCCGGCGACCTGCGAGAGGAGGACACTCTGGAATCCCGATACCAGCGATATGTCCGTCTGGCAGACGAGCAGCGGGATCTTTGCTCTAATGATGCAATATCGCACACACTGTACACCCTGTTTCACGCCTGCCCAAATCTCAAGGCGTTGTGGTTGACTCTGGGAGGTCTTGGACGTAAACTAACTACGTATCGGCATAAACCCTACCTGGATGCAGCATGTATACCAACTCAAGATCCTCTTCGCACGAGAAACCGGGGAGGCGTCGTAGCGTTTCAGCAGGCAATTTTGGCCGCAGCAAAAGCAAACCTCAGCCTGCACACACTGGTACTGGCTGGTCTCGGTCATATGGCCCTCAACGAGGTCGGATTGGACCACAGAGTTATTGCAGCAGTGGCAAAGGTACTGAGGACTGTGCGAAACCTTCATCTTCAGGTGCGAAGTCCGGAAGAGCTTTCTGGCGAGCCCAACTCATCCAAAATGGGCCCTACTTTCCGGCAATGGTTCAGAAATCACCACATAGACCTGACAAGTCTCCGCCATTTACACCTGGAATTACCGCCATTGCAGAGCTTCCGATCTAGCAACGTAGATTTCGAAGACCTAATCGCCGACCTCACTTTCCCACACCTGCGTCGCCTGACACTGACTCAAGTCCAAGCGGACTTGACAAAGCTGTCGAGCTTTTTGTTCGCCCACGGCGCAACTCTACAAAGGGTCAAACTCGCAAACCTGATTGGCATGGGTGTGATGACATGGCAAGCACTGTTCGAGTCTATTGCGGGCAAACTCTCGGCGCTGGAAGTCATGGAGCTGCGTGGGACTTTCACACACCATCTGCAACGATGGTCAGAGGGCTACTGGCATCTCAGTTATTCCATGAGGAGTGACTGTGGTACGCCCTTCGCGGAGGCCCTTTCTGATTATATTGTCCGTGGCGGGCCACGATTCCCCGTTCAGGAAGAACAAGGTCATCTGCGCCCAGACGCAGGGAAGTTGTTGTCTATGTGCGATATGCTTAGGATTGACCAAGATGAAGGTGAAGATAGCTGAAGTCGCCTTACCATTTCGAGGAGACTCCATGGACATTGAGTACGGAAGCAAGAACCATGACTGCAAGAATGCTTTTCTTGGAAGACAGGAGAGCCAAAGAAGTACCAATGTATCGACCCACAGCGTACAAAAGGGAATTAGCACCATCCTCCACCATTAGGTCATGGCTGAGTCTACCAAGCAACGCCACAATTCCTCAACACACCCTTTTTGGCCCCAATCAGCTCGCGCACACAGAATAGATCACATCTTTTACGTCTCCTCAAGTGGGCTTCGCGGCCCCCCAAGGAATGAACTTATCATCACAATCATCCTTCGCCAAAGCCTTGTCATCACAAGCATAGGCCCGCACGCCCGTGATGTCAATCCCCGACTTACTCCACGGTGTGAAACCTTTGTCGCTCGGATCATACCTCGTACTTCCTCCGGGTCCGGCATTTAACTTCAAATCTTTGTACTTCTTGTCGGCGAAGTACACGCGGTACTTTCCAAAAACATCGTGGTCTTGAGGGTTTTGGACTGTCAGTCGAATTGAGACCTTTTCCTTGGATGTCCATTTGATATCGACAATGACTTTGCCTTTCTTTTTGCCGTCACCGACGGTGATCTTGCCAGTCTTGGAGGGATCGCGGGCGACGAGGTCGACGGAGGGGATTGTGGAAAGGGAGGTATCTGGGGAGGGAACGGCTAATGCCGACGAGTGACCAACGTGCAGCGTTGTGCTGAGGAGAGGTGCCAGGAGAGCGAAGATGTTGAGACGCATGATTTCTACGACTTTTGAAGCTTTTTGGGCTGTTTGATTTCTGGGCTTGAGGTGTTGTTGATGACGGAAATACCTGGTCTCGACACTACAGCTCTGGTATTTATGCTTCTTACCTCTCTGCCACGCACCGGGAATGCGACCTATCGCTTCAAGGGTGGACGCATTGCAGCTGTCCTATCGCTTCTCCTACCGCCTTTCAGCTCTATGCGCGCCGTTACGAAGCTGAATAGACTGGAATCCAGAACCACCGTCGTTGCACAAGAGGCTGTACTGTACCACATTGCCCAAACTCAAGCATTGCCTGAGGGCAAGCTTCCTCAAAGGGGTGGCTGAATCGAATACGAGACCGTGGTGGGTACATTCCGGCTACCTGCGTTTGTGCTCCCGCAGACTTTCGCATTGCGGAATGGTGTGAAGTACGAAGAGCAAAGCCTCTCGACGGTATTTCATCTCAGGAGCTTCTTGAAGCCAGTGTGGATTGAGGAATCGCCAGACCATGAACAGTAGCCTGGAACCGACGTGGACATAAGCACGGTCCTGTCAAATAAGCATCTCACTGGTCGCCTTGTAACGCGACCACGCCTATCTGCACCATGTGTCCCGACACTCACCACCAAAGCTTCTTTCTTTGATGCGGGCCATGCGGTCGTGCAACATGGAACGCGAGCCACGCTATATTTCCCCGGACTCAGCCACAACCATATCATTGGCACAAGGATTATGGTGGACCACCACTATCTTCTCCAAGAGCTACAAGAGGAAGTTACTCGCTATAGCACAGACACTGGATTCTAGGATTCGCCTGGGTCCTCGCCACGCATCATTTGACCCATACAGACTAGTCCAGCCGGGAAGCTGCAACGCGTATGGTTTCATCAGCTCTCAGAATTGGGCATCACATCACTCCATGTTCTTCTCCATTGGCCTCGGATCGATGCTGCTGAGCGGCCAGCCGTGTGGCGCTCCAATCGGATGTGCTGGTACGTCAAGGAAGGCCTTCCGTGCATTCAGTGTGTGTACTACAGAGGCTGCCTTCGAGCTATTGAGGAGACGCCTGCAGCCTGTACGGACTCGGCCCACGTATCATACGTGATACAGCAAAGGGCCGAGCTTCCTTCGCGGGCATAGTGCATTTACTAAAAGTTCAGCTCATGGAGAGCGACTCGTGGCTACAAAATGATCGATACGAGATCTCAGGAGAACGAGGAGCTGGTTGGTATGTTGAGTCAGTGCGTATCATTGCTGGCACTGAGTTATCTGTTCTTCTTTCGAGATCTCGTAGCGAGTGTAAGAGAAGAATGAAGCACTCTTCAAATGAATGGACGCAGCACAACTTGCCGCGAAAGCAACCAAACCACAACGCTCCTCCTGCATTTGGCTCTCTGACTTTGCGCCTTCGCGTCTCACTGGCGGCCTCTGAACAACGGGGAACTCCGCCACTGCGTCTTCGCATACCGTCATTCCAGCTAACAGCAAGTCCCCTCAGTTGAATGGGTAATTCAATCTGTCGCTGGTACCCTTCCTCCCCTCATCACGAGCCCTCCAACCCGAAACTGTGAGATACTGGATATCTCGATCCAGATTCCAAGTCCTGGTGCTGCTGGTGCGTCGATTCTGATCATTTGCACGATAGACATCGGAGGTTCGTCTACCATTGTTGTTGTTGTTCCCACCATTGTTCCCACCGTTGTTTCCTCGACCACCTGAGTAGAGGGAGTACTGGCCTCGAACACCTCCATCTCCACGCTGAGTATCATCGAGCACGATTTGAACACGGACCTGGCGGCGATTGTTGCGGAAGAAGGTTACATTGATGCAAGCACGGTACCCAGCATTGTTGTTATTGTTGTTGTTACCATTGCGAGGGACGCATGTGCTCACGGTGCGCTGGTTGTTGATGTTATTGCCACCATTGCCGCCGTTGTTGTTGTCATCATCGTCGTCATCATTGTTGTTGTTGTCATCGTCGTCGTTTGAGCCCTGTGGGATGGCTTCGCGCTCGACGAGTGCTGGTTCTGCTAGAGCGAGAGCGGCCGGTTCTGGGACAGCCAAAGCGTCTGGAGCAGGAGCAGCGAGAGACGTGAGTGGAGTGCCGAGGAGGATGACGGCGGCGAGAAGGCTCTGGATCTTGGAGAAATGCATAATGCTGAGAAAACTTTGCACGCTGCAGGTCAAAAGCGTACTTTTCTGCCTTTGGTCACTCTGTTGTCGATTCTGAAATGATGGTGTCCAGCTCCTAGCACTTCATGCCATATTTATGTTATCTCGTGGCAGCTACGAACCTTCAACACGTCCACCAGAGCGATGTCAGCCAGACTCACCGCTGGTCTCGGCCTCGGCACGCCCCTCGTATAGCCATAATGGCAAGAGACTGGACCCGTGCAACTTCGCCATCGATCGCTACCCTCATAGTCAACAAAGAAATCGAGCTGGCACTGAGCACGATCCAAATCCTTCTCTACAACGAGTCGCCTGGGTGTTCTCGGATATGTTGTCCGTTGGTCGTAGACGTTGCATCGATGTCAGCTTTGGCAGAGACCTAGGGCGGCCCGAGTATTTCAGAGCGTAATCCAAAATCGACCACGCTGTTCGAGAGCAGTAAGCAACCTGGACTGCAACTGCTGCTTCCACCGACCACTGCGTCCGCGATTCCACAGTGTCACGCCCAAATGCTCGTCAGTCTCGATCAGTGTGCTGAGACTTCATCAAGTGGCGGCTGGTTGTGATCGAATTGATTGGAACATGTTGCTCTGGCGGCCTCGTGCCACGCTTCTGACTGATGAAGGACCAAGCCTCATTGCACCAGCTGAAGAGTTCTTTGTTGCTCGTTCGTATTCAGTATGCTTTAGTGCAGCCGAAAGATGCAAGCGAAGCTTGAAGCCATGCATAGTGCTGCATTGCGAAACGCCGAGACAGACCGCTTCGACTTACGTGTCATTGCCAGAATTGAGTCTGATGGTGACCAACATGGCCGCCATGGGCACAGCGAAAGCAGAAGTTACCCTCCATCACAACATGTCTCCTCCTGACACAGTCCCATTCTCCACCCAGAACTTGCTCTCCATCCACTCCGGTACATTGTCTCCATCTGGTCCGTCCAGGAACACGTCCATCGGATCGCGACACTCTCCCGTGCTCCAATCCTGCCCTCCTACGATACTCAGCCAAATTGTCCTCGCGAACCATGCCAGGCTCTCTGGTGCCTTCCACGTCTGCATCTCGTTGACATTGGTCGTCTCGGGACTAGCCCTTTCGTAAAGGCCTAATGTCATGATCTGTAGAGGACCGAAAGCTTGAGTGGGATGGCGAGTGTTTGTGAAGCCGAGTTTGAAGCGAGGGAAGCTAGAAGTGAATCAGTTGGAGAAACAGAATGCCACCTTAGGATGGTGCATTCACTCACTTTGGAGAGATATATCCATCCTTCGTGTCTGGTATCTTCACAGGCAGCCAAGGCTTCGGGTCCGGTGTTCCTTTGATGTCTTCGATATGGAACAATTCATGCAGCATGAATATTCCTCCGACACCCATGTCTTCAAGCGAAGTTCCCTCCTGATTATCGGTCTTTTCCCTTTGCTGACCGAGAAGGTCGTCGTTACTATAGGTTCTGAATGCGCGGGGGCAGAACACCATATGCTTAGTGGTATCGAAAGCTTGTGTGCCAGGTTTGCCGGCAGCTTCAAGTTCGATGAGGACTTCAGCGATCAGGCCGGACTCGGTGCAGAGATTGGGTCGACCAGTACGAGGATCGATGTGTGCTGGCAGTGGTTCAGGTGAGTTGGGCATGGGAGGAGAACTTGCGCGAGACATGACTTTGTAGCCTTTCTTTTGTCATGTCAGAGAACTTTGTGTAGCCGCTTGGTGGATCAGAGCTCGTACCTCATCTCCTACATCAAACCAGAAGTACCAGTTGTCGTTGAAATTGCGTCCATGTTTAGCTTCCCATTCTCCTAAGCTCAAGCGTTTGCCTTTTTCGACGATGTAATTGCCATCTTTGTCACGAGCAGGGTCGTCTGATCTTTGGAATTGGAGATATGTTGTATCGCAAAAGATCCAGGGTTTTCCCGGGCCGTCTACTCGTGTTGCTTCCATGAGAGATCCTACGCGCTCGTATCGCTCTAATTGATCATTAGCTTGGCCACTGACTGCGAAGGAACTCTTATTGGTCATCACGAGCTCTGTATGACTTACCTCGGATCTTCGTCAACTTTGCGAGATGATGTACTCCAGGTTCCGCATCTTGTGTATCTGCAACATCGTCAGGAGGCAGAATCCCGTAAAATGAGTGGCTCAGCTTGAATGTCGTCGGATCATTGTACGTGTCACCTCCAGGAGCCAGGTACGTTCTAGCATATACAAGCATCTCGTACGCTTGCCACCACATACTGTTGAGTACATTTTGCTGTCTGTCGTCGAAATTCTTTCCAGCGTCATAGAGCGGCTGCTTGTCGAACGACGTCGGCGATCGGTTATCCTTGACAGTGGGCTCGATTCGAGAACATGAACTGTAGTCGTGGTCGTCTGATGTCGTGTACACGCGGAATCTGTGAATACTGTAAGAGAAGACCACAAACCCTAGAAATGCATCCCTAAGCAACACGTACACGTCACCTAATTTCTTCGGGTTGCGCACAATGTTTGGCTTGCCCAGCACTCCTGTACTTGCAACTCCGAGTAGGATAAAGGCAGACACCAACATCTCTTAGAGCCGGGACAATTGGCATAGCCCAAGCTCAATCCATCGGCGGCTTTGTCGTTGCTAGTTGAGAACGAATTGTGAAACGAGCCATTTGTGCATCTTGGCTGTCCACTGAGGTGCTCCCATGTGAAGCTATCCAGTGGGATTTTCTTTACATGTGAGTAGCCAGCCGTGGAAACGGTTTCACATTAAGACCCGCTTCCCTTCCTGCCTGTCCTGATATCATCACTTCACCCAGCGCGGCGCAACAAGTGCACTTGCGCTGCAAGGCGCTATGCTGAAATTTGTTCTGCATCGCATCGCTGTGACTGGGAACGTGGATCGGCTCCAACTTGTGCTCAGCTACACGCTCGTTTCGTCCCCGTTTCAAGATACAGATCTTCAGTAACAGCGCCTAAGCTGTGGGTCGTGTGGGTGCAACGCGAGCTATCGAATCTCTGCCGGCCAGCTTCATTTGGACTATCCCGAGCCATGCGACTCCTCACGGGAGGTCTGAGAGGTACCAGTCTACCAGAAAGGGGCGTGGGCTGTGAGTGAGCGTGAACAGCAGAAGCTTCGACTGTGGTTTGTCCCTCAGGCCATTGGTTCACGCTGCTCTCCGCTGATTGAATCTTGCAGACATACGCATGCAATGACGATTCACTTTGGAGAACATAGCTAAGCACTCAAAGCGAGCCCTGAAATCTGAAGCTCACATAATCCCATCAGGAGCGAACGTGTTGAAAGCGGGCATGTCGTGCGTCAAGAAATAATTCCAGTCAAATTGCGAATCATTGAGAGCGTCCAAGTTCCAGTCCTCGCTACTGGCTGCAGTCGGGTGGTTTTCTTCGACTGGCTGCGCCGTAGTCCCATTCGTGTGCACATGCTGTGTCTGCATTGCTTTGAGGTGCTCAGGCTGGGGGTCCTCAGACCGCGCGCGCTGTATGCTCAATGCGAGCACTTGCGAGTCCTCATCCTTGCGTTTCTTGGAAAGGCGCACAAGGAAACGGGCCGTCTTCAGCGAGTCCTTCATTGCCCCAGTCTTGAAACGATCGACAACGTACTCGAGCGTCCGCATGGCGGTAGATAAGTGGGATAGCGATTCTTTGCCGTCCATGGCAAGGAATACGCAGATGACTTGGAACGGAACGTTCGCGACATGCCACCAGGGCATCCCTTTCTCTGCCATCCTCCTCGCGGCCTGCAATCCGTTCAAGCCAATATTAAGAATTGTCTTGACAACATCAGGAGAGAGGTTTGGGTTTGCAAGCCGTAGCCTTCTGTATCCACAAAGGCCGAGATTCGCCTTCGAAAGTGCAATGCCGTCATGTTTCGGTTCATATGCATCCAGCTGTGTCAGAAACTCCTCCCACTGGCCCGCCTTTTCGCCTTGCTCAGGCTCGAGGAAACAAGATATGCTGTATAATTCGATGTAATCCTTGGTGTAATCACCCTCGACGCAAGAAGGTAATCTTGCTGTGATGCCATGCAAGGCCACCCGCGTTCGGCCATATTCGAAACTCACCCAGGAGTTCAGCATACGCGCCACCCAGAAAGAGCGGCGTCTGAGCTCGGGATCTGCAGAATCGTTCGTTGCAGGGTGCAAGACTGAGCTGCTGGCCTCCAGTTGCAGCCCTATCGATTCCACCAGATGCATCGTGGTACATGTCGCCATCCACGTCGCATGCGGGTGGTCGGTAGTTCGTAACACTAGACATCGAAGGATCCAGGATTGTACGTCGGTTAGTGTAGGGGGCACCATGGTACTTGTACTTTCGAGTGCTGTCTTCTGAACATCCACTAGACGGGGCAACAGCTGCACCAAAGGATTGTTGTCGGAGTACAAGATGCCTAGCGCCGCAATGCCGCATAGAATGTGGTCCGGGACATCGCACTCCCCGGGATTGGTCCATCGTGCGCCTATGCCAGCGTTGACACGACTCTTGTTCAAGAAGCCGTATATGGGATGAACGTTAGTAAAGTACAGCTTCGCAAGCTGTTCCATCTGATGTCGGTTCAGAAAATCGGTGATTGGGGCTACCGCAGGGCGAACGTATTGACTACTCCCAAGATTCCACCCAAAGGTGAACAGCTTAGGTCCACTAGACGGGTCAAGTCGCATTCCGAGGAGGCGAGTAAAGGCAATGCCAGAGTTGGCTTCGAGCGCTCTCATCTTGGATAAATCTTCCATGCTTGGCAGCTCGTTCTCGATGTGGTCATTTTCCTCTCGGTTCATTTGGGCATCGGCAATGGCATGCTGCTCGACAAGCTTGCTACGTTTTCGCGGGTGCTTCTCGAAATAGCACCTGTGAGGCACTCAGCATCGTGTCGCAGGCGGTCTGAGCAGCTGGCGGTCTTACTTGTATTCGAACTGCGTGCACATGTTACATGGCATATTGCCATCACATCGCCGCTTGCGAAGTCGACACGGCTCACACGCTTGCTTTGCGCGCTGGCGCTTCTGTCCTTGGGCTGTCATATCGCCATTGGCCGTCGCCGGCGCGGTTTCCTCTCCGTTCACGCCGGGCATGTTAGCGGCAGCTGTCATGAAAGAGTATGTGAGGTGGTCATTGGGATATCGATGGGAGACGATGCAGTGCGATCTTCGCGACAGATCTAGATTTCTCACGAACAGTAGGTGTTGTGCGAGGCCATCACAGGCAGTGAGCACGAGCGCTGGAGGAAAGCGGTTCTGCCGAGTGGCCCCGCATTAGCAAGAGCTTATCTAATACCTTCCGGTCTTTCGCGTCTCACGATCGCGGCCTCTGGTCCGGACATCGATGAAGGTAGTCCGTGAGAGACATTCATTCCCCAACTCAACGTGCTCGTCAAGTCATTCGTTCAACAATAGGATGGTGGCGAGTACTGAGAATGATGAATCACTGGTATTCAGACACGTGATGCGAAATACGAAGTAGAAGCTGCGTGGGGGCGTGCAAATTGACGAGAAAGTCGCAAATGCAAATAGATACTTCAAATCTGATTGCAGGATGCCTGGATCTACTTGGTCGGTCTATTGTCGACGATCTGGTACAGGACAGTGGCTATCTTCAGGGTATCCCGAAAGTAATTTGATACTGGTGATAGACACAAATGCGGCCAACTTGGCAGAGTCATCAACATGCCACTTGACACTGATACCAAGGATGTTCATGATTCGTAGAATTGTGGTTGACTTCGCACTGTCAATACTGAGAGTTCTCGATTGCCATCTATCGACCATTCGAGATCCGCTGAACCGACACAGTCACTGACAGACTGCTCGCTTCATGTCATTTCTCTCAGAAGGGCTTCATGAAGGATTTAGCACTGGTCGTTCGGAGTCGTCTTTCTTGATCCCTAGAACAATGCCGGCATCCTGAGTCAAACAGCAATGTGAGCCTATTGACAAGCAAAGCAACGCCCTAGATCTTGAGTAGGGCACGCTTCGTTGATGGCAGCCATCGCGAGGTCCAGCGACGGAGCCATAGCCGACACAGCACAATGCTCTTGGCACGATGCGTCCGCAGTCATCCGGCCGCAGTATAAGCGAGAGGTAGCCTGGCGCTTCTGTGTCCTCTACTCTTGCTCCGCGACCCAAACCTGTCACTCACATTCCCATCATGTTCGCTCCAGCTCTTATCTCAGTGTTTATTGTTCACAACTTGTCCCTGCGGAACGTGTGACCTGCAAGAACTCGAAGCATGTGCGAAGCCGACGGATACTTTGCAGCGCTGCACTTTCACCTGAAGACGACCTGGCCAATCTAGAAAGCATCAGCTAGCGCTTCATGAGGCACAGTGCAAGAGTTTAAAGCTGAATCAATAAGCCCGCGAGCGTCTATCCAGCGACTTCCGACTGTTGCTGTGCCGCAGCGGCTATGGGAGCATCAACATGTCGGCTGGGCACAGCAGGCCAGAAGTTGTCCTCGAAGGACTCGAAAGGTAGTATAACATGGACATCTCTACATCTTTCTACTCTCGTCGCGAAAGATTGATGTATTTGTATTTCAAATACCATTTCCCTTCTTGGACGTGCCGTGATTAACTGTCGCTCAGCAACCAATAGCGTACCGTACTACTGAGGAAGCTGCGTCATGCACGCGTTGCACAAATGGCTCCCGGGCTACTCCAAAATTCACGACGAGCAATTTCCCGTCAACTCCAGGTCAACAACAGTCGCAGACATCGAGATGGCGCAGCAAGGGTATGGAGAGGCTCAAGGTTACTATCAGCAGCAGCCTCCGCAACAGAACTATACCCAGCAGCCACCAAAATACGACCAGAACTATGCCGCGCCCGACGGGGGTTACGGCGCGCCGAACGCGTACCAGGAAGGCGGCAAGCCATTCGAACAGCAGTTCAAGGTAGAGAGGCCGAAGTGGAACGACGTGAGTACATGATCGAGGAAGCATTCGCGAACGGCACCGCTTCGCGAGCGCGCGCTCGAATCACGGCGCCTCAGATAGATGTTCCCCACGAGATGCCAAGGTGGCACTGGCTAATGTATCGTAGATCTGGGCAGGCATCCTCCTGATCCTCGTCTTTGGAGGCTTTGTAGCGGTCTCTGGTACGTCAGATCGAGCGCGTTTCCTTCTTCAGCCTTGCTAACATTTGCGGCGTAGCATACACTCTGCGCGCATATGCTAGCAACAGCGGCTTCACCAATGGAGGCTTCAATGGCTCGAGCAACACATTCTCGCTCAACGGCAACACTCTGGTTCTCTTCGCATTCATTCTGGTGACTGCACTGGTTCTTGGATATGGCTATATTTCCCTGGCCAGGATTTTCACAAAACAATTCATCTGGATCTCTGGCATCCTCAACATTGTCATGAGCTTCGCTACGGCCATCTACTACTTTTACAGGCGTTCATGGGTCGGCGGCGCACTTTGGCTCTTGATCGCAGTCTTTACCGTCATCTGCTTCATCAGCTGGATCAAGCGCATTCCGTTCTCCGTGCTCATGTTCCAGACCACAGTCGATGTCTCTCGCCGCCACGGCCACGTCTACCTGGTCTCTTTTATTGGCGGCCTCGTGGCAGCTATCTTCGGAGCCTGGTTTGCAGCGACGTTGGTCACAGTCTACGTTCGCTTCCAGCCAAATGAGAACAACCCAGCATGCAGCGCAAGTGCTGGGGGTGGAGGCAGTTGTAGCTCCAGCACCGTCATTGGGCTGGTTGTCTATATCACCTTTGCCGGATACTGGATCACCGAATGGCTCAAGAACACCATCCATGCCACAATTTCTGGCGTGTACGGCAGCTGGTACTTTGCGCCAAACAATCCCTCCAAAGGTGCGACACGCGGAGCAGCTCGAAGAGCGTTGACATACAGCTTCGGCTCCATCAGCTTAGGCTCGCTCATCGTGGCCATTCTCGATTTCCTACGATTCATTTGTTCAATAGCGCGCAACCAGGCTGGCGGTTCCGGAAACATGGTGGCCGACATTTTCCTTTGCTTCTTGCAATGCATTCTGGGCCTCGTCCAATGGGCTATTGAATTTGTCAATCGCTACGCCTTCAGCTACATGGCTTTGTACGGCAAAGCGTACTTCGCCAGCGCCAAGGACACATGGAGACTGATCAAGGATCGAGGCATTGACGCACTGATCAACGAGTGCTTGGTCGGGCCTGTTCTGTCAATGGGCTGTCTCTTCGTTGCGGTCTGCTGCGCACTCATCGCGTACGTCTACTTGGATGTCACGGATCCGGCTTACAACTCCGGCGGCGCCTTCACGGCCGTGATTGTGCTCTATGCCTTCCTCATCGGACTTCAAGTGGCAAGCTGCTTCGTGGTACCACTGAACAGCGGTATCGACACCATCTTTGTCGCGGCAGCATGGGACCCACAAGTGCTCATGCAGCAGCACGGAGATTTATACCAGCGCATGATTGCAGTCTACCCTCACGTTCAGGTAAGCGCCCAATCAAGCTCAACACGTGTTGCAGTACTAACAGCACCAACAGCAAGCGATCCACGCTTAGTCTTGCTGCCCAGCTTTTGAAGCTCGGCACCATCCATACACAGTAATATAGATTCGTAGCACACGCAACCAGATTCCTTCGTACACAATTGCACCGAGCTTGCACTGCCCGTCCATCACATGCAGACAAGCGGCGCAACTGCGGAGCGCCACATGACTGACGACGAGAAGCGGTGATGAAAGAGGAGGCTCAGCAGCAGTCGAGATCCAGATTGTATGCGGCTCTGGCCAGATGGCGAGGGGTAAGCCTGCAGCGCGGCTGCATCCTGGCGCCTCTTCTATTGGCTCTGGCTGGGGCATCCCGCAAACTACTGTGCTAGCAGCTGGGATTTCAGAAGGAGAGGGTTGAAGCGTGCATATCCGCCCTCGTGTCGGATCTCTGCCCACGAAGAAGTGCATGTTGACAGCGAGAGCGGTGTACCTGCATGGTTGCTGGCGGTGGTGGAGGCTCGAGTCAGTGCAGTTTCCAGCGGGTTTCACACGGCCAGAACACTGGCAGCCGGATCATTTTCGATCGGGTTCCAACGTCACGATGGTGAAGTGCAATGGGAAGTGGAGCACAACGTGGTCGGCCACGGGCGCGTCCGGCGATTTATTAGCCCAGAAGGCCACCCGACGAGGCAAGCTGGCCAGCGAGATTGAGCGAATGGCAGCGATTGGAGTGTGACGAATGATGCAATCGGTGCCTAGCGCGGGCAGGCAGGCACGCCTGTCACGGATGGTGGGGTCGGGCTTGCCAGATCAATTGGTTTCATGAGAAGCAACCAAGAAAGCACTCTGACTTCTTCCACTACTTCAACTCTCGAAACACCTCGACCTTCCCTTTCCACACCAACAACCTCCTTCAATTCCCCCTCGCAGCGCAACTCGCAACCACGCCCACCATCACGGCAACCAATTCACGCAGCAGCAGCTTCACCATCACCGCGGTAAGCACCTCCCCACGGCCGCGTCATGTCGCCGTCCACGACTGCAGCGGCATTGCGTGCACCACATCCGCATTGGCACCACCACCACTGACACTGATAGCAGTCACCCACTTCACCTTCCGCGGGCTCACTTCGCGCACGAGCACAGCTCATTTCGAGGTGAGCCTCACTGCTCTTGCACGTGCACCTAACATTACCCTCCCCTGCACTCTCCACTTCGCCAACTTCGACCCGCTCGTTCTGCAAACACATCCATCCCCACTCGAACAATACCAAGAACTCCACGACTGACTCGACTTCCAGCCACGTTAGACACAACACAAACAACAACAACACCGCCAACATGGGTCTCAAGGGTGTTCACTTCGGCGGCGGCAACATTGGCCGCGGCTTCGTCGCCGAGTTCCTGCACAACTCCGGTTTCGAAGTGGTCTTCGTCGATGTGATGGACAGTATCATTGAATCATTGCAGAAAAACAAGAGCTACGAGGTCACCGAGATCGGTCCCGATGGCGAGACTAAGTTCACCATTGACAACTACCGCGCACTCAACTCCAAGTACGAGATGGCTGCAGTCATCGAGGAGATCGCCACCGCCGACACTGTCACCTGCGCTGTGGGCCCCAATATCCTCAAGTTCATCGCCGAGCCCATCGCCAAGGGTATTGAGGCTCGCAAGTCAGACACCCCACTGGCTGTCATTGCCTGCGAGAACGCCATTGGTGCTACGGACACTCTCCGTGGCTTCATTGAGCAGAAGTTGGATGAGAAGACCAAATCAGACATTGCCTCGAAGGCCCGATTCGCGAACTCGGCTATTGACCGTATCGTGCCAATTCAGGACGAGGGTGCTGGTCTGAACGTGAAGATCGAGAAGTTCTACGAGTGGTGCGTTGAGGAGAAGCCTTTCGACGGCAAGCCACCTGCCATCAAGGGCGTGCACTACGTCGACGACTTGGAGCCATACATCGAGCGCAAGCTCTTCACCGTCAACACTGGCCACGCCACAGCCGCCTACTACGGTCACCAGGCTGGCAAGAAGTACATCCACGAGGTGCTCGAGGACAAGAAGCTTCACGACATCGTGCAGGGCGCCCTCGAGGAGACCGCTCACTTGATCTGCACCAAGCACTCTCACATCACCAAGGAGGTAAGTTGTGATTGTGCCGAGATCTTGATCTGCTTTGACTGACACCACTTGTTTGTAGGAGCAACAGCAGTACGTGCAGCAGATCGTCAAGCGCATCTCGAACCCAGTCCTCAAGGACAACGTCGAGCGTGTCGGTCGTGCACCTCTTCGCAAGCTCTCACGCAAGGAGCGCTTCATTGGCCCCGCCGCCCAGCTCGCCGAGAAGGGAGAGAAGGTGGACAGCCTGCTTGGTAGCATCGAGCAGGCCCTCCGCTTCCAGAACGTCGAGGGCGACGACGAGTCCGTCGAGCTCGCCAAGATTCTCAAGGAGAATGACTCCAAGGCAGCCACTGAGAAGCTGACGGGCCTCGACGAGAAGCACCCTCTCTTCGCCAAGGTGGAAGAGCGTGTCAAGAAGGTCCAGTCTGGTTAGGTGGGTTGTTCCTCGCGTCACTACAAAAGCATCTGTTGCTAACATCGTCACAGCCATCGAATCGAGTCTTCGCATACGGGTACAGCACCAACCCTGCTTTACACGACCCTCCTACTCCTCCCAGCGTCTGAACTTGCTGTCATTTGCAGGCATGCAAATAGAGGGGGCATGAGCATGAATTACGAGAGCATGAATTGAGATACCAAAAGCGATGTGAATAGTTATCGTTGATAGCACTGGTTGCAATGATACGATGGACTGTGACTTCTTCTCCCTCTCATCGTAATTGCCTTCTATTCGCCGACATCTGTCATTGCCTTTGCTCCTCCAGTGCCTTGACCATGGCTTCTTGCTCCCACTGACCATTCGGAAGACAAAGAAACGTGCTGACAAGTCGGTCTTTGAGCCCTGGCAGTAAGAAAGCAACTCGTGGTGACGGCGATAGATCACTCTGCACCTACAAGTTCACCAACTCCTCCACCTCCTCTAATTCCAGCAGATGGAATTCCCCGTGTCGATCAACAAGGTTTACATGGCTTCTCTCAAACCATCCAGTTAGGGCTGACGTAGTTCACACCACCCTACTTCACTGCGCCCTCGTCCCCACTTCAAGCGCCACTGCGACAGCATCAGCACGAGCCATTACTTTCACCCGGCACGAGCACGCATTTGTTACTGAAGCGACAGCTAACGTGTTCCACGTTGCGCAGCAGACACAGTGGGGCGAGAGGACTTACCACGACACACCACACCTACAGAGACCGAGACAGGCCGATTCACGGACCAGGGCTCGAACCTAAGCCTTACTCGAGACGGGGCCGATTCCGAAGGATACCAGCACGACGGCGCGCAAGCAGCGCTGCTTGCTCGAGCAGGAGAGGCTGTGCGACTGTTGTTCGTGCTTGTCGGCCTCCGGGAAGCTGCATTGCGGGAGCCGGAGGAGAGCGAAGACGAGACGGACGAAGACGACGACGAACACTACATCAGTCCGGCACTCGCGCGAAGGAGCGGCAGAATGGCAATTGATCACATACCGTGCGTCTGCTACATACGTATAATGGAATGCGAAGAGCAAACGCGGAGGCTAACACGGGCGCGGTCAGGTATCCAGAGACACACGACCTTGCGCGCGCAGAGAAGGCATTCTACCCTGTGACTATACCCGTGTCGTATGGCTTATTCGAATGCTGCGAGACAGTCCTTGTACTGACTGAGGGCTCGCAGACATTGGCAGCTACGCCATTACATCTCCTCGCCGGAACCCGACCACCTCTACTATGCGAGCGCACACCATGTATTCTGCCTTAACACTGCAACGAAAAAGCGGAAACACATTGCAACACTGCCATTCGAGGCGCGGTGCACGGCCTCTGGTTATGGATACGTGTGTGTAGGTGGGGAGGACGAAGGACACTTTGCAGCGATCAAAATCAACGGAGCACTCGATGTCGATGCAGCGCTGCCACTCAGCAGCCTGGGCCAGAATGTGACGCGCAGAGCGGCAACGGTCAAGGTCGAACGGATAGGAGAAGAGATAGTAAACTCGATCTCGATCCATCGTATCCAGGACGAAGAAGCACATTTGGATGACATTGTGGCCGTGTTGACAAACAACGACCGCACAGTCCGGATATACAGCCTGCCCACTGGACATGAAACGAAGTGCAAAGGGATCCCATTCGCGGTGAATCATGCTACGATCTCACCCGATGGTCAGGTACTGGTAGCGGTTGGGGACTACAATCAGGCACATTTCTATCGACGGGTGATATTGGACGACCCTCCTCAGATACCGAAGCCTCACAATCGCTTAACGAGCGCAAGCGTGGATTGGAAGCTACTTTGCAAGGTCTCATTGCATGTGAGCTCACCGGACTCAACAGTAGGATACTTCACTACGGCATGGAGCCCCAATGCTCGGCTTGTGGCGGTGGGCAGCGAGGGCGGTTACATCACAATCATCGATCGCGACATACTCGAAGACGATGAGTTGGACGAGGAAAACCGAGACGAAGCCGTCATTGCTGTGGTACCTGGTTCGCGAGCCGATTTCCCGAGCCCGCATCCTGGAGCGATCAGGAGCATGGTGTTCAGTCCCGACCCATGGGACCTGTTGATATGGAGCGAAGACCAGGGCAGGGTTTGCGTTGGAGATCTAAGGACTGGGCTCAAGAGTCGACAAATAATCGATTTGGAACCCAAGGACGAGCACCTACATAAATACGAGATGGAAATTGTAGACCCGGACGAGGCAGCGCTACCCGCTGTGTCCCAGCCCACTCATCTGGACGAGCTGGAGGCCGACTTGCTGCGCAGATATCGAGCGGCGCCAGACAATGCCAGTGCTGTGAACTTCGCGACAGAGTACATCGAGGCGAGGAGACGGCAAAGAGAGCACCGACAAGCTCTGGCTGCTGCGCGGCAGCAAATCACACAATCGGGCTCGCGAGCTCGACTCGCTGCGGCTGAGGCTATGGAGGACGATCCTCAAGGATTGACATCACGAGAACAGCAGATACTGGAGACGTTGCGCACGACACGACAGCGCGAAGAGGCGCGGGCAAATGGCCAGATACCGAGATCCGTGAACTATACCACTCCAGACATGTTCACAACTTCGGGCCCAACAAGAAGTGGGAGAGAGACGCCCTCGAGCGGATCAACGTCACGACCCATCAGTGAGATACTGAGTTCTGTACAGGAGACGTTGCCAACGCTAGAGCGGATACATGCTGCCAATCCGTTAACAGCCTCTCACACTGTCGACAACGACGATCTCTTGCCTCCTCTGGCCACAATGCGAGAAGCACTGGCCGCATGGAGTAGCAACAGCGACGGCGTCCCCGCACCGCGTAGTACTACGAACACTAGAAGCGCGGATCGCACCAGGGCAGCCGCAGGTCTATCCGGAGGAGAGTCTTCACGACGAGTCGCCGAACGAGGATCAGGATCGTCGCCACCCAACGCCGATGAGCATACTGCGGATGGCAGTCAGGATGACAACCCTTGGATCGCCATTGAAGAACAAATGGGACGGGGACCTTTGTTCGAGGCAGCAGCTAGAGCGAACCCGTCATCGCCGCTCCCTGCAGAACGTGAGCGCGACGCTGAGCGCGATGCCCGCCGGGAGAGATACGAATCAATACAGAACGAACTGGATACGCAACGACGCATCGCTGCATCTGCGGCTAGAAATCGAGAGCGCTGGCGGTCTTCTCGTCTCGCCAGCAGCGGCATCAGTAGTGCAGCAGCTGAACGTGCCATCGCCATGGCCGAAGCTCGTCGGTCTGCAGCGTATCCTGATCAGTATGAAGCTCTGATCCGGAGAACTCAGCTGCGAGGCTGGGGCAACCCCACAGGACGTGAGATTGGCGTTAGAACTGCTGGTTTGGCCATGAGTCCGGACGGGCGCACGCTCTGGGCCGCCTGTGAAGACGGAATTTTCGAGATCGATATCAGAACCAAGGGCAGAATGTTTCTTCCGAGCTTGCAACCACGATAGGCAGGTCACGGATGGTTCTGCTGGAGCACTTTTGGGTCTACGAAAGCGAAAGCATCTTATTGCTCGTTGTAGCAGGATTCAAGGTGCATGAATGGGACGAAATTGACGATTGACATGCCATAGTCTTGAGCGTAGCACTGTGGACAGCGCCTTACTTAATATCAAAACCATAGCTCTGCGGCGTGTATGCTCCATTGAACTGCAAAGATTGCCCCTCAAAATGTGCGTCACGTGACAGCGAGCTGATCGGCCTCTCGATGTTCAGGGACCGCGGCGTATTCAACATTCCCCCTCGGAAAGTGCGTGCCACGTCTACATATCCCTTCGGACTGAACGCTGCCCAATTTCTCCCACAACCTCACGCCGGCCACCACAAATCGTTGCGTTGTTCACCTCCGCCTCCGGGCACCAGTCACATCGCGCCACCATGTCTTTGGCACCCAAGACCGAATCGCATCGCATCTTCGAGCAGCTCAAACGCCGCGCGCCCAACAAAATCTGCTTTGACTGCGGCGGCAAGAATCCCACATGGTCGTCGGTGCCATTTGGAATCTATCTGTGCCTCGACTGCTCCGCTCACCACCGCAACTTGGGCGTGCACATCTCCTTCGTCCGCTCCACCAACCTCGATCAATGGCAATGGGATCAGCTGAGGCGCATGAAAGTGGGAGGCAATGAATCTGCAAAGACCTTCTTCCAACGCAACGGAGGCTCGGCGGCGTTGAATAGCAAAGACCCAAAGACAAAGTACACTTCGAATGCGGCAGTCAAGTACAAGGAGGAGCTTCAGCGACGAGTAGAGGCCGACCAGAAGAGGAACCCCGATGGAATCGTGATCGAAGATGAGGCAGGTGATGAAGGGCCAGAGAGCGGCACCAGCACACCCGCCAATGGAGAGGATGACTTTTTCAGCAGCTGGGACAAACCGGCGGTCAAGAGAAGCAGCAACCCACCATCTAGAACGGGAACACCGAGCCAAGCAGGACGAGCAAGCCCTTTCTTGAACCCAGGAGCTGCCAACGGCAACGGAACTGCGAGACCTAAAAGTCCTCTCAACCCCACAAATGCAGACGAAGCTAAGCCGGCGCCGAGCAGAGCTGTACCTAGTGCCGCGAGGAAGACTACAGTGGCATCGAAGCCAAAGGCCAACATTTTGGGTGCCAAAAAGACTAAACTCGGAGCGAAGAAGGTCGATGCTGGAGCGCTAGACTTTGATGAAGCTGAGAAGAAGGCCAAAGAAGAGGAAGAGAGAAAGGCAAAGTTGGGATACGACCCTGATGATGTTGAAACTCCTTCTGAAGCTGGAATTGCCGCCAAACAGCCTGGTGCTGAGACGAGCACGATTCACCAACCTACACCTCTCAGCCCCGGGAGAAGTGGTAGCTACGGCAACCCCAAGCCGAGGGAGAGGAGCGACAGCGAGATGGAAAGGTTAGGCATGGGCGTTCGAAAGCTTGGATTCGGCATGGTTGGACAACAGAAGAAGCCAGCTGCCGCTGCTGGTGCGGCAAAGATTGGTGGCTTTGGCTCAACATCCCGAGCCGCTCCTGTTGAAGGTATGCATGAACGCTCGGCCAACATCTGTATACAGTTCTTGCTAACAGCTTCCCGCAGACGACAGCGAACGCTACGCCCGCGATAAATTCGGCGCCCAGAAAGGCATCGGCTCCGACGAGTTCTTCGGCCGCGGCGCATTCGACAGCAACGCCCAAAACGAAGCCAAGTCACGGTTGCAGAACTTCGAAGGGCAGACGTCGATTTCTTCCAACGCGTACTTTGGCCGACCGGAAGAGGAAGGGCCAGAAGAATATGGGGATCTGGAGGGCGCTGCGAAGGATTTTGTTAGGAAATTTGGCATTCAGGCGGGCGACGATTTGGAGAATGTTTCAGCATTGCTTGGGGAGGCGGGCAGTAAGCTGCAGGGCGCTATTAGGAGCTATTTGAACTCTTAAATTGGTTGGCGTGGAGTGGTGGTGACTATGGAAAGGGATCGTGAGCGACAGGGAGAGCGACTTAGATTGTCTGGCTACTATGAGTGGCTATTGAGCATACATTATGAATACTTTGACTATTGTTACTCTCCTGGTGGTGTCGGTCTTATTAGTCAAGGCCATTCTTTCTGTCCAGAGGAAAATCTCGAGCCAAGACTCGTCACAATCTTGAAACGCTGCGACGGAGTTCGGAGCCGAACATATGGCGAAGAGAGATGTAGCACGATGGGGCCATCACATTTCATTCTCATAATCTATGACAGCTACTACAACTCATCCCTCTTCGTCCTTGCCTTCTCCTTTTCAGTTTCTTGCTGCTTCTGATCCTCAACATCGGCCTCAAAATTCTTCTTCTTCGGGTTCTTCGGCTCATCCTCCCCTCGATCGCGCAGAATCGTTCCGTCACCTCTTCTTACCACATTCTCCTCCTCTTGCTGTCCTTGCTGATTCTGTTTTCCACTTTCTTCAGCCATTTTGCCAATGCTCTCACTTAAGTCGTCGTCGAGAATTTGCTGCTGCTGTTGCTTCCGCTCGATTTCTGGACTTTTGCCGACCTTCGCACCTGCTCCACCTGCACCGGCTCGGACTCCGCCTGATTTGATGCGTTCGCGGAAGTCTGAGGGAAGGGGTTCGGCTTGACCTTGTGCGCTGGGTTGCACAATGAGCGGAGGACGGGTTGAAGATGATGCTTCGATGCTAGAGGATATTGCGGATGTTGTAGAGGCGCTGGATCTGGAGACGAGACCTATCGATCCGAGGACAGCGAAGAGGGGTTTGAAGAAGATCCACTTGGCGAGCAAGATGGAAAAGTTCAAGAACCACAGCGGTAGTTTAATGAATGGTCCGTAGAAGAACCGGCGAAAGACCAGCCAGACCAATGTGCCGACGAGGATGTAAAAGGCTGTTTCGAGGTACCACGTATCACTCTTTTGACTTCTTAAGAGCGTTCCGAGGAGGTTACGCGAAGTGCTGAGGATTGTGTCGAGATTACTGTAATCCTCGCTCAGATTTCTAAGTGCAGCAGTCGATTCTTCGAACGTCTCTTGTACGAATCGTGAGCGATCGAGCTCAGTGCTGAGCAGTTGGTGCGTTCTTCGTAGGGCAGCTGTCACGTCGGTCGTGGCGTTCACCAATAGTTGATCCTTGGACAGTTGCTTCTGTTGTTGGTGTTTACTCCTGCGTGCAAACAGTCCTTCTGTGGCACCCAATTTCGTCCCATCCGCTGCTTCTCCGGGAGGTGTATCGAGATGGTCTGCTTCTCTTCGGTATATGTCCAACAGCGCTTCTCGTTCTTCCCGCTTTGCTTTCTCGCTCGCGAGCTTTGCAGCGAGTTGTGCGTTTCGAAACTGTTGCCTCGAATGTAGAAGCTCTTCGCCTATTCGTGCAACTTTTGCGGCGAGACGTGCTTCTTCGCCCGCTCGGGAGTCCCGTCGTTTTCTTTGCGAGGATTGAGCCTTGTAGTCTTCGGCCTCTTGGTGCAGGAATTCGAGCTCCTCTTCCAGTTGCTTGAGGCTATCGTGGATGTCCTGGGCAAGTTCAATTCGTACCACGCTTTCACCTTCGAGAGGCTCGGACCCGGGCTGGAATTGAAGCTTGGCAAGCTTGTTGATGAGGGAATTGGTTGCTTTTATCGAGTCGGAGAGAGCATGAAGCTGGGTTGACAGCTGGGCAGCGTCCATCGTGGAAGTGTCGGTATGTTTCTGTCGCCCGGATGACGTATCGTGGTGCAGAGGGGTGCAGGGTGAAGGGAGATGAGTTTGGCGTGGTATCTATGAAGTGTGCATGGTCTTCACTCGCGATTCGCATGTGAAAATGGTCTGTCCTCTGCGCTACGTGCTGTCGCTGCTGTCTGTGCCAACTTTGGCGTCTGCCATCAACGGTATTGACGGTGCTTGGCCATGAAAACGTGGCAGTAACTTGATTAAGCAGCGGCCAGGGTCCGGCGGCTTGCATGCAGTAGCGCATCCCGCAAGGCTCGAGCTACCTGTCCTCTCACCTCCACCACCATCACGACCCGACTTCAATTCACTCCTTGACCAGCCGTGTTCCATTGCTGCTGTGCAACGCCGCCGGGAAATCTCCTTCAATCTGGCGTCTTCCCACTGAGCGACTGCTCCCTCCCTTCCAGCCTGCGGGCTGCAGCCAATTCGCCGTTCGTCCATTCGCTATACTTAAATTATACCCATCATGCCGCCCAAATCCCGCTTTATGAAGCTCGATGCCTTCACCAAAACCGTCGAAGATGCACGAATCCGCACCTCCACCGGTGGTCTGGTCACCATCACATCGCTCATCCTCATCCTATATCTGGTTTGGGGAGAATGGAGCGACTACCGAAGGGTCGTCGTGCACCCGGAACTTATCGTCGACAAGGGGCGTGGCGAGAAGATGGAGATTCACTTGAATGTGTCCTTCCCTCGCGTGCCGTGCGAGCTACTCACCCTCGATGTGATGGACGTGAGTGGAGACGTGCAGACGGGTGTTATGCATGGAGTGAACAAGGTCAGGCTTGATCCAAGCGGACGAGAGCTGTCCAAAGAAGCATTGAACGTGAACGGCGAAGATCAGGCACAACACATGGATCCGGATTATTGCGGAGAGTGTTACGGTGCTCCGGCCCCTGCCAATGCGAAGAAATCTGGATGCTGCAACACTTGTGCTGAAGTAAGAGAGGCATATGCCGGTGTGAGCTGGTCGTTCGGGAGAGGCGAGAACGTGGAACAGTGCGAGAGAGAGCACTATGCTGAGCATCTGGACGAGCAGAGGAAGGAGGGATGCCGAATCGAGGGCGGTATTCGCGTGAACAAAGTCGTCGGCAACTTCCACTTTGCCCCTGGAAAGAGTTTCAGCAACGGAAACATGCACGTTCACGATCTGGACAACTACTTCAAGAGCGGAGAGGTTCAGCATTCCTTTACACACAAGATCCATCATCTGCGATTTGGTCCGCAACTACCGGATGACATTGTGCAACGAGTGGGCAAGAAGGGCATGGCCTGGTCCAACCACCACTTGAACCCTCTGGACAACACAGAACAATTCACAGATGAAGTCGCCTACAACTACATGTACTTTGTGAAAGTCGTTCCGACTGCATACCTGCCTCTGGGCTGGGAAAAGACCAACTCGATACTGGACATCCCTCACGAACTGGTCGAGCTTGGAGGCTATGGAAAAGGCGAATCTGGTAGCATCGAGACTCATCAATATTCTGTAACCTCGCACAAGCGATCTCTGTCCGGAGGAGATGCGAAGGAGGAAGGCCACGCCGAGAGACTGCATGCTAGGGGTGGTATTCCCGGCGTGTTCTTCTCATATGTAAGATCTTCATCCCTTGTCGCTTCTCCATTACTAACACGATCTTAGGACATCTCACCCATGAAGGTCATCAACCGAGAGGCTCGAGCGAAGACCTTCTCCGGTTTCTTGGTCGGTGTCTGCGCTGTCATAGGAGGCACGCTAACAGTCGCCGCTGCCGTCGACCGACTCTTGTACGAGGGCGGCTCAAAGTTGAAAAAGTATCATGCAAGCTAGACGCGTCCCTAGGATCAGCATGATATATGATAGATGTACTTGTTTCTACTACTGAGCAGCATGGTCCGGAGTCATCGTGTGAGTACAGAATTGCGGCGTTTAGGAGACGTGTTGAGTAACAACTAGAGCACGCGTGAAAAGGGCGCGAGCTGGGTTTGAAAATGTGCAGTGCGAAATTAGGAGGGGCTGGAAGGTTTGGCAGGGTTGGTCGCGTAGACTTCAGTCTATGCTCCGTGAAGCATGTGAGTGCACTTCACGTGAAGTTCACGTTGTGTCAACGATGTTTGCACATTGCCTTTCGCTCACCTCACTTGTTTCTCAACGGTTGCTGACCGGTAGATCTCGCCTCGTTTCGCGTAATTCTCACTTCACCCGAAGCTCACGACGTCTTCACAGCTCTTGACTTGACCTAACCACCTTCAACATCCTGTTGCATCGAGTACTGCACCATCCACATACCTACTTCGCCCTATACCACTCAAAGCTTTGAACATCCACTACTCAAGCACATTACGCTACGCACCGGGTGTCGCGACCGTCCACCACAACACTGACAACCCAGTATCTTTCAAGATCAACCCCGACACCCAACCCACACAAGCCACCATGCCCGAAAAACTCAAGGGACCTTTCAGCTTCAAGGTCGCCAAGGCGGTCCTCAGCCCATCAGACATGGAGCGTTTGGCTTGCGCTTTTCTCAACACCGAGAATGTCTATCAGGTATGTATGAAGCTGTCCACATTGCTACCAAGCACGGGATCAAACTGGCTCCATTGCACCATTGCGGTCTTTTCACTGACATACTCCCAGTTCGATCTCAACAAGGCTGCCTCCGATTTTGGTGGCGCTAAACCAGACAGCTTCAAACGCTCGATTTGGGTCATTACGAAGAAGATCAAGGAGGCGATGGAGGGTCAGGGAAGTGATGCCGGTGGCGACGAGGTGGCTGCTACGCCAGCGAAGTCTGCTGGCAAGAAGCGTAAGGGGGCGGCAAGCGAGGTCAATGGAGATGAGAGCGTCGTGAAGAAGAAGGCGAAGGTGAATGGTGCTCGTGGAAAGGCTAAGAAGGCAAAGGCTGAGGTGGAGAACGGCGAGGACGAGGACGAAGATCCATTGGCGGGTGCAGCTGACACTCCGGTGAAGAAGGAAAAGCACGTTGTTGGTGAGGGTGGCGATGGCGACGACGGGGATGACTGGTTGGTTTGAGTGACTTCATTCGACTGCAAGGCGATCGACGGAACAGCGACGTTGGAAATTCTGTGCGACAGAGTGTTGAGCCAAGGAAGACGAGCTACATTCTAGACTATATATCTAGTAGTACTCTGCGAGTGGTTATTGTTCTAACAATGTACTCCGTCCCCATCAGCACTCAAGCACATGAAAAATGTAATTTTCTGGACCCGCTTCACTTCACTTCCCACATGCCAGTAGAGAACTGGTTGAGATTAGGCACGACCTCAACTAGTCGCCATCGTGACCTTCTGTCCGTTTGCATCAGCTGCAGAAGCTTTACTTCGACCCCTGCCTTGCCGGCGCGCGCATAATAAGCACCAATCTCGCACTTTACTTCAACTTTCTTCGCAACACAAACATCCGCTCCTCGCTTTCCGACAGATCAGCTTCGACCACCACACAACACAGCTAACCACACACATCGGTAACACTTTCGATCTCTCATTTTAGAAGACAGTCACTGACTGACATCGAATAGCTAACATGTCGTCCATCGATCTAAGCGCCATCCCTGAGGGCGACTTGCGCCGCTTCGCAGCCTGCTGGCTCAATTCTGATTTGAGCGTACGTCCTTTGACACCCTTCAACCCTAGCTCTCACCGTCAATCGAGCCATACTTATCGTCTTCAACAGACCAACTGGGAGGCAGCCCACGTCACCTTCGATCCAGAAGGCAAACTCAAGCTGGCCTCCTTCAAGACTGTGACTCAGAAGGCGAGCAAGAAGGCTGGCGGAGGAGGTGCTGCCGCCGAGAATGGAGATGCTAAGCCAAAGAAGGCCCCTGCAAAGCGCAAAAAGGCTGCGTCCGAGGCCAACGAGGACGGTGGTGACGTCGAGCCAAAGCCCAAGAAGGCTCGCGCACCAGCTAAGAAGGGCAAGAAGGCTGCTTCGGAGGAGAAAGTTGTCGAAGGTACGATGTGCTTCATATTCCACTCTACTCAGACGTTTCTCGTTACTGACACTTCGAACAGACGAAGAGGATCCTGTCAAGGGTGAGGAGGGAGAAGATGAGTAGAAAAAGCGACTTCCCATGCCGAACTTGCTGCGAGCTTCATTTGCGCAAGCGTCGTAATGTCCTTGGTGCATACACAGAGATGGAGACGAATTGTGAATTGGTCAGTTCGCACTTCAGGATACGCATCTCCTTCGTCTGCTTGATCAGAGCGTCTGCAGCATTCAACGGTCCTTTTGCTACGTTGGATCAGGCGGTATGGTGGCGCTGGACCATAGATACTGAAATCAGAAGATGTATTTCCAGGTTCATCTGCTCCTCTTCAACCTCACGTGAAGCCTGTCGAAGCTCCGTGAAGTTTGTCTCCATATGAGGCCCCACTCGTCTGTGGACCCCTTCAAGGTGACAAACGGCAAACTGCAGTGTCTGCTCAATAGCTCAGGCAATGTAACGTCCACACTCTCTTTTGTTCATAAGCTTGGATTCGTCGCGTCCACGTTTCCTTTCGATGGCGCCTTTAGATCTCCCTTCCTTACTCCGAAGCACCTGCGGAAAGCACGAGGTTCTCCTAGAGAGATATCTCCAAACTCTCAGCCACAAAGAAGCGCAAGTCGATGACGAGGATGATTTCTATGTTGTGGTCCTGGAAGGCACATTCGAAGACGAGCTTGTGGTCATCAAGATCTATGGCAACCCCCCAGGACACAATGGCTACGAAGGACATAAGAGTGCGGACCGAGAAGTGCGAGCGCTGCAGAGGTTGAGCAAGTCGACTTCGCCATGCACGCATGCACCGGAACTTCGAGCGTCGTTTTACGCCAGCGGATATTGGTGCACCGGCTCCCGGGACGCTGAAGACTGCAGCGTGGTTGTCATGACCAAACTGCCAGGGAAACTCATCGGCGCAGAAGTCCTTTCGGACCTAGAACAGTATCGCCGAGTGGAGGGTGCGTTCCAGGAGGCGCTCGAGTAAGCTAATCAACTTCCATAAGGGAGAATAGCGCCTGGGCTGCGTTACTGACGAACTTTTGTTCTTTTTCCCCAGCGATATCCATTCTAGAGGCGTGGACAACCTCAGTTATCACGATGGTAACGTCTTGTGGCATGAGCAAGAAAACAAATGGTGAGCGGCTTGCCCTTGACGTTCCTAGCATGTTGAAACAAGGTGACTGACCATCGTACAGCTACATCATTGATTATGAGCGCACCATTTACGGAGGCTGGGATGACTCTTGCTTTGCTGAGTGGATGGGTGCGGCACCGCCACCCCCAGCGTCATCTGCAGCGCGAGACTCGAAAGCCGATGAGGCAGCATGCAGAGCGGCGGCGAAGGAGGAGCTACGGGATCAGTTGGTGGAGGAGATTGAACACGCGGCGTCGATGGGAATCGAAGAGTTGTCTCTAGCGCCCAAGCCCGCCTCGAAAGGTGTCGAAGAGTCGCTGAACCATACGCACTGAAATAAATCGAGCCGTCTCTGAGTTCGTGAGTTCTCCGATCTTCCAGCAGCCTTTTCCGTGTCAATCAGGTAGATTTTACTCCAGTATCGAGTCCAAATCCAAACGAGTGCCGATAGACTGCAGCATTTGCCTACCGCCAAGGCGAGGCACATGAAAGTAGCCGTCCCCTCTTCCATCACCTTCCAGCCAAGCTCTCCCCGTCAAGAACAATCGAATCCCGACGGATACTCCGCTCAAATGGCGCGGCGGTCTACGCCGTTCGAGCTCTCCAGCATTTGCGGGAAGCACCACGTGAGACTCGAGCAGTACCTTCAACGCCCCAGTCACAAAAGAGGCTCCACCAACAAGAAAGACGACTTCTGGATTGCAGTCCTGGAAGGCGTGTACAACAAAGAAGAAGTCGTCGTCAAGGTCTATGGCGGGCCCAAGGAACACCTCGACGAGAAAGCGGTCAGTCGCGCGAAGCGAGAAGTCAAAGCCCTGCGGAAATTGAGCAACTCGAGCCAGTCGTCGGAGAGACCGGCAGCAAGTCCACACGCTCCGCACTTCCGAGCGAGCTTCGAGTCCAACGGGCATGTGTGGAATGACTCTTCGAGCCGCGCAGATTGTCATGTTATCGTCATGACGAAAGTTCACGGTAAACACATTGGAAAGGAAATTCTAAAGGACCCATATAAGTATCGCCTCATACGGGACGCATTTGAGAAAGCACTCAAGTATGGCAGCAGCCCCCATCCAGGGTTGACGATTATGGAATCGGAGGAAGCTGATGGTCGTTTTTTTTCCTTTCAGTGATATCCATTCCCGAGGCGTCGATAACCACAGCCATATGACCAGAAACTTCTTGTGGGATGAAGATGAAAACAAGTGGTTAGTGACGATTCGCCACACGGCAGCATACTCCTCGAAGTAGCAAATACTGACGGCCGCACAGCTACATTGTCGATTACGAGCGTGCTGTATTCGAGGGTCAATGGACATCGTCTTGTTTTGCAGATTGGGTAGACGCCGAAGCGCCACCTTGTCCCGAGCCTGACACGCAGGACGTCGAAAAGTTGTCTGGAGCGGCTGAGCCTGTGCATGAGGGTCTCAAAGATGCGGTCAGAGAGGGTCGGTCTGCTAGGGATGGGATCGAAGCTTCATCCACAGCGGTCGCCTCGATAGGGGAGGACATGGGACCATCGTACAGAGGCTCCGAGCCTGCTTCGGAGGGCGTTGAAGGATCGTCTAGAGCGGCCAATATCGAGAAGCTACAGGACCAGATGGCGGAAGCCGAAGGTTACGTTGCGCAGGACTAATGGAGTGGTTCAACACCGCTGATCCGTCGAATGCGCGGGCACTGCAGAAGCTTAACGCCAGGATCTTGAAAATAGCTGTTGTCAGGCTGGACGTCTACGCGAGATGTGTCGTTCGGACTGATGTCGGGAGGATATGAGTCGCAGTTGCCAATTGCAATGTCTGCAGCACATCGCCAAGAACCGAGATCAAGGGCCATCGTCTTGATGGCCGGGATAGGGAGCACTGCATTTCATTCAAACGGGTACATAAACTGCGCTGGGAATGTGCTATGAGATGAAGCACAAGCAGTCCACGCCAACATAGAACACAAAGAGTGGATATACAGCCAATGCCACTCTGTTCTTGATGACACCACTGCCGCCCAGAATGCTCACGCCAGCCGCTAATGACCACAGTCCAAGCACGCTGTAGACGGGTATTCGTACTATCGTGGGAACGTGGAAGGCGCTGAGGATCGAAGCGATGACCATGGGGAAGAGTGTGTAGCCGATGATGCAGACGGACTGGAAGAAGGAACTGTCGTATGTCAGCATTGTGATCGAATCCAAAGCATCGATAAACGTACATATTCCCTCCGAGCAACTTGATCTGCAGGGTCACAACCGCCTCGCCAATCCAGATGAGAGCAAAGACTCCGCTGAAGACAGCGGAGCGCTGGTCTTCTCTAGCACCAAGCGAGAGGAAGAAAGAAAGAAGCAAGCAGAAAAGTAGCGGACCCCTGTGCACATCGTTAGCACGTCCTTCAGCGTGAAGGCGCAGCCATGCAACATACCATAGATCCCAATCCCTCAAACCCTCGCTCATCCCGCCCTGCTCCAAGATGGTATCGGCATCAACTTGCGGCCATCTTCCCACAAGACCTCTGATATGCCCTGCCACGCCTGCAGGGCCTCCTCCTTCGCCATTGTTTGCATTCATACCCTCCCCTCGAGCCATGACACCTCCAAGTAGGTACTTGGGGTAAAGCACCTGCCGCATCTTTTCCCACACGGCAAGCAGATCGCGCCGTAGAGTGTCCCAGACAGATTCGTCAAGTGTGTCAAGTGGTGCGCGGCGATCTTCGCCAGCCATGGCGTTATTGAGGTAGCCTTGAGCGGAATTGGCTGCACGGGCGTTCGCTTGGGATTGTTGGTTTGTTATGTTGCCCGTTAAGGGTGCTCTGTCGCTCGTTGACACGGGGTCGTCAAGGTCGTCGAGAGTGGCTGAAAGGGAGTCTGTGAGTATGGCAAGGAGATGGTCTGGATAGAATGGCGCATACCATCATCTGGGTCAATCAGGTCATCCTCCTCGACGGGGGCATCGTAGTGTTCGTAGGGGTTGGCTGATTGATTGCGTCCACTGCCGGGACCAGGCATCATTGCAGCCATGACGCTGGACGGGGTGAGACGATGTTAAAGTGGTCGTTGCCGTGAGTGTTGTGGTGAGGTGAGCTCCGTGGTTATGGTGCAGCACTAAGATACAGCTGTCGCGAATGCCCTGACGCGTTTCTCGGCTGAGCTTCCTCAGCCCTTCCTGCGCATAATGCCCGCGCCTGCCGCCATATGTATATTCGTTCACTGCATATCCAACTTGAACCAGCTTTACGCGTGTTTGCGACTTCTCAGGCTCAGTATTGGCTCGACATGACACTCAATGGTGCACGCCGATGCACCAATGCAACTCATATTCCCGGCAATTGCAGACAAGGCAAATCTGCCTCAACCCTGGGTTCTGAGTCCCTGGCAATGCCCTCTTGGACCGCGGGTCTGCACATGTCCTGGCTTAGCAAGAGCCTTGGACAGTCCGACTGGCTCTATGGACGTTGAGATATGAGAAGTCCCCCAGAGCGTGTTTCTTCGCTCATACCGTCCTGAGCTCGGGTTATACATCAGCCGAGGACGGAGACACTGGGGGGCCGCTCGCAGATCTGCTGTCTTTCGCACCGTCTCGGAGCAGCGCCTCCTACACTCTGTGCTATTCCGCCACGATTCTCCAGCAAGAGGCCGCTGCCCAGCTCGACCACGCGCCAGTTGTCCGCACCGAGTCGTGCTTTGGCCGCACGTGTCCGCTCGAGTTCTGCCGCTCGCAGGGGGCGTGAACTCTCATCGGCCCGTCGAGGAGTTCTCCGCCGCGTAAAGCGCCAGACTCCCGCTCCAATTCCACCAGCTGCTGCGGCGCGGGGATGCTGGATCTCGAAGATGCTCTCGCAGAGCTTCGCCAGCGGCACTTAAGTGCGTCGCGACAGAGATCATCGCACCCCCGGCTGGCGGTCGGCGGCGTAATGAGCAAAACCAGAGCAGCCGCACGCGGGATGTGGAGAGTGACGATGTGGAGGGGCAGGCGCACATGAGACTGCAAGTCTATCGCGCTCGAGAGTTCCTCCGCCCAGAACTCTCGTGTCTCTGTTCTGCTGCTTTGCCTGTCTCGCAGACACGTCTCGGGAACCTTCATCCACTCGGAGCGCTTGCAATTCCCCTTGAGCGCCCTCGATCCAAGCAGCTAGCACGTTCATCGCCCGCCGCTTTCTCAGCGCTACTGCTTGCCCCATCTTGGACGAACGAGTGTTAGATATATATCTTGGACACCACCCCGGCGCCTTCGCAGCGCGACTTAGCGGAGGACAACCCATTCGTACTCTCTCACTTCTCTTCAAGACCCGCCCCTCCTCACTCAGACCTAATCATGCACCAGGTCAGCCTCTCTCCAGGCCTGTCGCCTTCCCCCTCCTCGACACCCTCTCGAACAGATTCTCGACTCGATCTCAGCGACGCATGTTGCACCAAGACAGCCATGCCTGACGCCATCCTCGACGATATCTCCCACCGCCGTTACAACCTACTTAGAGGATCATGGGTGCTCGTCTCGCCCCATCGGACAAAGCGTCCATGGCAAGGAGCACAGGAGGAGGCGAGCAAGAATACACTGCCTGAATACGATCCATCTGTGTGTAGTCTTTGATGAGTAGCCTGCGCCAAATCGACTAACACAGGGCAGTGCTATCTGTGCCCACGCAACAAACGCGCACAAGGCGACTCGAACCCCGACTATAACAGCACATTCGTCTTCGTCAACGATTATTCAGCTGTAAAAGAGCAGCAGGAAGACTACGACGCACCAAAGGAGAATGGCAGTGAGTCGCTCGACCGGCAATCACTTCTGAAGAGCCAGCCTGACACGAAAACAGCTTTAGCGTCGCGGCTACTGAAAGCCGAGAGCGTAACTGGCAAATGCTACGTGATAACATTCTCCCCTTCGCACAACCTCACATTGGCCGACATGCCACCTCAAGACATCATGCCTGTAATAGAGACCTGGACCAAGATTTACATCGCCCATCTCGACCCTCAATCACCACTCGCCCAGATCGCAGAGCAAACACCCAATGGGACAGCCATTGAACAGCCCAGGGACCAATACCGATACATGCAAATATTCGAGAACAAAGGCGCCGCAATGGGTTGCTCGAATCCTCACCCACACGGACAGGTCTGGACGACGACTTCTTTGCCAGAGGAGCCGACTCTTGAGCTTCAGAACATGCAGCAGTATCGACGAGACCAGAAGGGATCCCACATGCTGGTCGATTACGCGCAACTCGAATGTGAGAAGGGCGAGCGAACGGTATTCGAGAACCGAAGTTTCTGGGCTGGATGTCCCTGGTGGGCGACCTGGCCATTCGAGGTCATGGTGATCGCAAAGTCGCACAAACGGGCTCTGGTTGACTTTGATCAAAGCGAAAAAGAAGATTTGGCTGAGGTTCTATCGGAAGTCACGAGAAGATATGACAATCTCTTCGAGACGAACTTTCCCTACAGTGAGCATACACTTGAACACGCGACCTCCACTTTTGATAGAATACTAACATTCTACTTCAGGTATGGGAATTCACCAAGCACCATTGACTGGCACAGACGAGGAGATCGAGGCCTCGCATTTTCACATCCATTTCTACCCACCTCTTCTCCGAAGCGCGACTGTCAGGAAATTCTTGGTGGGATACGAACTCATGGCCGAGCCACAACGCGATATCACGCCCGAGCAAGCTGCCAAGCGATTACGGGACTGCGGTGGCGATCTGTACCGCAAGAAGTTATGAGTCGCCGCCAATTCTTATTCAGCGGCCGAATGAATGCGATTGGATGCATGAATCAGCGAGGAGGCATGGCGCGGAGTTTTGGTGTGAAATGATACATCTTAGACGGGGATTGTGAGGAGCACCATTCTCCCACCTACATCTAGATGGAGTGGAAATATTCTATGCTTTTATCATGTGATCCGTCTTCGTCCAAGTTTCCATGTCCTGCGTCTAGTGCCCAGCACTTGGTGAACCAGATGCAGGTATTCGCCGTGACCGCGACTAGGAATCCTTTTCCATCTATACAGCCAAAGTAGAAACATTTTCCGATACCGATCCAGGGCCCCTCTCTCGTGCAATATCAGGTGGCATGTCCAATTGCGCCTGCTCGGCCGTCCGCTTGATGCCCGCCGCAGTATTTTGCAACTTCTTCCTCTCCTCACTCAATTGCTCGTTCTCCTTGGCATCACCGCCATCCATCACTTTAGCAACAACCGCCGCAGCAGCCTCCTTCATCGCCTTCTTCCTCTCCGCTTTAGTCATTTTCGGCTTCTCAAACGCTCCAATTTCCAACCTCCGATCAATTTCTACTGCAGTTTCTTTCAAATCCTCATACCCCAAAACTTCCACAATCGAACTATAACTCTTCGCACTCATCATTTTCTTGTAAGCTCCGACTTTCCCTGGAATCATCTGTCCGAGGAGATACTTTGTATTCCCGAATCGATTTTCGACTTCGAGAGCAGTTTTCACATATTCTTTCACGACTTCATCCCAAGGAGCTTTGCCGCCTTCGGATTCGGGACGGAAGACTGAGGGGTTTTGTTCGGCTGCTGTGGCGATCATGGCGCCGTCGACGCCGTATTGGGAGATGAGTTTGAGGGCTTCATCGCGGGATGTTACGTCGCCGTTGATCAGGCAGGAGACGCCGGCTGCGTGGCAAGTTTCGCGGACGACTTTGAGGCGGTCGTCGCGGATTGCGGCTTCGCGAGGGCGCATGGGTGTTGTGCGGCAGTGGACTGTTAGGCCATGGATACCGGTTTCGCAGAGTTTGCGGACGAGGTCTTGTGTTTCTTCGGGAGTGTCAAGAATGCGGATTTTCACGCTGATGCCGATTTCGTAGGGTGTGCCGACTTCTTTCACAAGGGCGCGAAGGATGGCGCAGAGTTTGTCGGGGGTTTTGAGGAGTGCTGCGCCCATTCCGCCGCTGGTGCTGAAGGGTTTGGGACAGCCCGCGTTGACGTCGATGCCTGCGACATCTTTTGCGATGAGTTTTGCGGCTTCGACTGCGGTTTCTGGGTTTGCGGTTCCGATTTGGTAGATGAGTTTCTTGCCTTCTCGTTCTGGGTGCAGGCGGTATATGACGCTTTCGCGCTGGTCGGGATTTAGACTTGGGTTCTTGGCTCCATTTGAAGATATTCTGGTGAAGTCGACGGCTTTCGTCACTGGGTTTTCGTGTCGCGTCGTACCGATGAGCGCTTTGTCAATGGTCTCTGGTCCCCAAACCAGGTCTGCACCGTACTTGAGTGCCACTAAACGCGATGGACATTCGCCACTGCGCACCATAGGGGCCAGGACGATCTTTCCTCTGTAGTCAACGCCATTCTTGGGGATGGGAACCCTCTTAGCCGCGGATGTCATCGTGCGAAGCATTTAGCGTCTGCAGCATCCATGGGCCGACGTTCAGGAGTACCCAGATGAGAAGAATTTGTCCCGCTTGTGAAGTGCAGTAACAGGGCTTGGCGGTGCGACGATGGTGTGCCTACTTTTTTCGCGATTTGAAGCTCCCGAAAGCGCCGCAGAGATGCGTTGCGAGTGACCGAGCCAACAGCCAAAGGACAAATTCTAGAAGTGAGCATGACGAATCGCAGTGGAATGAGGTGCAGAATGAGGCGGCCCGTGCAAGCCACGAGTGCAGTGGACGTGTCCAGCCGCGGCGGCGCAGCTCCCAGGACTTTTTGCGATGCAACCGTTCAAACCTCATCGCAGCACACGCTCTTTGTTGGCAGGCCACGCTCGCCACTTTTCACCTGATGCGCCTGAAACATGTATGCATCGGTAGAGAAATGCCAGCGCAGGCCACTGGGCGAGTGTCAGCGAAGTGGGAAGACTCCACCGCCTGCAACACGGATTCAACGCCACCAGGCTTCGTAAATTGGGCTTAGCAATTAGCTGTTCAACTATGTGCGCAATGGGTCTTCACTGTGTCGTTGGGTTCGTGTTGATAGAGCCCAATTGCGCGGGATCGTGTAGGTTGCAGGAGCGCTCGACAGCAACACGGCTCTTTGGACGACGTGGACAGCAGGAAGGTTCACAGCCGACCCAATCAGCCCTGATTGGCTGAACAAGAGATCGAAGGCACACTCCCTCGCTCGTCCTCACAGGTCATCAGCAGGCCATGACGGCGTGTATGCGAGCCACCTGATATTCGTGATACGTTCAGAGATTGTGAGAATGGATGCTCACTCCAAAGTATCCTGTCATGCGCAAGAAAGGGAGCTGCCTGATGTGGCATATGGATGATAGCATGCAGTCAAAATAGAGCGAGTCTGCAATCGAAAAGATCCGACTAGCCAAGCCGCGCCAGCTTACGGCAGAGAGCACGGCCGTTCCCTCTGAGAACATGAGTCTCGCTTCCATCTTCGGCCGTCGCTCATCGTCTCTTCACCAACGCGCCCCATCAGCGTCTTTGCCTCTTTTCTTTTCCTTACCTCGCGGGATCTGAATCGCCGACCGGCGTTGGACTGGGCATAGCCTTTCTGCCCATCTGCGAACCCATTTCCTGCGCGTTACTCGTCTGCGAGCTAATACGCTATTGTTGCCACGATTGGCCGCGCCGCTCCTTACCTCCAAACCTGCAATCCCAGACTACCCGGGCCTCTCTTTCCCCCCAAGTGACCACGTCACAGGATTGCACGCTTTGCTCTTGAAACGGCAGACATCGACTCATGTGTCGCTTCATCGACAAGCCGTCAAAGCGTAATGGCCGATGAGCTTGGCTCATCGACGCAGCCTGCTGCCATGGATCCTACTCCCGCCTCGAGGGCTCCCACAGCTTCGAGAGATGGCACACCCGCCGCCTCATTCCAAGCGATCAATTCCCGGGCCGCCTCAGAGAATGCACGCAACGCAACTCCAGCAGCCACTGGCCAACAACGCGGGAGCTCGTCTGACCTGACACCGCCGAGAGGCGATGCGGCTGTGGCACCAAAGGCTGCACAAACAGCACAAACTTCCACCTCTGCATCTCAGCCTTCGAAATTGTCTTCGCAGGTCGATGGTTTGGATGGCGCGATGGCCGAAGCATCGTATGGCACGCGTTCGCGCAATCGAACCAGCACGCGACCCAACTACGCCGAAGACCAAGACATGGACTTTGAATTCACATCCGCCGCCACGACGGGGAAGAAGAAGGGCCTCGATGCGTCTGCTGCAACTACGCAGGGAACCTCCGAGACCAAGCGCGGCCCCGACGCCACGTCTTTTCAAGCAGTCAACAGCAACGCGACGAATGCCAAAGATTCGAACGCGTCAACGCCCACTGCAGCAGGCACGACGAAAAAGCGAAAAGCTGCTGCAAATACGGCCGCCGCGCTCTCAGGCAATGCTGCATCTGCCACGCCTCCTCCAGGAGCGGCGCGAAAGCCGGCCGTTCCGACAGGCTCATCGACTCTAGCACGCGAGACCAACATCATGTCGTTCTCCAAGCATCGCAGTTGCCTCAACAAAAAGGGCGAATTGGTTGCAGACGACGGGACGAAGCTGTCTGTCAACGGTAAGCTACTTTCCACTCTCCTGATCTGGCTACAGCCCTCGCGAATCGAGGTTGCAGCCTACCCCGCTCCACATTTCCGTTTGTTCCTCAGGCTGACTTTTCGCCAGATCACGTGTACCTTGTTTGTGAGCCGCCGGGAGATCCCTACTACCTTTGTCGCATTATGGAATTCCTCCATGTCGAAAGCGATAACAAAAACTCGCCTGTGGACTCGTTGCGTGTGAACTGGTATTACCGACCACGAGATGTTCAACGATTCAGCAGCGATACCCGTCTCGTCTATGGCACCATGCATTCCGACATGTGTCCGCTCACATCCCTACGCGGAAAATGCACGATCAAGCATCGCTCCGAGATCGATGACCTGGACGCCTATCGGAAGGAACGCGACAGCTTCTACTTCGTGCAGGTCTTTGATCGCTTCATCCGGCGATCCTACGAATGTATCCCAGTCAAGCAGATCATCAACGTGCCCGACAAGGTCAAGAAAGCGCTTGACGAGCGATGGAAATTCGTCGTCGTCGAAATAGGTCGTGTCAAGGAGTTGACAAGCGCGGCCAAGTCTTGCAAGCGCTGTGCAAGATATTGTGCATCTACTGATTCCGTGGACTGCGCAATTTGCAAGAACTCCTACCACATGAACTGTGTACAGCCTCCGCTTCCAAAGAAACCTTCACGCGGTTTCGCCTGGGCTTGTGGTCCTTGCAGCCGCGCTTCGGAACGAGAACAGGAAGCACGCAACACTCCAAATGCTAGTGGCCATGTAACGGAAGCCGAAGAGGAAGATGCTGCGCCGGAGGAGGAGGCTCCAGGCTTCTCGAGCAATACGACTCGCGCACCAAGTCCAGACGTGGATGACATGGTCATAGACGATCACCCTGCTACTCAAGCCGAGATCGCGCTCGCAAAGATGTGGCCCATGCGCTATCTGGGTATTCACGCTCGGGTGGAAGATGCACTGCAGTACGACGATCGGGCGATATACCCTCGAGCCAGCTCGCGCCTTGGTCCACGGCATCAGGCCAATGTGAATGTATGGCACGGACGTCCGGTCGAGCTTGTGAAGCCAGCAGAAATCAAAAAGCGATACATGAAGGCCGGAGCCCAGAAGAAGGAAACGAAGCTGACGAAAGAGTCCTTGGCGGCAATCGAAGCAGATAAGGAAGAGAAAGCGAAACGCCCAAAGTGGGTACAGGACGAGCCTCCCGGGTACGTTGCTCGAGGCGAGGACTACGATCCGAAAGATCCGAAGTGCACCGCAACGCCAATTTTCGTGATGCCTCCGCTCGACAAGCCTCCGAAGCAAGCGGACATGAGCGAACCGGATCCAGTGAAACGAAATGAGAAATTTGTTGATGCTTACTTGGAGCGGGCAAAACCTCTTGCCAGAGGCATCGGAGTGCCACCTTTTGGTACGAATTTTCTGGACCGGGCAGTGAAGGTGCTTATCGACAACAAGTACAACACAGATGCTGCGCTGAAGGCGTTACAAAAGACGGATCGCGTCAAGGATCTCCACGAGCCCGTGCTGAGCAAACAGGATCTGTTCAAATTCGAGGAAGGAGTTGCCAAATATGGTTCGGAACACCGGCTTATCCGTCTCCATATGAAGACGAATCTGCCGCATGCTGATATTGTACGGTTCTACTATCTCTGGAAGAAGACACCGAAAGGCAAAGAGATCTGGGGCAACTATGGAGGACGCAAGAAGAAGAAGGCGGAACCTGCCGGGGACGCTGGCAGCAAGCTTCAGGCAGAGTTGGCTCATGATGTGGATGACTCTGCATTCGACAACGACAAGGCTATCCGCAAGAATCGTGGCTTCCAGTGCAAGTACTGCAGCACAACCCATTCGCGGCAATGGAGACGCGCGCCTGGCGTGTCTCCCGGACAAATGGTCACAGTGGAGAAAATCGAGAAAGGGCAGAAGACCGAAAAGAAGGAACGCTACGTGCTTGCTCTCTGCCTTCGATGTGCCAACTTGTGGCGAAAGTACGCAATCAAGTGGGAGGACATCGACGAAGTCTCGAAAAAGATTGCGCAGAGCGGTGGGCGCGTATTCAAGAAGAAAATTGACGAGGAGCTGCTGCGTGAGCTGATCGCTGCCAACGAAGCTCCGCCGGATCCGGATGCCGCCAACCCGTCGTCTTTCGAGAGCGGCGAGCCTCCCAAGAAGAAGTCAAAGACCGGCAAAGCAGCAGCAGTCCCGTTGACAGAGCATGTGGAGAAGCCTGCTCCACCACCGCCCCCACCGAAGGAACCAACACCGCCGCCGCCACCCATCATTCCTGCTCAGCCGACTTGGAAAGTGCTTCCTTGCGCGGTCTGCAAAGGTTTCGAGGATACGATTGCTTGTGCTCATTGCAAGCTGACTGTGCACCGACGCTGTTTCGGAGTCGGCGAGCACGATGGGATCAGACCGAACGGTGAGGTGAACTGGATCTGTGAGCAGTGTCAAAACGATCGCAATCCGCTCGTGTCAACAGATTATTGTTGCTGTTTGTGCTTGACAGAAGAAACAATGGTGGATCTGGTCGAACCGCCCAGGGTTTCGCACAAGAAAAAGACGGACCGGGAGCGAGAAAAAGAGCGGCTGGAGAAGGAGCTTGCCGATGGCATGCGCAACGAGTACCGCAATAGACAACTTGCAGCCCATCGCCCACCAATACCTCGCGAGCCGCTGAAGCGCACAACTGGCAATAATTGGGTGCACGTGTCGTGTTCCCTTTGGGCGAACGAGATTCGGTACAGCAACGCAGAGAAGCTGGAAATTGCCGAGGGCTTCCAACTGATCCCGCAAGCACGCTTCGAAGCCATTTGCAAACTGTGCAAGAATCGGGATATTGCTAACAAGTTTCGCGAAAACGCAGGCGCCTGCATCAATTGCAGCCAATGTCAGGCCGCGTTCCATGCGTCTTGTGCATTCGAGGCTCACTATACGTTCGGATTTGATGTCCAACCGGTCAAGGGCTCGCGCAAAGATCAGGTTACGACCGTCACACTGGGCAATGAAACTGGTTCGGTGACTCCTGTCGTGCTCTGCAAGGAGCACACGTTCAAAGGCGTTCTCCACCCAATCGATGAGTACTACGAAGACGTTGGCAAGACTGCTCTGCAAATATATGCCGAGGCGTATAAGCAGGCCGACCTCACCTTGACTGGCACATCGCGCAAAGCTGCTGAGGCGCAACTTACTAAGGATAAGAAGGGCCAACAAGCAGCACTCTCCCAGGGCACGAATCGTAGGGAATCTGGCGCGCATGGAATAGCAGCTGCTGTTCGTCGAGGCGCAAGGACTTCTATCGCCGCTGATACGAAGCCTGAACCTTCAGACGGCATCGTGGATATAAGCATGGTCCCGGAGGAGGAACAACGACGATGTGTCAAATGCGACGTTGATGTGACACCAAAATGGCATCCAGTCGCAAAAGGAGCTGGAGAAGAGGCGATCAAGACAACAGAACATGAGAGGCCTTCCGAGCAGCCTAAAATCCCCGAAAAGCTCAACATCCGCTTCATGGCGCCAGGCGCGAATGGGCGAGCATGGGAGGGCATGCCAGAACGCTTCAACGGTGGGCTAAGTGCCGATCGTGAAAATGGAGAAAGTGAAGGGCCCGCGCCTGCTGTGCAAGATCCTAACGCACCGCCCACGATCACACACAATGGTGAAGCTCGATCTGCTGTTGGCGAACCCATCAGAGTCGATCATAATGATCCGGCGACTCATGCTCATGGTCTGCCGCAAGGCTATGTTCCTCCTGCCGCTCGTCCGTCCCCATCACTAGAGGAACGCCAGAAGCCCGAGGAACAGGTTCCAACAGAATTTCTGTGCCACAAATGTTTCCTCAAGAGCAAGCTGGAGACTTCTCCGCCGCCTGAAGATGGAGACAAACGGGCATCCTCGCTTCCAAGAGGGAGCAAGCGTCCGACGCCAGCGCCGATCCCATCCATCGAGGAGCAGTTCCGTGCTATCGACAACCCGCCTCAGCCAACCCCGATACCACCGGCTGCACCTCCGCCACTCAATGGGATGCCTGGCCACGGGCCTCCCGGACAATATGGACCCCATCATCATGGCGGACCGCCCCATCACGTCTACCAACAGCAGTTCCATCAGCCAAACGGCTATCACCAGCCACCTCCTGCACCTCCAATGGGATTCCTTGACCGGCAGAACAGCTACGGGAATTATGGTTATCATGCGCCCCGGCCAGCGCCGATCCCGCCAGCTCCTCACTACGGGCCCTCGTTCGCACAAAGTCAGCCTCCGCGCCCTCCACCACTGAACGGTTTTGGTCCACCGGGACAAGCTCCGAATGGCGGCATGCGATCTCCTCATCCCGGTCAGCCCTCTCCTGGTTACCCTCCGCCTTCTCAGCATCACCAGATGCCGGGAATGTCTCGTGATGGCCCATACCCAGGACAACTCCCTTCGTTGGGGCCCCCGGTGCATTCCAGTCCCCATGCTTTGTTCGGGAGACCTGGTTCGCAGCCACAGAACGTACCTCAGCCGCAGCACCCTCCGCCGGCCCAGCCTCAAAACCCCATGAATTCACCTGCACCACCTCAACCGCAGATGCAGCAACAGGTGCAGCAGGGCCCACCTACACCCTCCATACCGCAAGCACAACAGTCCACCGAGCAGCAGAGCCAAAATCAGCAGCAGGCCAACACAAGTCCGCGACTGGAAGGCGGAGAGGCGGCAAGGCCCACAACACCCCGAGGTGGGCAAGTCAATGGAACGACTGGAGCGAGTGCGAGTCCTAATTTAGCGAATCTCTTGCATTGATATGAGACCTTGACAGGTTGAGGTGTGTGTTATTTTATTAGAGGCTATGTGGACCTCGGTATTTGTGGGAGGACGGATCTGAGCAGTGTGTAGGCTCTTGTTTTGATACCCCATGTAGCAATTCTGACAGTCGCTCAAGGCAGAGCGGCCAGCTTAGTAGAATATTCTGGACCCATAAAAAGGTTCTAGTGACGTCTAGTGCTGGTGTTAATGGTGATGATTGTGCTGGTGGTGATTGTGCTGATGGTGGAAGTGGAAGTGGAAGTGGAAGCTTTAGCGTTGTTCATGCCTGAGGCCCCTCACAAAGGGTCACAACTCGATGAAGAAACCTTTTGTTCTGACACAACCGCTTCATCAGGACTTCTGCCGCCGACGATGGGGAAGGTAAGTGGATGCGTTCCCAGTTCATACGCCGTTCAGCACGTCGAGCACGAGTGCAGCCATGCTGCAGAGCAATGGCGAGCGCTCTCTGTAGCATCTGCAAAGATGCCTCGCAACGCTGCCGTCCTTGCATCAGCTCTCAGCTCTGTCGCGCGCGTGCTCGACAGCAGCGCGTGGACTGTGTGCAGTCGCTTCCACTGACGGACGCTGCTTGCTAACACGGATGGTATCTAGGCCTATTCGCCGGAGCAGCGCGAGCAGGTGCGCCAGCTTCTCGAGTCCGGTCGCGACGAGGAGTCGATCGAGAAAGAGACTGGCGTCAGCGACCGCACCATTCGGCGATGGAAGCTGGAGCTCGAGCGGACGGGCAGAATAGGCAAACCCCCGGAGTCGCGCACCGGCAGACATCGAGTACTGTCGGCCGAGATCGAGCAGGCTCTCGTCGACCATGTGAAACAGAATCCCGAGCTCTCGGTGGATGATATGCTATGGTGGTTGTACGATAAGCACAAGATTGTGGTGGGGACGAGGACTATCCGTCGCGTCTTCGAGCGCAAGGGCGACAAGGTGAAGATCAAAGGCAGCAAGAAGAAGGGCGATGCGAATGACGACGACGAGGAAGACGACGGAGATGGTGAGGGCCCGACGACTTCCAACAACAACGCGAATACCATGTCGCCCATGCACCCCAACGGACATTACCAAAGCCCATACGCGCCCATGGTACCGCAGAACGCAGAGCAGCAGCTCGCTCAGGCTTTGCAACAGCAGACTCAACAGCAGACGCCGGTCCAGCGGCAATCCTCGTTCAGCGTGCCCATGGCCGGCAGCAACAACGACGACGTAGAGGACGATGAAGAAACGCTGCAGCTTCAGCTCCAGCAGATCGAGCTTCAGAAGCGCGAGCTCGAGGTGAAGCTGAAGCTGCGACGTATACAAAGTGGTAAGAACACTCCTGCGTCCGCGGCTCGCAAAGGCAGCACGCCGAACTCTGGCACGAGTTCGTTGTACAATCCGAATCTCGTGGTGCCCACGCCTCCGAAGCGCGATTCGCGAAGCAAGAAGAAGATTGAGGAATCGAAGCGTCGCACTGCGGAGCGGCAGGAGCGCATGCTTCGGGACTTGGAGCGGCGATCGCGTCGGCGCGATCATCTCACGGCGGAATGGGTATCATCGAAGGATATTTGGCCTCTTCGGGCTCAAGGTCTTCTCGCCGATCTCATGCACCAATACGGCTGCTACGCCTTTGCGCAGAATCAAGTCGACGTCTTTGAGTCCATGTATCGGGAGCTCTACAAACTGGTCGACCTCAGCAAAGGAGACTGGTTGCCTCAAATCCATGACGATATGCTGCGGGAGAGGATGAAGCGCAAGATGGGACAATTGCGGACCAAGATGCAGAAGACGGGTGAAATCATATCCCGTGCAGATGGCTATGGAGGTTTCACGAAAAGCGACAGCTACACCGGCGAGCAAGCCGGTGCTGCCGAAGGCGATGAATCGGAGTTCCTTGGAGATGCCACCGACTTTGGCCAGCAAGCGCAATCGGAGCAAAAGTACGTTGACGGATATCAAGCTGCTGATCAGAACAACGGATTTGGTGCACATCAACAGACGGTGCAGCAAAGTTTCGATCCTCAACAGGTGCAGCAGCAGGGAGGCGCGGTACCGGAGGCACAAATGCAGGACCAGATTCAATATGAGCCGGTGCAAGATCATGGAATGCAGCACATTTCTTACACTCACAACATGATGGGCAACCAGGGTCCACAGTATCCCGGCATGCACATGGAGGGAATGATGCCTTACGGCAACATCAATGGCGGTATGGGGATGTAGAATGACTGAGCGTTGCCGCAGGAGGCTGCTGCTCTGGAAAGCTGGGACGTGCAAAAGCCAGCGGAGTTGCTACGACTTTTGATCAATTTCTGAAATGCGAGCGGGCGCTATGGGAGGGCAATGGAGTTGAGGTTACGGACTCGGCGTTTTATGACCGCGCACTGCTTGCGAATGATACCACTGTAGCCTTTGGGGAGGGAGGGAGACGTCTGGAGTCAAAAGCATTATTTCGCGAGCAGAAATCAGAATGGAGCGCATTGCTGTGTCTTGTCTCATGTCGTTTGGACCGCTCGTATGCTGACTTCACCCCGCTATTTGACCTCAGCCTCAGTCTATGTCTCAGATGGCGCTTAGTAGTGACAAACAAGCATCTCTTCACGGTCTGACCGACACGCCGCTCGCTGCAACTGGCAAAGTTGATGGGCAGCCGTGGTAGCCGCGGTGCTTCTCTGGCTTGTTTGTCGATAGAGCTGTCTTGACGTGCGACGCGTGGCCTCGGTGCAGCGTGCCGCCATCCCACTCAGCCCCTCCACCACCACCAAACGACCGTCTAAGCCCAAGCCACACCAGTCTAGAACACCGCACACCAACAAGTGAGGGAGAAAGTTTGGCGCGACCTCACTATTTGTGCTGTTGCACGCCGCATTGGATCAGCATGATCGCAACATCGTCGCCAACATGGAGTCCTCGTCCGCAACGGAAACGAAGCCTGACCCGCTCGCTCTGCCCTCGCCAGAGAAGCTGAGAGAGATTGAGCGGCAGCAGAATGAAAGAGCTGCAGAGATCCGCGCCAGACGTAGGCGTGCGACAGTCGACGAGAGGACCAATGCCGCCGAGATCATCCAGCGGAATTTTCGGGGCCACCAGGCCCGCAGAGCCATGAAAGGATATGCCCTGGATCCCAGCACCCGATGGCTTGAGGTATGAAGATCTCGTGTCGCATTGAGCAGAAGTGCGTGCAGTCATCTTTTGCTGCTCTCGCTCTGCACCCGCAACCAGTCAGTCGCAATCGCACGACGCGCTGACCTCATTGAATCGGTAGGCGCTCAAAGATGGTATGCCATCATCCTCGTTGTGGTCGCGAACTGCCCGTGTCGAGGAAGCTAATCCCGTGACAGCCGAATACAGCAGGCTTACGAGACCAGTCTCAAATGTGCAACGCTTTAATGAATCTCCTACAGCAGCGGATCGGGTGAAGAAGAGATGGGCGCAGGCGAGTGCTGCTGCGAGGCACGCGGGCAGCGATAATACCAGCGATGAGGATGATGATGGTCATGCGAGTCAGGCAGAGCTTAGAGACAAGAGGCGAAAACAGAAACAAGAGCGGGAAAAGTATGCCAAAGTCATGGGGTTGGAGTACTTTCTGGAAATGGTATGTGAGGATAGAATATGGCCGGAGGATAGGCGTGACTGATGACTTGACTACAGGTCGATCAGAAACATCGCTACGGCAGTAATCTACGCAGGTACCACAAGGAGTGGATGACACGCGACACAAAAGAAAACTTCTTCTACTGGCTGGACTATGGCGAAGGCAAATCCGTCGACCTTCCAGATCGGCCACGAGAACGGCTGGACCGAGAACAAGTCAGATATCTGAGCCGCGAGGAACGGAAAAGATATCTTGTCAATATCGACAAGCAAGGCCGCTTCGTGTGGAACAAAGACGGGAAGCCCATCACCACCTCTCTGGATTTCAAAGACAGCATCGACGGGATTGTGCATTTGAGTGATGACACACCAACCTGGCGAGAAGTGACGACAGGCGTAAAACCAGAGCCAAGGCGATATGATTCTTCAGACGATTCCTCCTCGATAGCATCAGACATCAGCACCGGATCTCACGAGGACTCTTCGAAATATGCGAACGAAGAGTTTCATGATGCCAAAGGTCTCAATAAACTTAATCACATCAGCGTCGACACTCTGATGAATCATCTTCTGCGCAAGACCACGAAGAAGAATACGTGGATTTTTGTCGCGGACACTTCATTCCGGCTGTACGTGGGTATCAAGCAATCCGGCGCATTCCAGCACTCTTCATTTCTCAAAGGCGCCCGAGTCGCAGCCGCAGGACTCATCAAAATCAAACGAGGTCAAATTCGAAAACTCTCGCCACTTTCCGGCCACTATGCCCCTCCTGTTCGCAACTTCCGCGAGTTTCTGAAGAATCTCAAAGAAGAAGGCGCAGATCTTTCACATCTCAACGTTTCGCGCAGCTATGCTGTCATATTGGGGCTTGAAGGCTATCTGACAGTGAAGCAACGAGCTAAAAATGTCAAGCAGGGCGCGAAAGATATGATCGATCCTGAGGAGAAAAAACGTCGATTAGAGGCGGAGAAGGATAAGAGTCAGTCTGCGCAGAGAGAACGGGAAGTGCTGGCGATGGAGCAGAATCAGCAGAGGAGTCGGAGTATGTCGCAGAGGTTTATCAAGAAGATGGGTTTGGCGAAGTGGGGTGATAATGAGGGGATGGGTGCTTTGGCTGAGACCGATCCGGCCAAAAGCGACACGGCTTCTCTTCCGCAGAATGGAGATGAGGTGGGTGGTGCTAGTTCACTTTCTGCTGCGAGTGGGCCTGCCCTAGGGGCTGGAGCACAGCCTCCTGCAACTGTGGGAAAGAGCGCTACGGTTGCGAGTGGAACTCCGGCTGCGGATGCGAGGAAGAGAGATCGTATGAAGGGGAAGTTGCTGGGAAGTTAGAAGCTTTCTTCCACTTCTTGGTGTTGCTTTTCTTGTTGATTGACGATGGAATGGACGAGGTGATGTGGTGTTTGAGATTCCCCCTTTCGAGCTTCTGTAGTAGAACTTAGGAACCAATTAATTTTTTCAAGAGATGAGGTGTTTGTTCGTCTCATCTACGACGTTTTCAAGATGCATGCTCCTGCCTTGAACAATTTTGTAAGATGCTGTAACGACAGATTTTCTCCGAAGAGCGCGCTCTGCTATCATACTATGGCTTCAAAAGATAATTCCGCATAATTATTGGTGCCTGAATGATTGCGAGATCGCATGTTCGAAGCTGGAAATGGCCGTTCCTCATCGTTGCCGGCTGTCCCACGACTTTCTTCACAAGTAACCCTGATGTCTGGGCGTTAACATAGGGTTGTTGTAGTGACCGGGTGGACAGCCTGTTCATGGAAGTTCTGATAGTTTACGATGAGTTAAGATGAAAAGTCAGATCGTTCGAGTGGAGGAATGCAGTCACATCTGCAATGAGGTTCAGTCCCCGTAGTGGAAGTATGTGAAACAACCAACAATGAAGTTAGTTCTTTCATCTCAACCGAAAAATAACCTCTTCCCCTCCACTAACACTTTCCAATGCTTCACCTGCCATAAGCCCATGAATATATGCCACACCAACAACTTCATAATCTCCGGGGTACTTTTCAGAAGGTCTCAGAATGATGGGAAATGTTCCTCCGTAGAGAATTGCTACTTTGTCACCTGTACTAATATTCTTGGGTCCGAGACCTATGTGTCCAGTCTCTGTCGAGAAAAAATTCCGATGATAGCAGGCGTTGATCATGGAGCGGTAGTATTGTACTGCGATAGGATCGGCGTCTGCGTCCCACGGGAATTTGCGGTTTGTTGTGAGGTAGGAGAGGAAGTGTTGGAGGCCGAGGATGCTTTTTTGGGGGTCGGAGGCAGCTCTGGTGCCGTCGAGATGAACGCCGGCTTGGAAGGTGGTTGCGACGGCTGTCTCAGTGTCGACGTCGGCAGTTGTGGGACTAGATTGTGTAGAGAGGGATGATTCGTGCGCGATTGACAGGCTGGATGATATGAATGTGATGAAGTCGAAGAGACTACTTTCTTGTCGGAGAGAGGCAACGACTTGAGAGACTGGGCCTGGGAGAAGAAGTCCGCTTACAATGAGGACGCCGTCTGCTTTGTCAGTGTTGTGCAGTCGGAGTGATCTTCCTCCATCAGCGGATGTTCCGAGTGGACTCAGTGGATTGGGGTCGTGAGCTTTATTGATGGGCTTATTGAAGCGCGGGACCCAGGATGGAAGTTCGTCAATGTGTCCGGACCTGTAACCAGCCAGCCCGAGGCCGGCTAGACTTTTGTCAGACGTGATGGCAGCCAGAGCGGCACGTTCATACACCTCGGAGTATGAGACGGAATAATCCGGCGTCAACATCGACGGCACGGTTCCCAACAACTTATCGTGTATGCCCAGCGTGCCGAAGACGTAGTCGCGAGCGTCCGTAGCGTTGAAGGAACGCATCGATTCCAAGATGTGGATTGACTTGACTCTGATCTTTGGGCCCAGAGAATATAGTCGGTCTGCCCCAGCCCATCTCAGCATGAATTCCAGCCTGGCAAAATTGACGTGTGGAGAGGTTGGGAACCACCTCTCAGTGCGGTAGTTCAGCGAGAACCAGGCGATCGCACGTAGAATGTCGATGAAAGGGATTCGAGCTTCGCCGTATATACAAATATTTTGCGGCGCCAGTGCGACTTCTTGCACGACCCAGAGGCGCGAGAACCATTCGCACGTGAATAAATCTAGCAGTGCTTGGCGGTCGAGAGAGAGTTCACTTCCGGTCGAAGTGTGCTTCCAATTGTTATGAGAGTCGAAGAGCATTTCTGATAGTCTCCAGTATTGGTCAGTACTCCTGGCCAGATCTGCCACAATCGCATCTACATTCGTCACCAGTGAAGCCGCTTCGTGCTTATCGACGCTGAGAAATATCAGATTGCATCTTGACATCGAATAAATGCGACTCATCAATGCCACCTGCTGACTACGCTCCGCGCTGTCCTTTTGGTTGATACATATTGCATCGATCCACAGAGTCCTCGGTCTGTCTGGTAGACGTGCACGGATCAAGACTTTCTGAGCACTAACGGGAATGTCCAGGATCATGTCATCGATGTAGACTTGGCCAGTCAAGCTTGCGTTGCCCCAGACGTAGGAAGTTGTCTCATAGTCCGGCGGAGACTCGCCTGCTAAAGGGACCGGTTGGAGAGCGCATCGTAGAAATTGTCTGCCGCTTCCAGGCTCCAGAACGAGCACCCGAATCTCGTGCGCTGGCGCAGCGAGCGGCTGATAATGGTACTGGTGCACAGGTTTCAAGACCTTGTCCAGCAATCGCCGTGCCATGAGGGTCCGATACATGCGGTATGTGTCTTTACAAGTGCCTCGTGCGGCTGCGACGGGGGAGAAGGTGGCATCGTGGGTTCTACACGCCGTCATGGTGTTGTCGCCTGCGATGGTGCACCCACGTCTGCTGGCAGGTCGACAGCTCCGACGCCACATTCCTGTAGCTACTTCCTACTCGGGGACTGGCTTCGGAGAGCACAGATCCGGTTAGCTTGCAGCTCAGGTTGCAGCATGCAACGAAAGCCGCGGTTTTCATTGAGACTGAAGTCTGTCGAGCGTTAGATTCTACTCTTCGATGTTTGCAGAAACATGTGGTTTCCTGGACATATAAGATGCACAAATAGCTGGAGTGCCCGCAGCGAGCCTTGGTGACCGGTTTTTGGTGTATGCGACGCTGCTGATTAGGTGCTGTGTCACAGTCAACAGCCTCAAGAGATCAAGATATCGGCGATAGATTTGGATCAATCCCAGAGACTGCCTGCAACGCCGAGATACAGTCTCGCGTGGCTGAACGGCTCGCAAAATGCCTGTTCTAGGTACTGAGAATTGCAAGCAAAGACATCATGGTCCATATTTCAATTCTCGGTTTTCGGGAGACCCAAGCAAGCCATGGTGATGCCTGCCATGCGGCAAACGTCCTCGGCGACTGCATAGGAGGCAAAAGATGTTCAATAAGCACTCCGGCCTAGTGTGCGACTGCTTGTCGCAGTGAAGCTCCAGATTTGAAGACTGGGATTAGCTCCTATGGGTCCTGCAATGTGCACCGACGGAGGAATTCTTCACATATGCATAATAGCTTAGACCCGTCGGATATCTGGAGTCTGCAGGTACGTGATAAGCAGCCCGGTTATTGCAAGCAGTGACGGCTGTCACAGTAAGGCATGGTAACTCTAGCCCGATTCGTATGTTTGCGCTGCCAGTTGAGTTGCTGTCTACGGGGCCAACACAGGGACGAGGAATAGCCACGAGAGCATGCCTCCAGCTTCGGGCAGATGTCATGCCCTGAGGTGCTCGTCAGCATGGCGTAAATGATGGTCTGGGTGTTCTATTGGACTGGGGGAAAATCTGTTTGCAGTCATTGGAAACGCACAATAATGGCAGTCCAGGCTTCGTTGGTCGATCAAGTCAGCTGTCAAACGACATCTTCGCGTCATGGCCTGGAGTCGCATGAATTGGCAAACGATGTCGAAATGCAGGGCCCTCCATGCCTTGAAGGCGGCAGCGGGTCGTGCAACACGGCACTGACTCCGCTTGACACAATGTTGTCTCGGACTCGGCTCCAGCATAGTGAACGATGGTATCAACAGTCCAGCTGTTTGTATCGTTCCTGCATTTGACGAGACTGGTCACTTCTGAAGAGCGCCTCCGTGCCGACTAGCCCGACGCAGCTCCATCACACATCTCCCCAATTGTATATCGGATGGCGGGATGGACAGCTGCTGTGTGGACGATCTGCTCGGAGGTCGCGATTTGGAGCGCTGGGTTCGATCGGTTGCGCGCGTCGCACAGCAGGGCGGAGATGATGTAAGACGCCGTGCGACTCCCAAGACGTCCAATGGTCCGAGTGTGTCGCGTCGCGATGAGCACAGTGATGAAGTTGGATGGGCGAAACTTGGACGCAGCAGAGGAAGCGGAGCATTTGACGACATGGCACAGCGATTGCGACATGGGTTGTTTCAGGCTGCTCGGTTGCCCTTTCCGCGCGCGCCGCCTTCACGTGGTCGGCTGCAGCTATTCTCGCCGCAAGTGCAAACCTTCTCCCACTTCACGGCGTGTAGAGGATCACCGCCCAAGTTATTCAAGCCAAGGCACGTCGTGTTCACACTGCCTGGAGCTCGCCTGCGCAGCGCTGCAACTGCACCACTTCCAACTCTTGCTGCTCCGCCGGCCAACTTGTGGCTCGTGATGTGTGGCTCGCGGCAGGCGACACAGCGTCGCGCAGCCATCGACGATGCGCCTGACATCGCATCTCATCTCGACTCTCGTCAAGGAATTGTGGGTCAAGCCACAGTACACGCGCACCTGGCCCCTTTGGGCGGCCACTGGACATGGCCCTTCTTCATCACCACATCTGGGCACATCGACGTGGACCAGCGGGCTGGGGACTGAGGCCCACTGCTCTGCTCCAGACTCGCTGGCGGGTGACGTCTGCTCCTCGTACTCATAGCAGAAGGTAGGTCGGCGCGTGGGCAAACGATGGACTGACGGACAGACGCACAACCAGGCGAGCGCAACAGGAAGCACATCCGCTGCCTCGCTCGACGCGTCCGCTGATCACGGCGTGTGGCGTCAATCGAGTCTGGGAACCTGGCACACACGGCGAGCGACCCGACGGAGTGTTTCCACTGGCCACACGCGAGGCGCGAGCTCCCATCCCTGCACTGCAGCCGTTCAATGTCGACGAGCTGTCCCATCTGACATCATTCGATATCATCTTGACGGCCGTGGCAGCGCGTCTGTACCTCCGTCAAGCACACCTCATGCTCTTTCCCTGTCCCTCGCAGCACATGCGAGCTGCATAGCTATAACTACCCTCCCACCTCTCTCAGCCACACGTCCACATACCCTCCCATTTTGCTCCCTTGCTACACAGCCGTTGCCTTTGCATGTCAAGCAACTCTAAGCAGTACGCGTACTACTCCTTTCCACCTACTCCTAATCGCACCTCTCCATCTAGTCGACGACGTTACGAATCACGAAGTAATTCCGCATCCACCACCAAGTCTTCTTACGAAATGGCCCCATCTCCCGCCGCAGGAAAGCAGCAGTCCGGCTCCGTTCCCAAGACTCCCACAAAGCTTCAGAGAAAGCCTGGTCAAACTCCACAGCGACAAGGCCAAGCTTCCGCAAGCAAAGCTCCATCCACTCCAAAAGCCGCCCAGTCGGCGAAGCCAGAAACAGAAACATCCGAATCAACAGGAGCTGGCCAGAAAGCCGACCAGGCCAAGGATCAAGCCGAAAACACAGCAGGCGATGTCAAAGGCCAGGCCGGCAAGGCCCAGTCCGCGGCGCAGAGCTCCGCAACTGATGATGACGATGAGCCGCCATTGAGCAAGGTCTCTCAAGCCGGCCAGCAATCCAAGGAAGGCTTGGAGCAACAGACTCCAGAGCCCATCCAAGATGACGACGATGACGAAGAAGATGATGACGAAGAAGAGGACGCAGTTTCTGGCGCTCAGCAACAGGGTAAAGACTTCCCTTCGCAGGCAGAAGATGAAGCTGAATCTACTGCGGACGACGCCACCGAGAAAGCCGGCGACACCATTCAGTCAGCCGACGATGAAGAAGAGGACTCCCAGCAAGGCCAGAAGCAGCCTCAGCAGCAGCAGCAAGGCAAGAAAGGCAGTGGACTTCTGAGTGGCGCCCAAGGCCTTGCCGGCAAGGCAGGAAATCTTGCCAACAAGGCTTCCAAGGATCCTAAATCTGCAGCACAAGACATCCCACAAGACGCCAAGAAGGGCGCTGAGGACACTACAAAGGGGGCCCAGGACGATGCCGAGGACGCCCAAGAGACCGCAGAGGGCGGTCTTGAGGAGGGACAGAAGGTCGCCGGCGAAACCACAGATGATGCCGAGGACGCTGCAAGTGGTGTGCAGGATAACGCTAAGCAGGCCACTGACAAGGCTGGCGAAACTGCAGAAGACGCGACCAACAAGGCCGAGGACGCCGCCGACGATGTCAAAGATACTGCGGAAGGCGCCACGGACCAGGCGAAGGACACTACAGAAGATGCCGCAGACCAGGCTAAGGACACCGCAGAAGGCGCCACAGATCAGGCCAAGGACACCGCGGAAGACGCCAAAGATACTGCTGAAGAAGGGGTGGAGGACGCTCAAGACACTGTCGATGGCGCAAAGTCTGAGATCCCAGTCCCCGAAGGCCTTCCAGTGGACCTCAACGTACTCAAGGGTCTCGAAGTACAAGAGGACGGCACCGTCCTTGACAAGCAGGGCAATCCCGTCGGTCGTCTCGCAGAAGGCGACGCGGAGGATCTTTCTGGGTACCCCATCGGCGACGATGGAGAAATCCTCGACGATGATGGGGACTTGGTCGGTCGCGTGGAGCTGATGCCAGATGAGATCAAACGCCAACTCCAAGAGTCTCGCGAAAATGGCGAGGAGCTGCCTGAGGATGCCCAAACCTATCTTGGTCAGCTCGAAGATCAAGCTGAAGATCAGGCTGAGGATGTCCAGGATGAGGTCGAGGACAACCTCCCATCCTTGTCCATTCTGGAAGGCCTCACCTGCCAGATCGACGGGTTGATCTACGACAGCGAAGGCAACACTGTCGGCCGAGTCACCGAAGGCGACCCAGAGAAGCTGCAGAACGCTGTCCTCAACGATCAAGGCGAGTTCGTCGACCAGGACGGAAACGTCGTTGGCAATGCAGAAATTCACGAAGATGCAGAAGAGCTTGTCGAGCAAGGCATCTATGAGCCAGCTCAGCAGGCTGCGGGCGAAGCCCAAGGCGAGGCCGAAGACCGTGTCGATAGTGCCCAGGAAGAGGCTGATGGTGCTGCCGATGACGTTGCTGGCAAAGCTGAGGACGGCGTTCCAACTGAGATCGAGGATCAGCTGCCTGGCATCGAGGCCCTGCAGGGCAAGGAGCTCAACGAAGCTGGCGAGATCGTTGACGAGGAAGGAAATGTCCTTGGCAATATAGCCGATGACTCCGAAGATCTCAAGAAGAAGATCGAGGAGGGAGAAATCGATCCTGAGAGCCTCAAGATCGACGAAGAGGGCAACCTCATCGATTCGGAGGGCAACGTTCTGGGCAAGACCGAGCTTGCTGAAGGCGCTGCCGAGAGACTTCAACAGGCCAGCAAGCTTCAAGACCTTCGCATCCTCGATGGCAAGCGTCTCAACAAGAAGGGCAAGATTCTCGATGACGAAGGCGAGGAGATTGGCGAGCTTACTGATGGCGACCTTTCTCAAGCCGCCGGAGGCCGTGCCAACGACAAGGGTGAAGTACTGAACAAGAAGGGTGAGGTCGTTGGGCATGTCAAGGTCGTCCCCGGCGACGCCGCTGAGCAGGCCACCAGAGAACTGCTTGAAGAGCTCGGCGAGCTTGACGACCAAGAGGAGCAAGGCGAAGAAGAAGCTCCGGAGGGCGAAGACGAACAAGATGAAGAGCAGGAATCTCAATACGAAGAGCCCGAGCTGGATATCCTTGACGGTCTAAAGGTCAACAAGAAGGGACAAGTCCTCAATGAGGATGGCGAGCCAATCGGTGAGCTCACTGCCGGAGACCTCTCCAAGTGTGCTGGCAAGAAGATCAATGGCACTGGCGAGGTAGTGGACAAGGACGGCAATGTCATTGGCCACGTCCGCACTCTGCCTCAAAAGGTTGAGGAGCCCGAAACCCCTGCAGTGTCCATCTTGGAAGGTCTCAAGGTGAACAAGAAGGGCCAAGTGCTCAACGAGGATGGCGAGCAGATTGGCGAGCTTACTTCTGGCGAGGTGAACAAGTGCGCCGGCAAGAAGATTGATGCCAAGGGTCAGGTCCTGGACGAGCAGGGCGAGGTCATTGGCACGGTACGCACTCTCCCGAGCGAGAATGAGGAAGAGCAAGAGCAAGAGCCAGAACAAGAAGGAGAGGAGGAGGAAGGCGAGGACGCCACACAACTCCCACCTCTCTCCGCGCTCGAAGGCTTGACTGTCAACAAGGCTGGCAAGATCATCGACGACAATGGTGCCGTCATTGGTGAGCTAACTGGAGGAGACGCCAAGAAACTGTCGAAGTCTGGCATTACCGCTGATGCTGAAGGCCAATTCTGGGACAACAAAGGCCATGTCATCGGTCGTGCAAAGACACTTCCACAAGAAGACCCCGAAGAGGAAGCACCTTTCGCTGGCCTCGAAGGACTGCGAGTTGTTGAGGAAGGATGGGTGCAAGACAGCGAGGGCAACACTGTCGGATACGTCACAGAGGGCGACTCGGCCAAGCTTCTCGGCCGCGCTGTCGATGAGGATGGTGATATCCTTGACAAGAAGGGATCTGTCGTCGGACATGCCGAGCGCTACGTGCCCGAAGAGGAAGATGATAAGGAGGAAGAGAAGCCAGATCTCTCCTTCCTCGAGGGCAAGACTGTCACCAAGCAAGGCTTAGTGATTGGCGACGAAGAGATTCCTGTTGCACGACTGATCGAGGGCAATGCCAAGGAGCTTACCGGACGCGAGCTCGACAAGGAAGGCCAGTTCTGGAACGACAAAGGATCCGTCATCGGAAAAGTGGAACTAATCCCCGAGAACGAGCGCCCAGCCAAGCCCGAGGGACCTTTTGCGGGCTACGACGATTTGCGTGTCATCGAAGGCGGAAAGGTCGCTGACGAGGATGGAAACGTTGTGGGAGAGATTGTCGAAGGCAACCCCAAGCGTCTCGTTGGCCTTTCTGTCGATGAAGATGGAGACATTCTCGACAAGTACGGCAATGTCAAGGGTCATGCCGAGCCTACGCCTGATGAAGAACCAATCGACTACTCCGTGCTCGATGGTCTGACCTTGAACAAGGCTGGCTTTGTCGTTGACGACAGCGGCATGCCAGTTGGCAAGATCGTAGAGGGCTCTCCATCGGATCTTGCTGGCAAGAAATGTGACGAGAACGGCTACATTTACAACGATACTGGAAAAGTTGTTGGTCGTTGCGAGCCTCTTCCTGAGGATGAACGTCAAAAGAAGGCCGAGGGCGCATTCGCCGGACTGGAGGGCTTGCACGTTATCGACGGCGGCTACGTTCAGGATGGTGATGAGAACACCGTGGGCCAGATCACTGAAGGTGATGCCAAGAAGCTTGTTGGCATGAAGGTCGACGAAGATGGAGACATCATCGACAAATTTGGCAACGTCAAGGGCCACGCTGAGCGAGTTGAGGAAGAAGAGAAAGTCATTGACTACTCCATTCTCGACGGTCTCACTTTGAACAAGCAAGGTCTCGTTGTGGATCAGAACGGAACACCTTTCGGTCGTCTCGTAGAGGGGCAAGCTTCCGAGCTCGCCGGTCGCCAATGCGACGAGCAGGGCTACATCTACAATGACCGCGGCAAGCCAGCTGGTCGCGCCGAGCCCATCCCAGAAGAAGAGCGTGTCGCTCGTCCTGAAGGACCATTTGCCGGCTTGGAGGGTCTTCATGTTGTCAAGGACGGCAATGTAGAAGACGAAAATGGCAATGTGGTTGGCTACATTACTGAGGGTAACGCCAAGAAGTTGGTGGGTCTGAAGGTCGATGAAGACGGTGATATTATCGACAAGTTCGGAAACACCAAGGGCCATGCCGAACCGGTCGAAGATGAAGACGAGCCGCCCGTCGACAACTCTGCGCTTGAGGGTAAGTACCTCAACAAGCAAGGGTACGTTGTGGATGACAAGGGTATTCCATTCGGCCGCCTGGTCGAAGGCAACGTCTCGGAGCTGGCAGGCCGCAAGTGCGACGAAAATGGATACATCTACGGCGATACCGGCAAGGTAGTAGGTCGATGTGAGGTCCTGCCTGAGAATGAGAGGGTCGCTCGTCCGGAAGGTCCATTTGCTGGTCTTGATGGCCTCCGAGTGGTCAAGGATGGATTCGTTGAAGACCAAGATGGCAACCGAGTTGGTCAAATCGTCGAGGGCGAGCCTAAGCGACTAGTCGGACTCCACGTAGACGAGGACGGTGATATCATTGACAAGTACGGCAACGTCAAGGGTCACGCCGAGCCTTGGGAAGAGGACGAAGCGCCGGCACAAGATCTGTCTCGCCTTGCTGGCACCACGATCAACAAGTCTGGCTATGCCGTGGATGGCAGCGGATCGATCATCGGTCGCGTCGTTGAAGGTGATCCAAACATCATGATCGGAAAGAAGGTCGACAAGGAAGGCCAGATCTGGGACGACTCTGGCAACGTGATTGGTAAGGCTGAGATCGTAACTGGTGTGAACTCCGAAGAAGGTCCATTTGCTGGCTTTGACGAACTTGTTATCAACAAGGACGGCACGGTTACTACCCAAGCTGGTGATATCATTGGTCGTGTGACCGAAGGCGATATCAAGAAGCTCCTCGGCCATACCGTTGACGAAGACGGAGACATCCTCGATAAGAACGGCAACAGGATCGGACGAGCTGAACGCTGGGAACCAGAGGAGAAGGAACGTCGCGTCAACCCCATGTCTGGCAAGCGTGTCAACAAGGAGGGAGAAGTCCGCGACGACAACGGCGATTTGATGGGCAAGCTCACACAAGGCGACCTCGGGCACTGTGTTGGCCAAGAGATTGACGACGCTGGCAACGTGGTTGATGTCGAAGGCAACAAGATCGGTGAGGTCACTCTCATCGAGAACATTGCTGAAGACGAGTACGAAGGCCCAACCCAGGAAGAGCTTGATGAAGCGGCCAAGCGTGAAGAGGAGCGACAGATTGCTGAGAAGATGGGCGGCATCTGTACACAGACTCTTGAGCGCATGCAACCAATTTGCAAGCAGATCAAGGAGCACATGGAGAAGGCTGACAGTACTCCAAAGGAGGAGCTCGACGAGGAGGAGCTTGTCAACCAAGTCAAGCCACTCATCGAGGAAGGTGGTCGCATCCTTGGAGAATGCAATGGCTCTCTGCGTGGACTTGATCCCGATGGAAAGATTGCTGCACAAGCCAAGGGTCGTGCCGGCACTGGTGAAGCCACTCCAGAAGAGTTCCGTCTCGCTGAGACACTCAAGGAGCTTACCACGACTGTTGTGACAACCATCGACGACGCGAAGAAGAAGCTGAACAACATGCCTCACGCCAAGAAGAAGCTCAACCCTCTGTGGGGCCTCATGACCCAGCCTCTGTTCCAGATCTTGGCTGCTGTCGGTCTCCTGCTCGCTGGTGTCCTGGGTCTTGTCGGACAACTGCTCAACGGTCTTGGGCTTGGTGGTCTGGTCAACGGCCTCCTCGGCGGCCTCGGAATCAACAAGCTCCTCGCATCATTCGGCCTCATCGACGGCGACAAGGACAAGAAGAAGCAATCCGGAAAGAGCAAGCTCTCTTCCATCCCCGTTGTCGGCGGTCTGCTCGGAGGCGGTAAGTAAATGAGTGTGAAAGCCCATTGACACATCGTCACATCCTCCCCATACCTGTAATTCGCATCTCGCAACTCTTTGGTAAGGGAGATTGTGCATCGATGTGTCAGGGCTTTCTCTACTTGTTTGCTCACCACACCTCACCGTCTTCGCTTCCGTGTGAGCACTCTGACCACATATTTTCGACCTTTCTAGACGATAAGAAGAAGAAAGACAACAACAGCAACAAGAACGATCAAGCCGCAGACGCAACCGAAACAGCAGAGGCGTTGGATAATTGGCAAAAGCTTGGAGGGCCAGTTCTTATTGGGGTTGAGACCTCGTAATCAATTTTTGAACTTTTTTTCACATGGGATGGAAGCAGGTTTGGCGCTTGGGTGACTTTGGCTTTTGGTTTTGATCTTCAACGACAATGTGGATGTGATGAGAATACGGCAACATACTTGTACTTTATCTACTGCGCAGCGCATCTTTTTTCGGTCGGCTTTTTTGTCAAAAAGCTCGATGCCCTTTGGGAGGGGCCGATTCGTTTCTTTTGTGTAGATGGATATTGTAACATAGCAAAGGCAATGGGGGCTTTTCTCTTTAACTACCTTGATCATGTATTGGAATTTCCCTAGGCTTTCATGGTCGGAACCATTGATACAGGGAGTAGCCAATGCCTGAAGCAGAGGGACTTGGCGTTTTCGTCGTCACCTCTAGACTCTCACGATTGCTTCTCAACTTCTCAAATAACACACTTTCCCATCAATTGGCCATAGGCACTGCGGTGTTTTCTTGCAAAGCTATGAACAGTTGCTATGCCACAACACTCAAGTGTGCGTCCTGAACACACAGCGAGCAGCGAAACACGCGGCGAGGCCAAGCGCCGTGCTCAAATGAGTGAGCACTGCTTTCCTCCATCCTCAAGTGTTTGCCAACATATCTGTCCGTCTTTCGCTTGAGTGTCGCTTGAGCTCGCTTCAGGACCATCGAGCATGGCAAAAGTGTGCAGTATGCAGCTGGGCGGCGAATCATTGCTCGACGTATGCAGGCTGTGGCCACTTCTGTCATCGAGTCTTGAGCTGGCGACGCAACACAGCCTTGTGCTGCTGATTTCCGGACAGTTTAAGATGGCTCACGCCGCCGACCCCAGCGACGCATTCTGAAGCCGCCAGCCGCCAGCGTCGTTTTTGGTCAAACACGGCGGAGGCAGTCGGCAGCCTCTTTGCAGCTGGGCAATGGGCGTCTCCATGGTCCCACGACTGCCCACACCACGTGATCAAGGTATGCCCTTTGCATCTACCATATCTCTCAGAAGCTAAATCTGGACAGATTGGGACCTTTTCTTCAACTTCGATGTTTATGACGAAGGACTTCTGGACAAAACACATGTTTGCACGTCCTTTAGAATTGACGAGCTCTGTATGACCGGATTCCTGGACTTGACGGGCGTATCCTCCGGACAGAAGGCAACAACGACGGAAATCAACGACTATGTCCATCTCCGAAAACAAGTTCGGCAGGATGCAAAAGCTGACAATAAGCTTCATGTCGGTTGTAGCACACGAGAGAGTTGCGAAATACGCCCTGATTCGGAGGAGCGGACGATGCCTGTTGCCAGCCAACAAGACCTCATGCCATCCTTGACTGTAACAAATCTACCTGGCGGCGAGAGCCCGACACGAGCGCAGCACGATTTGATAAGATCGGAACAAGAGCGGAGAGACCACCCCGAGCCTCACTTACCATCAACAAAACAGCGAATCAGCCACCAGAAGCAAGTTAAAGCTGGCTTTCCGTGTCCAGGATGCAATGAAATTTTCGATCGTGCCTGCGATCAGAAGAAGCATCATCAGCGAACACATACTCCGATCACCGCGCATTCATATTCCTGCTCTCATTGTAGCAACCATGCGTCAATTGAAAAGAGGTTCATGTACCCGAAAGACCTTCGCCGCCACCTTGAGCAAGTGCACAATATCGCGACCAACAGTGTGTCAAGTTATGGATCTACAGCATCGACTGACAGCACGGAGACCCCGGCTGCGACGCCTAAAGTCACTATCTGGATGTTGACTAAGATCCTCGTGAAGTTCAAAAGACTTCGCACCAGCCAGACACATCGAAATCTCATTATGGTATCGGCGGACGAAATTTCTTTCGTTGCAGTGGCAGTAAGCGGCGTAGAATCGGCCGCAGCGTTGTCTTCGCGAATCTTGTCAGCACTCGGACGCCCTCCTGCTGATGATCCTAACATTACTGCTCAGACCTATTCGAGGAGACTTGGACAGATCACTTTGGGCTATTGTTTGGACAAAGAGTCACTGTATAGTCTTGTGGTGAAAGCGGCCGACACACAAGGCTCTCTGAAGTTTCTCGTGAAAATCGAAGATCAGAACCTTGCGCAAGTCGAGGACAAGGGTTCGCACAATATGATTTCTGATAGTTCTGCGGGCTCTACCTATGCCACTTCGAGCAAGAGTGCAACAGCTGAGCAGAGCGGTGTGCTCGAGGATATTGAGGAAGAGACGGATATATGTGCACTGCCAGAGCCGCAAACATCGATCGCGATTAACGGCAAGGCATTCAAATGCCCTTTTCCTGGCTGCGACATACCACCGTTTAAGAGCAGATTTAAGCTGAGGTACGTGCGGCAGTCTCTCTTCTCAATCAACGATTGGGTTATTAACGTTGTCCAGAACCCATCAGGACAGTCACAAAAGCACCCAAGATTTCTCGTGTAGAAAGCCAGGCTGCAACAAAAGGTTTCGCCGACTTAGCGATAGAAACAGACACGAGGAGAGATCAGTGCAACATGGCGGAAATGGCATCCGCTGTCCTTATTGTTCAGACACCGAACAAAAATTGGCTCGCATCGATAATCTGAAGAAACATATCAAGAGACACCATGGAGACGAAAAACTGGATGAATATAATGGCATGGTAAAGACCAATCCACGTCCATCACAGCCAATGGATTTTGAGTTTATTGCATTTCGACCGGTGTCCTCTACTTCAAAAGACAATGCAATCGTTGGCGGAAAGGGCGTCGCCCGTCCTGACTATCTACCCACCGAGCACAATTCGCCTCGAAACGATAATACAAAGGAACACACAAGAGACCCTGATGGAGATGACAAGCTGGAAGAATGCAAAGATTCGGACCCGCGTTACCAGCGGAGTTTGGTGTGCAAGCCTCAGCCGCAGCAGCAGAAACTGGGGGTCCTGCTCCCTCGCGGGAAAGATGAAGAATCAGGTCTTCTTCCCCGCGAGCATATCGGTTCTGGTCCGCGACGAGCGCGCAGTGCCTCTGTGCAGCCTCGAAACACCACACTCCGCACTCGTAGCGAACCGCCTCTTGATGCAAATCAAGCAGTGAAGTCTTGCATTGCTTCGGATCATAATGGGGCCGCGGGCCATGCACCTATATCAGGGTCCCCTCAGCAAAACTTGAGCGCCTATTCACAAAGCTGGTTGCCGTGCTCAGTGGAAAAACTTCAGCGGAAGCGCCATGGAGACGATGGTGATGATCCGCCAAATCCAAGAACGCCCAAGAAGGTGAAGTCTTGCTCCAAAACATTCTTGCCGTGCCCATACCATGTCGGACCTGAAGCATCGCAATTTCTTAGCCATAAACGCAGGCATGAACATTTCTCGACTTTACTGTACGCTGATGCGTGAGAGCTCTGTGAAGCCAATTTACTGACTGCAGCAGGCGCCATCTCGAATGCCACGACAAGTACTTCTGCCCAAAATGCATCACCGACTTTGAAACTGGGGAGAAGCTTGAACAACATAAGAAGAATAACTTGAGGCCGTGCCAGAACGTATGCGAAAAGAAGCGTTGTCGGAGGCGATGGCCCGCAGGCTCGAGTCCCTTGAGACCTTGCATCTGCATTCTGACTCAAGAGCAACAGTGGCGTGAATTGTATGAGCGATTGTACCCAGGAGAGGAGATTCCTGATATCTCTTCTCCTACCGAGCCCGAGAATGACCAGAGCCATATGGACAACCAGCTGATTGAGACCATTAACTACGAACAATTGCACCGAGAACAAGAGATCCTCGATATCTCTCCTCCTACCGAACCCGAGAATGGCCAGAGCCATATTAACGACCACCTCGCGGAGACCATTGACTGCCATTTTACGGGATTCGACTTGGAGTGCATCGGATTTATGGGCTCACATACGCCAGATCTACTCGACGGTCATCCTTTCGATGATACCTCGTCCCATACTAGAGCTGAGCCTCCTGCACACGACAGCGTCAGTAACTTGGATGCAAGTCATGATTCCGATACTTCAGCCGTGCTTCTGGGGAGTCAGAAAGCGAGCGACCCCGCCATTGTGATCGCGACTCTCTGGCAAATGCTCGAACGCATAGCACCAATTCAGACGCAGCGGCGGTCTTTACTGTGGAAAGTGGTACAGACACACACACCAGGCCTAGAAACATCCGGAGGTCGGGTACTCTCCTCGGCCGAGACAGTGGATGGACCAAGCGATGAGGACTTCACCATAGTCTGCGGCTTGCTCTGGCAGACTCTCGGAGACATCGCGCCTGAGCGCACGAAGGCTGGCTCGTGGCTGCGCTTGCTGGTTCAGAAGCATGCGCCTGGTTTGATCAGTTGCACGGAGCCTGTCATACGCGTGAATGAGGGAAGCAGGTACATCACTCGATCGTGAAGCTCCATAAGAGCGAGTTTTTGTGTGCAGCCTGAGGCAGCATGAATCTGGACATACAATAGCTGCACCAAACTTTATAAGTGCGAATGCGAATGCGCGCTTTCTATGGTCGCACCGCCTCCATCTTTGTTGGTCAGAAGCAACAACAGCACTCTCGACCGCGTCGTCGTCCACCATTATCAGGAAGGCACTGTTACGATATTGCACTATATGCAAATATGTCGCCGGTCTCGCGCTCAACTGAAGGATTGGTGTGTTCCTTGGTCCCATTCTAATGTGATCGAATGCGCAATCGGCAAGGCTTGAACGAGGTTACTAAGCTCACGGCAGCAAGACTAGAAAAACCCCACGCCACAAACACTGCCAGTTGAAGTTCACCTGACTTTCACTCAGCTGAGCGCTGAGACTTGCCCAGGATATTGGCGCCTTAGTCTACCACAGTGGGGCTGTGGGTTGTCCAACGGTGACTGCTTATTGAGGGTTAGAATCACGCCTCTGAAGACGCCTTCAACAGCCTCGAGAAGTGTCTACCAATGGCTGGCACGGCGAAGGACGCCCATCGTGGCTCAGCTGGGACACAAGACGTCCCACTGCCTCGCATCGCATGATGCGTTGTGCTGGTACATAACAGCCGCGTTGGCTGTCACAACGTAGGGCACCAGGCATTTCGAAAGGGCTGTTGAGGAGCGTCAAAGGCAAAGATGCGTTTGCTGACTCCGACGATCTTGGGACTACTGGTGTGTTGTACCACTGCACGCCTTTTGATATGCGGCGCAAAAGGTCCGCAAGCGCTACGAAACAAATACAATGAGACTGGAGGTGGAGGGCTCTCCCTACTGCCAATGTGGCCAGAGTAAGCTTTCGAGTGGTGAGAGATGGTAGAGCGCCAGCATTTTGGCGGATCTGGAAATGCTGCTGACCTACTTGATCAGATTGTTTACGATCAAAGTCTACTTCCACATAATCACTTCCACAACAGAAGAGCATGGGCTCTATCATCCATACATGCTCGCCAAACAAATGGATGTTCTGTAGGTCAAGTTGCGATATGAGCCAACGAACACGTTCAGCTTACAGATGCTCAGAAATACTGGCTTCGCTCACGGGAGATATACCCCACTGAGAAGAGCCAAGTTCAAGTTCACCCTCGCAGGTGTGACCCGTACGGTCAATTACGGATGGGCACACGACAATCCCAACGACTACAAAACCGACTGGTCGCCGAATGAGAAGCAATACAAGAGAGCTCTGCGAAAAGGTGGCTATAGCGACGTTAACGTGTACATTCTGAGCCATCTGCATGAAGGAAAACTGCTCGGCATCGCTACGTATCCCACAGACGAGCCTACTAGATGGGCTGATGGAATAGTGCTCCTTGCAAGCACGATGCCAGGAGGATCCAAGGAAGGATTTGACCAGGGTAAAACTCTTGTGCACGAGATGGGCCACTGGTTAGGCTTATATCATACCTTTGGGACGGGGTGTGGAGACGGTCCGTGTAGCTGTGATGGGCCAGGTAAGTGATCACAATTCCTTTGCCCATCTCGATATGAAGTACGGTGCTGACTCGATGGGGTGGTGCAAGGTGACTACGTTGATGACACGACAGTGGGAAACCACGTTTATCGAGGTGACTGTACCGCAGCCGTCAACAGTTGCCCAAACCACGTCGGGAACGATGACATTAGTAATTACATGAACTACGGGAAAGATGTGTGCGACATGCATTTCACGGCACTTCAGGGTCAGAGGATGCGAGTGCTTTATGGTAATTTGCGGTGGAAGAGATGGGAATGAATCATGGCAAGTTGAGGAAGAGATATAATGGCGGAATTGACAGGAGCTTTGCAAGTATTTACCCTGCTGCTAGAGTGACGGACTCATGGCCGCCATCTTGCTCGGTGACTCAGCTTGACGTACGAGCAGTCATGCGCACGCTTTCGTGCTCCATCGCACGGCGAGCTATGAATGCCACAACGCAACAAGTGAAGCTGCATGAGAACTTCTCTATCATTGAACAAGAAGAACATTACGCACTTATCAAGATTCTTTGAATCTCCTTAAACGCTCCCACAGTCATCCCGATCTTGTCAAATCCAAGTGCATCCTTCTGGCTGGCAGTCGTCACCAGCACGATACCATTTCTTTTGTCGACTGCAAAATGCTGTCCAAACAGGCCCCACCCCATGATAACTTCACTATTCTTGTCTGCATAGCAGCATGATCGATAAGCCAGGCTCTCGTAGAAAGGATTGAAAGCTTTCGCGAAGCGACCTCTCTGCCAGGCATCTTGCGAGCCTCCATGCAAAACATCTTCAATCCACTCAGCTAGAACAATTTGCGCACCATCCACATTCTTGCCATCATTCAATATGAGCTGTGCTAAGCGTGCGACATCTGGTAAAGTGGCGCATAGTCCGCCAGCCGCACGAGCGAAACCTTCTGAATCTACTGTGAGGAGAGCGTCGCTTTCAGCGCCCATAGGTTGCCACAGGAGTTCTTGTAAGATTTGAGGATACGACTTTTCAGTTGCTCGCTCGAGAATCCAACCAAGAAGATCCGTATTGGCCGAGATGTATTCGAATGAATCATCGATTATCTCTTGCGGCACAAAACCCGCCAGAAACTCTTTCAGAGTGTTGTATTTCTCGCCGCCGAGCTTGGGGTTCCAGCCAGTAGCCGCGCGGTATTCGTGTTGGCCGTCAACGTATCGTGCACCGACTCTCATGTCAAGACATTGCTGAATGGTTACATCTTTCCAGAGTGTGTTCGACACTTCCGGCACGTATTTTGTGACTGGATCGGAAACAGATAGCTTGCCTTGAGCTTGTACGATTCCAACTAAAAGGCCTGTGACTGATTTCGTCAAGGACATGAGAATATGCCTGGATTCTCTAGTGTTGCCGTTGAAGTATTCCTCGTACAGCACTTTGCCGTGTTGAAGTATCATTAAACCATCTGTGCTAGTTTGGGTAAGGTATGTTTTGAACTCAATTTTGTCCCCAGCATGATCGAGTTCGAAGCCAGACAGATCTAAAGAGCCTCGCTGTGGGTTTGAAGGTGTCTGTGACTGTTGTACCACGGCGGTCGACAGGATCTCATCGATGTGTGTGAAAGCCCACCGGTTATGTGGATGGCTGAGCCAGTTGTGCAGATTTGCTTTTGTCGAACCCATTTTCGATAAGTCGTAACGCGATGTCCAGAGGAGACGATCTGCAAAACACGAAGAAGAGCTTCATCATGGAGTAGGAGGCGGACTGCAAGAAAGTTGAGCCGAGGTCAATCTTGCCTGTATTGCAGTCATGGCGGGATGTTGAGCGGCCCCCGAGAAAGCTGCATCCGGCTCTATCTATGCATGTGTATCAGTATCAGCTACTACTTAGTCGATGATCAGGCACGTTGAAACACCACTGTTGATGAAGAAGAAACGACCGCTGAGATGATAAAGTTGAGAAAGACCACGGTGGCTCTGAGATAGTACACAAAGCATCTCGTGTCAATACACAGTCGCAAGTAGTGGACATTTCAATGCTGTGGATACCCCATTCACCTCGTTAACACCCTCCGCAAGAGCATTCGGAAAACATGCAGGCACGCAGGCACGAGCTGTTCCCTCTTGCTGCTACAATCCAGAAAATTGCCACTTTGAGAAAGTGCTTCCGAACCTGACATTGACCTCAAAGTGTCCAATCACGACTGCACTTCAGCTGACAAACTACACAAGCTGACAAACAATGTGCTGTGCTACATCTCGTAAGTTGACGGCCGCCATATATGATGCGACAAGCCCCAGCAGCCGGGCCCACGGCAATTGGTTTGCCCATTGCGATTGACATGGAGTCGCTCAGATCACTCCCCGCCACCCGCAAAGCTTTCCGCCGGACAGATGACTACACACCAGGCACTTCGAAAGTTCAGTTGGTGACAGAAGATCTCCGGTCTCCACTGACACCAAACGCGGTATTGATCAAGGTCCATGCTGTGTCTCTCAATTATCGCGATGCAAACATTGCCAATGGCGGCAATCCCTGGCCTGTGATCCCGAACGGAATTCTTTGCAATGATGCGGCAGGCGAAGTCTTTGCAGTTGGCCAGCGAGTCACGAAATTCCAGGTTGGTGATCGGGTAGCGCCAATCATCGACACAAAGAACTTGACTGGGAGGGAAGCTGGTCGTTCATGGCTTGCCGCAGATGAGGACGGCGTCTTGGCAGATTTTATCGTCTTCGACGAAGAGGCGGTAGTCCGGCTGCCAGAGTACTTGGATTGGACCGAAGCATCGATCATCCCCTGCGCTGGGACGACAGCCTGGGCAGCACTCCAGGGCTTCGGCATTGGCAGCAGCGTTCTCATCCAAGGAACGGGGGGTGTCAGCATGGTTGCACTAAAGCTGGCCAGAGCTGCAGGAATGAAAGTCATCTTGACCTCTTCTAGTGACGAGAAGCTCAAGACCATCGCCGCGAGGTACGAAGAGCCTGAGTTGATGACAGTAAACTACAAAACCAATGAGAAGTGGCACGAAGAGGTCCTTCTGTTTACTAATGGCGCTGGAGTGGATTTGGTCATCGAGATTGGAGGTGCCACCAGTATCGTGCCGAGCTTGAAGTGTACGAGGAGAGGGGGAACGATAAGTTCAGTGGGATACCTGAGTGGCAAGCAGGATATCCCGAATGAGATGCTGTCGTTGCTTATCGATCGGAGAGTGAACCTCAGAGGCATCAACGCGGGGTCCCGGATCGACATGGAGGAGCTTGTTGCGGCACTGGAAGCGACAAGAATTCGGTTTGACGACATCATTGATGATGTTAGGCAGTTCGAGGAGGCCGAGCAGGCGATACAATACTTGTGGGAAGGTAAGGTTGTTGGAAAGCTGGTTCTTAGCGTTCATCACGAATGAGTACGCAGACTATCCCACCTGTAAGATGAATATGAGTTAATTTCGCTTCACCTTTGCTCTTTCCGTCGGGCTTCTCAACCGCAGAATGTTGGGTGGATTCAATGGTCACATTGGCGTGATCCTTGTGCTTCGCAACAATGTCGTACATTGTTGGGACCCCAAAGCGCATGGCCTCAGTCATCGTTAAGGAAGTAATTGACCTCGCACTTCTTGACTCGGCTGCAGTACTTCTTGGTAAGAAGCCGTGCAGCAGGAGCAAGCCAACATTCAAGCCCTACCATGCGCTCGACGCGGATCGAAGCGCGTCATCCGGACTGAGGTCGTCGCTTGTCACGCGCTGCGGCAGCTGTAACTTGGCCAGAGACAAGCTCAAGATAAAGCTTTGGAGACAACCACTTCCACGTGCAATGTACGACATTGTTGATTGATTCAGTTTCCGGATGTTGGGGAAAAGGTTCGAGCCCCGGGATATCCCAGGAACATGAGGATATGCGCAGCGATAACAGCCTGTCCACGGAAACTTGGGATCGATATGTCCAGGTACCGCAGTCTTTTCGCAGTGCAATGAATGTTATGCTTGTGCCACGACTGGTCTAGAACGCGGTCATTGCAGTGAAGCCACGGAGAGTGAAGCGTTGCTTATCTTGCTACTCTCCTGTTCTTCTGTTCTTGTTGTTGCTTGTCCCGCAACTCTTCCGTTTCGACCTCGTGTGCTTACCGACATCCACATCGTGATCCTGCGTCCCACCTGTGTCGACCTCAGCGGCGCAGAAGGTGAGCCAAAGGAGGACTGGCAGTTGATAGAGTCTGGAAGCGAGTCCAATGGAGCGGGATGTCGGACATTGCGACTGAAAAGTTCCGGGGTGCTCGACGGGCGGCCCGCCGTACGGGAAGAACTCCCTGCCAATTTTGGCGACTCTAACTTGCTCTTTTGGCGCAGCAAATCAAACTATGATGACCGGCCTGAACTGCCAACAACAACCGCCATGTGAGCGTTGTGAAGGCCCAGCCGTGGAGCCTGGTAGGGGCAGTATGCCTGCCAAAGTATAGGTAGGCCTCATTTCTCCCCTCACGCGCGCGGTGAGCTTCCACCACGCCGTCGCCGCCCACCACCACCGCCCCGTCCGTAGTCACTCGCTATTTGGCTGTCCGCTTCACTCATTTAGCGGCGGTCACCACGTTCCAGCACCATGGTCTATCTCACTGCGGCGGCGCTCTTGGCGTCTGGATTGCTGGCCTCGGTTTCGGCCGGGAATGTGCAACATCAAGCCCATGGTCACGGCCACCTTCACCGTAGAAATAATGCTGAGCAGCCGCCCAAATATGATTCTCCGGCCCAGTACCAGCCCTCAACCCCCAAGGAGGCTGCGCCCAAGTACGAAATTCCAGCAGAGTTGCAGCCAAATGCCACGACTTGTGGTTGTTCAACATATACCACAACCTGGTATGGTGAGGCAACACTGTACAACCCACACAAGCCATCTAGCAGCTCGACCTCCGTAGAAGCAAAGCCTTCACAACCAGCTCCAGCTCCAGCTCCAAAGCCTTACAGCCCACCAAAGCCTGCTGCTCCAGAGGCACCGAAAGCACCATCTGGTCCATCTGACAATGCCACTCCTAAGCAGCCAGCCCCACCGGCACACAGTCCACCCCAACAACAGGACCAGCCCAAGCCCGCTCCTCCTCCCCAGTCCAACTCCGACAAGCCTTCCAACTCCGGCGGCATTCAGCCCAACGGCAACCAATGGGCCATGACCTACACGCCTTACCGCGCTGATGGAGGCTGCAAATCCGCCGACGAAGTCAACTCGGACATTTCCAAAATCAAGTCAAAAGGCTTCAACACAGTCCGTATCTACGCAACTGACTGCAGCGGCCCAGAGAATGTCGGCGCAGCATGCAAAGCCAATGGCATGTCCATCATCCTCGGCATCTTCATCGACACCAAAGGTCTCGGCGCCGCACACGAACAAGCCCAAGACCTGATGAACTGGGGCAAGAATGGCAACAACTGGTCCATGGTCGTTATGGTAGTCGCGGGCAACGAAGCCATTTTCAGCGGAGCCGTCTCCGCTCAAGATATGGCCTCCTTCCTCACCGACATCAAACCTCAATTCAAATCCGCAGGATACAATGGCCCCATCACTACGACTGAGCCTTTGAATGTGATGCAAGCCAATTCTGCTACCCTGTGCCCGGTCATTGACGTCGTAGGCGGAAACTTGCATCCCTTCTTCAACGGCCAATACTCAGCTTCCCAAGCCGGTGAACTCGTGGCACAGCAGCTCAAAGATCTGGCCGCGTGCTGTGGTGGATCAAAGGAGGCCTACAATTTGGAGACCGGCTGGCCGAGCCAGGGACAGGCGAATGGTGTAGCAGTTCCCGGCGAGAAGGAGCAGAAGGAGGCGATCGAGAGTATCATGGGGAAGGTGGGCGGAAAGAGTGTATTCTTGTCGTATGAGGACGACACGTGGAAGGCTCCTGGAGAGTACGGTATTGAGCAGCATTGGGGATGCGCCAGCGTTTTTGGAGATTAGAGGGCGCGCGGACGACAAGCAGGCGGTGGAAAGAAGGACCTGTGAGATGAGGATGCTGAAAGCGTGACACTTGGGAGAGCGATATTGTTTTGATTTCTTGGTGGACTTTGGATTTGCAAGGATGTGCTTGATGCTTGATGCAATCTTTGAAGATACGATGTGCGATGAATATACCGAGGGAGCGGGTGAGGTGTGCGCGCGTCTTTCGAGGCGGCGAGCAGGATTGAGTCTTGGCCACTATTACTATTGCTACGGCCACTGCTACTGTCTTACAATCGAGAGCGCGGCGTTATGAGAAGAACCTATTGTTTATTGTTTTCTGGCCTTTTGATGAGCATACTTAGCAAGCAGCAAAGGAAAATATAGTAACGTGATACATGAGCAGAATCGTTTTTGAAATTGCATCGTTTTAGCTGTCATCAATATGTTCTTGTCATCGGCTGTGGTGGGATCGTGTGGTACGCGTTGTACCGGGTGACAATATTGATTTCGTTTAGTATCCATGTCTGTCGCCTCCCATGTCCTTGAATGGTAAAAATCGAGTTTCTGGAGACCATCTCGCGTTTGCATGGCTAGCTCAAGAGTCATGTTCAGTGCCCAGCCAACAACACATCTCCAGTCGGATAATCCTGGCCTCTCGTCTAGATTCGGTCTGTCTCGTGTGTTATCGTCTCCCTTTGGAGCAAGACGAGGGACATGGTAGCCCGGCCTTGAATACTACTCATCGTATCTCGTTCGCGTTGAGCATGCACGGAAATTGGACCTTATGTTCTATCGCAGACCGGTAATTGATAGCCGACCGCAGCCCTCAATGCATCGTTCTAACGGTCTTCTGTGAGTTCTGTTGTTCTCGATTGTGCCGCAGGTGATACGTCACCAGGCAGCCGGTGCATTTGAACTTCCATTAAGGTCGCCGCGCGAGACCAGTGAGTTCTAACTTCGAATGTGAGCATCCTCACATCTCACCACACTGGGAAATGACGACAGCCTGCACGGGAGCATCACTCTTGGTTCGGACATTCTCAATCTTCCTCACGACATCCATGCCGTCGACGACTTTGCCAAAGACGACGTGCTTGCCATTCAGATGTGGTGTTGCGACAGTCGTGATGAAGAATTGGCTTCCGTTCGTGTTAGGTCCGGAATTCTGCGGACCTTGTCAGTGTCTAAACTCTTCTTCATAGCAAAAAAGAGTGAGAGGGGGCTGAGCAGAGAACTGAATGGAGGGAGAAAACATACCGCCATACTCAAGATGCCTGGTCCGTCATGCTTCCTATCAAAATTCTCATCGGCAAACTTGTTGGTTCCATAGATAGTCGCACTTCCTGTGCCATTCCCATTCTTGAAGTCTCCGCCTTGCAACATGAAATCTTTGATGACACGGTGGAACTTGCTGCCTTTGTAGCCTAGTGGTTTGCCTAGATGGTCTTTGGTCTCGCCCGTGCAGAATTGGCGGAAGTTTTCAGCGGTGCGGGGAACAACGTCGGCGAAGAGTTCCATCTTGATGCGGCCTAAAGGCTCGCCGCCGAGCGTGACGTCGAAGAAGGTGATGGGATTTCCATTGGGGGCGGCCATGTCTTGTGTTCCTGGAGGATGTAGATGTTTGGATGTTTGATGCAGTGATGGAGGTGGAGTCTGAATGTCGAAGTGCGGGAAGTGGGGCAAGTGTGGCGGCATGGGAAGGCGCATGTGAAGATGCACAACGCAGGTACGAACGCGAAGTGATTGAGACTCGCACTCACTGACCATGATCAATATGACTTGTCATTTTCAGCGAACAGATTAGATCTTGAACCTCGCTGGAAACATCGGGCATTCTTGTCGCGCAATGAGAGAAAGACTAAACATCTACGGGGTGTCCGCAGGTTTGAACGTGCGATGAAGCACAGTTGGCATGAACTCATACAAATACCAGCCGAGCAGGCTGATAGCAATATATGTGCAAGGACTCTGTTGGCAGATCCGGTTACCATCAGTTGTGCGTAGGCTGCTGACCAGCTGATGCACTTCTCGTGCATTGTATGATCGTATTCATGGCAGGTCCGAACTTCCTATCTGCGGGAGACGTCGCCGGCAAGATTTTTGAGGCGCTGGAGTCAGGTATCGAGAGCTGTTCAGCTGTGACTGGCGCTGTATGCTGCATAATTGATGGATTTGTGCAAGGTGGAAGCAGCTCTCCAACATCCGAGGCACTTGTCTATCGCCACTGGCATCGGCGGACCTGGCTCCAGCTATGATACGCAATACGATCTGTGTCAATCTAGCAGAGTCAGCGTCGGTGGAGGTGCCCGATAGAGTATGGCTGCGACGAAGAGCGAAGAAAGAAGAAGTTGGGACGATTTGAAATGCGGCCATCAGCCCACTTCGCCGCACCTCCGAGCTCGCAGCGTGAAGTGGGACGTGGTTTTGTCATATGCAACGCTTTTTTGCTGCAACACCTCCAAACCGAAAATCTCCCATCGCGCCATTTGATCTGATAATCTGATCGTCACCGACTGCGACGCGTCCAGGTTGTTGCTCATGCGATTCTGACGTTGCTTATCAACTCCATTGGCACTTTCGAGTCCTCCTTCCGCCCCTCCTCTTCCTCTCATCCTCTGCTTTTATAACACTACCACCCCCAGTCGCCAAAGTGTTCTCCTCCGCCTTCCGCCGCGCAGGCTCTCGCCCTCTCCGCTCTGCCATCAGCCTGCCTGTCGCCGCAGCAGGTGCCTTCTACAAGCCTTCGCCCTCCACTCCCACCTCTCCGATCCTCTCGCAAACCGCGTCCAGGATGACACACTCAAAAGTTGTTATTATCGGCTCCGGCCCAGCAGGTCACACTGCTGCCATTTATGCCGCCCGAGCGGACCTCCAGCCCGTCCTCTACGAGGGCTTCCTCGCCCTGGGAATTGCCGCTGGTGGCCAGCTCACAACGACAGATGAAGTTGAAAACTTCCCAGGATTCAAGATGATCAAAGGAACAACCCTCATGGACAATATGCGCGCCCAGAGCGAAGAGTGCGGTACCACAATTGTCAGCCAAACAGTTGGCAAGGTCGACTTCAGTGCGCGACCCTTCAAATACTGGCTACACCCAATGGGTGACGAAGAGACACTCGAACCCGAAACGCACACCGCAGACACCATTATTATCGCCACGGGCGCCAAAGCTCGCCGTTTAGACCTTCCCGGCGAGGAGAAGTTCTGGGGCAATGGTGTCTCTGCCTGCGCTGTCTGCGACGGATCTCTTCCCATTTTCCGCGAGAAGCCGCTCGTCGTGATCGGAGGTGGTGACAGTGCTGTCGAAGAGTCGCTATATCTGACCAAGAAAGCGAGCAAAGTTACTGTGCTCGTCCGCAGGGACGAACTCCGTGCGAGCAAAGCCAATGCTCGCCGGCTGAAGGAACACCCTAAAGTGGAAATCAAATGGAACACACAGGGTGTGGAGATCAAAGGCGAGGAGGGCCCGAGAGGGTTGATGAAGAGCATGGTGATCAAGAACAACAAGACTGGTGAGCAGGAGGAAATCCCAGCCAATGGACTGTTCTATGCTGTTGGTCACGACCCGGCAACGCATTTGTTTAAGGGACAATTGAAGATGGACGAGGATGGATATTTGATCACCACGCCAGGAACAACAGAGACGAATGTTCCAGGTGTGTTCGCGGCGGGTGATGTGCAGGATAAGAAGTACCGACAAGCAGTGACTTCGGCTGGTGAGTCTGGCCCTTTTGACACATACATTGACATGATCTTTTGCTGACTTTTGGTAATTTGTAGGCTCTGGATGTATGGCCGCTCTCGAAGCGGAGAAATTCCTCGCTGAGCACGATCTTGCTGAAGGTGGTCCAGAGGCTGATAATGGTGCCAAGGCGCCCGTGTCGAATGGCGAGGCACCAGAGTACCGCCAGAATCCTTTGCTGTGAGCGACATTCTGATGTTCCGATAAAGGCGCAGAGATAAATGTGGCTGTTGCATAAGCCGCAAGCGCAGACACCAGTCTCTTGAAGATGATAGATTCATGACATTGTCAACATAGAAGATTCGTTTATACCCGCCATGGCGATTGAGTTGAATTCTTCATCTGCAGCTGGCGACCAACGTTAGCGGAAATCTCGCAGCATCTGCCGTATGACAGGCACAACAACTGATGTGTATTCTTTGCAATTATAAGTACAGATGCCGCAACGTTTACTCGTGCTGGGCTCGAGAGTGATTCAAGATTTGACAGCTTTAGCCTTCGCCGCTGCTGCAACCCGATCAGCTTCCTCCTTGATCTTTGCCACAGCCGGGTCCTCCCTCTTCAACGCCGGCGGCTCTCTCCACAAAATATACACGCTCTCCTTCATCTTGATGCCCGGCCACTTCTGCCCCGGAACAAATCTTCTCAAAATATTCACAGCGTTCACATAGTGCTCTTGAACAGTATGTCCCCAATCACCAAACACGGGCGTCAAAGGCAAAAGCTCCTCTTCATCCGGATCAAATGTGATGCCCGCAAACTTCGAAACTGTGGCATAGCGTTGCCAGGGCCCAATGACGCGAGCAGGATTCTCCGCTAGAGCGTATTCGAATTGGAGCCAGAACTCGGGTTCGAGAAGAGCAGTTTGGTTGTCGGATTTATCGTATTTCCAAGTTCGACGAGTTTGTTGGAATTTTGTGATGCCGGTTTGGGTGGCGAGGTTTCCGAGGTGGATTTTGTAGGGGACGCGGTATTCGGGTTCGAGGCGGTGGAGGAGCCAGAGGGCTTGGCCGCCCGGGTAGTTGAGGGTGCTGATGTAGAGGCTTCCGAGACTGAGGAGGAAGGAGAGGAGGGTTGTTGAGAGTAGAAGGAGAGAGCCGAGGCTGTAGAGAGTGGATTTGGTGCGACGGGTCCAGATATGGCTGGCGCTGCTGGAGGCGATGGCGGTGAGAGCCGGAATGGTGTAGATTATGAAGCGCCATTCTTTGTGCGGGAGAAGGCTGTAGAGGGCGATGAAGGCGGTTTGAGGAATGAAAATGTCTCTGCTGACGGGCGAGTTGGCGATTGAGAGGGGAATGAGGAGAAGGTAGGTGACTGGGTTGAGGAGCAAGCGTGGCAGAGCGTTTAGGAAGTAGAAGTGTATCGGACTTGTGCCCCATTCGGAGGATTTGCCCAAGATGGTGTTGTAATAGAAGCCCGCCCATTCAGGCCAGAGCGGCCATTGTTGCCAGAAGAAGGAATCGATCGTGACAGTCGTGAGGAGGCCCAGAGTCAGACCAGCTATGCCCGCGGGGATGATTTCCTTCTTCAAGGAGATCTTCTGCTGGTAGAGCAGATACATCGTCTCAGCAGCCAGCAAAATCGCAACTTCAGATCGAAAGAGCACTCCAGCAAGAGTAAGCAGGTACAGCGCCAGTCGTCTCCTCTTCGAACTTCGTTCCGTTTTCCACGCGACGGCTTTGGCGAGAATCAAATTCCGCAACGCCAAATTCGTCAGGATGAACGCAAACATGTTGGGCAAGGTTCGAGAAGCGTAGAATATGACATGAAATTGGCTAGCCTGGAGAAGTATGAACCATCTCCCTGCCGTTTTGCCAAACGCTGTGTCGATAGCGCCTTTGACGAAATGCAGGCCGGCAGCATTTCCGAGGCCAAGGATTGCTCGAACGAGTAGTTGGAGGGATGTCTTGGAAGTGAAGAACCTCCTAAACGGACCTGCGAGGCCTGCAAGGACGGCTGCTCCAACAAAAGTTCGAGGCACGGAGCCTGGGAAGGCTACATGATCGTAGTTGGCAGCTAAGGAGGAAGTTGTGTTGCCAAAGGGTATTCCATGAATGAGGATATCGTGAGTTGCTTGGATATTGAACGATTCTTCAACTTTGGTGTATGGAGCCAGAACCAAATGAAGGAGAATTAGCGAGGGAATGAGGAGATCTAGTATTGCGTCCCCTAGAGGTGAAGAAGTGTTAGTGGCCAACGTGCTGACAGAATCAGGAATCCAATACTGACCTAACATCTTGTGCGAGCCCCTCTGGCTGGCGAGTCTTTGTCTGCGATCTTGTTGACCAAAATAGCCGATTTGTAGAGCACGCCAAGAGTAGTGGTTCGAAAGGGACATTGATGTTTGGCATGCACCTTCAACAATCGGGTGAAGGTCAGATGTCTTGGCGGACGAGCAGGGCTGAGAGCGACTTTCATTCGAGGGTCCATCGTTTGGGAATTGACGACACCTCTCTTCAACCACGCACGAACAGATACATTGCTTCACCACTGCAGACCTTCAGCTCGCCGACAGCACCTCTTCAACGTGCACCATGGCCACCCTCCTCTTCAGCTTCGGCGGCTTGTTTCAAGGTATCAAGATCTCCATCCCTCGTCACTCCAATTCCAGCTAACACCACCAACCAACAGTCTCCGTCCTCCTCATCAACTCCCTCGCCGTCCTCTCCGAAGACCGCTTCCTCGCACGCAGTAAGCTAACAATCGAACTATCTTCCGCGTTCTATCTGCAGCAGCATACTCACCTTCGACCAGTTGGCTGGGGCACATCCCAACAATCCGAGCCCTCCTTCGGCAGCGGCGGCATGCAAGATCCCACCTCCCTGAGCGCCAAATTCGCCAACTTGATCAACTCTGTCCGCACTCTCATGCGAATCCCATTGATCTTTCTCAACATAATGATCATCATCTGGGCCGTGGCTTTCGGTTGAGGGGGACACTTTCTACATCCAGAGACACGCCATACGAATGAAGTAAAGAGTCTGCGAAGAGGGTCTGCGGCTTTGAGGATAACAACGAGCGGAGTCCTATGAGACAATGTGGAAGCTCGTGGAGAGGAGAGACATGACGGTGAAGGGAGGGAATGCATGAGAGCAGGACTATCGCATTGAGAGAGCAAGCAATGTGATCAAACTTGCGAGTGACAGCTGCTCCACGGCCACAAGTGAGCAAGGGACCACGAGAGATGCGTAGCCTGTTGCGCAAGGCTGGCCCGCGTCCAGAGCGAACCAAATGAAGGCAGGACGGTGGGACGAGTGACAAGATGCAGAAGCGGAACATGTCCCTAGTCGGCGAGGATAACCACAACGTGCAGGTAGCGTCATGTGCCTACAGCAACCAGCGATTTACAAATCGTAGACAATAGAGGATAGAGCTCGGTAAGAGAGCAGCAAAGCCTACAAATTTTAACACGAACATCACACAAACATGAACAGTGCAATGGTTTGAATGTACCATTTCCAAATATCGTATCCTTCTCATTTTCATCATCATTCCCAAAATCCTATCTTCTCTAAAAAGATATATACTATGCACAAGAAGGAGCATCTCATGTACAAGAAGTGTTGTTCCTTCCTTTATACCTTTCGTTCTGTTCCCAAGCTGTTTTGGTCCCCTGTCGTCGACCCTTCTTTAGTGAAGACCCAAACCAGAACAGGAAAACCAAGAGGCATGCATGCCCCAAAATGCGTATTCCATCCATATCGCTATGCTCGCCATTCCAAAATCATAACATCCTCTCCACCACCGCTGTCTCCCCACAAATTCTTTGCTGTAAGTGGTCGTTCCACCGAGTTGTTTAATGCAACAAACTCGACTTCTTCCTCCCCAGACTGAACCGATTCTTTTTGTGCGTGTGCGTCCCATCTTTTCCTCTACTTTCCCCTCCCGTCATCGCCCTCGTCGGCATTGGAGGCACGGGAGGCGAGGTGACCTCATGCACATTCGGCGGCGAAGGATTCGAAGGACTGTAGACGTGGTGGTTGTTCCCGACCTCGTACTTCGTTCCCATGGACGTCGTTTGAACAACGTGATGTGTCTTGTAGTCTCCACCAGAATGACGTTGCTCATCTTCACGATGAGTGGTCGACCCGTTCGTGTTCTTGAAGAAGAAGCCCTTTTCTTTCTCTCCAGATTCCTCCTTCTCTTTCTGCTGCTGCTGTAGAGTATGAGAAGGTAAGGGCGGCATGCTCGGCGTCTTTTCGTGATGAGGGGATTGCGTCTTGTCCTTCTTTTCAAAGATGCTAGGTTTCTTCCGCAAGCTGATACTCGTCCTGCTGAATCTCGAAAATCCAGATTTACGCTTCTCGCTCTTCTCCTCTTCACCGTTCGCCGCAGTGGACGTGGATGCTGTGGTGTGTGATGTACCATTCGCAGCATTGCTGCTACTATCGCCGTTCTCGCGGCCGCGCGACTCAGCTTCAGCTGCAGCGGTGGCCTTGGATTCTTCGAGGGCACGTTTGAGGTTTTCCTCGGTTTGCTTGTATGCCTCCATTCGCTTTCGTGACGCCTCGCGGTACTCGGCCTCTTTTTCCTTGAGAGCGGCTTTCTCTGCGGCCTTCCTTTCCTTTTGCTCCGCTTTCAACTCCTTTTGTTCTGCTTTCAGTTCCTTCTTGCTCTTGGTTGGCATGACAGGCGCAGGAGGATCGTTGAGCAAGGCGTGCTCGAAATTGGGCGTCGTACTCGCATGTCGAATTGGTTGCATCTCTGCATATGCAGGCTCTTCTTGGATCGGGCTCTGGACATTGGTATTGGCATGGAACAAGCCATTGCCGAATTGGGTCTTCAGAGGAGAGGTCAGACCCTCCTTTGAGTCTCCTTCAGACGTTCTCGCAGCCGCTGCTGCCGATGCGCGCTGTCCTTCCATTTCTTGTTCTTTGAGCATCTTCTCCATCGTCGTCTCCTGGTAGAAGAGCACATACGCACAAGCCAGTTGCTTCGCGTCTTGGACACCGGGAATTGGCTCGCCTCCAAAGAACTGCTGAACATAATCCTTGCTGACCGGCTCCACCAGCTCATCGTCAAACAGCAGCCAGCCTCGATCCTCGGTCTTGACAATGCTGACATAATGGCCATGGTACGGTCCTCCACCAATATGCACAACCACAGAATACAGCTCATACAATCGATCCGGATCCTCTGCCTCGTCCGTGGTGTTGAAAAGTCGTAGATAGAAGGGGTACACGACCCTGTGAAAGAGCTTCTGTAAGCGCTGCAAATCTTCCGTGTACTTGAATCGTTTGAGATGTAAGGCCAGGATCCGTGGTAATCGTTTAATCTTCATCCTCTTCTCCGCTTCTTGCAACCCACCACAGTTGTCGCAGTGAAACTTGTTTCTCTCGCAAAGCATCTCTTCTTCCGAAAATTTCCGCAGACAGGAGGTGACAGAACTATGCGCATCCAAATCTACAGATAAGTCCAGGAATGCCTCGTCTCTTTGTGAAGTGTTTTCGCAGGTCAAACATCTCGTTTCTGACGTAAGAACACCCTCGAAAAGATCGTGAACCCAATGTGTGTCCAGGGGCCTGGTCGCAGCGGTCGCGCTTTGCGTTTTGGTCAAAGCGAGGTCCTTTGTTTCTGGCTCACTTCCATTCGCGGAGGGTGGCGCAACGAGCTGAGGATGCTGCTTCGCGAACAGCTCCACATTGTCCACTACTTGGTTCAGTAACAGATTCAGAAACTCATGCGCATCCTGGTGCATGGCTGATCTGAACATTTCGTTGTCTCGTCGGAGAATCTCCAGAAAGCGGTGCGGGCTGACTACTCCGATCCGTGATTGATTTTTAATGATGGCTTCGAAGATGTCTCGTAATGATGTAAACAACGACTCTTCCATGCCATAGTCGCTGGCCCTTTCCGCCCGCATATCCAGCACTGGACCATCTGTCAATGCCCTCTTCTTTCTGTTATCTGGCGAGTTCTTGTCCTCGTCTGGTTTGATCCCGCCCGGCCCAGGTGACCCAGGCACCGTCACTTTCCGTGCGGGTGATGTGGGGTTCGGGTAGGGTGTCGTCGATGTTCGCGGTGATAGCGGTGCACCATTCGATTGCTTCGAGCGTACTTGTTCGAGGAAATCAGGCGAGGGGAAGTTGATGACATTTTCTCGAAAGGGTTTCGAGTAGTACAGACACTGCACTATCGAGTTGCAGTAACTGTGATTGATCGGTCAGTTGGGTCGCGCGGGGATAAGAGCAGTCGCAAGCTGCGCTCCGCTGTGAGAGCAAAGCATACCATGTGGAGCCATACTGTCACTTGTCAGCCCATGCGCTTAAACGTCAAATGGTCTACTCACGTTCTCGAATCCAAAGTACTTATCACTGCCATCGGGGCGGATCGGCTGTCCCGCAACGTCGGCAAGGTGCTTCTCCAATGGCGTAGGCACTGGCGCATTTGGATCTTTCTTCGCACCGTTCGTTGAACTCGTCGTCTTGTTGGCGTCGTTCTGCGCGCACATGCATTTGTCAGTCTCACATCATGCTTCTCCCATACCAATCACAGTCCGTGAATCGCCGCCGACCACGGCTTCCTGCGGGCCAGCAGCAGCACATAAGCTGGCGGAGTTCTCGATGTCTGACATACCGTGCTGCTCGTCTTGAACTTGCCAAAGAACGACATGATCTATGCCCACCAGTGCGGCGCCAGCCAGGCGGACCCAAGAAGGGTATGTTACAGATTACAATTATAGCAAACTCGGTCCTTCTTCAGGCGACACTGTGCGGTTTGCGCCGAGACGGTGGCAGCGATGGCGATCGCGGGTCGCAGTAGCAGAAGCAGCAATCAGATCTGCTTTCCTCTCTCTCCTCTCTTGCGCTCGTCCTCTGTCGAACGAGGACTTTAATCTGTTCCGCTATTTCCTCTGCTGCTACGACTTCTCACTATGCTGCAAGATCCTTCGCAGCTCACATCCACCAATCTCGTTCCACCACTCATCGGAGTGAGATGAGCCGGGGGGTGTGTATGCGAGGCACAGAAGGAAGGCCGGTGTGGAGGAGAATCCCTCAATGCCAGTAGTGACGTAGCTTGTGTTGCCTTCCCTGGGGGGTTTCGGGCGACGGAGGAGGGCGGCGGCGTCGGCTGAGGCGGTCCCGAGTCCAGGGGCGGAGGCTCAACGACAGCAGAAGGCAGCGCGGTGTTGTGAGATGTGCGGCGGACGCTGAAGCATGTCTGGCGGGTGGCAGTAGGAAGGAGGGTGCGCGAAATGCACGATTGTGGCGCGCAAATGGGAATTACGAAAGGCTCCGGGCTGGGAGTGGTCTGGCAGGTGGGCAAGGGCGAGACGGCGGCACCGAAGCGATGCCTTCGCGCAGCAGCACTAAACGCGCTTCTCCGAGAGCTGGTAGCGCTTAGCGAGCGGGCAGTCTGTCCTCGCGCCGGCGATGGTGGAGAGTAGTGCCGGGGGGTGTACGTGTTGCGGTTGCGGTTGCATCAACGCCGTCTGTCTGCCCGCCAGAAATCCTTCGAGAGCGAGCCAAGTCGCGCGCGAGTGGTTGGAGCGATGAGGTCGGAAGCTTCTCGTGGTGGACGCCGCGCCCCATCCAAGGGATATACCGCGCATGATCTTCCTTTATTATTACTGAACTCCAGCATCGATCATGTCAAGATGTCACTTCACTGGCGCGCAATTGTACCCAGCCGCCGGTCATTGGGGTCTCCGCTTCGCAACGTGCTATTCACGTGGCTCGTGTCGTCTAGCACAAACTCAATCGGATCCCGTACAGCATCTGGACTTACACGAAGTATTGCCGTCGGTCGCTACGCCCGCCCAGGAGAGACTCCCATACAATAGCCTTGTCTTGCCTTGTCGTCTAGGAGGTATGCATGCCTTATATAACACAGACACTTCATCATGTATTTTCCACAGGACGACTGTCTGATACTTTACACAACTTTCTAAACCCTACCAGCTGTATTGCTGAATCGCAAGGTTCAACAAAATAGCAAGCTTCTTCCATCGAGGGCACGCAGAGCTACAGAAACTGTGCCGCCCGCATCTTGTATCTTCAATGTGCTCCACAAAGCCCGAGAAATGCCGACTCCCGGCTTTCCAAGCACAAACACAGCACAAAAATGTGTCTCGCTGATAAATACACAAACTCGAAGCTGAAATAATTACTGATCCATCAACGATTGAATCGCGAGAACGATGCATCATCTACAGTACCTCTCGTCCAAGCTTCCAAGCGAAGCAAATCAGATTAGCCGCGAGCGAAAAAGAGAAGGAATAGAGCTCCGTCTCCGTGGAGGTAGTCTAGCAAATGCAGGTGTTGCATGCACGAACGGGGCGCGGAGCTTCTCCGCTCCCACTTGCTTCCTTAGGCCAAAGCAAAGTACTTCCAGTACATTCGCTCTTCGGCAGTGGTGTTTCATCCCACGCGCAAGATGTGAAAATCTATGACAAGCTGTCATGACCAACAAGCTTCTGAGGACCTGTAATTGATGCGCTGAGGCGGCGTGTGTTGCGAAAGAGCTTTCCCCTCCAAGAGATGCATCTACAGTCGAATCTATAAACTTGTATGCTGTCTGTATCTGCGCAATTGTACATGTGCATCCCGGTACAGCCCTTTACAGGAAAGATGGAGTTGCCAAAGAAGAAAAGTCCCAGAAGACACCGCGCATGCTTGTGCATGTCCACATCCCCAGTGTCCTTCACCGAACGCTCCGAACGCTGACCAACCCAAATGCTCCCATCTGCCTTGAAGCAGTATATTCATCATCACTTCTACTGATGATCCAGCACCACGTTGTTGCTTGTATTCGTCTTTCTCTTGCTCACGCCCACAATACTCTGCGAGTACCCAGACGGCGGCGGATGTTTTTCCGCATATTCTTTGCGAATCCTCGCCGCATCCAGATCCCACGCTGCGGATTTCTCCTCATACTCGCGTCTAGCGGCATCAGCCGTTTCCTGAGCTGCTTGACTCTGAGCAACGTAGGGTTGTTTCTCCTCTTCCGATGCCGTTCGCCAAAGCCGGCCGACTTCGTTACGGATCATGTTCCTACCATCGATCCCAACTGTGGCCTTGGCCGTGTCCCACTTGTCTTTGGTAAAGAGGATGAAGGGGTTGACGCCGGGGCGTGCAGGTTTCACAGGTCGCTCACCGAGTTGTCCGAGGATGGTAGCCATGACGGCGGCTTCGTAGTCGAGGTCTGACCCATCGAAGCTGGGTGAGACCCAAAACGAGGCATCTCCCGCGCAGACGCTTCTTGCGGGAGGACCAGATGGCTTCCTCTGAAGCGTAGGAACAACGTTGGTCTCGAGAGCGCCCTCCTCTTGCTTGATGAATGGCTGTGAGGGTGGCATTGCTTCTACCGATGCAAGGCTGTACCGCTGATGCATCTCAGGCCTGGGGGCGGGTGGTGGCACAGCGGGCGCCCAGCGAGAGTTGCTCTCCTCTTTCATAGGGGCAGGACCAATCAGTGGATGTGGCACTGTGATCAGACCAGCCATGTCGTCAATTACCTCTGATGCAACGCGAAGTCCTGACAGGAAAGCGCCGTGCACGGTAGCAGGATGCGTACCACAAGTAGCCTCGCCTGCAAAGTGCAGATTACCCACAGACCTTGACATCAGGTCGTAGTCGCCTGGTCGCGTTTCCGGAGCGACGTAGGAGTATGTCCCGCGCGTAAAGGGATCCCTCCTCCATCTGGTGACAATGACTTCAAGAGGTGCTGGGACTTTCACATGCGTGAATACGCCTTGCAATCTCTCGGTCACTTCGCTCATCAATGTACTTGTGGGTGTCCATTCCGCATCGTGCGCAGCGTTTCCTGCCATCAAGGCGATGAGCATCGGTCGCCCGCTGGTCTTTGTAGCATTCCATATCAGATAGAAACGTCCTCTTCTGCTCGCGTAATCTGAAGGATCGAGGCTCGCGGTGCGCTCGGCTTCGTTCAGCAGGCCGAACATATCGCGGTCGTTGTCCCAGAATGGTTTGTCGTACAAGAGAATGACCTGAACGTGTAAGCAGAATGTCATAGTGGGAGTACAGAAAGACGTACCTTGTTCAGCAAGCCGAAGCCCATGCGGTCGATAGCACCCTGCTTCCAACCTGGCAGCGGAGGGTCGAAATCAATTGCATTGGACTTCAGCACGCCGAGCGGTGTCGTGACGATCACCTCATCAGCTTCGTATACCTCGCCATTTGTGCAGACGACTTTGGTCGTCAGACTGTCTTCAGATGCCCTCCCATCATCGTAATGGATGCTGTCCACGATTCGGTCAAATCGTACGTCGAGCTTGGTGGGAAAGTTCATCAAGCCGCGCGGCACTTGGGTGTATCCTCCGATGATCTCAGAATGCGCACCCTCGAATTCGTTCCCGGTGTCTTGATCGTGGCCGCTCAGACTCAGTGAAGAGACGGGCGCTGCGTTCGCATATTCGAGGTTGGCGTGATGCCAATTTAACAACCTCATATCTTGTGGTGTGATGTCGACAAGGCCTTGATATTGGTTGATCGCTTCGTCCATGACTGTCCCAAGCGTAGGATAGTCGCTTGCTTCGGCAATGCGATGAAGCGACACGCTCTGATTGCGAGCCACTCCCTCCTTCACTTCCCAGCCCATGGTCCTTGCTGCCCGAGATGCGCTGCTCCTGGCGCTTCCAGCCTCTTCGATCACCTGACTACGCCCTGTGAGCTTCTCAGTGCCCGGAGGAGCATTGCGACGGCGGCCTCTACGGTTGGCGGGCTTGTGTGACTTGACGTGCGCCGCAGTCAGAGGCTCGAGCTCGAACGCAGTAAAGCCATTGGCAGCGGGATCTCGATGCCTATTGATCAGATCTTCGTCACCCCTCAATGTATCCTGCTTTTGCGGCTGAACGCGAAATTCGCCCGCCCTATCCGAGATGTCAGTGTAGAGCTCAGTGTTCAATATGTCCCTCCGCTCATCGACTGGCTTGCCATCCGTATCGTAAATCGTCAATGCGTCTCTCATCAAATGGTATCGAATGCCCAGCTGGCCGCGTATGATAGTGTCCAATGGGTTGCCATGCTCGAAACCAGTAACGATCATGGCGCCCATTTCCGCCGTGTTTCGCAAGCCGTCTGGCAAGCTTCCTCTGACCTGACTCCTCAGTGGTTTCGAGTATACACGCCCGCCAATTCGTTTCCGACCTTCGAGAATGATCACACGCGGAGGTCGCTCACCCATGGCGATCCACTTGGCAGCTTCCTGGGCGAACAGACTCTCGAGTTGACGAGCTGTCGTCAGCCCAGATACTCCTGCGCCAATGACCACTACTGTCCTCTGTCTGGTTTCTCGTGGATACCGCTTTGGGAGCGATTTGTCCTTTGGTACTTCCACACATCCGAAGTTGATGTAACCATTTCTCGACAACCACTTGTGAGCGACTTCAGCCAGTCCAAAAAACCGGCTCTCTTTTGCACAGCCAGCCGCTTCCTCGCGTGAGACGGGGCACAATGGGTTCTGCTGCCATAGTCTGAGGATTGCGTTTCGAATGTTGAGGTAAATGGTCACTTCTTTCGACATTAGAAGGTCCATCAGAAGTCGATTCTCACCAGGATCGAGAGCATAGGGATCTAATCTCGACTCGTATGCCGCTTCGATGCATTGACTAGCGAACACATCTGCGGAAACTCGTGATGGTATTGACGATCGAGGGCGGAAATCGACGGCAGGTCGTACGTACTTGGGCATTTTGAGTGCTTTGGGAGATGCGACTATCCCTGATGGAGTTGTCACCTCTGCATCCATTTCCAAAGGCCTGACTTTCTTGGGTCGCCCTCGCTTTTTCTTTGGCGGTAGCCCAGGATGGGTCTTGTCGGACAGCCCATTGTCAAGCCCGATTGAGGCAGAAGGCGAGTGAATCGAGTGAGCTTCGGGCGGAGAATTCTTAAAACTCCCGTCAGCTGATCGCTTCCTTGAGATCGATGTTGGTGCTGCCTTTTCGATGGAAGGGTCTTCAGCGCCGACGGACGAGCACATGGACGATATGCCGGTGCTTGTCGCGGACTCCGAGGAGCCATATCGCTGCCATTTGCCATTGGCATCAAGTTGCCACCGCTCCTTCTGCACCAGTCCAGAGGCATCTCGATCGAATACTTCTGTGCCGGTCGAGGATAAACTTGAGTCGTCCTCCTCCACGACTGAAACTTGAGGCATTTTGATATCTGCGCCTAGCGCCCCAGTCACAGGCTCGGCTGCGGGAGCCATGTGGCCATCGTGTTGAACGACACCCGTCATCTGACACGGTATGCCGTTCAAACAAGCAGGGTGTTGGTATGTGTGTTATCCCTCGTTGCCACCATGACAGCTGTGTCGGTTCCCAGATGTCGGCTTCGGGAGGCTGAAGGGTTTCTGCCGAGGACTGATAGAATCGCTTGGACCAGCTCGATTATGCAGGAAATAGCGAGAGTCGGGGGGTTGTGTCAGAAAAATGACGGCGTTGTCCGTATGCACAAATGAGCAGGGGCGTGTGTAGCTGCTCGATTCCAGTTGTGAATATCAGATGAGGGAGGCGTCGCTCCTGCTGTTCGAAGTGCGAGAGCGGGGATGGCTTGAGCGTTTTTCGCGCCAATCCCCAACTTCAACTTCGACTTCACCTCTCCTCTCCATGGCTGTCAGCATGATATTGACGCCCTTCTGGCCATACAGCGCAATCAGCTTTACGCTCAGGCTGTCATTTGCAACCCTCTAGCATCATCTCTCGCTTCACCCCGTCTCCAGCATGCATAGCTCACCTCTCGTCGATACCGCCTCCCGAAATTCTCAACATCACGTCTGCACAAACATCAGCGCCAGCGCCACGCAACCACAGATCTTATGAAAATCTGTTCAAAGCATCTTAATGGGTGCACGAAACCATTTTGAACATAATTGAGGGGCAACGGGCCACGATGGGTGCGCGCTGTCGCATATCACTTTTCGCCTAGCCCATGGGAGAAAAAGCAAAATGACGAGCAGTGGCACTTCATGCTCGCAATTGTCGTCAAGACGGTAGGATAATGGAGAAATTGCCTTCCATATCATTTTTGTTTCTTTAGTGTGCACTCTCATTGCTGCCGCCGACCATCCCCAGACGGCAGATATTTGGGAAGAGCTCACCAAGTTTTAGTGCAATGCGCACATAGGCCGACCACGAAATCCAGCATCGATAACGGGCAGTATCACGCTGAATGGTGCAGACCATTTGGTCATGTCTCCAAGCACACCTCTGCCGCGCAGTGGATAACCGACCGGCGCTCTAAGAAAAAGGCGTAACATGACGAAACAGTACAACTTCATCTGCGGTCAAGTGCAAGTCGTGCGACACACCTCGGGCGACAACTCCGCGCAGATTTTTCACGTCTCGCCGCGCGCGCAATCAGCAGAGTGCTTGTAAGAGCGGAAGATGGGTTCAGAGATTCATGTACAATTTCGAAAATACCCAGGCTATTGCTAAGCATAAATCAACACTGCGAGTATGTCAGAATTTATGGCGCGATCGCAGAGTGATCACAATGCGAGCACAGAAATTGCAACCCGGGAGCGACAAGTCAGGTGGGCAAATGACGGTCGTGGTGTCATTGGGCAAAAGCAAGCAGGCCATAGTGGCAGAATTTGGCAAGAGTCTGGCAGGCAGCTTGTGGATACATTCGGCACGATCTGTCTGTGACTTCCGTAGAGTGCAACAATACTGGCAATCGTGTCAGTGGCTGGTCCTCTCAGTTCCGATCTCCACTTCTCAAGAAGAGTCGTTATCTTTCGCAGCTTGGAACCCCAGACCAAACCCTGCAAGGTCCGATCGCCCCGTGCCAAATCCCAAGCCGCCAAAGGCTGGACGGCCGTCTCCTTCTTCGTCTTCACCATCTTCGTCGTCTCTCGGCTCTGCCATATCAACATCTTGTGCTGGCGGCTCGGCGACGTCTGTGCTACCACCGTTGGTTATCGCGACAGGAGGCGCCTCGATAGCCGGCAGACCGCTCTGGCCCGATCCCTCAATGCCCTTCTCCTTGCGCAAGGCCTCGAACTTTTCCGCCGTCTCCTTCAACGAACGCTGAATTCGCACTTCCTGCTCCGCAATGTTGATCTTCTCGCGCTGGAGAGCCTCCATTTCCTGTAGATTTCGCATGCGCGAGGTTTGCATCTCAGATAGCTGAGCCCGTAGTCTCTCGATCACGCTGTCGAGTGAAGGAAGCGGCGTGACAATCGGTGGCGTCTTCGGTCTGCGGCTCGTGGCATCGTCATCGGTTGCATTTTGCGCATAGGTGCCATGTCGCGTTTGATTCGCTACAAATGCATCGGTTCGTGCGCGTTCGCTGTCGTCGGAATCATTATCGGAGGCGCCTTCAGCTTCAGCGATCTGCGCCGCCATGTCTTCCTTGCGTTTTCGTGCCGCTTCAGCTTCTGCTCTCCGCCCTAATGAAATCTTGCCATCCTCTGTGAATTCATCGAAATTCTCCATAATGTCCTCGTCTTCGTGCACAAGCCTGCTTTCAGACAGTCCAAATTTGTCTTTCGGTTTCAGCACAAGCCTGCCTCTATCATCCCGCATTACATTCTCGTCCAAACCTTCATCATCCAAGTTCGGATCATCTGGATCTAAGGAGATGTATTCTGCAGCCTCTTCCTTGGCAAGGCGAGCTCGTCGTGCCTTCTTCTCTGCGATCTCGGCTGCAGATGGTATCGCCGAAGCTCCTGTAGATGACTGGTCATATCGGGCCAGGGAATCGCCAAATTTTGAGGACAAATCAAGTGCTTGCGTCCCAGTCGCGAGACCCTCGACAGTACTGAGCTGCTTGGGCGTTGATGGCGTGCTATCCTTCAGCTCGCGTAGCGCGTCAGCACTGTAACTCGGCCGATCATCGTCTGGCTCAGGGGATCTTCGTGGCAGCTGCGAGGCTAAAAGTGAGGATCTCTTTGACGCATTTCGCTGAATCGCTACGCGCGACAAGCCGCTTCGTTTGGGTGTGACGACAGTTCCATCGTCGGCGTCGTCCTCTTCCACAGAAGTCGGACCGAGCGATTTGCGCAAGGCGGAGGATTTTCGAGGCTTGAATACTGGTCGCTTGACCTCTAGGCGCCACTCAGTCAGCCTTGTCCGCGAACTGGCAGGTCGTGTCAGAGCTGAACTAGCATTTATGTGGAGAAGTGGCATACCTGGTGTTTGCTCGGACGTGACAGAGCTGCCTTCATCTTCGTCGTCTGCTCCAATCTTGCGCGGTACGCGACGCGCTGTTGTTGACTTCTTCATTGTGATTGTGATATTGGTAGGTCAGGAATGTTCGCGACTGCCGAAAAGTTCGTCATTCGAAGCCGACGCGGAATTAGCTCCGCGCCAAGACATTTCACTTCATCCTCGCAACTTCCCTACCACATATACTTTGTACGTCCTGCACACTCCACGAGTACGGGCATTCCAATGTGCGATGGCACGCTCACATGATCAGCGCAACAAAGACACGTCCTATCGCGCTCAAGCCGATATGACCACTTGCCTCTGGCGATGACTTTGCTTGAAAGGAGCCCCAGGCAAGCAGGTGTCTCCTCGTAGCTCACTCTCTCAGATTGAAGCGCCGTGGAGACGTAACGACACGAGATTTCGACTCGACGGTGCCCGCAAACTCAATTGGCGGTCCGAGAAAACTCCCGAGAACGTGCAATACTTCCTCCCTTCCAGCCGGACGAGTGACCCAGCGTCCAAGTAGGGCCGCAGCGGCTTATAGACAACAACCTTCAGCACTATACGAACGAAGAGTATTCAAGAGCCAGTTTGACCAATCGAATAGCCCACATGCTGCCAGGATCGTTCTGATGCGGTTGCTGAATGCCCATGGCATCTATTCAAGCAAAGTTCGGCGAATTGCTTCTCGGAGCTTCGAAGCCGCAACCGCTTACGATCGCTGGGCCATGCTTGACGCCTACAGTAAGCGACTTGCGACTATTTCCAGGCTTGTTCAAGGAACGGCGTGAATCGCTATAGGCATTCTGCTCCGAAGTCCGTAACGCAGCCCTTCCGACCCGCGTATCGTGCATCATCCGCTCATACCCTTGTGTCAGCCCTTGACAACTTCCTTGCTCGATGTGAGCCAGTCAAGAGACTTTTGCATGAAAGCGTGTTGTGATGTCGCGAAGGACGTGCAGCAGTACGGCCAGTGAGGTACAGAATACCTGCACGTGCAAAGCATGCTCAACGCCTCTCGTTGTTCATCTAGTGCGAGAACACTGCCGTCCCAAGACACTGTCTGACAGCTTCTTCACGACGGGGCATTGAGCTTACTGATTACATATAAGACACAAGGCAGGTACTGAAAAGAATTCAATCAGCAACAGACATCGGCAGCGAGCGGGCCTCAAGCAAACAGTGCTTCATCATCCATCAGTCCATCCTTTCATCAAGAAGCCGGCCTTCTCCAACTCCACAAGCAGCCAACATGCAGTTCTCCACCACGGCTTTCGCAGCACTTGTTGCATCCTCCGCCCTCGCGGCTCCTTTACAGCTCAAGACCGAGTACGACCTTTCGAACAATATCAACAAACGCATAGCGCCCGTTGCAGCAGGTATCTTTGGAGCCGCAGCCGGTAGCGCTACTGCTGCAGTCCTTACTGGCGCCACCAAAGGAACCGTGTCTGGAACTGTCAAGACGTTTGCCAACAAGCTCTTCGGGAACAACAAGAAGCGCGACGGTGGTGTCGACATCGATGGATTGTATCTCGTTCAACGCGATGCACAGGATGCAGAGGATGGAGAGGATGAAGCGACGTTGTATATTCTGCAGCAGTAGATTGCTCGATGGATGACACAGCAACGGAGTGATGAAAGGAGGGACGAAGTGATGTATCATTTCACGCGACGACCCAAAATGTTCAATTGATCGCTACTGTCATTACTTCTCTACTCCACTGTCCGCTCATGGTGAATCTTGTTGGTGTTGTGTCCGGTCACTCCGTTGACTGATACAATCTCTTCTTCTGTTCGTGATATCATTCCATCTACCGTCCCTTCGGATGTCAATGCCACGTAGTGTGAAGTAGGGCGGTGGTGTATGTGAGGCTGAAGACTAAAAGTTGTCAGTATGGTTTCGAGGTCGATCACATGTAAGTTGAGCTCGTACCTTGTGTTCTGAACGATGTCTCTACAAAGCAGCAAGCACGGCCATGACACCGGCGGCGAGCACTGGAGCAGCGGTCTGGTAAGCACCGGCCTCGCTGGACTCGGAGCCTGATGCGGTTCCAGTGGCTTCTTCAGCAAGGCTCTCGGTGGCGCTTGCGACCTCTGATTGAATGCTTTCAATCTCAGACGAGGCGCTGGACTGGATGGACTCAATAGAGCTCTGGATGGCCTCTGAAGATGCGCTTGCCGATGCGCTTGAGCTGGCGTCGGAGGTGATAGATTCGGAGACGGAAGATGCCACGCTGGAAGCAGAACCAGCGATGTCGCTGATGACAGATGTTGCTGCGTCCACTGGGCCGGTAGTTGTCTCTTCTTGGGCGAGGACGAGGGCTGGGAGGACAGCGAGGAAGTACTTGAACTGCATCTTGATGGTGTCGGTGGGTTGTGTTCGGGTGACTGTGGTGTGGACGTGGAGATGGAGGCTGGTGTGAGTTGTGATTGTTTGTTTTGCGTTGTTGTGGGAGAGGAAGAGGATGAGCAGGAGAATGGAAAGAAATACTTGCCGTTCGCATCAAGGGCCAAGCGCCCGAGCCAAACAGTATGATGCAAGAACAGCTCGCAGGCGTCCTTGCGTCGGATGACTGCCAAGGGTGGTTGTCGTAACTGCCATGCCTCTGTCCGAAACTGCCATGTCTCTATGCGCACGCGACTCTAGACGAGCCGCCATTGCTCGATGATGATGATGATGCCGCCGCATCGCTTACCACCGCTTGCGACAATACTCATTTCGCGACATGAATTGCACGCATTGACGCTTCCCATGGGAACTGGGAAGCAGCACGACTCGTGTGCTGTTGCCCGGCCATGTTCTGGCAGTGACGACTCGTACCTGGATCGCCACATGCACGCCATCGTGAGAGAGTCTGGAGAAAACCGGGTCCGGACAGGGGATGCGCCTCCGTTTTCAAGTTCACTGTTTGTTGTTGTGGATGCTGTGCTCCGCGAATGCGGAACCATTTGGTCATCGTCCTGGGCGTTTGTCTTGTTTGTGTAACGAGCTCATCTCGGCCGTGCAGCCGCCATTTCCTTTTCTGCGGCTTGACGCTGTGGTCAGGAGCGAAGTGCGCGGCGGCATGAAACGTGATGAGCAGGCGTCCGAGAGGCAGTTGTCATATGGCTGGTGACGTCGGAGGACAGAATGCACAAGTTCAATGTTTGGGAAGTCGTGAAACTTGGCACGGCTCGGATTTCGGCCCGAGCCAAGACCACGCTCTCTCCTTTCTGCAGAGTACCTCTTGCTCGCACACGACATCGAAAACCACTTCGATCGATCGGAGGCAGAATTGGCCGAAGCGTAGTCAGCGAGGTTGGTGGAGCTGAGAGGGTCAGCTCTCGGCACGACTTCACTTCGGACAGCTGGACGCCAGCTTCGGATGTGCGGATGAGAATCTACAAGACACGACTCACGAGGCAGTATTTTGATGTCATATGTTATCGGAACATCTGCAGAGCAACAACTCACAGCACTGCTCAAGTCGATCTCTGAACTACAGCACAATTCATCCCTGGTGGTGCTGCGCCACCTTACTCACACGGCTGCAGGAATATGCGCTCCGTGAAATCCAAATCCGACAGGGCGTCCAACTTCAGCTCTACCCACCTCCTCCATCGTCTGAGCATCGAGGCATAGCAGGTAACTTGCACCAGAATCTCCATCGAAAACCACACTCAGTACACATCCCTCATCTTCAGCCACAGCATCCGGCGCTCGAACAAAAATTGGCTCGCCTGGAGTATGCCTCGCTCTCTCCCATATGAGTGCTGTCTTGGTCTCAACATCGGTCTTGCATAACCCATCCAAGAAGGACGATTTCCCACGATCCAGTACAGACCACACGTACCGATGAGGTCTCATGCGGTACTCCGGATTGCACTGTTGCAGATCGCCGGCGCTTGAGGAAGGCAGTGTCAGGATGCGGACAGCAGCATCCATCTGGTGCTTTACAGCAGCCTTTCCGTTCAGTGGAACATCCGCAAGCTTATACCTCGCAAGCTGCGACTTGATCTGTTCTCTGGTATCATTGAAGGATCGCGTGTTCTTCTCATTAGAGACAAGATTCTGATAGTAGAATTTGTCCAGGATATCCTTATTCTCAAACTCAAACAGCTCGCAGGTGATATCGACACTTTCGGAGCTGCCCGCACAACGCTCCTCCCACGCGTTGGTGGTGTGAAAGGCAAAGAAGGCCGGACTGGTGAACCTTTTTACGACCCCTCGCCCATGATGTCTATCGATGACGAACCATGCAGCAGATTGCGAATTCGCATCGAACTTGTCCAAAGTGTCGAGAACATTCCGCGTCCAAAGCATGTTCAGTCCATATGGCTGCTTGAAATGCGCACTCCACACGCACAGGATGACAAAGTTCGGCGTGCAGAACATGGAATGAATGTACGCAGGCTTTGCCTCAGTATGAGGAATCTTTGCCAGGATTCTCACTTCGCCCGTCTGAGGATTCGCGCCGAAAACTCTGTAAGTCGTCTTGGGTCCGAATTCCAGGTTGTAGTTGAAGATCTCACCAGTTTGTGGATCGCGAGCGGCATGTGCTGCGGAGAGTTGACCTTTGAGCTCAGGATGAAGAACCGTCTGCCTCGTCACTCCCAGTGGTTCCAAGGTCTCTGCATCGAAGGTCTTGGCCGCACTGGTGTCTGTTGTCAAGCACAGTACAGAAGAAGCTGCAGGATCTCCAAGCTGCTGGCCCTCAAGTGGACTATCGGCTCTTTTCGAAGCCTGTCTGTTCTCTGGCATGTCGCTCGGTAGCGCTGCACGAACAACAACGCCGATGTTCGCCGAATGTGGAGTCTTCGTCGCCTGGGGCTCGAACACAGCTTTGAATTTCTTGTACAGTCCATCGCAAGGATCTCGTTTCTGTCCGAAAGAGATTTGATCAAGTTTGCCTGTCTTACGAACGTGTTCGATCGCTTCGTCAGTCTGGCAGTAACTGTTGTACCAGACTTCGCAACATTTCCTGCCGTCTTGGGCGCTGCGGACGATTTCGAGAGCAAAGCGATGGGTTGTCGTGAAGCCATCAAACCAGTGTGATACAGTGAAATCGCCATCTCTGGGATCTTCCCGAGGCACCTTGTAACCTCCAGGACCTGTTCGGTAGAGTACACCTGCTGCGTAAGCCGGAAATTGTCCTTGAATTTCGAGCTTGACTTTTGACCTGGTGTCGTTGAGGGCATTGAACTGTTGTGGTCAGCGTGCACACACTCAACAAAGCTACATTTGTACACACAGCACCAGCGTTTGGCCACTCTCTGTAGTGAGCGCTATTTGGTTGTGTGGCCGCGGTCATTGTTGCAGGCTTGTCTCTGTAAGTATATGGTGGGATTATTGTGACTCGCTTGTTTCTTCGTGGTCTGGGTTTGAGCTTGTGATATATGAGACTTCTCGCGCGTAACTTTGCTTCTGCTGGGCAATAGCTATCCGCTGTGTACCATCCTACGTGCGATAGCTCATGACGACCTGCCCTCTTTTTGTGGCTGTTCGCAATAGCCGCCGAAAGCGGTAAGGTTCACGCAAGCTACTTCATCCTTCGTCGTTCTAGTCTACAAGAAGGATTTCGAGGTTACAAAGCTTAGTTACTTCTAGCCTAAGATTGGCTGCGACGCGACAGCAGGCGGAGCGCACGTTTGCCCGAACATTGTGGTCATCTTTTGGTCGTTGCGCAAGTGAAGGCTCGGTGTGTTGCGTGAACAAATCGATTCACAATTTCAACGATCCGACAGCCGATCAACATGTTCATCCACCCATGTCAGAATATTACCTCAAGTCCTTCCCCTCAAACCGTACAGTGTCTCTCCAACTTCTCTCTCAAGCCCCATTCACTCAAAGTCCGACTGCTGAAACAGCTTCCCATCCAACATTTCACCCATGTGCGTCTTCGCAATCGACTCACCATTTTTTCTGATCTTCGACAACAACGTCTTGAAAAAGTTGACAGGGCTCTGCTCCAAGCCAGATTCGCCTCCAACACGTCCTTGACCGTCTCGCAAAATGAACCCCGTACCATCGACTTCCCAACCCTTGTCCGCCATCTCTTGTGTCACAGCCTTCGCAGAGAGTCCAAGGAACTTGCATATCTCCAGGTAGTCATCATAGGAGCTAATGTACAATTGTCCAGCGAAGAGGTTCAGCCGTACGACCAAAGAGCGCGGGATATCAGGCGACGATCCTGCAGTCACCACGTGAAACATCAGGTCGTCCAGCGGAGCAAAGCCAAAATTGGTCCGGGCCTTGTACAGATGTAGAGACGTGATCTGGCTTGCCTGCATTCTCTTGTACAAAGCATTAGCTTCGAAAGGACTGATGATCAGCATGCGCTCAGCACTGTCAGAGAAGAGAGGAGAGCGGCTCCGACCCCCAATGACGACAATCCACTGCACTGGTCTCTGATATATGTCTGAGACAAAGTTCTTCTTGCGGGAGGTAGTGGTCCGCTTGAAGTCCATGGTGACAAGCAGTCGACCATCTTTATCGAGACCAGCGACTTGCGACTGCTTCAAAAACTTGGCCGCAGTTGAGTCGTGCAGAGCCTGGAAGGCAGGCATATAAGCCTCGGATTGCGCGTCGTACAGCCCTTGATAGGCGAATTTCTCGACATCTTCGTGTAGGTTATGCTGGGCGGGCTTCGCAGGTTTGATCCGCTCGACTTGACGCTCATGCTCCATCTCAGGCGACAACTCACGCTCCTGTTCCTCTTGCAGACTGCTCGAATCGGGATCGAGCTCGTCAAAGTCCTCGCATCGCTGCGCGATCTGCCGAAGCCTCTCGTTCGAAGACTCGTGGAGATGCGTTGTCCGGCCCTCTGCTTGTCGTGGTCGGTATCGTTCCTCAATCGTCTGGGTCTCTTTTTCTAGAAACTTTTCGGCGAATTGCTTCGACATATGTTTCTTTTGGCGCTTCCACAAAGATTCTTGGTGAGCAAATCTCTCTCCTTGTACTTGCCACAATGCCATGCCTCGACCGATCTCTCTGAATGTCTCTGAGATGGACCAAATGAGGACGTCAGCCGTGGTTATGCTAGATGCATCGCTTTTCCCCACTATGTCCAAGATCTTGGTCTGAATCTCCTGCTGAACGCAAAAGATGACCGACTGCCCCTTGCCCAGACGTCTCAATCTCATGCAGGCTTGTACAAGTCTGTCCTTGCTCAAGCTGGCCCCCAACGTGACTAGCGCTCGGTAGTGCACAGGTAGCTGCAGGTCAATACCGCGCGTGTGTGCTTCGTCCAGGAAGATCAGGCAGTCTCCGAGGCGATTGGAGTACGAGGACGTCCTCAACATCTCGATCTTACCACTGCGATCGACAACGCAGATCTCATCGAAGTCGTCGACGAAAATTGTAGCTTCTTTACCATGGTAGTGCATCTTCAGCCATGCCTTGGCGACCTCCAGGTTATCGAGCTCCAGGATCTGAGCGCCAACATCGAGAATGACCTGGACAGATGGTTCAAGACTGGTAGCAAGAGCTATCAGGCGCTCCGCATCTGTAGTCGTTGTGGTCTTGGCTGGCTCCATCAGCACCACCCCGTTCTCTGGTTGCAGAATGTGACTCATCACCAGCGCGTTGGTGTGTTTTTGCTCGGGCAGATCTAGATGTTGCACGTCTAGGGGCAACAGACAACGCGAGTCATTGGTTCCAGAAAAGCCCGTAACAGCGCCGCCTGAGCTCTTCTTTGATTTGCCCAGGTCCCATCCACTGGCCGAGAGCTTCTGGGGAAACTCCTTGAGCTCTTTCGGAAACACTATGTGCGACAGGAAATAGTCGATCACATTCTTTGAGAAGCGAAGGTAGGGAAACACTTCTTGTGTGCATTGCATCCTGTCTTTCAGATTGATCCCTGAAAGCTGACGGAAGGCGACCGCGAGAGTAGGGACGTCTTTGACAAAGGCTTGATACTCTATGTCGGCCCGATCAGACTCCATGAGGCTTCTCAGCGTCGCGAACAGGTCTTCATCCGACAGACCACCATAGTAGTACGCGAGCGAAGTCAAGACAATGACGACGTCCGGGTGGCTGAATTCCGACCTTGGCGATGGACTGTCTTTGGCACGGTACGGCACCGCCAATCGCGAGGGCGGTGATCGAGGTGCAGTGGGCAAGGTCAAGCCGTAGTTGACCCTCCATCTCTTCTGCCCAAGAGTGAACGCGAGTATACCACAAGCAAGGAGGCCGCGAAGTAGCAGCAGTTGCGATCTGATCTTCTTGTTGCGAAAGGCCGGAACCTCAAGCACGGAGATCTCCAAGGGGCTGAGGTTGAGCTTGGTAATATACGTATGCACTGCGCGGCGAATTGCTTCTGGCTGTCGTGAGATCTGCAATCCGTGTACTCCGTGCTCGCAAATATGATCTGCCAAGCGATCTGTAAGCCTGTCCTGACCATCCTGGTTCAGGATGCGCACACGCGGGAACTTTCCAGTTGAAGGCTCCGTATGGAATTCGAAGGCCACTGGCGATTCCTGCGAAAGGATAGGAGCGATGAGTCTAACGATCCCCAGCATCTGTTGAGCCAGGATCCAACGGTCAGTACTTAGCTCAATTGAGCATTGGCCGCCCATGGTGTAGATGAGCTCGAAACGCGGGCTGAAGTTTTCGTCGCTCTCGTCTACGATATCTCGAGCCGAAGCAAGGATTTCCTGTACGTCGCTCGCAACGACTTCTTCCCCAATGTGCTCCTTGCCATTGATGAAGCATTCCAGGCCCATAAGGTGGAAGGAGAGGATATGTTCCGGCTGTACGAGGAGGACCCCGCCGTTCGCCATGCACTCTCTGAAGATGTCGCACACAGTTGCGGCGCTCTCTACGTCAAGTTTCAGGAAACGCGAGAACGGCAGATAGTATACGCGGCGATTGACGAGGCCGCCAAGCTTCGAAATGAGCATCTGAGCCATCTGCTTCGATTGCGGCTTGCCGACAATGACGCGTACCAACTGATCACCAGTATTTCCAGCCAGGAAAGCGGAAAGAATCGGTACCAGTACACTTGATTTGCCTTGGCCCATAAGCAGCTGCATTACAGCGTTGTCGCCATTGGGAGGATCACGCATGTAGCCTGCGATTTGCTCCTGCACCTCACGAATCAGAATGCCGCTCTCGACTTCGATCAGCAACGACTCTGGATATTCCATAGGGCTCCAATTAGTATGCCCAGTATTGCATACTTCTGCAACGAGATCGTCCATGCGAGAAGGATGAGAAAGACGGAGCAATCGCGCGGCTTGCTGAAGCGCGGTCAGGGCCACTCCATATGCTACGACACATGCCCGCCACTCTGGACTGAGCTGGCCCCATCGATCTCGCGCAAGTTGTTGCAACAAAAAGCTTGGGGACACTCGGGGTGAGTGGCACTGCAGCAGATCTCCCCTCATTTGGTCGAATGCCGCCAGGAGTTGTTCGTAGATCTGCCGAACGTATTCTTCGCAGGCCTCGAATCGCGCAACGAGCTGGGCTTCGGTGATATCGATGCGTGCCTTACCAGTGTTCAGAGTCTGTAATGCTATCAAACTTTCTTCAAGCTCAGCTGTATAACTTCTGGCGTAGTTCGAATTTGCGAGAGACCCTTTCAAGGTCTTGATGAGCGAGTCAAGGCGTCCATGATTGGTCTTCGAAGTAGTTTGCTGCTCAAATTGGAACTCCAGAAGCTTAGAATTCGGTGACAACTTCGGAGCCATCGTCGAAAGAAGAGATTGCTCAGAGACGTGCCCGGCGACGGTAGATATAATCGAACCTCGTACAAGGAGAGTGGAAAGCTGAGTCGGCATTTCCTGGAACTTTAAACGTGCAATGGCCGTTTCGATCTCGGCATAGTATTCATGCAGGCGTTTGTTGTCGTGCCAGCTCTTGAAGCACTCCTGGATATCGTGCATCGCCGCATTGACATGCAAATAATCCAACTGTCCATGGACGGCCGGTCTCTCCGGTTCGATACATGGCCATTGCGATTCGACCGCAGCATGAAAGTCGTCGACGACAGCATCACTGTTCTTCAGCCAGATGTCGAATTGTCTGCGTTCAAAGGCTGGTGTTTGCTCCCTCCTGTTCGGCCGAATACAAGTATTCTCCGGGGAGGATGACAGGGGCTTGCGGTTTTCCAGAACTATTTGATGCACTTGCTTAGGCCGAAACTCTGGACCAGCTTTCAGATCGAAGGAGGATACATCAGGAGCGTGAATTCGCTCCAGAGAAGGTGCTTTGAAGAACAAGCTGAACACCTGTAGGACACGGGCATCCAACTTTCCACCGAAAGCTATCGTGGACAGCCAGATCATGATCGAGAACTTATGGGCCCTCGCATCCGAGCTGGCCAACCACTTGTGCAGGAAAGGTAAACAACGCATTGCACGCTGGTGTCCATCAATGAGCAGACTGCCATTGTACTTCGTCATGATCTTTGGATCTTTCTCCCCCTGATTAGGACCAAGCACCTTTTGGAATGGAACAGAGGCTGACCACAGCTGATTTGCTGTCATCAATGGCTTCGAGCGCGCATGACCATCGCGAAGCATGAAACTAGATATGGCGGTGGCGGCCTCAGCACGTGTAGGATCTAGAGCGCGGTCCCGAGAAGTATATCTCACATCATGTTCAGCCGTATGATCTTCCGCGCCGAACGACGAAACCCGAAATCCAGCAGATCGAATATTGTCTCGAACGAGCAGGTGTGGATCCAACTCGGCAAGCTCTGGGAAATTCAATTGTGCTCCCACATCCGCAGCGAATATCAGTGCATTCTTGGCCTTACTGAGTAGCGCTTTGGCGGAAGCCCTAAAGTGCCCGTGCTGAGAGAGGTTGCTCAATCGGTCATTCCATTTCACGCTCTGCATCACTCGCAGATGTTGTGGATAGAAGGAGCGACCGGGGCTGAGTTGAGCCATGCGTGACAGTAAGTTGACATGCGATTGCGACAGCTGGTCGAAAGAATGTACTGCAGCCCCACTGATGATGGTGAGTGCCTGTTCGGTACCGGTCTTCCTCGTGAGTGGGTCGATGAGGCAAGAAGCGGTCAGCGCATGGAGATATGCCACGTATAACTTACAGCCTACATCGCCGTTGTCGACGAGGCGGCCCAGCTGTGTATCGATTGCCAATGCATGGACCTCAGAGACTTCATCCTGCGAGACCTTCACGCGGACATGGCCATCGATTTGGCAGTACGAAACCTCGCCCGACTCTGGGATCAGCACTTTGCGAAAATCGCTGCCCAAATTGTCAAATCTAATAGGCCTGAGCACTATCTTGCTCTCAAGTCCGATCAATGTTCCAATTCTCTGATCTGGATCAACGATCATGGACCTGTACTCTCGTGACTCGAGTGTAGAGCTTCGTTCTGGCAACATGAACCCTCTCCGGATCTTCGGGATGTCTACATGGACGGTGTTGCCTTCGGTTCTCCGACACAGATAGCTGTGGATGTGCTCAGGGCGAGCCAACGGGGCCAGCACTGTAGAGATTTGCCGTGCAGTTGCTGCGCCAGGTCGCACGACCAGTAGGTCGTCTTTGCCAAGTTGCCATTTCTGCTGTACTGATGTTTTCGAAAGCAGCCACATTGAAGTGGATGAGTCGCTCCATGGGTCTTCCTTAGGTCGCAACTGAATTACACCTCTGGTTCGGTCAAGCCAAGGAACAAAGCCTTGAGTGAAGTGGGCCGGTAGCCCGACGATGGCCTTCGCTGGAATCGTCTCGTACACCTTGCTGTCCTTCTCAGCTTTGACAATCAGGTCTTCGCTCATCATTCCCAGCTGTATTGAATATCCTTGCCCAAAAGTGCGCTTGGTCGAGAGTTCAAAACCAGGAGCTGTGCAGTTCATCACCTCCACAACAGCATTGCCAAACAAGGTTCCGTACAGGTCGCAACTGCGATACTCCTTCGACGATTGGTCCATGGGCTGGCCATCTACCAGAAGCTCACCGTTGAGGAGATTATAGTGAACGACCATGCTTCCGAGCTTCGTTGCAGTAGTTGTCGTTATCCAGTGATCTTCCGAGTCTGACACTATTTGCCAATCATCGGTCCCTGGTTTGTATCCTGACCAAGACTTCTTGATCGCATCATTCAGCGGAGCGTTGTACTGCGGACGTGCGAGTATCTTGTAGAGTCGATGAAGGAGCCGTTGGAACTGCATCTCAAGCAGCGAGCCCTCCTGGCTATGCACACTGCCTTGACCACACTGTGCGCCTTGTATCACGATTGAGCCCTGTAGAAGGATTGATGCATCCTGCTCCAGTACGGCATGGATATGATCATCGTCCACGTCAAAGCTTGTTGCGCAGATCAGTGCCACTTCAACACTTTTATCAACGAAAGTGTCCCTCTGCTCGCGGCCATCGGCGACGTATGCTTTCTCTCGCAGCTGTATCATCCACTGGTGCGCCACGCGACGTGCACTGCGCAGAAATGACAGACAGCCGTTGCGCACCAGGTCGAATGGACAAAGCGCGAGGGCTCGAGCCGCGATCGCAATGAGTGTTCGAAGTGCTTGTGCAGATTGCCAATTGGCTTTCACTCTGTCCAAGGCACTGTTGAGGTTCTGAACAAGGGAGGCTCCATTGTCGCAGGTGCCAAAGAAATCGTGTGACTCTCGAAGCACGCTCAGCTCTGCCGGAGGACCTGCCTGTAGGATGCATTGGAGGAAAATCAATGCTGTATCCGCATCCTTGAAATCCACGCCGGGCATGGCAAGCTGTGCTGATATGCTTGGCCACTGGAGATAACATCCATAAGGAATGATGGTGAGCTCCTTGTATTCGCTCAATGTCATATCAGAGGGGCATTTGTCTTGCTCGGCGATGGCCGTATTGGCGGACACGCCATTCGGGTACCAAGGAGGTCGGGAAATAGAGCCAGTCAGGATAGGACGCTTCAGCCGATAAACATACCGTCCTCCGAATGAGGTGTCGAATTCCAACGGCTCCATGCTCGTACAGCTCTTGACATCATAGTAACGATAGTGCAAGCCATTGGGTTGGCATACATCTTGTTCTCTCAGGCCCCCGATCTTTTTAACTCTCCAGTGGGTGTCGACCAAAGGCTTTGATGTCGAGTGAAGACCAATACGCTGCGCGCCTGATGCTTTGTAGTACCCGGCCGTCAAGTGCGGATCGTTCAAGCACAGCCGATACTTAGTGGTCAGCTGAAGTTGCGGACAGGAGCCGCCTAATACGTCGTGCAACAAGAAAGCTCGTGCATCTCTCCAGTGTGCAAACCACGGTGGGACGCGAAGCTCAAACACAACAGCGCGGGCTTCCGCTTCATTGCTCGGAAGAGGCCGTTCGTACACGGCGATCTCCAGCTTGTCACGTTCCCTTCTGTACCGACACTTCTTGCAGCCTGCGTCGTCATGAGCCATTTCTTGCACAAGCTGATCATCCTTCAATACCTCTTTCTCAACCATGCCGCATCGAGTTACAGTGTACAGCTCGTCCAGGCGCTGATGCTCAGCAATGAGTTTTCTGAACTCCTCAACCTTCTGTTGCCGAGCAAGATCCGCTGTATGTTGGATTTGTGCAAGGAGCGCTTGATGAGGCTGCGACTGAACGAAGAATCTGTCTGGAAAGCCGCCATAGCCCATGTCGAAGAGGCGGTCAGCCGGACTGATGCTCTGCGAATCCCTGGATGCGACATATGCTTCGACCTTGTGCAATCTCTCCATCTGGCCAAGGGAGGGAAGCAATAGATTCTGGAGCACAGCGAGTGGAATACTAGCAGCATATTGCGCCAGCAGTGGGCATATTCGCACCGCCACTATATCGCATGCGACAAAGAGCTCGTAAATTGTCAACATCATCACAGACAACAACTCAGGGTTCTCGGAGTAATGGAGTGTTGCCAGCTCGTAGTACTGCCGGAGTATTCCATGCAATTTCCCACACGTGTCCACTTGAGCTTTGGTGACCAGCCACTCGTCCAGGTGATTGGAAATCCATTGCTCAAACCCATGTAGGTTGGCAGTGGCGAAGCACGCATCCTCAGAATTGCTTTTGGGCAGCACCGGAAAAGTATCAGGATTATATCGCAAGAGTTCTGATGATGGCGTAAAACGACTTGGAGTCCCACTACTTCGTCGCGCGGCGATCGTCTCTAGATGAGCATCCAAGCTTGGAAGGTGCAAGTATGTGTCGCTCTCAAAATCCAGACTGGCCAACGCCGACAACTGTAGATCGCGAGCGTCACGGTCTTGTATCGCAGCCCATCGAAGAGACATGGAGTCTGAGGTCTGTCGAAGAACGTGGTTGATGCTGGCCCGGACGGCATCTGGAAGCCTGGGATTAGAACCTGAAAGTTTCTTCAGGCGACGCGTTATCTTCGCCGACATGATGAACTTCAAATCGTCCGGGAGAGACGGCGCCGACTGGAGGACGAAGCTTGTTATGTACGCCATGGTCTCTTTGTATAGCTCGCGAGATCCGGTGGGAGACCGCGACAGCACTAGCTGCAGGCAAACCCTCAACATCAGCCACATCGATGAGCGTCGCCATGGTGCCAAGGCATTGTGAAAGAAGACTTCTTCTCTTGTATGCTTTTCGATCGAGGAGACCGTATTTTCTCTTGAGCCAAGTCCACTCAGGAAACCCAAAAACAGCTCTGAGACGACGGCTGGACTAGCAGTGTCGCGGTATTCCAATTGCGCGATATTGGACTTGCTGGATGTAGGCCGCATGCCTGCTACTTCCTGATGCGCCATCGTAGTGAGTGTGGCCGCGATCGTTTGGACGAAGTCTTGTTGTGTGAGAAGCTCGGCGCCGACAGTCACCGCAAACCCAGGAAATGTGCGGATCAATCTGCCCTTCGTTCCCATCACTGTAGCATTCGAAGGGGACAGCTCGAAGCCTTCAAAGACAATGGCGTCTTTTGTGCGGCTGACCAGAACGGCGGCATTTTGTGCGTCGAGCTTGACTGCGAAGCTGTGGCCAGCAGCAAGAGATAGCAGATTGGCTCCAAGCTTTGTCTCGTCCAAGTTGCCATATGGCGAGTTGTGCAACTCTTTAATGTTCGTAAGGAGCGCGATCGCATTGTCGACTGCAATGGGCGGTGTATCTGGCAGTAAGAGATCGCGCAAAGACACGAGTGACCGTAGAGTGATGTCGATCAGCAGAGTGTCGCTCTGGTCGTCTTGTGCCCCAGGCAATCTGGGAGGCAAGAAAATATGGTCGACGATGCGTCGTGTATCAGCTTCGTTCATCGCGGTTACCGCCATGGCGCCTGCGCGCTGTGGCGTGTGTTCTAGACCATGTGTGTGATGCTGTGGAGGGTGATCTGTCAGAGACTTTCAGCTCGACTGAGGCAGCAACTCGAAATTGAGTGCGCAAGCTTGTCCGAAAGCGGACACAAAAGTGTGACGAAGTGAAGCGAAGTGAGATTTGAAGTTTGGGTGTTTGCAGCGGCTGCGCTGCAGCATACACGCAACGCTTTGACTTCAGTTGACGTTAACATCATAGAGCCTGCTGCTGAAGCTCATAATTTTGGATACCCGACCAGACTCTTCTTCATGTCAAATGGCCACATGTCGTCCCTATCAACAAGGTTAGCTGGGCGTATCAAAGGACTGGCGTGAGCGCTCAAGAGACGCTGTACCCTAGTATTAGCACATTGACTTGACGCGCATCTTATTGCGTGGACCGTACACTGTCACAATCCGCTCGACTGGAGATATGGCTACCCTGCCCTTGCACCAGTTCTACTCAGTCTTCACCAAGGATGCAACTTTCGACAGGTCTGTCGACCCGTCCTCGGGATCAGAATGTCTATACGTCAAACGGAGAAGTCAGTAGTATCTTGCATGCAGAGCGTAGCAGGACGATTTCGATGCACCTCCGCCGCGAGAGCCATTTCGCTACTGGCGCACCACGTGTCGTGAGCGAACAATTGATTTCGCTCCCCACCGCTTTCGCGCCCGTGTCGACCGGAGCAGGATCTTGACGCTTTTTATAAAGACTCGTTGCGAGACTCGCCCATCGTGGTTGTGCAGATACGCAACGTGGCACTGGACGAGCGAAAGCATCATGTGAAATGGGAAGCGAAGTCGCGGGCGTGAAGCTTGACGTGAAGTCGGCTCATCGACTCCACCTGGCGTGCGATTTCTTGGCGCGTCTCAGCTTCAAGGACGCGTCTAACATCCAGCATCTATGGGCTGTGGCTAACACAATTTGCAGACGGTGGCCTAAGATAGTGCTGCTTCGGATGACTTGCGAAAGAAAGAGTGTTGTACTGAAAGCTTCGTGAACAGCGGAACGCAGTTTTTGACACGCCTTCTTGGTCGTAGGCCAGAGTGGCTTGTACTGCTACACAATAGAGCCCGCTGTGTATATGCTGCTCTCCTTTTATATGCTGTCGTTGTCACCAAATGGACAGAGTCGAGCCATCGCGCTCGAAGCAGTGATCTTCCCACGCATGCAGTTACCCCTCCCAAACGCCTCGCTAAATCGCAAGCATACACAAAGCTCGTCAGAATCGTTTTCCTTTTCCAGCGCGGGCGCGAGCTGCCCTTTCGCCTCTAGTATCTCTTACTCCTGTAGCCCCTCCCTCCTCTTCCTCTACCACGTCCACCCCTCTGCCATCCACCACCTCCACCATCCTTCTCGAACTTCTCTCGCCTCCTCTCTTCCTCTTGATAGTATTCGTTCTCCCTCTCCTCCTGTTCCATTCTCAAAGTCTCCTCGTCCTTGACCTTCCTGACCTCAGGTTTCTTCGGATTCATATCCTCATCCTTGATCCACTTCGCGTGCGCGCCAAACTCACACGATACCACTTTGTCCGTATCTGGTGGATGTGCCCTTCCATTTGGACAGAATCCTGCCAAGTAATACGGACACAGCCGCTTATGCTTCACATGTCGTCTCTCACAATACGGACCAAGCGGACAGAAGCCTCGAGCATAGTGCGCGCAGGCTGCGCGTCGGATCTCTGCTGTGGGAGGGATGTGAAGGGACGTACACTCGTCTCCCTGTGGGCAGATTCCATACCGACTGAATTCTTTGCACTCTTTTTCATCTCGGAGGTTGAACGTGTGGGCGAATTCGCAGGCTTCACCTTTCTTGCACAGACCGCGTTGGTAATGCTTGCAGATGAGATGCCCGATACCACTGCGTTCAGAGGGAGGGACGTAGTGGCGATCTGGGCAGGTAGGACCGCGAGGGCATTGTGTGCCGTTGGAGGATCGGTAGTCGCGACAGATTGGGCGCGCGACCTTGGATGGACGGCCTAGGGTCGGTAGTGCTCGAGAGAGGTAGTTGTCGAAGGTGAAGGCCGGCGGAGGAAGAGATGTTGGATTGAGTATCTGATCCGGTAGCGAGAATTGCGTTGCCGTTGCCATTGTGCGCAGGAGGTGGTGATGAACTCGAGGTGTATGTTGTGTTATAGCTGCAAGCTCTGGTCCAAGTAGGCTAGTTTGACTTTAGCTGGGTGGAGACGCGATTGATCAGCGACCAGGATGCGCTGTCCTCATTCCTGGTCGCAACTTGTCGCCGCCGCCCTCGATGACGATACACGACAACAACACCTCTGTGATCACCACCGACGCTCACTGGCAGCATTCGCCTCCGGACGAAACAGAAGCAAAGTGAAGTGGTTGGGCGATCGACATATCACTGCCAAGCTTTCCTCCAGGGCGGGGAGGCGTCGATGGTCCAGACGTGACGGCAACAGCTCCCCGAGCCTACTTGCTCACCTCCGCATCGACGACTACGACCACCGCTGCCCATCGCTTCGAATTGACTGAACTCTCACCCCAGCGCACATCCGACACACACTCGCTCGAGTCCCATCTGCTATCACCAACCACCCTACAACGGCGCGCTTGACGGCCAGCGACCACCCGGCGACTTCAGCCTCACCTCCGTTATACTGCGCCCCTATGATCGCCAGTCAAGATGGTGTCGGAACGCATATACGACCTGTGCAGGCCGGTCCTGGACGATGACGACCTTGGTGAGGAGGAAAAGGTCGAGAAGTTGGAAGAGCTGTTGAGCGGTGCCCCCGCCTCGCTCAAGGGGAAAGCGTTGGAAGACGCTGTGCTGGGAACGCTCTGGCAGTGGAAAAGCAATACCGAGACTGGCACCTCGCCACCTGTTGTGAGAACGACAAATGTAGTCCGCTCTAAATCTCCGGCACCGTGGATACAGCGAGCTGCTACTCCAGCCTCTGGCAAGAGCTCTCCTCGACCATCCACAGCAACACCTTCAGTACCACCCGGATTTGCGCCGCCAGCACTCGCAAGAACCAAATCGCAGACGGTCGGATCGCCATTCTCATCGCCCAAACCATCTCCACGATTACCTTTAGCGACTCCAGTCATCCCACACAGTCCACGATTGAGCGCATACCAGTTCAGCGACAACTCCTCGCCAAACACCGAGAACTATGGCGATTATGGAAGCGACAACGTCGACTGGCTCGTCAATGATGACGCGAGTAGTCAGACGAGCTTCGGCGACGCAGGCTTCGCAAACTCATCCGAATTCATGTCCTCTTACGATACTCAAATGAGCCCTTACGACATGTTGCGATCGATCCTACAGGATAACAAAACTGACGAAGAGCTGGAGCAAATTCTCGTCGCAAATGGATACGACTTGAGTGAGACCATCAACTCACTCATGGAGGCCCAGGGCATGGGAACAAGTGCGATGGCTACGGCAGTGCAGGAACAGCAGAACCGAACATACCTCGTAGGAAAAGACATGTCACTCAGCTCGCGGCCTGTGACGCCACCGGGGCAGCAAAAGTCTTCCACAGTCTGCAGGTACTGGCTGGCAAGTGGTAATTGCGCTCGCGCAGATTGTCGCTTTGCACATGAGGTACAGAATCATCTATGCAAGTACTGGCTGGCCGGAAACTGCATCGCAGGGCAGTCTTGCCTCTTCTCTCACGACCCATCCCTGCTCATGCAGCAGATGAGCCTAATTTCCGGCGCGAGCACGCCTCAACAATTTGCGCCCAACTTCCAGCTCCAGGACTTCGACAGTTTCCCTGCGTTGCAGCCCACGACTAGTAATCCTTACGAAGACAATCAGAGTGTAGACCCGAACACTTTGAACGCAGCCCTGCTCCAGCAACAGCAGACTCTTGCACAACAGGCGCCTGGCCTGTTTCCCAATTTCGTCCCAACGGGTCCGCGACAGAGCCGCCCCGGCTCACGTCACAGCCAGCGCAGTCATAGCAATCGTACTGGAACCCCGGGCGCGCAGCCAAACTTTCAAGATGATGAAGCTTTCCCCACACTCGGCTCTGCCGCTAGCAAGCCGGTCGGGAAGCGGCATCACGGAAAACGTGGCGGACATGGACATCACAATCATGGACAGCCTGTCCAGCAGCCAGGTAGTCTTGCAGATGTGGTTCGCATGTCTCCTTCGCCGAGCCCACTGAACGCTCGTGATGCGATGCGCCGCGGATTGAAGAATAATCGATCGTTCACCGCGACCCGAGAGAACTCGGCTGCAGCCATGGCAATTCCGGCGCCGAAAGAAATTCCTTGGCTCGAGACTGGTGATAAGATCAATCAGGCATACATGAAAGCTCGACAGGAAGCCTTCAAGCACGGCGGGCTAAGAAATAAATTCTTACAATCTGCCGCGCAAGCGTGGAACAGGAACGATGCTCGTGGCGCCAAGGCACTCTCTCTTCGAGGGCAGAACGAGAATCAGCTCATGAGGGAGAAACATCGAGAAGCTGCAAAGGCGCTATACGAGGAGCGTAACAAAGGTCTAGCGGCTGGGAAAGAGCTGTATGTCGATCTTCACGGGCTGCATCCTGAAGAAGCTGTGCAGTACTTGAGCGACTGTCTCAAGGAACAAGGAAAGAGCACCCGACCCGTATATGCGATCTGCGGAACTGGACATCACAGCAAAAATGGTAAAGATAAAGTTGGCAAAGCCATCAGAGCTTTCCTGAACGAATGGCGGTATGCTTTCCGCGAGTTCAGCGTGCCTGGCGATCGAAATAATGTTGGCGGCATCCTGGGTATTGATCCTACAAGCTTTGACAAAGAGGCTCCGAAGAGGAGTCCGCTAAGCTTGGCGGGTGATGGAGACAGTGGGGTCGGGTTGGATGAGGCCAAGAGGGAGAGCACGAAAGTGCAGATAGTCACGGAGGACCCAAGAAAGGTTTCGGCTGCGACAAGTGCGCTGAGGAAAGTTGAAACTAGCGATGAAGATGGTAGCTAGAGACAGTACGCTCCTGAGATATGGAGATGCTGATAGTGAAGAAGAAACTACGTTCAAGATCAGCCACTCTGGCTCCTTGAGGTCGACATCTTCTGTGGACCATGCTGCACAACGCGGGGTTGTGACTTCATGCATCGCCCTTATGCAGCTGGCTTAATGCGAGGCTGAGTTGCGTAAGTAATCCAGACTCTTTGAGGTCAGCTTGGCAAGGGGGCTGAGCGACTCGCATCCGTCTGTTGAATGCGCCACAGCTTCGAATAACGAATTCTGAAATATGTTGGGGTGGGCGTCGAGTACTTGCTTCCGCTCCGAGATGCTTGGAAACATCGTTCGCGTATCTACAACATCGCCAGCGCTTGCTCAAGACACACGCCGATTTTGAGTTACGCTCAAGACCACATCAAGGACTTCCACGGCTGCCTTTAGCCTCCAGCTTTTGTTCCGGCCTGGCGGTGAGGTATAATCAATAAGCTCAAGCACGATCCATTCTCAATTTCAGTTTTGTTGGCTGGCTGCTCGGCAGCCGGTAAACGCTTCTGACATGACGACGCCATATAACAGACCATCGATGAGAGGTTGGTGGTAGGATTGCGTCATGCCTCGCAGGGCTCTAAATGCCATTAACTGTTGACAGGACATGCTGCAATTGTGCATCAGTAAACGATCCGCGACTGTCACTGAATGACCTATGCGGCGTTTGCAGACGGCACTTCAAATGTCAGTGGTGCACCGTGTGGGGAGGGAAGTCACCTTCTGGCACAAGTTCATTGCTTTCGGCATTGTCCGATGAGGATATTCAGGATCATCCGGCACGCGATTGTACGCAGAACAAGCCGCCACAACTCAGTCCGGACCAAGAATCCGGAGGTACTTCGAATCATGACCGCACTTACAGGCTAGCCATTGAGCCGAACATCAGCGTGTCTGCAGCTAAAGTTCCTTCTATGGAGGAACTCATGGTGAACGATGAAACAGAGGATAACTCTCAACGGAACTCAGAAGACCTTACGACAGGCAACGTTGACGAAATTGCCTCAAATGGTCGTCCGAGCGAATGGGACACATATTCAAATGATGGTACAGAGCGGTACTCAGCATCACTATTTTCAACGGGGGGCTCTGTCTCAAGCCGTACGTCCATTTCCGCAGCCGCGGTGCCTGAAGAGTTGATACAAGCATTCATCGCATCTTTGTTCTGTACGCATCGACTCACGACGATATATGACGCAGCTCTGTTCGAGCCACAGATTGGATTTGAGCGTCTTCGTCGGCGTCTGCACCGACTGATTCGAAGATTGGGTGCGTCATTGAACTTCGAGGTCACCGCTGGCACTGCTCGACCCATACGGATGGGCGCTAAGCTACTGCAGTCGCGGTCATTGGCCACTAAAGTTGCTGGTCTTATCGTTGAAAGGGTCTGCCGTCAGAATTGCTCGACCATTAGCGCGGAACTGGATGTCAAATTGGACAAATACGATGTTGATTATGACAATGATGAGTCGGAAGACGAAGATACTAATTCTGGCTCGGATCAAGTCAACGAGCACTTTACGATTGTGAACGAATTCATACAACACAGCAGCTCATATTCACAATTCCTATTTGACCTCGTGAGCTTCGTGCATCAGCCTCATCACGATAGAATAGTCGCAATCTTGGGCAGAGACGGGGCTGAGATCGACAATTCTGAGTCCACACACAGCCAAAAGAAGTCGGCCCTCAGCAACATCACTTGGAGTCCGCCAGGGCAGCTGAAGCTATCTTCGAAAGTCGACAGATCTTACCTAGACGATCTGAAAAGATGGGCTGAGACCCAGTGCAGCTCTGAGTGGCAATGGTGGCCTCTACAGCCACCAGTCTTGCCGCTACAGTGCGGTCTAGCACGACTGAGCTGGTACAATGTGAGTTGCATCAATTTCCTGTTAAGAACTGTTGTACTGATTTGCCAAAGTCGAACGGACGTTTTTGCTATTTGGATATCACAAAAGACCAAGCCTCGCGATTGCAGCAGGTATTGCCCCTTGCCCCCAAATTTTTGGTGGTCCCGCGCAATGGAATGAGGAAGCCGCGGAGAAGAACACTTTTCAAGCTTCTATGCTTCAGCTCAGCTTTTCCGGGTGGATCTGCATCTCGACAATCTATGGCGGTGCCTCCGGCAAGTCCGTCACAGCAACATACTGGTTCTACCAATTCTGCGATATCTAGCAATATCTCACAGACGTCTGGACCTTCGCCGAACACGCACAATCCACAAATGCAGAACCCTGCCGGGGCGTTCTTCCAACCAGGCTCGATGCAATCTATGTCAAAAGGCCCGGGCCATGTCTACATTTGTGTCAGAAGAGGAGAATGCTTTCGATTCCCATCAATCAGGATTTGTGAAATGATCACAGACAAGCTTTTCTTCCTGCGCCTGAGAGATTGCTATCACCGAGAACGAGGCTGGCTTCGCCAAACGTTCTCTATATGGCGTTACGCCCATTGCAAATTCTACGAGGTCGGTCCCTAAAGCTCAGTCTGTACTGTGTGCCAGTGCTAACGATGTACATCTTGCACCGCAGTTTCGAAAGTCTCCTTATCGATCCGGGCAGCCTGTACAATTTGGGTTCCCGTCCGAGATTGATCGCGACTATGAATTCAGCCCACGCCCTATGCTGGATGGTCCGCCGATAGGTCCGATTCCAGAGAGCGAATTCTACGACTACTATCACAATCCTTGCATCGATGTTGCGACTGTAGCCAATCCGCCAACTCGCGATAGGTGGTACTCCTGGCGACTGTATCAACAAGCACGGTTGTTGGATCATATGGCAACTGACAAGCGCAATCTGGCTCTCCTCCCCAAACGAACCCACGAGATCAGGATGTGCGACGGAATGAGAGAAAGCTTCTGGGGCCTGTACGCCATCGAGCAGCCCGCTTTCATTTGGTTTCTGACTTATGCGACCTTGTGCAACTCGCCAGGTCTCATCTTCTTCTTCTTGTGGCTATTCAAGTGGGGGCACGCTGCAGATTTGCAGAATGCTGTGGTACCCGTAACTTTGTCAATGACACTCACTGTGTGTTTCTTGGGCTGGGTATTTGGGATCGCGACTGGAGATCAGAAGGGACAGTAAGCGATCATCTATAGAGACACGAAGGCACGAATTATGCATCATGTATTTTGGGGAAAATCGAGAATGAAAGGCAGTCTGTGGTAAAATTCATCGATACCGAACCGCCTGGGCTCGAATGCGAATCTGCATATACCTTATTTAATGTAATCATCTGTACGAAATTCCTGTGAGGCACTCCCAACGCTGTGTAGCCTGTTGCTCTTTCTCATCAACATAACAATAATAACAATGGGCCATAAGAGTCATCCATCTGTTCAGAACACCCAAACGCCTAGGAGATATCTCATTACATGCAACATGGTCCCCTCCAAAGCGCCTCTTGGTATCATCGCTTTTCGCTATGTCGCTCAGTAGGAAGGTGCCGTTAAGTCAATTGCCGTGATTTTTGCTGTTCGCTGGAAGTATAGTATGAGTGCTGGTATCATTGTCCATATGTGCTGGTGGAACCTGGAGTGGAAGCAGGCTCCGAAGACGAGAAGGGCGTAGATGGACCGGCCTCTTCGGCGATCGTGTCGAAAGTCTCTGCTCCTTTGGCGTAGGCATGGACTTTCTGACAATGTTCTTGCATCTTGTCCTTCCGTCGGGTCCGGTATAAGCATCGGTGAATGACACATGAGTAATGATGGCTGCTCTGCCCATGGACGTTGCGGACATGCCGATCAAGGTCCGATGCCCGTGTGAAGGTCTTTTGGCATCCAGTGATACTGCATGGTATCGCGGGACGCGACGCTCGCTTCTTCGGCTGTGTGCGCGGGATTGAACGCGCATGTTTCGCCTTTTTGTTGGGCGTTGGGCTGTCTGAGGCAGAAGATGAAGGCGGCGTGAGGGTGATAGAAGGTGCGAGAAGTACTGCAGCCTGCTCAGCAGCACGCGAGGCGCTCTGAGCTGGAAACTGTGGCAGTGCATCTAGATCGCCATACAGCGTGAAGTCTTGATTGAACCAAGCTGCATCCGGTCCGACTAGGATGAGTTGTATCAGTCGCGTGGACATTGAATATTCATGTGCTTCACGGCGAGTGCAAAGACCATGCTACTCGAGACGTGGACGCTACACCATGATACAGACATGCGTGACGACACCAGGATAGACTCACATTGGTCGCGACAAGAAGCCGTTGTCCCGCCTGTCCACGCCCCAATATTCTCGACAACCTCCGTGCTCAGTGCTTGCAGTCCATGGGTATTGTCCACTGGTATGTGTGGCTGAGTCATGCCCATGGTGTTGTCGCCCAAGTAAGTTACGTCGGACTGGAATGAGGACAATGCTAATTGTTCCCAGGACGACATGTCGTCGAAGCTGTCGAGGCCAGCCTCGCTTCATCTTGTTACTCTAACGTAGCACGAGAGATTTTCAGCCTACTTACCTCCCAGAGATGTGCATCGAATTCGATGACATGCTGTCTTTAGACCAGGCGCCTTGGTGAAGTCTAGCAGGCGGAGTGTATTTGAGGCAAAGTTGTCACGAAAGCAAACGGTGTGTCGCCAATGGGTATTGGCAGTGGCCAAAGACAAGGTGAGTGCAGTGAGAGGAAGCAACTCACGGTTTTGTGGCGAAGCGACGCCCTGTCAAGGGCTATCACTACACGTGACAACATAAGATAGCTTCACCTCTGCCCAGCTGGCTGGAGGGAGCTTCAGACACACACTTGCACAGAGTGCTCAGGCTCGCATGCATGATCAAGACGCGTCCAGCCAGTCAGAGCAGACAGCATCTCAACGGACGGCGAGGGCGATCAATAGCATCGTTGCCAAAGAGGTCGCCATGGGCGAGGTCGCCATGGGCAAGGTATACCGGTGAGAGAGCACGTGCTGCGGCGGTGCAGCTTCGCCTCAGGACGCCAACTGCGAGCTGGCGGCTTTCGCTTCTGTCACGTGGCCTGATGGGCCAAGTGCAGTTTGCGCAAGAGCTTGGGCGAAGGATCTGGTCATGGTGTAGCAACTTTCAACTTGTATGCCCGTCGTCGGTAGTGCCGGATTGATACTGTATGAGTTCCTGCAAAATCCGTTGGATCTTGAGCACCAGTATGAACCGCTGTTTGCTTGTTGAGATCTTTTGCCAGATTGTGTAGGCGACTGTTGATTTCGAGAAGACGTGAAGTGCCCAGTGCTTGAAGCCGATGCTAACATTCAGGGAAAGGATTGTTGTGCCTGTGTTTTTTGCTCAGTGGAAGTCGACAAAAATCGAAAAAGTTGCCATCTGTTCCTGAGCAAGTGAAATAGCAAAGCTGGAAGACAAGTTGTCCTTCGGCGACGCCGTTGATGAGATCCATATATGTCACGCCATGGACTCTTGAGGCAGCCCTACACAGATGATCGAGGCAGTAGTTGCAGGCAGTGCCATGTCGATGGCGGCCTCAATATACCAATGGTATTTGGTTTCGCTCACCGGTTGCGGGCGCACAAGGAGTCGAAGGATTCTTACCCTAGTCTGTGCCGCAGCTTTCCTGTACGCATACGCGCTAAAACCTGCAAGCCAGTCGAGCTTCTCGCATGCACAAGGGCGTCGAATCAAACCGAAAGAAGGACGCACTTGCTCCCGTGATGCGTGGACTGCACGAATCTGATTGATCGCCCTCATCACTGCGCACCACGCCTCATGCTTCGCGTGCTGTACGAGGATCTCGCCCGGATGATGCTGTGGTTGGTAATTAATGGTCTCACCTGATGGCAGTCTCGGTGTGCGCCTTCTCGATCGGTACCATGCAAGATGTTGCCGGTTTGTGCTATACTGCCTTTCCCTTGGACGCCCTCTGCAAGGCGCACGAATACAAACTCAGGCGTGCGCCCTGTCCGTCACACGCTCAGCCTCATGTACATCGGACAGCCTGCGGCTAGGCTTCCCGATAACGCTCGTGGCTTTGTCTGCAGAATCCAGGATGATTCGTCGGAGCTTTGTATGATGCAGTTGAGATGTCTGAAAGATGGTGGCAGACTGAAAGAGCGGAGCGACCCGTGATACGCCAGCAGGACATCAGACGCGCTCGAATTAGAACTGCAACAGTCTGAGGCTGAGAGCTCACCGGTCGAACTCCCCAAAAGCCTTTTGGCGCGGCATAAAGGTACGGGCGATCGGACACACTGCTTCTTATTGGCATTCATCGTTCATTATTGTGTGAATTGAAAGGGAAGGAAGGAGAAGAGAGGAGACTTGTCAAACATCGGCAGTATGTTGCTCCGCGCTCCGAGCTGCCGACCGCACCTGGTTGCCTGACCGCAGACAGCTGGCAGAGATACATTACATGTACTGCAGGTTTGCTTGTTGCTACACTGCAACAAGCGTCAGGCTTGTCACTACCCGAACAATGAACAGTCAGGCGCACGGCTCCCGAATTTTCTGCCACCGAGAGGCCTCACTTTCTTGTCATCAAATGCTGTGCGTGAGCCACCATCGCCATTGCGGATTCTCCTCCAACTCTCCGTCGTAAAGCTCGCTGCCAAACTTCTCTACGCCTCGGTTGTCATCGTGCATCTTCTGGCAATGTTCCTTCATCTTGTCCCTTCGCAGACAGTGATAAGTGCATGGCTTCGTAGAGCAAAAGTAGCGGACAGAGCTTTGTCCATGTACAGCATCTTGATGACGAATAAGGTCCGCCGGCCTGGAGAATGATTTGCGTCGCCCTTTGCACGCGTATTCTTTACAATAATGGCGCGGTCGACGGCGACTTGGCGGTGCTGGCCCTGCTGGTATTTCCATCTTGGCCGATTGGTTCGAGCCTCGGGACGCCGCATTTGAGCTTGAAGCCACGTGAAGACCGCCAATGTTCTGGTGGGCATGCGACATAGGTGTCGTCAAATAGTTGGGAGTGTTTTGATACGGGGAGTTGCTGAAATCTTCTGGTAGATATCCATTCGCGGTGGACGCAGAGGCAAAATTGGATTCGAGAACTATAGGCACACATCAGTGACCGAGCGTGGAATAAAATCGTGGAGACATACTCGGGCTGTAATGCCACGCATTACGGGCGGCAATGGTATTGTCGTGCGGTGTGAACCCGAACGAAGGGTCACTGAGGGTGTACCCGTGAGCGCGGCTCAAGACTGCCTGATCTCTGTCATTCGCAAATGGCGCGCCCCATTGCGTTCCTTGAAGCGGTGCAAAAGTACGCTGCGCGCTCGTGGACACCGTCAGTTCGAGGCGATCTGAGCTGCTCTCGGCTGACCCTCCAACGTCTTGGCCTAAGAATTGGCTGCCCACAAGAAATGCTGAAGCAGAATCGGTGGAGTTCGATGGTGGATCCATGAAGCATGCGGCAGGTCACTGCTATAGCAAAATCGTGACAGAAGTTGCAATGCAAATGACTGGTATCGCATGTGCGCTCTAACCTGCCTTTAAAGCCATGCCCTGTCCTAACATCTTGACCGCCTGCTCCTCTTTTGCCCTTTCAATGCGACTCTGGTCTTACAGCTCGCCCTTTGAGCTTTATGCGCAGCAGAAGTGGCAATGCGCCGACAGTACGCAGCTTCGCTCGCGAATCATGCCTCAGAGACCTAGCCCGCACGTCATGACTGAAGTATCCGTGTGAATGTAGGCTTCGCAGAGCTGAGCCTCGCATGCGAGCTAGGTCGGACGAAGTCAAGCTCGGTCACGTGCCATGCTTCCCGGTGAAAGGGCGATGAATGGCACGAAAGAGGCCGCGGAGGTGCCACGTCAGCGTGGCTATGGTGTGGGAGCTGCCCCGCACGCCAAGTCTGGTGTCGGCACCGATGTTGACCTGAGCACAGTCCTGCCAAGCGGTGAGCAGAGATCTCGATGCTCACCAGATGAAGTCGTGCAGACGGCCGACACGTGATCACTTCCGAAGTTCGTCGCGGAGCTCGTTCCGTTCCAGGCGGTCGCAAATATCAGAGAGCATGGCCGGCTGGTAGTAGAGATTGAGAGCCTTGGAATATCGATCGTACTTATTGTCCGTAGTCAAATCGCGTGCTGGACGTTACTCATGTTCTTGGAGAAAATTGGACATTCGTCTTGAAGTGCCAGCGCCATGGGATGCGTCGACACTGCCAGCTTCGTGGGTGGGAGGCGACGAGAGATCGTGTGACTGCAAGTAGTCATTCCTGTCCTTGATCTCCAGGTTATCAGCTATATTGCTGAAATCAGATCATATCAGTGTCATTGACATCTTGTCAGCCAGTGACTGTCACATAGCGTCCGAGAGGATGTTATCAGTCGCACTCATTAGCATTGCGCAAAGTGTGCTTGGTGTAGGAATCTTGCAAAGTGAGTCAGTTGCTCGCTGGTAGAAGTATGAGCAGAATGCGTAAGGTCTGGGCTGTGGGCTGGCGGCACCCAATATTATATGTCGTACTGGTAGCTGGCCGCTCTGCTTCTTTCGGTCGCGCAGAGCCGTCGGCCGCCAACAAATGCATGCGCATCACCAGCAGAGCCGTCATACTGCTTCGGTACAGGCGGAGCCGTCCGCTGTGACTGGTAGCCCAGACCCGGTGTAAGCTCATTCGACGCTGATTCGCCGGCATCTTCGACATGCAGCGAGCTGCTGCGCCGAGTCTGAAGCAAAAACTGCAAGCTTGCGCCCCGTTCGTCGCCCTTTTAGCGCCAAGCTGCTGCACTTAGCTTGTGACCAATGCATGTACGAGGCCACTCGAGTTCGCTGCCGCTGATAAAACCGAGCAATAGCAATCGCATATGCGAATCGCCGCATCACATGTAGCATGAACATTCCAAGCGAACGAGGTACGCTGATCGTCTTGTTCGTGCGCCTCCCTCACACATCTTCGAACCATGCCGCATTTTGCTCTGTATGCGAGCGATAGATGAACCCAGAAGGCGATGCTTGCCAGTCTTCCGATGTCCCCGTGTGAGGAAAGTACGGAGCCGAAAAAGGGCGTAACGCTGACAGTCTTTCAAGGCTCAGCCTTGAAGGAAGCGTCCCCTGTTGCTGCCAGATCCATCAGCCTTGGGTTGATGCTCAATGGTTCGGCCATGGTGTAACGCAGACTGAACAGGTTGCGGATGGGCGTATGTACGTCAGGCTCAGTGCGGATGAAAGTGTTGTCGAAATGCACATTGCCAGCTGCGCATGGGAAAGTGGAATGGGATGAGAGAAAGTTACGGCCTTAGGCAGGAACCAACAGATGAACAGGCAAGTCCGCGACACGCAAGAACGAACTGCACTGCACAGCACGGCACAGTACTAGTACACCACATGCATCGGTCTAGGAACGAAGGAAGCAGACGGAAGACTGAGCAACAATTCGGGTCCGAATGATAGCAGTGCCTAACACCTAGAAGAGAAAGCAAGCATTGGTACTAAATTTGATGAATGTATTGTTATGTAGGTATTTATATCGGGGATATCACACGGCCGTCACAGTTCCCATGCAACAAGGGAAGTTTCGCTAATTCACAAAGACAAAGCACAATAACTCGCTGTAAGCTCATGCTTCCTGCCCTTCGCTGTATCGACAGCCAGGCCGCTGCTGCTCGATCAAGGCCACCAGCCCATGGTCTTGTAGCTCTCAATCACAGCTTCGACTTCCTCCTTTGTGATCCGTTCATGCTGTGGTCTGTCGAGGAACGCACGCGGTTAGTGGCGTGTCCGAGAAGAATGAATGGGAGACTAGTACTCACCTGAACCCAACAACCGTCTCAAACCTCGACCCGTCAATACTCAAATCCGCATCTCTCAGAATTTCCTTCTCCATAAAAGGACTCAAAGGACCGCCTTTGTCGGTAATCCCGGCTGCCTCTTGCAGATCTGCCCAGTCGTCCAGTGTATCGTCATTCACATCGTCGACCACATGTTCCAGATTTAATCTCGCAAAAGTGTTGACCAAAGCATTCTGGAAGCCAGTTTCGATTCCAAATATGTCCTTGATGATTGCAGCCATGGTCGCTTGTTTCGTCTGTCCCTGATCGACAACGTTGAAAACGAGCGCGCCGCGGGAGTCGCCCGCAGTGCCTGGTATTGAATCGTTCTTCGAGCGCCATTCGGCCGCGACCCAGCATGCACGGGCGGCATCTTCAACGTGAAGCGTGTTTGTTCGTAGATCACCATTCCAAAGCCACTTCATCGTCTCCTTTTCTCGGCTCTGGTATACTCGTGCCAGAGCTAGTTGTGTCCCCAACCAGCCTCGACCCCCGTATCGACCGTACACGTTTGGAAACCTCAATATGACGAGTTTCAGCCCATCGATCTTTGCCAGCTCTTCCTCCGCCTGTAGTTTCCATTTGGCCTGTTTCGTGTGTGGTTTTGTCGTCTTGTCCGTCTCTTTCACTGGGGACTTGCTGGGGTTGTACACAGTCCCGGTGCTACATTCCACAAACGCCTTGACACCTCTCTTTGCTGCCTCTTTGCCTACTGTGAGACTGAGCTGGTAGCTTCTCAGCTTGTACACCTCATCCTCTTGCGAGAACCTCGTTTCTCCTCCGCAGTTGAAGACGTAATCGAACTCTCGCTTTGCGCCATCGGGCCCAGAAGGAAGATCGAATATGCGATCCTGCGACTGTTCTCGTGATGCATCTGCTTGGAGAAAGTTGGCATCGGAGCATGCGTCCTGGTGCTCTGGTGCGAGGGCCGCTAATTGAGGGAGCTGCTTGTCGACCAGCCGTAGTGTCGAAGCAAGCTTGTTCGTGTGGATATAATGTGCCAGATATCGGCCGATGTAGCCTAAGCACACACAGAATCAGTATACTGGTATCAACCACCACCGCTCAGCACATCACATACCCAAGCCTCCAATGATAAGCACCGCCGGCCGCGAGTCGGGCTCTATTGATGCTGCAGCGGGTGTTTCCGATGCTGTTTGGTCTGCCATGCCATTTTCTGTGGGCGGCGCAACATCTGCAGGTTGGCTCTCTGCAGGTTGCGACTCTTGTTGCACGGCAGTTCCATCGCCGTTGGTTAGCGATTCCTCCCCCTTGCTCGTATCGCCGTTGGCGGTCGCAGCAGCATCGGCGGGAGTGATTCCGGCGGGGTCCAACTCTCCATTTGCAGCGGCGGCAGGCGCGCCGTTGACGTCCGCCATGAGCACACACGTTTAGCCTCCTCGCTGCTCGGCGGATGCCCGTTTGCTTTTGGCCGAGTGTCGGATTCGGGGTGAAGCTGTAATTGCCAAAAGGAAAAACGTTCTTTCCAGTGAATGACTTCTTAGCTTGGGCCGTTGATGCGCTGGTGTCGATGAAACAGAGGACCAGGGAGTGCAGGAGCTCGACGACCAGGTTCCACCACGGTAAGGACCGACTAGTTCGAACAAGTGCAACAATGGCCTGTCTGGCGTGCGCGCGTGCGTGGGCGCGAGGGCGCTTCGCTTGCCAGGCACGCAGTCAGAAGGGCGTCAGTGTTAGACGCGACTCAGAGCACCGCACCACGCAGGATCGCCGGGCGGAGCGGACGAAGGGAGAACTCGGGATCGATTGACTGCACACCGACAGGCTGTCAATGTACGGGTTCAAATGCAATGCAATCGTGAAGAATGCAAGAAGACAAGTCAGCCCGAGCACGAGAGCAAGAGGAAAAGGCAAGCAAGCCACCAAGGGACCCGAAAAATCCTCACAACCACAACCACGCAGCAAGGCCGCTGCGGTACCTGCATAGGCTACATGTACGATGATCAGCTCCAGCAGTGCATGGAAAAGGGTTGCGCATGAGTCGCTGCATCAACACATCTCCAAGCCCAACCCACTAGCTCCAGCCCTCTCCAATGGCCGCTGAGTCCATTGAACTCGTGCATGTATAGCTCCATGCAGGCTCCAGGGAAGCCGAGACACTTGCCCACGCTTTGTTGGAATGGTTTCTGCGTCCACCATCATAGCCTGTTACTGTTACAAACGCGGCCGTCCGACGTCAATGGCGGCACATGACCGTTTGCTCGTCGCGGCAACACACCCAACGTAGAACACCCGCAAAGGGAAATTGACAAGCAATAGTCCGCACGCAGGTCTTGTCCGAATGGGAAGGTAGTGGACATGACCATTATCGTTCGACCCAAACTTTGGCAACTTTGGCAACTTTCCAAGGCTTTACAAAATGCCCGGAAGAAATTAAACAAACTATTTGCGTTGCAATATATCAAAGTATTGCGCCATGTGGTCCCAAAGCAGCAAGAGACACGACTCATGGGCGCTGTATTGATTTTCCAACAACCACATCGACATCATCGTCGTCATGCATCTGCACACACACCCATACAAACGATCTCCTGCATTTCTGCACAGGCACACAATTCATCAAGAAAATCCCACGTCCCCGCACAAAAGCACAAGCCCACATGCATATTCTTATTAATTCTCTTTCCCCTACCACATGCATGAAATATGCCGGTGCCCTGCATGAAAGCACGCTCGAGCGCATGTACATCCACCTCACAAGTATCGCCCGTTACAGATGCCTTTCCTCGGAAAACCTCAGCAAACCACGTGTGATGAAGCAACAAGAAGTGGTGAACTACTCAACGAACCCCGAAAATCTCCCTTGACGTTATTTTAGCCGCCGTGAACGCCCGCGACTGGTGAAACCAGTTCATGAGCCAAACGCTCGAAGGGTTGGCGTGGTTGGTGGTTGGTTGTCAAGTTTTCGCACCTTCTACATGCAGTGCGGAAAGCGCGAGAAGCGCCATGCGTAGTGAGAGACTGGCAGGCAGGCAGAAGAAGGTGACGCATGCAGCTGTGTTTTGCCGGCATTTAGTCTTCACGGTCTCATGCAGATTGCAACATGAGGACAATGTCTCGGATCTTGCGCGTATAGTAGTCGCCAGTGATGTGGAGGAATACAGTAGGACACTTGTCCTGGAACTTGCTGATAAGGCTAGTAATTACATACGTACACATGGTATCGTGAAGCGTCGTCACTGCCGTGCGACGCGTCCACCTATCGAACATGCTTCAACATTGGCGATGCTGGTTAATTGGTATCGTCCGTCCGGTGACATCGCTTCTGGCTTTCTGAGCGCCGAACTAGACTTTCCCGCCGCGTCGTGCCGTCTTGCTGGCCGTACCTTGTTAACGATAGTCTCTAACACTGGCGGCTGTTGCAAACAGGCCGCTTCCTTGCTCTTTCGGGTGTCTGGCCAGCAATCGACTTCGACGACTCCGACCTCACGTCTCGCAGAGCCGAGAAGACATTGCGTGATAAGAAGCCATTTCACAACAACGGCCACTAAAAATCTCCGTCCTCAAGCGCCAACCTCCTAGAATGCAAGTGCCAAATGGTTTTTCACGCCTTCCAAATCGTGCATGCCGCTCTACCAAGACCAAGAAGAGGCGCAGGCTCTTGCACTCGCACTTGCAATGCCAAGTTCGCGCATGCGCAGTAAGTGAGGAGCCGAACTCCACTCGCGTATGCAAAGCGCACAATAATCTCTCCTGCAGTAGTGTTGTGGATCCAGATCCACGCGCTGATAGCGACGAACGGGACAAGACGAATCTCGTCCTCTTTCAGGTATCATCTTCGATCGGCTCATGGCATAGCAGGCAGTAAAGGTCTTGCGCATACGCTTCGCCGCCTTTCGGGGTAATCACAATTTCGGACTTCGTTGCTGGAATATCGTTGGCACCATGCGGCTCACCCTTGAGATACACCTCTGACGTGACCGTCTTCTTCTTATTCTCCGCGTATGCTGTCGGTGTGGCGCGCGCCTCCTCGTTCGCTTCATCTTTAGGCCGGGTTGTGAGTTCTCGTTTAGTCTTCTTCGCGGCTGCGACGGCGTCAGTGAGTGTTGAAGATTGCTGTCCTTGAGGCCCACCATTCTCATGTTCCCGGAGAGCATCCTCTGCAAGGCACTTCACATGCAGCCATTGGCGACATGATTCACGCGAGCATTGGATGATAATCTGATCCGGGTTCGCTGGGACCTTATCCCGGCAGATCTTGCGCAGCTCCTGCAAACTGTTAGTCTGGCTTACCACCACCTGGACATGATTGAACCGACCGAGTACTTCCTAGTGACCAGATCATACGTCTGTCGCCAGAAGTATTGATCCTCGATTTCGGCACTATCGTCATCTTTGTCATCCAGGGCTACCACATCCAGAGTGCCATTGACCGACATGGCATCGATAATGTCCATTTGATTGGACACAATCAGCTCATGTTTTCCGTGATACGTTTTGCGACCCGACTCCAGGTCTTCTGGGCGATTGAGCCATGCGACTCGTATGTAAACATGTTCACTGTCCAGAGCTCTGACTTCGAGCACTTGCGCTTTCCATTGCGCCTCGCTCTCCATTCTCATGTCCTCGGTGGCCTCGTCGTGCTTTACCAGGATACATTGGCCCGTCGCAATGCTTTCTGAGCCCACTGCGCAATTTCATTTAGCACGCTGAGCATTGTTGTGTATATGAGACCCATTTCTTACCTGTAAACTTCTTGTACCTTCTCAGGCTCTCCCACTTGTCACGCGGCTTTACTTCGTAGAGCACTTGCAAGTCCTTAACAAGCAAGCCCTCCTCCAGATGCATGTCCTCATCCCGCTTACGCTTACGCGTGGCGGAACTGATTGTGACATTGAAAGGGTTGTTCGTCCTGTCCAGCCATTCCTTTAGGCGCTCCCTGTCCTGCTCATCCAAATCGGTAGGTTGTGCTGCCGACGTTTTGGTATGCTTTCCGTTCGTTTCGCCTTTCGTCACGCCGTTCGTTTTGGACTTTGTCGGCGCCATGTCATTCGGTCGCAGGTGGTACGCGCCGGACTGTCGTCGGGCAGGCGTAAGAGGGGTGTCGCGACACGGGTGTCACAAGCGTGAGGGCAAGTCTCGAGCGTGAGCAATACGGGAGCTTCGTTCAATAGTGAGGTCAATTGAGCGCAAAGGCGGAACGCGTCAAGTAGAGAGGTATGGAGAACGTGTGCGACGTGTCTCACGCGTAGGCCGCCAGCCGATGGAGCTTGCTTGCTGCGTGAGCTCGGAGCTCGGCTCGGCTCGGTTTGTCAGTGCATCAAGGCAGCAATAAGGCATCAATTATCTTGTGCAGACGGCTTCTCGTTGCATCCAGACCCGACGACGGCCTCGACAGCGTTGCTTGCTACCGTCTTAAGCTTGCCGTTGATATCTGCAGCGTCGGTAGCAGCTACCAGCGATGCGGCAGAGCTTTCTCGCCGTATGTTGCCCGCAGACAGAGCAGCCGGGTCGAGATAGAGAGAGCGAGCCATTGCCCGCGGCGAAAGGAAGGCTATTGCTTTCTGTGGCGTTCACTAGCCGCAGCGAGTGGCAGGTTTTTGGTTGACGCCATGCCTTCACTTTTCGATCAGAACGACGGCTGGCTCTCAACGGTTGTACATATGCTCGTCAAAGGCTGATCATGATGGGCATCCACCGGATCGCCGTCGTCCCGATGGATCGAGTGTGCAGTGAGAGGGTGTGTGCGAGACAGGAGAGACAACGTGCCGTGAAATGAATACGCTCCTTTTCCCGCATCGTGCTCTGCGTACTCGAATACGAAACGCGAGCGACTAGCTGGGCGGACAGCGGCGAGACATGGCTGTGATGGGGGGCGCCTTGCAGCCGTCCATGCAGAAGACACTCAATGACATGCCCATTTCGGCCATTTGACCATGCCAAGCAGCGTATGGGCCGTGGCGATTCGTTTGAGCCTCGTAAGCTCCGGATCGGACGGTCGCGGACATGGAATAGAGCACAGTAGCAGGTGGAGGATTATGGGGAAGAGAGACGTGTGTGCAAGGTGCACGAGTACTTCTTGCCAGTGCCCGTCTGAGCTGCCTTCTCCCACTTCCATTGCCTTCACCACCACCGCGCCGTCGTCAACTACCACCACGCCGTACGACGCAGCCCGCGGAGGTCCTCCGGGAGTGCCGGCAGAGCAGAGGTGTATGAGGCTCTTTGCGCAACCAAGCAGACCAGACTTTCCTAAACGACTGGGCCTTCTAGGTTAAGGCTCGTGCAGCGCCCGCGCCAACGAGCGTCATCAGCAGCATCATCATTATTATCGGCGCACTGCTTGTGTGCTTGCCGGGCCCGTGTGTCCGTGTGTCCGTGAGAGGCGGTGGTCGTATAGGAAATAATATCTCCTGCACGCCGCTGCTGCTGCTGCCGCCGCTGCACTGCACCGCGCCCGCCCACGACATTGCCCGCCAACGGCAACCCGGCTCCGGCCAGCTTTCACCACATGAGCGTCAGCCGCGAACACCTTTGATTCTCCGGTCTGCCCAGCAGTTGCTGAGCCCGACCCCAGGGAAAATTACGCGTCGACGCAGTGATAGCAGCAGTGATCGCCGAGCGTGACGAAAGACCCAGCGCATCCCCCATTCACGACGGCTCGCCCTCTATAAACTGCCGCTGTCCCACTGCGGCTGCCGATTGCGCGGCTTTGTGTGCACAAAGACCCGGCGTGCAGGTTGAGAGCGTGGTACAACATGCCTCGCAACAGAGGTACGTCCATCCCGAACCACTCCTGCGGCTTCGCGCTGCGTCATGTAGCAAGTGGCTGACGAGCGTTGCGTGCAGTTTTGTCCTTCATGTCCCAGTGGGGCGGAGGACCGCGATCGCCAACGACCGAGGACGTCAAAGAGGCGCCGCCCAGACAAAAGTCAACGCCTCCGCCGCGCAATCCTTCACAGAGCGAGAAGCTGCGCAAGCTGAACACCGACATTGACACCCCACAATCCATCCGCGGCTACAGGGCAGATGCTCTGGGCCAGGCGTCACCACACTCGCCGAGCACGCAGTCACGAGCAAGAGCAGAGTCCAGGGCGAACACGCGTCCGAACAGCATGATCCAGACATACAACCCGCCACAGATGGAGTTGGCGACCGACACGCCGCCCGAGCTGGCGCCCATCTTCAGCTATCTGAACAGCCACAGCAATAAGCTGTACCAGGAGGGCTATTTCCTGAAGCTGCACGATCTGGACTCCAGCGGCCGGCCGAGTCGCGACCGTACGTGGACCGAGTGCTTTGCGCAATTAGTGGGCACGGTCCTGTCTCTCTGGGACGCGGCTGCCCTGGATGCAGCCGGCGAGGACGGCGAGGTTGTGCCGACTTTCATCAACTTGAGCGATGCGTCGATCAAAATGGTGAGCAGAGCAAGCAATGAGGGGATCGGAACATGGGCTGACTGTGGCAGATTGAGTCCCTTCCTATGAATGGTGCCGCTGGAGGCAGCCTGCAGAACGTCCTCTCGGTGTCGACTGCGGCCAACAATCGCTACCTACTGCATTTCAACTCTCTTAATTCCCTCACACAATGGACTGCGGGCATCCGTCTGGCCATGTTCGAGCATTCCACGCTCCAGGAAGCTTACACGGGATCTTTGATCGCCGGAAAAGGTAGATATTTGAATGGCATCAAGCAGATAATGGAACGCACTAGGTTTGCCTACGACGACTGGGCTCGTGTCCGCTTTGGAGCTGGCACCCCCTGGCGACGATGCTGGTGCGTCATTTCCCCGCCAGACGAGAAGGAATGGCAGAAGTCGCAAAAGTCGTTGAAGAAGGGCAGCGCGTACACTCGACCCCAGTTACCGAAGGGTGACATTAAATTCTACGACACGAGAAAGGTGACGAAGAAGACAAAACCAATCGCCACCATCAGCGATGCGTACGCTGCATATGCCATTTATCCACAATCGAAACCACTGGTCGAGCAGTCAACGCTTGTGAAGCTGGAAGGTCTCGTCACAATTCATGGCGGACAAGAGACTACGACCGAAGGATTCGTGTTCGTGATGCCAGAAGTCCACGCCGCCGTTAGCGGCTTCGAAATGATGCTCAGATGGTTATTCCCGGTCTACGATACTTTTGGCCTTTACGGCAGACCCACCCGACTCATCGCAGATACACTCGATGCTAGAGGCTTGATGTTTGCTATGCCCAAAGACCGTAGATACGGCTATCTGGACATATTGGACGTCTCTGGGCTCATACATGAAAAGGGAAGCCAGAACTGGAGTGAACGACAGTGGCGCAAAGAACTGAGGAAGCTCACCTCTGTCCGAATGACCACAGCGTTGGAGAACGGCGATCGTGGCGTGGGCTCGAGGCGCAACACAATGAGCCGGAACTCGCTTCCTCCGTCCAAGAATGGCGTTCAGCTCCAACACGCAGCGATACACTCCACGCCAGGGTCGCGTTCAGCTTCTCCACACAAAGTGGCTCCAGGAAACGTGCGGCCCCCAAGTCGCACGGATTCTGCGCCCCCTTCAGCGTTCAGTAACAGTCCGCACAAACGATCAGTGTCTGACGCGCCTGGCTACCGCAGACACATGGCCGAGACTCCATCACGACTCTCGTACGAACAGAATATGCGAGACGATGATCAGCCGCCAGCTCCGCCCCGACACGGAGGTGTACTCGGCTCGAATGGCACGCAATCACCAAGCCCAATTGAGCGTGTGCATTCCGATGATAGATTGTCCACGAATTCGCCATACGAGGAAATGGCAGCAGCAGCGTCTCCATATCTGCCGCCACCGGAGCCCGTTGTGTCACCTCCCGAAATGCAACACAACCCTCACAGTCGTCCAGCAGCTCAGCCGCATGTGACACCAGAGCTTCGCCGTGCTCACTCCAACGTGGACGAAGATACTCTTCAGCAGATGCAAGACGCCGTGCGCAATGTGCAGCAAGAAGGTTATGCAATGCCTCAGGGCAATGAGCAGACACTTGCTTATCGTGAGCAGCCGTACTTGCCTGTTGAAAGATCACACGGATATTCTGGCCATGGTGCATATCGAGGTGAAGAGAATCGTTTGGAGTCCATACCAGGCTCACCTTACCACGCCGTCAGTGGCGAATACTTTGACGCCAACGAAAGACCCAACATCGATGAGTTTGCTGCTAGATCGGAGCAGCGGCCAGAGCTGGCGCACAATCGCTCGTCCCAAAGCATCTCCCGCAAGCCGCTGCCGAATAGGCAGCTGCCACAAGTTCCGCAAGACGGACAATCCTCTGCTCGCAGTGGACAACAGGTGCGTGATGATGTGGAGACTCCCGCTTCTCCCCCGAGCCCTGCGGGGAGTTTCATTGTCGACCCGACTTTTGTTGACGAGGATCTGATAGCACGCGTATTGAATGACGACAGTGAGCGAACTAACACGATCGCCTCAACGGAAACACCAGACTACGCTAGTTCTGGTCGCTCTTCTCTCGAAGAGCAGAAGAGGAGAGAGCAGCAAGAGAAGAAGGCATTTGAACGACGAGGCAAGCTCAAGACAGTTGGCGATCCCACTATGAGCTCCGTTCCCGAACGAGCGTATGGATCTGGCAAGTTGGACACTTGGGACAAGGACAAAGAAGAGCAGAGCTCTGAGATACCCACAATCGAATTTGGACCCACTTATACATATAAAGTGCATAGCAGACCAAGCACAAGCGGGACCATGACACCAGGCGAGATGGGCAAACACCAGCGTTCGAAGTCTCGCGATCGTCTGCGCGAGAGCTCTGGTTCCCGAATGAGCAGCTACTTTGACGCTCCTGAAGGGAGTCCTGCTGAAAAACGACGTTCGTCCTACTTTGCAGGTGCAAGGACTCCGACACCTACTGGTATCGAAGCTCAGGAGACTGTGGAGCCTTCCAACAAGCGATCAAGTATGGCATGGGCACCGGGCGCTGCATCGGCAGGCAGTCCGTCATCGGGATTGACGCCAGAACAATTTGTCCAGCTCAAATTTGAACAATCTCAGCGCCCTCAGTACGCGCCGCAACCTCAATACGCTCAACGCACCAAGTCACTCGTCCCTCCAATCACCCACAACCGTAATTTCTCTACAAATGACCTTCCTCAGATGCGAAGGTCGATGGCTAAGACCCCACCACCATTCCAGCGCTCAATTTCTGGCGACTGGACAATGCAAAGGGCAGAGTCGCCGCAGACTCCACCCAGTCGGCCACACTCGCGAAATCTCTTGAGACACTCGAGCGGTGCTACCCTACTCAACAGCACGCAAGCCGTCACTTTGAGCGCCAAAGAACGCACCCAGGTTTCTCGCATGACTGGGGCGCCACTCGTCAGCATGGCGGCCAACGAGGACAAGAGAAAGAAATTCGACATGCCCAACGCAGGCCTCATCGGTGCTCTGGCAGACCGCGAAAGAGACCGAGCAAATGTCGATAGATACAGAAGCGGTGCCGTTCAAGGAGCGGTCGCGATGACGATTCAGCAGCAAGCGGAAGCCCAACAAGCAGCGTTGCTTGCACAACAAGAGAGACAACAAGCAGCCCAGATGGCTGCTCAGAAGGCAGCACAGACCGCACAGTTCAATCAGATGGCTCACGAACGCGCACAGAGGATGTTGGCGCCACAACAAAGGTCGTCAATGTATCTGCCGCAACAGACTGGTCAAGTGCAGCAAATGGCACCTCAGATGCAGCACAGACAGTCTTGGGCACCGGACATGATGCAGCAGCAACTCCTACAGCAGCAAATGCAGCTCCAACAGATGCAGCAAATGCAGCAGCAGCAAGGTTATGGCATGGGTCAGCAATCCCCGGCCAGCGTGTACGGAGGCCAGTATGTACAGCAGCCGAGTTTTGGGCAGCAACAGCCGATGTACGGACAGCAGCAGCAGCAGCAGTACTACCAGCCGAGGAGGTGATCCACCAACTGGGTATTGATGATTCGGATTTGGTGACGAGAAGCACAGATCGCGGCCATGGTTGCAGCATTTATAAACGACATATGACCGCTCTTTATACAGATATCACAGTGCGTTCCGTATAACGGATGTTCTCTTATAGCATTAAAGCGGCCTATGCGGGTGCATAGGAAACCAGAATGAAATGAAGTCAGTGAAACAATCTGGCAGATAGATGAATATGAATAGAAACGGTTCGGAACATTGGAATTACGCCTCTGTCGTGAGGGAGAATGAGCAAGTTGGCGCCTGTGGGTGGTCCACATGTCCATGCCCGGCCATCGGTGAGTGGGCGCCCTGGCACAGTGATTTTGGTCTTCATGTTGGTCAAACGATGAATCTGCATGACCATGACCGTGTCGACCGGTCAGTCCGCTGCCTATCGCACGTTGGCGCTTTTCTGATCACACGAGTAAGGAGATGCCTCGGTGTGTAACTTTCGTTTCGTTGACGAGGTGATGTTGGAGCAGGCTTTGCTTGGCAGAAGGTGGGATTGCGGAAGGCCAAACCAAAAGGCAGCAGCAACGAACAACATCCACATTTTGCTTCCACTTTCATCACAACTATTGAGATGTCCAATGCGCCTGCTCGCCCTTCGCTCTCGCCAGCTTCTCTCTACTGCATCGCGCCGAAAGGAGATGACCGGAACAATGCAAGCCCGCCACGTCACACAGATAGAACCACGGCAATTTGTCGCCCTGGGTTAGGCGCCGCACGAAATTTGTGGCATTATGCACGTCGTTTCTATGCCCGTCCAATTCACTTGCAAGCTCTATTTTTATGCTCGTCGAACCGGTGAACAGTTGAGCAATCGATGACCTGGAAAGATATGCCCTCGCTCGGCGTTCCTGCGGCTAAGGTCATGGTCATGATTATACACGGGAGCAGGAAGAGCCTCACGGGTCGCCCTTGCTTCTTTGCTGCCAGCTCGCGTTGGACGCCTTCGGAACTGACGTCGCACTATGGGCCAGCAGCCGTATTGTCGGCATGCTGATGACCCTTTGAGTAAGGCGCACATCTGGCATGGGCTGAGGAGCGCCTCTACATAAGGTATCTGGAGTTCCTCGCTCAGAAATCCCTCCAGTTGACATGCTGCTCTATAGTAGTTCCTCTCGCCACTCTTGAAACTCTCACAATTCCTCTTTTTCCCACGAGACACACAAACAGCTTGCAGAGCGAACACTCGCATTTTGGTCGAAATCAAGTGCGTCCGTAGGTCTGCTGGTACTGTTGGCCAAGCTCTCGAAACTCTGCCGAGATTCTTCATCGGACTGGAAGACCTAGAACATGGCACCACGCATACTCAGCATGAGGTCTATACAATCAGGAGATTGAGGTCCAGCCGGGAGCAATGTACTTCGAAGTACATTTGCCAAATGTTGCACAAGGCTGAGGCTCCAAGGCTCCAAGGCACCGCTGCATGTTGGAGGATTCCGCTCGGGTACTACACTCACACCTCCGTGCTGGCTTCGGACGACGAGCACAATTCACCCCGGCGTACGTCGGCGCTCCATCAGTGCTCAGGACATGCACAATCAAGGCACAGCTCATGCTCCCACCTCACCGGTCGTCTTGGCCCATGGTGTACCATTCTCGGATGCCTTCGCATCTGATTGGACCCCCTCGCACGGGAAATTGGCCCGATTGGAGCGCCCCAGTGCAGTGCAGATGTGAATATACTTCATGTTGAGAGTGAGGTCTGCGATGCGAAACGATTGGAGGTACGAGCGACGAGACCTAGGATACACCATGTGCGGTGATGCGGTGGGCGAAGCGAGGCGAGGCGGCCTCCGCCCGGAGGGCGTAGGAGCATATGCTCTGGCGTCCTCAAGGTCGATTCCACACCTCTCCTCTCAGCCCTCTGAACAGATCGCTCGCCACAAAACGCTTTTCTTGCTACTTTGAGAAGACGATTCGCAGAAAGATGGCTGGTGAATTTCTTTGGATGCGAGAGACCCCTGAATTAGACTCCGCAACCACTGAAAGCAGCGGGGAACGTATCGAGGAATTGCAAACTCCCTCGACACCCGAAACATCAGTGTGAGTAGATTGTAATGATCTCCTATAGGGCACATACTCATCAAAGAATAGTGCCGGGCTTGCCTCGTTCACAGACAACCGTGTAGAGTTCTTCCTTAGCGAGCAGTACCCTGGGTATGAGCCAGGAGCGGGCAAAGGAATCTTCCAGAGCGACCTCGACAAACAAGCATTATGTGCGCTCCATGCCCCGATTGGCTTCGAAAGCCAACGAGCCGCCAACGAAACATTCTGTCAGCAACATTCCGCTCAAAGGCTGGGACCCAGAGAGGCTCAAGCGACGGGAGCCACAGCCGAGGGTGAGTTCGTTCTTGTCATTCCAAGTATACTCGCGGGTCTAATACAAGATTGGCTTGCGGATCTCTGCAATTCGAGATCGTTGGAAAAATCATGTTTGCGAGAAGAGCCAAATAGCTGACGTGCCCAGGATATACCGTGCAGCTAGGAAATCGTCAATACGTCCACTCCGTCGAATCTGTCCCGGTCAACGAGCGCTTAGCGAACCCAGACTACATACCGACCTGCTTCACCGACATCCACGCGGATCTCGTATGCTTTCATTGCGGCCACGACCCCACACAAATCGACATCGACCTCGACATGCCGCCCTCATCTGCACCAACAACCCCACCACAACACTCATGCAGTCCATCTCCCTCACAGCAGCGGTCTCCTCCGTCGTTACCAACAGCAAGACCTAAGGTGCGCATACCACCTGCGCCCGCATCGACACCGAGACAAGTTCCTCGTGCTGCAACATGCGAATGGTGCAATAAGACTTTTTCCCGGCCTGGAGGCTTACCAAGACACCAATCTGCATCGTGTCCAAATCGGCCAATTGGTGTGAGGCGAAGTCTGTTCGTCTGTCTTGTGTGTGAGGAGACGAAGCCGAGGAAAGATAAGATCCAATTGCATTGCCAAAAGAAACACGGGCAGCTAATTGGGAGGGAGATGTTCGTGGAGAGAATTTGAGGTCTTGAAAAGCTTTCGTTGTATGTTGTGTGATCGTTTGATGTCGATACCCGTTTTCTGTAGCTTTACTTGCAAGTTCTCGCCGAACTTTGATTGATCCGTGATCGCATTCCACGTTCGGTTGACATTGCTTCCTTATTGTCATCAAGCAGATCGTTTGTCGTGATCTTGAAGCTGGACCGCTTGTGAGAGTTAAGACTTCGGCGCACATCCACGTAAGTTCCCAACGCTCAGTACTCGTCCTCTCTCTTCACCGTGACTCCAACCCAGTGCTTGTCTTCTTCTTTCACCGTGCCACTAGTGTAATACTTGTCTTCTTCCTTCACCATGACTCTGGTGCAGTTGTCTTCCTCTTCCTTCGGAATTCCTCCAGTCCAGTACTTGTCATCTCCCTCTAGACTGCCTGCACGTGCAAACTTCTTGCGGTAGCAGTTCTCGGCACCTGGACTGTGCTCATGGTATCTGCACTTGGCAGCTGCCAACGAAGCTGAGTTGGGGTCTTTCTCTTTCAGTTTCTTTTTGAAGTCTGCCAGAAACTCGGGATGATCGTCCTTGTTCACAGCCCTAGCTGCTTTGCGGGTTGTCATTCTATGTACGAGAAGCGCGCGTGCCTTGGATCCAGGTGAAGTGATGTTGTAGAGGATCTTACGAAAACGCTGGTGAGGGAGCCAATATCGGTCCTCTCCAACGTCGTAGCTACCCCAATGAGTTATCATGGCATCTGTGATCGCGTCGTGGAAGTCGATGTCCAGAATTTTGGTCGCGAGGCGATAGGCCAAAATCAGTCTTGCAGTGACCCCATTCTTCTCAGGAGTCTCGTCATCTTTGAGTCCAGCGTAGATTTTCCTGTCACGTAGCCAATTCACGTACAAATCGAAAGTGGTGGCGCCGATCTCTGGAAGTTCTATGGGAACAGTGATGTCGGCCTTCGGGTTGGCGAAGATGGCTCTGAAATGTTCTGATGCCTGGCACAGTGTTTCTTTGTGGACAGAGAAGGAAGTACCACTTGGTCCAACTTTGACTTTGATGGGAAGTGCAGTGAGGCTGCGTGTGTTAGCAGATATGTAGATTCTCGAGTGTCTCTCCAATTTGCTTACTCGGTAGCTTGAGAGGCAGACTGGAGAACGCCCCCAAACATGTTCGGGTCGTAGTGTATGTGGTTCGTCATGATGGGTGATTAGAAAGTGCGTGAAGGTTGGTTAGAGAGATAGCGCAGGTTTTGTTGCATTTTCGAAGCTTTGTGGGCCGTGAGACCAGTTCAGTTGCGTTTGTCTCGCCCTCACTTCACTTGGTGCAGCGCTGACTCAATCAGTACTTCCACGGTATAGTATACTCACATTCCGCCACAGATGTGACAAGTTGATGCCATACGCAAGTTTCGTGTGAACTGTCATCGATATATGCTATCTCTCCCATAGCCGCATTCAATCGCCATGCTTTGTCCATTCTTTGTCTCTTGATGCACCTATGCGTTGAATCCCAGCTTGCTCTTGAGCTCCTCCACGAATTCGACGTATGCCTTCTGCGCCTCCTCTGGCGTCGTTCCCTTCTCCACTTCCGCCTTCCATGCGTTGTACTTGGCCTTTCCCTGGACGAGGGAAGAGATGTTAGCATGCTAAGTTGCAGTGTAGGACAAGATTCGTGCGTACAGTCATGTCGAACATGCCAGGTGCGGTGGCCTTGGAGAAGTCCTCACCAGTACCAATCTTGTAGAGAGAGTACAGCTAAGATGACTGTCAGCTGTGTGGTCGAAAGCACCATCGGCATGATGTGTATTTTGTTACCTTCAGCAACTGGTCGTTGGTTGGCTTGCTCTTGAGCTTCTTGCTCTCCTCGGCAGCCTTCTTGAATTCAGCGGATTGGGCAACCATGATGGCGGTGGTACGAGAAATCAGTCTGATGTTCTGGGGTGTTCTCGTTGTCGTTGGGGAGATGTCCAAAGCAGTGAGTAAAGCTCCGGAACTTTGCTTGCTGCATCGTGTCCCGCCAAACAACCCGCGACTTCCCTGCTCGGTACCCCGCTGAGGTCATGTGCCACGTGCACGAGGGCGTCTTGGCATAGACTACTCTCTTCTTGCTAATCCATCATTTCTCCATCATCGTGTAACATCCAAGACGAATCACTTTCCACATCTGGCCATCGTAGCACAAGATCAGCTGAACCGATATCACCCGGAACGGCCCTAGAACTGGTGTTTCTTCACGCGTGAAGCATGTCAACGCATGATCGCAGATTAGGCCGCAGAGGCGAACATGCGGCTAGCTTTCCATTCGCAAAAGTACAATCTCATCGATATCTACCAGATTCTACCTGAGGTGGAAAGGCCCCAGAAACCATGCTCCTTTGGATGCCTCCAGGATCAGAATCCTGCGAAAAATAGCTTTTCATGCAATGCCATTGGAAGCGATTTCATGCACTGACAGCAGTAACTGGGATATGAATTCTGCACATGAAATACGCTCCGCCTCCGAGATCGACAGCTCGCTTCGACAGTTTTGCCAGGCGAGTTTTCTAGCCGAGGCGAGAGAAAGGGTCGTTGCAAACCAGGATGGCATCGAGCGTAGGTACAGAACTACATGATCATGTCTCGGGGCATTATGACCTTGAAACGTCTGGACAAAGCGCGTGAATCCCCATCGAGCATCGCCGCTAAACTTCGTGAGAGGTTACTGACAACTGCTGCTCGAGATGGGCGCTTTGAATACCAAAGACCAGAACACCATCTTGTTAGCAAGCGAAGGGTACATTCAATCACCGACCATTATGACATAGCGCTGAGAAGTGAAAAGGCGGGCAAAACATCACATGCAGTATCGTATTCCAGACTCCCTACACATGAACAACAGCTGTTCCCCAAGATTTTTGCCTTTGATCCTCACGAGGAAACCGACATTGCGATATCACCCGCAGCGGAGTTCAGCCTACGATGCGTGCTCCATCGGTCCAGGCCTCAGCACGCTAGTGGAAAAGCAGATCTGCTTCCGTTCGAGAATGCCAGTACAATGACTACGCTCTGGGACGGGCTCGCTTTGCCGTCATCATATCTGCATTTGGCTAATGGCTATCTGTCCACAGCACAGTCGCACGAAATCCAAGACGGCGATGAGGGTGCCACGGGGTTTGCACTCACAGTCTACTCCCTCAGTAAGCAAGGAGATTGGTCGATGGCGCTGTCCCACAACTCCCATACCAGGAGTACTTCGGTATTCTGGAGCCTGCAAGATGGAGTGGATGCTGACACATTATTCAATGACCTTTGTGACTTCCAGGACCACGGCTGGCATCCAATGCTTTTACCCTGCATCATGTTCGCGAGTGTGTTGCGTATGGCCACTGGCCGACGGCAGTCTATCAAAGCGCGTTTGCAAACTTTGGAAAAGACTATGGCACGAATCAATACCTATTCAGCGGACTCCAACATCGCTGAAGTTTTTGAGCAACGTCATTTCTCGCAGGAACTCAAACAGCTGTTCCAGCTCCTTCAAAGCTGTCGACATGATCAGGGGAGTCGCGAAGGACGGTATGACTTCTGGCGAAGTTTTCATACAGTGATCAAGAAAGGATTTGAATATGCGAAGCACTTCATGCAGGCACAAAGGGCACACGCTGCACAAGCACAGGATTACGATTCTGCATTCGCGCAACACGAAGACCTCCAGGAGTGGTTCACACTTACGTGGATCCAGTTGGAAAGCATCATGGCTCGCGACCAGGACCATAATACTCGAGTGGACAATGTTTCTGACATGGTTGGTCTCAATCGCTGGACAATCTGCCGCGTTCTGATTCTTGAACTTTCGAAATATGCTGAATGCATTAGTTGACAGAAAGTGTAGCTATACAATTTGGTCCAACAACGCGACATTCGCCTGCAATCGCGCATCGCACGAGCTTCGCAACGCGATAGTCAAGATATGAAGTTCATTGCTCTATTGGGCTCTGTGTTTCTGCCTGCGAGTTTGATTGCTGTGAGTGGACCTCATACGCGAGGCGGGAAGGCCTATGATGGCGATGCGACCTACCTTTACACATGTGCTAATTCTCGAGCACAGACCATATTCAATGTCTCGGAATTCGTCTTTATCGAAGGCGCTGCGCTGTTCGGAGTCTATATAGGGATCACGATCCCATTTGTTGCCGTCATGTTGATCTTGTGCACGACAAGAGAAGAACTGGGAAGCTGGTTTGGCGAAAAGATTCATCGGCGAGCGGGTGGGGTAAGCGATGAGAACGGAGAGAAAGGACACAGCTAAGTTTCCCACACGTTCACAGTCTGACACAAAACAAGGCAGGCTTTCTCAGTATGGGCGTAATCCTTTCTAATAGATCGCTTTTGATAGTGTAGGGCCAGCAACGAACATCTTGACAGCTCCTTTCACGATTTCTGGCTGCGCAAATGGACTGATTTCAGTGGCATCACGTGCAGAAAGATCTGGTCACATCTGGAGACACCATGACGACGGAGATCCACCGGCGAACACGCTGTCCAAGTGCTAACAACAGAGGAAGGGGGAAAGATCTGAAGTCGCCTCTCAGTTACGATTCACAGTACTTAATGCAGTACTCCTCTCAGTCGAGTCATGGTACCCCGTAGACCACTACTTCTAATTCGCGTCGGGGGATTGACGAATGTCTCGACAGCTTCTGCCAAGAGCTCATCCATTGTCTCTGGCTTAGCCACTGGACGAATCTCGATATCGATAAAATGGAACTTCTGGCCATTATGTACACGTTCTTCGGATCGGACATGCACGGAATGGAATTTGAGCTCTGCACGACTGCCCATGCGCCTCGGTGCAAATTTGGACTGCATCGTTTCCAGAGATTCGAACGCGTCTCCATCGAGCACATCGAACGCGATCTCGGCCTCGGATATCGAGCCTAACATGAGCACGAACGCCTCGTAGTCGTATTGACGCTGAACCAGGATGGCTGTCGTTACGGTGCCGGCCGATTTGTCAATCTTGTAGGCCAAAGGCACGTCACTCCAAGGCTGGCGCGCCACTCGAGGAAAGTCCTTGGAGCGAGTGGCCTCTGGCAAATGTGAAGTTGCCACCAGGCGGTAATCTGCAAGCTCAGACCTGTCGGTGTCACAACAAGATAATTTGCGGACTTGGAAGAAATGGCATGGGAAGATCCTTTGTGTGGAAGAATTATGGTGCTGGCGCACGTAGATGCTTTCAGGCTTTCCTAGTTCCGAGCAGGACGCCAGGATTCCGCTTTTGACTCTGGCGAAGAGATTAGAGCCGCCAGAAAGGCGTTTGAGGTACACGGCGAGCCAATCATTGTAGCCTCGTCCTGGCACTGGGCATTGCAATGCGGCGAAGTACATGCCGTCCTCCTTCTGCGTCAATGGGAGGGTCGCATGGAGGCCCCTTGCGGTCATTGCAAAGGGAATATATTCTCCGAGTTGGCTGTAAGGTATCGTTGAGCCGGTGTGTTTGAAGTCTCGGGGACTATTGGCTAACAGGCCGCAGCAGGTGTCTTCGGCGTTGTCGGGCTGAATCCACGCAAAGATGGACTGGTCCTCGCTGATTTTCATGATCTCCTCTTGGAGTCTGATGAAGGATCTTCTTTCACCCTCGCCGTACAGCATAGGCATGTTGACGCCGAAGAGACCCATCAAACAGTACGCGATATCCTCTTCTCGAGTAGTTTGCCGAAAGGAGGCCCAGAACATTCGCGACGCGATGCTTGCATGATGTATAGGCCGAGCGCCTTCCAGATACTCAACCTCAATTCCGGAGATCTGAGAAACACGCGACTGGAGCTGCATCTTACTGCCCAGAATTTTCCAGTCGGCGGAGAAGAACTGGACATTGTTTGGAGCGAGAAGTTCTTGGAGTGTCCAGCCGCGCCGCCACCATCTTGAGGCTTCGAAATCGTCGCCCAAGCTCGATACATCGGCAAGAAAAGCGTAGCATATTTCCGCGTCTTGATAATATTTGTACATGGAATTGATGGCTTCGCTCAGCTCTACAGAGCTGGTCTTGTCAATGCAACAGGTATCGATCCAGAGAAAACCATATCCATCGAGCACGGCACGTTCCATGGCTGAGAGCACTTTTGGAAAAGCTTTTTTGTGTTCGTAAGTACCGCTCCGCACGTCGCAGAATAGCACTTCATCGTCCGCATTGCTGAACCATGTGTGGGAGAGGATCGCGTAGGGTGGAATGTCTTGTCCCCACTTCTCGATAAGCTCGAGCTTCGCCCGCCTTGATCGATACGGTCCGGTTCTAAGCAGACGCATTGCTACGACAAGGACGTGCCTCTCACATTGGCGAGTTGACCAAGCGTGTCGACGGCTTCATATCGTACAGCAACGTGCTGCGCATTCGAGCATACCTCCAAGCGAGCGGGATGCAATAGCTTCCAGACACTTGGAACCGAGCTGCGGCTGAGCCAACCGGTGAATATCGATTGTTACACAAATGACCTCAGCCTCAAGAATGGTCAATATGTTGTCGAGCCCTGCGACCTTATCTGAGTTGCCGGACTCGCTTTCAAACACTCTTTGCCCATTTCGCACCAACCTGGACTTTGTGTGGGAGAGAACACCACACGTTTTCAGAGCTGATGGACGAGGTTCACGCCACCACCAATTCCAGTGCAACGAAGAAGCCCGAGGTTGCCCATATTGCATCCGAGAACCATGATTTCATACAGCGGGAGCCTCCGTACGTACTGCTGTCGTCCAAATTATTATGTTCATACAACATAGGCTGATGCCGTTGGCCTAGAATGCTATACCAGCCATCACAAGAACCGGTGCATGAGGCGCCACCACTCTTCGTTACGCCCTTGAGCAAATTGGGAGACAGGCCAGCTCAAGTCGATTGTCCATATTGCGAGAAAGTCGTACAAACCGAAATTCACAGGTCTGCTTCGAGCGATACTGGGTAAACATCCCACCTCGCAAAGAGATTGCAGCAGCTGATAGAATCCGACAGTATGACCGAATGTCTTATATGCCTTGTTTGCTGTCCGCTGTTGCTCTGCTATAGACCAGACGAGGACACCTCTCACCACTGTTCGGTTTGCAAAACGCGTTTGACGCACAGACCACATGGGGGCACTGTTGTAGTCGTTGCTGCAACGAAAGCTGAGCCCAATCAAGTCGCATCAAAGTATCAACAGAAAGCCTGACGCGGTGCTGGAAGAAACTGAATCACGTTGTGGCACAGAACACCATCTCACTCATTATCTCTGGCTGCGCAAAGGGCTCGATCTTGACGTCGACGGAACGCAACTCTCAGCACCATGCCGAAATCCAAAAATAGGGAGATGCATTGATGCAGAGCGGGACAGCGCATGATGGAGCTCCTTTAAAGTCTCTTGCGGAATCCACAATGTATCAATGGACCTGTTCATGCATGCCAAGCCTGTGGCGCCTCACAGCCGCCGCCTCACAGCCTTATTACATACGCTCACAGCCTTGTATGCTTCACAAGAACAGATCGGCACTGGAATTGCTGCAATGAGATCGGTAATTCATCCGCATCCCATATGCGGCTGAGGCAAGCGGTCAATGGGAACCGTTACACAGCCTCGAAATACTGCCCCGTCAAGTGAAGTCCACGATCGAATGTTGTGACTATATATCGAAGCTTGCACGTTCGCCTCGGATGCCTAAAGCATTATCGATCAGGCTGCAGTGTATTCAGACGGATCAGTGCCTCGAGCTTGTCGAAAGCATCACGCAGTATCGTTACTACTATGGCTACGACAAATAACTACGAGTCGCCTGGCAGGATCGACCCGCTCGCTCCAACAAATCCCGAAGCTGCGCATCTTTCATATGAAGAACATCATTTCTTCCAGCATGGGCCTCCGTACGTGCCTTGACCAGTCTTGCTATAGCTACCCAACAAAGAAAACTGATGCATTAGCCTCAGAATGGAGTACCTCCCCCCACAATATCCAGGAACCGAAATCCCACCAATCCTAGTCACACCCTTGAGCAAACTCCACGAACAGCCCACTCAAGTCGATTGCCCGTACTGCAAGAAAAGCGTCGTAACCGAAACTCGCAAAACTGCTTCCAACACTTCCGAGTACGTTTCCTTCTCACTCTCGTCAAACATATACAACAGAGCTAGCCACTGAGTGGCTCTTCTTCACAGATTCGCACAGTTCCTCTTATGTATAGTCTTTTGCCCTTTGGTGTTCTGCTACGAGGTCGAAGATAGGATCGACCATCATTGCTCGATTTGTAAGAAGAAATTGGCGTATAAACCGCGCGAGGGCCCGGCTGTGGTTGTTGCTCAGCCGAATGTTGAGGATAAGGTTCCGTCGAAGTATCAGCCTGGGGCGTGATTATGTTCTTGCTACCATGTAGTGATGATCATTTACGTATCAATGATAAAACCGCACAAGTACATATGGTTACAGTAATACTTAGTTTTTATGCTAAGGATAGAACGATTGCTTCTCGATCGACACAACAAACAATCTTCGATAATTCGATGCTACATGGTCAGGGTTTGGTTATGTGTCTTGAATTACATAGCTTCAGTTTCTGGTTCTAAGATGCAGCCAAGACGACCGGTGAAGATTCAGTGTTACACGGGTGAGCTCAGCCTCTAGCTTTTATCAGTGCAGCTCGCTGTCAAAGTACATGTAAGGTTGACGTGAAGAAGACATCTGGACATCAGTCTACAGCGAGCTTTGAGAAACCCACATATCGAGGGCTAGAAACGTACCGCAAGATACAATAGCCGGCATGGCCACTGCAGAGATAGAGGAGGACAACATGAAAGACTCAGCGCCCAAGCCCAGCACCAGGAGGAGTCTCGAGGCCACGCATCGCGGGTCGAACGAACACGACGACCCCATCCAGCGTGATTCTTCGTGTGTATTCCGTCCTCTCGAAGAGCCCCCTCTCGAACGAAAATTGATATCCAGATCCAGCATGAAATACGAAGCATCGACCGAAGAACCAGTCAAACCACGCGACAAATCAAACCAAGCCTATTGTCCGCGCTGCAAAGAAACGGTGGCTACAAAACATACCTCGGAAACCTCCCTCTCTGATCGGTAGGTTCGCTTTCATCAACCCAGCGACATGAAATGTCTCGACGAGGTACTCACGATCTGAGATAGCTGTGCAAGGTGTTACCTGTGCCTTGTCTGTCCTGCCATACTTATCTATTGGAAACCCCAAAGTTCCAGGTACCGCTGTGTGAATTGTAATAAACGGTTGAAATCCAGTAGGGCCGATGGAGAGAACGATGGAGCTGGAGTTCAGACTTCGACCAAGACTGAGGCTTCATGAAGATGTATCTCAGGATCAGCAGAAGGCTTGATCGTATTGGAAGAGGACTTGTTGTGGGAGACCGGCTCAGGAGCGGAGAGCCAAATCAATGCAGCGGAAGTCCTGGCTCTCTACTATCCTCGCATCGGGCAATCTCTGGTGGCAAAAGTGATGATCATACATAGGGGCAAGACACATTCGTAGAGGAATCTATCCTCAGTGCTTGAGAGCGAACAGTTATGCTTTTCCTGCCAATTCGCGAACAGCAACTTTCTTATTGCAATTTTCCGTCATTCATTCATTATTTACATTATTACACATTATGTTCATCTTCTCAGGACAATCTGCTTGTTTCCTTCAAATTCCTGAATCAGTTTGCAAGTACTCTGCTTGCTCCGGGTAATAGTCTCTCCAAGTATTACATTGTTGATTGAATTCCGCCGTGATAGGGTCAATGTCCAACATTGTTTGCTGGCTTTCGATGAACTGAACTGCAAAACCATCGTCTGCGTGCCATGCCTATGGAAACACTCTCGTCAGTATTTGTGTCATCAATGATGTAGAGCATAAGAGCGCGACTTACGATATGACAATGCAGCAGCCACGCTCCAGGGTTGTTCGTCTCAAATGCAATCGCCAGCCAGCCATTTGTGGGCAGCATGGCAACATCTCTCCTCATGGGGTTCTCGTAATTCAAATTCTGTCTGTCGGCATCCGTCCATGCACTTTCTCCCGCTCCCAGGACGTAGAAGTCGTGGCCGTGAAGATGGATTGGATGCGGGATGTTGACTGTGAAAGGCGAGCCAGGTGCTTCGGTAATGACCCAGTATGTCCAGCGATTGGCATTCGGCAGGGAGATTGCATTCGCGCGATCGGGCCAGTTGGAGAAAGAGCGATCGTTTTGGATCTCACCAAGAGTAGGTTGCGACCAGTCGACGCGGAGAGGTGTGCCGTTGACTTGCCAGAAGATGGTAAGAAGGCCGTTGGCGTCAGTAGACTGGTTGATTGCTGTGGCGAGAGTCTCAAACGTGGGAATATCATTCGCAGGGACGTAGGAGTTCCAGTAGGGCACGAGCCCGCGTTCATCTGTGCAGCGTTGAGCGTAGTTATGTGCTGTGCTAATTGGAGTCTCGGTCTCGTGGCCTTCGTAGGAAAAGATAGAGCGAATATTGCCGTTATTGAAGTTGGAGCCGCAGCCGGCGGTGTCTTGAGAGTCAGCGCGAAACCAGTAACTTCCGGGACTTTGGTCGGCAGTGATGATCACATCGTAGCGTTGGCCAATGCCAAGGAAGACGCTTGTGGCGTTGTAAGGCACCAGAGGAACGAAGTCAGCAGCGATCACAGTCATGGTGTGGCCGTCCAGAGAGAACGTGAAGTGGTTGTCGACGCCAGTGTTGATGAGACGAAGACGGTGGCGCCTGCCGGCTTTGAGAATCGTTCGCGCGTATGATCCTCCCGAGTTGGATGTCATTGTGCCGTTTATGAGACCATTGTCTGCAGTAGGGGCCAAGGAGTTTCGATGTCTGGCGAGGAAGGATGTTGTGCCGACGGTAGGATAGTACCAATCAGTGATGGGAAGGGGTCCAAGATCCTCATCGTAGTCTGCGGTTGCAGGTCCGTACACGACGATGGGTCCAAGGATACCATCACCATACTGGTTGCTGAAATGAGAATGGTACCAACTCGTTCCGTATTGGGTGGCGATGAAAGTGTAAGTCTTGCTTCCTCCGGGAACAATGGGACACTCGGTGACACCTGGAACGCCGTCTTGGCCATTGTTGTGCCACATGCGCAAGCCATGCCAGTGAATCGAAGTTCCATTATTCGGAAGCTCATTGTGAACAGTGACCTGAATGGTGTCGCCCCAGTTTGCGTAGATGGTTGGTCCTGGATATTGTCCGTTGATAGCATAGACCAAACGCTCGAAGCCGTCGGGAGACATGGTAGTGTTGGTGATAGTGAAGTCGTAAGACACAGTCCGGCCAGTCTCTGGCCAGTCCTGGTCAAAATCGGTGTCAATGTCGAAGCCGCCACTCCAGCAGCCTCTCGAGTTGGGTCCATTCGTGCATGTTGCTGTCGGCGCGCTGCTGGTTGTTGCCGCAGTGCTCGTCGGTGCTCGAATTACAGTAGTCGCTGACGGTGGAGTGTTTGACTGCCATGTGTCCGACACGCTTGCGCTCCCACCGTTGGTGGGTACAGTGAAAGAATGGTCTGGATCCGCTTCCCAAGTAACCGTGCCGTCGGTGCCGATTTTGATATACTTGTAGCTGAAACTTGTGCCTGCTGGAATGCTGACGGTACCTGACCATAGAGGTCTATCGTTCGTGTACTGCGAAGCACTGAGTGACACGCCGTTGCTCGTGTCCCAATTGCCAAGTTGAGCGATGGATCCAACGACCTGTACTGACTCGCCCCAGGCAGTCTGGGCAAGCTGATTGAATGTGACTTGAACACTTGCTGTCTGTCGTCGTCTAATGTCCCTGCTCTGGCGAGAGACAAGTCTCTCAGGTGTGGATGGCGTCGCGTGCTGTGCGGTTCCGGTTTCGTGTAACCGCTCGACTGGAATGACCGAGGCAGTGGCCAGAGCCAGAAAATTAAAGATAGCGTAGTGTAACCTCATGGTGGTTGCAGTGGTTGCAAAACGAAGGCAGTTTCAATAAGAGTATTAGTACTGCGCACTTGGGAGTGCGTGAATGGCGATTGTGCTGTCGCCTGTCTAGTGAATGTATAAAAAATTTATTAACGAAAGGGATCACGCATAGGTGAAGGTGCGTGGACAAGCAGTGTTTGCCATGTCATGCCAGGAGGCGGACTATGTATTCAATCAATCTTTTTAAGCTGTGGAGACTGTGGTCGAGCACGCACGTATCAGGAAAATCCGTGGTGGCGATAATCCACTATGGCTCCTTGGCCATTGCTCCACTCGGTTCTTCTGTCGTGGAAATGTGACACGGATGTGCGCGAGGAGGGGCGCTCAAGATAGAAGTACTGTGTGACGGGTAGTTGCCATTGTCGGACCAAGAAATTTCGCTTGTCGCGCTGTGCCGTGCTGTGTACAGCCATTGTTGAGATCTTGCGCATGTCGCTGCCGGGATTGAGAGTAAGGAGAGGTGTAGGATAGAGTGCTACACGAGCGCTTGTCGGGCCGGATGTGGCTGTATGATGCCTGACGCCGAGCCAGGATGGCAAGCCAAAGTCGACGCATCTGCGAGACCACTACCAGTGCATATCGGTTCACCACTTGCCATCCGGTGCCGCGATACTGTCAACCGGTTTCACGTCTTCTGTTTGTTCACCTTGGTGAATCCCATGTCGTGTGGAAAGGCCGGATAATGGATTTTGCAGCTTCATCGAAGAGATCTACGGCGCGTCCGCGGCGAGGTTCACACCCCTGTCCAACCCACAGTTTCATCGGACCTTGACTCCGATTCGATGTGGCTGGTTCTACAAGGTGCGTCAGCGATATGCACATCCGCAGGGGTCGCTGAATGAGCACAAAATCGATAGTCAGTTCCTCACCGACAAACATTCACCTCCTCGTGCTGGCACACCATGTTGCGCACCAGCTCGCACGAGACGACCACGCGATGCCACCATCTGGATGCAGCTGTGCGATAATTGTACGCGTATCTCGCGACTGGTGGACTGCATCCTTCCAATAGTGGAAGCATGAATGTGGGACTCAGTGCCCATGTTGATCCGGTTACATGCCGCGCGAGCGATTCGCCTGCAGCAATGCCCTCCGAGTCTCGGGCACTACGATGTCGGCACGTGGTCGGATGCAGAGCGAAACAGGTCGTGGTCTCGGTCCATGTGTCGTCGCGTGGAAAGCGTGATGGTCATGGCAGTGGCGGGAGAGGAAGCAGATATATTGACCACGCAGGCGTGCCCGCCATCTTTGCCAGATGCCAAGCTGTAGACTGTTCGCAGTGGACGGCAGATATGAATTGCCTGGAGATGGTGATGAGATGGTGGCTGCGCTCGCCAGATCCGTGGACCAGGGGTGGATGTTGATGAGACTTGACGAGTGTCTCACTTCCAAACTGACACAAAACAGATCTCAGATCGAGGACAAAATTAGCTCTTAGCGATGAACAACAACCAGATGGGGGACAGAGCACCTTCCTCTTCGAGCTCCATCCACTTACTCCTGCCTGCCCTTCCGATCACCTTGCGATGTGACTTCCTCTGCAGGCCGAACATCGTTTCCAGTGATTCCCTTTGGCAGGCCGCACTATCGCAGGAACGACAAGAACAGGATGAATCAACTTACAACCCAGCAGATAGTGCCCATCAGCCTCCGCCCGCATGCGATTTCTACATGAGCAGAGCGTGGACCCGGACCTTCAACTGAGCCTGAGGCCCGGCACCCGAATGGGAATTACTGGACGTCCGTCCCAGCGTACAGCTCTTGTGACCACATCGGATGCAAGATCTGGTCTGAAAGAAGATATAGCGAGGTCTCAACGTCCGTTCTGAAGTCTCCTTCGATAAATCCAACACTCGTGGGTCTCTCGATGTAGGACGCGCCTGCCGTGTAAGCGGGAAATTCCGACTTCACCTCTCCAGTTCTAATCTGTGCCAGAAATCCTCTGCACTCCGGATCACAAACCGTAGTTCGGCGTGTAAAATCAAATACGATACTCATCTTGCAGTACTGTGCCGAGGTGCACGCATCGGAAAGGTCGACATAGCTGCCCTATCAACTTTGCCTCATCGAAGCGCAGTCATTTCGCAAAGCAAACCGTGGTTTCGGGACTTCAAACAGAACTGACTACTTTAGCACATGCTGATGTCTGAATGCTCTCCACCACATTCACCATTGCACAATGCCATCCGCACGTGCAGCATGATCGCTCGGATTGTTTGCCTCGTCTTTTAGGAGGCACATGCACCAGCATTTTATAACTCCGGTCCGCCGCATCTTCAAACCATCTCCACCACATACCATCTTGAGAAGCTTCGAACGCCAACTCTCACAGATACCCAATCGATCTCAAAAGTCACTCAACCCACACGCACAATGTGCAAGGTCCGTCCTCCCAATCTCAAAATCTCCATCCCCTCCCCACCACTAACTAACATTGCCCCACCAGCTCTTCTGCGCAATCGGCCACGACGGCCCCTACAAAGAATGCACCACCACGCTGCTCTCCTGCGTCGTCTACTGCGAACCCAAGAAGGGCAAAGCTCCTCTCCGCTACCACCACACCACTTGTTTCCCAAAGGAAATGACTGTCGTCTGGGGACTACCACCCAAGGGCAAGGAATTCTACTGCAAAGTCTGCGAGAGGATTTTGAATATTACGGAGGAGTCCGGGCCCGAGGCGGAGATGGGGAAGGGGTATGTTTTGGAGAAGGGAAGGGGAAGAGGGGAGTGGAAGGTTAAGAAGGTTTGAGGGAGGAGATCGAGGGCCCTATCATTCGGACGCGGGGTTTCAGGTTGGGTGAGACTTGTATGAGGTTGAGAGTCGAGGCGTGGAGCCTAGTGTCTTTACTGAGGAGTAGAGCACATCGAGCCACGAAATCAGCGATTCCGTTTCGAGGACGCGGGCGGGAGGTGGACCTCAGAGATCCTGAATCGATCGAGGCCTATTGTTTGTCAACATGAAAGCATGGTAAATGAAATGATATTGCGTTGAATAAGATTTCGTCATCCTTGCTACTTCGTCAAGCCTACAGCTTGTTTCCAAAACCCACCCTTGAATGTCAAATGTACACCAGCTCCCTTACTGTTTCGGCAAGACCCAAGTCACCACGCTCTGTGCCGGTACCGTCCCACTCCAAACCTGCCCAGTACTACTCATAGTCAACCGCAAGAACACCGCATTCGTCACCGTACTCAAGATCACCACCGTCCTCGTCCCATCGGGATTCACAGTGCCAACAGCCTGCACCATTTGCCCATTCGGAGTTGAGCCACCACCATTGACCAGCACCACTCTCGCTCCCTTGGGCATATACCGACTAAACTGCGCCATCATATAATACGCCGTATTGAGCGTATATGTTCCATCATTGTTCACAGTAACGAGACCTTGGCATTGATCGCAGCCTCCTTGGAGATACGGACCATTGTTGACATCTGTGGCAAGGCCCCAGGCAATAGAACCAGATCCCCAATTTTGCAAAGGGCCCAGTGTGAACGCAGCTGCGTTCCACCAAGGTTGAGAAGCAGGAGTCCAGCATTCGGTCATGTATTGTGTTACGTTCGGATTAGAGGTGCGGAAATCGGACATTGTGCTCCATGGTGCGGTGGAGTAGCAGTGCCAAGCGACGGTGCTGGTGTATGTGCCGGCGTTGTCGAGGATTGTTTGTGGGTAAGATGGTTGGTCGACTGAAAATTGCGCGACGTAGTTAGTGAATGCCGTCTGTGTTGCTCTGTCTCCGTGCATACTTACGATTATGATCATATGCCCAGATTTGAGTGGACAAGCCTGCTTGCGCAAAGGCAGGACCAAGACGGTTCTTGACCAGTAAAGCGTTCTCGTAGTCATAGACATACATAGTTGGAAACTCGGCAACAGAGTTCAGCGGCTCGTTCTGCAGAGTGATGGCGTTCACAGGAGCACCTGCTCTCGCATATGCTTGGACGTACTTGACAAAGTACTGTGCAAAGGCGTATGAGTAATCGGTCTCAGTCGAGTTGAGATAAGTGTCTTGCAAATTGTTGTTGGTTGCGTTACCGGTGAGAACTCCATTTCTTTTCATCCACCCTGGAGCGGACCATGATGATCCAAGCAGTGTCATGCGAGGGGCAGCAGTTCTCATTTTGGCCAATAAAGACGCCATTGCGGTTCCATTAGGACCAAGAGCAAAATTCGTCAACTGCGGATCCGGGTTGCCATTGTTGTCATCGTATGTATAAGCCGTTACGGAAAGATCAGAGGACCCTATGGTATGACGCATCAAGCTGAAATTCGCTGAATTGGAAGGACTTGAGGTCATCAATACGTTCATCAGAGATGTCTGCTGACTGCTTGATAGTCTGTTCCAGTTGACAACTGTGGCATCCGTTATGGCAGCTCCAAATCCAGTAACGCTTTGTCGGTAGGCGGCGGTTGTATCGTTCAAGGACAGATTCCATAGAGTAGACCCAGATGGCTGAGTCCCCGAACCTTTAGCTGGAGCAGTCAAGCGTGTGAGTTTGTAGGTGCCATTGTAATTGGAGCATATCGCAGATGCGGTCGATTGTCGGATTTCGAGGGGTGAGGCCAGCACTGAACCACTGAATGCTACGATCAAGGCACAATAGAGGGCCACCATGCTTTTTGTAGTGAACAGCTGCCACCAGCCCTGTTAGAAGGTGTTGATAAAGAATGTCGTGTAGGAGATCCAGACGTCTATTTGTATCGTGTGTAAATGCTTTTCACACACCACACGTGATGTTCAGCTCTAATAAGATACACTACGCGAGGGCGTCGATCGCTTTCGTTGTCGTTGGGATCATGGGTGGCCTAGAACCAACCTCCAAAATCGAGAAGGTTGTAAAGCTGAACCACTCCTGTGGCGCATCGTAGGAGTCTGCAGTAGTTTACTGCCTCGGCAGGCGAACAACTAGGGTGCCTTTCTTTCAGGAATGGCCTGGAACGATGCGAAAAGCGTCGGAGTGCCGGGTAAGATCATCCGCATGTGTCTGACGAAGCCTGGCCATTAACTTTGAGCATGCAGGGTACGCCTCTTCATTCGTCATGGTGTGGAGAGATCGCTGAAGCTCGGCCCTAATGGAGTCAGCTCTGCGCTACGCTGAGGAAGTGAGGTGTGTAAGGTGTGGCGTCGAAGGCGCGAGATCATGCAAGGGCGATGCTGGCAGCCATGTGGGAATGAAATTGTTGGTAAGAATTAGTGTGGCAACGAGTCAGGTGGTAGTCGAAAAGGGCGTAATCTCATGATTAGACAAGCCAATGGTGAGCCAGGTTCAACAGTGCGTGATCAGGCGGAGGAAAGCTCGAGAGGAGGGCCACAGCGGGAGCAATAAAACAACGAGCTTCTGTCAATGTCACAACTTTGCTGGCAGCCAGGCTGGCCTAGTAGATACAGTACTCCTGATGCTGGCGTGGTTGGCAGGCTGTCTGCAGGAGGCTGTAAAGTGTCTGGCCTATTGCGTCAAAGAGCACGATTGTGCCGGAACGATTTCTTTCGATAGTGTGAGTGGGTTGGTCGGTGTTGTGATGTGGCAGCACGTGTCGTCGTCGGAGGATTTCTCCATGTCTCGGTCGCACCGACTCTGGCGGGGAACTGCAAACGGTCCCGCATCATCACCCCACGACATGTCGATACGGGATTATGACTGGCTGGGGTGTGTAGCCCTACTTTGTAGAGCCATTTAGTCCCAAACAGTGCTTGCCTCTAGCTTTTTCCAGAGCAGGTCGAACGAGCAATCAAGGCCACGAGGTTGGCGTAGAGCGGCTCAGCGGCGCGATCTCGCCTCTTTCGTCCTGGACTGTTGATAGCGGCATGCCACCTTGCCAAGGTCACCAACCACGAATGGGTCTAGGAAGGCAATTCGAGCGAGCACCAGCATGAGGCTGTTTTGGGAGGCTGACCGCTGCGCAAGTTGTGTGAACTTGGCGTAGTCTTGCACAAGAACGGGATGTATCTCTGTTCCTTCTTCGAGGCCATGACAATGAATTGTGATGTTCGGGGCAGATGCAGACAGCTGCCTTCATGTATCATTGCCACGGTAGTTCTTGCCGAACTGCTTGTCGTGGACTGCTGGCGGAGGTGCGGTCGTGTTCTGGTAGCGAAGGCTGTGGTTATTAGTCGACGGACTGCTCAATGGTATCAAACGAACGTGATTCATAGAGCGAGGCGCGTCGACCGCTGCGCGACGAAGCGAGGAGAGGTTCGCGGGAAGGTGCGATGGGCGGCTCGTGGCTGCTGTGGTGAGGAAAGACTTGGCGACACTTCGTCTCCCATGTTTCACCTGTACCAACCTCAGCTCCCCACTTCATCTCCATCTCCCTCTCGCTCATCGCATCGAGTGATGGCTGCAGACATGTCGGTCGAGAAACACATCACAGCCTCAGCGCGAAACTGGCCAACCACCGCAGCCAGCACAATGCACGTCTTTGTCGATCGCCAGTCGACGCCCGCTGGGCGCGCGTCATTTCTTGTGGCTGCTGGGCAGAGCGGTCGCCTCCTCTCCCCAGGAGCACCCTGTTCTCGCTAACATGGCACATCCCAGTCCAGCCGGGAGCTTGAATAGACGACATGGCAGCTCCTAACCTGGCCACTTCTGGACCTCCTCCCAGCTACGTACCCAAGAAGTTGATCGTAGCATGCGATGGGAGCTGGAAGAATTCCGATTCGGGCATTCTAGGAGGGACGGGGCTCTCGTGGATATGGAGAGGTGAAGAACAAGTCTTGACGAATGTCACCAGGATTGCACGAGCGATCGAAAGTGTCAGTCAGCAAGGACAAAACCAAATTATCTATTATCAGCCTGGTGTAGGCAGTGAGGGCAACCTGTTCGGGCGTATCGTTGGTGGTGCTCTGGGTCTGGGCCTGGCAGCGAACATCCGAGAGGCATACTCCTTCATAGCGAATAATTATTTGCATGGAGACGAAATCATCCTGATTGGCTTCTCTCGCGGCGCATTTACTGCGCGCTCTGTTGGAGGGCTCATCTGCGATCTCGGAATACTGAATACAGATGGCCTCGACCACCTGGTCGACGTGTTCGAGGACTGGGAAAATTGCGGAGCGGAAGGTTATACGACCCTTCTCGGAAAAGATGAGCCCACGTTCGAGATGAAAACCGGCCTTGAGGATACGAAAGCATACATCAAGAAGTATCGCGAAGCTCTCGTCAAGATCGGCTACATCAGCCCACAGGAAGTGCCTATCAAAGCCATCGGTGTCTTCGACACAGTTGGGTCGCTTGGCATTCCGGTCAATCCTCTCCTCCAACGTCTCGGGCTCCCTCACGTGCTGCGAGAATATCGTTTCTACAACACAGATCTCGATCCCAACATAGAGAATGCCTTCCAAGTTCTTGCCCTGGATGAAACTCGCAGCGCGTACCGTCCCGCACTCTGGCAAAAAGTTCCAGGTGTTAACTCAACGCTGAAACAGCTATGGACGTGTGGTGGGCATACGAATGCGGGCGGTGGATATGCGGACAGCAATCTTTCAGACATTTCGCTGGCCTGGATGATGTCAAATCTCGCACCGTTCATCCACTTCACCCCAGGATACGTGCGAAAGCAACACGAGAAAAATCAGCAGCGCCTCCAGCAAGCAAAGGTCCCGGCCAAGGGCCTTCTGTGGGCCGCAGGGCAACTGAGAAATAAAGGAAAAGGAATTCAAGCCCTATTGGGCTTGGTGTCGCGGACCCCAGGCAGATACCATGTGTTGGACAAGAAGACGTTGAAAGAGAGACCGGAGGAGCCCTTGCAGAACACAAACGAACGAATTCATGTTGCTGTACGCTCGAGGAAGAAGACTGGAGGAATGGATGAGAAGAATGAAGTCGTCAAGTATGAGCCCAAGGGCCTCGCAGAGGAGGACTACGAGCTTGTTGACGAGCATGCAGAGCCAGGAAAGGCGATGTGGAGGTACATTGGAAAGGACCCCCAATTTGCTGGGTTGATCCTGCTGGAGGATGAGTTGGGAGTATTTGAGAGGGAAATTTTTGAAGATTGTGTTTCCAGAAATGCTGTGGATGTGGGCAAATGATAAATTGCCATCTGAGCGGTCAATCCTGTGGACATGATATGTCATCAATGTAATGCTGCTGTGTATCTCCTCGCAACCTCTGCGCTCTCATCGACTTCTCGAAATTTCTCGATCCCACCACCGACGCCTTGCTCATCTACTATCCAGTGTCCTTCCTCGATCATCCGCCTCCAGCTATTGAGTATCAAATGCAGCTGTGTTCGATGCCGGCCAATGAATGAATTGATCTTTGTTTGGTAAAGATCTGTTTTCGAAAGGCGTTCGACTTGTATGTGGTCGTTGTATTCTGCATGACCTTCCGGGTCCCGACATCGAATGGCAGAATCAACACACCGGGATCTTCGTGTGCGGTTGCGCACCAAGGGCGAGATTTGTCGAGGTAGAGACCTGCTGGAAGCTCATGAAGAGAGTCAAAAGGATGCTCGATCGTGTGCTCCGCGGTAAGGCGTCCTCCGTAGCTCGCATGCATGCTTAGTGACCAGACAGGGAGGTGCTATGCGATGTGTCTGGTCGCCACACGGAGGGTCTGGCACAGCTGTCGTACTGCGTATGATTTTCGTGCACTGCGTCACAGAATCATCGGCCGTCCATCCTTCTCGCAGTCTCCTTGTGTCGAACACATTGGCTGCACCAGCTGACGCCGTGATGCGAGCGGCCGGCACAGATCCCACACAGCTGCGATGATGTACATGATGATCATCAACGACAAATACGCAACCAAAAATCGCAGAACGATGTTCTGCACTCGACCGTCCTGAACAACATTGTCGTAGCGAAGCGCTCCTGAACGCCACAAATCGATTAGTTCATCTTTCTCACATGGCCACGAAGTAGTCATATCGAAAGGATGAAATTGTTGTGCTTGCTCGCAGGTACTGGGCAAGATTTGTGGGACCAGCATTAGGCCGGCAACATGGACTCCGTTGTGTATGATGTGCGCCATGAGGATCGGCGAAAGCATACCAAGGATGATGATAGGCCAGAACCAGAGCAGCACTAACTCCTTGATCGAGCCTACGCCATGGCCTGGGAGACTCAACAATGCAGGAGCCCGTTCTAGTATGTGCATGGCTATGAAGATGGCGGCCATGATGCAGCCCATGGTACCGAAGAAGAAAGTCCATTCGGCTATGGTGGTTGCTGAGGTTATTTCCGCTTCCGTCCAGGTTGAGTTTGCATATTCCATCTCGAGCAGAGTGAAGACTTGTAACTTCTGATCGGCGCTGTGTGTTGGCGTAGTCAGCGGAGAAATGGTTTGAGGTGCAGAAGGACGGGAGCCGGAGAGAGGGAAAGGGCAAGTTGGAAAGTAGAAGAGCGGGCCAACCGGAACCTGTTGCTTTGGTAGCAGACAGCACAATTTTGTTCGCGAACCGACTTCATGAGCTTGCAAGCTTCCATCTCTGCAAACGGATGTTTTGTACGCGCTCTGCGATCCGACCGCCGGCTACCTTAGTCAATAGCAGTCGGCAGAGATAAAGGATTTTGTCAAAATGGTCATGCGTGATACACCTGTACAAAGCCGCCGAAGGCTACTACACTGAACTTCTGCTCAGAAAAGTCCTCGCAGCGCATTTTGGGCCGCAGCCAACCTCGCAAGCTAGGAGGTCACTATGTTCTCAGAGACAGAAGTGGTTTGCATGGCGATCGATATTCTGAGTGAACGTACCTGATCAGGACCTCACCCTCACCTCCTTCGCGACAGCATGGCATAGTTCCACTCTCACGCCGGCGCTTGACAACACATCAATCCACATTCTCTGCGTATCGCTCAACCGATCATTCTCACTCTTGACTTCGGAGAACATGACCTCACCCTTGCCCTCATTGCCATCCTCCCTCTCCAGTCTCCACAAGAACAAGTCCGGTACACCACCCCCTCTTTGCCCATACTCTTGCACCATAACCTTCATCACCGTGCTCAGTGCAGCGGGCGGGAAGCAAGACGCGATCTCCAACAGGTCCGATAACTCGAATGTCCAATCGAGGCCCACCACACACGTCTGCCGCTCATGATGAGCGTCCCATACACCTTGGATTAACTTCGCCGCATCGCCATTGCTGATCTCGTTCAAACGTGTGTTGACTTCGCTGATCCGACTCGGATAGAATGCATCCGTATGTAGATCCAAGGGACAGGTCTGATAGGCTGTTTGAAAGACGTTGGGAATGTAAAGGAATAGAATGTCGAAGAAGAGATAGGCGAAGAAAGTCCGGAGAATGCGACCTTCAGAGTGATATCCTTTCCAGCCAAGAGCGCGATAGGAGGAGAGACACATCTCTTCCACAGAGCATTCGCCCTCCAACTCGGGTGTCGATTTTTCACTTTCGGCCTCTGCTGAGGGCGAGTGCTCGCTCTTGGAAGTGACGTCCACTTTGCTTTTGCTCAAAGCTGGATCGAGCCAGATTGTCTTTGCTCCGCGAAAGCCAGTCGGTTTGTTCTGTTCGCTATTGCGACGACTTCCATTCGATGCGCTGCGTTCAATGCGGATACCCTCGAATGTGCGCTCCTGCGCTTTAGCAAGTCGCACATGCTCGAAATCGTGCTGCTGACGTTTTGGGATTTTCAGATTCTTCTCCAGTTTGGTGATGCGCTTCTGTAGGTCCCTGTGGAAGATAAGATGTGTCAATTGGTCTTGCAGGCCTTCCTCGCAGGTAGCCAACGCGACTCTTTTGAAGTGTTTCTTCTTTGATTCAACGTCTTTACATTCAGGCGGACATGGAAGATGGAGATGCATGTAATGTTCCTCGAGGAGGGCTTTTCTTTGGTACCAGTCGCCACGCCGAGAAGTGTGAAAAAGCTTCTGTCCAAGCAGCTCGCACAACACTTCATGCTCTCGCTTGTGGTCTTTGAATTTGCCCAGAACATATGCTCCTTTGTGCACGATCCTTGTATAGACCCAGGCGGGCGAAAGCCGGCGTAGATACGCTCCCTCCCCAGTACTGTAGATGCTGTCCTCTTTCCGTTGTTCTTCAGCTAGTAAGACGCGCCAGCGAGGCAACACCTCTTCGCAGATGCCAAGGACATCTTGTAGAGTCTCCTTTGTGGGTGTTCCGTTGAACTCCAGCACGTTGTCCACTCTGAATTGCGTACGCACCGAAGCCTCGAATTCCAACAGCAAAGCACGAGAAGGGAAAATGCTCGCAGAACGCGATACGATGTATTCTGGGAAATTTCGGCGCGCGATACGAGCGAGGATGATGGTCGTCAAAGACTTCTCAGTCCATTCTGTCGATCGATAAAAGACCAAGTGAACACGCTCAAACAGCTTGAGCGTCGCCAAAGAAAGTCGTATACATGGTCCTGTTTCCGCCATGATTTTGTCAAGGAAATGACTATCGCGATTCTCCAGCTTACCGGGAGTGGCCTCGCGGCTGTCGTCTTCTCCATGCTCAGAACCGCGCGATGCTGTTGTCTCGTCGGTGTCAGATCGTCGTAAGCTGCCAAAACGTGATAGCGCGGTCTGGGATCCGCTCGTGCTGCGCAAATTCTTCAACAATTCCTTCTTGTTTTTGCCTTGTACTTTCACTTCCTTCGCAATAGCCTTGAGCTCGTCTAGTAAAAGCAAGGACGAAGCCTCTTCGAGCGTTGTGATACAGTCCTGGGACCGATCCGCAAACATGAAGCTCTCACCAAGGGTCGTGCCTTCGGGAGGTGCCAGCTCGCCAGGGTGCTCTTGATCCTGCGAAGAAGCTACAGGTAGGTCGCGGACCACTTGCAGCTCTTCTATAGCCTTCGGTAAATCTGCGATATCGCTGTGGTACCCAAGACGAGTAATTCGATGCCAACTCGATGTCTTTCGCAAGAACAGACGCACATACAAGTATTGTGCTTCGTATGTCAAATCCCGCCACTGCTTGAACACAGCATGTTCCGCCTCGTCGAAGAGATGGCTCTCTTCCTCCAAGACTGTCGCAAGTGCAAGGTTGAAAGCGTCGACATAAATGGATGTCTTCCCTCTTGTCCATTTCCGCCCATCCAGCCGCTCCTGCAGGCCCAGTTCTGCCTGCTCGGCTGCTTTGGATGCTTCGTACGCTTCGATGGCCTCTTTGTCTGTCTCGATTTGAGGAAGAGCAGTTTCCAAGTCTGTGCGCCTTGCATCTTTAGGTTCTGCCAATAGCTCTATATCGCTGCCGTCCTCCGAGTCTGGAATCTCATCTCTGGCGATACGCGACGCGCCTGTCTTGACGCGCTTCGGAGGAGGGGTGGGAAAGTGGTCATCGTCGTCGTAGTTGGTGGATTTTGGATGCGCGATCTTTTTCCCTAACATGGCATTATGTTTGGATGTATTGCTGTCCTGCAGCATTGCTGGATCATTACATTAACTCGTGCAAGATGGCTGTTCAAGTGGATGGCGAGTTGTCGAGGTCAAAGTGGAGACGACGCGGTTGATGCGCGTCAGCACGAGATTTCGTCATTCACTTCATCAGCGCCAAGACGAGCATCGACCACAGTATGGGCTCTATTCCCGGTCGCTGGCTTCACCTCGTCCACTGTTCCGCCGTAACGACACCTGATATGTTCGTACAGCGCTCAGTCGATTTGCGAGAGAGGCATCCTGATGGCAGCTCGCTGCCCCCGTGATCCCGCAAGCGAGTGACGTATCCGACCTTTCCACCTCGAACATTGAAACCAGCTCCTCTGTTTCTAGCATTACACATATCTTTATCGCTACCAAATATGCGGACGTACCCCCTGCCGCTCACCATTCTAGCCCTCTCTTCCGTCTCTCACTCACAGCTTGTTCCGTTCTCCTCTCTGGGGTCACGAAAGCCCGCAAACGAGCTTCAGCAGGCACCTATCATGGCAGACACGGACGGCCCTGGAATTCAGCTACCTCCTTCGTCCGACGGCAATCCTCCACCGCGTCCGCCCAAAGGCGACGTTATGATTTCTGACGTGATCGGGAACACACGGCAGATCAACATCTTTGCCGGCTTCACGCGAGACATTGACACAATCTCATCCCGCTTGGACGATTCGTCTCAAAATAGCACCATCCTTGCGCCGCTGAACTCTGCGATCTCTGCTCTACCGCGCAAGCCTTGGGAAGATCCACGAGAGTACGCAGCGCTAGGCGCGAACGCGTATGAGGGCAAAGATGGAGAGGATCGGGCTCACAGAAATTTGAGGAGGTTCACCGAGGCTCATGTTGTTCGCGAAAGCCCATGGAAGAAGGGGGAAAAGGTGAAGAGTGTGGGTGGAAACGTGCTGTGGTGGGAAGTCAAGGACGACGAGAAAGCGTATGTGCAGCCGGGAGACGTGGAGGTGGAAAGAGTCGCGTCCGTGGTGGGCAACGGAGAAGTGTGGGTGCTGAAGGGAGTCTTGAATTATGCGAGCTGAGGAGGAGAGTGTTGATGAGGCTTTACGAATGATGAATACTATGACATTACGGCGGTAGCGCTTCCTATGCTTCGAGGTAGGCCAGACACAAAGTTGGAAAGGCACAATCAACGATGGCTGTCCATTCACAGAAGAACAAAAGGCGTATCATTTGATTGAACAACAGGCCCGCCTCCCAACCACGAACCTCCCGACACCCGAGGACAACAGTCTAATCCGCACAGCTCTGTGCTGCAGATCTAGCACCCATCAATAGCTGTACCAGGACCTCTTGTTCAGCGCCTGGAGAATCTTCGCTGCTTCGTTATTGCTCGCCTCTCCAGCCAGCGCCCTGAATCTTGGTCGCTGCTTGCCTCCACCATTCCTGTATGTCCCAAAGTCGACCACATACTCGAAATCGATCTCCTTTCCTCTCCGATTCGGGTCATCAAATCTATCAAGCCAGCGGCTCAACTGCGCTCTAGTACTCTGCTTGGTAGCAGAATACACCAGCGTGATGCGAATTTTGCGTGGAGTTCCGGCCGGTGTGTCCATTTCATCCTTCGATGTGCCATCGCTCCCGGGGTTCGATGAGATACGTCGGAACTGTGCTTCGGACAGTCGATTCAGAAACGTAACGACGTGGGCAAAATTGTGGTTCTTGACTGTCGTCTCGATCACTGGCGCATGGAACAAAAGCGCATCGAGAAATTCTTGACAGATTTGGTCGTTAACTCCTACGAGCCCGGTCTTGGTTACGAGATTTTGCTTTTGCAGACTTGTGGCTGCTCCATCGGACGTAATGATATGTCTGTAGACCTCATCGCGGAGCTCGAGTGGCAACGAGAGGAAGGGAAAGTGTGAGCCAGTATCTCCTGGAATGTTGCAATGTTTCTTGGCTTCGGGTTGTTGAGCTGGTACCTCTGATTGGGATTTGCGTTTTCGAGTGATTGTGCGAGCCATGGCGAAAATACGCAGATTGAGCTGAGGTATGCTGTCGAATTGATATATGCCTTCCAAACTGCGCTAGCGTCAGGCTTCGCCAGGCAGCAGTGAGTGCCAAGACATGCATCCTTCGACCTCGACCATGTTCTTCGGTTTCATGCTTCTTGCTAACTGAACAACAAGGACTCATTATCGCTGAATGATCGTCGAGCGACCGGTCTCAAGTGAGGAGCTGTGGTCCCACAGCACGACCAAGAACAGATCCGAGCGGAAACGGGTTGCGGAAGCTTTTCCAACGTCAAAACATTACCGTGCATGTTCTTGACGACGAGCATATTTTCAGCATTTCAGAGTGCTAGTGAGCAGTCTCAGTCTCAACAGTTGGGCGTCCCCAGCTGAGGATAAAGTATATTGGGGGTTGCACTCTAAACGTGTGATTGAAGGCACCTATTCGCTTGATTATTCTAGGAGCCACTAGACTCATGTCTGCTACTCGTTCAATGATTCACCTAGCGCCCCGCAAAGGAACTTTTAGGTCTTTTCTATCGGCAAGAGAGCATTCTTTCAACCCGGACTGTCAATTCACCTATTCTATCCCGGAGAATACTCCTCCCTTGCCCTCCTTCAGGCACTTTGTCAACCAATTTTCGCAGCAAAGGCAATAGTAAACGATGTACTTCCATTCGAACAAACTGAGCCAAATGCTCGAGCTGCGCATCCTCGGCCCTATAATTTCCTGCTGATATCGGGCGAGCAGTTACGCGAGCTGGAGCAATATGCTCGCTGGTTGAGCCGCTTGCTGCTGCGTACCATGCAAATACTTGGTCTGCTATATGATAGCACATCCATAATAACAGCGCTCTTCCAGAGCACGGACATCCCAGGACACGAAGAACCACATCGATGTAGCATTTGTTCCTTGCAAGTACTTCGTCGGAAGCTAGAGCTTCTATGGAAGCACTATGAGAGCCATCCAGGATTCGAGTTACGGAAAGGCAGCGAGTCTCTGCGGTGTCCAGAGTTTCGAGACACTCGCAGAGTAATGCCATACAGCATGAGTTGTTTCGTGGTCTGGAACTCGATTTATCTGCCGGGATGGATTCTGTTGGCGATTCATCGGAGCCAGAGCCAACGAAATCTGCGGAGAAGATATCAGTGCATGGAGGTGTTGCCAACGAGTATTGTGGCATCCATGTCGGAGAGCCTGGTGTACACGTCAAGGATGCCGTGGAAGTCGCATCGAGTGTTCCGAACGAGTCGAAAATGTGATCGAGATTTGAAAAGCCTAGAGATCTCAAGGCTTCTGGGATAGATGAATTGGAAGTTTCTTGGTTGTTGCACATGTCTCGGCCCTCCGACATGGACATGCAATCGGATATGCTAGTCGATGGTGAATGCATTCCTTGGAACATAGTCTCTATACGTGAATATTAGCACAACTTATCGCAGCAATTGGGTAGAAGTTCGGCGTATGACATACGATTAGGTATTGAGCCGAACATACTTGAGGGTTTGTTATTTCCCGCTCGTTGACTATACGAATAGTTGCAGAATATGTCTCTGACCATGCACCGCTCGCAGCGCCCTAGAGGGCTAGTTTTCTCGCATCGGACTTTTTGCTTCGTGCATTCGTCGCACGCTTGTCGTAATTGTCGAGGCGGCATTGTAGTGGAGAAAGCTGACATTCTTTCTCTTGAATAATCCCAGTCCTGCTTTCAGATCTTGTCCGATAGACAGCTATACACCACCAGCAGTCTTGTCGATCAGAACTGCAAGATTATTGTATCCTGAAATTTAATGAAGTGTCTTTCAGTCTCTAGCAATTCGTTCCCGCCAGTTTCGTGTTGTTCGAAAAGCTGCTGCACAGTTCTGTGCTGCGCGCAGAAGCAAACGCACTCGGGGAGGTCCGCATCTGAAGAGGAAACAGGCCTCATGCCCAAGTGCGAATAGCTCTCGCCTACTATTACCTTCGTTCAACTCACCTGCTTTGCACAGCACACCGAGTCTCGGCATCTGTAGTCGCGCATTTGGATTGCGCCTGAGGTCGCTCTCAATGACCCGTCTGCCATGCAAAAAGATCGACAAGAGCTCACTACAGTCAATGCTCTAAGAGACCTTCGTTGCCAGCTCCGGTCTTGGCTTTGAACTATTTTGCATTGGAACGGCAGAGGAGAGATCGTATCAACCAGCATACCGCCTCATACGTCGTACAAAGTGGAGCTTGCGAGTGGTTAGCAGCAACTTGTGTGTGGAAGAGCCTGTTTGATTCGTTCCAGGAAAATATCCAACATCTTCCGCACTCCTTCGCTCCATGTGGCCCGCCCGCACGTGCTGCACTGAGCATGGCCACTGCAGCCACAATCCTCTGGCCGACGCAAGATCTGGGCGGGAGATCGCTGCTCGAGTGGACTGCATCCTACATCTGCAGGATGCCTTGCCAAGTAATGGGTTACGACGGATAACGGTGAGTTCCAGTAGCTTTCCGGGCGTGGGGTGAGTATGCTGGTGTAGAGTAGGGGCGGATGAATTCTTAAATTGAAGGAACGTTCGGCGTGCAATACCATATGCCATCTGTGCGTTATGTATCTGTTCCATTGTTGATTCCAAGGGACAGAGGCGTCAACGACATCTTGCTGCATCATTGCGCTACTGTGCAAATCACTACGAGTTGCGATGATGACGCGTGATCTTAATGCATTACTTCGGCCCTACAATGCAACCATTGGCATCTTGGTTTTGGATGATGAGCATGAATTTTTCCGAGTCGTGTTGCTGCAGAAGCTGAGCTTCACTCCAGCTTGAAGAGCAGCGGTGCATTCCGGGGCACTGCAAGTCTGGGCCTGGCCTTCTCATTGGTTATTGTGATGCGATCGTCATCCCGCTACGGTAGTGTATTCAGCACCGGGTGACTTAAGTGCACTATGCACATGCAAAGTATCCCACGCGGTGTCGGGAGGCCTGACCTTGGCACTTTAGAAACCATATCATGGCTCTTGTCCTCTGGGCATTCCCGTAGCTTAGGATTTGGTGCCAAAGTTGTACGGGAATATACCAGATTAAGAAGGAGCTTGAGATGCCAAATGCTTCACGCGCGCAATAAGTCGAAGATCATCGTCGCCGTCTTACATTTTGCTTCCGATGCACAGCCGCGGGCATGGCACAGCTCTGTAGCAACGTCAGAAAATAACGCTACGGAGGACGATGGGCAACAGAACGGTCGATCTCTCGTTCTGCACTCACTCGCCCATACCGAAGGAAAGAGCAACGACGACACGCACGATGCTGTCGCCGTGATTGTGATTGCACATCCTTCAGAACAACAACAGATGCTTGGCCCGTTCGAACGTGTCTACCATGCTGTCATATCCCCGAAGGATCTGGTATTGAAGCGTCGAAATGGCAGAAACAGCAAGGAAAGAGGTCTCAGTCGGTGGTATATCAAGGCATGAAATGTCCTGTGCAGAGATAGAGCACCAGCAGCAGCATCCGCCTTCACAGACAGCAAAGTCCAGCAGCAAAAGCCCATACCACAGATCAGCCCCGATCTCCAAACAACACACACCATGTTTTTCTCCAAGATCAGCTCCATTGCCCTCATGGCCATGACTGCCCATGCGCAGGTCCGAAACTTGGACGCATACGTTGGCAGCAACGTGGCCTGCCAGGCCGGCGACTTCGTCACATGCTTTGTATGCAGCCCCAAATCATGCAAGTAATCTGTCCAGATCGCTAATGCGAAAGTTTCCAGGACGCGAGCCCATGCGCTTGCTGTGTGTTCGATGGCCGCTCGTTCGGTAGCACTCGTATCACCAACCCACAGGCCAACGACCTTTCCCTCGGCGGAATCCCAGCCACCGATGGTAACGCAGGCTGCAACATCATCGCCCGCGGAAATGGAGGCCAGGTGAGAAATTTCGATAAAGCTAGAGATGCAACCTAGAGGCTAACATCTGAAAGTGTGTCTCTGATGGACCAAACGGTTTCTCTGCCTTCAGCTGGGAGCCAAGTGGGTTCGACTGCAACCGCCGCGTTGGTGGCTCCAGGAGAGCGGTTTCGAACGAGATTGAGGCCGATCTCCTCACCTTCGCTGACGGAACCGTTTATGTATGTGAAACACTTTTGCGCCGTCTCATGCTATAGCTAACCTTCGACAGGATCTCCGCAACATGTCAGCTGCCGACAAGAAGGAAATCGCCGATGTTGTCTACAGTGGTCAGGGAAGCGCTGGTGTGCCAGCGCACATCCAGAAGCACCGAAAGTAGTCGGTATCGGGCTTCATGTCTGCAGCTGATCGTGTCCAACGCGGGCTCACGACCAGTTAAGCAGACTAGAGCTGGACTGTCTTTTCGTAATGTAGTACGCCGCCCAGGAAACAGGAGGCAAATTGAAATCGCTAGGGTACTCCATTCAACTGAGTTCGCTTGATGGCTTTGCATATTTCGATTGTCTATCACATTCCGAGTCCGATACACTGTTGCCCATGCGATGGTGCTGATAAGTTTTATGTGCTGATTGGTTGGTTTCGTCTTCTTATACGGTGCAAGCGTCACGGAGTGCATGCCATCATTTGGGCAACGGTCGATGCCACTTGATCTCGAATCCATCCCGAGGTCCATTGCGTCTCTTCCTGCTCTGTGGAACCGCCTAATCGGATAAGGTGATCCAAGTGACAGCGACCTGGAGTGAATGCCCACTGTATACACGGAAACCGTCCTTCGTTAGTACAAGCCACCGCGCAAGCCTCTGGAGATCGAGTCGCCTCTTGCTCCTGCTCAGTTAGCTCCGAGTACTTTTCCAGGTCCTTGTCATCGGGAGTAAGAGAGTCTGTGTGCACAAGCTTCCGACGCTGGGCAAGATTGTTCCATTGTCTACGATCCTCTCCGATATACGGCTTCACGAAGTGTTGAAAGACATCGCGGAAGAAGAATGTCGATCCTGGGGCATGCGTGCTTATCCAGTCCCTTTCGAATCTCCAGAGTGCATCTACCTCTCCAGGGCTGTTGTGATGCCATGAGATGGGATTTTGACACCAGACTTGCTTGTCCCATCCCATAGTCGACACTTGCTCTCCTTGAAGGACCGGCCAAACTTGCTCCTGAGCGACGCCAGCCTCTTTCAACGCTAGGCCTAAAGCGAGGTCGCCGTACAGAATTCGAGGTGTATTGCAACGGGCCTCCCATGCTGAGTCAAATTTGGCTGCACCCTCAGCTAGGCGTTTCTGCTGCAACATATGCAGCGCAGGGAGAGAAATCACCACGCCACTGCCACCATGCGAGAAGGGATCACTAAAAACAAAATTCCTGGCCCCAAGGTAGTGCGGCTTCGATGCGTCCAATGAGCCAAGCCAATGTAGTAGATTTGTCCACGACATGCTCGTGTCAGCCTCTACAATGACCATCCATTTGGCGTCTGTCGTTTGCATTGCCACTGTTGCTCTGTGTATCGTTGGAAGCCATTTATACTTGTCGAGTGTCCAGGCTTCTTTGGCTGGCAATCCTTGCAAGAAGGCGCTCTCTTCCCTGTGTTGTTGTATCTGGTGGTAAACGCGGAAGTCGTTATTATTGGTCTTTGTCTCTTCAGATACGCTTTCAAGGGCATCGTGTATAGTGTATCCAGCAAATTCTTGGGAGACATCTGCGAATATCATTGCGTGCTCGGCCAGAGTCAGTGTGGTATTAACGTGTGCTGGCAATTTGGTATGCATCTCTGTTGCACCAGTACGGAAGACCAAGAAGACATCCGAGGGCTGTGCAGGTTTCGCACGCCCAAACGTCGTGTGTACGAGGCCTTTGGTCCATCTTGGTGTCCCGAAGTACAGCAGCTCGCCCAGTATCATCAGAAAGGTGCCAATGGCGCCCATGTACACATAGCGATGGTGCGATCGCATCCTGTCCAGCGAGTGATGATGTTGCCTTGCTGCACACGCTGATTGTGAAGCAGGCTTTACATTGCTGAAAAGTTGTTCAATGGCAAGGCTTCTGTGAGAGCCTTCGAAGCTGGTGCAGAATAGATCCTTCCGTGGGAACCCCCGAAAGATCGACACCAGATTCGCCAATAAGGGTACGACCGTTACGTCTTGGGGCGCATAGCCGTCGAGTCTACGTAGATAGGGTTTGGGCGGGCTTCTCCATCGTCTCTTGGTATGCTTGCGCTTGGCGGGCTGAGCACAGAAGTGCCCGCCACGCGTTTCTGTTTGCAATCCAGTAGTGCAGGGCGAAGGAGCGAGCTACCGACATTTCAGAAGTGCACGCAGGAGCTACTGAAGTTGAGGCGAGTTTTGACGACCACGTCACATGCACACGTGTCAAGTACGACACGGTCTCCAAGCAGTAGTCCTGATGAGATGAACACGAAGCTGGTTCTGTTCCCTCCTGTTGACACAGCGATAGAGCTACCTTGGCTCGAGCGATGAACGTTGGATCAGTGCCAAGGAATACTGCGAATGACGTACTGAACGTTCAGTAGAACCAAAGCCGTTCAGGACCAAAACGTGCATATACCAGAGACCAGGACTGCCATCGACCCTGTATCGAGCCCGTGCCATGAGCAGTGGAGGGAGAGACAACACGTCCAGTAGCCAAAGTATAGGCACCTCAGTCCTGGTCAAGATCACCCAGATTGCAACCCGCCCATGAGTCCTTTCTGATATGCCTTAATGACTTCTCGGCACTTAACCAGCACTCCAGCAGCCAGCATTCGAACTTTGCTCTCCTCGCCACCCGCCTCAGTGACCAACCCTCCACTACCTGTCCGCTCAAAGACAACTTCAACCCAGCTCTGCGTTTCCGCTAACCTCTTCGGCTCTTCCTGCGCTAGCCGTGCACGATCTCCCCACTCAGAGTTCACTTCTAGCAACGTGAGTAGTGCAAAGAGCACAGACTCTAGAATAGATATGTCGTTCGCTGAAGCCACACGGAGATTCAGCAGCAGCTCCCAGAACGCAGTTGTCACGTCCGGAAGGCTCATCGTAGCAGGACCGGCGGCATGCAGGAGCAGAGCCAGTGTCTTGACAAAGGTGACTTGCACAATAGGAGCAGAAGCGAAGACGCTGCGTTGCCCGTATGAAGCAATCTCTTGCTGATAGCGAGTGACTAGGGGGTTGAAGAAGTGCGTTGCGAATATCTTGGCAAGCTGATTGGCTGCTGGTTTACGTTTCGTTCGTTCAACGTCCATGCGGCTGGAGAATTTCTTGATCTTGACCGCGTTGAGGTGAGAAGTTGTTTGGTCTGCGGCTGATAGAGCGAGAGGTTTCATGATGGCATCCTCAACGCTACTGCTTGCTGATTCTAGGCGCTTCACAGGCGGGGAGGTAGAGTCGTAGATAGCGTGGAGCCGAGCAGGAAGCTTCTTGCTGGGAAATGAAGTATTTGGGAGCACTGGATTCAAATCATCCTGATCTCTCAGTCCAGCTAACTCTCTGCCTCCGAGGCCCAGAGCTGACAGCATAATGCAGCGTTGGGAGAGCGAGTAATCGCCGCTGAAAGCTTGTCGACTTAGCCATGGTGCTATTTTGCCCACGTCGCTATGAAGCACTGCCATCAGCGCTTGCAGTTTTAGCTCATCAAAGTCTTGCGTATCAAAGGGATCCTGTAGATCACAGAGAAGCAGCCCGAGCTCCTCTGCGTGGTCGGTCACTTCTCTGCCAAAATCGGACTTCTTTCTGATCAACGAAGCTGCGTGCTTTATTGCAACCTGGAATTTATCATGCTTCTTATCCTCACGCAACATGCGCATCAGGTCTCGGATGTACACGGGCGGCCGAACCTTTTCGCGGTTGACCAGCGTAGCGTCTTCGTCGCTGTCTTCCGGGTCGCTGTCGGGTTTCGCGTATGGCTTCAAGTCATCGTCATCTTCGCCCTCGTCATCTGACAATTCTGTAACTTTCTCGCCGATGACTTCAGTCTGTACTGGCGGTCGGGCAGGCCCAAAGGACTGCTTTCCATTGATTATAGGTAGGTCTTTGCTCCTAGTCGACTTACGCCCTTGGCTAGTCATGGCCGATCGAGACGCCAGGACAGAATCAAAGTCTCGTAGTGTCCCGATCTTGTCGTCTGACTTGGTGAGCCGCTGATACCATTTCGCATCCTCCGTCTGCATTTCCGCAGTCTCGAAGCTCATTCTCACGCCCTCCCTGTCAACAATGCTGGATATCGTTGTAGCTACAACCATGCCGAGCCACCTGGCACGAGAGTTGCTGCTGTGCAATCTGTTACTGGTTCCAGACATGTGCCCAGAGGAACGTGTAGTCATCAGAACAGCTATTGGGCTTTGACGATGCAAATATCCAGCTACGAGGAGCAACAATTGTGCAATGACCTCCTGCTGGATGACTGGAGCGTGATTGATGAAGAGTCGGTCCCCAAATGTCGTGATCAATTTTTCCAACACGTTTGGCAGTTCGTTAGGAAGCGCTTCAGCTATTACTGCGACCATGGCTCGGCGCACTGGCGCTGATGTTGTGCTCAGCAATTTTGGGTCGGCAGAAAACGACAGAAACTGTTCGCGACTTGCATTTTCCTCATGCACGAGCAGATCTATACATGCCGCCAAACTAGGCACGACTTTGGCACTTCCAGTCATGTGGCCACCGTCGCCTGATGGTACCGATGAACTCAGCTGGGACAGCCATTGTAAAGTACTCTCCAAGAATTGACGTTTCGTGAAACTTGGTAAGCTCCTCATGATTTGCGGAAACCCGTGTGTCGCATCCGAAGAAGATCGTGCAAAGGTTGCAGTATACGAGAGAATCGCTTTGACCAGAGGCACAGGGTAACCCAAGCCGAATGCCTTCGTCAGCAATTGGGCTGCTGCTTGAGAATTGGCCTGCTCATCAGAGCCTTCCGCTTCAACGGCAATCATCTCCATGATGCTTCGTCCAAGCCAATTCGTATACTCAGACGCGTTGGAGATCCAAGATCGCTTCACGTGAACATCCGAAGCATTGCTCAGGATATCTTCCGCGCGTGCAATTGTAGCGACTACCTTGCCACTGCCGATCAGATTTGTAAATTCTTTCCACGACATCGATCGCTTGGCCCGGTCGGGAACAGCTTTCACTAGCCCCTGCCAAACATGACTGACAAATGCCTCACCGGTGAGCAGTTGCAGCATCACCCCCAGTAAGTCTTGCAGCTCACTAGCCCCAGAAGTGGACGTCGTAGTGTCCAAAAAGGCATCTGCCACTGCTCGGATCCTGGCTGTAATCGCATTCGATCCAGCCACGTTGGTCAGGCATGATGTGAGCAGCTTGCGGTCTCTCTTATCAAGAGCTGACCAGAAGTTTGGTATGATGGTATTGACGATAGCATTGATCAGTTGGGCTTGCTGTGGCCCTAAAGCATCAATACTGAGATTAGATGCAAGTCCTTGACCAGAGCGAAGTTGCTCCAGTATACTCCTAACGGCCGGCAGACTGGGCTCGTTTCTCAATATCTGGAGAGCTTGTTCTGGAAACACCGGAGAGTCGAAGACATCCGCCTCTGTTTGAGGTTCGCTACCGGCCCTGCGTCCATCATTCTCTGCTGGCTGGTCTACCACTTCTGGCTTGGCTTTTTTGTGAACCGGTCGAGTGGAGACAGCTCTTAGCGAGGGTTGCAGCTCCTCACTATTGTTTGCGACAGTCGTCTTGACTGCCGTGAGGAAGTCGGCCATGACATCTTAGGATGTTTTCATGTTGATGGAAAGCAGAAGGCGTCGTTTTGACTGGGAGACGTGGCACGTCACGTGTTTTCGCGCCTGCTTATCGATAGCAGCGGTGCAGCCTGAAGCTCCAAACGTCACAGAGAGCTTCCACAACCATCCTCCTCTCACACGCGAAGATGGCTGCAACGATACAGCCAGAAGGCGTCGTGCCCACAATGGCTACAGACACCGCATCACGAGCTCGGTATGCTCACCTCGACCGCATTCTCTCACGAGCCGGCGCCTTCACCGATCCTGAGGCCTTCATCCCAGGCGAGCCCACCATCCAGACGCTGGAGAACATTAAAGTGCTGGTCATCGGCGCTGGAGGACTGGGATGCGAAATTCTGAAGAACTTGGCCTTGTCGGGCTTCAAAAACATAGATGTCATCGATATGGATACCATTGACGTTTCCAACTTGAATCGCCAGTTCCTCTTCCGTCAAAAGGATGTGGGCTCGCCCAAGGCAACAGTGGCGGCCGACTTTGTCATGAAGCGCGTACCGGGATGCAAAATCAATGCCTACGTCGGCAAGATCCAGGACAAGGACGAGGACTACTACATGCAGTTCCACATCGTCATTTGTGGGCTGGACAGCATTGAGGCTCGACGGTGGATCAACGCGACACTGGTCGGCATGGTTGACATGGAGAACCCGGACAGCCTCAAGCCGTTGATTGACGGCGGCACAGAGGGCTTCAAAGGCCAGTCGCGTGTCATTTTCCCTACCATGACCTCTTGTATCGAGTGCCAGCTAGACATGCACGCTCCTCGCGCTGCTGTTCCCCTCTGCACACTTGCCACCGTTCCTCGTCAACCACAGCATTGCATTGAGTGGGCGCACATCATTAAGTGGCCTGAGTTACGCAAGGACGACACTCTCGACACCGATGATCCGGAACACATCACGTGGCTCTACAAGCTGGCCCTCGAGCGCGCGAAAGAGTATGGCATCGAAGGCGTTACCTATTCCATGACTCAAGGCGTGGTGAAGAACATCATACCCGCCATCGCCTCGACCAATGCAATCATTGCAGCTTCAACGTGCAATGAGGCCTTCAAAATCGCCACCAATTCTGCCCCCTTTCTCGCTAACCCTGCTTCTCTGCCACCCGGTGTCGATCCGGAGACCTACGATCCCGATGACGAGTTCACACCGGCTCCAAACAACTACATGTTGTACACTGGCGATAACAGCATCTACACATACACCTTCGGACACAAGAAGAAGCCAGACTGTCCTGTCTGTGGTAATCTGCCGAAGGATCTCACTCTGTCACCCGAGAGTACATTGGGTGAATTTGTAGAGAGCCTAGCTGAGCGACCAGAGGCACAATTGAAGAAGCCAAATCTGAGGTCTGAGGCAAAGTCGCTCTACTACAGCAGTCCTGATGGCTTGAGAGAGCAGACAGAAGCGAATTTGAACAAGAAGCTGAAGGAATTGGTCGAAGATGGAGAAGAGATCGCTGTGAGCGACCCAGCACTCGCAGGCATTGATCTACGCTACAAGATTCGCTTTGCATGAGAAGAAGCCACGAGCCACTTTTTGGCATCTAGTATAGGCTCGGTGATGTTGGCGGAGGAGGCTTCACTCGGCCCTGGGCACTTCGAACGAACAGGAAACTGTGGCATTTGCAGCTTCTGGGAGAAGTAGGTAAAAGCGTGTTATACGCACCTGAGAAGAACTTATATTCAAATTGCAGATCCCGTGACCCTTGCTACCTGCTGGAAGACGCTTACATCCCAACGACGCGGAATTGCAACCGGATAGGGCCGTCGCATTCACTCGCTGCACGTGAAAAAGTTAAATTCGAAACGCAAGTCACAAGCTCTTTCTTCCTGCTGAGACTCAACCGCGGGCTTTCTCTCGTGATCCCTTCAGCTCATGACCCTGGCGCACTGCTCACCACGATGGATACGAACTGCACCATCTCGACATCACTGGGTTCGATTACCCGCGGCACTGCGAACGTCACAACAGCGCCTCACTCGAACACCGCCACGAACTCGAGCGCAGCCTCAAACGTACTACCTAGCACTTCTCGAGTTACTTCGACTTCGACACTTTTTGCCGCTGTGAGCGCCACGCCAATACCACCAGCTGCGGACATGGCAGAACGAGTGACGAAGGTTGCGATGGACTCGAACCGGGTGGCGATCAGCTCGTTCTGGGTACTCGGTCTCCTGATTGTTCTTTTCATGGTCGTTTCGGCTTGGTATCTCGTAGTGAGATTCATGTTCCTCGGCCTCATACGCCCAGCGTTCAGGTCAGTCCAGCCAATCCACTTATACAGCCTTTGCAACATTGCTGACACTTTCAGCCACCTCATCACAAACGCCAACGAAGGGACTCGCAACCTCATTCAGAGCAGCTACGAGAAACTCGGAAGCAGTGGCCGCATGATCACCCAGGTTACTTTGGTACTATTCTTCTTCGCACTCGAGCAATGGCTGGTTGTCGACACCATCTTGGAAGCTACCGCAGGGGAAGCTCTCAAGCACCACCCATCAATTGATGTGATCCTTCGAATCTTTGCATTCCTTTGTCAGATCCTCTGCTGGTTCATGGTCGGTGAACTGAAGAAGCCCAAGGCCGCGAAGAATTCGAAGCTCAGGGATGCGAGGCAGAAGGCGGAGGATAAAACGAACGTGTAGGCGGCAGTCACATGGTCAAGGGGCTGCAGCTGAGGCTGTACTGAGAACACGGGCAGCGCTCTTTCTGGAATACTTTTTGGTCTTCTGCAGCGCCTGGGGTCCAGCCCTATGGAAGGGCAACGCAGACTGTCGTGAATTTCGCGAATGACCAAACGCGGGTTGCTTGCGCATGCCACGAAGCTGGCTGAGTATCGCTGACATTGTACCATACTGCTACTGATGAATCATTTCAAGCCGTTTCTTCTATCGCGCTTTGTTCCTTTTTGATGCACTGGACTCACAGCCGACTCTTAATTAAACAGCCATTACAACTGATCCCAGCAGAAACCTCCTACGATATCGTCATCTACCACCAGCCTCGCGATCACTCGGCAAATCTCCAACATGACATACTCCTCCTCCACAATCGTAGCGAGCACGACCATCCTTCTCATCCTCCTCACCTTCTTCGTTACCCTCCGCTTCATCTCCCGCCACAACTCCCGCCCAAAATTCTCCTCTCAACAACCCCTCACACAACCCGGTACATCAGAAGGCATAGGCTCCGACGACTGGGTTTGTCTCTTCGCCGGCCTAGGCTCTCTCATCGGCTGCCTTCTCATCCTCGTCTCTGCAAACGATGGCCTGGGAAGATCGACTTTCTCCTCCCATCCAACCAAAATCCGAGAAGTCTTACTACTCATATGGCTCGATCAAATCAATTACCTTCTCGTCATGGCGCTTACCAAGACAAGTACGCTACTACTCTACACTCGGATCTTCCACTCCGCGACACCAGAGCAGCAAATATTTCGACGATACTGCTGGGCGCTGATCGGAGTCGTCTGTTTGACGAGTTTCTTTCTGATCGTCTTCGCGATCATTATGTGCGAACCGGTCGCGTACTTTTGGAATAGAGTCACTGCGACTCCGATTGAGAGTGGAGGCACATGCAAAGATCACAGGCCGTATCTTTATTCGAACACTATCATCAGTATCGTTACGGACTGCTGCGTGGTGGCGCTGCCCTTCAAATTGATCTGGGGTTTGCAAATGAACCGGAGGAAGAAGCTCAAAGTGTTGGGCATATTTGGATTGGGTGGAATGTAAGTTGACTTGTTTGCCCGGATATCCTTCAACTGAAGTCAAGCTAACTCATTCATGCAGAGTCATCATCTGTTCGATCATGCGCGCAACACTAGTCGAACCTGCTGCACATCGAACGGATCCAATGGTAGATATCGCCGGACTATGTATGTGGTCACTCGTGGAGTCAGTGGTTGGCGTCATCTGTTGCTGTATTCCAGCAACACATCGATCGATCAGAAACTTCTTTGCTGAGATCTTTGACATCGGAAAACGAGAAGATACACCCATGTCACGGGATCCGAGACCGACGAAAGCAGTGGTTATGGAATGGGATGATGTGGAGCCTGGAATTGAGGGGCATGGCATACAAAGTCCAACTGGCATGACATCGAAACAAGACTTTGGGCAAACTCCGATTATCGATCCGAGATGGTGACGACGCAGTGGGAGGGGAGAGTGGCGCTCAGGTTGGAGATTTTGCACAGAAACCAAACGCATCCCATGAACAGTCACAAGATGTATGCCCATGAACGAAGTCCATAGCATTTGCAGCTAACTCCAATGATTTCATATACTTCCTGTTTCTGCCCAAATATGAAAGACTGGGAAGGTGCGTTACCCTTAGAGACAATCGCTGCGATGGTATGTGGAAAGTCCAACACTTGATGTGGTGTTCTAACAATAGTCCACGCGCGACCTGTCACTCATTATGTAAAACATGGTTTCAGAGGCCACAAAACCACGCGGGCAACCAAGGAATAAGAACAGAAGACATACAAGTGTTTGTAGGACGAAGTGGCACAGTGTAGATCCTTTGTCGAAGCCAAACGGATTTGACTTTTCAAATAATACGGGCTATGATTGGGATCGACTCATCAGACAGTCCTGGAGAAGTCGTGAAGGTCTCATACCTACGCCCCAGCCAATGCACCCACCCCTCGAGCTAATTCACTTCTTGATCTGCCGATGTCTCGTGAAGCGGTATTCACCGTGTTGATTCCAGTGGTGGCGGGCAAGTGCGACCCCATCTAAGAAACGGTCGTGACGACCCGGCTCAAGGCATGCCATCGTCCATTCCCTGTTTGTTTCCAATTCCATTACAGAGTCCCTCTCGTCGTGACTGGGGCTCCGCGTGCTAAGAAAACTCTCGCCATGACTCTATCCAGACGGCTCAGTCTTGGGCTTCACCCCAAGCTTCAAGGTGAATTTCTTCTTGGGCGGCTCTGGCTTCGCATCTCCTGACGTTCCATTTTGCCCCAAGCTACTGAGACTCGTGATGGCCCCGCCCGTAAGGCTTTGTACGCCAGGACTGGGATGGGCGTGACTGTGTGGTGAGGCAGTCGCCGGCGGACTAATGCTAGGAGATTCGCCACTGAGACTTCTGAAACCGCTTGCTGCTATGGGTTGGGGCGACGCGGCATCGCCACCAGATAGGGAGCGGAATCCAGTCAACGAAGGTGGCGACATAGCCGGTGCTGCGCCCGGGGCAGCTGTGGCTGACGATGCAGAAGCATCACCGAAGCTCCTGAAGCCGCCGAGGTTCATTTGCGGCCCAGCCGGCGAGGTCAAACTTGGTGGCGCAGGGCTCCACGATGCACCGTTGGTTGCGGGACCTGAGAAGGAGCTCTGCCTGCTTCGTCCGCCGCCTTTAACTGGCACAATCTTCTTGGCAGGCGGCTGCCCACTTGGTCCTCGACCAGGATGAGGTGGCTTGGATACTATGTCCGATGCCCTCCTGGAGCCGGCTATACCAAGCTGTAGAACGACAGGCGGGCCACCTTTTCTGCCTGCCTTGAGAGATACGGACCCTCGTCTGCCATCAGTGGCACTTTTGGCGGAAGCACCTGGAGTTGATGCTTTGCTGGCTTTGGGGATTTTGGGGCTAGCCTCGCGTGGGGAAGCGATGTCTACGCTAGCTTTGCGCTTCAGGCTACCAAGATTGAGCTTGAACCCTGACTTCTGCTCAGTAGGCGTAGGCGGAATGACAGGAGGAGGCATCGACAACGAAGCTTGTTGCTGGAGTGCCATTGTTGCCTCCATGCTTTCACGCTCTCTTTGTTCGCGCTGCTGTTGCGACAATCGGATCTTCAAAGCCTTGGCATCGTCCCTCTCCTTGATAGCTTGCTGTGTTTCCCGGGCTAGTGGGCCAGTGTATTGGAGATTATATGCCTCAAGATCTTGGTATGCATCCCAAGAAAGACCAATCTTCTTTGATGGCTTCGTTCGGTACTGGGTACCATAGTTGTAGAAGCGCATCTTGCCCTTGCCAAGATGCTGAACTTTCCAGGGCAACGGGTACTTGATTGTCAGTGTAAGCGATGTGACAGCGTCGAACATCAGCTCCGCAATTTCGCAGAAGGAGCCAACCTCGTCCAAGGTAATGCTCGGTGATGTTGCAGCATACCAAAGAGCCTGTTTGAAAACCTCATCCTTCTCAAAGGCGATCTTCAGCGCTGCAATCGCGCCTTCGGGAGTGGTCTTCCTGGTTGCTTCGATCCGCCTCGCCTCGTTACTTTGAGCCTCTTCCAGAACCAGCCCACCGTCGTTAACAGGTGCAGGTGCTGGTCTCTCAGTTTCATTTTCACCGAGAGCGATGTGGCCCAGCGCCTCACCAAGGCAACGGAACATGCGCTCTCGAAAGTATGGGGAATCATCGTCCGCTAATGAGTACAATAGATGCTTCATGAAGGCCGGTTTCCTTGTCAGACCGATCTCGTTCATGCAGCGAAAAGCCTCCAGTCGCACGTTGTCAGCAGTGCTATGCCTTGTGTACTGCATCAGCTCCATGACCTTGTCCTTGACAATGCCCGCCTTGACCAATTTCTGCAGGCACTCGATGGCGGTAGTGGAGTAGACATTTTGGTATGTCACAATCCATTCATCAAGTCGTCGATAACGCTCAATCACATCGATGGCACTTTTTGTGAATGGCGCGTCTGGGTCGACGGGATCTTCTTCGAAATCAAGCGGATCTTTGACTGCTCCCCCAACATCTGCCATACCGACATCTTCTTCCTCTTCTCCGAAGTCGAATGTGTACGATTGGGGTACCTCTGGCTCCGGCGCAGGGGCTTCCTTCTTTTTACCACCATCCCACTTCGAAGCTACCAGCGCATCTGCAAGACATGACATCAGCGTTGCGACGTAATGGCAATCCGAAACAGGATTATCAGAATTGTCGTTGTGTGTGAGGAGCGCCTTGAAGAACTCCCGCACGTCCATGGGCACTTTGCCATCCTCGTCGCGCAGTTTGGACATTGCTCGTGGGATGGCGCATTGCATGATGAATGTGATCCTGCTCGAAAAATCGTTCGGTCGTGGCATAATTTGACCGGTAGCGCCCTCGTTCTCGCAGTAAAAGTATGCGAAGGCTTTCATAAGATGATGCTTGCCGATATGCATCAGCTTATCCTGAGAGAGGACTGCGATGCCATCCGCTGCCATTTTGCGTATCCCGTAGAAGTACCGGTCGTCCATGAGTGTGCGCAATAATATCGTGAGCGACACAGGATGGGGGTTGGAGCCTACGAGATATCGCATGGACTCGTACTGCGCCACAATGTCCCTATCTTGCTGCAGCTGGGAGACGTACATGTACACCGGCATGACGAGGTGAATCTTGCCGATCCATTCAAAATCGGCGTCCATGCGGATCCACTCATAGGATTCTCCACTCATCTTCTCCTCGTCTTCAGCAGACCACTCGGTGAGGTCCCATTCTTTCCGATCCTGTTCGCTGTCCAGAATGTCGCCTAAGCAGTATAGAAGAGCGCTATCGCCACCCTCCTCGCCAACGTTTCCCTCTGCAGCATTGGCACGTTCTTTCTGCCGCCGGTTGCGTTTCAGTCTCTTGTATTTCGTGTTATATGGGATCTCCAGCTTCGTGATTGGTTCCTTGATTTCGACTATGTGCTCATAAGGGGTACCGTCTGCTTCGTGTATCCGTATCGTCATAGGTCCCGTGAAAACGGGTTGTACCTCCGGTGCCCATACTTCTTGCACGTGCTCCTTGACCTCCCGCATGAAGTTGGAGGGCTCAAATTGCGGCTTGGTCTGGCGTTCGAGCTGTCTTTGCGCAATCGTCATCTCCACGACAAGTTTCTTTTTGTTGAAGCGCTGCTGTACATAGAAGATCGGGCAGCCGGAATTGAACACCCACTGGCGGAAGAAAGATTCCAGCTTGTTGTGACCAAGCTTCTCACATGTGCGCTGAAAGTCGGCGGTGGACAGCTCGCCATTGTGAAGACTTCCAGTCTTGGCGTTTAGGAATATCTTGTTGATGATGCGAAAAACTCCAGTGGAGCCACTTGACTTGATCAGTCGACGGTCCAGAATACCCAGCACCACGGCTGACTTCAGATCGAGGAAATCGCGAATGGCTGGGTCGATATGCAGTAAAGAGCCTAGTTGTGCTAGCGACGGTCTGTCAACATCGAGGTCGTAGACCCTTTCCGCAGCAAGCTTCTGTTCCCATCGGTACTGGTTGTTACCCGCCAGCTTCTTCATGAATACGTCGGTGAGATATCCTGTTATGCCTGCAATGACCCAAGTGTCGGAAGGCTCTTTTGGCACAATGTTGACGCCACTCCATTGCTCTGCGACTGCTCGAACCAATATGCGGGTGTGCCGGTCAAGAGGCTCGATGATGTCAGCTGGAAACAGCAGGCGATTGCTGCATATTGTGAAGCCGGCCGCCCCAGCCGTGTCGTAGATCATGTCATCGACGAAAAGCAATTGGTAGGTGGAAAACGGAAACCGCCCGCAGTTGACAGAGATGTGGTCGACAGCTTGGCAGATGGGATAACCGGTGTTCTCAACTTCTGCTGACCGGCCAGGTAAGCAATACGCATCCACTTTGACCGCTGTCTGACCCAATTTCGCCTCTTCCTCACTGCCACGAAAGGTGGTAAGATCGACATGCTCGAAAGGGCCTATGGCAAATCCCACGTGCCGTGCTGTGACGGCGTCGTTGAGAGAGTATGTAACAGTATGCCGCGTATCATCCTCGGGATCTGCGGTGTCCTCTGACTGATCACCAACACACAAGATCGCGAGTTCCAGTGCAGCTTCTGAACTGTCCATGTCGATCAAATAGTCATCCGCAGGCTTTCGCTTTCCTTTTTGTTTGGCGACCGACGGATCCCCGTCCGCCATATCCACGTCTTCAGCCTCCTGGACCTGTCCATTCTCTTGCGGCGTATCAGCCTTAGATTTGCGATATGCATCTCCTAAAGTCCTTGGACACCTTATCGCAATCTCCCAGATGCATTTGCTCGTCGCGTCGTCCACGCATGGAAATATGCTCGATGAGTTCCCTGGCCAAGGATCCAATTTGGTGTACAGGTATGGGTACCGCTGATCGCCTGGGTTGCAGCCGATCCATCGAATGCCGTCTCGATCAGAGTCCAACTCGAACTCAACTGTGAGCTTGATCGGGGCGAATTGCGGGATCTGCTGTTGTAACTTCTCGATCACAGGCGTTTCCAAAGCATCGCCGTCCGGCTTCGACATCCCAGCTCTCTGCTCTTGAATGGGCAGCGCTGTCGCAGGATCCACGCGCAGTTCCTGGATCTTTAACCTGGGCGGGAGCGTGACTACAAGCTGCGCCTCTGGCAGTGGTCGGAGTGCGCTTTGTATCCGAGAACGAAGCATCCCATGCTGGTGCACGCCTGTCTTCTCGCCCACTCGTGTCCGTCGATAAGGATCGTCATACTCGAACCTCGCATTGATCCCGCTCACTTGCGCCTGCGTCGGTCTGCATTGCCGGCAGTGCAGGCTGATGTGGCGCAGGTCCCGTACGAGGGGCTGGACGGTAATCTCGGTGCTGCCTCGAAGTGACTTGCCGGGGAAATCGACATCAAGGTCCACGCGCTGCTTTAGCACGGTATACTCTGGCGACGCCGGGACTTGCGCATCTGCGCCGTCTTCAACGAAGCCCGGCATGGTGGTCGCAGCACCACCCGAGTGCTGAAAATGCTGTTCGCACGACCATCAGACGTCCGATGCTGCAGCGGCAGAGGGGCGGAGGTGAGGTGGCCGGGTCGCCTGTCGCGCGGATCGGAGGCGGAACGTGCTCGAAGTTCGGTGCGAGGGGCGGAAGGCGAGTGTAAAGATAGTGTCGCGTCGTGGTGAGGATACAGCGTGCTGTCGCCGGCGGAGTCGAGTTGGCGCAAAGAAGTCGTCTGGTTATGTCGCGACGTGAGCTGCAGCTGCAGCGGAAAGTGACGAACGAGCCGGGCGACGCGGGTTCGGATCAGCTCGCCGAGCCCTATACGCCAAGCATTCACCAGGCCTTCACGACCCTGAGGTTTCCTTCCTCCTGCTGCCCTGCACTTCACAACAAGCACTGGCATACCAACGAGAGTTTCGGCTGACGGCGAAACTTCCAGATGCGGCATTATATCAATGCGAGGTACGGGGCTGCTGCATGTAAACGAGGATGCGAGTGAAGAGGCGATCCTCACAGTGTCCCTTCGATGACCTGATTGCTGGCCCATGGTGTGAGCAGTTACTCACCTGCATCTGGCGCATTACACTACCGACAAGTGATGCGGTGTATGACCACACAAAGCACTATTTCCCGTCACTTTGCGCTGTCATTTGCCGGGGAGAATCTCCCTGATCTGCTCCGGCATTGTTGACACGGCGGTGAGTGAGAGCTCGACCAAGGCATGGCAGTCCAGACAATGGTCTCGACTGTCTGGGTACCTCGCTCACGGCAGGTACTCGCATATATCCGTCCCGGTCAGCATTACAGCTGCTACCGAAGTAGCTGTAGTGTACGGCTCCTGTGTCGCTGTCAAATGCATATAAATCGGTTAACCTAGCATCCAAGCGAGCGACGCACTCCTACCTGTCACGCTTACACAGCAGCATGCCAGCGCAGCTCATTAAAGACACCTACCCGGTCCTTCGTGAACCGCGTGAACATCGCCGTCTCGATCAACAACATCTATTATATCGGCGTTGCCAAGGCTACCTGCTCCACCCAGCAATCGAACTGCCAAAGTGCGCCAAAGTCGCTGAGCTGGCAACAGGAACTTCAATTTGGCTTCGAGAATTCGCTGATGCTAACCCGTCGGTGGATTGCCATGGATTCGACCTGAGCGACGAAGGATTCCCTACTGCTGACCAGCTACCTGGCAACGTCAGCCTGCATCTACAAGACATGAAGGCTCCCTTTGCCTCGCGATGGCATGGGATGTTCGACGCCGTGCACATTCGATTCGTGCAGATCGCTATGCAACCCGAAGACTATTCGCTTGTGCTGGCAAATGCGTGCCTGCTGCTGAAAGCTGGCGGCGCGCTGCAGTGGACCGACTGTGACGAAGTTACGGGAACCCAGCATGCGTTGCGAGCTCCGGAGATGCCCATGGCATCATGTCGCACTCGCAGACGACCAGCCTTCCCAACTGCGCTGGACTCTTGCTACACCTCCATATGGCAAAGGCCAGGTCTTGCAGCCGTGATGACATACGGCTACAACAACTTGACGATGCTCTTCAAGGAGTCGGCTGGTTTCAAAAATATCATTGTAGATAGATACAGCACTGATGCAGATCCCACTTTGCGGAAGCCCTTCACTTTGATGATGGTTGAGTGCGCCATCAGTCTGTTGAAGAGTGGCTACGGGGCTGAAGATCATTGTGTAGAGGACGAAGCGCGAGCTAAAACCTCTGCGGCCATGCGCAAGGAAGCGGAAGTGTTCGGGTTCTACTACCGCGTTGATTGTTGTTCTTGGGTCGGTTGGAAATAGAATCTTGAGGTGAAGTTCTTCAAGCAAAAGTGATGACTCTTTTTAGCTTGTACGTGGGAAAACTTACCTTCATTTTTCAAAATGTAATGGAAGAATCGTATCCTAGTGATGAAACAAAAGTGATTTTGGCAAATCGATCGGAACATACTGGACACAGAGCCACTCTGCTACACATGCTGACACAAGAAGCCGCCGACAGTTGATGATCATCAACGTTATTCGCCTGCAAGATGGTAATTCGGTCATGAGCACTCCTCTACGCGTGTGGCATGAAAATTCAGTCAATCGGACTGTGGACGAATACATGCAGTCTCCTGGCGGTGAAGAACCCTTGTTAAGCCTGTGCTGCTGCATAGTGCAAAGAGCTTACGCTACATGTGCAGCCGCTCACCGTATCAACCTTACTGATTTTGGGAAGTCAACCTTGGCAGAAGGAGTATAACAGTAGACTTTGCTTCGATCGATTCATCGACTCTGTTGGGTATACAATCAGCAAGACTCGCGAGAACCCCTGAGATCATGTCAGATTTGAAAAGTACACAAGATGTGCAATGCAGTGTCATCTCGGACCACGAAGATGGCGGCATTGGAGAACTCACTCCCGGGACGGTGATCGATGCCGGCGGCTCGAACTTACCTTACATGCTCCGATCGCTTCTAGAAGAGAAGTTGCTGTGGAGTGATGGCCCATACAGTCCAAATGGAGTTGCCCAGCGTCTACTGCCTTCTCCTCTTCTATCTGACAAAGAAGGCCTTGCACTGTGGGATAGAATCAACAGATCCCCAGCGTATTACCAGACGGAAGGCGAGATAGAGTTATTTCACCAATATGGAGCCAATTTAGCTGGATATGTCAAAGCTGGATCCTTGGTGGTCGATCTCGGTTGCGGGTAAGTGCAGGCTCGAAAGTTCGAAGTCAAAGGCTGACGTGGTCCCAAGCGATGTGCGGAAAGTTCGGCCATTTCTCGACATGCTAGAAGCACAACGAAGGCCCGTGTGGTACTTCGCTCTTGATTTGTGCCATGAGTCGCTGACTCGAGCGATGAGCGATGTGGGCAATGTTTACAAGTACGTGAAGTGCTTCGGTGTTTGGGCGACTTTCGATACTGGCCTCGACTTTTTGGATCATCTCGGCTTAGACGCTCCTCGCTTCTTCATGTCTCTGGGGTCAATATTTGGAAATGATCACTACTCTCAAGCGGTGGCACGACTCCGAGAGTGGAGGAATAAAGCGCTTGTAAGACCAAATGATGCGATGTTACTCACTATGGATGCTACTGCCGATCCGGACGTGATTTGGCGCTCGTATCACGATGATGCAGGCCTTTTCGAGAAGTTCATCCGCAATGGTTATCGGAAAAGCAATGAGGTTCTTGGCTGTGAGTGGTATCGAGACCAAGACTGGGAACTGGCTGGTGTTCTGAAGAGCAATCCGCATGTCCACATCTTCGTCCTCCAGGCAATATGCGAGGTTTGCTGTCCGGTGCTGGATCTCAAATTCAGCAAGGGACAGCAAATCGACTGCTACGAAGCATTCAAGTATGGACCTAATGTGATGAGGCAGCAATTCGCTGATGCTGGCTTGAAAGAGAAAGCATTTTGGAAGGCACCGAATTGTGATATTTGTAAGTTTGACAGACTTGTTCATGTGGTGAGACTGACCCTAGTGTTAGATCAGTACCTCATCACTGCACAGTCAGGGGAAACGACCGTTCTCCGGACGTGGATGCATGTTGCTCAAGAGAAATTGAGAAAGTTGCGTGAGTGTTTCCGAGAGGCATCGCGTTTGGCGCAATGCTGTTGAGGTTGGGCCGGCAATCGCAGAAGCATGAGCGTATTCGATTTCATGTAATCTTTCATGGCCAATTCCATGCTGTGTGTAGTGCTATTGGAAGTGACCGGTCGAGGTGAGATGTTCAGTCAAGGAGTGTGCGGGATGTTGAGACACAGAGAACGGCACAAAGAAAGGCCGAACTCCGATTGCTTGGCAAGCGACGTTTGGCGACACGCCCCTGCTCTTGACTTCACCTGCCCGAGGTTGTGCTTGCTCTGCACACCAACCGCATCCCGACAAGTAACTCGTTATTTGCTGCTCACCGCACTGTGCGTACCACGCATATCAAGCGATGACAGATGTCTTCCGACTCGTAGACCCTACACTGAGCAAAAAGAGGACTGTTCCAGCTTGCGACTCCTGCCGGAAGAGGAAAGTCCGATGTGACTTAGGCCCGGGCGATGCGAAATGCACGCCTTGCAGTGCTAACAGTTTCGATTGTCGTGCAGCGTGCCGCCAGAATCGTCGCCAAGGTCCCAGGCGCAGGGCACGGAATGGTGCTGCTCATGCTCTTGACCTTAATTCTGTCCAACTCAGCTCGCCAAAGGCTCCTGGCAAGCCTCGTTCCGCTTCCGCACGTCTGGGCTCGTCACTTTCTCTAAATCACCGGGATATTTACCATGATCGACTCCTGCCTGCGACACCCTCTTCAGTTGCGTCAACCTCCCATGAGGCATTGCGAAATGGCACCATCCCTACAGCTCCGCAAAGTGCGGCCGTACGCGACCCACCCCGTGATAGCGACTGGAATTCTGCATCGGACCATCCATTTCTATGTTGTAATGCGCTCAAAGATGTAGCTCCCTCAGACCTGGCATATCTGGAACTCAATGGCTGCTTCAAAGTCCCGAGGAGAAGCATTATGAAGAGTTTCGTTCGAGAGTTCTTCTCGTTCGTACATCCTGCACTCCCAGTAATAGAGGCGCAGGACTTCATCGTCGCTTTCGGAGACTTCGATCTCAACAGCCCGAGCACAAAGAAAATGCCGATATTCCTGTTCCAAGCCCTGCTAGCGGCTAGCTGTGTTGTAAGTCGTTTCCGCTGCATCAAAATACTTCCGCATGGGCCAAGCTAATGGAAAGCTCCTCCCTCCGCACACCCTTGATGATTGTGGATTCGCCAATTACCATTCTGCACGGCATACTCTATGTCGTCGCGCTAGTGTGAGTCACTGCAGCGGATGAACGAGCGCTGCTGACCGCGAGCCAGCTGCTCTACGATTTCGGAGTATGGACAGATCCTCTCACTGTTGCACAAGGAGCACTGCTACTGTCTCTTGTTAGCCCATATGACGATTTGGTAAGAGGGAATTTCTGCTGGATCGACACCGCCATTCGCTTTCTTCGAACCAAGCACATTTCCGCCTCGAACGAAGGAGATTCTGCTCATCAGAGGCTGTGGTGGTGTGTTATCATACGGGATCGCACCCTGGCTCTGATGACGAGACGGCCTCTTCGACTGCCTTCTGATGCTATCCCATCTAGCGTGCATCTTCAACCTGGAGAGAACGCCGTCACTGCAGCTCTTAATGAATCCTTCATCCTCAGTGGCTTGGACAGAGATCAAGTCTGTCAACTTTTTGGACTTCAACTAGGACTTTCAGCTTCGTTCACCGACCTGGTGAGCCTCATTTATCCAGCTTGCGGTTCTCTTGGTCCCAAAGTCCAGTCCCCGACAGATGCACATGACTTCACTGGCCTTGTTGCGCATCATGAACGCATTTTGGATTACTGGCAGTCGAAAGTTTCAACGTGGCGCGCGGACCATGTCCTGGTCGGAGATATCCAGCCAGCTGTTCTGCTATTCATGAGCAGGCTGAATATGCAAATCCTGTTCGTAGAACTAGCTGTTGCTACAGCGCTGTGCTGACGACTTGCGCAGGACTGCTAGAATCGCCCTATGCTTCACTCTGATTGCAACGTGCTCACTCCATCCGGAGCACGTCACGAGTCCTGTACAGAACTTGGTTAACGATGCCGCGAGAACTATATCCGAAAGTGTTGTGATGATGGCCAACACCGCCTACGAGTTGTCATCCCAAGGACTTGAAACAAAATCAGATATGCAAGAGTCAGTCTACATTTCACAGATATGATTGCAAAGTTCTCGCTGACCTCTTGATCATCAGCCCAGCATGGTGCATATTTCCCATGCGTCTGCTTCAACTCACTCTCAAGCTAAGCACGGTGCCAGAAGATCAATGTGCCATCAAATATCATATGCAACACCTACTTCAATACATGGAAGCACATCGCCAGAGATGGGATGGTATCGATCGTGTGCTCAGCAAGCTCAATGCACTTGAGCCTTCGACTGTCAGCGGAACAAATTCCCCAACGCCGGCTAGAAAACCGAGCTGGGATCTAGCCCGCATGTCTCATGGCGTCACGCACCGTCTCTTTCGAAAGTACTTGACATCTTACTTGAGGCTTGGCACTGCTTACAACCTGTGCATTTCAAACGGCATAGCGACCGATCCTCAGGATCTGCCACCGATGTTGAGGAGTGATCATCGCGAGTCTACACCAACGACCGAAACACTGGTAGCTGGCCATGCGAGCGAGCGATTCGAATCGGAAGATGATTTGACCAGTCACGATCATGGCGTTGCCCAGCAGGACGATTGGCAATGGGATAGATTATTCTTTCACGATGCGCTACTGGGTGATCTGGACGAATATCTGGGCACCTACGCGACTTGGTGAGCAGTAAAGTCACCGGCCATCGTGAGTTTGAACAAGCATCATGTCTGCAGATATATTCAAAATCACAGCCGATGGCATCAGAATTTTGAAACATTATGTCGGGCTTGATTATTGGCAAAGAAGATCTTACGCAGACTTCATAACTTATGGCTCTGCGGTCCAGCTTTCGTGAGCTTTTCCCACCGTTTGAGCAACTCCCGCACAGACAGATCAAGCAAGACATCCTCTGAGCCACCGGGCACACGGGAAAGGCCGACTTCTCTCGAGATTGCTACGAACGAACATCAGCTAGGGACGGCAGGGACTTGGAGGGGTTTCTTCACCTTCGATCAGCTCTCCTTGGCCACTCCGCGTAACACTGTTTCCGCCAAGCAGAACTTGCGCATGGCTGATGCAATGCTCGAGCGTTTTGGCAGCCGCGACTTTTGCCATCGCGATCAATCCTCCTAAGAGTGTATCTGACTCCGCTTTGGGCAAGGTGTTCATCCCATGGGTCAATTGTTCCGCTCGAGCCCACTCTGCCTCCAGCATTGAGCCGGCTTTAGCAAGACGGTTGCGCACGACTGGCTGATCGATCAATCTTTTGCCAAAGGCTTGCCTCTTCGAGCAATACGCAAAAGTGATGCTGAGGACCTTTCGAGCCTGGACAAGCGCGCTTATCACCATGCTCATCCGCTCGTGGTTGAAATTGGTCAAAATGTACTTCAGACCGAGCCCTTCTTTTCCAATCAGATTTCCCACTGGCACACGGACGTCGTCGAACTCGATGAAGGTTGTGCCTGCGACCGGTCCATTGGACAAAGTCATGGAGCGACACGTCACGCCTGAGGCGTTCTTCAACGGGACCACCAACAGGCTTATCCCGCTGGCACCAGAACCACCTGTCCTGACAGCGGTCGTTGCGTAGTCCGCCCATATACCAGTGGAGATCCTACATTTGGTGAGCGCACGACTGTGAAAGCATCGAGGAACACATTACCACTTTTTATACCCGTTCACAATGTAATGTGAGCCATCAGTGCTTTTCACTGCCGTTGTCTCTATGTTTGCAACATCGGAGCCAGCGCCAGGCTCTGTAACAGCGATACATGCTCGCGTCTTCCCAAGCAAAAGATCAGGCAGAAGACGATTTTGCAGCTCCTCGCTCCCGTAGTGCAACAAAGGTGGAGTGCCGAAAGCCATTCCAGGGATAATCATGCCGGCCGGAGCCCAAAGTCCACAGTAATACAGCTATAAAAGTCAGCATCGCCTCCGGTCCAAGTTCCTCAAGGTGACAATACTTCGCTGGTATATATCAGGTAATGGAAGTAATCGAACTGCTCAAGACACAGACCCCCGGGCAGTTCGTGCACTCCCAATCGTTTCAGGCGCTCGACAGGCAAGGGAGCAGGTAGGGAGGGAATCAGCATCCCTGCTGCAGCGAATTTGGCATACACATCGAACGATGCCTTGCCATCACGCATCCATTGCAGCCCATGGTCGCCAAGGTTTTCAGATATGAAGGTTCGACAGGTTTGCTGCCATTGCTTGTGAGACTCCGAATAATATGGAGAGGGGACGCCTGTCAGCCACGGAGCTTCTGCGAACGGCGTCTTGTCGGTGTTGTCGTCCATGGAGCTTTTGCGAGTGGATGAACGTTGGGTAAACCTTACTTCATGCAGTATTCAAATCGTGTAACATGGAAAGCAAGCGATATGAGGAATCGATCTGGGCTGTTCTGCTCGCGAAAGCGAGTGGAAAGTGTCTCTCTGCCGATCGTAGAAGGCAGTTGGGACAGCAATCGCCTTGGCGTGACTGGCATGGCGCAGCAGATACCTGCTCGTTTTGGAAACCCCGCATGAATGTGACCAATAGGGCTGCTTTGCCCGGTGCTTCCGCATTGGGTATGACCGAGTGCCAACACCGAGGTCAATACATACATTTCAGGCCTGTTTGCATACGTGTATCCTGTCATCACTTCACAAAATCAAAGCAAAAGATCGATAATCATGCCACAAGACAGAAAACTGGAAACCGTCAACACACGAATCGAAGATGGCGTGGGCTTTGTTCAAATCAACAACCCCAAGCAGAGAAACACGCTAAACTGGCAAGTGCACTACGACTTGCTGAAAATGCTTGATGAGTACAAAGAGCACAAAGATGTCGCCTGTATCCTACTCTGTGGCAACGAAGATTACTTCAGCTCGGGTTGGGAAATCACACTCCTGGAAAAGTCAAATGCAAGCGAGAAGCAGGCATTCTCTGACATCGCACTAAAACTCATGATCGGAGTCTACGATTACCCAAAGCCAGTCGTTTGTGCCGTGGCGGGTATGTGTCCAGGATATGCCATGGATGTCGCCAACTTCGCAGATATCACTATCTGTTCGAAGAATGCAGCCTTTGGAGCCTCGCAGGTCAAATATGGTCTCAATCCTATGACACATCCAATGTTCCGTAAAATGAGCGTCCAACGAGCTCGTCGTTTGATCTTCACTGGAGATCCAATGGGAGCAGAAGAGGTAAAGTCTCAGGCCAGTTGGTTTGATCGTCGCTAATCTGATCATACTCTACAGGCACTTCGCACTGGTCTGGTCGATGAAGTGACTGAAGTCGGGCAGCTGTTGCCTCGAGCATTTGCACTTTGCAAGCAGATTGCCGAGCGCGGAGCGGAACATGCTGTCAACCTCAAGGAGATGTGTCTTCGTGTACCAAACATGGACCACGTTGGAGCGACGTACTACGAGACAAGATTCACCAATGATCTCATGGCCCGGGATCAGTTCAAAACTCTCGCTGCTGAGGGTGTCAAGCGAATCAAGGAGAAGCGAAGCAAGGCTATCGAGAGACTTGGCAAGCTTTAGTGCTACTGTTCGCATTGCTCAATGAAAGTTACAGTGCGCCTTTATTTCTGTATGAAAATGACTTTTATACAGAATACCTAAGAAGGACAGAGGCACTGGACAGCATCTCAAGAATGCTCTGCGGTTCTGGAGTATGTGAGTGGAGCTCAAAACAGAACTAAATAGTACTGTAAGTTTAGTCGTATTCGAAGCGATCGTCCAATCCGCAGCCGCGTCCTAACAACGCCGACTGCGACGCCGAATTGAACCGAACCTCTACGGCGCCGGATAGATGTCGGTCTACCAAGCCGAGCTCCACCAAGTCTATGCGCTTCCCATCTTAGACCATTGAAACCATTCTAGCTGTCGGGCTAGCAGAACGTCTGTACTGATTTGCAAATGTCTCGTCAACGCTCAAACTTAGCCAGTAGAGAACGAAGTTCAACACGCAAGCTATCATGAAATGGGAGCTTTGGTCACAAAACGAGGTACATATATATTAAAGCTTGATAGCACGTCATGCTTCTCGTCCAAGCATCCTCTACTGCTCTCCTTCGATCCACACTCTCTGGCTCGTAACGATGTTCAAGCTCCACTTCTTCCTCGTTGTCGCCTTGGCCTTCGCCCTTCCACAAGACCTTCCGGGGCAAGGCGTGAATTGCATGCCTGGAACTGCATCTGCCTCGCTAGAAGAATGCCGCTCGCACTTCGAATATGCTTGTTGTGCTGGAAGAATTTGCTATCAAAGCTCTCCAGGCGTCTATGAAGTTTGCGTCAATAGAGGTGAGTTTGGACTTGATTCGTTGATGCGTCGGCCGGGCATTTGTGTTCTCGAATAGATTGGATCGATGAGAGGTAGATCTGGATAGCTGACGAATGTGTAGGTGGATCTTGAGAGATTGCGGGTGGTGAGGGACGAAGTCCAAAGCCAATGAGCAGTGATTTCGTTGCGAAGTTGAAAGATGCTCGGACACGATGCGCTATCGAAGAAACGGGATTATGTGCGAGAAAGGAATTTCAGAATCTTGGGATACATCCAGTTTCAAAGAGCGTGCTCCTCGAAGCACTTGTCAGGCAATATTTCGAATTTGGGAAAGAGAAATCTAGTTCGTACGATCGTCGTAAATAGGCGGGCGATGATAAACCTGTGTGATCTCCTACATGGAGGCGCGAACATGATCTTGCTGCACAGCCCAGCCGCAGGTACCACAATGAGGTTGTGCTCCAGTTTCTCAGTCGGCCTCGGATCCCTGTGCGCCGCAATACTTCGTGCAGTAATGGTTCATCTGCAAACATCACATGAGTATACTTTCAACCCGCTCTGGAGTTGCACAACACGATGCGTCGTCAAGAAACTTACCTCGTCGCCTCCAATATGCCACCCCTCAGACTTGCACTCTAGGCCATCCTACGCAAGATCAGCAAATCAAGCCTTGAAATCATCTCAAACATCATTTCGCCACTTACGAAAGTACAGTCAGGACATTGATCCCATTGCTTATTCCCAGTATTCCGTCGACGGTAGTAGCCACAAGCACAGTCTGTAGCATCGAGCAGGATTTCGTACGTTTTGGGAAAGCCGCCCATGCCAGGGCTGAAGGGAGTACCGCCAGGATGGCCTATCTGTCTACCGCTCACACAGACTGCTGAGCTGTGGAGATCTGCCATTACTCTAGCGGACAGAGGATTGTTAGCACGTTTGTCGAGGGAGACCATAAGGCTTTTGAGCTGACTGGACGAACTGTGAGGCAAGTGTCAGGAGGAAGACTGCTCCTGCGAGGTATTGCATGGTTCTTGAGGACTTGGTGCTGAGGCGAATCAATGTCGTGAAGGTGTCGGGCTTCGGACGTGCTTGTTGTGCCTTTGGATGCCGAGTGAGCAGGCATATTTATATATTGCATCATGTAACCCAACAACAGACGAACTCGTCACGAGCATTGTCGAAGATGCCTTCAAGCGTGCCATTTTGCCGTTGTCCTGCTGGGCGGTTGCGCTATCCCTCGCGTTGACGTTGACTTTGGCCGTGTGCTGTCATCTCGCTTCGATATTGTTCACCAAGGTGGTGACACTTTTGCTCGGTTAGCACGTTGCATAAGGGAACCTAGTCCGAGCAGATAAAGCATGGTCGTTAATGCTCGTGTCTCCAGTAACTAATGTAAAGCTTCACCTTGGGTAGTAGCACTAGATCTTGGCCTGCTTGGCTTCACCTGTGACATTGATGATAGCGAACAGAGTTTGCAGCTTATCCTGTCATTTCGTCTGGTTAGGCAAGAGATCTTGCAAACAGCCCTTCCACCGATTGAATATATGTGATGGCTTTGGCACACCTCATGGACCCTGCTCTGATCATGACCCCCTCCAACAGTCTCTGTGGAGGATGTGCACTGAGTAGCAGAGCACGACTGGCAAGCCACGTTGCGAGCAGGGATGCTCTGACAGCCTTAGTCTCACGATGGGTCCTTGGATTCGTGGTGCTCTCGTTCATCAATGTATACAATCGGCAGAATCCGAGAACCCACTGTGGCCGCCAATCATTGACTCGCCCTGGGTTTGACGTACATTCGAGCCGACAACCACTTCTAGCTAAGAGCGCCGATCATGCAAGAAAGACATGTCTGTGGCATTCAGTGTGGTGTCTTTGATCCTTCGGAAGTTGCCGAGCTACTGCCGTATAGCACATTGTGGAGCTGACTTTGGGGGTCGCAAAAAGTTTCGTAATTCTGGCAGTTCTTCATAGCTTTTGCGACTCAAAAGGTCTCAGCCGATCCAAGCTGGGTTACACAATATTGTCGCAGCCTTGTCAGAACTTTGGTGGTTGGGCAATAGTGCAGGAAAGCGTGCGCTGTGCGACTTATGGTGCAAGTGCACGTCCCGGCACTTCTTCCGCTGACTGGATCGTCAAGTCCCACAGTCTCCGCTTTGCATATAGAACACGGACTTTGATGATTCTCTCGTACGTCTCTGCTGGGAAACGTGCTATGGGTCTGGACTTGGAGATATTCGGGACGAGAGATTGGAGTTTCCAGCGTGCTCCGGCACGTTCAAGCTAGCATGGCGATGTAACATTCAGGAGCACACGACCCATGTGACAATGCATCTTGTTCGTATGTGATGAGTGTGGTGTGCAAACACGGGTTGAGTAATCGGGATGGTCGGTCTTTGAAGCTCTGAGAGCCTATGTCAAAATGGAATGGGCTTGACCATGGAGTGGAGTCGGTCCTTGATAGGCATACATAAAAGGACGGAGGTTGAGAGCAGATCAGATCATCGACTGAGGCGACTCTTCGTTTCCTGTTCGCTTCAGCAGCTTCTTCAAATCTCACCATGCTCTCTCACGCTCTTATGTCGTTGCTGCTGGCAGCTACCGCAGCTGCCGCTCCAGCCCAGATCGATCCTGCCGCAATCGAGGGTCTTACCCCTGGGGATCTCCTTCTGACCGAAGGTGAATTCGCAGGTAAACGCTGCCCATGACAGGAAAGCTCGACAGATGTACTGACCAGTCAACGCAGGGCAAATCTTGAACGCAACTGCCTGGAAAGATCTCTTGGCAGTACAGGGCATCCTGCTCGAAACTCCAGAGGTTGATCACGACTATCTGAACTTCACTGCACCAGAGGCGGTGGAGACTTCGGCAGAGCCTAGCCTTCGAAAACGCCAGTGCAGCAAAACCACCAGCATTATCACCGACAAAACCGAGCGATTCGTGGACTGGGATGTTCAGATGTCTCCGATCGTGTGCGGCAGCGGTGGACCAATGGATGTTACTGTCACAAGTGGCTTCTCAGTGGCCAATGGAGTTACCGTTCAGGGAAGCGGCAGCCCGACGTTCATTGCGGGCAGACTGAGTGCCACCTTTGGCGTCTCTTTCACCAGGACTTGGACCACTCAGTACTCCGTTGCAACGAAGGTGACCATCAATGATGGAGAGTGCGGCGTGATTGTCACCAACCCCTTGACTACTCGTCGCTATGGCCGCACAATGGAAGGATGTCCAGGAAGCTTCCGTCAGATTGGCACATGGATGGCTGATGATCACGGATCGGGAAGCTACGCAGGTGTGGACTGGATCTCTGGTGCTATTACCACTTGTCGCAAGAAGCAGCGTTGGGCGCCGATGACTCGCTGCCACGGCGAGGGTGAGTTCAAATAGATGCAAACTTGGCGATACTCGCAGGAGAGGTGCAAGAGTGGTGCGCGGAGTCAGCCGAGGGGCAAGACGGGCTCTTGAGGTTGCTTACGTACACGTCCAATTCGTCGGCAAGATTCGATACTTGGTTGTTCGATATGTAGAGAATGACCAGTCGTTCTTATCTCAATGTCATGTTTAGATGGTCGTCTTCATGGAACAGCCTAGCTCCGGTCAGGCTGACAGCAAAAGTGTGGTTCATTCCTGGGTGATGTGCTGTCCTTTCTCTCTCGTTGAGTCCTGCATCATTTAGCAGAAGGTCATCTGAGGTCCTGCACTCTAATGTTGAATTCGATCCTCCCTTTTCCAACGCCCACGCTAAAGAGTTGCACCAAATCACATGTCTGAGTTCACCTTCTCAAAACGGCCTCCTCTCCGCAAACTTCTTCAAGTCGTCTTTCGTTGCAACGCCCAACACAAATCTCCTCCCCGGATCTGTCACAACAGCAAAGTCGTTCCCTCCTTCGTAGAACTCCTCCAGATCCTCTAACCTGGTCTCCATAGTGATGAGCTTGTACTTCTTCCCTCGTCGTTGGAACTTCTGCATCGCCTTCTCTACAGGCTCGCTCTCCCGGACTTGGCCTCGTTCAAGGAGCTCGCGGAGTCGAGGAACCGATAGGTAGCCGAGGAGGGTCTTGTGTTCGTCGATGACTGTGAGGTGTGTGTAGTCTCGTTCGAGGGCTGATGTGAGGGCATGGGCAATGGGTGAAGTGGGATGTGTGGAGAACGCGGGTGATGGGTCGAGATCTTCAACTACGGCCTAGGAAACCATTAATACTGAGGAGCGGAGGGGTCGAGGGGAGTTTATGGCATACCCCTCTGTATTTGCTTGCCCAAGGACTGGGCTGTCTTGTTGTGCCATTTGTGCCGGCCGGCAACTCGGAAGCGGACGATGTCGATGTCGCTGCCATTGTACCAGACCTGGAGCTGTAATCGGAAATATGCACTTGGTCGCGTAGAACACTTTCTGGAGGTGAAGTCCGCCGACTGGGGTCTGGGAAAGTTCACTTCTCGGCGCGAAACAATTAAGGTTCGTTATCCGCGGGCAGGGGTACGTCATTCTGCCACGAGCTCAGCTGCCCCAAACAGCTTAACCAAGGTATGCGCGCATACCAGAGTTGCTGTTGCTCTCTTTCAGCCTCACATGTAGGCACAGAACACATAGCATTGGGAGAACAGGTGAGCTGAACACATCTCGTATTACTGGCATCCATATCCACAGAAAGGATCAGCAAGATTCCGCAGCCGTCCGTATGCCCGGCAACAAACGGAGATAATAAGCAATGCTCCGTCCTCCAGCATAAACAACCAATTCCTCCCTTGACTCCACTGCTGACTCTCCTTGTCCTCTAGCACAGCACATCATGCCGTCGCTATTCCCCACCTTCAGCGCCCTGAGCGCGACATTCGGTGAAGCTACACCCTACCAAACCGCACCCAAGCGCAAAGACATCAGCCACTTGTATACATCCTGGGACGTGACAGAAGATGCAAAAACCAAGGCCACGCAGCTGAGCGACAAGGCAGCTGCAGAGCTTGCCAAAGCCAGCAACATTGCGCAAGAGAAGACGGGCAAGATTGAGCTGTACAGTGGGAAGTACTATGCTGCATGGTGAGATAACAACGCACCTCTTGGGCGTTAGCAACGGGTGCTGATAAGGGAACTCACAGTACTTTCGGCGGTCTTATGGCCTGTGGTCTCACCCATTGGGGTGTCACTCCACTCGATCTGGTGAAGTGCCGTCGTCAAGTCGATTCCAAACTTTACAAAGGCAACATCGAGGGCTGGCGCACGATCATCCGAGGCGAAGGTGTCCGAGGCTTGTACACCGGTGGCTCGCCAACTTTCTTCGGTTACTCGATCCAAGGAGCTCTCAAGTACGGCTGGTACGAATTCTTCAAGAAGTTTTATTCGGATCTTGCGGGCGAGGAGAATGCGATTAAGTATAAGACGGGAATTTACCTCGCTGGTTCAGCTTCGGCAGAATTTCTCGCAGATATTGGTCTCTGTCCTCTGGAAGCCGTTAAGGTGAGGATGCAGACGACTATGCCACCTTTTGCCAAAGGAACTTTCGATGGTATTTCCAAGATCGTCGCTGCCGAAGGCGTTGGAGGTCTATACAAGGGTATTGGTCCGCTTTGGGGTCGTCAAATCCCGTATACGATGATGAAGTTTGCATCGTTCGAAACGATTGTCGAGATGATTTATGCTCGCTTGTCCAAGCCAAAGGAGGAGTACTCGAAAGCTGCTCAGACCGGTGTTGCATTCACCGGTGGTTATATGGCCGGTATCCTCTGCGCTATCATCTCCCATCCCGCCGATGTTATGGTGTCCAAGCTTAATGCCAACAAGAAGGCCGGAGAGTCTGCTGGAGCTGCTATGGGTCGGATCTACAAGGAAATCGGTTTCTCTGGTCTTTGGTCGGGTCTCCCCGTCCGGTAAGTGCGAAGTTGTCACTTCATATGTATTCACTCGCGTGCTAATCTGTGTGAATAGTATCGTAATGATCGGCACCCTCACCGGTTTGCAGTGGATGATTTACGACTCATTCAAGATCTTTATGGGCTTGCCGACGACTGGAGGTGGTGGCCAGAAGGCAGAGGAGAAGAAGTAGTAGTTTCAAAGTGAACAGGGTGTTAGCGAAGGGAGAGTGCCTCACGACACCCCGGGTAGGACCGAGAGCCTGTCCTAAGGATGGAACAGTACTGTAGTATACACCTGTGATGATCAATGAAGAATGCTTGATGCGTGGTAGACAGAGTTGACTCCCGAATGATGGCTCCCAATGTCTTTACCTGCATTGATGTTGAGCCTCACCAAACTCACTAGGTCCCTCCCAGCACGTGCACGCAGGTACACGCATGATCTGGCGTCTGCACGATCATGATCATCGCCATTGCGTCTCGCAGAGCTACATTGTAACTGATAAGAAATTTCTCCTTCGAGGCATGCCTGATAAGCCCATGCTCTGCGCCGCCAATGAAGTGGCCCAATGCCTTGGCAATGACCTCAAGTGTCCGACGACTTCAGCTCTCTCCCTCCTCCTTCAACGATACCAAGACCGAAGATGGCAGAAAGTGTGGCCAGTCACAGAAGTCGCTTTCGCCTATGGCTGCGTCGACACGTGCAATCACGAAGCGAGGCGGCTGCGTCATTGCTCTGGCCGGCGCGGTGATGACATGAGGCTGTTGCGTGATGTGGGAAGCGAGCATCTTCCTGGTCGACGCAAGCTGCAGTTCGTCCGCTTCTGTGGGTGCTTCTCACTATTGTGTTTACTTCACTTGTTTCCTACAGCAACTCGAGAATCACGTTTTCTTGTGCGACATTGGGCTTTGGAGCTTCTTCAGCTGAATAGCTAGACACTGACAGAGTGAACCACTTTGCGAGACACGACCACTTCGTTCGCACAGAACCAAGCGACATTCGCGATCATGTCAGGCGCGAACGGTAGCAACCCGATCCATTCCACTGGCCGCGGCGGCGCTGGCAACATTGGTCCTGATGCGCACACTTACGTTGACGGAGACATCGTTCGCGAAGGCCAAGCTGGCGTGAGCAACCACTCTGAGTACAGCGCTGGACGAGGCGGAGCTGGTACACCTCTCCCATCCCATTTCAACTCCTCCCGCAATTGCACTAACGCTCCTCTCCAGGCAACATCGTCCACCCCACCGCCGGTCCCGGCAGCGCCTCCGAAGAAATCATCCCAGAGTCCGCAACCCGCAACGTCGGCCCCGGCGACGGCTACGATAACTTCCACACAGGCCGTGGGGGCCAGGGAAATGTGTACAAGGAGAAATATGGAGGACACTCGACCAAGAAAGAACAGACTGCAGCTGAGACGAGGAATTCGCCAAAGGTCGGACCCACGACGCACAAGGAGGGCGGAGGCCTCTTGGACAAGGTGAAGCATGCGGTGGGATTGGACAAGAAGGACAAGACCCCTGAGCCAGGAAAGTGAGCGGAGACGAGATACTGTGGTAAGGACAGGGCGAGGATGCTACTTGCTCCTGCTGATATGCTTGATTTCTTTGCTTTGGATTTGAAGGATCCTTTTTTGATACCACGATGATGTCGATGCGATTGAGAGAATCACGATTGTCTATAGAACATATGACTTACGACTTCGCAAATTACAATGCTTGCCTGCTATAGTCCGTCGTCCTGTGAAGCGATGTAGATCCAGGCTTTGAGAGGCCGCTAATCCGAGCGATTGGGAGACCGCACTCGCGGCCTTGACTCAGAAACGATCAGACATCACGGCGACCAAAAGCGATCGCACTTTGAAACAAGTTGTGGCACACCAAACCAAGAAGCAGTACGATTGGTGGAAAACCGGCCATTTGAGCTCAGGAGCAAGAAGGCATGCGAGGCCAAGGGAATGATTGTGTCCATTTGGGAATGAACTCGTGCATCTCATTGTATAATTTATCTCGCCATCTTGCTTGAACGAAACGGATCACCTGTAGGTCCATGCGCTGTGGTGATGCATAGCTATCTTTTCTGTAAGGGTTCCTTCTATCGTGGCCCTGATCGTAGGCAGCTTCGAAGGCAAGATCAAGGAGTCACCAGAGCGGGAGGGCTGGCGGCAACCGATTGCGAATGTGGAGCCGTTGAAAGCAGATCTGAGCGATTCGCTACCACGGTCTGAGGCTTCTGCAACATCTGTGCATATTACCTAGCCATAGTGTTCATTGCAACATATCGGCGAAGTCGATGCGCCCCAGGGCGAGGCTTCAGCTCTCGGTTTCACGACTGGCCATGACAGTAGAGTGCCCACGCCAGCCGTGTGACGGCTTCGCGAGAGAGTATCGGATCGTCGTTCCATAATAAGGGGTTGCTATCTGGCCAGCGGCGTCTCTGCAAGAGAGAGTCATGCTCCAATGAAGCTTTCGCATTGAGAAAGTCAAGTGCCAACGTGTACCAGCCATTGGGTTCGTTGGATAAGGGACTTTGAGTGTTGAGATCGGCTTGCAGTGTCTTCATCTTTCGGTTCTCTTTGATCCGGTCGATATTGCTGATGATGTCCACCATGTCATCGCGGATCTCACGAAACCACAGCATCTCTCTGTTGATTGCGTTGCGTGATTCCGCCTCCGATGGTTCACGGGTCGGACAGTCCGAGAGCGTGATACTGAAGAACATGTTCCTGACCATCTGCTCATTCTGACCACCGATCGACTTGTAGAATTTCGCTGTGATGGCCAAGGTGTCTCGCCAGTCGTGACAGCCTGTCCGCACTTCGAATGTGTTCAGCGAGTAGAACAAGGCGCTGCACTCGGATCGCATCTGCTTGCAGACTGAGATCATAGCCGTGACATGCTTATTGCGCAGGGACGGTGCTTTGTACTCGGTGCTATTGCCACACGATTGTGGCGCGACGAGAACGTGGCCGTCGTGGGTGATGGCCAGTTCCCAGATCATGTTTCGAAGCTCTGCAGCCAGAGCGCCGAGTGGTGAGGCGTCCATGTCCAAGACTCAGTCAAGTCGTTAAAGGAATAAGTGGTTTTAAAGAAGCTTGCTGTAATTGGTATGGATGATGGGCGGCGACTTGTGACTTCCAAGTTGGTCAGGGAAGGTTGCACCGACCCCTGTCGTCTTCACATGCAGGTACGTCTTGGCACAGTGAAAGCGCCTGCCTCTTTCCTCAACTTGGTCTATTCGACGAGAAACGTCCTTCTGTGATCTGCTAGCCAACACTGGTGACACTCACTCTACTTCCGACGATGAACGTCAACGTGGGACGCGCCAGCATGTCAACAAAGACGAACGACCGCGCCGGCCCAGGCATGACTGAGTCACCGTTCAACGAGCTGGCAGCAGAGCTCCGCAACAGAATCTGGGAGTTCGCCGTCGTCAATGAGCAGCCGCTAGAGGTTGTCTTCACATCCGAGTCTGACGATGAGATCGCATTCTCTCTCGCCGACAAGAGCACAACATCCTTGCTCATGACCTGCAAGCAAGTCAGGGAGGAGTGCGCCAGCATGTTCTACAATCGCAACATATTCAGACTTCGTAGGGGGAATCCATCTTCGACCAATGACTTGGTGTGGAGAACGATGTCGAGCCCAGTGGTCCAGAAGTTCCGATCCATCAACACGACACCCACACGCTTAGGAGTTGCGCGGATCATCTTCGTCGCCCCAAAGTCATCGAGACGGGATTATGGGGACTTTGATGAGTTTGACCTCGCGGTTCTTGCGTACGTCTGCAATTCCATGCAAGCATCATACGATGGTCAACTCCGTGAGCTTCTAGCTGAGGTCTACATCAAAATGCCAGAAGGCCCAGAGCCGCAAAGCCCAAGAGAGATAATGAAAGTGACAGCAGACGTCCCGAGCTTTGCCATGCACCCTGAGTTCGGCGAAATTCTCGGTGAGATGTTCGAGAATGGTTACGCGATTGACGAAACCTTTGCGTGGAAGATGGGGATGCTCGATTTCGAGTACGAGGTGCTGTGAAGGCTTGCGATGCGAGCTGAGGAGTCAAAAGGGACACCGGTGGAGACGGCCGTGAAGTTCGTACTTTCACATCTGGTCCGACTGTACCGCGGTGTTCATGAGAGGAAGACCGTGCAGTACAAGGCAGAAGCAGAAGAGAAGCAGATTGCGGCGTCCTCGTATGCTGACATTCAGGCGGGAGATATTGCAGGCTGCTGCTTTTGACCCGAATTCGACGTCAATAACCAGGCTAGAAGAGTTCAGCAACACAAAGGCTGTCATACCGAGTTGCACAATTCTTGGGACTCCAACTCTCAACTCACGTTCGCTAAGCCCTTCTGCTGTGGCAGAGTGATCCCTGTAGCTTTCACATGCAGCTTGGCTTAGCAAAGAGTCCACCACTTTAAGTTCCAGTCTCCTTTCTTTGTGACAACCCACCACCTTATAACATTCATCAACAGCCACTCCGCAATCATGGGTAATTGGCCATTCCGCAAGCTTGCGCCCGAGGTATGTGTTTTCTTAATGCGCTCTGAACTACCTATTGACAGTCTGCAGCTCCGCAACAAGATCTGGGAGCTCGTGTTGATCCACAACGATCCGATACTCGTGCGCGACAACGTCAAGGTCCTTAGGATCTACGACGAAGCCCGACCATCTTACGGCTCTGCTCCAAGTCTGCAAGGAATCGAAGAACGAATGTTCCGAGATGTTCTATGCGTCAAACACGTTCGTACTCGAGAGCTTCAGCGGCGCCTCCAGTCTAGACGAGGATCTTCGCAGATTCATACACAAACTGGGCAACAATGTACCGTTGGTCAAGCGTGTCATCATATCTGCCGGAACCTTGAATGTGAAACACGAAGATCCCTCTTGTTTCTACCGCATCTGCTATGGCGAACTTGATCTCCTTGGTCACTGGCGTAGTTGCTTATCGAGCCTGCGGTTCCACCAGGAAGTACTTTGTGGAGGATACTGTGTGGGATAACGGCGGCCTACTGCTGGATATCGACGTCTTCAATATGCCTGCATCTTTTGAGCAAGCGATGGCCAAGTTCTCGGCCGCGATTGGAGGAAAGACCGTCAATCTCCTTGCGATGGAGTCCAAGATACATTTGCCGCAGTATGACGAGCTGTGTGCCAGGCAAGAGGAACTTGGAAAGGCTACGCGAGCCAGTGCCCCAGACTTGAGGCTACAATCAGATGGGACATGGCGAAAAGTGGGATACTGTTGCATACAGTGACTCTTTACTCAAAAGACAGCCCGGACCATGAAGCGCTACTTGCTCATCGTCATCTTTGAGTTCTGTAGCGTGTATCAGAGACCTGAGCAGGTCGTGGATACATAAGGTGTTCCGACCGTATGACAAAGGCAGAAAGGTTTGCACCTTTGGAGCACTGTCAGTAGCCTCATTCTCGCCGAGTGGTGTCTTTCGAACCTCACTTTTGCAGTGCTCAGCGTGTCGCCTGGGAGGTCAACATCCCTGCAGCCTCATATGCAGCTTCACTTTTAGCGCGTTTCGGAAAGCTATTCCACTTTCTCTTCAAAGCACCGCTTTCCACTCTTGAACATCAGGCGCGAAATCATCGAACCCAGCGCCACCTCACCACCGCACTGTCAACAGATCCAATGGAGGATTCACGACTGGGCAAGATCGCACCAGAGGTAAGCTGAGCGAAGAGCATTTCGTGCGCGACGACGAGAAAGCCTCTGCTGATGATTACAGCTGCGCAATCGCATCTGGGAGTATGCTGTGGCCCAAGATGAGCCTATCAAGCTCGAAGTCTTCCTTGTACCAGATCGCGTGAGATGTATACCGCAGACTCCCAACATCACTTGGGTCTTCAAGACCTGCAAGCAGATCCACGAAGAGTGCGCCACCATGTTCTAAGCAAACAACATGTTCATCGTGGAGTCAGACGACTTCGGCACATGCTCGGAGAGTTCACTCACTATGCTCGCGACTCAGGATGGCCCAAAGATCCAGGATCTGAGCCTTCAGGGCCTTGCTGCCCTCAGCCTTCCAATCGACGATCCTTTGGACGGACACATGTATAGTCAAGACCTTGCAGACGAGGTTCAGGGGCTGGGTTCGAGCAAACTTCTCGCGCTTGCTCCGAATCTTCGACATTTGAGCTGGTTTGCCATTATTTGCGAAGGCGTGACTCTCAAGATCGATCTGCGGAACTACTGAGACTCGCTGAGGACGACCGTGGCTGAAGCACGTGAGCGGGTCGCAGATTTCAGGCAAGCTGGGAAATGTGAGCTCGCGCAACAGCTCGAGGGAGTTCTCAACGCCTTGGAGGCTGACTGAGAGAGACCACTGGGGTAGATCAACGAGGAACTGAAGATGGTGGCCTCCGTCGCAGTATTCAAAGTGTTCAGCGCATGTTGAAGCGGGTGACAGAGGTATCGAATCGAAGTTGTTCGAGTGGAAGGCGAAAGAGACGCAGTTGGCGCCCTATCACTCGGTGCCGCAGCGCCAATGCTCGAGAAACCAATGTGTCAAAAGAGTTCGCAATCCAGATTCTCCCTACTGCTCATGTCCACGTCCGGTGGTCGCCGCTCCCAATCTCAGCCGTTGTCAGATACCAATCCAGCCCGTTCACACCCTCGTGATATGTGAAGCGAACAACCCTGCAGCTTTACATGCAGCTTCACTATTAGCGTGGTTTGATGACTCTACGGGTTTTGGGGACCCCCAAAACGCAATCTTTTACTGCCATCCACTCCACCAGACTCTATCTGATACAGTCCGACTGCACTGGCGCACCACGTTGAGGCGAAGTCATGGACGAGTCGCCGCTTGGCAAGCTCGCACCAGAGGTAAGTTGCATCGAAGCTGCGCTGTCCGCGGACACCGGATGACTTGGCTGACATTGACAGCTACGCAATCGCATCTGGAGCTTCCTCGTTCCCACAGAGAAGCGGATCGAGCTCTCCAACTCGATGTACATCAATCCCCCCGATGGCTTTTGGTCGACCCGAAAATTACGCAAAGCGCTGCTCTTGACATGCAAACAAGTACACAACGAAGCCGCCGGATTGCTCTACTGTAGCAACACCTTTCGCATCACAGCTGACAATGTTGATCACGCACAAGTTTTGCTCGGTTTTCTCAAGGCCAAACCAGGCCTACAAAATGTGAGGAAGGTTGTGATTCGGTTGCGGCATGAGTTTTTATTCGCGCTCATGAGCGAGAGTGGCCTTGCTCGCAAGGTGCAGCGCACCATAGCGAGACTGCCCGAAATGCGCTCATCGATGGAAGATTTTGAACACTTGGCCTGGGAATTTGTGCTTCCTCCAGATGTTTGCCCCAGGCAACGTGGACCTCCAGTTCTCAAGCTTCTGATCGACGTTTTCGATTACGAAAAGTCGTTGAGTAAGGCAGCTGCACGAGTTCAAGACTTGATTGCAAAACTGGCAGCTAAAGGGCAGACAGAGCAGGTTGCAAGGTGGAATGCGATGGCGCAAGACTTGGGATTGTGCGGCTCCGGTACACAGGAAACAGGCAAGCAGTAGCGAAAGGCCGGAATCGATGCTCGCTGAACCAGCAGGCAGACAGAGGTTGTTTTTGTCAGATTCCATACAAGAGTTCTGCTCTGAAGGGTGCGCATGAACAGGAGCGGGAGCGAGAGCGAAGATGATTCTGTGGCTTGCTGGCGTCAAGATGTTGCGCCCTAACGCCATCGCTCAACAACATTACAATGCAGAATCCCACAGTCGTTCAACTCTCCTCATGTCAACGCTCATTGATCGCCACCCAGAATGCCAGCAGTCCTCAGACACAGGTCCAGCACCGTCAGATGTTCATCGCTACCGTCGACCAGCCTCTTGTCGACCTCAGAGAAGACGAGCATGATTTTGTTCTTCGCTGCATCGCCCGTTATCTCATTCGTCAAGACCACCCTGTCGTAGAGCTGCGTGACGATCTGACTCGCAGACCAGCCTTCAGCGACAAGATCCTCAACAGCTTTGGCAATCGGCTCATACGGTGGAGCCTTCTTCCCCTTCGGTGTGACGGCTGTGATAAGCCGATCTATGGTCGAGTCCGGAATCACGCCGGCAATCTCCGCAATGCTCAATACCGTAACAGGTTGTGATGAAGCTGAAGGTCCTGAGTCAATGTCCATGGCATCGTCGTCATCGTCCTCCACAGTCTTTCTCTTTCTCTTCCCTCCGCCCTTGCCCTCATTTGCTGTAGCACCCACCAGTCTTGCCGCACTTTGCAGGAACGTAATTGCTTTCCGCAGATCTCCCTCACTGCATCTCAGCAACGTCTCCACAACTCCGTCCTCTAATAGCACCCCCTCCAACTTCGCAATATCTTCAATTCTCTTTCCCGCGTTGCTCTCATCCAAGCTCTTGAATCGGAACTTCGAACATCTTGACGCTAGAGGATCAATGATCCTCGTCACATAATTACACACCAAACAAAACCGTGTGATCTTACTATACGTCTCCATCGTCCTCCTCAACGCACTTTGTGCATCCTGCGTCATGGAATCTGCTTCGTCGAGAATGACAATCTTGTACGGCGGACAAGGGTATTTCTTCTTGTATTCTTCTCCTGCCGGGCCTGAAGGTGGATTTGAGAGTTGCATGCGGGCAAAGTTCTTCACCTTTTCACGAACGATGCTGATACCGCGTTCGTCGGATGCGTTGAGCTCGAGGACGCGAGATTTGACGAGGTCGGGGCCGTAGAGCTGTTTGGCGAGTGCGAGTACTGTGCTGGTCTTTCCGGTTCCGGGAGGCCCGTAGAAGAGCATGTGGGGGAGGTTGGCGGATTGGAGAGTTCGACGTAGAATAGTGACGGTGTGGTCTTGGGCTGTGACATCGTCGAGCGATTTGGGTCGGCTGCGGAGTAGGATTTGTCAGTATCGCAGGCCATAGGCAGTTGATGCAGGAGAGGTGTGTACTATTTCTCAACCCATGGCTGTAGACGATTGTCTTCCTGGTTCTTGTCTGGTTTCGATGAAGATGAAGCTGCTGCTGCTTTGGCAGCAGCTTGTCGTGCCCGATTGTCGAAGAAGGGATTCATATCGCTCGTGGTAATCCGGATGGCATGTGTTATGGAAGCTTCGAAGCCAAAGGTGATGTCGACGATGATGTTTCGCGTTGGTGTCGCGCCGTGCACTTTCGCGACGCGTCATGGACGAGAGCGTCAATATTTGACGAGCCGTCGTCAATACTTCGGATGACGCGACTCCGCCGAGCGTCCATCGGTTCGGCGAGACGAGCCTCACCCACTCCAGCTCTCCGACGCTCCTCGCAACATGCTTGCACGATAACCTCACCCATCCCGTCGACTGCTTTGTGACAGTCCGTGCAATGCGCCATCACGCTGACTTCACGCGCATCAAGTCATGAACGATGCGCCGTCTTCATCCGCTGCACCACCTGCGACAGATGCCGATCTCGAGCAAGATGGACTGGATGACGATACCAGGCCGCTCGCGGCGAAAGAGCTAGCCAAGAAGAGGAGGAAAGATCGGGAGAACTTTCAACGGAGGAGGGCAGATCTGCTTGATGATTTGCTTCGGAACCTTGACATATTGATATATGCCGAGCTGAGCACAATCTATTACATGGAGTATGTGGTATCACAACATCAAGGTTGGAGGCAGTGTTGACAAATAGACAGCTGCCAGGTGACATTGTTCTTCATACGAGCATTCATCCAGTTCCTCTTCCTCACCCCAAAACCTGCTATTTTCCAGGAGCTCCCAGATCGCTCATTCCTAGGCAGCATCGCTGGGCCCAACCTCCTTTGCATGCTGCTGCATTGTATTCTTGCTACGCCCTCTGCAGGTGAGGCCACGCGAGGCTACATGCATGGCGGTCTGATCATGGACTTCATCGGACAAAAGGGGCCTTCAAGTAAACTGCACCTGCTTTTGCTCGACTTTGTACTGTTGGGGTTGCAGATTGTGCATCTGTCAGCGTCAACATTGCGACGGCGACTGAGGAGTGCCATCGAGACTGGATCCGCCGTGGCCGCAGCTGATCCTGTTACGGCGACTGTACAGACAGTAGAGGACGAGGAGCGAGGCGTGCGGCGTTCGGCTGAAGAAGAACGCCGGGCCGACATTGAAATGCAGAATCTCACTGCAGCAGGCACTTCGACCGAGAGCGCTGTGCCAAATTCAGCAGATGATGAGCGAGAACGCCTACTTGCGTCGTTCACTCCCGCTCGTCGGACAGAAGCTCACATCTTCGATGCTTTCAATTCCGGCCAAATGGTGATCGCCGATCTGGACCTTGGCAAAACAGTAAAGGAGCAAATGGTGTTGATGCGCGTGAAGTACAACGTGGAAGAGGAGAGAGCTCGGAACGCCCAGCTCCGACAGAGGCTGTATCAGCGACTCCTATCGAGAGTGGGTCGATGAGACTACCTACGTCCCGTGCCCGAACGACCGCTGAGGGGCCTGCCTCAAGACCTCTTCCGCGCTGCCTGCCATCGAGTATTTCGGAAGGACCTTACGATCACCTAACGGTGGACGCGCCCACCTCGCACAAAGGACGATCAGGCGATGAAGAGTTGGTACGGCCAACAGATTTGCATGCACACACGCTCGTCATCAGACATAATGCACGAGTTGTGGGTCAGTGGGCTATATTCGGGATCTGGGATCAGTTCGAGGATGTGGCTTCCACTCAAAAGATCAGCTCGAAGCACTTCACGAAGGTGTTGTCTGGCCGATCACAGCAGATCCATTCTGCAGCTACTGCTGGCGGCATGACCCGCCCAAAGAGCTTCAAAAGAGCTGCAGCTTCACCATGACTTGCTCTTTACATACTGGCGCTGCCAAGAAACGCCCTCGGCAAGCCGAGATGCCCTTTCCGCCCGTCCCATCTTGTTCATCCTCCCGACCTTCATCTTGACCGCATCTCTTGCGCTTTCTCTAATTGCTGTTGAAAACAATTCAGTGCCATGATTACAATTCTACACACGATCATATCAAAGCTCTCATGTGTACCGCTGACACACCATAGACCTGGAGTTCTGATGCTGTAGCTCTCGGATGTGTAAGAGTCCGCTTTAGGTTCACTAAATCTTGCGCTACTTTGTCTAAGCATAACGCACGTGCTGCAGCCTGCATTGGTGCAAGACCACTGGACAAGATTGCTGCGCGCAATGTACTTTGCCCCAGCCAGTGAAGGCCTCGTGCCAGCACACCGCTCAGCTCGTGGTTTCAGCGCTCTGCCTTCAACCCGTGTACAAAGTGGAACACATATGGTCGCGGCCCTTGAACCTATGTTACTCCTTCTGGCAGGCTTAGTTCGTGGCTTGCATGGCTCAGCTCGATGCAAATGCGCCTCAGTGCAATACGGATCGTCGAAAGAACACAGCCTCTGTCAAACTTTTGTTACAGAATCTTACTCCATCTCAAGAGTCAAGACACACTTCACTAGTTTCGACTGATCGATTCCAGAAAATCCTAGCCTCAGTTCCAAGCAGATCTCGCCTCGGCATGGCGTGCGAATACTCTTTCGGGCGGGAAGGCGCTCAACTACTAGCTGAAGCGCTTTCGCATTCGGGCATAGTTTCAAACTAGTAGGTAGATACAGTTTGACCTATCGCTTGCTGCTCATGATTGTAGCAAGGCGTGCTACTCGAAAACGTGGCGACCAGCGTGTGGCGCTCCAGCCAAGAGCTGAATGTGCACGCTGAGGAGATGAGGGGAGCGAGGGAGACGGGGGATCGCATATATGCTGCTCGGCCACCGCGAGCATGGATGCACACTTTGTCGATCACTAAATTATGTTCGGAGACAAGATGGGTTGCTGGACTTCTACTATCGTAGCAATCCTTGCCTTCTCTGGCCATGGAGCTTGCAACGTTGCTGGTTCGTACAAGGGACCATCTACCAAAGGATGTGCGAAAGCTGTGAGTATCTGCCACCAGCTTGCGCTACATGAAGTTATCTGACAACTTAGTGCACCGATTTGAGCAAGTCGCTGCCAGGCAAAGTAACAACAGCTGCAAACGCCGCAGCATTCCAACAAATCCAGTCTGGCTACTATTCGACGTTCAACTCCGACCTTGCACCGGCGTGCTTCGTCCTGCCCACGACTGCCCAGGATGTTGCTGCCGTGGTGAAGGCAGCAAAGAAAGCCCAATGTCCATTTGCTGTGAAGGGAGGTGGACATACATTCTTTGCTGGAGCCAACAGTATTCAAGATGGTATTTCTATCGACCTGCAACAGCTTAATCAAGTCACGGTGAACAAAGATGGCTCGGCCAGCATCGGACCCGGAAACCGATGGGGACGAGTCTACGAGACACTCGATCCTCTTGGCTTGACTGTCATGGGTGGACGTGTGTCAACCGTTGGAGTAGGAGGCTTGCTTGTCAGCGGAGGTCTCAGCTTCTTGCATCCCTCTCAAGGACTGGGAGTCGATAACATTCGCAGCTATCAGCTCGTCAATGCTGACGGGAAAGTCTTGGAGGTCAATCAGAAGAACAATCCAGATCTGTTCTGGGCGCTGCGAGGAGGAGGCAACAACTTTGGCATCGTCACACGCTTCGATGTCAACACCGTCAAACATCAGGGCTTCTGGGGAGGAAGCATCAATTACAACATCTCCGAACTGGAGCCTCTGATGAAGGCATATAATAGGCTCGCGCAGCCAGAGACGCAGGATCCAAAAGCGACTACCTGGTTTGCTCCTGTCTACTTTCCAAAGACAGGGCTCTGGCTCATTAGTGAGTTTACACCCCAACACTGAGCATACTTCAAGATTGTACTGACCATGACTAGACACCGAGCCCGTCTACGCCGACCCTGTTTCCACAACTCCAGAAATCTTCAAGCCATTCATGGAAAGCCCCAACCAACTATCCAACTCGATCCGCATCACCAACATGTCTTCTCTCGCTCAAGATGCCCCAGCATCAGGCGGAAGTACTGTCGCCGAATGGGACATCACCATGAAAATGAACACCGAAGTAGTCCACTATATGCATCAACGCATCCGCGACGGAGCAATGAATCATCCTGCCCTCGACCAAATTGCGTTCCCAGTTCAGATCTTAGGCAAAACTACCCTGTCTCACACCAAGAATCGTGGCGGCAACGCTCTCGGCCTATCTGAGTCAGATGGTCCACTTCTCATTGTCCAACTCGGCCTCAGCTGGCCTGCTGGAGCTTCTGCAGCAGATGATGAAGCGATCTATGCTCTTGGCGACGCGCTCATGAGGGACGTGAAGCAATGGAGTGTGAAGAAGGGGTTGGAGCATCGATACATCTATATGAATTACGCTGGGAGGAGCCAGAATGTCTTTGAGGGATATGGAGCGAAGAATCATGCGAGGTTGAGACAGGTTGCGAAGAAGTATGACCCGGAAGGTGTATTTCAGAAGTTGGTGCCGGGTGGGAAGAAGGTGTTTTGAGAGCTTTGCGTTGGAAAGGCTCGCCGCATTCCAGTATCAGCCCTGCAATCTACTGCTGCTGTTCACATAGATCAGTATCTACGGACTGATCCCATGTTTCTGAATATCGATCCTGAGTTCCAGACACAGCTTCTCTGCATCAGAGTGCTCAGAGTAGACTAAATCCGAAGAGACTTCTAGAGAAGAAAAAGTGAAAGAACACTACTCCATTCCTATGCGCTTCGAGCTCGGGTGACAATCCTGACACATGCTGGCACCAAGCCACGCTGCCTGACAGAGAGCCAATAAAGCCCGAACACCTCTCCAGTGTCAATAATCATGGCAGGTCTTATGCAAGGGTACTCGAGTTGGCCCTCAATATGCTCGACAGCTAGAGCACTGGTGGTGCTCACAGACCACCTCTCCCAGAAGCGCTGGCAATTGTTTACGATCAAGTCGAATGAGCGACCATTTCACAGCGTATTCGCATTGAACGTCAAGGTATGCTGCATCCCTACAAGCTCGTTCGGTACAGCGATCGATCGCGCAAGCGAAGGCTGGCGTTGAGCAGTATCGCCTGACAGAGAGTTGAGAGACTTCGACGGCCTCTCCGATCTGCAACGAACACGGCAAGTAGTGCGCGATGCGACCTGAGGCGGCTCAGTGCATACTCAGCAACCAGAGGCGAAGGTGCGAAGAGTGTCGCTCCGTTCCAGGAATACTTACTCGAGCCTACCTAAGCGCTCACACCTTGGCAGTAATTGCGGAGGGTCGACGGAGACAGAGAAGAGAAGCATACTCTCAATATGTTGAATTGGAGAGTTATACAAGCGAGCCTGTTTCCCAAACGCGGTGCTTCCGTCCCAAAAAACCTTTTTTCAACCGTTTCATCGTCCGCCTCAATGCCTCAGAATCACCGATTTTGAGCCTCGCCGCCGCCGTCGCTAAGAAAATGCCAAGAAAGACAATGCAGGAAGATAGCGATACTTACTTCTGTTGTTGGGCCCGTTGTTGGGCTTCGAGCTTTGCTGCGGCTAGTCTTGCCAGCAGCTCCTCTTTGGTGATGCGAAGGGGGTTCACTAGTGGGCGAGGGCGTCGATACTTACACCAGCGTCAGCAAAGACCAGAAAAAAGGGAAAAGTGCTCGTGATAGCCGTTTCGAAGTTTGCTATAGTTGATACTCGTACTGCGTGAAGGTTTCCGGAAAAGGTCAAGGTTCAGTCATCGTTACCCACCTCATTCTTAGCACCGCCACTGGCTACGGACTCTGATGACTTCGAGCCTCGACGGCCGTTTCCTGGACGATCGCCATAGGAAGAGCTGTCTCGACTCAAGCGATAGTCTTTGTTGCGGTCTTTGCTTGGAATCAGATCAGCTGGTGGCGAAAGTCTGCCTTTGCGTTTCGATGGTGGCGAGTGAGATCGAGATCGGCGACGCGGTGGTGGTGATCGGGATGGCGATGATGGACGGCGACGCCTGCTGGGTGGTGAGCGTGAGTAATCAGAGTAAGAGGGAGATCGCCGCCGCCTGCGCGGTGAAGGTGAACGTCTCCTGTGGTGACGGTCGTCATCGTCACTGCTTGCTGGTCTGTCCCTCTTGCGAGGAGGTGAGCGAGATGCATCGGAATATGAGTCGCGGCGTCTACGACGTCTTGGAGGAGAGCGTGAGCGCGATGGTGATCGGCCATACGAAGGTGAACGACGACGGCGACGTGGGTTGTCATCTCTGCCTCCACGACCGCGTCCGCCTGGTACGTAGCTGTCAGTCGCGCGTGGTGGACTGCGACGTCTCGGAAGTGGTGATCTGGACAAGTCTCTCGAGGGTCGGCGATCGAAGGAGCGATCGCGTACGCGGCCTCGACCTCCACGTCCGCCTCCTCTGCCGCCACGAGAACCGCGCTCGCGCTCGCGGATTCGTGCCAAGTCTCGTTCGCGTTCGCGGTCTTCGATCTCACGCTGCCTGGCTTCCTCGCGCGCCTTGTCTTCTGCGATCTGTATGTGTTGTCAGCATACTGTAGCTGCTTATCCGGAATTCAAAGCTATTCCTCACCCTCTCCTGTATGAGTTCAAATTTCTTCGCTTCAAGCAGCTCTTGCGGAATGCCTTTGGGGTCGGCCTGGGCGCTTAGGAGCAGCTTCCACAACTGGAGGCAGAATGGGGGAGCGTCTTTGTCGAGGAAACCGGAAATGTCGGTCTGGATCTGCTTGATGTTCGGCTAGGAAAGGTGGTCAGCACGAGTGACGGAGTTGCAGCTGAAGATGTCAACTCACGAATTTTCCGGCCTCGAGCAGCGTGAAGATCATCTCGGTGACCACGTCGTCGTCGCTATTGAGGATTTTGGTGATCTCATCCGACACCCACTTCTTGATCACAGGCAGGTTGACCTTGGTCATGTCAACTTTCTTGCTGAACTCTGGTGGAAAAGAGGTATTACGCATCGCTCGCGCGTCTGCGCCCGTCTTGAGCGCTGCCGACATGATCGGCGTGATGTGGTGGTAGTGTATGAGGCGAAAGGGAGAAGATGTGGACGAAGGGAAAGCAGGGGTCAGACAATGCCGCTGCCGGAGCAGGTGAAGTTGGCGACAAGTCGAAGGTGTGACGGAGGGAGCTTCATTCAGCATTGGAGCTTGGGACGTGGCTGCGGAGCTGCGCCACAGCCAGTGGCTGGTGACTGCACTTTTACTTACCTTCACTTTCACTTTTATCTTAGCGACTGTTGCTGGTCGCCATCATCCATTTTGGGCCTAACTACTGCGGTCTAACCAGCATGGCGACTATCATGAGAAGCTATGCCCTGAAGTTGATGGAGCGGGCCAATAGATCTCGGCTCAAGAGCGTACATGCTATATGCCCTCTTTCGAGTAACGATCCGGGTCGACATGTTCCACCTGATCTATCCTGGTTAAATGCCGAACTACAAGAACCCAAGAATCGCACGTCCTGCCGCCATTCTAGCAAGACCTTTGGTATGGAAAGCAATTGTGTACATGTAGCCAGCTAAGGTAAGCGCCAAGCTCCGGTCCTAAGTGCGCCCCAGGCTGCAACATTGCTTATAGATCCCCATTGATCGTAAGTCCATACATCCAACCGTGTCGCAAGAGTTCAAGATGACTTTCATCCATAGCTTACAAGCCTATATCTCGCCTCTCCTCAATCTTGCTCCGTACCATTTATTGAGCTATGGCATTCTTCTGGGGACGACAGTTTACCAGTCCTTCGTGAACACAAAAGTGTGCTACCAAGCACTGCCGGCATCAGCATTCACCACACTTCAAAGGCGCATCTTTCCCGTCTACTTTCAGATCCAAACAGCATTGCTCATCCTCACTGTCTTGACTGTGCCACCATATGGACCGGTATCATTGATTCAAAAGAAGCGCGATTGGGTACCGCTCGTATTTGCAAGTGGCATGGCATTGTTGAACCTTTGCATTTACGGTTCTCGTACTCAGACAGCCATGATCGAACGAATACATCAAGGTGCGAGCACTTACCGCATCATTGCCATTGCCCATCATGTATAGCTCATTGACTTTGATCCAGCGACGAGGGAGCGCACATCATCCGAAATAGGAAGCTCCAAACCTGAGCCCAGCGCGATCATGCGAAGCAAGAACAGAGAGTTCTCCAGAGCACATGCGATGTCGATCCATCTCAATCTGTTGTCCATGATCGCGACGGTATGGTATGGGATCAGACTAGCATCCCGAATAGATTTGGAAATTTAGAGCGAGGAACTTTTGCGGTCGGTGCTTCGCCGCTCGCCCAAGAGGTACAAAGAGGTCTAAGCCCGAAGAGTTTGTTGTAATGGCCGTAGCGATAGTGCGTGGTAACATGTAGAATTTGGATTAGTCGTCCAGTCACAATTTTCGGGAGTAAGGTCCACAGCTCAGTGTCTGCAAATCTATGTCCTGATCGCAGTCGAGTCACAGGCATGCAGGCGTATGAGATCCATGGTCGCTGGTCGCTGGTCGCATGTTTATGCGAACATTCTCAAGGAGGGCGCTGGGCATGATTTGGAGTGCGGGCTCTGAAGACTGGCGGCCACGAAGCTACTAGACCCTACTCGACTTCAAGTACCGGGAGATTGCGGAGCTGATAATATCATTTGATAATTGGCAGCGCGGTGTTTCGAACTTCAATCGTCTTCGTCGTCGCTGAGGTTCGGCTTGAAGACGTCTTTTCCGATCTTCTTCGGTGCAAAACCTTCGATCGTTCCAGCAGTCAAGAATTCTTCCACATCTGCATCTGGAGCTCTCGGCATGTTTGAGCTGATTTTCTTCTCCACGACATCATCCGTCATGACCTGCTTTGGCCTGAAACCGCCACTCTGCTCGCCACGCTCAGCGGCAAGTTCGTCCTCGTTCGCAACCTTCTCGCGCCACTCGTTTACACGAGCTGCGCGGTTCGCTCGCCTGGTAGCAGTGTCCTCCTCCGGTGGTCGATCGTCTTCGTGTAGCATGATGTCTGGCTGCTGGGTCCGCTCGCGCTCCCAGGCAGGCACTTCGCTGAGCTGGGCTTTCACGTAAAGGCTCTTCTTGGCACAGTCGGTAGAACAATAATCACCCATACCTTTTTTCAGCTTCCACTCCGACGCTTTACCCATCGTTTGGGAGCGAGGCGAGTTCTGACACAGCGCATATCCGCATTTGTGGTCTATGGTTCTTTCTTCAATGAGACTGTCATAGTCTGAGGGCTGGAACGGTTTGACCAGCTGTATGAAGCTGAGGGCCTCGCGAGATGTGAAACTGGGTGATGCTGGGTAATCGATGAGAGCAGTAATCGAGTCCAGGATCTGCGCCTCAACATCCTTTTGCGCTTGAATTCTATACGCGTGGTGAAGCGCGATCTTCAGGTTCTTGCGGTCCTTCTCTGCCTTCTCCTTCTCTTCGGCCGTCAAAGCTGGAGCGCGCTGCGCAGACGACTGCTTGAGGATAGGCTTGACCGGTGTCTTGGCGGCCATGTCGATAATCCGACGTGTGTGGCAGCAAGAAGGTTGCGTGGAAGATCGCAATTAAATCGCAGGTGTATGCGATGGCCGGCTAAACCTCGGTGGGCGGTGTTAGACTCTGAGCGACGTAATGACCGTGCTCTCCCATGCCACAAGATTGTTGACCCACTTCCGACCATTCGACTGCAGCTGCCTTCTTGCTGCTGTCTCTATTTGGCCATACCGCACGCATTGCGTTGGAGGGAGCATACACGGCGCCGGCGAGGAATCTGGCATTTGATCTGGCCGGACGGCGGCGGATCAGTCTCGACGACAGCGCATCTGATCTGTTTCATCAGCAGCTGCCTTGAGCAGGCCGCGTCAACGATCCGCAGCACCACCGCCCACCAACACCACCCCGCCTTCCACGAGCACACCACCGCCGCTGCACCGCCGGCCTGTGGACGTCTACCATGGCGTCCTTGTTCAAAGTCAAAGCTCTGTACGAGTTCGAGGCGAAAGAGGAAGACGATCTGGGCTTCGACGGCGGCCAGATTATTGATGTCACGGAGGAGATTGATGCGAACTGGCTGGAGGGCAAGTACACCGATGCAAGTGGCGAGAGCAAGTCTGGTATATTTCCGCGCGAGTTCGTGGAAAAGTATGAGCCTCCGGTGCCAAGTCGTCCTACGCGACCTGCCCGCCCCAAGCAGGAGCCAGTACCTGAACCAGTGCCCGAGCCAGTAGAGGCTACACCAGCTTCAGACCCAATTGAGGATGCCCGCGATGTCCCTGCTGTACCAGCAGTAACCAAGCCCCCTCTTCCACCAGTTGACACGACGCCAGCGTTGCCTCCACGGGAGGAAGTCCGCTCGCCCCCCGCCAACGTCAAATCGCCTAGCCTGCCGAGTGAGCCCCCAGCAGCACCGAAGCCTACTCCGGCAGAACCAGCAGCTCCCGCTGCGAAGAAGCCGCCTCCTCCGATTGCCGCAAAATCCAATGCCTTCCGGGACCGAATTGCTGCCTTCAATGCGCCAGCAGCTGCTCCTATCGCGCCCATGGTTCCCGGAGGACCCAGATCTGGTGCCAACACTTTCATAAAGAAGCCGTTCGTCGCACCACCTCCTATGGCAAATTCCTACGTGCCACCACCTGTCAAGGCTGAGCCTGTTCACAAGCCCTACATTCGCGAGGAAGATCCTGAGATCAAACGGAGGCGGGAAGAAGACCAGGCTGCTGCCGAGGCGGCAGGTTTCTCAGTGGATGCGTCGGGCGAACAACAGGATGACGCTGAGGATGCACCAAAACCTCAAACATTGAAGGAGCGGATTGCCTTGCTGCAGCAACAGCAGCTTGAGCAGGCACAACGGAGGGCAGATGGTGGTCAGAAGAAAGAGAAGAAAGCCGCGCCAAGACAAGCTTCAGAGTCTTCTGAGCAAGGCCAATTGCCAGAGCCTGACGCAGAAGCAGATGAGTCCGAAGACACCACGCCGCATCCCAGGCAGTCACTCGAGGCACCGGCCGAGCGTCCACGGGTTCCATCTGCACAACGTCAGCCCTCAGAGCCACTGTCTCCTGGTCCTATAGCTCCTGACTCGGAGCTTGTGAGCGATGGAAATGACGCAGACCAGTCGGCTGCAGGTGAAACTACAGAAGATGACGCAGGCACAATCGGACCAGAAGATAGCGATGAGACAAGCGCACCACGCCCACTGCAACGTAGTCCCACTGTGTCAAAACGAGACCCAGCCGCCAATGAAGAGAACGACACTACTGAAGACGCCGAAGATGACGAAGACTCCATGGACGAGGAGACCCGGAAGCGCATGGAAATCAGAGAACGTATGGCCAAGATGAGTGGGGGTATGGGAATGCCAGGCATGTTTGGAGCAATGCCATTACCCGGTGCGGCCCCCATCAAAAAGCGAAAGGAGAAGAAGCCAAGCGATGAGGCAGCTCCTACATCCCCACCTCCACAGCAAAGGGTTCCAATGATCCCCGTCCCTGGCCTACAACGAGTGCAGAGCCCAGAGTCCGCAACTTCTCAGCACGACGAACGCTTTACCCCAGCTCATGGTGACGATGAACATGAACCAGTGCCTCCTCCGCGCAGATCCACTGGCGAAGATCGCGGCCCTCCACCGCCGATCCCCACAGGTAAGATGAAGCGAAGGAAGAGCATTTTCTCGATGCGCATAAGTCGTCGTGGCAACAAAACGCCGTGTCAGCCCTCGGGTCATCACCTCCGTGACGAATTCTCCTCCGAAGACGTCGTGGATGAGCCGACTGAGCAGGCTGCAGGTAGTATGTGGCACGCATCAGCGAGCAGAAGCTATCTTCGCCCCTATGCTTCACCATCTAAGTGTTCGCTGACATGTACACAGAGTCTCGTCCTCCACAGGAACGAGGAGCGCCACCTCCAGTGCCTGGTTCTCAGCCCGGCCGCGCTTCGACGATAGAATCGCGCCCCGTGCCACCGCCGCCGCCGCCACACGCCAATCCCCTGTCTCCAGGCACCGGCTCCGAATCAGACGACGAAGCCTCGGTGCGCAATCTTGGATCGACGGCTGCGACACCTGGCGCTGAGACACCCGGGGTGCCTACACGCAATATGTCGGTTCGAAGTCCGCCGCCGGTCCCAGGATCTGAGACTGCCAAATCGCCAGAAGGTGGACGCGCTTCTTACTTCTCAATTGACTCTCAAACCGCGACTTCCGACAAGCGAGCAAGCAGAGCGCCGCCCCCAGTTCCTGGAAGTCCAATCACATCGCCTCGTGCTCCGCCGCCTCCTCCACCACAAGCTGTAAGCCATACCACTGACTTGCAAGCTGGAGATCATGAGCGAGAGAGCGAATATGAGGGAGATTACGACACCGACATCGCGTCCAGTGCCAAACACAAAGACGCTTTAAAAGCTGGTACACACGTGAGAGAACCGAGCTTGGACGACAACGCTGATATTCAATCTCCACCGCCTCCACCGCATGGCACTGCGCCAAGATCTGTTCCTCCACCTCCTCCTGCGCACGCAACAAGACCTTCCATGGACGCACCCAGAGCGCCGCCGCCTGTGCCTCCTGCAGCACCTCGCGATCCCGTACCTGGTGATGATGATTACGATCCTTTCCGCTATGATAGCACTCGCGGTCCACCCCCTCCTCCGGTTCCCAGCACATTTCCCGTGGCCGCACCTCCCGCACCTCCTCCGAGACAACCGGAGCCTGAGAGCTCTGCAGATGAGGCGGACGAATTGTATTCTGTAACTCCGCCCAAGCGGTCCTTCGAGGATCCCTCCCGCATTGCTCCTGCTCCTGCGCCTCCGGCAGCGCAGCCTCCACCGCCCATCCGGGCACCCCCACGAGAGTCTGTTGACCAACACAGATCGAACGTGGCAATACGAAGATCAATGGACCAGCCGAGACCCTCCATGGATAATGGCCACATCGCCCAGGACATTGATATGGCTGAGTCGACAACATGGTGGACTGCGCCGCAAGCTTTACCGCCGTCATTGCAGAACAGGCAAGGCGTGGACATCTTGTCTGAATCCGAAGAGACTACTGCTTCGAAGCGTGGCGGCCGCAAGGAGGTCACCAAAGAAATTTACGTTCTCTATATTGATTACAGTCAGACCATCATCACGGTACGCTTCGATGCCAGCAATCCTACGGATGCACAAATTGAGCAGCAGCATCGCCCTCCTCCAGCGAAGCTCCGTCAGGAGCAGCTCGAAGCATACTGGCAACGCTTTGGTCGCAACATCTCAGAATCAGTGAACGCTCTGGGACATGCGAAAAAGGATACTTCAGTTGGCAACGGCTCTCCTGCTGCGCTCCCTGCTGAGCTTATCAAGAGTATACCCAAAGCCCTCCAGCCAGTTGGAAATCGAGCCTACGGCGCTCTGGTGTACGCCAATCTCGCGAATGCTTCGACACAGCAGTTCGACGAGATTCGACCTGGTGACATTGTGACGCTAAGGAATACTCGATTCGAGGGCACGCACGGCGCGGTGAAGCACAAATATAAGCAAGAATACGGGAGTATGCACGTCGCAATTGTGGAAGAGTGGGATGGCACACGGAGAGCCATTCGAGGTTGGGAACAGGGGCGTGAGAAGCAAAAGGTCCGAAGTGAGAAGTTCAGACTTGGCGATTTGAGAAGTGGTGAAGTCAAGGTTTGGAGAGTTGTTGGGAGAGACTGGGTCGAATGGGAGACTGGCCAGTGATTCTGATGTGATGTGAAGACGAGTGGTGGCTTAATGCAGATGTTATGAAGGTATGGGGGTAGCGCATAGGGGTTGTTCTGTCCATACACGTGAAGCGCATAGAAATGCATATAAGGATGGCGAGAGTTTATCGCTTCTTACCTTCTCGCCCGTGTTCCCCTGTCCGACCTCGCTCTGTGCGATTATGTTTGTTCTACACGTGTAGCCTCGAGCAATGTCCTCATGGAATGTGACTGTTGACACGGAGAGTGATCTACGGAGGTGAGGTAGGAGCCTTCACTTTCCTGCTCAAGCCTGCTCGCAGTCCCCATTCCTCGTGGTCGAGATGGCACATGACGCGAGTCTACTCACAAACTACCGCGAAGCAAGATTACGTGCACAGCTCTATGTCCCGAGTCATTCATGGTCGCTCCAACACATACTTTGCTCCTGTCGCGAGTCGAGTTGTGGGAATGCTGGGCCCAGAGTACGCACGTAGCGATTGTGGCGCCTTTACTGTGGTCGAATTTCGTACTCTGTAGGACATGTTATCGCAAAATAATCCCCGATAGGAGCCCTGGATTCGGGTGGGTAGCACACGTTGTTACAGAGATGGTAGCGTTGGTGACTTCCGCTACTGGTTGAAAGTGGCTTGGTCTTCGGAGTCGTGAAGGAATATTGGGTGTTGGATGATTGAGCGATCAGGAAAACTGGGTGTAGGCGATGGCCGAAGTATTGGACTAGCACTGCCCGCTTATGTTGTGTTCGCTGCGTCGTCATGATGGATCGCTCCCTTAGATCGAAGATATCTTCCCATCTGGTGGTCGTGACTTCTTCTCGAGGATCGGAGAGAGCGAGCAGGCTACGGAGATTTGAGAGACTGTCATGTCTCCTTGTACCTACCATGTCCTCGGAGAGGGGACACAAGCCCTCGAACTGATGTCGATGGGTAGAGATGCGTGAACACCAGGGTGGCGCGCTACTTTAGCTTCACAAGGCACTGGTTGTCCTCTTCTGCACGCATGTTTCAAATCAACGTGGACGGAGAAAAGAACGACCAGGCAGGCGCGTGCAACCGGCACGTCAACTTCCCTGGTAGCTACGATTGAGTGGTCGCAGTACACCCTCTTCGAATCTGGAGGTGCCTGGGTTCATTGCGTGGTACTTGTTTGCTCCTCACTTGTGCGACGTGTTCGCGTGCTAGAATGAATGACTCGCGTAGCATGTTCTGGGCTGTGGAGATGCTCGCCCGATCCGTACTGCTGGCCTGACGAACTTGTTCCCGATATTTTGGTAGCCTGGCTCACTCTCAGGAAGACGGGAGGGAGCACAAGGAATGATGTTGCAAAATGAACGTCATTTTGGAGGAAGCCTGCAGTCGGATGGACAGTCCAATTGTTCAGCTTTGTGAGAAGACCATGAGCATTCCGTCGCTATGTGCATCTGGGCTGTACATTTGTCCGACGCTCTCAGGCAGTGAAGGGAACACACGATCAGGGCGCAACGTCTTCAATTGCCCGTCTCTCCAAAACGAGATGCTCGAGTGTGCGAGAGCACCAGGTGAAGGTGATTTGCCAGTCTCGCGGTTGGCTCACAAATCTCCGACGGAGGTTGGGCAAGCGAATGCGGTTGACCAGCTGACCATTTATTGGCGTTCGCCACGATGATCACCCTGGGCTACGCTCAGCCCAGCCGTGTATCATGCGAATTGCAAGGAACAGCTTACGCCGAGAGGTGGGCGCGAGTGAGCACGACTGCGACGCTGTGACAATCGAAGATCCAGGTTGCCGGGCACGAGATTTGAAATTGGTCCAGAAGAGAGACGGTCATACAACACTTGAGCAAGCTTGTCGCACGCCTTGTACCGTCCTGAGCCTGAGACTGTCAACACCTGTAGTCTCACTTGAAGCCTGAGGTCGGGCACCAGTTCATCGCCACTCTGCTAAGACAATGCACGGGCCATGGGTTCTCTGCAGTTGCAAGACTAGTCTTTAGCAACACGTAGGCGGCACGTGCATTGCGCTGCGAATTTGAACTTTGAAGCGCTGACGATGCAGATCTCCTGGTCATGTCGTGCATCATTGACGTGCTTGTGCAAGCGCCACAGTGCGTTCAATGTCCGGCCGGAGGCGCATTCAACATCATCGCGCTGAAGAGCGCTGCTGTATGTCGCTACAATTCATGTATCATGTGAGCATGGTGCATTGGCTGAGTAGTGAACTCCTGACAAATTGATCCTTGGTCCGTGGGGGAGTGCATGTTGACGTGAGAAAAAGCGCGTGTATTGTTTGTTTAGCGGTTGAGTGCGGCGAGTGGCATGCGTTGGGAAGCAATGCAAAGTCCGAGCTGCGCCCATCCGGGCATCTCGAATTGCACGAGGTCGCTGTAGTTTTCTGCAGGGGGTCAGTACCAGCGAGACCGCAGTGGCAGATGACGACCGCTGGCTGAAACGACAGCAATGCCTCTAATCAGCATTGCGAAGTTTCAGCACCTAGACAACAGCGGCCACAGACGTCAGTGCTCTTAGGCGGCATGCATCAGTTGCAGGCCTGACATGGGTCATCGAGTCCTTGCCGAGCTCAACATACTGCGGGCTGCATCTACAGACACAGCGTGCAGCATGCTGTCGGGAACCAACTTGTCCAGGCAGGGGCAGACAAAAACGACGACTTGCTTCAACGTGGGCGTCCAAGTCCGGCAAGTCTTGCTTCTCAGGCACATTTCCGTCACGTGCGGGCACGATGGCATCAGAAGATGTCGAGTCCTGTGGAGGAGCAAGTGGCGGTGAAAGGGTGCCTGAGATTGCCAACGGAGAACTGCAGCCATCCGCAATGTCCCAATCGTCTTCTAGAAGACAGCAAATGAGACATGTCTACTTCATTGTGGCGATGGCAACGCATGGCGCAACGCTGGCCGCACATGATCGACTCCCATCGGACACAGCAGTCGCTCTTCCCTTTGTGGTTGCTACGCGCGTAGAGGGTTCTGGTATATCTTTGGACTAGCAGGAGTCGGCGGACAGCGCGCTGGTATCCAATGGTTTTCGCGCGGGTCAGCTCTCAGCTTCGGTGGATGGTCTTCGGAGCTTCCATTTCGACCGCATTGTCGACAAGACAGCTGAAAGCGGCCCTCTAAGTTTATCGTCGTGTTGGCTGTGGAATGTGAACATGTGTGGACGCGCCAGACAGCCAGCGGTTGTGTTTCTCGCGGTTGCAACGAGCGGGCCTTGGCGGCACGTGCACGCGCTAGGGTGGAGGCGATTGGTTGTGTTGGCGAAGCGACCTCACACTTCGCCTCTTCTCCATCTGCCTGCATGATGGCTGACATGGATTCACGATCGAAGCAAGGCACACTCGGGCGGGACTGCGCAATACACTTGCAGCCAGAAGAGCCCGCTATGAGTGGGGGCCCGGCCTGAAACGGGAAGGAACATCGCGGACTCCTCGTCGGCGTGAACAGCGACGCGCTCGACGGTCATCAGTCAAACAGGGATCAGCAGGATCACGACGGCTCCAATGATTTCGAACAAAGAACGCCGACCGAAGCGCTTGCACCTGAGATGGGACTGCTGGCGCGGTGCCCGCTGCACCTATTGCGCAAGCGTGGCGGCTTGTAGCGCCAGATTACATGACGGGGGGTTCTTGCTGTGAAGAGCGGACGCTGAACTGTCAGCGATCCGCGTGACTCGCTGCAGGCGCCCAAGAAGCCGTGGTCTTTGTGACAGGTAAATTCTGCGCTGATTAGCTGACCAGGCAGACGACTGTTGGGGCCTGCCGGCTAGTCTGGTGGCAGCAAGCAGCAGGTCGCATGCGGTGCACCGGGACCCGGGCCGATCGGAAGACTGCCAGGGCAGCTGCTCTGGTAGGTCCATCCAGCGTGCGGTTGTCAACGCTGCGCCAATCCTCCAGATGGTCCTTGGGCCGATCATACACACCGGGTTCTGGAGGTGGAGGGCGGGCTCCTTTGACGGATCGCGCAGACAGCGGGCCTAAGCGGAGCGATGCGTCTTGCAATCAGTGCAGACGTTGGTTTGCTGTGTTGAGTCAAAGCGGGAGTTGGCGCCAAACATTCGTGTGCGGCTGTCCTCGTGGAGCCTACGTACGCTCAGCATTGCGATGTGGCAGTGTGCAAGGAGAAGCGCAACGAGTGGGCTGCATTCACACGTACGGGCCAGGCTCATCACCTCCTGGCTTCGGGGATCAAAATAGGGCGCATTCGAACAGCAGACTAGCCATGCAGCTGTCCACTGCGACCTGCGAGGCGGCAATGTGGCCTGAGCGCTACTCAATACGATGAATACTCTGAGGCTGACCTCGACCCAGCGAGTTGGTAACGATAGCCAGACTTGGTAGTCAGTCTCTGCTGCCGGCCAAGGTCGGTCATGATGCCTGTTAGAAGTAGGACACAACGGCCGGCGACCCTTAGCAAGTAGACGCGGATCTTGCTGCTTCCTCCCAAACAACATCTTGTCTTGCTGGGTCATATCAAAACCCGGCGCAGAGATCCTGTGCCTCTTTAACTTTGCTACCGGCTCACTGCCACTCTAATACTTCTTCTTTGTCCACAGCCTCACCCGCTGTCCGCCACAGAGTAATACTACTGGGGTGACACGAACACGCCCGGACTCAGATCTCTCTGACAACCACCGCACCACCCTGCAGACTCATCAGACACCTTCAACCATCGACATATATCGGCATCAGGCACATTCGCACTCGTTCGACGACCCGCTGTTCAACAGCCTGGCTATCTGCCGCACACCATTGGGCCATAAGGGGAACCATCAGCACCAATCTAGGTCTTGCACCACGGTGCGACGACAGCCAGAACAAAGCTCCAGGAAGGACTTGGTCTCTTGTCGGACGCTGTCTCAGACGGCGAGGCAGCTGACATAAAGCTTTGCAGTAAGTACAGTACACTCTCCCTGCGCCAGCAAAATGCTCCTCAGCGGCAGAGGGCGTTGCGATGCCTTCTGGCACAACAGCGACGGGCAGGTCCCTGGCACAGAACATGATCGAATTTCGAGGCATTGCGTGTGCCGTGTCCAAGCACTTGACCGTTGCGGCATGTCGCAATATGGGGACTTTGATACTCCTGGCGCTCCTCTGCTTCGACGATGCAAACGGCTATGAGAACCCTGCGCTCATAAAACTATCGCAAGCGTCGTGCACAGTGCAAAGCTTGCTAACGAATTGCTAGGTGGAAAGACAGATCAGCCGACGTCGAAAGAAACACCTCCTAGGCATCGCCGTTCTGAACTCAAACCGAGTTTGAGTACAGCTTCCCGCAAGCCTGCGCTGAGCGCCGCTGCAGAGTCTCAACCGGTTCCTGCTCTATACCGCACCTCATTCGTGCGTTAGCGATTGTTTCGTCATCGCGCTCAAACGCTGCAGCCGGCCCGAAGAGCGGATCCCATTGCCTCGAAAGCTTTGGCCAGCTCCGTTCCATCGGCACGCGGGCAACGGTCTAGGTGTCTTGACATCTATCACAAATTGACTTGCGACGCTGAGCGTCGTTGGTTCCGGCCTGCGCCAAGCGCGACGAGTAGACCATCCAAGGGGCGAAATTCGCAGGCACTGAAGAACGACACTCGGTCATCTCAATGACCTCTGTGATGAAGATGGAGCAAGGTAAGCTAAGGTGCGGATCCTAGCACATGCAGCGTACATTCTCGAGCCCACCACCCCCATTGCCATTCGTCCACACAGGGCCAATGCATCACAGATTGGCAGAAAGCGACCAGGCATCTCACAAGCCCAGTTTGCGTTACGTCTGATGTGCAACGACGTCGAACGGCCCCAGGCGTTTGTTCGGCGTCAAAGAACATCTGTGAGAACGCAAACAGCTGGCATCAGCAGCAGCGTTGTGCAACGCTGGGCGGCGCAACGATCTCACGTGCGGAGGCGCACTCAACGGTCGGCAGCGCTGCATCCAATATCTGCAGTGCTGTTATCGCTCTGCAGGAGTTGGCCGTGGCGGCGCTGCAACGGGAGACGCCATGCTAACGTGTCGACGCAGGACCCATGCTCCAGCAGTACATTCCTACCGTTCCGATCGATCATCATTCTCATCTTTCGGAACACGACTACAGCGACCAATACGCCGGCCACGCACACTCCACGTACACGACGAGCGGCGCCGTCGACCACCTGCGCCGCGACGGGTCCGCTTCCATCCCGACGCCCGCCCCGTTCGCATTCCCCGGCGCAAATGGCGGCGCTGGAGCTCGCTTCGACCCGGCTCGCGGCGTGGCGCCAGAGAGCAGCAGCAGGTAAGTGCAGCGTGCTCTCCTATTATTGGCGATGGATGAGGCGAGCATCCCGGCAGCAGCATCAGTCGATGCGGATTTGCGCTGGACGCTCCCCGGGAATGTCGCCCATCGCGGCACCTTTGGTTTGGTACACACACATGTGTCTCCCAGCAGCTGCAGCGCCGGCCAACCAGCAGCGGCGTCGCACGACGACCCGGCAGGGCGGGCGTCCAGCGCATTAACCGGTGTGCTTCTGCCTCTGCCTCTGCGCTGCCTCTGCCTCATCCTGCGCCTCCCATCACACGGCGGGTGATGTCACGCGAGGCTAGGCGCTGCAGCGCTGCAGAGTGCGCGCCGGCACCGACTGTCACCTGCGACACGTTACACACCCTCTGCGCCCCCTCAGCTCCTGCCTGCCCACCCTGCCCAGCTCTGCCCGCCTCCGCCCACTGCTGCTGCGTGTGTGCGCCGTCCTGAGACGTCGCGGGCTAACGCGAAGCTTATCTGCAGCTATCAGACGTCCAACGCCTTCACGGACTCGAGCTCCATCAGCTCGCCCTCCAGCGCCGCCTCGTCGTCGCTCGCTTACACCAACTACCCTCACTGCACCACCAGCATTCCCACCTTCGCCGGCACTGTGCAACATCCCCAGGCGTTCGCGCAACACCCCCCGTATGCCAGCAAGCGGGAACTGCCAAAGTGAGTGCACAGCGTCCGCGCCCGCGGTGCCCTCGCGGCCCACAGCTCACGGGTGTTGACAGTCTCGACAGTATTGGCACTGGTATGCCGCCGCCTGCCAACCCGATCCGATCGTCCTTCTCCAGCTCAGCAACCGACCGCGACGCTTACCCCCATTCGACTCCTTACCTAGCTCGATCGCAGCTCTCGCCCGGCTCCACGCCTGGTTACCCATCCTTCGCAGACACCCCCAGGAGCGGCCTTGGACTCAACAGCCTGTCACTGTCCAACACCGCCTATGCTCCTGGTACGATGGCCTCATCACCGACCTACGGCGGCCAACAGCATGAGTGCGGCAACTTCCCGTGGCCGACGCTCGAGATACATGCCGAGATGACCTGCGAAGGCCAGTCAGTCACACCCGAGGTCCACGCCAAAGTCGAAAAGGGCTTCTTCCTCTCCAACGTTGACTCAAAGTGGACGTGCTACAGACGGAACTACTTCTCCGTACAATGTAGCTTCGAGTTGCACCCGAACATCAACAATGGCCGCATGCACCTCAAACGAACGAATAATAAGCACACCGAGGCCATCCAGGCCATGGGTATGCGACTGTCTGCCGCCGTAGATGGCTCCGGGGGTAAGGCCATCGAGCTGGTTCAGCACACCCCGAAGCGCGACAATGGGCCAAAGAACAAGATCGACGTCACCAAGGTTCTCCCGCACCCATCGGCGAACCGTAACGACCATAGCGTGACGGCACATGGTGTGTATGGTATGTCCACTTACCATACCACGGGTCAAGTGACTGGTCCATTCTTGCCATTGCAAAGTACTGGAGCCGACACTGCATCGGCTCCCGCGCAATCGTCAAGCTTGACCGCCACGTCGTACGGCTACGCAGGCGGATCAACACATCTGCCACTTCCAGGCCAGAATATCACGCACACATTCGAGCGAGTTCAATTCAAGCAGGCCACCGCAAACAATGGGAAACGCCGCGCATCACAACAGTATTTCCATCTCATTGTCGAGCTCTTCGCCGATGTTCGGCCAGATGGAGCCAGCGATCCGACCTGGGTGAAGGTTGCGCATCGCGTCAGTGAGAAGATTGTAGTTCGCGGTCGCAGCCCTAGCCACTACCAAAACGAAGGCCATCATCAGAATGGCCGCAGTGGCAGCACAAGTGGCGGCAGTGGTCATGGTGCAGGAGGCACCTCTACCTTTGGAAATCTGACAACTGGAGCATTCCGCCAGTCGACAACTTCATACGCCGGCGGCCTGAGTGGCTCAAATTACCGCTCGTATGCCTATGGTTATCAGGCGTCGCCGGAACATTCCAGCAGCGCCTCGAGCATTGACGGCGGCGCTGACAACGAATATCAAGCCGATTCTGTCATGTCCGACGCAGAGAGAAACGACATTCAGACCCACGAAGGTTACCGCTACTATCCCGGTCCACTATACGAAGGCGTACAACCAGGCCTTCCTCTGCCCAAGATTGAGAGCGGTGCCCGGTACTCCACTGAGCCTTCACAGTGGGCAGTCAAATACGAGTCGTCCGATGCCATACCTGGAGCATCTTGGGCACAGCCCGTCGGCGGCATCGGAAGATTCCAGGGCGTCGAGTCAAGTCGTGGATACTACTCGGATCAGCTCGCCGCCGCATACTCCTGAAGGACGCATCACACGACTGGCACTATGTTCTGGTGCATCAGCTTCGGACCACGCAACACACTTCTTTTCTTATGTATCGCATGTGCTGCGTTCGTCACAAACCCACCAATTGTGTCAAATAGTGCTGGCGCTGGACGCACTTGGTATGTGTCGCTCAACACAGCGACACCGTGCCCGTTGTCGCTTCTTTTGCGCGACTTGAGTTCACTTCTTCACAATACCCCTTGTTGGCGAGGAGCCTCAAGCATCTTTTAATGACAGGGACACGAGAGATTGAGATAACACGATCACTATTCAGAAATTGCGTCGAGCGTTTCAGCGACGGGTTGTATTCAAGAGGAGGTTCAAGGGCTGAAGCAAGCTCGCACAGGAGTCCTACGGCGTATACGGCAAGCATGGTTGAACAGGACGCAGAATGGTGGCCACAGAAACATAATGTGGCTACTTGGTTTTCTCTTTTCTTTTCCTACGATGTAACGAGGTTCGAGATGGATATCGACAGCAACAGCAACAGACAACAGGGTGTTATTGAGGGATAGAAAGCATGGAGCATGATTCTGGATTGCATGACAGAATGATAACGAGACCAAGGGAGGAGCTAGTGAGAAACCATGGCGCAAGAAATGATGCGAGATGAATCAGATGAAATGCGGGCCAAGCACAGCGGAACAGATGGAACAACGAGCTGCCTGCTTGGCAGCGGCTCTGAATTACCGGCTAATGTTGAACGAGATTCGTGACGAGAGGGTGGCCTGATTGTATACTGGGGCGGCTGGATGAATTAGTTAGCTCTCTTTCTCTTCAGCCCCCAGCGTTTTTGCGTGCTTGACTGAAATGCAGGAGGCCCCTTACCTCAACTTCAGACCTCAACGGAAACAGCTTTCTCCACTTTGTGATCTCACTATCTGATCCCGCTGACCAACTCCACTTTTGATCAGATGCACATGATGCTCCCAGAGGTCCAGACTGGCGATTTCACAAGCTTGGCCCTCCGCCACTGATGGTATTTCTACGTAGGTATGCTTCTGATGTTACATGCTGCATTGAAAGCGGAGACTGCTACTCTTCCCAATTTATGAGCTATCGCTATGCATACACCTCCCGCTACACGGGAATCCGGCACCTGAATATTCCTCCATCCCGCATCACCCCAGCCCAGAAGGTACACTACTACACCATACTATACGGCAGATTCCCGAGCTTCTGCTGCAAAACCTCCGCAGTCAAACGCCACAAATTCTCCCCCAGCTCCTCACTCTCCGCCTGCGAAGAAACAGCTGTAACCTTACGATCTGGAACAATATATTTCCCATTAATCTTTTCCGCCACAACATCTCCACTCGTAGCCGCAAAAAGCGCGGACCTACAACCCTCGTCCACGGGCTCTTTCATGAATGGCCGCACGGCTTTAACTCCAATTTTCCCGAGAGTCCCGTATGCTTCTACGGCTTGGTCTTGCTGATCAGTTTTCACGGCTCCCGGGTGCGTGGCGTTGATCCATGGCGCTGATCCGGGTTTTAGACCTAGCTCGCCTGCGCCTCGTTCTTTGCGACGAACCATTGCGCGGACGAGCAGGATTTGGGCTAGTTTGGTGCGGTTGTAGAGGCGCATGGGACCGATGTCTTGGTTGATCTCTGTGAGGTTTGAGAATTTTGTGTCTGAGGTTGCGCCGCGGTGGAGGTCGGAGGATTGGAGGACGAGGCGTGAGTCTGGGATTTGGAGGAGGAGAGGGAGGAGGATCATGGCGATGTGGTGTTGGGCGAAGACGTTTACTTGCATGTGTGTGTCGAGACCGTTTTTGGATTCTGCATAGTTGCCTACGCCTAGGCCTGCGTTTAATACCAGTGCGTCGAGTCTGGTGAGTTCTTCGCGAAGGCGGGTTGCGACTTCGTTGGTTTGTTGGAGATCCTCGAGATCGCATTGTACAGCGTGGACTTTAGTGACATCTCCGTACTTCTTGAGGCCGTCTTGAGCTTCCTCTAAGTGCTCTTCCTTTTTCGAAAGAATATACAGAGCCGCTGGGTTATGCTGAAGAATATGAGCGCAGATGCCGAAGCCGATTCCTGCACTTCCGCCGGTGACGACGTAGACTTTGCCCGAGAGGTCTGGGATGTCCTTATCGGGTTCGAATGTGTTGCTGCTGAGTGGTGACATGATTGCGATCTTGATTTTCTATCACGAAAGAGTGTGATCTTTGGGACATACTTGCCATCTCGATACAGGCGTATGTAAACCACCAAATGGCCACTTACACTTACTGACGTCAAGACTCATTGGAGTTGTGATGTGCGATGGAGTGCATGGAGCTTGTTGACGTGGATTGACTGTCAGTTGTAGAGCTTCCAAGCGTCGAACTGTGCACTTTGCAATGGCGGGAGGTAAGGTCCTATGGAGATGAATGATCACACTCCCCCCATCACGTTGATGTGAAGTCTTGAGAGAGTTTGGGGGCTGCAAAGTTGCACTTTTCGAATCGGTCCGTTGCGGTCCGGTTCTTCCACGTGCGTTTCGGAGATGGAGGCAAGACCAAGTACACCTTCCTCGATACTTATGAGCATCTTCCAGCAAGCTCGAAGAAGACAATCCGCCTCTCTCAGCTCATATATGGCTTGATGTGGGAAGTGTTTGATACCAACACCATCGCGGCGATGCTTCGCTTGGTATCTGACCCCCGTCGCTCGTATAGCTCGTAACGTCGTCGATCCTGCGCGGCTGAACTCTCACAATCCAACACGCTGATGAGATAGGGTATTGTTTCATACTCGGACTTCGTTCGTCTTCTTTCTGCTCCGTATACTCTCTATCGCATAGAATATCCCGCTGGAACTCTCCTGGCCGCGCCACACCGGTGGCTGTACCCAACATGTTCGAGCTGCTGGCCTCCAAAGGCGTCTGGTACGCCGTGGCGGCCATTGCATCAATATGCATAATTCAATTCTTCCGAAGACTGCATTTTCAGCGCAGTATCATGAGAGGGCTGCCATCGCCGCCACAAAATTATTTTCTCGGATCTCTCATCTCCATGGGAAAAGTTCTCGCCACCCAGCCGAGGGACGCCGCACCACAAACGTACATGCATTGTTTGAAGGAATATTACAAATTAGGAGACGTTATTTACTTCGATCCGTGGCCTCTAGGCCCGCCGTTGATGGCAATCTTCAATACCGAGATGTTGAATCAAGTTGTACTTGAGAACCATTTTCCGAAGCATCCACTTGTGAGAGGTGAGCTTGAACAAACAAGTGTCGAATTCCAGGTACTGACGATCGCTCGCGCTGCAGAATTCATCTGGAACTTCGGAGGCCCTGCAAACCTAGTCAGCGAAGACGGAGCTGTTTGGAAACGATGGAGAAGTGCATTCAATCCAGGATTCTCCTCAAGCCATCTCATGACGCAGGTGCCTGCAATCGTCAAAGAATGCGAAGTTTTCTGCGATATCATGGCTCAGCACGCGAAGAACAATGACCTCTTCCGCATGGAACAGGCTACCACAAAGCTCACAGTCAACGTCATCGGCCGCATCGTTCTCGACATCGATCTAAATGCACAGCGAGGAGCAAATGTGCTAGTGGACGCTTTCAATTCGCAAGTCCGATGGCAGGCCAAAGGAGCCCAGTTCCAGCCGAGCGAGCTATGGGATATTCGGAGACCCATCATCCAAAGATACAACAACTACAAGATGAACCAATACGTCGGCGCCCGTCTTGACGAACGTTTCGCTGGCCGTCAGAGCAGAGGTCGCTCGAAGCATGTCATCGATCTGGCACTAGAAACATATCTCAAAGAGAAGAAAGGCAGCGGCGCCAACGTCGACGAAATGAAAGAACTAGATGCCGAATTCAAGGAAGCCGCGATCAGCAACGTCAAGACAATGCTCTTCGCCGGGCACGATACCACAAGTTCGACCATCTGCTACGCATACTACTACCTCGCCAAATCACCAGACTGTCTCGCCAAAATCAAAAAGGAGCACGAAGAGGTCTTCGGTCCCGATCCAAACCGAGTCGCCGAAAAGATCATCGCAGAACCACATCTACTCAACAAGCTCGAATACACATTAGCCGTAACGAAAGAGGTTCTGCGACTTGACAGCCCAGCTAGTACGATCAGATTGGGCCGGCCTGGCTACACTCTTTACAACCCTGACACGGGAGAAAACATGCCGACCGAGAACTTCATGATCTGGCCTGTGAATGTGGGGCTGCACCGAAATCCAAGGTACTGGCCTGAACCGGACAAGTTCGATCCTGACCGTTTCGTGCCCGGATCAGCAGTCTACACACAAAATAACAAAGAGGCTTGGGTACCGTTTAGCAAAGGCTCGAGAAATTGTAAGTTTCACAACTTTGCTTCTTCCGATTTTAGGTCGGAACTCTCAATGCTGACACTCTCTCAATCGCAGGCATCGGGCAAGAACTCGCAATCATAGAGACCAAGATCATTTTGGCAATGACTTTGCGGACATTCGACTTCCAAGCAGCGTATGACGAAGTAGGGAAACTGAAAGGCGACAGAAGTGGATACCCGAGCTCGACAACTGGCGTGCAGACACAGTTTGGCGAAAGGGCGTATCAGATCCAATTGGGGACAGCAAAGCCCGCGGAAGGAATGCCTTGTCGTCTAACTTTGCTCGAGCAGAAATCGTAAAAAGGAGTGAGAATCATGTACAGATATTGGCGAAGACTGCTTGCAACGCAGCTCCCAATAACAAATCGTCAGGTCAAACCCTCATTCAAATTCCCGCTCCACAAATGCACACTAACCCAGCTTCTGACTCTGCGTCGCATCGTTCGACGACTCCGAACAGATGAAGCCTAATCAATCTGCACATCAGAATCGCGAGGGGCAAAAGTCCGCTGCGCCCACTTCTTCAACCGCTCTCTCTTCCCTGCACGTTCCGCTCCTGGCGAAGCAGCTTCTGTCGTATGAACAGTCTTTGGCGACATGTCTACATCGAATGTATGGCGAAGGACTCCTTGGTTGTCAAACTCCGCTTTGTGGCATAGTCACCAATCAGTAATCCATTCTCGCGCCCCGCTGTCCCAGAATTCGTCACAGGCGGCTTTGAGGCCAAAGTTCGGTCGTAGGTCTTCCTTTTTGAGGGGATCTCTGTTGTGTTCGTTAGCCACTGCTTGGTTTTCATGACAAGACACCAGGTTAGAATCTTGAGGGACGCATGACTTACCTCGTCAAAGGATCCGTAGGTGTACGTTTCAAATGCTCCAGTATCGTCGCTCGCTCATACGAATGCCCATTTTTCGTCATGACGGGATCATGCATAGGTTCGAATGTAATCATATCAATCAAATGATCAGGGATCTCGCGTGGTTTGTTGTTCTGTGGATCCGCGATCTCGAAGACTGTACGTAGGGTATTGCTCTTGTCTTCGTAGAGTTTCCGAATCTCTTCACTTCGTTCTGAAGCTTCGACTTGACCGAGCTCGCCACGATGGAGCTGTACGGCGATCTCGTCCGTTTCTTGCTGTCGTTGCCTTTCGAGCGTTTCTTCCAGTTCGGCTCGAAGCTCGCCTTGTCGCTTGAGTCGTTCTCGATCTCGAGCTCGGAATTTCTCTTTCTTGCATCTGAGGACGAAGTTTGAGAAAGTTTGGAGATCTTGCGGGCTAATTTTCGCTGCGGGCGCTGGATGTAAGACTTGCTCGTAGGCTTTCAGTGCTGAGGAAAGTGCTTCGTGAGGATGATGCATAGCCAGTTGCGCTTGCGCCAAGAAGTACCACGCCTTGTGGTTCTGTCCATTCGGTCCAGTGATTTCAATTGATTTGAGACAATCGTTTACCACATCATCCCATTTCTGTAGCTTCAGGCGGACATTGGCGCGATTCGTGAAGATTAACGGATTCCGCGAGTACTTCTGGACTGCCTGCTGCCTATTAGTAATCGAAGTCGCATCGCGATTTGCATGACAGTCGCGCGACTCTTCTTGCGCAACATTGTGCAAGCAACTCGACAGGCAGTACTTACTTGTGTGTAAAAGTCCTCGGCCTCGTGGTACTCCCCATTCCGGAAGGCAACATTGCCTTTCTCTTTGAGTTGCTCTGCCAAGTATGACATTCTTGGATGGGCGCACGCTTGCTTGTTCTTGTTATATGTTCAAGCGCGACATGGGAGAGCCAAAAGTACTCAGGTCGAGTGAGCGCCTAGGGATGTCGTTGCAGAGTACAGGTTGATGCAAACATGTGTGAAACGTGAGGTTGAGTGGGGGGCAGTGCACGCGCTTTCTTCCATTTCCGGATTAAAGTTGCCGACTTATTCACTTTTCTAGAACTCGGTAGAAGCAGCTTACTATATAAGACACGAGACGCCGCACATGACGGGAGCGGCTGATGCTGATAATGCGCCATGAACAAATATGATACTCGTGAACATCGGACAATTCGTCGCATTTCATAAGGCCGCAGCTCGTAATGAGCGCGGCAAAGCATCATTGCAAGCGCTAAGGTGCAATGAGGCACTTGCAATATCTATGACAGACCCAGCTCCTTGTAGAATGCCTCAGTGTTCGGCGGTCTTCCAAGGAACTGCTCTAGCGTGAGCATCTCGTCTTGACTTCCACCCTTTTCGAGCACCATGTGCCTGTAACGCCTGCCCTCCTTGCCGTTCATTGGATCAGCCTTGAAGATCGTGTAGAACATGTCTGCTGAGTACACCTGACTGGAAAGATAACCGTAGTATCCAGCATCGTACCCACCGATCAGATGACCGAAGGTGGCTTGGCCATGGCCCCAGAGCCAACCTTCGCCAAGCGTCTCTGGTCCGTCAAGCTTGCTGATCTCGCTGCGCAACTTGTTGTACGTTTCAGAAGCGTCGAGGTCCTTGACCCAGTCGTGTGAAGGTGCTTCGTGCACGGTCATGTCAAAGATGCCAAAGTGCAGCTGGCGCAAATTGAAGAGGGCGTCGTTGACGTGGCGCGTGCTGATGATGGACTGTATGAGGTCGTCTGGCATCTCCGACTGCGCAGGCTTCTCCTTTCCGGTTTCCTTCCACGCGGCCTCGTATTCCGGTGACAGGTGCGACCAATGCTTGGAGAGCGATTTGATTTGGGATGGAGTCCAGCACCAGTTCTCCAACATTTGGGATGGCGCCTCGACGAAGTCTCGGACAGTGGAAGTACCATGGAACCGGCTGTACGTCGTCTTGGAAACGAGATCGTGAATGCCGTGTCCCAATTCGTGGAAGAGTGTGACGACTTCGTCATGCTTGAGCAGGGAAGGCTTCTTTGGTGTTGGCTTGCTGAAGTTGCAAACAAGCGCAGTAGCAGGATAGCGTCGTGTGCCGTTCTCAGTAATGAAGCCTGGCTGGATGTTGAAGTTTGCGGCGTGTCCATACTTGCCTTCACGTGGGAAGAGGTCCAGATAGAGATAGCCGACGAAGCTGCCACCTTCGCTCTCGTCATCCCAGACGGAGAAGACCTGGACGTCGGGGTGCCAAACGATATCGTCGCCCTTGCCTGTTTCTGAGATCTGGTCGCGATGCTCGCCTTGGACTTCGACAAAGTGCAGTCCGAAGATCTCTTCGAAGATGTTCAGCATGCCACTGATGGATGTCTGAATAGGGAAGTACTCAGAAATGCGGTTCTGATCGAGCTGGTAGTCGCGTTCAAGCATGAGAGTATCGTAGAATCGGTGGTCCCACAGATAGTAGTTGTCGCCATCAGCACCTTGCTTCTTCTTCAGCTCCTTGAGCTTCTCAATCTCCTTCAGGCCACCAGGTGCGAGTCTTTCGCGCAGGTCACCAAGAAAGTCGTCGACAGTCTTTGGCGTCTTGGCCATCTTATCCTCAATGCGAAAGGTAGCGTGGTTGGGGTAGCCGAGCAGACGGGCACTCTCATCTCTGAGCACGATAGCCTCCTTGAATAGCTCAATGTTCTCTGGGCATTTGTTCTCGTTGGCAACGAACACCTTCCGCCGCGTTGCCTCGTTCTTCGCATACTTCAGCGTCGGAAACAGATCAGGGTACTTGAACGTCAGCCATAGCTTGCCCTCACTCGGTGTGCCTTCCTTGCCCTTCTGCAATCCGCTTGTGACATCCTCAGGTACGCCGTCTAGCTCTTCTGGTGTCAACCACAGTCCACCCTTCTCCTCGTTGAGGTTCTTCTGAAATGTGATCGAGAGCTCAGACAGCCTCTTCTTGATCTCCTTGAAACGATCTCTATCAGGCCCAGCAGGAATGCCCAGACCCATTCGAATATAGCCCTTGTGATCTTTCTCCAGCAACCGTCTGCTCTCAGCGTCCAACTTCCGATCGTCCTTTTGCTTCTTGAACGCAGCATCAACGAGCTTGAAGATATCCTCGCGCATCGACGACTCGATGCTGAACTCGTCCATCAGCTTCTCGGCCTCCGTTGACGCATCTCTCAGCTTGGCATCTGTGGAAACTGCCTGGTAGAAGCCGATGATGTGTGCCTCCAGCGCCATATTGTTATCATCTTGGGCGAACGGCAGTTCGACATTCTCGAACGTCGCCGTCTCAGGTGTGATGTCCTTGACGATTTTGTCCTGCAGTGCCTTGTTGGCGTCCAACAGGCGTTTCGTCCGCTCGATTACCGTCTCCGGAGTATGCGTGAAGACGGGTGGCGCCTGAGGCGGCTTCTTGAATGCCTTGCCCATTGTCGTCGATGTGGTGATGGGGCGTGTGGGGAAGCTGAACGGTGCCTTTGGAACGGCGATCTGTTCGACGAGGAGCCGTAGACGGGGCACTAGATTGTACAGCGCCACGATGAGGACCAGGCACAGGAGGAAGATGAGGAGGGGACGACGGAAGGGCGAACGCGAGGTGTAGATGCCTTTGGGAGGAGCCAGCTTGCCGGCGGTCTGAGTGACCACTCCACTTCCTTATAGGGTTCAGTATCAGCCACAGCGGCTCTGCGACACCTGAAGCCCCGACGATGCCAGACCGGGTTACGATTGTCTGGCTAGTGGTAGTTGTTGCCTCGTGCGAGTCTCCAGTCGGCCTCGAGCTGCAGGTGTAGAGGAGAGATACCAATCGGATTCAAGAGCAGCCACGAAACAACCCAGACCGCGATAGTGCCTGGGTTCAGCCGCGCCGGGTGCTGTCGAAAGGTCAAGCCACAGTGATCATGCTCCCGCCACAAAGAGGGACATTTTTATGCAATCAAGCACAGCAACGAAGAATGTATCTGAACACATGCAGGCATGCAGACTCAGACGAGCTGCGCTGGTCTATATCAGTAAGCTAAATATATCGCAATCTTACCCACTGAAGCAATGAAGCCAAGGCATAAGCAACATCCCAGGCCACAATTGCTTGCAAAAATACGAGACCCTAAGCTCTGCTCTTGCGCGCATTAGATGAGCTTCACGGACATGGTAACATTCAATCATCCGCCTCTCCTCTCGATAGACTTCAGAGAAGGATAATTCTGGCATGGCACCCTCTCATCAGAGCACATCTCGATACAGAGTCATTGCCCTGCTCTCGCCTCGCCAAAGCCAGCAAACTGAGTAATCCCGCTCTATAAAGTCAGCTGAGACAGGAGTAAAAGATCGGCCGGGGCTGCAAAAACAAAAAAGAAGCGGATGCTGTTGCATATTCCCCTGCTTTATCGTTAGTGACTGTTGATATGTATGCATGAGAGCAATATTCACGTACCCTCACAGGCTTGAACTGTGAACCTCTCGATTGCAGAACACTCGCAAGTGTAGTAACAGTCGAACGCGCTAGCCAATTGCGCCAAGGAGGATGACAGACTCGATCTGTGATCGGCTCCTGATTGGTAAATCATGCTCGGGCAACCGTGTCTGTCATTCATGAGGGCTGCTTGTCAAGGCAGCTAGGAAAGAAGGTGGATGTTGGACCCAATGGACCCCGATCATCAGACATATTCCTATCGAGGGTGCTCAAGTCGGGTACTGATCGTGCGCTGCGCTTCGATGATGCAGATCGATGTTCGTGGGTGTGATTCTGCTCCGTCAACACGTCGCGACGCGGCGCCTTCGGAGACGCGGGTCCGCCAGCTCTTGCTTCAGAGCGTATGGATCTCTTTGGAAAAGACCATCGTCCTCGGAGATGGAGTACAGCCAGACAGGTTGTCTTTCAAGATATTGACGAGAGAGATATGGGTCGAATGTCGCAAGGTCAAGTAGCAGGAGCGAGAGGACGGGCCTCGGTCCACGAAGCGTGTCTCCACAAGATGCTCATCAACCACCTCACTGACGACTTTACACCCATGGCTGTCTGACTCTTCTAGCAGTACTAGCACTGAATCAGCATAGACATGGCCTTCACTAGCACATAGAGGCCTCTCGAAAATGGCGCCCATATCCCGCAAGCCTAAGCTCACCTATCCCGAGCCGCCAACCAAAGACTCCATCATCTCCTACCCAGCGCCCGGCGTGCTGCTCGTCCACCTGAACAAGCCCAAAGGCCTCAATTGCATCAATGCAGAGTTCACAGAAGAGCTGGAGAGAATATGGGAGTGGCTAGACAAAGAGCCAGCTTTCACTGTAGGCATCGTCACCGGAACAGGCAGGGCATTCTGTGCGGGTGCGGATTTAAAAGGTAGGAGATATATGCATATGATGCGAAGAGGATAAGCGTCCGTGAGAGTGGCTAATGCCACGTAGAATGGAACAAATTGAACACTGCGAAGACGCCCAAGTCTATAAGTGGTAATGGATTCGGCGGGCTCTCTCGCCGCAGTGGGAAGAAGCCGGTCATCGCTGCTGTTAATGGCATATGTTTCGGTGGAGGCTGCGAGATGATCGTGAATTGTGATCTGGTATTCGCTTCGCCCAAAGCGACGTTTGCTTTGCCGGAGGTCAAGGTTGGCGTTGTGGCTGCGGCAGGAGCTTTACCGCGTATTATCAGGACGATAGGTAGGCCGAGGGCCATGGAGATGGCTTTGACTGGGAGGACGGTGTCTGCTCAAGAGGCGTTTGAGTGGGGACTGATCAACAAAGTCGTTGGTGACAAGGAAGGCGAGGTTGTGGAGGCTGCTGTGGAGTATGCGAAACTGATTGCGGCGAACAGTCCGGATGCCGTGATTGTGAGTAGGGAAGGTATCAAACTTGGCTGGGAAGGTATGGGGGCTGAAGATGCTACCAAGTACGCTCTTGAGAATTGGCAGCCGAAGTTGCAGGCTGGTGAGAACATGGCAGAGGGTGTGAGGGCTTTTGTTGAGAAGCGGAAGCCAAAGTGGAAGCCTTCGAAATTGTGATGATGCGAGGCACAGGAACAAGCTGGCTCTCTCAAGTGCCTTTGTAGACAAGCCTTTGCGCAGCTGTATGGCAATGACAATGACATTGCCTCGACTATGTGCCTGCTGTTTGCTGCATGCACACCTCTGCAATTGTATAATCAAAATTTGATTATCGGAACGGAATCCGAAGCGACCCCAACTTCGCCTCCTGCCAGTCCAGCCTGCTTTTCCGTTGACACAACCACTTCTCAACTTGTAACCACCTCCAGACACGTCAGTACTGCTCCTCTATGTTTGTTGCACTCCGTGGAAATCTAACATGTATTCAGGCCACTCGCCCGCATGAGAGATATCGCAAATACAGCGTCCTCCAGGCCTGTGCAAGATCGACCCGCGATTGGTGCGGCCAGTCCGTATTATCAGCAACGCCTAAAATTTGACTCAAGACAATCGATCAACCCGGGCTTTGTCCGTCTTCGTGCAAGTCCCCAAGGTAGAGCCATTGCGCATGGTACAAGTCAACACGCGACTCGCTCCTCTCCTTCGCACGCAATCTTCAGCTGCGTGCGAGAAGAAAATGTCAACCTACAACGTTGGGAACCTTCCCCGGATCACCCGTGAGGCTCTCGCGCCTTTGGTTCGCGAGCAGAACACTGGACTGGCTGTGATCGATGTCCGTGATAGCGACTACATCGGTGGCCACATCCGGGGCTGTCAGAATGTGCCCACAGCCACGCATGATTACCGCATGCCGGAGTTGGTGCGGACGCTCAAAGAGAAAGACACCATCATCTTTCACTGCGCTTTGTCGCAGCAGCGTGGACCGTCAAGCGCCTTGAAGTATCTGCGCGAGCGTGAACGTTTGCATGGCAAGGATGCAGAGCAGAATCAGAAGGTTTACGTCTTGGACGGTGGTTTTCAGAAGTGGCAAGAAGAGTACGTTACCGTGCTCTTGATGATATCTTGCAGTATCGCTAATCTCTTTCCTAGGTACGGCGAGGACAAGGAGCTAACAGAGGGCTTCATCAAGGATCTTTGGGATAATTACTGAGATGCTCGTCCACTACGTTGACTACCTGTTCGGGGGCTCCCATGATCGTAGGGAGCAGTAAACGAATTTCAAAATGCGCAGTATCTCGCTATTGTGTTTTCTGTGAAGCGACCGTGCGGTTCCGTTGGCAACATCCTGCAGCTTCTAACAGACCAGAGCGTCATATGGGGCCAGCAAAGCTTCGCGCTCGCCACTGCAGGTAAGCTCAATATGGCTGAACGTAACGTACGCGAAAGCACAGGGATCTTGAGCAAAAACAAGGGACTAAATAAGGCAGCTGCACAGGTTTTACGGGGCTTGTTCTGAAGCAGAAATAGCCCGTCACCTCACCCGCACCTAATGCCATGCCCGGCGTGCACTGCGATGAGAAGCAAATTGTCACTAAGCAATACCACATGGCTCTTGCTGGCTCTTGCTTGACGGGCCCTCTCTGGGGAAATCGCACGACGGACGACCTGCGTGCAGGTGACGAAGGCCAAAATCAGCCAGCTCTCGACCGCGACAAGATTGTGTGTCGATGGTCATGATCTACCAGAGCAACATACTGTGCATCCACGCGGGCAGCGCTTCGTAGTCGATGGCTCATGTTGGTGTTGACGGTGGGAAACGCATCCCACAGCACGTGGTTGTGCGGTGTGCGTCGGGTACTGACCGCTCAGGCTCATGACCCAGTGGCACGCATTCTCACCGCCATGATCAGACACTCATTCAGGGTGATGAGCAAACGCGACGCTCAACTCAGATGCTGCGGTTGTATCCGCGACTCAATTCCACAACTTCGAGTCGCGACTGTCTTGCCACTGGAACATGAGTTTTGAAACAGTGCAGTAACATGCACAGAGGTATCATGCAACCTTGGGGACATTTTAGACCTTTCCCTGCGTGCGCGACAACGCACGCTGTCCTCACTGGTAGTGCGTGGCTTGTTGGCGGCCCTGAGTCAGCTCAGCCTGATCCAATTTCTTTGTGCCTTAGAGACAAGGAGTCAGAAAGTAGTTCGGTAGCCACTGTGTTCTGCCTCAACAGTCGTACAACTCGTTGAAACAGGAGACTTCATTGGTTGACAAGGTTGGTGGCACGTCCTGGACGATCTGGTTGGCATTTGCCGGTTCGATCGTTTGCACTTGGCGTTTGACAAGCTGGAGGGGTCTCCAGCCGTGATTACCTGCATGCCTGCCTCGCACCTCAACGTCAAGCCATCAACAATATCATCAAAAGCAGCGCTGCTTCACGAGTCCGCCGCATACTACCATTGTCGTATTGTCGTGAGTTCAGGCACTACGGCAGGCTGCACGTGCCACAACACAGGAGCTAGCTTCTTGGCGGAGCGCATCTCGTTACCTTCTCTGGCGAATCTCAACCTCGACACATCCATCTCACGCCACTTTCACCAAGGTGCACATACCCTAAAGTACCGGCGACACCAAGAACTCTCTCTTGAGGGACTCAGAAGACAGCTGCGCGCAACACATTCGGGACTCGAAAATCTCGGTCTCAGGCTTCGGAACCTCCTGGAAACCGGAGCAGGCCATACAGTGGACTCTGCTTTCATGTAGGTGGCGCTCTGCACAGGCACGATGGCTTATATGTTTGCACCTCACGGCTGTGGACTGTCTGCTCCGCAAGAATATCACATCTCGTGTTTCACGTCGCTAACACTCATCCAGGGCCACCTCTAGGCAGAATCAAGGCGTGAGAGGCGATGACAAAGGCCTGACAAGCACGCGCATACGCTATCGCAGCCCTCCACCGCGTGAAGATGACGAAGTTCTGCAATATCTCACGGAGCACCGCAAGTCCAAGAATTTCCGACCCCGCCACACACCTCCGGATGTCTGCGCAGCCCAAGACGTGGCGCTAGGAAAAGCTCACATCCTCGAGCTCGCCATCAGAAGCGCGCAATCGTCACGAAGAGATAGTGGTGTCAACGCCGAGCTATCAACCGAGAAAGCAAAAGACCTTGTTCCTGATCTAGAAGCCAGCAATGACGACTTTGCAGTCAAACCGCCACCGTCAGCATCTTCGCGACAATCCACCACAACAAATCTCCTGGCCGCACCATCAATTGAATCAGGAGTCTCAGCCCGCGCACCGTCACCCAAGCGACCATTTTCGGAAATCTCTTCGTCAGCCACGTCGCAAGATGACGGCGGGCCGGAGTGTCGGCCCCAACCTTCACCGAGGAGAGCCTCGAGCAAAAAAGTAACACCCCAGCCCATGAAACCAGCACAACCTCGCTCACCTTCAGAGAAACGAATTCATCGTGGACGAAAAACTCCAGTGCGGCCTAGTGAGCTGCGCAATCTCGGAGTAGATGCTAAGGGATTGGATCCTACTCGGGAGGAACCTGTGGTGAGGAAGTTGTACTTGTCAAAGGGCAAGTGGTATGAAATCACCGGCGATGGACGACCGGACTGGGCGGAGGACGAAAAGGTACAGGTCGTCTCTGTTGCGGGACAGTCGTCTAAGCGGTCAAGGGCAAGTCTTAGTCGGCACTCGCAGTACTTGGATTAGTGGAGCAAGCCCTTGATGGTTTCCAAAACGGTCATCGACTCCAGAGATATGCGGCGTGCTCTCCGCTACTAATCAAGAATTTGACCAAGGATCTCTTGCTTGCGCCTCATCAGAGCCATGTGGCACCCTGGCCACGCTCAATCCGCATCAGCAGTTGCGGCCTGATCTGGCAACGCGTTACATTGAAGTGACACCGGACGAGCGGTTGCTGAGAATACTACTAACCTACGCGCATGACTATCAAATTCCAGACAAAGGAGAAGCAGAAGCTCAGGGACGTGTACGCAATCACTACACATGTCCGGGGTGCCGGGTAATGTTTGAGCAACGGCAGAAAGAGCTCTTCGAGATCAGGAATCGTGGTGCATCAGGTCTCAATTTCATTGCACCACCTTCGAGAACGACAAAGGCACGCGGAAATGAACTCCGTATAGGTAGAAAAGCTCAAAAGGCTTTTAGAAATGCTGTCTGTATCCCGCTATCTATGCATATAGTCCCGCCATGCAATGCCGCCATAAATCATTCGTTTCACTCATTGCATCTTAAGTAGAGTTACTGTTGTCGTCGCAGCTCCACGGACTGGAACGATCCGAGGAGTTCACAATTCCAAGAATAGCACCATACGTGCCACCAACGGTAACGAAAGTACCTCCAATAACCATGAATAGACTGAAAGCGACTCCAGCGTACCATGTCCAGCGACGGTTAGGCCTCTTGAAGTTGTCGTACAAGTACATCAATCCCGTGGGCTGGAAGCAAGTGACAGTAGCCAAAAGCGCACCGACGAGCGAGAGGAGTTGGTCGAAGACTGGAATTCCGGATCCGATGAGGTAGGCTACGATCGTGATTGTTGCGGTGCAGCCAAGCCAGGCCATCCAGTGGATCGGAGTGTTGGATGTCAAGTGTCTCGTGCCTCGCATGAAGCGCATAAAGATTGTTTTGGCTGGCATGTGGACGAAGAGCATGCAGCTAGCGACCAGACCTGGCAAAGCGATTCCGTAGCAGATTCTCTTCATGAGAGCACCGGCGGATCCGAGAGCGGGAGAAGCGACGTATGAACCGCAGTAGTAGTAGACTACGATGCCAATGATGAGGTATACGACGGTCACGGCGCCCTGGGCAGTCAGGAGAGATCGTGTGTAGTGCTTTGGGTTTCGCATTTCGGCGTGGCAAGCGAAGAACGCCGGAAGGCAGGAGAAAGCGAACACGATCGTGGACACGGCCGAGATGGCTTGTGCGAAAGTGGGAGTCCTGGTCAGCTGGTAGTTGGACTCGTATGGTCCTTCTTGTGGCGCGGCTGCTGGGCGGTCCTGGACGCCAACAGCGATGGTCAATGTGAAAATTGCGCTCAGGATACCGATCACGCCGGCCCATGCAATGAAGGAGACCTTGCCGAGAGTCTGGATACTGCCGAAGCTGAAACCAATGGCGGCGCCAACAACAACGAAGATGGCAGTGCAGGCACCGTGGACGGACACCGAGTTCAGGGCGATCGAAATACTCAGCATCGCAGATGCTGCAAGGAAGGTGAAGTCTGTAACTGTCAGCAGGCGATCTCAAGTCTCATGGGTTGGTTGGCACTCACGGAGGACAAAGGCCCAGAAAAAGAATTCGCGCCCGATTCTGCCGGCGATGATTCGTCCGACATCGTCGATACCATAAACGTGTGGGTGGTTGATCTTGAACTGTCCAACCATCCAGGCAGCCCAAGTTGTCATAGTTGCGACTGTGAGGATAATGATCACTCCAGGTATCATGCCTAGCACGTCGAAAGCTCCTGGGAGACCCAAGACACCCAACCCGACCTGAGTCTTGAACATGAGGATAGCGCTTCCTGCCCAGCCGACCTGTATACCATGTCAGCAGACGCCGTGTCCATATGACATGTCACACCTACGTTCTTGTAATTTGGACCATCTTGCGAGAGCTCTCCGAAAGGATCTGATTCATTTGGATCCGCCCTAGGCTTGTTGGCATAGTCCTCGACATCTCCGACATCGCTCGTAGCGACAGGCGCAAGGCCATCCTCCTGCTGTTGCTGCTTCTTGTCCCCGAACATTTTGCACACCACGACCGCCCAGCGAGAAAGATGAGTGAAGTTGAGAACAGAGTTGGCTAGTGCTGCGACCGGAAGGAGTGCGCAAAGCCTACTTTAAGAGCAGTCGCGGAGAACCAGGAAGGCTCCATCCACTATCGCTCGCGCTTGACGAAATCTGTTACTCAGAGTTTCAGGCATAGCGACACTGGCCCATGGGGAAAATGCCATTGCTGGTGGTCAGCAGCTGTGCACGGTCATGGAACGGCTACCGACGGTTTGTTGAAAAAGTGTGTTGCGCCTGCAAGGGTTCAATATCCACATGCAGGACATCATTGGAACCAGTTTCTGCTTAGCGCGAGATTATAGCTCTGATCTTGGCAGTGGTTACATCTTCTGCCTCTTTTCGCAGCTACTTCTGTAATCATTATCCCGGATTGTGCTTTTCTAGCGTACGCGTACTCGTCGTCTGGAGAGCGTTTGTGGCTGTGGCTGTCATCGGGCTTGGAAGACTGCTTTGAAACCATTGTCTGGCCGCGGAGGGAGTTGCGAGGAAGGAAATCACCGACCGAGAACCGTCCGACTTGGCAGATGATCCGTTGCTGTAGGACACAACCGCAAGACACATGGCATTGTCTCGCGCGTTGCCTTATCTAAGCCAGGACACTATGTGATAATGCATTCGAAAGTGTTACCCACCTTTGCACGTTGTGGGTACGATGTTGGAAAGTTTGCATCCAAGCCGTGGTTCGCAGCTTGGGTTTAAGCTTCGGATTGCTTGGTTTTTGCAGGATTCGCTTTTCGCGTTTCCTATTCATACGCTGGAGATCTCGAGGCCACGAGACTCCGAATGATTACCTTGGGGCAGTGAAGGCTTGAGCTCGGGTCAACCGGCGGCATACCGCAGTCGCAATGATGCCGATGCAGATCTCTTGGCCTCTGCGTTACCAGTGGCGTTGAGAGCCTTCATGTCAACTCTCGCACGAGATGCTTATCGTGAAATCGCCGGTGCGCAGTCCCTCTGCGACATCAATCCAGGTTTCCCCATTCTCCTATCAAGATACCATAAATTGGCATCACAGTCGTTGCACGATTCGGTGGCTTGGCAGCGTGTTATTTAATGTGCCCGATGCACGATTTGACCGGCATTCCACGTGGCGACACTGAACTCGGTCCAAAATTCGGCTCAGCGGCCTGATTGTCGCGCGTCGAGAGCGTGCTGCTGCGCTGTGTCGCGTGCCAACAATTGCCATGAAGAGGCAGTGCTTCTGCCCTGGTCTGCACCCAGTCCTGGAGCATGCCTGGTGTTGAACAGCTTCGATGTCGGCCTGGCTCCTCGATTGGCAATGTTCAAAAGCATCCGGTACTGTGAAGCAAGTGTTCATCCGCCGACGACCCGTACCGTGCTGTCCCGGTGACTGCAAAATTCGGCGCTGCCATAGCTGCATCCAGCACTTCGATGTAAGAGGTGCATTGTTGATTCTGAATCGACCAGACCTCTTGCCATTGGGGTCGAAAGTACAGGACTGCTGCGAAGGTTGAAGTAGCAAAGTAAGATGACCACCGAGCCGAGGCAGAGGCGCGTCAACGCCAACATGCCAGGCAAGCTGCACTTTCCGCTGTGCTTCAACTCTCTCCACGACAACAACATCTCCCAATGCACGGCCATCTGTCCCCGACACGTACAGCAAAGCCTGACGCGATGCTCCACGGAAACGTGCATCGGCACTCTCAAGACATGATGGCGTGCTCTGCGCGTCCGCGATTGAGCCGATCGCTGGACATATATACGGCACGTCGGACGACTTCTCGCCGCGATGAAATCCATTTCGCGCGGCATACCGAGTTCGGAGGAACGACGTGACGGCAACGATGTATTTTGGGAAGACGATATTTGGCCTTGGGGCAGTCGTTGCTGTGTGCCATGCGAGATCACGACCGAACATCGTCGTAGTCCTTACAGATGACCAGGACAACTGGGGCTCTCTAGACTACATGCCATTGCTCCAGAAGCATATTACCGATCACGGCACGAAATTTGACAACCACTATTGCACGGTCTCGATCTGTTGCCCCAGCAGAGTGAACATTTGGACTGGTCTCACAGCACACAATACCAATGTCACTGACGTGTACGAACGATCTTCCCTTCGAGCGAGCTTCAAGCCACTGACTACTTCAGATCTCCACCGTATGGCGGCTATCCCAAGTTCGTGGAAAGGGGTTTCAACGATGACTGGCTACCGGTCTGGCTACAAGCGCAAGGCTACAATACATACTACACCGGTGCGAGAAGTCGCCACGAACAGAGATTTGATCTAACAACGCCTATCAGGGAAATTATTCAACTCTCATAGCGTGGACAATTACAATGATCCTTTCGTGAAAGGCTTCAATGGATCGGACTTCCTTCTGGATCCTTACACATACACTTACTGGAATGCCACCATGAGTCGCAACTACGGGGTGCCTGTCAGCTATGAAGGGCAATATTCTCCTGATGTTGTGGCAGAGAAGACTTACGGCTGGCTCGATGAAGCTGTCTCGCACGAACAGCCCTTCTTCATCGTCGCAGCTCCAGTTGCACCACACAGTAATCAGGACCCGAAGGTGCCCGGTGTCATGTCAATACCCGAGTACGCGCCACGACACGCACATCTGTTCGAGAACTTTACTATCCCACGCACACCCAACTTCAACCCGGACGTACCTTCTGGAGTGAGCTGGGTGAAAGAGTTGCCGCAGCTCAACCAGACTGTTATCGATTACCACGACGAATACCAGCGAGCCAGGCTGCGAGCATTGCAGGCTGTAGATGAGATGGTCGAGCAGCTTGTCGAGAGGGTCGATGGATACGGCTTGCTCGAGAACACATACTTCTTCTTCACCACCGACAATGGATACCACATCTCTCAACATCGATTGCCGCCCGGGAAGGAGTGTGCTTTCGAGACCGATATCCACATTCCGCTCATCGTGAGAGGCCCGGGCATACCCGCGGGCAAGACTGCAGGTGTTGTAAGCTCGCACACTGACTTCACCCCCACGATTATGAAGCTTGCAGGTGTAGATCGGCCGGACCTAGATGGAGTCCCGATACCGCTGTCGCCAGGCGAGCTGTCTGCAGGATCTTTCGGTGAGCATGTGAACGTTGAATACTGGGGTAAAGCTCTACCAGAGGGCAAGTACGGCAGGATCGGCAACGAGCCTTTTTCGCCTGGGCGACCGCCTATCTCTGCGCGCAACAATACCTACAAGGCTCTTCGTCTTATTTCCGATGAGTACAGCTTGCTGTACACAGTCTGGTGCACTGGCGAGAAGGAATTGTACGATACGGGCCGCGATCCTAGCCAAATTCACAACCTCCTTGGCAGTCAAGGATCCGCGCTGTCTTCAGACTATGTGTTGCTTGGCCGATCCCTGGTCGATGTAACAGCACGTCTAGACGCGCTGTTGCTCGTGCTCAAGTCCTGCAAAGCACGAAGCTGTCAGAGGCCATGGGAGTCTTTGCACCCTGACGGCAGTGTGCAAACGCTGCAAGATGCACTGGACACGCGATTCGATTCCTTCTACATCGGCCAACCCAAGGTCAGCTTCTCTTCGTGCGCGTTGGGACAAATCCTTAGTGAAGAAGGTCCACAAGCTGTCAATGTTTGGGAGGAGGATAACGATACAGCAAACTTTTCTGGCCATTCGTACTTGCGCCTTTGAGAACGCGATGAGCCGGGTATCTTGCAGAGTCATTCTACTCGCGAATTCATTTGCGACATGAACGGAACCACGGCACCGCAGTCGGATCCTAAAGCAAGTTGATAGTTGAGCGACGACCCGAAAAGCAGTCGCGAAGAAAAATCTACAGAGACCCGCATACAGTCCCAACGCATACAACAAAGTGAGAAGAACGCAGGGTTTAATACTTCATATCTCGGTTGACATCCTGAATGTAGCATACAGAACTTTTCTCAAGTATCGATCGCGCCATCCAGCTCCACGCTGGCACGAGTCTTGGCACAGCCTCGAACCAATTTATCCTAGTACCCTGCGACTAACTGCGTTCGCAGAACAACGCTTTGCCCAAGCTGTGTATACCGTGCAAGGATTCTACAGGAAGAGCTCGATCTCCGTCATCGGCCGCACCTGCTACATGATCCAGAGCTCGAAAGCCTATCGTGGCGGCCCGCGACACCGCTAATCAGACTCTTGCTATTTACCCTGCGAGTGACTAAGTACAAGAACAACACCTGATCGCTTTTGTCTGAGGGTTTACGAAACTCTGCACTTGAAGTGTAGACCTCGGTCATGGCCACCACGGAAGAAGTTGAGGGACGACGACCTGCCAGTGCAAGCAGTGCTGACGATGAGTCAGTTGACTCATTGGTCGACGAGTTCGCACCTCTTTTGTCTAATGGTGCCGAGCCAGCAGTGCTATATCGGACTATAAGCGTGAGCGCATACACGCCAACTTATGTCGTGCTCGAGCTAATCGCTAGACAGAGAAGAAGTGATGCTGGAGATTTGCCGGCAGACGACAAGGATATCGAACTGGCCAAGAGGCGACATGATCGTGGGAAAGCATCTAGCAGCGTCTATGCTACCATTTCCGTGCTCTTGCTTGGTGTTTTCGTAGCTCAGGTCGATGCCAGTTTGGTGCTTGCCACATATGGAACTGTCGCATCCAGCTTCGGCGACCTCGATTCGGGATCGTGGCTGCTCTCCGCATTTGTTCTTGCGCAGTGTGTTGCTCAGCCTCTCTATGGCAAGCTTTCGGACATCTACGGACGCAAGCATTGCTTACAGGCTGCATATATCCTCTTCGCGCTGGGCACCACTATCACCGGGCTCGGCCAAACCATGACCCAAGTTATCGGAGGACGAGTCGTGCAGGGCGCTGGATCTGCTGGGATTACGTCTCTGGTCTCGATCATCATTACAGATATGGTTCCGCTTCATGAGGTTGCCACCATTCGGAGCTATGTCAACATCCTCCAGACAAGCGGACGCAGCTGCGGTGGAGTCATAGGTGGTGCGTTGACCTACAGCCTCGGATGGCGTTGGGCTTTCTTGGTTCAAGTACCACCAATGCTGCTGTCGATGCTTCTCGTCCACTGTCGACTCGACCTTCCGAAACGACAAAGCTCGGGTCACACGCAATGGCAGAAACTGAAGCGAATCGATTTCATTGGAGCATTGTCCCTCTGTGCTGCCATCTTTGCAGTGTGCTTCATGCTGGAAACAGGAGGCTCGCGATTCCCATGGAAGTCTGCTCCAATAATCGGCTCGGCCGTAGGGTTTGTGATTGCACTGACCATCTTCACCATCTCGGCCAACATCGTCGCTGAACCTATCTTCCCGCTCCAGCTCTTGAGAAAGTGGGCCGTTTTGAGTAATTACAGTATCGCATTCTTGCAAGTGCTATTGCAGTTCTCGCTCATGACGATCGTTCCGCTATACTTCCAAGTCACCAACAAGGCCAATACTGCGCAGGCTGGTGCGTACTTGATTCCCGCCTTTGCAGGAAACACGATCGGAGGTCTGATTGCTGGATACTTCATCAAGCACACCGGACTTTACAAGCCAATGACAGTCATCTCGCCGCTTTTTGGAGTATTATGCATGTCTTTGTGCCTGTTCTTGTGGAATGGACATACCTCCACCGCTGAAGCACTGTACATCTTCCCGGGCGGTTTTGCGTCAGGTGCATCGTCGAGCTCGATCTTCGTGGCACTGGCAGCTGGTGTTTCTGAGGACGACCTTGCTATAACAGCTTCTGGGCTATACCTCTTCTTCAATCTGGGCGCCGTTGCAGGTGCCAGTGCTGGAGCTGCTGTCTATCAAGGTGGTCTGAGAACAGGTTTGAGAGCTGCGTTGGAGGGAGTGCCCAATGGCTCGGAAATCATGCAAAGAGCGCTTTCGGATATCACTTATGTCCAAAATGCGAGCGAGCAGATTCGGAAGCTGATCGTGCCTGCGTATGTTTACGGGCTGCATCAAGTGAACAGTAAGTTGGCCTTTCTTCCGCACCTTGCATGGGTTCATGCTGACATCTGTCGTAGTACAAAGCATCATCTGTGCGGCCATTTGCTTCGCTATAGCAGTGTTCACGCCAAGCTCACGTATAGGGAGGTAGAGGTAGCACTGTGAAACTGTGAAACGATTGTCCCCAGTCGTAGCCTCTTACAGTCCAAGGGCCTTAGGCGCCGCAGACTCCGATCTCATCGCGCCAGAGCACGAGCATGGAGTTCGCATCACTGAGTCGCGTCTCCACGTCTGCTTCCAAGACATTATTCAGAGCCCAGTGAAACGAGCTCTGGGCGTCTTGAGAGTTACGCAGTTGCGTCTTCGCGCTGAGTTGGATCCTTTCGTTGCCATGTGCGGACTGCATGAACGCGGATTATCGGATCCGGTTGACAATTTGATCAGTAGAGTCGCGCAACTGGTATGAGTTCGAGCTCCTCAACATCAATCCAACGCGACGATTGATGAACTCGTAACTATACGCCAATTGAACGCGACTGGTACGATTCAACACCATCAACAGTCGACGTCGTCAGCCCAAACCTCGAAATGCACAAATAAACGAGACAACCCGAGCACGGAACGAACTGGTTTCCGAGGCCGCCTAGTGATGCCAAGACCCAGCATTGCGCAGCGCGCAGCCTTGAAGCTCCACATTTTCTCAGCGCTTGTCAGCAGCCGGTCGTAGCCCGTCCTATAATTGACGACACTCAGGAACGACGAGAAACGAGAATCTCTTAGTAAATCCTTCCTGCCCAGCACACTTCTTACGCAGCAGTCGGGGATGCCATGCGGTTGGCATGCATGCATCCGGGGAGGCTGTGTAGAAGATTTCCTGATGATGACGACCAGCCACTCATCGGGGTTCTTGGTGATACCATACATAGCGATACCGATGCAAGGTACTAGTAGTTTCTACACGTGCTGTTCTCCCTTACTTCGGCTTTGTTTTCACAACCAATTTGACGTCTGTCTCTTCTTTTGTAACTCCTGCTGAGGGAACATCCGCCACTGTGCCACCTTCAAGATGGCTATGAGTCCATTTGCCGTCATCGCAATCGTACTTGCTTGCGCAGGCGCAGCAGTCATGATCGGAGTAGCTCTCACGCATTCGTACATGAGAGCCAGAAATGCGAAGACTCTAAACGCCACCGAACAAGTACGGGATAACTCGCAAAGAGGGTATATGACAGATGTGAGGGAGAGAAACGTGAGGGATATGATGCTGGAGTATGGATGGCAGGATTATGCCCCTCCAAAGCGACCGCATATGAACATGAGGACGGACACGGATGATAGTATGGGAACCTCGAGATGAATTGTCTCCGGATGGACAGGAATGAAGCTGGCTTCTTCTGTAAGTGACGAAATTCGCTGCTTGATTTGTTGTTCGTGACTGACTGATGTACAGTGAAACGAATTTTACGATGAGAAAGAGTTACGACGGACTTGGGAACGTCTTCGTCAGGTTGGCCACACGAGGAGAATCCTCGAGGATTACAGGCTGTCGAGCTTGCTGCTATATTCGGAGCAGCCGGAATCGCACCACGCCCGACAAGATACGCTGCGAAAGAAAGACCTCGAAGCAACGAACGGCAAGCCCTGTTGAGGAGGACTACGTCTTCGGGATCTCCGTGGCCATGCCCCTATTTTGGCAGGCCACAACTACTTGGGCTCAAGGAGCAGGGCCTCAAACGGCACGCAGACCGCTGTCACGCCGAAAAGCCGCAGGATGCTAGTGATGACCAGTGAGAACTGCTCTCAGTGATTCAGAGGGCACTCGGAGCCCACAGCCCAATGCTCCATCTATGCAAGGCGGAGGTTGTGATCCGGATCCGGAGCAATGAGCATATCTCTCACGAGGGAAACCCACACCTGTCGTCTCGAACGCGAGCCACATATTCTGCGGCGGCCTACTTTGGCATGGTGGCTCGGCAGAGACTATGCCGACGTAGCCAAAAGTCCAGTGATATCATATCGCAAGGACCTTTGGCCATGTCCAGTGAGTTGCGGCTGGACACGAGAGACCTGAGCAGGTCCTGATCGCAGTGTTGTTGCGCGACGACAACATCCCCGGCAACTGGCACGATGGAGCAGGATGCAATAGTCTCGAAAGATGCGGTGAGAAATCGATGGAGATATTATGATATAGTCGTTTGTGAATGAGATAGATGTGCGACTTTAGAGTGTAGCCCACGTAGATGAACTATGCCGACCAAGCGAAATTCACCAGAACTGCATTGTGATCCGACAGTCGATCTCCATTCGGTTGCAAAAACCTGTCGGTAACATAAGAATGACTCGTAGCCGACAAGACAACGTTCGGGCCAGAGCGATACAACACTTTGTCGATCGCTTCGCACGTCTGGTTGGTAGTGGGATCTGTGCATTCTGGTGCGTTGGCTGGCATCTTTCCGCCCTGGATAAGGTCGACCCACGCATCTCTGAGGCCATTCTGCGTGCCCAGAAGGCGAATGTTATCTTGAGGTCTGGAGTATAGTGTGTTTGTGTCTCCAAAAACAATCACGGCCTGGCCGGCTGAGACGGAAGTGATGTGGTTGCTCAACTGTTCGATGTTGGATCTCCTGGCTTCAAAATCCTGTTCTTCGTTGCCTGCTTCCGCGTGAAGATTGTAGAAATCAATAGTGACGCCTTCGGCCACGTTCATGCGCATGTATGTGAAGCCTTTTGGCGTCAAGCAATCTGCTTCATTGATGAAGCAGCGATCCCACTTGATTCTTCGTAGGTCGCTCCACCCGAAGTTTGCGAGAGTATTGAGTCCACTGCCGAATGGCACATTTCCCGTGGTTTTGGTGCGGAATTTGTGATTGTCATTATCATAGATTTCGTCATTGTAGGCGAAATCTTCCTGTACGTGGATGACATCGTACGCTCCAGCAGCAAATTTCTGTCCTATCTGCTTGGCAGCCGCCTCCTTGCCTCCAGGAATTCCATTATCGGCGAGAAATTCGGGTAAACCAGCAACGTTGAAGGCCAGGACATTAAATGTGCCAGCCGACACCGCCAAGGCAGTACGGATTGCAGTCGCTAAGGCGATAAGGCCGGAGAGCTTCATTGTGAATATCTGTCGTCCCTGGAGAAATCATCATTCATGATGGGCTCCGTTAAGTGCTCTTAAGTATGGCGTGCCAAGGAACTCGTAAGTTTGCTGCTACCACGGTCGTCATCTGCGACCTCCGTGAATACAAGAACTCAACGTGTCGCTTATGCTTGCATGTCGTTCGTCAAGCCCACGACGTTGCAGACGGTTGTCATTTATGGCCCCGTGGTACTGCTGGCCGCACCAATAAAACTCAATGGGGTGACCACGAGTCGAGAGATCTGCAAGATCGCCACTGCAGATGTCTTGGCGTATATCCCATTTAAGTGGTCGAGCTACAAAATGCTCATGCGCACTCGGCTATGGAGAGCTAGTGCTGTTACTGTTCCAGACGATCGCTTGAATATGCATATAATGCTAACGGAGCCCACTGTGGAGCTCTTCCCAGTCGGCCGGGAGCCTATAGTCCCGTGGGAGAACGTACTGGCCTCTGCATCTTCTGGGCGAGTCGCAATTCTGCAAGTCACACTTGCCGTACAGACGACAGTAACAGGCCTGAGCTGACGGACAAGCTTGAGCATTGAGAGCCTGGAGGCTTGTGTGGCTGTCCGGAGTAGCCAAGAATAGGATATGCCAGACGTACGACAAGATACGCCCGGCTATACGATCATCTGAAGGAGCCACGCCGTCATCGAGGAGCCACTGTCGAAGAGCACTGTACTCGTCGCGAGAATGTCGCCAGATGGCTTCGCGTGAGACTGCGAACTGTGCACAACATTGAGCACGAACGGCATCGCTTCGCCGGAGAAGCGCCTGGGACTTGTCGTTTTCTGTGCTGCCATCGAAAAGCAATTGAAGAGCTTTGGGCAGTGCTGCATCGGACACGGCGCGTCTGCTCCACGGCTGCAATTTCGATGAAAGAAGAGTCTCGAGACTGCCTTGAGGTTGTGCTTGCAACGGACTGCAGGTGCCAGCGCTCCAGTCACAACGTAGGTTCGTATAGCCATCATGCTGAAGAGCCGAGCTCAAATTCAAGGCCATGAGCAAGGCCTCGTTATCATAGTCCGGCGAATCATTATGCCATGCAAATCTGGACCCGTGGACGAATACTGCGCCAGCTTCAGGGATATTTTCATAGTTGTCGATCATGAATGTCAAGTAGGCCATGGCCTCGTGACCACGATTGGCGGGGATCTGAAGACTTCTGGAGGTCCGATCCAATGGGGCGTCGGCCGTATATACACAGAGGTGATAGTACGATGCCAGTTGGTCCAGCCACTTGGTATCCTCTGACTCAATTCGAGCCACCACTAAGGCAGGCTTGCTGCTGTCTTCGAGGCCCGGACAAATACCACGAGCCTCAGGTAAGCTGCTGGCCTTTGACCTGTAGCGGATCCGAGCCCAGGCATATTGTTTATCGCCTCCAGACGGCCAGAGATTCAGCAGGAGGACGGCGGTGAGCAAAGACGCAAATGCGATAGCCTGCGCGTACGCAAGATACTTCTTAGTGATGCGTTTCATGATGCTGTGCTAGGCCCGACGGCATCCGGTATACTTTGGAGTCTAGTGATGATGAGAGAAACGACAGAGAAGGCAGGTGAGGTCTACAATCTGCTTCGTCAGCGCTATCGCATCGCAGGCCGGAAACAAAATGCTGCAGGATCGTCAGAACCTAAGATGCCGGCATGCCGGAAACGCGTGCCTGTGGCTTCCGGACATGACAGGCGACGCCAGCCAACCGCAAGGACAACCCAGTCTTGTGCATTGCATTATTCTCAGGCCGTCATCTGATATCATTGTCTGCACGTCCGAAAAAGAGCAGCGCAAAGCTCATTCATCAGAAATTTGCAGAGACCCATCGGAGCAGTGAGACTAGCGCATTTTGGGCATCGTGATGACCGAGCAGCAGCAGCAGGACTTTGACGCGGTTCCAGCGCCCACATCTTCCCACTAATATAAGTGCTGAGCAGCGCCAGCAATCTTGAACTCGATCTGCGAGACGCGCTCGAAGTCGCTCTGGCACAGCATCTTGGAACTCGTTTCCGCGCGACGAAAGCGGTCGAATTGCCCCACCTCTTGACGCGGTCGGTCTGCGCGCGGCAGAACTTGCGATCCCGCGCCAGACGCGTCAAAACAGACACAAAAATGAGAAGGCAATGATAACAGAAGGAGGATGAAGAGGAAGAAAAACAACGTGGAAGGGTGATGTTGTTCTTGATCTCGGCGGACAAGCTTCACCAAGCCTCGAGCCAAGAGCAATTCCACTATTCCACCGACAATACCGAGAGTGACGACTTGTCTAAACGAGGGCACAGCACGAGCAAGAAACGCGCGATCGCCCGTGGAATGGACTGCCAGGGGAACAAGTGCTAATACAGGGAGTTACAAGAGATTGGAATACAGATCGTGCTCTACCCATCAACGACCTCATTCGAGACACCATTCCTCGCTGTCTTCTCGACGTTCACAGCGCCTCTCTTCTTCAATTCCCCTCTGACCTTCGGCAGGACATGCCGGCCGTAATCAATGGCATCATTCAAGTTGTCATAGCCACGGATCGAGATCAAATCACAGCCCAAGTCAACATAGTCCAAGATCGAATCAGCCACAGTCTGGTATGATCCCACAAGTGCGGTAGAAGCTCCACGTGCGTTCGTCGCAGTCACAGTCGGATACCACAGTGCACGATCTTGCACCTCACCCTTCTGAGCGATCTCCAGCAATCGCTGCGATCCGACATTTTGTGGTGCTGGCGCTCCAGGCGGCACCTTCCCTTGACCGGCTGCCCGATTCGTCTTCAAAAGATCCAGAGTGCGATACGCCTTCTGCCACGCGAGGTCGTCTGTCTCGGCGACGATGGGTCTAAACGTGACCCAAATACGCGGCCTGTCCTTACGCCCCGCCTTCTCCGCCTCGGCGTATATGCGATCGATCTGCTGCTTCGTCTCTTTGAGTGGCTCTCCCCAAAGTCCAAAGATGTCTGCCAGCGAGCCTCCTACACGGTATGCCTCGTCTGAGGAACCTCCGACCGAGATAGGAATGCTGCTGCCGTTGACAGGACGAACTCGATTGCTGAATTGCTCGAACTGGTAGTACGTACCCTCCCAGTCAAAAGGTTCTGGAGAAGCCCAGGAACGTTTCAGGATCTTGATGTACTCCTCGAGCCTGGCGTATCGCTCCTCTTTGGGCAAGAAATCGCCTTCCCTCGCCTGCTCCACGTCACTTCCGCCTGCGATGAAGTGGACCACTGCTCGGCCATTGCTGAGTTGATCCAAGGTCGCAAGTGCTTTCGCAGCCACTGTTGGGTAAACAGTGTTTGGCCTAAGCGCAATGATGACCTTGAGCTGATTCGTCACGGCGGCGATGGTGGCTCCGGTTGTGAAAGGGTCAAATGACCCAGAGTCGTAGGGCTGAAGTGTGTAGTTGAACCCATAGTCGTCCAAGTTGCGAGCATACTTCTTCAAGAAGTCCGGATCGATTCCAGCGCCGGGAATAGGCTCAAGTTCCGTAGAGGCATTGGGAAATGCCAAGCTTATAAACTCGACTGGCATGTTTGAAAGTTTTGTTGGCTTGCAATTTGTTGCGTCACAAGCTTTGGGAATGTCATTGGGCTTTCCGCAGGTGCATTATACATGAGTTGCATTGCTGACAAAAGTATTGCGCGAACTGCAGCTCGATCACGCCTTGCGAGCGTAGTGGACCATGGACCTCGAACGCATCCCCACCCGACGTCGGACCGACAGCCCGATAACACTATTGCTGGGTGAACTGCAATCACCTCACCTCCAGGTTTGTATTTGTCTGGACGAAACGGAGTCGGCTATCAGGCAACATATCTCGTCCATGCTATTCTTGCACCGCAGGATGAACTAGGACGATGATTCGTACGGTGAACACATCTCGTACTGGCGAAGTCCGTTGTGCAAGCACACTCTGCTGGAGATATCCGCTCTCTCGAGGTCAAGCAGAGTGCATTCTTCTCCGGACAGGTCGCAATTGTCTCTGCTCAGATCACAGCCGCCTCACGACAATTCGTAGCGGGCTTACGCATTCTGCCGGCCTGGCAGTCCTGCTCACAGCATTGGCAGCCAGGCTCGTTCGTCTATCCACCTTCGCGACGGGTGCTTGATGGTTGCTTTGTCCAAATATTGGGCGTTTTTGAGGGCAATGTCAGACAGTTCTTGAACTTGACTGCTGAACACACTGGAGCAGGTGCGGCGTGATTCTGAGCTCGTTAATGCCAGTTTCATAAACTTACCGATGGCCACTTCGCTATCTAACTGTTCCTGGCGTCGTGCTCCAGCCCGTCAAGACCTCGTCCTGCGGCAGCTGAGGCCACCTGTGCATGTGGAGCAGTCTAGTGGCGGACAGCAAACCAAAGGTTTTGGAGCATCCTACTCTTGTTGATCCCTCGTTGCGATATTTACTGTTGAATTTGCCTTGCTTTTTAGATACGCTGCACAGCGTAGATACACAAGGAGCGAGCAAGCACTCGTGTGCCTCGCGCGGAGTGCGCAGCATTGCTTCTGGTTTCCCTTCTGTTCCGCAGCGTTAGGCCGAGGCGGAAGGTGACCTATTGCACTGCTCCAAGCAGAGACACTTGGATTATATTTTTACCCATGCTGTTCTGCTGCCTAAGTTTTCGCTGTCCGCTCAGATCCCCGTATATGGCATAAGTGGATGATAGCATCTGCAGAAGGGCCCAGGTATGTCTTTCATCTTCGGTGTCATCTACTGTCTTTTTTCTCTTCTCTCCCAGTCTGTGCAGAACTAGGGCCTTTATCTGTACTGCTCAATTCGCCCTCTCCCGCGTATAACCTTCCACGACTTCCTTTCACCGGCTTGCCGCCTTTACTTGGATCCCTCGACAACCCTTGCTCGATCCTTTCGTGCTCTGGTCTATGCGCCGCGGCCTTGCTGACTTCGACGTTGGCTGGCGAGACGTTCAGCGGATTGGTAGATTGGCCGATCTGTGAAAGTCATCAGCTGTGCGATAGCCGCGGCCATCTGTCGGGACGCACTCGCTTGCTCTCGCTTTCCGCATTGTCCAGGGCCTCTTCTGGCGTGTTGTGTTTGCTGCCGAAGGAGGTTTCGACGTTTTCGGCGGCAGCTTCGTCTGATCCAGTCAAGCTATACTCGTGGCTCGTTCGCTTCAAACTGTCTTTATCCTGGTCATCTTTGTACGCATTCGCTCTGCTCGTGCGAGAGAACGCGCGACGTGCTGCCAGCGAAGGGGCGATTCGTATAGTTCGTAGAGCCATGAGAGAGATTCAGCAGAGAGATGTTGCCTACCGGTACCATCCAGTGCCACAATAGTCTCAAGCTGAGCCAATGGGGCAGGTGGGCGCTGGACGTCATTGTTGTCCTCGCGCAAGGGAGGTCATCAACTCGCGCGTGCGGTTGATTGGCATCACCGCCACCAAGCACCCCAGATGCCGGAAGCGGTTCGGATCGAATTGCTGGGGCAAGAGTGATGTGGTTGTCGACTTCCAACATCGCAGACTCCTCCTCTTCGTGTTGTCTCTCATGTCGACCTACATGTATTTTCCATTGTGCAGTGCCTTCCAACGTTGCGCAGGCTAACCCTGAGCATCATCATGCTACTGTGGCACGGCAGCACTGTGCGAGTAGCTGGGTTGGTCGGCCTCTTAGAGTCTGCCAAACGTCTGGGCAATCGATCAAGTTGTCCGCCTGTCGAATGCAGGTGAAGTCTGCCGTAAAGTTGATATTCTGATAGGAATTGCTTTTGCTTCAAGCATCAAAGGATCATGACGCGGCGCAGCTCACGAGGCGATGGTTCGCCTACGCGCGACGCGGTCATCGCCAAGCATCTCTCTATCACGCCCAACCACTTCATTTTATGTTATTATCTATGAGATTGCGATCCGGATACTACTGACAAACTGTAGAGCATGAGCATTGGAAACTATGTGTAAGTTCGAATCTGTTGCCGCCATGTCCACAGAAGTTTGACTGAGCTTACGTCCAAACAGCGGCCTCACAGATACGACATCGCTTCAATGTACTCATCAGACGGAAATCGGATACGCGTCACATAGGCAATGGCGAGAGGCACAGTCTGTTGTACCATGTCCCTGACTCCGGCGAGTATGGAGCGACAAGCCGTTCTCAGGACCAAGACACGCAGCACAAGAACAAGTCTGGCAGCTTTCTGAGCAGACTAGCGCCACGAAGTGTGTTCAAGACAACATGGGCCGTTCTCAAGAGCAGCTACATCAACATACTGCTCCTCTTTGTGCCAGTGGGCATCATCGCAGGCGCACTTGACCTGCCTCCTGGCGCGATCTTCTGCCTCAACTTCCTTGCTATCGTGCCACTTGCCGCACTTCTCTCATTCGCCACCGAAGAGCTATCGGAAGCAGTAGGAGCCCATATCGGCGGTCTACTCAATGCAACATTTGGCAATGCTGTTGAGCTGATTGTCAGCGTCATTGCCTTGCAGAAGGACCAGTTTCGGCTCGTTCAAGCCAGTATTCTGGGCAGCGTGCTTGTCAACATTCTGCTCGTTTGTGCTCTCGACGTACATGATCATTCATGCCACTGACATGTACCAGGTCCTAGGATGCTGCTTCATTGCAGGTGGCATTCGCCGCTCCGAGTCCAAGTACGATTCCACTGTAGCATCCATCATGTCGGCGCTACAGACTCTGGCTGCGGCTGTGCTTATCGTGCCCGCAATACTATACTGGACAATGCAACGATCCGCAGACGGCGATACAATCGACATTCTGGCAGTTTCGAGGGGAGCAGCCATGATCCTGATCGTGCTATATTTCTTCTACCTCTACTTCCAGCTATTCTCACACAAGGACCTCTTCCGAGAGGATGCTGGCAATGATGACAGCGACGACAGTGACTTCGAGGGCGACCCGCACGGTGCTGCGCAGAAGGAGAGCCATCAAGGCGGAGAAATCTTGGGACCTGCTGGAGCCCTCACCTGCATGATCGCTTCAATCGTATGCGTAGGCTTCTGCGCCGAATTCCTGGTCAACAGCATCGAAAGTGTTGTAGAAGAGACTGGCATGACAACCACGTTCATCGGCATAGTCTTGCTGCCCATTGTGAGCAATGCTGCTGAGCATGTTACAGCAGTCATTGTATCCTACAAGAACAAGACAAATCTCGCGATGCTCGTCACCATGGGCAGTGGAATGCAGATCGCGCTTTTCGTCACGCCGTAAGCTACCCCCATTCAAGTCCAAACAGGTACCGTGACTCACTATAACCCAGACTTCTCGTTCTCATCTCTTGGGGTATGGGCAAATCGTTCAATTTACACTTCCAGTTGTTCGAGACCGTCGTCTTCTTCGTGAGCGTACTAGTCGTCAACTTCCTGATCAGAGGTGGTTCAGGCAACTATCTTGAAGGCGTAATGTGAGTATCCAACACGAATCAAGTGCATTTTCGTCATAACTGACGTTCGCCAATTCAGGTGTATTGGCTGGTACATGATTATTGCGCTTGCCTTCTTCTACTACCCAGACGATCAGTAGCAACAGAACACATAGACACATAGTGAAGGAAGCCATTGACGCATTGCATGCATACTGCATCATCAAATCCGAGAAGTTTGTCAAAATGTAGCCGCTTCTTCTGCTAACCAGGATCAGCTGGAAAGCAGTCTGCAGGTCTATAGTTTTCGCTCCAATCGTGGCTCTCCAAACATGTCTTGGCGTCGGCATGTGGATGTGATCACCACTCCGCGTTGTGCCTGAATGTTCAGTCGACCCTTGGCAAGCTATACCGACTCCACATACGTGCTCATCGCCACAGTTTCATGGGGATCTTGGGGCTCCATGCGACCGATGACATGCGTTGCGGGAGAACTGTAGAACGGAAAATAGAGATTTGTCCGCCTTGTTGCTAGGATCTGCGGCTTGGATTCTCTCAGGCCTCGAACACAAATCTGTATAAAACAAAGTTGCGGTTGCTCTTCAGCAGTGCGCACTCTATTTGGTACTTGATTGACTTCAGCCATGCTTTCAACATCACTTCTCGCCGCAGCCGGCGTGCTCGGTGCCGTTTCCGCAACACCTATCGCCCAACAGCAGTACGGCGAACCGGCACAAGAGGAATATGTCGGCTACTTTGGCACATTCTTCCCTCTGCAGGACGAGGCCATCTATGGCTGGCTCTCGAATGGCAACGACGCACATTCATGGCAACAATTGAATGGCCCTGCTGGAAATGGCTCGATACTGCGCTCCAATGTTGGGACGACTGGCGTGCGAGACTCACATCTCATTCCGAGCCAGGATGGCAGCAAGTGGTGGCTTATTGCTACCGACTTGAAAGTTAATGACTTCAAAGAGGACTTCAATGAGGCAACGAGATTCGGTAGCCGATCGATCGTGGTTTGGGAGAGCGAGGATCTTGCTACGTGGAGTGAAGCACGCTTGACAGAACCGATTGTCGACGTGAGTGCTGGCAATGTGGTGAGTGCAGAATCCAAAACGCCTTCTTGTTGTTGAAGTCATTGCTCACTCTCTGTAGTGGGCTCCAGAAGCAGACTGGGATCCGCTCGTTGGCGCATATGTGATGGTATACGCTTCAAGGTTCTGGGATCCTGCCGATGTGAACAGGACTGGACCACAGCCTCCGAATAGACTCATGTACTCCACCACACAGGACTTCGTGACATTCTCCGAGGCGAAGGAGTACTTCTTCCCAGGATACCCAGTCATCGACGCCACGTTCTGGCATGCTACTGAGGAAGGACCAGATGTCTGGTACAGATGGATCAAGAGTGAAGTGGATTACCTTGTAAGTTTCATTGATGCACACCAACGACACCTCCCACTAATCTTGATACAGGTCTACCAAGAGCGTTCTGAGAACGGTATTCTCGGCACTTTCACTCGTGTTGGAGGCGCCCCGGACAGTGAAAGAATAACCTTCGCTGCCCAGTACGAAAATAACGAAGGTCCTCTCATTTTCCGCGATAATGTCGACCCCGGACTTTACCATTTATGGATCGATCAGAACACTTTCCAGTCATATGTACCAGCTACCGCGAGGACGTTGAACGATATGGCTGCTTGGCAGGTGGAGTCGCTGGAGGGATTCCCAAACACGATCAAGCATGGCCAGGTGACTCCAATCACTCAGAAGCAGTACGATACGATTGTTGCAAAGTACTCTTTCGTTTAGGACGCCAGGCAAAAGAAAGGGATGCTGTAGATCGCTTCTTTCAAAATACAGACGGCAGATTGTCGAGGCTCGATGGTTCAGCAGCTTCTCCTTATTTTTTATTTTTCTTCGCCGCCCTCCCTTGAATCCGCACGGTCTCTCGCATTTGACCTGCATGCATCTCTCGGAAGGTTCAATGGCGTTTGGAAGAGACAGTTCATCGTGCCCTCGATTCCGGTTTGGTGGACATGGTGTCGCGTGTTGATGACTGGATAGATGTGGAATGAGCGAGGCACGGCACGTGATGAAACGGCAAAGCCCGAAGCGGAATCGGCCACTGGGATTGAGATCGCCAAGCCACGGCCAATCTCGGGGTCTGGCCAAGCCACCATGTCGGCTCCTGTAGCCACTTGGAATGGGGCTGCCACTGCAAGACTACACACACGTCCATACATCAGATGACATTTTCGCAACTGTCGCCCTCATCAACTAGCAGTCCGATCCCCGCCGCCAGCCCCGTATGTTCGTCAGCTTCTCTTGGCCGCCGACCCAGCGGAGCGGTCGTACAGGCTACGGACTCCACTGCACAGGCAAATAGGGTGGAATGCAGTGGGCTCATCTGTCTACTACAGCCACCGGCAGCCATTGACGCCTTCAACTACCAGGGCGCCCAGCCAGGGGCCGAACTGCACTTTTGCGCCATGTGTCGCGATGTCGCGTGGTCTTGCATTCCTCCGTCCAGACCACCTCTTCTCCCCATCTTGATCCGTTTCTGCCATTGAACTTGTCGCATTTCGCGTTCCTAATGCTCAGTTACTTACGATCCTTTGGGTGCGCCTTCAAATGACACACGAAAGTAATGTCAAATCCATCTGGCGCAGCTGGGCTGCGTCTCCTCGCCCTTTCCTTGGCTTGTTCTTGATTTCACTTGTCTCCCTCGTATTCTTTAATCATTTCGTGTTCGGCAAGTACCCGTGCCAATAAGATCAGCCATATCGTCTACTGACTATCTTATAGATACCGACCCGAACAAATGTCAAGCATTGGTCTCAGAGGGACAATGGTACAATGGGAAAAGTTGGCTGATTCCTGGTTGCACCACGATACCCTATGATGGTAAACAGATCAGACAATGTGTGGGCAACGAGACGCGCCGATTCACGCTCATTGGCGACCTCCATGTGCAACGGCTATATTTCCAACTTGGCAGGCGTCTGAAGCATGACATCGAGGTCCCGAACGACCGTGAACAAGATCTGTCAATCTCCAAAGACAATATCACGGTGCAGTATTTTTACGATCCACACCTGGATAGAACCAGTCTCATCGACAGCTTTGCTTCCGAACATGAGCAAGAAAGAAGGCCGCCGTTACTGGCGGTCATCGGCGCAGGCAACACCTATGCGGAACGAGGGATGGCTGAGCGATATGCGGCCATGATCGGTGAACTGGCCTCGACTTATCAGACGTCTCCCGCAAAGGGTGTTTTCACCCACGAACAGGGACCTGGCGACCTTGTCCTCTTCACTCCTGCTGAAGAACCGTACAACAATGGGATTACGAAGAACGAACCCTTTCGCGAGCTCAATACCAAGCTGGAGGCACTGAAACACGTCAATATACTCTGGAGCTTTCGCGACATGGTCAGTGGCCGTCAAGATCTGTACAAGGCGGATGGACCGCGCGTAGCGGACAAGATTATCAAGAAACGCGTGGACTTGTTGCTGAACCTTCGGTGCAATGCGAAAGTGGGTAGCAAGATGAACTCCAACAACAACGCCATCTGCTGTGGAGCCTGGCGAGGGCCCAACTGGATACAGATTGCTCTCCTTCTGCTCGGTTTCGCCATACTACCCCTGGCAACCCTAATTGACTTCAAGCTGCAACTCCTGTCCGACTCAATGCGACCGGTATTACGAGCAGTTTGTGCATTCACCGCAGTGCTGGCTTCTTCGTGGATCGCAGATCGGACGCACATCTTTGAGCATGCAACACGTCTTGGGCTGGTCAAACCCACTCTGTTCTTGATGATCATCGTCACATTCTTGGTTGGTTTCGTGACAGTTCGCAGAAGTGCGATCACATCCAAGCCTGGCGAGATCCCACAAAGCCAGCCGTTCCTGCCGCGCGATCAAACTGATGAGTGGAAAGGCTGGATGCAAGCTTTGATTATCATCTATCACTACAACAAAGGCTGGAAATTTCTCCCTTTCTGGGAGGTCATCCGCCTCAGTGTGGCATCCTACCTGTTCCTCACTGGCTTCGGACATACGATATATTTCTTACAGAAGAAGGACTATTCGCTGAAGAGATTCTGCAACGTCATGCTTCGCACGAACCTCTTACCCGTTGCATTAACCTATGTGATGCGGACAAGCTGGATCTTGTACTACTACTTACCTTTGTCGACCTTCAACTTTCTGGTCGTGTACGCTACACTTGCGATCGGACGCCGTTACAATGAGTATGTCCTTTTCCTCTTGGCGAAGATCACAACAGCCGCCGTACTCGTCAATACGTTCCTGAGTACAAAAGATCTTCCCAGAACTGTGGTACGCTTCTTCCACCTCACGTGCAAGATGAGATTCGACTCTGACGCGTTCTTTGGTCATCGCGTCGAACAAGATAAGTATATTGTGTTCGTTGGAATGGCCACTGGTATGCTCTACATCTACGTTCGATCTACACTGGAAAAGCACGAGCATAAGGGCAGATTTAACAACGCTTTCCGAAAAGCTTGGCCAGTACTCAAGCCATTCTCTGTCGCGACTGCCGCCCTAGCCCAGGTTGTTTTCTGGTACTGGACTGCGAAACACATCCCGGATGAGAAGCATTGGACAAAGTTGCAGCCCTATCTCACAGCATTGCCAATTGTAAGCTTCACCATCTTGCGCAACGCCCATCCTGTACTGCGTAACTGGCATTCTGCTGCGTTCGCCTGGCTTGGAAGATATTCACTGGAGATGTACGTCCTGCAAGATCATCTGTGGCTCGCGAACGATCAGGAAGCAGTGCTACGAACTGGTTTCTTTCACGGAAACGAGACATTCTTGGGAGACAGGTGGCGAGACATCATATTGCTTACGCCGCTCTACCTGGTTGCGTGTAGCATCGTTGGAGATGCCACAGGTGTCATCTCCAACTGGTTCATCAAGGAGGAGCCAATGACAGAGCGTGTACCAGCCACCACAAGCAGACCGCTTGACGAAGTCGAAATGGGTCTTCTTGCCGATGAGGGCATCGACACAGTGGCCGACGCAAGCACAAGCGAGAAGGCAAGTAGCATACCGACGACGTGGATCGGTAGTGATTTGAAACCATCCCAACTTGAAATATGGCCACGAAAGCTCAAACATCGAGTATACCTTACACTTGGTATCTTGTGGACACTCAACATGGTATGTTCTGGGACGCCAGCGTCAACGATCCAATACCCGACTGACAAATCTGTAGACGTACACATGATGTCCTGGGCACTATTTGGCTAAGACATTCGAGCGATTGCCTTGAGAGCTTTGTCACAGCGTTGCCCTGAGGCGCTGGTAACAGGTGTACGGCATAGACGAGCTGTTGCAACACCATCTCGTGCACACATGATCCAGAATCTGTGTAACATGATGGTAAAGCTATCAGTCTCGTGCAAGGCCTGCTGAGAAGGCGACAAAGGCGACCACCATGATAAATATCCTCCGGAGCCACCTTCCAGTGACCCAAGCACACCCATCCACTCGTACACAACTCACGATTTCAGACGATAACAAACATGAAGCTTGCCGCCCTTTCCATCGCATTGGGCTTTGTGGCAGCCATTCCGCTTGCCATCGGTGAAGGCGACAGCGTCGTGCTGAGCGCCCTCTCGCACGACAACTTCATCTCTGAAACGTCTTGCAGCTGGTCCAGCAAAGGCAACGCAGACAAGACCGAACCATGCCTCCATGCTATTGTCAAGAATCTCACACAGGATTTCCTCGCCGCATACCAGGAAGCATCGCCTGTGGACAAGGACCTGGACATCACGCGCTCTGTACAGCAAGGCAACGCCCAATTCAACGTCAGTGGTATTGTTGGCAACTTCTACTGGCTTCCCCTCAGCAGCGAGGCTTATGATCACTTCAACAAGTCACCCGCAACTATTGAGCTGATTGCAAGTTCCCTCAGCGACTATGTCCTCGAGTACAATGCAACGGAGATTTGCGTCGACTTTGGCACAGGCAAAGGCGGTGGTGGTGATATCATCGCGAATGGTGTCATGACTTTTGGCTGGGGTCTCGAGCCATTCTACTATGCTGATCCCGGGCTTTTGCTGAGAAGGCTCAAGCAGGACTGTCAGGTTGGTAACATGCGCATGTATGCTACACATTATCGTGAAGTGGCTCTGATCTGAAGAGGGATGATTTCGACTTGTCTGGGAAGGAGTATGAAAGAACGTGTCACCTGCAGCTATGTCCCTGGAGCAAGGGCTGAGGACCCTCCTTTGCCGTAGCTAGTCTCGTAAGCTCTGCAATCTCTATCATCTCAGAAACAGATGTACTTTTTGGTCATCGCTCGCTCAAGCTCTAACGGTGCCCCTACGTTGCATAGCTGAACGAGAGAGCAAAGATCTGTCTCTCTTTCCGGAGAAAGTATCAAGCCCGCGACTATATCTCTGAGTTCAAGACTGCGGTGCATTCTCGGCGTAGCTAGCCTCGTAGGCTAGGAGATTCTTGTGGCCCAGAGAAGGGTGTGCATTCTGTGTATTCGAAGCGGCTGGCAGGAGTCCCATCATGCATCTCAGACAATTCCAAGCAATACTCTCGCGCCGCTACGGCCACATCAGGAGCAGAGACTCTTTGCCTTCTTTCACAGAGCGAGCTGTTTCTCCGCATTCCTTCGCACTGATAGATGTCGAGGCCCGGTCAGCTCGTTACTACAGGCTCCTCTGCCGTACCACACAACTCTTTGGCAGGTGATAGCGTAGCAAGTTCACAGAGCCTTATGCGAGACGGCACGTTGGCACTCTGGTACGCTTTGATGGAGGCGAGGCTCGTTGAGGCGTTTCGGAACCTCTGCCAGTCGTGCCATCCTCGCCGCCCTGTTGTCTGCCGCAAGCTGTTCCCATGATGGTAAGCTGTTTCAGTTCGGACTCGCTATGCAGCCAGCCTTGTGGGCATGAAGTGAACAACGAGCGGCTCAAAAAGGAGACCGTAGTGCTTTGATTTACGTTTCATCCACGTGGCAGAACAGAATGCCGAAGTATTGATGGTCGTCAGTCCCTCGCGTCTGCACATCGCCGCGTCTTTACTTGACCCACTTTCCGTAACGATTGAGACAAACGCTTCTTCAATCGACCTCACTCTGCTTCGAAAATGATCTTGCTCCTCGCTGCTTCGAACCTGATCCTGCTCCTTGTCACAACTGTCTCTCATCAGCGCGTGCTTCTTGCGCGGAACTCACCATCGGCATTGATATTGATGCCGCCACCTGCGCTACGAGGTTCAAAAGGAGATCCGGCTTGTCTGCAAAACCATCTTTCCTGCGAAACAAACTGCCGATCCATGCCGCTTCATTGCACAACACGAGCATGAGTTCCATCGTCGACAGGGCTTTTGCCGAGGAGTACAACGCAGCAGTGCAATTTTACGATGACGACAAACTCGAAGAATGTACCGCCAAAGCAAAAGCCACTCTTGCGGACAGCTACTGTCCTCGCTACCACCGCATCAAAACACTTACTCTACTTGGCAATACGCTTGGGGACTGGACTGAAGCCTGGGAATGCTACGTGGAGGCCGATACACTTTGGCGCATTGTGCGTCGCTGGAACCCTGTTGGGGAGGATGAGAAGGTCGATGCGGCCATGTCGGAAATGAAGCACGCGCTCGAGGCTCTGAAGTCGGCGCTTGATGAGGAAAAAGGCAGGTACCAAAGTGATTGCGAAGATTGCAACGCGGTATAGGAAGTCCGTGCGAGAGGAGTAACTCCTTCATGAGGCATGGTATGGTGCGGAGAACGAGTTGGATAGCAAACTGGCAACTGGTCAGCTCAATGGGACTGGTAAAGATACGCGACAGATTCAACTCAGATGAGTAGAGCCAGTAGATCACGAGATGGTCACCGTCCTTTATTGACCTGTCCTGTGAGATGCGTCGCGCTGTGAATCGGGTACAGTAGAGTTGGAGTCGTTACGGCAAACATGCAGAGTACGTTCTCCCATGTCGCTGCTCCGGATCATCAGCAACCACAAACGCTTTAGATCAGCCTTGTGATAGTCGCGTGGTGCCGCCAGCTGTGTATCGAGTCTATGCTTGGCTCGCGAGTCGGCGTGAGGCCACCGGATAATCGCAGCAGCTGTGTGTGGCAGCCACGTCTGGTCAGGCACCTATCTCCTATCAAGCAGGAGACAATCGTGCCTGGCTTCTGACTTCACGGTGGCTCGAGGACGGAGACGCTCCTATGCAGCGCGACTGCTGTCCATGCCAGCCCTCCAGACCAGCCGTTGTGAACAATGTTACGTGGCGCGATGCATCCGGCAGCATGAGAGCACTTTCAGTTTCCTCGAGAGGCCACATACCGTCACTACGTCGCTTCTCCCACCTTCGACATGCCCAAAGCGCAGAGGCAGCCACGGTACTCCCCCAGCGTCTCGCGCGTGACCCTGTCTTGTCTTCTCGTGCCTTCTGCCATCACGAAGCTTTGACGCTCTGCAGGGGATGTTGTTTGGATGCTTTAGGGGTCCAGCCACAAACCATCAGCAATATCTGCACGCTGACAACACAGCATATCTTGATGCCCCAATGCCATTCAAATTTAGATCGAGCGTGATCAGCGTGACTTGCAGATGAAACTCCCGTTGTTCGCATGTCGGGGCGCCTCCTCGTTGTGGAGAAATCGCGATCTGAAGATCTGAAGTTCTTGAATATAGTTCGAGGCGCGCAGTGCCCTCACAACCGTTTCCAGTCATGCAACCAGCGTATGCGCTCTTCAGATAGCCGTTGACGCGCAGCACTTGGACAATTGTCGTCGCAGTCGCTAGCGTGACCCACCTGCTGGCAAGCATAAGACACTGCTCTCTCCCTCATTTCTTTCTCTTCCTTCTCATCACCTTTCACCAACCCTTCCCTCTCCCTCCTTCCCCCAACACCTACCCGCACATCACCCCTTCACCTCCCCAGCGCCACCTGCTAACTTCTTTCTTTCTTAGGGACACAAGAACTCGAATAGATCAAGTCGCCCCGGGTTCGCACTCGCAGCGTAAGTCCTCGCGGCAGCGTAAGTCGAGTGCCGTTTGTCGGTCGCATTTCAAAGGAGTACGCGAAAAATATGGTCCAAGCCTAGCTCTCCCTTGCTATAAAAACTCCGTGTGTACACGGTCGCAAGTCATCTGTTAGGGCGGGCATCTGCGGGTGAAAGTACATAGATTTGATCTTTTGGCGTTCGGCGTTTGGGTTTGGGCGTTCTGATTTTGACAAGTGGCATCTGGACTTCTGGAGACTGGACTTCTGGAGCTGGATTTCTGGAGCTGCACATCTGGACTTCTGGCCTCTGGATCTGGTGACTGGACTTCTGGATCTGGCCTCCGGACTTCCGGTTTCTGGTGCCTGGTGCCTGGCGTTCTCGGATCTGGACCTGGACCGGCGCCTTTGAGCGGGCAGAAGAACAACCTCATGGCTAGTGAAGGTTTCCGAATTCGGTGAGTGTCCGCTTTCCGTGTGCTGTCCTGACTATGCTGACATCTGGCGACAGAATTGGGGAACCAGAAAAGATCCTAAAGCCTTTGAGCGGGCGCACAACAACCTCGCAGCCAGTGAACAGTTCACAGCTCGGTAAGTGCAACGACCTCCGCGGCTCGCGAGAAGAAACGCTGACTTTTGCCAGAACCGACAGGGCATGGTGCGCCCACTTTCGAGCGAGGTACCTGCATTCCCGCGACACTGCGACATCTCGACACGTGGAATGCCTGTCGCATGTCAGCGCCACTTCTCACCAGCCAACCTCGCGCATGGGCAGTGGCGCTGGCTTGCAACAGCTATTCTCAGCCAACCACCACTTGAGCCCTTGAGCGGGCCATACAACAACCTCGCAGCGGTGACCAAATGCTGGAGAGGCAAGTAGTCCTCTGCATTCCCATCAAGCATCCACTGATCTTGCTTCAATGACAGTCGCGCCGCGAACGTCGCCTTCTCCGGGGTTGCCCAGCCTTTGAGCGGGCTTCACAACAACCTCGCAGCGGTTCTGACAGGCGAGAGTGGTAAATCATCTTGCGATTTCACGTCCTAGTCATCACTGACAGGTACAGCAGGTGACCGACGAGCCCGGATGTCGCCTCTCTCGCCGTGCGTGAACCTCGAGCGCCTTTGAGCGGGCTGCAGAACAATCTCTCAGCAGGGCCGGGAACGCGACAGTGGTAAGCCTTCGTCCTTGTCCATATATGCACCCCTCACTGACTGGATCGCCAGGTGCCTGACATGCGCGTCATCCTCTGCTGTTTCAAAAAGACAGCGCCTTGGAGTCGGCCTGAGAAAGACCAGGCAGCAGCTTCTGTCGCACGGAAGCTGCTTGCCATCCGGAGTGTTCGCAGGTTTGAGGCTTGCTTGAAAGCTTCTCGCGCTTCGCAGCACCTTCTAACAATCTCATTGCGGGCTGGAGCCATCAACAAGGTATGTCCATTGTATCTTGAGCATATTCAAGTGCACATGCACAAGGTGACATTTTGCGCAGATTATTCTCGACCCGAGATTTCGGTGATTTCTGGTCTTCGCGGCTTCGCGAAGCCTGTCCGTAGCCAGCTTTAGAGCGAGCAGAGGGTAGCGACAGTATCAGAAATTCTTGCGTCTCCAGATTGTCTCCAAGTAGTTGTACATGTTACTCTCTTGTCATCATTTCGCCGCGGCCGCCTGGACTAGTGAGGCCTGCTTGATTGTCTTGCCACCATTGCACACGTTGAAACCACGAACTCACATGCAACTGTAACTGCGTGATAAAAATTACCTTCCAGTTTGACAGTGATGGGAGAATTGCCGTGGTCGATGAAGAAAGGGAAGATTGTGCTCTTGACACGGGAAAGGTGGATATTGGTATCCTTGGCATCACGTGACTGGATTCAAATGGTGGAAGGGTTCACTGAAGCATCACATCAACCACTTCCAAGCAAGGTGGTCACAACATGTTGAGGAGTGATGATACAAGATCATGAGATGTAAGATGTGGGATGGCGGGAGAATAAGGAGTTGACAGAGGCAGCGAGAGACGATCTCATAAACATCTATAGTGACAGCAACATGCTATCATTTTCATGAGACCAGAACATCATATGTCTAAGCTCGTTCAAACGATCGCAGCAGGCGTCCTACCCCACTGAGGGGCATTGATGACGAAACCCATAAGACATCCAGAGATCACAGCGGTCGAAGGCAGGGTGATGAACCAACCAGCGTAGCTCTATAAAAGTAGTTAGTAAGAGGTACTGAGAACGATTTGACAGCGATTGTACTGACCCATGCCACCATGCGCCAATTAATAGCGCGGAAATCTCCTGCACAGAGACCAACACCAACAGTAGCGCCAATGATACACTGTGTGGTAGAGACCGGGAGGGCCAGACGGGTCGCCAGGACGACAGTAACAGCTGCGCCAAGCTCCATGCAGAAACCACGAGCAGGCGAATGCAGGGTGATGCGGTTACCCAAGTTACGCATGAGGTTGTAACCATATGTCCAGAGACCGATGGAGATGGAAGCACCTCCGAAAATTAGGATCCAAATCGGCACTTCAGAATCTTCGCCGGCAGTGTTGGTACGCCAGATCTGGTAGATGGCGGCCAATGGACCCATGGCATTGGCGACGTCGTTAGCTCCGTGACCGAAAGATGCGGTCGCGGCGGTCATGACTTGGAGGAAAGAGTACAAATGCTCAACTTTGTTGTCGTAGTGTTCCACACGAGCGTGCTTGTCCGCGAGGTTCTTGCCAACCAGTAAACGTTGCAGGAACTTGGGCTCATTGTCTCGAGTCGTTGCACTCTGTTCCGATACAATATCGATCATGACACCGCGGAAGAAGGTCCACTTGGCGGTCTTCCAGAGCTGAGCTGGCTCCCACCACTTGGGCTTGACCTCGGGGACGGCGGGTTCGGCTGGCTTCTCGGCCATGGCGACAGCTGGGTTATGAACGTAGGATTCACGGCGCTTTTCGGTGCTGATGCCGTCAACATCGACTTGGGTCTTGTCAAGGGACTCCTCGTCGCTGGAACGGTCGTTGACGATGGTGCGACCCTCGCTGTCGAGCTCGGCGCGCGTCTTGTGGCCGGCGTAGTAATCTGGCACGAGACGCATGCCCTCGGGAACTGGACCAGCATCTGGACGGCGGAGAAGGAGAGGGCCCTTGATGATCTCCCATTGCTTGAGCTTCCAGTCCTCCTTGACCAAGCGGACGTAGATGAATGGCATGAGGAAGAGGGCGGAGAGGAGCGCAACACCGCCAGCGACACCGAAAATGGTACCGACAGTCGGTGCAACTCCCCAGTCATCGAGATCGAGGGATGCAGCTCCCTTCCAAACGACCAACATGGTAAGAATACCAGAAGTGAGTCCGAAAAAGACCGGGATCGTCCACAGACCGAACATGAGCGGGTTCCTGGACTTCATGACACCGTACTGCAAGGCTATTAGCAAGGCTCACCACAGCAAATGTCATATCCTTGAGCTTACCTTGGTGAACAAGAACAACAGCGCACCGAAACATCCGGCAACGCAAGGCGCAATACCCCAGGCTGCGAAGACCTGAGAAACACCCTCCCAGCTCCAGTCGACGCCATTGGCACCGACGGTCGCGAAGCCGACACCGATAATACCACCAATAATGCAGTGTGTTGTTGAGACCGGAAGACCAATCTTGGTAGCAAGGGTCAAAAAGAGGGAGGAACCGATAAGAGCGCACAACATTCCCAGCATGAGCACAGAGGGTGTCTCCTCAAATTCGCTGATCTGGATGATATCGTTTCGGATAGTACCAGCGACACGGTTACTGGGGGTGGTTAGTTGGTTGTACATGTAAAATGGCGTCTCACACCAACCCTGCGAGCACTGCTCCGAGGAACTCCATGACCGCACCAATGGTCATGGCCTGGATCATGGTCAAGGACCTTGACGAGACCGAAGTCGCGAACGAGTTGGCCACATCATTAGCACCAATGTTCCACGCATCGAGGAAGGCGAAACACAGGCCGAGGCCGAAGATGTAGCTGTACTGTGGAAGAGCAGCCATTGTGCCGAGATACTGTCAAGAAACGGTATACGACAGAGGGGCTCGTGCCAAAGAAAGAGTGGATGTTATGATGAACAGAACGCGAAGCAGTCCCTACCTGGTTCAGCTGTACTTTTATATGAGATGGAAGGGCTTTCCACCACAAGCATAGCCTGTGCCGCTGCCAGATCGATCATGGCTACCAAGCATTGCCATGAGGTGCTAGGAGGCACGAATTCCCTCGTGGCGAACGAATGTTTGGCTGAATTCGTTTTTGCCCGTGGCTCACAGGACCACCAACGGGTATCAGCGCTCGTCGTTGGATACCTGGGTACTGCACTTGGCTCTCGGTCTGCTGGGTTGGCAGACAGCGCTGAGAGAATCCAAGGCTTCCTCGGCGACGTTCGATAGCTTTAAAGTGGGTACGACAAGAGGAATTCGGCGAAGCCCAAGATACTGCGAGAGCTTCTGAAGACTTCTTTTCAACGTCTGACCTTGTCTTGATGGCATGCGCTCGCGAAGGCCAGCGTATCTCTGAGGTTTTGCCGCAATTCGCGATATACACATTGTTGCAGCGACACCTTCCGCATGGAATAGGTGCGTATAGTTGTGCCATCGCAGCGCACGCTCCTGGTGTTGGCAAAGTCTGTTGGGCGACGCCTGGCGTCGGCTGGTGAGGAACTTTCCACTCCAATCACAAGGCGGCACTCCACCACGTGTCGATGCAGCTCTTCCTTCCACAGTGCTTCTGCTTCTTTGCCAATGGACCTCGAACAGCGTCGAACAGACATCGTTTTCTTGGATCGCCTTGACATGGCGCGTTGTTCGGTGCAGTCTTGTCGACAAGCCAGGACCAGCTTCCTCTTCGAGTATCTTGCGCCCGTCTGCCTTCCACGTGCTGCATGGGCCCATTTCAACAGTCAGCGCGCAGGTTGAGGTGCTCAGGCGTTCGCCGACGCCACTGTGCTGTGAGCCCATGCCAATGCAATGCCCAAGGAACCTAGACATGCCACAATGAGTGATGAAGGTGCTGGCCAGTCATCGACTTCGTTGCAGCCCACAAGGCCTTCTTCCTCGCTAGCGCATCGGCGAAGCCCTCCGATATGGACTGCTCTGTGACGATGTCGATTGATAGCATGCGATCGGAGGAAAGATGCTGAGCGCCATCATGGGCACGAGGAGAGCGAGGTCTACGTTGTACGCGGAGAGATGAAGTCGGCGGGCGGCAGACGAAAACAATATATGTAGTCAGTTTCCAACCATGTCTGGGCCAGAATGTCACCCGCGCCAGATGATTCGTCCATCGATATGCTTGTCGGGAGAAATGATTGAGAGCTGCATTTCACAGAGACGTGGACACCATCAATGCGATATCATGCAATGACTGCAGCTCCGCGCGCACGTGAAGCCTGGCGTAAGCAATTGGTAATGTTTATGTTGTTTGCAGCGGTATTTCGTGTAAGAGAACTCGAAATCTGCACCATGATTGGCTGCGGACTGGACGCCGTGCTGGGCAGCTGCGAGCAGGCTTGTGATGTCAAGCTGTCTTCAACTTTCTTCCAACTTGTCCACCACGTTGCACATCCCACTACCCACTACATGGACTAGCGACGATGACCGACATTACGGGGGACTTCAACATCTGCTTGAAGCAAAAAGGCGCTGAGCCGGTTCTGCCCAAGCAGTATGATCTCCAGTCCATCAACGCTTTCCTGCAGGAAGCGTATAGCATAGTATGTATGCTGTGGAGGCCGCAATGGTGCCTGGCTAACATCTGCTCAAGTATGCGCGCATAGCAGACCTGAACCGAGAGCTGCGTGCTATCCGCCCAGCCTATCTCTCAACAGCACAGCAGTCTCGCCGACGGCACGTGAGCGACAGCGCCCGACCCTTGACAGACGACGAACGCGAGGCTATCGATGCCCAGTCGAAGCAATTGTTGCGACAACTCAATGCCAAAATAACCGGACTCAAACAGGCCGAGGATGTGCGGAACCAGACATTGGACTCTGTCGCCCTGCGCAAGCGTGCCCAAGGCGGCTTGATGGGGCTCGGGCGATGGGCAGCAGGCGGAGCGCAGACTGCAAAGTCGCCCGAAGAAGAGCTTGAGGAGGCTGCCAGAAAGACCATCTTCGCTGTCAGAGAGAGCATCATTCTGTACTTGCAGCAGAAGCTGGAAGAAGCTGGACGGGTGCAGAGTGAAATGATGGATATACGTTTGACCAGAGAAGTGGAGAAGACAAAATCTATATTGGCCAAGTCAGCGATGGGCGGTGCCACATCTCACCTCGCGGGCGAATCTTTGGCGTCTTCTCAATCAGGCCCTTCGAAACGGCAGCGCTTCTCTGTTGAGCTGGAAAGCGGAACATCTGACTCGACCGGGCGCGAAGAGCTGAGTGAAGAACAGCTCCAGCTCTTCGCGGAGGAAAACAATGAGCTTCTTAAGCATTACGAAGACCAGCTGGACCAGGTACGCACCGCGGAGAAGAGTATCCTGGAGATCAGCGAGCTGCACAATACTTTGCACGCCAATCTTCAACAACAGAGCGAGCATATCGAACAGCTCGTACAAGATTCGTACCTGACCACCGAGAATCTGGGCAGAGGTAACAAGGAGCTCCAGCGAGCAAGCGAACGACGGAGCACTGCTCAGATGCTATTCTGGTCGACCTGTGCCTTCTGCAGCTTTCTGGTGGCTTGGGACTTTTTTATTTGAGAGCTACATCTTTCGAGCACCGTCTATCACTCGAATCTATGCCATTTATTCTGCAACATACTTCAGACAACCGGACAGCAGCCCTACTCTTGACGAAAGGACTCGAACAGAAGAGAACGCATCCTGGGCTCAACACTCTTCTGAATATGCGGACCTTTGAGGACGATCCGAATGCTGCAGCTCTGGGAAGAATTCTTCGAGTCCTCCCCAGTCGGCTGCGCTCAAGTCTATGCGCTGCTCTGTCCTGCTCTCGTGCGACCCAGCTTCGTTATTGGAAGATGTCCTGCCCTGCTCCGCACCCATCGATAGCGATGCACTAGATCGGCGTGAAGTCTGGTGACCCGCGCTGAGAGTGCTGTGCAGCTCAGACGCATCCTCTCTCAAGGATGTCCAAAGGGTTCTTCGGTGTGCCGATCGTTGTCTAGCAGCATTGGAAGAATTCGGGGTATTGCTTCCAATCTCAGTCTCCGCAGCACCGAGTGACCTCTGCGGCAACAGCATCTCCGTGGTCGTTCGCAACCGCTCAAGCAGCGCTTGAATCTTTCGCAGTAATTCGCATTCAGAGCGCGCACCTCTTTCGACTGCATCTGCGGCTCCAGAAGCTGCGGGCGTCTGATCTAAACTCATTAGCTGCATGCTCTCAACCACAATGCGAGCTCTCAGCACTTGCCTACGAAGCGGTACTCTGTTGTAACTCTGCCAGGCTTCTCCTCGTATATGCACTGCAGCTATGTTAGAAAATCACGGCCTCACCAAAACAGGAATTCAAAACGGGACCGAGCTTACCAGGGAGCTCGTTTCTCTGCACCTCGCGCAGACTGGTCGTCCTCGATCACATTTCAGCTTTCGACGTCTGCATGGTGTTAGTAATTGGGTGCAGCAACCGAAAACTATTAATGCTGACCTGCAACTCCGACATGTGGTAACGCTACGATCACTGTACCGGGACATGAGAAGCAAGAATCGAGTTCGCATGAAAATGTTACAACTTAGCGCAACGAGATGCCATCATCCGACTACGTCTGTCATATGATATAAACCCATGACTACGGCATCGGTCGAAGCAACATGAAGCGTCTAGACAAACCACCGACACAACTATTCTCGAAGAAGTAGCTGGAGACGGCTGACTGTTATGAAAGCCAGTCGCATTGTGCTTTGCGGTGAATAATCTGGCCCAGCAGTGCCGCATAGCCACTCTCTGAACCGCCGCTCCGTGCTGTGGCTGTTACATGAGCCGGTGGCAATAGACTAAGCCTAGACGCTGTTCGTGATAGACAATCAGAAGCCTCAGGTCGTTCAAGTCGAATGTCGTCAACGGACGAGATCGCCATTAGTGATGTCAAGCTCCGGAGCTTGGGTCCGGGCATCGGCTATGTCAGACGACCTGTGCGACATCTCGGAGATGTGAAGAAACCGACGCCGAAGTCCCTTGCATGCATGCCACAGGGAAGGACATCACATCAAATGCTGCGTCAGCATGTGAAGTAAGCCGACTCCTAGTCGTCTCTGATGTCGAGAGGTTCGAATTGACTTCTGTGACTTTCACAAGCTTGGCCCGAGGCTGTTTGGTTCTCATGAGATCCTTCGAGCGTTGCACGATAACGAGCTGCGCTAGGAGCACAGTCTGCGACAGGAGACGTTGCTACATCGTACAGTAGGCAGCAACTGACACCACTGGAACGTGCGCAGCGCAAATTTGTACATGAAAAATCAATACATATCAAGAACCATCTCCTTCGTTTTGCACTGACCAAAGAGCGCCATCGAATTCTCATCAAAGTTTCATCAAACTTCACGTCGTTTGCAAATCCTATCAGCTTGGTTCCAAGAAGGAAGCAAAAACAGAGACGCATTCTTCCACACCGCCAGCCAGCATCGCAGAATAGCGACATCACCAAATCAAGCACACCATCAGTCCGAACTGAACGAGCACAATGTCCTCCCTCCTCAGCACCCTCCAAACCTTCTTCCTCGGCATCCAGCCTCCCGGCGCCCTCCCACCATCCCTCACATCCTCCTACATAATTTTCCACTTCATCTTCGCCTACGCCGGAATTTCCACCCGCCCTTGGAAATCCCACTACAAAATCGACCACCAAGTCTCCCCGCGCGAAGACTTGACAAAATACGGACCAAAAGGTTCGCTTGACCCCAATACACCCAATCCTAACAGCCTATACTAACATATCTTTCTTGTCAATCTGTAGCCGTCGCATCAGGAAAACTTACTCAAAAACAACTCAATCAGATCATTCGCGTGCAATCCGCGCACGAGAATAGTGTGGAGCATTTCCCGCTTTTTGTTGGAGCGCTTTTGTTCGCTCATGTGGCGCATTTGCCGACAGAGGTGATCAATAGGACAGGAGCATACTACACGTTGGCGAGATTGGTCTATGTTGCTTCGTACGTCTTCATTACAGATGCGAAGTTAGCTTTGCTGCGAGGCGTGGCGTGGTGGGCGAGTAACATCATCTGTTTGAAATTGGTTTGGTTGGGCGGGAAGGCTTTGAATGGTTGAGGCATTTGCCATGTTGGAGCGAATGAGTGGAGCTTCTGCGACGAGCATGGTGGGAAGAACATATAACGACAGCGAACGGCATCGGAGCACACAGAATGACTCAGAGGAAAGGAATCTTCATCACTGCACAGCAACAGTACTTTTGTGTTGAAGCTAGGGCCCCTGGCCCTGGATTTCTATCAACCTTCTACCGACTCTGTCTCGTGCCTGGTCATACGCTCGTGCCATTACTCATCACATACCGTAAAGAGAAGTCCTGTCAAAACTCTATGATGTCTCGCGAACGACAGCATCGACTGATTTGGCAAAGTAGTCGATGTTCTTGGTGTTGAGACCGGCCATGGAAATACGGCCATTCTTGGTCATGTAGATGTGGTACTCGCTGCGAAGCTTCTCTACCTGCTTCTCGTTCAGGCCAGTGAAGGAGAACATGCCAATCTGGTCGGTAATGTGGTTCCAGGTGCCGGGAGTCTTGGCCTCCTCGAGACGCGTGCGAACAGCCTTGCGCATCTCCTTGATACGGCCCGACATGGTGCGCAGATCCTCTTCCCATTGTGCGAAGAGCTTGTCGTCGTTGAGGACAAGCGATGCGATGCGGGCGCCGTACGCCGGAGGATTTGAGATTTCCGAACGCTGGAGAATGGCCAGTTGCGATCCAACACGCTGTGTTGTCTCCGCTGCGCTGGAGCCTGGGGATGTGACAAAGTGGAAACAGCCTGCGCGCTCACCGTACAGACCAAAGTTCTTGGCGTAGGATTGAGCGATGACGAGCTCGAATCCTTGCTCGACGAAATAGTTAATGGCCCAGCCGTCCTTCTCAAGCGAGCCAGAGGCGAAGCCTTGGTAGGCAGTGTCGAAGAATGGGAAGTGCTTCTTGGACTTCATGACCTTCGCAATCTCCTTCCACTGATCTTGTGTGGGGTCCACGCCCGTGGGGTTGTGTGCACATGCGTGCAACAGAATAACGCTGCCCTCTGGTGCGTCCTTGATAGCGCCAATCATGCCCTCAAAATCGAGACCCTTGGTCTGCTTGCTGAAGTATGGGTATTGCTTGACCGGCAGTCGGACGTTGCCGAAGATCTGGTTGTGGTTCGCCCATGTTGGGTTGCTAACGTAGACCGCCTTCGCCTCTGCGTTTGCCGGGTTGTAGAACTTGGCGAGGAAAAGGGCACCAAGATGCACGGCTCCTGTACCGGAGATGGTCTGAAGTGAGATGACACGCTTGTCGGCGATGGCAGGCGAGTTTTTGCCCAAGATGAGCTTCTGAGAGGCGGAGGTGAAGTCGGGAAGACCGGCGATGGGAAGGTACTCGTGGTTGAGGTCGGGATCGTTGCGAAGAAGTTCGTCTGCCTGAAGTGGGTGTTAGCAAGGAGTGCATGCTCCGACTTCCGCATTATTGAAGCTCGTAGATGCATTCTCGACCACGACATTCTCTTCAAATAGCCAGCTCAAGCAAAGGAATGTATGACTCGGACGCCTCTTTCTTGCTGCCCACAATCGAAAGCGGTGTCTGCCAACTTCTCGCCACCGTGTTCGGACTCTTTCTCTGTGCTCCAAACTAGCTTACCTGCTTCACGACGGGAAGAACCCAAGGCTTCGCATTGTCGTCACGGTATGCTCCAATTCCCAGATCGATCTTTTTCGAATCGGTATCCTTGCGGTAGGCGGCCATCAATCCGAACAGCGGATCCTCTGGTGCGAGAGGCACGACATCCTGCGTGAAGGCCGTAGCCACGTTGTCGCCAACAGACCCCATGTTGAGTTGCGATTTGAGTTGCTGGAGTCGATGTTTGGAAGGGTTGGAGTTGTTGTTTGAAGATGACATTGGCGGGACAGCTCAGTGGGCTGTTATGTAAATTCGTGGAGCAAGTGGGCCAGGGTCTCCGCCAGACGCGGCAACGGAAGGCGCGTCTCGGGCTCGTGTGGAGAAATGGAGCAAGCTTGAGCTGTTTCGCGTTTCACTTTGCGTCTTCACTTTGCAAAATGTCGCGGTCCGTTTCGTTCGTGAGCAGCGCAGCCCGGCGGGTCATATGCTATACAATTTATCCCGGCTCATTTTCGGTTCCATGTGATGATATCAACACACCATCACATCAGAGCGCAGTCTACTCGCCCAGCCTAGGCGAAACGCGGTCAGGAAATACCCACGGAGCCGAGGCACGCCCTGCTGACCTGAACTGCTTGCTCGGCCTTTGACACCTCTTCCACCTGGCTGCCACGCGCTTTCTGCAGTCTATGCCGGACGTGGTGGGGTCAGCATCCAGGAGTCAAGTGCGGCAATGCTCCAAGTCAGGAGAATTGTATGCACAAAACTTGTCAGTTGACAGCACATCGACGGTGTTCAATCCGTAGCCAGTATACCCTGGGTTATGTACATGAGTTGTCCAGCCGCTGCAGGCTGCGGGTAGAACGGCGAGAACGCGGATCTGCAGTGTTCTGGAGAATATGGAATGCGAACTGTGTGGGCGAGGGGCATGGAGACATGGCACTCACTATTCTGCTTCGAAGCTGGTGAAAAATCATACTGGAGTACAGTATCACGCAAGATGCTTTTTCTCGTCAGCACTCCCTGCTACAGCGCTTATATTAAAGCTCGACTGCTCGACTCCAGTTCCATGGAGCCACCGCCTCCTACCCCGACGTCTGTTCTATCGCCAGAACTTTGCACGATCAGCCCACCCAGTCGAAGACAGCCTTCGCAAACTGATCGGGATCCTGCAGCGGAGCAAAATGGCTCACATCCGTGAACTTCACATATCCACTCCCCTTGATCACTTGATGCTGGTGGAAAGGCACACCACTGTTCACCGCCTCATCATATTGCGCCTCCGCGATAGTCACCTTCTTGCCATCGATAGTCGCTAACTTGGCATCCGACCAGTTTGGCTGCGTGCCCTCCAACGTCTGGACCTTCAACGCGAAATCCGTGAAGTTCGCTGTTGGTTGAAGCTGCGCATACTCCGTTCCGCAGCGGGCTACAAATTCCGAGAAAATCTGGGTATCGCCAAATGTGGCATTCGTATCAGAAGGTTTCTGCGAGCCCGCGAAAGCGAATGCCTTCGCAATGGTAGGGTTGATAGCAGGATCCAGAAGTCCTGCGAAGGTCGTGATGGCGCCGTCGCTCCAGCCGAGCCAGTATGCCTTCTCGACGCCTTGAGCACGAAGGAGATCGACGGTGTCTTTGGCGAATTGCTCGAAGCCAGTGAAGTCTGTTGGGAGATACGTGGAACGTCCGTGGCCTCGACGGTCGACTGCGATGACATAGTGTTTCTTCGACACTCTGGAGATTACATCGCCGAAGTATGCGGAGTAGCCTAGCCCACCTGCAATGAAGACGATCGGGACTCCACCAGCAGCTTCATTGTATTTCTGCGACCAGAGCTGGACACCATTGATTGCCGTCCTAGCTTCGCTGATTGGAGCCGGAAGAGCTGGAGTGGGCGGAAGGGTTTCCCATACGGCTGCGCAGAGCGCCGTGCTGGCGAAGGGAAGGAAACTTGAAACGCGCATTGTGATTTCTCTTGGAGTCGGCCTGAAGTTGCAACCAAGTCTGCGACTCTGCGCGCTCTTGGGTGCTTATGTGTGGCATCTTTTGTTGTTCCGTGGCGCCATATGGCCCGTGTTCGTATAAGTCTCACTTAAGTCTCACTCCATGGACGCCACGCACACCGATATTCTACCGTACGGAGTTTGTTGACACTGTCACTTCCGGAGAGCAACCATATCCGATTCTCCCAACGTGGTCTCCGCTTACTGTGCTTTCGATGTCGAGGAGAATTGTTTATGGCGCGGCGACATAGCTTGAGCCTCCTCGTATGCAATTTGCCTAGCTTGACTAGAGATTTTCTCAAGTGCTGGCTGCAGGGCAAGAAGGACGCTCTAGACCTGCGCAGACGTGGATCTTAGCCAGTTGAATCCATGTCGGCTTTACCAACATCCGTTGCCATCGAGCTGGATGTTCGGATATCAATATCGCGGGCACGGCTCATGTCCTGTGGTGGGATGTCGGTGCTCTGCAAATGGTCTACAGTAGTCACCAGCCTACATGAAAGAACCGCATCGCAGTGCAGTCGCCAATTTCAAATCTTCGCGTGGAACTCGTGACGGTGCGCATGAGCAGCGCATCGTGTAACTCGTTATTCGTGAGGATTGAAGTATGCAGATCTATACACCTCAGCGGCCCAGCGTCTTCACTCTTGCCTCGAGGTCTTCCACCCAGCCCTTCACAAAGTTTCCATTTCTCCCGTTCGCCTGGCCATGTTGCTCAACAGCTTCTTCCACTTTCTGCAACCCTTCTCGCCACATCTTCAGCTCTTTGTCCATCTCCGCTTGCCTACTTTCGATATCATCGAGATCTCTGCTTGCGTTAGCGGCTGCCGAGTGCAGCGTTCGAAGAGACCGTAATCGCTCCACAAGCGGCGGGACGATAGGCGAAAGTGATTGCAGACTGGGTAGTAAGGTGTATAATGTCTCGAGACGTTTCATGTCATCAGATGACAGCAGCGGTGGAGCTTCGCTCTCTTCTTCATCGTCTGATCCGGCTGGAGTGCTCTTCGCACTGCCCGCAGCTCTTTGTAGTTGTGCAAGATTGTGTGCTTCTGACTTGAGTTTTTGTATGCGTGATGTGGCTTGTTCTAGTGAGCTCAACGATGTCGCAGTGGTCAAGCTGGCAAGCTGGTGATCGAGTAGCGTCAGAGTCGGCAGCAATGGAGTGGATGCGCTGTCTGCATCTGTAACCGAATCCAAAGATGCTATGCCCAGTGACTGCTCCAACGCAGCCAGCCTGGCCTCAAAAGCTGAGACCTTCGTCAAGGTGTGCTCATCATTTGCATCACCGTCCCGATCGGTCCCAGTGTCTGGTATAGCTGTTGAAGGTGCATCGTGAAAGACGCTGCCACTGTTGTTCCTGGCATGTCCTTTTTTCTTCCGTGCTTTCTCAGGTAATTGCGCTTCAGCGAGCATCTCACATAGCTTCTCGGTAGCATCCACATAGCCATCGTCATCCTCCCCTTCTTCATTGTCAGTGTCTGCCTTCCTCTGTCGTCTCTCAGCTTCTGCCTCTGCCCGACATTCCTCGACCTCCCTACGCAGTCTTGCAATCTTGACCTCTAGAGTCTCATCGTCGTCCTGCAGTGCGCCGCCGCGTTTTACACGATACCCCTTCCGTCGGCCATCCACTCTGTCGCTCAAATCCGCCCCTCTGGTCTCGATAGTACGGCTTTGTTCTCCAAAGCGCAAGCGCGCACCACTGACATGCAATCTCCTTGTGCTGATACCGCGAAAGTCGTCATCGTCTTCTTCATCGGCACTGGTGTCTGAGGGCTCCGAAGGAAGTGGAGGGGACGAGCGATTTCCAGCCGTGCTTGCGGTTGTGTCGTCGTCTACGTATGTTTCGTAGACATCTGGTGCGGTGTCCAGTCCAGGTAGCTCTGAGCGCGGTGCGGGAGCGTTCGACATCGTGTTGTGTCTTCTTCGTTTGTTATGAGCAATGCGAGCCACGAAGTTCAGCAGTCGCGGCTGATGCAAGGTCGTGAAACAACATGAGATGGTCAGAGCGTCAACACGACTTCACGTGCAGATGACGCTCCTTCTCTTCTCTTCTTTGAACGCACTTCACTAATGCTCAAGAATGTCATCCCACTGGTGACTGAATATGATTCACGTACTGCGACATCCTGAAAATGTTTTCTGTGCACATGCACGCTTTCGCGGATGATGCCCATCTCAAATTACGCTGAGACAAGATGCTCATGATTGCCATCAGTATGAATCAGTCATGGTTGATATTGACCGTGGCTACAACAGTGCGATGCGCAATGATGGATACCGAGTCGCCAGCGATAGACAATTCAGTCACCGTACTCACTAAAACAAGGTGCTCGAAATGCGAGAGCAAGCTCTGGAGGACACATCATCCCGCAAGGTATTCCACGTGCGAGCAAAAGACGCGTTGACGCTTTCATAGAGTGTGCGCGCGGCCTAATCTGATGCAATTTTCCACTCGATGCGCTTCAGGCACATATTTGGTCGAACCTGAAGCCAAAATCCTGCCAGCTGTGCTCAGCGAAGCCCATTTTCACAGAAAAAAAAGCCTGTCATCCTGAGCAGTCCTCGACGGGGACAAAAAGTCACCACAACGGCCGCTTCCTCTGATCCAGAGGAGCATACGACTTCTAGTACTTGGGGAGCGAACCAATCCAGGAAACATCATTCACTTGTCGCAATGCTGTCGGCAATCAGGAGGTTGTTGCTCGCAACACTTCTGCACCTGGGCCCCATCACACTCGCAGATGATGACAAAGACAAGCTAACACCGCCGCTGATCAAGCCACCAAAGAATGGAGGAATCGTTAATAACCCCATCCAGTTCGACGTGTTCACCTACGATGATAATGACTGTCAGTACGTGCTCAATTCAAGAAAGAGACTCGCTGCCAATCGGGGTACGCCATGCTATTCAATTCCTGTGGGATTCGACAGCTACCACTACAACATCTACCAAGGGGTCGAAAGTGCTAATTGGGTGGTCCCAAATGCTGTCCACGGAAATTGTGACTGGAGGGACGGATGCGGGCATCAGAGGACCGATATTTTTCTGACAAGACATGGACTTTGCAATATTACCGTCTTTCCTAATGCCTGGTGCAAAGGGCTGCCCATACACACACACGAAAAGGTAAGCGCAAGCCTTGAATAAATGGGAATGGAATTGAAGCTAACATTTGTCCCTCTACTAAGGCAAACTGGCAAATGAATGCCAATCAATGCATCAAGAAATTCTTCATGGACCCAGTGACGAAACAGCGTGTGCGAGGGCACAGCATGGCTGTATGGTGTCAGCAGTTCGACGAAGTGCTCAAAGACGAAGTACATTATCCTAATGTGCTCAATTTGTGTCCAGCTGGACCCCCAGATCAATACGACATACGGCAACACGAAAAACCTGAGGATCCGTACTTCTGGCCAGATTTTGGCTATGAGCCCAAGACGAAATCTTGCGAGAAGAAGCCTACGTCCAGTTCAACGAGTACGGGTCCGGCAATGACGACGATTTCTACAGTGTTGGTTGTACCGGTTGCTTCTGTGAATACTACTACTTCTGCGGCGACTACCTCTTTTTCGACAAGCAGTGCCGCCTCACAATCGACTTCGTCGCCGGCCCTGAAGACGAGAACAAGTATAATCTGGGTGCCACCAACGACATCCACCTGAACGGCTCAGAAGCGAATGGGAACTTCTTCTGGCGGAAGTGCGAACACAAATTCAGTGCTAAGTCACAGATCTTGCCGCCACGGAGAGCACGCGGTCATCCATATATTGTCATACAACCATACAAGCTACTGTACAAGCCGTCATTCCTTGGCACATCAATTCCAAAGCTCAGCTTTTCATCGCTCTCCTCCCAAATCCATCTCCAATTCTAAACCGCATGCGCCGGCATGGGGCAAGGCACTAACTCCTCCCCACTATCACTAGGCCTCGTCGGCGCCCTAGATATCGTACTCTTCCGCTTCGCCTCCTCCTTCTGCTCCATAGTAGTTGTAACCTGAATCCCATTGGTAGGCGGCATTAACCGCTTCTCATCCCGATGCGACTCCATTTCCTCCCCTTCAGCCTCAATCGCCGTAACCATAACACCATACTTCTTCCCAAGCAACGAAGCGCCTCCTTGCGATTTGCTCCGAAATGCGCGAGCACTTCCAATTGTCTGCAAAGACCGACCTCGAAGCTCGTATGAACCATCCGCGCCGCCACCGGATCCGATACCGCTGCCGAATGTCGCGAACATTTTCGGGAAATAGCGACCGACGAAGCCCTTGAGCACGGGCAGCGAGCAAGCAATGAGGCCGATGTTGATTTCCATTGTCGCCCAGAGCGCTGCGAGAGGGTTGTCGTAGCTGGGGTCGGTGGATTTAGCGATTGCGTATAGTGCGTGGAAGCGGATGAGCGAGATTACGCAAACGATTCCGCCGAGGGCAAAGACACAGCTGAGCAAGATTCGCTGCCTTCGCGGGAGTTGGAGGCTTCTGACCACGGTTACGGGAAGGATGGCCGTCACAATGTCGGTGATGATGCTGAAGATCGCGATGAAGAACCTAGTGCAGTGTTACAATCAGCTCAGCTGCTTTTGTAATTCGCTTGAATGTCCAGCGACTCTTACCAGATTGCCAGCTTGTTCAAGCACTTGCCCGGGCGTTTTGGATACCAGAAATGGTTGACTGGCCGACACAGGAACAGGCTGATGAATATACTCCAAGTCGTGAAGATGGCCAAGAGGACAATCATGAAGATACTCGCTTTTCGGAACCAATCTATGTGGCCAAAGACGCGCAAGCACTGGTACACGATCGATAACTTGATGATGCCGAGCGACCCCATATACGCTGGTATCGAGACGTAGAACCAGATTAAAGAATGCACGAGCTCGTTTGATGTCAGAGAGTCCATATGTCTTCCCATACCGTATCTCACTGCACGTACTCAGCCATCGCTTGGAGTGCAGTACTCGATAAAGCTCTCACTGACCTTGCATGCACATGCACGCGTTGACCAAGATGTTCAGGCAAGCAGCCACTCCGGCGAGGGCATCGTCAATACCAGCTTGCCTTGAAATGCGTAGGCGTGTCCAGAGTCGAAGGATACAGCATAAAACCGCAATGACCGTGAACAACGTGACCACAATCACAACATTTTCGCCGGAAGTGTGTCCGCTGTAGCCCATGATGGCGGTGTCTCAGCTATCTCGTACTGATGACAGGCGCATGAAGTGAATGAAGAAGGAAATGGAAGTCGCAAAACGAGATGTCAGCATCGCTTTGGGCATCTGCACCATTATTGCTCACAAGAGCTGTGACCTACACCCACGTCTCCTACCGCATCCAGGACCGCTCAATGCGCGCAGACCCGTGATCCTGAAGAGGAATGTCCTTATCGCAAGGGACTGTGGGTGAAGTACAGGATGGAGCTGCGCCCGCAATCCATTTGCAGCTGTTTGACAGGCCTGTGGCCGCGATCATCCTTGTAGATGCTGAACGTTCTTGACGAGCCTGGTGAGCACTCCCCAGATTCCGCACATTCGGAACACCGACCGTCTGGTTGGGTCTGGAGATTTCGTGCACACAAATACCGGCCATCCGTGCATTGACGGGCGTTGATCTGACCATAAGGCTCTCGCCTTTGCACTTCCGAGACCGCTCAGATAGGGGAAGAAGTCGACAGCCTCGCGTTCCCGAGATGTGTCGATAAAGTGCAAGGTCTGAATCTTTCTTCGCAGATTTTGACAAAGCTGCACACTCCTTTTTCATGATGGCCCCACGAAGACTCTTTTCGGATACGTTTTGTACGGACGTAACGGCAGAACATCTGTGGTCTTGTTCTTCTTGGCAGGTAATTGATCTGTGGTTCCTGGATTTAGGTGTACAAAGTCACTGGCGCCGTAGTTTAGGCAGCCTATAACCCAAGCCATGTCCGTCGCTTCTGTCTGCGAACGCAATCGGTCAACAGATCGATCGTGATGTCAGCGACAAGCTCACAAAGACCTACCGAAACACTTGCAAGCCAGTCTTTCAACCTTCCCTTTCCAATGAAGAATGTGGGCCTCAGCTGACCGCCACGATGGCGTCTATCCTCGCACCACAGCAGGTCGAAGCAGCGGATCATGGGATTTGGCACACTATGTCCGAACATAGTGTGTGTGATAGGATACCAAAGGCCAGCCATCGAGACCTCTATGGTGCGAAGACTGGGATACGAAGCAAACAGTTCAGGTCCAACGGCGCCCAGAAAAGCTTTGAGGAGAGGCACAAAGACAGGAAAACGCGCATTCGTCGCCCACCATTGGCAGTCGACCTCTTCCATAAGCGGCGTTCGTAGACGAACAACAGTGACACAGCGCAGAAATCGTGCATCGATACGATCAAAAGACCACACTCTGAGCCTTTTACTTGTGGCAGCCAGGGCAAGAGGGGGAGCGATCGTGGCATCGAGCGAGAAAGGCTTGGGATGAGTACCTTTCCAGACTCGAACCCCGTACCGGGCAGAATGTCGGAGTTTGAGGGTGGCCGTGGCGAACAGCACATCGATTTCTAATGCAACAGTGCTCTGCGTGGCTCGCAGTTCTTCGCACAGCTCTGCAGAGAATTGCTCTGACACGCGAAGCAGTCGTTCAAAGGATGGACCGGGGATGCGCTGTCGCATGCGCAATGGATGATCGTCTTGTCCTGTGCCGCGGAGACAGTACGGTACGTGCCATAGCTTTCCAAGGTCGCCGTCGGGGTTGTTGTGGCGGTATCGAGCTAGAATATGGTGGTAGATGAAATCTCGTAGTCCTCGCGGAAGGTCGAAGAAGGCAGTGTCAGCAGCAGTGGCCATTGCTTGTCAGCTGCTTGTATTGTGGTCGCCGTCGTACTGTCGAGCGCCGCAAGTGTGTTGATTCTCATGGTCCATATCGGACAATGGGCGGCCATGCCACTTCCACCGCTGGAAGCCTGATTGCCAGACAGCGCAGCCTCATCGTGCTCAGTGCGCGGCCGTTCCTGGCGCTGAATTCTGACGCTGGAAACCACCTTGGCTTGTTGAACTCTCGCTGTGCCGCTCTCTTGTCGATATGCGTTCATGTGCCGTTGCTTGCGATGGGTCGTTGTGCGAAAGACCGACGTTCTTACGCGTCCTCGCCTGCCTCGGCGGGTCTGCAGCGCGACGCCTTTGCCTATCACGGCTCGCGAGTGCATCGCGTCATGCATGAGCTCTCGCACTCAATCCAGCAGCCATGACAAAGCTGCATCTGTAGTCACCAAGATCCGGTAAGCCATTGACTCTCATACACAGACATTGACACATCCTCCATGATGGGCGGAGGACCAGCCAAGGACACGCTCCTCGCAGTGCTTCCCTTTCCCGAGCCCAAGGACATTACACAGCACTTGACCCAAAAGTTCCCAGGTCTCGATATCAATTGGATCGAGGTGACCTTCAGCAAGGATACTGGAGAACTCAAAAAACGCGTTCCCAAGGAGCTCTGGCACTCTGCCACCATCCTCATCACGTTCAATGTCATCCCGGAGCCAGACGAAGTCCCAAACCTCGAACTGATTCATCTGGTCTCTGCTGGAAGTAATCAGGTGCAGAACACGGATATCTACAAAGGCACAAAAATCACAATCACCACAAGCAGCGGCATTCATGGGCCGCAGATCGCAGAATGGGTATGGTTGACTGCCTTAGTGCACAGCCATAGCTACAACCAGCTATACGAGCTGCAGAAGAAGCGGGTATGGGGAAGCAAAGGAGCTGAATACAACAATGTCCGAGATTGGGTCGGTCAACGGATAGGTGTCCTCGGATATGGCTCGATCGGCAGACAAGTGGGCAAAGTAGCGAAAGCAATGGGTATGGAAGTCGTGGCTTTTACTGCTACGCCCAAAGACACTCCTGAGAAGAAGAAGGACCATGGCTTCATCGTCCCTGGCACAGGAGATCCAGAAGGTGAGGTGCCAGTCGAGTGGTTCTCTGGTCTCGAGAAGGAGAACCTGCACAACTTTCTCAAGCAGGATCTCGACTGGCTTGTCATCTCGGTACCATTGACTGAGCAGACGCGACATTTCCTGAGTAAGGAAGAGTTCAAAGTGCTCAGCCAGAATGGCAAGAGGCCAGCCTTTGTCACCAATATTGCTCGTGGGCCAATCATAGATCAGCCGGCACTCATTGAAGCGCTGAAAGACGGGACGCTATCAGGTGCAGCACTTGATGTGACAGATCCGGAACCTTTGCCCGAAGATAGTGAGCTCTGGGGGCTGAAGAACGTGATTGTCACACCACATGTCAGCGGAAATGGTGTTGCATATACCGAGAGGACATTCAAGGTCCTCGAGCAGAATCTTGAGCACCGCGAACATGGCGAGCCGTTGATCAATGTCGTGAGGAGAAGTAGAGGTTATTAGAAGTTCTAGAATCAAAGAAATCACGATCAAATACCTCGTATGTGGCTCTGATGCCAAGAGAAGCACTTTCTTGCTGTACTGTGACCAGACTATGCCTGTACGTATCTACTGCGGCTCCTCATCCTTAAACTTCTCCATCAAACCCTTAACATCAAACCCACAAAGCTCCGCCTTCGCCACAATCGCCCTCGCCTTCCCACTAACCGGCGCATCAATCATCTTCCCATCCAAAGTCCAGGCCCCTCTCCCTTGCTCATCAGCCTTCTTATCACAAATCACAACCCTCACAGCCCACTCGGTCTCCTTCTCCCCCGGACTATAAACCTCCTGCACAGTCGCAACCTGATCCGGATGAATACACTGTTTCCCATTAAACCCAAACCTCTTCCCATTCTCACTCTCCTCTCGAATCTGCTTCTTCCCTTCCTCACCCCGAAAAGTCGTAGAAACTAAATCCAGCGCCGAAGGCAAATTATGCGCTCGCGCAGCTGTGACAATTGCGGAGCGGGCGTATAAGAATTCGTGTAGACTTGGTGTCCGCGTGATACTGAGATCCATGGCGAAGTCTTCTGCTGCGAAGGTCAGGCCAGAAAGGTAAGGTGAAGCTTTACAGATATTATTCAAATCCATAACTGATCGAGCACTTTCCACAAGCGCAACAATCTTGATAGGATCATACGAATCGGACTTCGGATCGTGGCGTTCGGGGAGCATTTGTCGCAGAACATCCGTGACGAAATGCAAATCCTTGGGAGCATCGACTTTCGGCACGACGAGACAATCAAGATGTTTGCCTTTAAGAATCATAGTCAAATCATCCAACGCGTAACCTGAGTCGACTGCATTAATTCGAACAGCTTGTTCACGGATCCCAGGTGCTCGGTCGCGATTGAGGATTTCGAGGACATTTTGCCGGCCTTCGGGTTTCTTGTTCGGTGTTACGCTGTCTTCGAGATCGTATGCGATGCTGTCTACTGCTGCGATACCGCGAGACTTTTCGAGGAAGCGCATTGACGAGCCAGGTACTAAATTGGCTTGTTAGCTGAATTCTGCTTGATAAAAATGGATGTTTGTAGCTTCATGGCTCAAGCAATGGCAGGTACGGGACATACCATAGAGCTGTGCTCGTCGGATGACCTGCTTGGCTGTATTCGCAGCCGCCATCTTGGAACAGTGTAGTTGCAATCCGGAACGCCTCTGTAAGCTATGTACAATTCTTGGTGTCGCTGATAGTCGTTGGAAAGAGCTCTTGCAGGCTGGCGTCCAGATTGTGCATTGAGGTTGGTAGTTCGAAGTATGTCGTCAGGCTATAGCCGAGGACCGCTGTGACGAAGTGCTTATTTCCGGCCATCTTCAAGCACGCCCTCGACTCACTACGATGAACCCCAACAATGTGGAAAAACGTGAGGCAGCGTTGAGCAATACAGATATCATATCTCGCTAACTCTTTCGTTTGGGCGCTGTAGCGCTCCAAGACGCCGATCCTATCAAACTCAGAGCAATACTACAATTCATTGACGCTCTTCACTTGTGCCATTAGGCCAACAGCTGAGCAACTCATCCAGAGCTCTATACTCCCAAAGCTCCACGCCTGCCTGGCGCCGCCGCACTCCATTCACTTATCGCACAATGTGTAGTCCAAGCACCTCAAGATGAGGCTGCTGCTGTCTCGTCGAGCTTGACAGCCTCGACCTTCTCCTCAATCTGTCCAGCATTTGAGTCCGCTGCCTTTTCTGTCTCCGTCGTTGGAGCCTTCTCTGACGCTTCAGCATCTTGCATCTCAATTTCTTGACCTTCGGCGGGCTTCGCAGCTCCTTCCTCGGCCTCAGCCTTGGTCGTGCCAGTAGCGGCGATCTCCTTAGTTGCGTCTTCAGCGGCCTTAGGCTCGTCAGCAGGTGTCTCAGCCGCCTCGGTGGGCGGAGGAGCTGCGGCCTCGCCATTAGTCGCGGAAGTCTCTGCTGGTGCGGCGGATTTCTCCTTGTCGCCTGATCCAGTTGGAGCATCTCCATCAGCCTCGAGACGCTTGTTCCAGATCTCCAGCATAGCTGAGCTACGCGTCTTGAAGCTGAACTCATCGTCCTTGGGCACCGAAGCAAGCTTGACAATGGCCTTGAGCACCTTGTGAATCTTGGTGACGCGAATGATCGACGGCTCCAGGTTCTCGTAGCCCTCGAGCTGGGTGAAGAATTCGGCCATGCTAGCCATCTCGTCCTCCTTTGGTGCCTGGTCACGCGACAGGAACCCCTTTTGCAAGCGATGGCGCAAGTACAGCACGGCCTTCTCGCGTTGCGCAAGTCGCTCCTCGTCTGTCATCTGCGGCTTTTCCTCTTCGTCACTCTTCGGTGCGCTGACAACCTTCTTTTTCGGCTTGCTCTTCTTCGCTTTAGACGCGTCGCCATTCGGTGTCTTAGGTCCATTAAGCTTCGTCACCTTTGGAGTCTTCTTGGGCTACACAATGGTCAGTCGGGGTACATCTCACGCGTGCGGGCGAAGAGAAGGCTTGCCTTGGCATCGGCGTCGCTATCGTCGGCCTTCTTTCTCTTCTTGGTAGACTTGGGCGCATCAGCATCTTCCATCTCGATGTCCTCATCCGCAGCCTTGCTCTTGCGTGGTCCCTTCTTCTTCTTCTCTTTGGGCGCTGCCTCGTCGTTCTCTGCCGCTTCAGCTCTCGCTGCAGCCTCTGCCGCACGGCGCTCCTCGTCTTCGGCTTGTTGCTGTAAGATTCTCTCCATGTCTTGCTGGTGCTGTCTCAGTAGGTCCTTGAAATAGTCAATGTCGTGCCCCTCAGCTGCGACCTTGTAAGCTTCTGCCAGAGCCTTGGTCATCTTCGCTTTGGGAAGGGTGTTGCACTCGTCAGGATCCAGCGGCGTCAGCGAGGTGTTGACCATCCATTGGCTATCAGGTACACGTCAGCAAAGCCTCTTCTTGCGAGATCGCCCGCACTTTGGACTTACAACTCATTCGTGTGCAGAAACATGATCGGGAAGGTGCGCTCCTTGGCGTTCTTTCCGCCCTCCTTGAAATCGTCGCGCAGAGAGCCGTCGGGACGTGCTGTGCTCACAGGGCGAGTGGCCAGAAGCGACTCGGGAAGCATCTCCTCGTCACAGACAATCGCTGGCCACGGAGGATAACCCTTGAGACGTGCCCAGTAGTACTCGCCTGGCTTGCATTCGAGTCGAAGCGTGGGCATGGACTTCTTCTTGCCGAGCTTCTTGTTCTTGTGCTCAGGCACGCCTCCGACTGGCTTCTTCTTCTTGTCCTTTGGCGTTCCGTCGCTCGCGGGCTCTGCTGACGCCGAGTTGGCCTCTGCCGCCTTCTCGCCGTCGGCGGTGGGCTCGTGTGATTTGACATCTTCGACAGGTGCCTCCGATTCCTCCTTCTTCGCCTCTGGTGCTGCTGTATCGCCATTGGTCTGCGTCGTCGTGGGCGCGGGCTCAGAAGAGTCGGCAGTGGTAGTGGCAGGCTGGGGAGGTCTCAGCAACGGTGACACGTTTCTCGGGTCAGCGGCGACACGACTTACTGCTTGCGCACCCGCGGGCGACGTGGCAGGCCCCTCGTCTGCCATCTCGACAAAAGTTTTCGCGCAACAGTGCGTGGGTCCTGGCACTAGCAGGCTTTGCGACGCGATGGTCGGGCTATCGGAACGCGTGTGAAGGGAGGGTCGCGTTACAAACGCTGCCGGGCGGGCGAGAATGCGAGTGGGAGACGGCGGCAGATGCTGAGGCGATACGGTAGAGACGCGTTGGGGTGGTGGTGATGATGTTGTTGGTGATGTCGGGACGAAATCTGAGAGGAAGAGGAACGAGCGACTTTGAGCGTTCGTTCGCGGGCGTCCGTGCGTGGAAGAAACGTCACAAATCTGGCGCAGAAATGTGAAATCGGCGACAACGCGCGCGCGGAAAACGCGCAAATTCGCACTCGCTGCGTGCAATGCTTTCTTCGATACTCGGCGTCTATATGCGAGCGCGACCTGCGATGTCCTGCCTTGTTGTCGTCGTGGTCCAGGACTGCGAGAGTCTGGCTTGGCGCGTACCTTCCCCAGCTGCCGGCGAATCAGCTAGCACAATGCCGCCTCAACCGGTGATTGCTTCTTTGTCTGCAGTCCAGGGGCCTGATTGCTGTCTTGCTCGATGTGTCGCAGTGTGGAAGGGCGCCTGCGATGTCTCTTTGCGAGTGAATGGTCTGCCCATACGCTCAGTCATCGCCATGATCGTGATGGCCACCGGGCCTCCAGGTGGCGTCACTGCATCCAAGGTCCAGCTGACGCAAGCAAATCTTCTGCCGAGCTCTGTGTCAACACCCCGCTTGAGGTCCAGAGGCAGATTCCGACAATGTCTTGACTAGAATGCCAACGCCTGGGGCGAACGCATCGCATCGCATTCAACAGCGGGCATAATGTTGGGCGTGGTCGTGGTGAGAACGTGTCGGTATGACACGATTGCGCCTGATCGTGCATATCCTCAATCGGGACAGCTTTGACATGAACATGATGCTTATATATTCTGCGCGATAGTTTAGCGATTGGGTTTGTGGGCAAGTGATTACACGTACGTTTTCTTACGTCGAGAAGTGCTTCCCACCCCATGCGAGCTGGCTGAGTCGCTCCAGCAGCTTCCTCCATTCTTGTGCGCTTGCTTCCAGACGTGACTAGACAAAGCTTGCAAGAGCCGCTTCTTGCGAGCTGCTTCTTGCCAGTGAGTTCAAGATAAAGTAGTGGCCCTTTGGCATCTTTCTAGGCACGACGAACGCAAGTCGAAAGTAAGAGAAAGTGCAATAGCTCCTACACATTGGAGTATTGGCATCCTACTTACGATGTGAATCGCTCACTCGGCAACTGGGATCCTCAGATGAGACTAGTGCAAGCTGTTGTTGCTGCCAGAGGTGTCGCCAGCATGCTGTGCTCACTTAGTACCAGGACATAGCCCATGTCCGTCTGTGGAATATGCTGCGCATCCAACAAGATCGCTTCTTGGGTTTGATAGCACTAGACAGCTCGACTTCCAGGTATGATGTGTGGTGGTTGTGGCACGGAGGCGCCCTTTGTCCTGGCCGTCACCACTGCAGTTTGTGCGAGCCACCTTGTTGAACATCGTCATTACCTTTGATGCGGCACTGGGTCCGAGGCTATTGAGTATGCTCATGGCAGCAGAGAGAAGGCCCAGTATAATCTCGTCAGATAGCCTGGTCGCACATGTCCACTTCAATCTCTCTTTTAATCCCATGCGGCTCTTTGGTGCCCAGCATATCTGCCTCTGCTGCTTCCTGCATGGAATCATGTCCAGTTTTTGCAATTCTGCGGTGCGTCGGGTAGGTTGATCGCAACGTAGCCATTCAAACATCGGAGATCAGTCATGACTGGGGTACACGGAAATGAAGATGCGACCGTGAGGGTGAGTGGCTGCACTGCAATGGCGCAGCACGCGTCCCATCGTAGAATTGTCGGCTAAGTCGCTGTCATCGGAGTGGAGGGAGTCGAAGTGGGTGGTTGATGAGGTGAGGCGCTTGCTCGTCGTGGTCGGTGAGCACGCAGGAGAGGACTCGTCGTCGTATGGAAGCAGTCACAGTCAGTGGCCGTGCCCGTGACGCCTTTTGCCAAGCCTGGCCCGGAACTCGCTACGTGCACTTCGCTCACGGCGGCAACCGCCATCGCGCTGTTCGACATCACCAGCATCTCATGCGCTCCGCGAGCTGCAAAATTATACAGTGTCAAAAGACTACTCAGAAGTCCAACGTCAATTCAGAGCACCGAAAGCGACGGATCCAAGTATCGCCGGCGGATTTCAATCAATCTTGGCAGGCCCTGTCTTCTGTTCGTCGACGGCTGGCTGAATAGCTACTTTACAGACATCCATAGCCAGGGACGTGCGAGCATACTCTAATTTGTGAACATCTTCAGCAACCATCGTCAACATGCAGCTACATGAGCGGCAGAAGAAGGGAAATGATGTGGCTTCCTGGTCACCAGCAAGTGGCAGCAACAAAAACCGCCTGGGCCTCTGCACGATCATAGCAAAGGCCTCCGAATTTGGGTACGCCACAGCAGTCATCGCTGTTTGCGTTCATGTCCTCGGTCTACTCACTCGCTGCAGAGTCCTGTACAACATGCCCCCACTTGGTCAAGCACGAAATGCTGCAGCTACCCGGCCTTGAGCACTGGGTCCTGTTTCCCAAGCAGAACGGCTCTCCGAGAATTCATCAGCAGCAGTGCATCACCCATTAGGATGTCGACCACGCACGTGATCTGTCCTGCGTTTGCCCGAAACGATCGCAGCTTGCGCTGATCTTATGCATTGGCCACCTCTACTCCTGCGAGATGTCGATCTTCGAGGCGGGAGACGTCCTCAATTGGCTGTCGTACAAAACAGAGTGTGTTGAGCTCCGTCAGTGGTACGCGGAAGTCGAGCACCCGCTCGCATCGTTGCGATCCGTTGGCAACGCCATGGTAATTGATCCTGCGCGTGTCCCTCATGAAGCTCGTGCTGCTGTGAGACACTATTTTCCTTGCCCTTCGCCCTTCACAACTGTACGTCAAGGCCCACAGTGGATTGACAGGTGCTTGCACTTTTCCAATTTCTCCTACTGGCCGTCCCACTTATCGTTAGCCTGGGCAACAGTCTTGTTTCTGACATTTTGGTGGTGCAATGGGACTCGAACAGATGGACGGGCCTTATGGCTATGATGCTCGGCCGTCTGATGCCCGGTCTGCCTATGCGAATTCAGCCTATGCAACTCCACTGACCGAAGATATGCCTGATCTGGGTGATATACCTGCTATGCCTGCTTTGCCCCCAAATGGATTCCCGAAGCCCACCAATGGACTAGAGAAGCCCGCGAATGGAGATTCGAAGCCTGTCGAGCACATCAAGATACCACGAGAAATAAGAGCTGTGAAGGATGCGGAGTCGTACGAACCGACAGGAAAGAATATTGTCATATGCCTTGATGGCACAGGTGATCAGGTAATTGAGGAAGGCGCACGACGTCTCGCTTCACCACTGATATGGCATTAGTTCGACGCCGATAACAGCAACATCGTCCACTTTGTGAGCTGTCTGAAAAAGGCAGTCCCGGAGCAGGTCACATACTATCAATCTGGTATTGGCACGTATGATGGCGGTGGTGTCACCAATGGCATCAACGCAGGTCTCGACATGGCTGTTGGCTCTGGCCTGGGTGTGCACATTCGAGATGCCTACATGTTCATTCAAGCACATTACAAACAGGGTGACAAGATCTGCCTGCTCGGTTTCTCCCGTGGTGCATATACCGCTCGATGCTTGGCTGGTATGATTCACAAAGTTGGTCTGCTTCCGGCCGGCAATGTATCTCAAGTGGTGCGTACAGATTCTCGAACCAAATGACCACCCTGCTAACAAATCCAAGCCGTTCGCATACAAATACTACAAGGATGACACAGACGAAGGTTGGGCGATGAGCCAGGAATTTCGGAAAACGTTCTGCATTCCCGTGAATGTCTACTTCGTCGGAGTGTTCGACAGCGTAGCGTCCGTTGGCTTCTTCCCACGCAAACTGCCACTCAGCAGCACACCCACGCACCGAGCACAATACTTCCGTCATGCGATGGCGCTTGACGAGCATCGAGCCAAGTTCAAGGCATGTCGCTACAAAGTGAAAGACAGCATGGGCGAGAAATACACAGTATCTGCCGAGGAGGATGTCGTGGACACCGACGTCCGCGAGGTGTGGTTCACAGGATGCCATGCGGACGTTGGCGGTGGGGCAGTCAAGAACGAAGTGAGACATAAGCTGGCACAAATCCCACTCCGCTGGATGATTCGGCAATGCTTCGAATGCGACACCGGCATCATCTTCAAGACGCCGATGCTGGCAAACGAGGGTCTCGACATTCATACCCTGTGGCCGAGATACGAGCCCCTCTTCATCCCAGCTGGTCCGCCGCCCCCAGACATGCTCGATCGCTACCACAAAGGTCTCCTTGGCCCCATCCATCGCCGATCCTCCCTCCTCGAACCCGTCGACCACAACGACGAATACGGAATGCACCATCTCAAAATCTACAAAGAAACCGACTCCGAAAAGCCCTCGGCGGATCTACACGAGCATTGGACACCCGAACAAGTGGAGGACTATTTTGACGCTCTACAAAAAGTCAACGATCAACTTGTCGATGCCAAAGGTTGGTGGATCCTCGAACTCTGGCCTATCAAAATCCGCCATCAAGCCAAAGACTCAGACAATTGGGTGAAAAAGGTTGGTTTGAATCTGGGGACATATCGTGCAGTGCAGGACAAGGTTCCAAATCTTCACTGGACTGTCAAGCACAGGACAGATCAAATGGAATACCGTGTGAGGACGAGAATGGATAGGAATGCTGAGTGGAGGGTAGTGGTGTAAGAATGGCACCATTCTACGGAAGAGGCGACAGAGGAAATGCGGCCAGGAAAATGTGTAAGCTAGTAATACCCCCAGATTGATGGTTTATTCCTTATGTGTCTTGATATGTTATACAAGCGTTTATCAAACTTCGTATATACCTTTTGACCTTGTTCCACAGTATTGAAATCATCCAGCTACTCTGCGTCTGGAAAGTCGACTACAGCCTTCACCAACTCATGTCTCTCGAACCTGCGATACACTTCAGGAGCCTCCTCAATCGAAATCACGTCACTCACAATCAATCCTGGACTCGCGCTGCCGCTCAGAATCAACTGTCTCCGAGCCGGCGCCAACGCAATCGGATCCGAAGGACCCGCCTGCCATTTCAGCTCGTTGGTGAAAAAGTCCGCCAACGACAACTGCACATTTTCTTGAATGCTTTCCGCTCTTGGCGCGTATTCAGAGCTGTTCGCGGCGCTGTTGTAGACTCCAACAGTTCCAAGACCTCCGCCAACCGATGTCACGCGAAGCTGATTTTGCGCGATGACATCTGCTTGGACAGTGAGGTTGCGGTTGACCTGTTCGAAGCCAACGGCGTCGACGCTCCGCGTCACGCCATTGGGTTCACGGGCGAGAATCTGTTCGACGGGGTCAGAGTCGAGGAAGTTGATGGGGATGGCGCCAATATTCTCGGCAAGTTGGAGACGTTCTTCGACATAGTCGACGATGTAGATCCGAGATGCACCGCGAAGAACGGCCGAGTACGCAGCTTGGAGCCCTACTGGTCCGGCACCGAAGATGGCTACGGTGTCGCCCGTCTGGAAGCCGGCGTAGTCGAGGGCTGCCCAGCCTGTGGGAAAGATGTCGGAAAGCATGGTGTAGTCATTCAAGAGCGAGATCGTTTCGCTTGTGCGTGGATCGGTACGTTCGAACGACGGCACTGGGATGAGACCAGCGTCCGCATTGGGAATGCGGATGTATTCAGCTGAATCATATCAGTCAGCACTCCGATTACATCGATGAATCCATGAGAGGAAGAGAGGCATACCTTGAGTGCCTCCAAGCTCTGGACCATTACCGTAAGAGCCATAGAAGGGCGTCGTCAACTCGGTATGTAGATGCCCTTCAGCAAGCTCAAACGGAATGACAACCGGGTCGCCCACGCTCAACGAGCCCACAGCATCTCCAACTTCCGAGATGTAGCCGACACCTTCGTGTCCAAGGACGTAAGCTGCTTCAGGTCCGGGCTGGGTGCCGCGATAGATATGCAAGTCTGAGCCGCAAATTCCAGCCCGCCTGAGTCGGACGATGGCGTCGGTCTGGTTGACGATCGTCGGACGAGGGACATCCAGAACGCTCACATTGTAAGCATTGCCTTGCCACACGACTGCTCGCATGGTCGCATTGAGCGCGGAGGTGAAGTTGGATAACGCCATAATGTGAAGCGTCGTTCGATGAAACGATGGTGGACGAAGCAGTGGTTGATGGACAGCTTGTCTTGGAGCGTTCTCTTCATCCTCTTATACATCTTCTCATGTGGATCATTGCACTGCCTGCGGTCTCATCTCTGCGATGCGTCGTCATCGAGCTCTGGCGGAGTTTGGAGATAACCCTCCCTTGCTGGACCCAGTTGTCGTGGAGGCGTAATGAGTTACAATCCATCTAGCCTTCAAGCCTGATGCCAACGCAGCTGTAGCGAATCAACTCGAGTAGAGAGAACCAGCGGCACGACAAAGCAGTCGCACAGCTCCACAGGTATAACAAATCCAGACAAGTGAAATCGTTCAAGCAGCATAGCATACGTGAAAGCTCCGTCATGCCAAGGTGTATGCTTGGCAATCATTGATGTATGCCGCACGAAAGTCCGCGTGCGGCCGCATCTTTCTTGCTGTTTCGACCGCTCCTGGGGACGCGTGTATTGCATTCGTCTCCCAAGGTACGTCTCCATGAGGCGGGAATTCTGCCATCGATAGGTCTGTTTGTCTCAACGTTGGGCTTATCTCCGGATGTGCTCTTTGGACATGCCGTGAGCAATTATCGTTCCGCGAGAAGCCTTGCTGATGATATCTGCACGTGCGGACGGGGCATTTATGTGGTCTTGAGTTCGAATGAGTCAATCTGTGTCGACGCAGGTCTTTGGGAAATGCAAATGTTTTACTGCATGAACAGCATGAGTACGGCCGTAGTCGTCGACGATGTCTAACAAGGACTTAGTATGGCTTGAGAGCTGCACTTTGGACAACCTACTTGACAACCGGGACGTCGATACTGCTGGGACTGGTTGAAGATATTGAGTTTGGTGTCGTTGCCTTGAGCTCCTGCTGACTGATTGGGTTGGCGAGCAACACATCCCCAGGCCAATTGCCCGCCAAAGCATCGAACGCTAGAGATGGATGACTGGCTTGAAGTGTTGCATGGAAATCGTCAGTAGCAGCGTCAACCCAGCCCGCTCCGCAACACGCGCTCGCCGGCCAGTCCAGGAGACAATCACAAGACTCTAGGCATGGAGTAATTGGCCCCTCGATGTTGCAAGGCGGCATGACCTGATCGACGAGTATTGTTGCGAAGTCCTCATTGCGGAATGAGAATGTATGGTCAAAGAATTGAGACCCATCGAGCATGAGGTCAGGCTCTCAAAATTTGCTGTCGTCCTCCACGAAAGTCATGTTGCTTTTCTTGACGATCGCTCTGTACTTGAACATGAGGGCCTCTGGCGAAACGTTCCATCTTCTTATACTCTCTCAGCGTCCGGTCACACCTCATCTCGTCCACCGGCCTCAAGGCAACCCTCGTCACAAAAGAGACACCGACGCCAGAGAATCTCGACGATAGTATGACCGACGTAGATCTCGCAACATCCTCGCGACATGCACCATCCTGTAGCTCTCCAGAACTCCGAAATGCCAGATCTCTCACGAGCGTCGGCACATGGCACATCCTTTCGCTGAGGTTGGAACGAATAGGAAGAAAAGGCCCAGGCGGTCCGTGAAGCACAACACATTCGGCAGATGTTTGCCCGTCATTGCATCGCCAGGAAACCACTGCCAACCGTCCGGCACCCAATCCGCCAGAGGTTGTGCTACGCACCTTCGCACAAGTGCCGTCATTGAAGATCTCTCAAGCTCGTCGCGGATGCAGTTTGCCGCTCCAGGCGAGTGTTCCAGCCGAGAAGGAAGAGGAACCCGTCTGCAGTAGCCCGCTCATGCGCGGAAATTCCAAGTGTTCGGAAAGAGAAGGTAGTGACCAGGTTCACTAAGCATTCCGGCGAGACGGGGGAGTTCATCATCTGCAGTAGTCCACTCATGCGCATGGGTTCCAGGTATCCGGTAGGAAGGCGAGCGTTCCAGCCGAAGGGCAGCCTGCAGTAGGCCGCTCAAGCAGCTATATTTCGAGTCCAGGTGCACGGCAAGAACGCAGTGGTAAGCGCCAGACGCGGTCGTTCCGATCGCCCCGAAGGTTCCCCAGCTGCTGTACTCCTCGGGGAACATACCTCCTAGGCAAGGGGTAACACAGCATAACACAGCCGCGCGCAGCAGATTTCCAGAAGGCGCAGAAGGCACAGCCACAGCAGCGGCTTGCAATCCGACTCGCGTCTCACTTGCCATGCCACGAAACCTGCAAAGTCGGTGAAGTGTGAGAGGGCGGCTTGGGGGTGATGAAGTAATACAAGTCATAAAATACTCAGACGTCAGTCAACGTCCGTAATTACAAAACCAGTAAAACAAAAAGAGGACGCCTACACCTCACCACTATCCAACCACACCTCATCATTTCCAAATCTTCCATCCGGCTTTCCTCTTACTATCACTTCTTCCAAAGTCGACTTCGTTTGGCCGACCCTGATCCAAGCTCTGTCTTCCAGCTCCAACGCCAAAGAATCGTTCCGCCTTGCTTCCTGAACGTTGCGGGAGTCGGTCTCGTCCCATGTGCTCTTCTTCAAAATCCTCGCTGCCAGTCAAGCTACCAGTACTATCGTAGCCGTGATGGGTGCCATCATATCTGCCCTGACTCTTTTGCCCAGGCGGCGAACGGCCGTAGGGTCCTCGATTACCCTGTGCAGCGGTGATAGGAGCTGGTCCAGGCGCAGCTGTCCGCCGGTAACCAGATTGTGGGTAGGCAGTGCTGTCGATATATTGTTGGTTCTGCGAACCAATGGGCGGACTGGAGAGGTTGTAACCATTCTGATATGGATCGACACCACGTTGCGGGCTCGCAGACGGAAGTCTTGGCGTGTGATTCATGAGTTGACCAGCACTGCCGTACCCGTCACTAAGTTGGCGAGTTTGATATGCACCGCGTCCAGTACTGGTCAGACCCATGCCGACAGCCGCATGACTGACACCCGTGTTCGGATTTGAGTTGAGAGCAGTGTTCTTCTGAGTTCGGAAATCCGGACTTGGAGTTCGACTGCCATCAGTGGTTCCCCGATACTCGCTGTACTCCGTGTTATCTTCATGCTCGGCAGCAGCGCCAGCGACAGCATCTTCAGGCCCATCAAGAGCCTCGCGCTTTCTGTTGAGTCGCAGACGTTCCATTAAGCTCCTCCTATGAGGCTGAAACTTGGCGACGTTTGGATCGCCAGAGCCTTCGTACCAGAGCGCCGGGACTAAGAGCCTGTACGGGACAGTCGTGCCCGCTGGATTGTGCTGGTCGACTTCCATGCATAGCGAGATGTCCAGTCCGCCTTCAAGGTTCACGTGCGCAGCGGCGTCATCACCGTCGGCAGTACTATCAAGCCCAGTCTGAGTGTTTTTGCCCACGAACGAAAATCGCCGCGGAGCTTTTTCAGACAAATTTGTTGGACGGCGTTGAAACGAGGGCCTCTCAGGCGGAATGTTCGGATCATGCCTCAGGTTACCCGAATATTGGCTGCCGCCTCTGTCGGCCGCTGACATGCTCGAAGACCTCTTTATGCTTGACGCCTTACGATCATCGTCATTGTACGGCCTTGTATGCTCCAGCGGCAGCGAGACCGGTGGTGGTCCTTTCTTCGATGAGCCGCTGAGTCTCCTTACCAAAGCAGCGGGGCCGCGAGTGAGGCTCATCGTGCGCTTCATACTCCCCGGCGGGAATCTTCTATCATTGCCACGGGTTCGCTTGTACTCTCCGCTGGTGCCGTCAAACTGTTGCAGGTTCGCCGACGGACTAGCACGAAGCTTTGGCGACGAGGGCGGCGTTGAGCCTGGCACATATTCCCTGATCACACAGAAATTTCTTCTGGGCAGCAGGTGGTTATTGTTCCTCCTGCTTCCGTCGACATCATGACTGAACACGGGAATCATGTCTTCATCGGTATCGGCATCCAGATGGTGGATCTTGTTCCTCTTATTGAGCACATCTGCCATCATGACCGGTGGTGGAGTGTTGACAATGGCCGATGATATGACGTTGGGAATATATCGGTGGTCCTTGTCCTTGGGAAGACCGAGCTTGCCGTTGCTGAAGAATCGTCCAATAGCGCCCAAATGAACATCCCCACCAAGGATGGTGATACGAACACTCTTCTCTGCAGCCAGCTCTTGTAGTTCTTGTATGAACCAGTTGCGCTCGGCCTTGTGGTGTTTCGCGGTCCAATGATCGTCCAAGTCGTCCAGAATCTCGACACCCCCGTCGAACTTGTTGACGAAGCCTCCAAGCATACCTGTTCGACCAATGGCCTTGATTGGGTCCATAACCTTGCTCGTCAAGATGTTTTCCAGAAAATTGAGTCGAGGATATGCAATGGGTACACCAAGCAGTACGATCAAGTGCTTCGTTTCGCCTTTCACAAGCTCCGCGCGGCATCGGTCGAAGATAGCATCGTACGTTTCCTGGCTTAGGATCTCGTCACGCATGCGTTCTGTGCGGCAGTCGAGTCCCAAGAAAGCGACGTGACGGCCAAGACTCATAAACAAGCTCCGTGACCTCTCATTGATATACGGTCCTGGTGAGCGTCCAAGTAGCCAACTGGGCTCCTCTTTCTCTGTCTCGGCAGCAACACTCTGATGTTGAAATAGCATGTAGTATTTGTAGGCCACCGCACCCAGGCCTGTGAAGATCCGCGTGCTCATGAAGTGATGTGGATAACTGCCATACCCATCAATGATGTCGTGATCGTCCCACATGTTGACCATCGGTATTTGAGAGTTCGCCATGCTGAACAGGCCTTGACTAAACCACATGGAGTAGCGATGGAGGTAGAACTCCTCGAGCTCTTCCTGCATCTCAACGCTGAAATCAGCCTCATGCTTGTACTGCGGATTCTTGGTCTGGAGCCATTCCCTAAACAGCTCCGTGTCCCGCATAGCAGCATCGTTGTAAATCTGATCGCCACCTCCAATCATTACGTGGAATGGTCGAGCCTGGTGACGATTCAAGACATCGCGCCAGAGCGGATCTGGGCCGGAGAAGGTGTTGCTATCGACAGACATGGAGAAGCCGTTGCAAGAGTGGAACATGATGTTCATCGATTCACCCCGTGCAGGCACCCAAAACCCGATGGCAGGTCCTTTGTTGATTCGATACGCTACGCGGGTTTGCTGACTTGCGAGCTCGATTTCGATGCTGAAGCGCCAGAACGTGAAGCCGCGCTCGCTGTGCAAACGTACAGCCTTCGTCTCGCGATACTTGCTCGCCCGCTCGCCGTCGCGTTTCTTAATTCGCGATTTATCCTGAAACGTGATATGCTGGGTCAGTCGACCGTCTGATCCCATCGTGGCCTGTGGCCCAAGCACGGGGGTACGTTGCGCGGAGAAGAGTCCTGAATTATTCTCCTCGCGAGACAGATCGACGTCACCTTCGATGTCATGTACTGGCCGTACGTAGAGTGCTCGGCCTGTACGAGAGAGCTTGACTTGTCCGGCGACCGGATCCTCATACTCGGGTGGGAGCTCATGGCCACTTTCAAGGAGGTGCTGCGGCGGAGGCGTGTGTAAGTCCATCGGCTGAGCGAACAGGCGCAGGACGGGAGTCCGAGCCAGGTCGGACTGATCGTCTTCAGTGACAATCATGACGGTGCCCTTCCACACTTCTCGTTGCGAGACCACGTTGGTGCGCTGATTGCGGACAGTCTGCTGCCGTATGCCAGTGTAGCGCAGAAGCGGGCCACATTTCAGGAACAGTCGAGGCTGAAAGCCGTTCGCTTTCTCTTCATACGGTCCATCAAGCTGTGCCATGTCTGGGATCGGCTTAGAGCCGCCAGAGCTTGATCTTTTGTGGCTCTTCTCCCACCACGGAGCATTATTGTCCTCTTGACCCACGTTCGCAACCGCCTTTGCGAACTCGATGTCGTCTGCTGTCAGTACGGCTGGCTTCGCGTTCCGCCAATCCTCCAATGGCTTGACTGTTGGTTGATAGCTACGACGCTGGTCATGATCGTGGTGGAAGAATCCTCGGATGCCATGATGCTGCTTTTCATGGGTTGCCGCTGCGTCTGTTGAAAACCCGACTTGCTGTCTCGCCTGCTGCGCGTTCGCAGTTTGAGGCGGTTGGGCATACCGCACACCATCCTCGGGGTGCGAATTCACTACCGCTGCTTGAGGCACCGGGTCCGATGGCAAATTTGCTTCCGCAGCTTGACGCTCCTTCTTAGTGCCAGAAAGACCGCCCATACGACCGGTATACAGAGCATCTCGCGTACTGTTGTCAGTTTTGCGACTATCTGGTGATCGTTTCTGTAGCTTCTTGCTGTTGCTTCTGGCAACACTGGATCCGTCCTTGCCACTGCTCGGTGAAAGAGGACTGACTGGAGACTGCGCGGCTTCACTCTGAATCTGACTCTTGCGTTTCTCGTACGCGACCTTTCCACGCTCAGCGGCGCCTGGCGAGTAGCCTGCGCTCGAAATCGAGGGACCACTCCATGCAGCCGCATCAGCACCTGCGAACCCGGCGTTCTTGGCACGATACTTGCGACTTTCTGATCGGCCAATATCGGTCGAGCCTCGAGGTACGGTCGTCGATGCTGGCTGCGGCGGCTGCTCTGGAGCTCGTTCGTAGGTCCTGGACTGGTTGGCAACCGGCGCCACGGGATTCTCCCTTGGGGTTGTAGGGGTCATATTCTCTCTGAGCAGAGAGTCCCTCGCATCTTGGAAACGTCGCACGCCCGCTTCTGCTTGACTTTCTGAGGCATTGCGCGGTCTCTCGCTTTGGCTCGGTCGTCTCCCCGTACTGTCGCTGACCACTCTTGCCTTGTCGTTGCGTAGTCTGCCATTCCTGTCGAGTCCCGGGTCCCCTCTACCGCTCGCAATGCTCTTCTGGCGCGCGCGCTCCTCTGCATGCGCAACTCTTGCTCTCTTTTCCTCCTTGCTCCATGTCTCGAGGTTCTGCAACGGGCTGCGATCGGGTACAGAGCCTCGCCTCACATGCTCGGAGACGTTGCTGGCGTTGCTGGCTTGTCGCTGCTTGGACGACTGTGGCACATCGACGGTCCTGGGAGACATGAGATCGGGACTCCAGGGCTTCGAGCGCACATTCGTAGGCACATAGTTGGGATCCACCTTCAAGGCAGGCTTTGGCTCGGCATCGGGATCTGGGAAAGTGGTTCTGAACTCATCGTCTGGGTTGACGACTCTCAGTGGATTGGTGGGTGGTGCGTCGAGCGTGTTGCTGCGCTCCTTCCGGCGCGAATTGGCCCTCGCGGTGCCGGTGGGAGCATTTTGCGGCGGTGCGGTACGGTCTGAGAAGGAGCGTTTAGTATTGCCGGGAGGCACGTAATACTGGTAGGGAGCGTTGCTGGGGAGCTGCTCGAAAACGTCGGTCTCGGGATTGCGCGACCAGAGACCGCTCTGTCGGCGTTCGTGAGACATGGCGGTGGTGTTGGATCTTCTGGAGCTCTACATGAGTCGCGCGTTCCAAGCTGAGCTGTGCTTCTATTGTTAAGTCGAGGGCATCCTTCGAGCGGCAGTCAGCCGCTTCCTGCAGACGCAACGCTGCCGGTCAACGGGTGGCACAAGGCATTGCGATGTACGCGCACGATATGCGATCCAAGGAGAGAGGGCCAAAGGAGATAGGGGATGGGGAGGTCGGGCGCTGATGTCGTCGCCCATGTACTGCACCTTATTCGGTGGCTGGACGGCCAACTTCTGCAGCTGCTGCTGCATCTGAAGCCATGACGGAGGCGATCCTCGCGCGCGCACGTGTCTGCGCCAGCCGCACATGTCGCGCATGCCCATCCATGCCGTCTGCCTTCGCGCGCTGATGCATTATGTACCGCTGCACCGCGGCCGGAGTATTGCGCAGTCAGCAGCGCGCGAGGTGAGTGGTTTGGTCGATGGCAATTTCGCCGGACTCCTGCTCCACACGTTTCACCGATCCCTGGGAGCTGCGGAGTGGTGCGCGGGCGCCGAACGACACAAAGAGCGCCCACGCTCAGTCCGGACACATAAACTCTATTGGCTTTCCAGTGCAGCGCTCCCAAGCGGACACCTCTCCATCTTGCTCAAGCATCTCACCTCACTCGCACTCCTCTCCGTCTGCACTGCCTCCGCCGTTCGTGTCGCGTGTCGGATGGCGACGTGAGACTTTCCTCCTCCGCCCCATTCCCCGCCTGCTGCTTCATCCATCACCATGAAGTGGTCGAGTCTCCTTCCCACATTGCTGGCTGCCACAGCTTGCGCAGCAGACGCCCCACGACGGATACGCGATTACGAGACATTCGATTACTATGCAGTACACATTCGGCCTGGGCAGGACCCCGAGACAGCCGCCAGAGAAATCGGCCTCGAGTACGACGGGCCCCTGGGCGAGCTGGACGACCACTACATCTTCCGCACCGCAGACCGGAAACACGATTACGATCACATCACCACACTCAAGGCCGACTTGAAGAGGCGGCGGCGGAAACGAGAAGCTGGCGCCGACGCCCCACATGTCCTCGACTCTGTGCGGCTATCGAAGAAGCAAGAGCTGCACAAACGATTTCCCCTCGAGAAGCGAAATGCCCCTTCGCTAGACTACCTCAATAAGATCCTTCGACAAGGCAACTTCGGCGGGGGAGCGCAGTTCGACGAAGCCGCTGTTGCGCAGCAGAATGAGGTGGCCTTGAACTTGAGCATTACCGATCCTATATTCAGAGAGCAGTGGCACCTGTTCAACAATATTGAAGTAGGACACGACATCAACGTCACTGGAGTGTGGATGGATGGCGTCACTGGAAATGGCAGCACAGTCTGTATCGTAGACGATGGTCTCGATTTCCACAGCAATGACCTGAAAGACAGCTACTTCGCCGCCGGTAGCTGGGATTACAACGATCCTGGTCCAGATCCCCTCCCCAGACTCTCTGACGATCGACACGGGACAAGATGTGCTGGCGAGATCTCTGCCGTGAAGAACGACGTGTGTGGTGTCGGCGTGGCATACGGCGGACGTGTTGCTGGCGTTCGTATCCTTAGTAAAGTCATCTCCGACGCCGACGAAGCCGAGGCGATGATTTACGCGTACCAGCAAAACCACATCTACTCGTGTTCATGGGGCCCGCCGGATGATGGAACCGCGATGGAGGCGCCTGGCATTCTGATCCGGAGAGCCATGGTTCAGGGTGTGCAAAAAGGTCGTGGTGGCCTGGGCAGCATTTACGTTTTCGCCATCGGCAATGGAGCCGCCAACGATGATAACTGCAACTTTGACGGCTACACGAATTCCATCTATTCTGTCAGTGTCGGAGGCATCGATCGCAAAGGTCTGCACCCGTACTACAGCGAAAAGTGCTCAGCACAACTGGTCGTGACATACTCCTCAGGCTCTGGCGATGCCATCCACACTACCGATGTCGGTGCGGATAAATGCTATGTGAACCACGGCGGCACGTCTGCTGCTGGTCCTCTCGTAGCAGGAATCTACGCTCTTATGCTCGAGGTAAACCCAAAGCTTACCTGGCGAGACTTCCAGTGGATCACTGTCCTCAACGCTGTCAAGCTTGACCAAGGTGATGACTGGCAAATGAACAAGGCCATCGGTCGCGAGTTCAGCCATCAATACGGTTACGGCAAGGCAGATGCGTGGGCGTTCGTTGAGGCAGCGAAGAATTGGACCAACGTGAAACCACAGGCATGGTACTTCAGTCCATGGCTGCATGTCAAGCAAGCCATTCCCGAAGGCCAGGATGGGTTGGCATCGACTTTCGAGGTGACCGAGGAGCACTTGAAGGAGGCCAACCTCGAGCGCGTCGAGCACGTAACTGTGACTATGAACGTCAAACACACGCGCCGCGGTGATCTGTCTGTTGACTTGATCAGTCCATCTGGGATCAAATCCGAAATTGCTACCCATCGTCGAAACGATAACGCACGAAGCGGCTACGTCGACTGGACCTTCATGACTGTGGCACACTGGGGTGAGTCGGGTGTTGGAAAATGGACTGTCATCGTCAAGGACACTCGCAAGAACTCCCACCAGGGCACTTTCATTGATTGGCACTTCAAGCTCTGGGGTGAGTCGATCGACGGCGAGAAACAGGCTCTCCTGCCCATGCCAACAGACCACGATGATGACAATCACGATGTCTACGTTGTCCCGACCCAAACGGCGACTGCTCACACGACATCCGTCGCTCACCCCACCGATGCCCACGGCGCACCGATTGGCAACCCCACTGATCATCCAAACCGTCCTACGAAGCCGAAGCCTATTGCCACCGCGCCAGCAGCGCAAGACACTCCGGGCGCAGTGGAGGGCGACGAGCCAACATCCGTTGCCGATGAGGACACAAACTCCTTCCTTCCGTCCAAATGGCCGACATTTGGGGTATCACGCAAGACGATTTATTGGATTTATGGTGCAGCATTCCTCATTCTGACGTTCCTGATGGCTCTGGCTGTCTGGATGCTCTGTGTCCGACGTAAGCGACGCAGACTGGGAGACTTGGGCGAGTTCGAGATGGTCGAACAGGACGATGCAGACGAGTCGGCACCGCTCGCAGGCAAAGGCTGTGCCAACGGCAAGCCACGTAATAAGGGCAAAGACCTCTACAATGCATTCGCTGAGGGCAGCGACACAGATGAGGCCGAGGCCTTTGATATCGGAACTGATGATGAAGATGACCACGAGAACTTTGGCGAAGGAAGCTCGAGTGGCAACAGCAGAGGCAGCACGGACAGAGCGCATCCGGCCAGAAATGAAAGGTATAGAGACGAGGACCCTGAAAAGGTCGGGCTCGACACATGAGATGTTTTCGAGCTTCTTCCAAGGCATTTTTTGGTATGTGCATTGGCCGGCGCATAGCATTGCTGGCAGCATTGGATGGGTATACTGTATATACGGGACAATCCTGTGCATTTTTCTTGGTGACGACCTGCTCTCAACTTCCACCAAGTGCTCATGCGTTTCCTTCTGTCGCCAAGTCCAATCAGACTCCGCCTCGGCGAGCTTGACTTCATCCTGACGATGCTGTAGTTTGTCAGCATACCAACTTAACACAACGGATATTCCGTGGAACTGAGTACGCCTTCCAGTACTTGGACGATGACTGTGGAGCTGCGTGTCGTGCTGTCCTGGATTACAAATGATGAGCCGAGTCTCGTCCTTCCGCACTGCGATCCCATTGCGTCAGCTGTCGCGGGGCACTTTCACGCAAACATCAACACCAACACTCCACGCCAACACGTTGCTGCGTCGGACCCGCCACATTTCACTGTCAACAAGAACAAGGACACCAGAAACCTGCAACAATGTCAATGGCCAACTATCACGATCCCTCTGTAGGTCAGTGAACCTGATCCCTACTTCGCAGAAGCGTTACAAATCATCCTCGACAGAGTCCTCCCAGTCGCCATTGAAGGGCCTATGGAAACCAACGCACCTGCAACGTCTATACTATGGCCCGAACAGCGTCAAAGACCACCTTCTTGAAAGCCTTCCGAGCGAGACATCCAAAGCCTTCATCCTCACAGGCAATTCTCTCGCCACCAAGACTCCTCTGATCAAGCAAGTGGAAGAGCAACTTGGTAACAAGCACGCCGCGACTTTTAGCAAGATTGGTCAACATGCTCCAGTCAAAGAGCTCGACGAAGCCACTGCTCTCGTGCTCAAAGATCCCTCCATCGACACGATCATCTCCATTGGTGGCGGCTCACCCATTGACAGCGCAAAGGCCATTTCTTACCGCTTGAATGAAAAGCAGAAAGGCAAATGGCTCTACCACGTTACGATTCCAACAACTCTCAGTGCAGCAGAATGCACTCTTGGAGCGGGCTACACTGGCGAAGATGGAATCAAGACCGGCGTGGCTCATGCTGAATTGGCCCCACATGTTGTGATCTATGACAGTAAATTCGCTCTCGAAACTCCAGAGTGGCTTTTCAAGAGCACAGGTTTACGTGCGCTGGACCACGCAATGGAGCTGATGTATCATCCTACGGCGACTGAGATGCCAGCGAGGCAGAACTGTTTGCTCGCTGCTCAAGGCTTGTTCGAGGGTTTGAGGGAGTATCATCAGAATCCCAAGGATGAACAAGTTATCACCAAGTTACAACTCGCCGCGTTTCAGTCATTGGGATTCTTGGCTTTGAATGTCAAAGGTGCTTTGGGTTTGAGCCATACTTTGGGTTACGCGCTCGGCAGCCCGTTCGGCATTCCGCATGGTATCACATCGTGTCTTACTTTGGGACATGTGGTCAAGTTGAAGGCGCAAAGTTCGGCGGATGATGCGAAACAATTGGCGAGAATGGCGCCTTTCGTTGGTGTGACGAAGAGTGGCGATGACAAGAAGGACGGCGTGGCTGTGGGAGAAGCAATTTTGAAGTTGGTGGAGGATATTGGGCTGAAGACAACTTTGACGGAGAAGGGCGTTGGGAAAGATCAGGTGGATTGGATCGTGAAGATCGCGACGAGGCAGGAGAGTGGGCCAGTTTATGATAAGGTGAAGGGGCTGGTAGAGGGACTGTACTAGTCGCTGAAACTGAACGCACTCGTGTACTCGATGGAGTGCTGTATGAGGTCTTATAGATGGCACTGAAATGATCCAGTCGGAGAAGTCATTGCGAGGGCACAGAACCCGAGAAAAGCTCCAAGACACAGCTTGAATCGCAACGCGCAGGAATGTTCCGAATTGATTGGCGCATTGCGTGTAAACACTCTTCCAAGATGTGCAGCATGTACTATGTACCTTGTACTCAGTCCTTCCTGTACATTTACATTCATGGAAGTGTTCTTTCCACCTCAAGATCACAATCGTGACCTGATGCCAGCCAGCGGTCCCACTTCCCAACGGAGACATCAAGGTCACCAAACAAACAAGCCCTCCGACAACACGCCGGACTCGGCGACTTCACCTGGCGCATCGCGGACGTTCGACGACTTTCATAACAAAAGTGCTGAACAAGATTTGCCACGAAGCCAGCACGCACTGCTGACAGACGACATTTGGGTAAACCATTCTTGACCTTCTTCAACGATGCGCTTGCAGTGTCATCGAGGAATACATGGAAGCACTTTCCATGCCTCGCAATCATGTCTCATTCAAAGCCAACAACTTCTCCGCATTGCGATGATACAGATCCTTCACCTCTTCCTCATTGAACAGCTCTTTCACACCACTATCCATCTGCCCCAAAAGAAGCTCCACACCATCTGCCCGCGTGAAGGGAAAGTCTGAGCCATACATCAACCTCGAATGCGGCACTCCGACACCATATAAGAGACCTCTTATCTGACTCGGGAACGCGAAGCCTGCCATATCGAACCAGATTTGCGTCTTATACACTTCAACAACGTCGCTTTCTTCCATCGCTTGCCAAGGGCCTGGAACGAGTTTCCCAAAACCCGTCCATCTCGAGAGTAAAGGTGGAGAAGCGCCTCCAAGATGTGGAAGAATGATTCTTAGGTCGGGACAGCGCTTGATGGTCCCGCTCATGAAGAGGTTCGAAACCACTCGTGCAGTATCGAAGAAGAAATCTAGCATCGGAGTTGGGAATTTTCCTGCGAAAGGTGTGGCTTTCACGGGCTTCTCGCCTGCTGCGACTGCTTCTGGAGAGCAAGGGCATTGCGGTGTTGTGGGATGAATGAAGAGGAGGGTTTTGCGTTTGTTGAGCTCATCGAAGATGGGGCCTAGTTCTGGGTCTCCGAGATAGATTCCATGGGTATTGGTCATGAAGACGAAGCCGTCGCAGCCTTCGGCAATGGCTTTGGGGATTTCTTCAAGACTGCCTTTCACGTCCGGGAGAGGAAGGGCTGCGAAGTAGCCGAATCGGGAGGGATGTTGTTTCTTCAGGTCTGAGGCGTATTTGTTGCAGTCTCGGGTTAGGGATCGCGCTAAGTCGTCGTCGCCGGGGAGGATATGACAGCCGGGACTTGAGATGGAGAGGATGGATTTGGAGATGTTTAACTTGGCCATGAGGGCCAAGTGTTCTTCTGGAGACCAGCCGGGAACATATGGCATGCCATCAGGATTGGCATGACCGTGCTTTTTGAGCGCTTTTTGGTATACTGGAGGCAAGAAGTGCGAATGCACGTCGATCTTCGGAGGCATTTCGGATGCCATTGCTGTAAATCAATGGTGTTCAGTACCAAAACAGTTGAGAGAAGTGAAGAAGACAAGAAGCGGTGGACTTGAATACAGATTGTCAGACTTCCGATTCCCGCGATGGCTGTCGAACCGGGATGCAGACTGTGGTACACATGCTACGGGAAACGGAAGAACAGGATGAAGAGCAAGCTCAAACCAGCAGCGGTCAACATTCCCGGCGGGTGTTTCTCATCATTATCAGCAGCAACCCCAGCTCATCAGACTTACTGCTGGCGACAGATATCCTCTTCCTTGAGAACGGCAACGCGCGAGATCAGAGAGACAAGTCTTCCCACTCCACTTCAGCGCGGAACATGCGCTGTACCAGAATTCGAAGAAGCTCGACAGCTGGTTTTCAGCTCCGGCGCTGGCTCCCCACAGCGATCCGTGCACGTGCGCACATCAAGGACCTCACCCATCAGCCAGCGGACTTAACAGAACGATCAAAGATCCGGGGAATATTCCTGAGTATTGTCTCAGCTCCAAGCTTTCAGTTAGAGCGCAACCTTCGATTCTGCGGTCTAGAGGCAGCGAGAATGATGACGAATTGCCAAAACGGGTCGCCATCTTCCAGCCAATGCAAGAGCTCAACTATCAACCGCAGCAAGCAGCCATTGGCTTTGCGTATATCTTAGTGCAACGCCGGAGCTTCTTCATAGACGAAATGATGTCCTTCACATTGTCAGCTGCAGCAAGTGTCGCTTCCTTCAGCTCCTCCTTCATCAACATTATGTCAGGCGGATCCACAGCACGGCTAACTGCAGCGTAGCTGCTACACAAGAGCAAACCTATATTACTGCGGCATCTCAGCTTCCGCCGGACTTTGAGTCCCACTCAGTACTGATCTAGACAACATCCTTCGAATATGGCATCTTTCCTCATCATAGACGTGCGGATTTTCGACGGCGAGACGACAATTGAGAATGGCTCCGTGCTAGTGGAGGATGGCAAGATCTCAAAAGTTTCTAGAGAAGCAATAGAATATGATGGCAAGATCATCTCGAAGCCTGGCCATACACTACTTCCTGGGCTCATCGATGTCCATGTGCATTGCGATAATGCAAATCCAGTAGCACTACCGCAAGCACTCCGGTTTGGAGTAAGTAGACCTTTCCTGATCAACACCACTCTACGAAGTATTGTTCCTAAACTTACGTATCAGTGTACTACGGTTTGCGACATGCACAACGAGTTCCCAAATATCCAAAAGCTCCGGGAACAAATCAAAGGCGGTGACTGTGCAGATATCAAAAGCACAAGCTTCGCTGCCACGATTAAAGGTGGGTGGCCCGAGGCCATCGTCTTGATGCTCAACAACAATCCAGAAGTAGGCAAAGTTCCATATTCACAATGCAAAGAAAGCGACTCATGACTTGTCCACACAGACTCGTGCCGAAATCGCCACCTGGCCCAAACTTCAAAGTTCACAAGATGGCCACCAATACGTCCTCGATCGCATCAACGAAAACGTAGATTACATCAAACTCATGCACGAATCCGGCCTCGTAATGGGAGCCGACTTCCCCAAACCTTCCCTCGACCTTCAAAAATCGATCATCGAGACAGCCCACTCCAACAACCTCCTCGTTGTAGCCCACGCAACCTGTCTCTCTGACACTCTCGAGATCCTGTCCGCTGGCGCAGACGGTCTAACGCATACATTCATCGATGCCCCTCCGACAGAAGAGCTCATTGCAGCATATAAGAAAAACAACGCGCATTGCAATCCCACTCTTTCGGCCATGGGCTCAGGCACCAAGGAGGGAAAAGAAACGCAAGAACGCTTCGCCCATGATGAGAGAGTGCAGCATCTTATGGGTAAGGCGGAAAGAGAACAAATGTGTAAATGTATGGAGTTTGCGAGGAAAGCTGGCGCAACGTGCGAGAATGCTTTTGAGTCGGTGAGGAGGTTGAAGGAGGCTGGGGTGCTGATTTTGTGGTAAGTCTTATTTCTTTTACGTTGCCAAATTATTTGGCTGCTGTTACGTTTGAGGGCTCTTGATGTTGTGGCTAATGCTCGTGTGATAGTGGCTCTGATGCTGCGGGACCTGCAGTGGGTACCGCATGGGGATTGTCGATGCATCAGGAATTAGACTTGTTTGTGAAGCAGTGTGGTTTCACGCCGGAAGAGGCTCTGATCTCGGCGACTTCTGCTCCTGCGAAAAGGTTCAAATTCTCAGATCGTGGGATGATCAAGCCTGGTTTGCGAGCAGACCTGCTACTCGTGGAGGGCAATCCCCTGGAAGACATTACACACACGTTAGACCTGCGTGGAGTGTGGACAGAGGGAAAATTATGCAGTGCCTATGAGGGCAAATTGTAGAAAAGGAAGTGAATTTATGCTCCGACAAGCGTGAGAACAGGGCTCGTTCCATCATTGCAGCGTTAGTGAAATGCTAGTAGTACAGTTCAGGAGGCACGCGGCTATAAGTATGCCAGACCACCACCATCTATGATCTCTAGATCGCTGCGAACGCCCCATGCATCGGTACCCGCTCGACCAAGTACATCTGCTCTTCGAGGAGCACCCAGCTCGCCAAGCCTCTTGATCAAGTTACCATCTACCACACCTCTTGCTCCGCCGAAGTTTTCGGCCTCAACGGCTCTGTAAGCTCTCGGGTTCAAGCCGGCAGCGTGTTCCAAGATCGCTGTAAGATGAGTCTGCAGCGCCGACAGCCTTCTGTACGCAGCTTCGTCAAGCGGCGTCACTAGTCCGATAGAGCCTGAGGTGGATGTCGTGAGCACATGATACAGCGACGGAGCGGCTCTCGTGGCTTCATCGGCATCATCATTCATTCCATTCGCCATGTCCCGGTCTTGCGTCTCAAATGGTTTCAAAGCCGAGGGCAGGAGAAGCATGTTTGTCACAAAATGCCCAACGTGGAAGGTGCTGCGGTGCAACAGTCTCATTCCATTCACCGACTTCGGGTTCTCGGGGTCGTATTGGAGCACATGGAGATCCATATCGGCATCCATGATGAGGATGAACAGCCCACCATCGAACGGCAGGAACTCTGCAGCCATGATCTCCATTTTGCTTTTCGGTGACTTGCCCATGACCGTAAGCTTGTATGGCTCTTCTGTGAAGCCGCCGAACCAAAGACCTTTCCATACATCGCCAGCAAGCCACATGCCTCGCCCGGGAAGGACTTTCAGGGTATGCGTGTAGCTTTGAGCATCCAGGAATGCGACCGGCAGGCATGTTCCGTCTTCTTTGAGACCACGGACCATGAGCTTGAGGCCCTGAGCAGTACCGACAAACCCGCCTGGGAATGGACCGGCCAAAGCTGTGATAGCGCCTCGTGACTGTTCTCGAGCGAGCTGATGGAGTTTGAAGCCACTTTCCGCGACGTCAGGCTCTGGCACAACATCGATGATGTCGTAGAGTATCACGGCTCCTTTAGCTGGCATATCCTCGCCACGCTGTGCGGCAGTGGAGACCACTACGAGTGGCTTCTGCTCGTGTGAGTTTTCTGACACCTCCAGCACCATGACCTTCAAGTCCGTGACAGTCTCGAGATAAGGTAGTTGGATCGAATGTAAGATTTTGTGTGATGTCGCAGACACCAAGTGAATGGTATACAGAGGGACTTGTGGCCGCAGCTCGATGTCATCCTGTTCGGGATGCCTGCCATCTTCTCCAGCGAAGTAGAAGTCCACCTCTCTGCAAGTCGCCACGACGTAGACACATCTTGACTCATGGTAGGCAATGTGTCGTACATCCTCGCCAAGATCCGTCTGTTGTACACTCCAGCCGGTGCCATACCAGGTTTGTTCCGGCAATCGCATTTCCTGTAGCTCGTCGTTTGGTGTCAGAGCAATAAAGCCATGATCACAACCAGGTCGATGCACTGGCGATAGAGTCGATGCGCGCTTTGATGACTCTGTTCCCCGCACCTCGAGTATTCTAGGAAGCGACGAAGACTCTTTCAGTAACAGACATGCAGGACCTCCGGGAATGCTGACAGCGTGATAGTCACCAAAGGTCACACGCTTCAGCGGGGCTGGTCGACTAGCTTGTTGAATTTCGGCCAATTGCTCATTGAATTTGGGGTTGTAGCAAAGGGGCACCTTTCGAAACCGCAAGCTTGAGTACCACGCGTCATCAGTCGAGTCCTGCGGCCAGGTAAAAGGTTCGTATATCACAATGTCGTCCAAAGCTGTCCGTACAACCAAGTAAGGCAGTGTTGCATCTCGTTGTCCAAGATTTGTCACCAAGAGTTCCGTCAAAGTATCTTTGGTGCCAACGCGGCGTGCTGCAGCATCAGCTGCCAGAATCGGGGGCAGATAAGACAGGTTTTGGGCTGTGTAGATCGGCTGCAGCTCGGGCAAACTGAAGACGTGCAGAGTGCCATCCGCATGCAGCAGAAAGAGCGCAGCTTTGTTCTGTGTGAAGTCTCCTGAGAATACACAGCCGCTTAACCACTTCTTCTCACTGATCGAACCTTCGCCTTCAAGCGGTTCAAGTTCACGGCCTCGGACCGCTTGCACTTGTACACTGCTATCGTTACGTATAATTACGACGTACGGATCGCCGAATGAGATGTGCGCAACATCGAGATCTTCGTCCGTTTCTTCATCAGTCATCGGAATTATTTGATCCAGAGCCAGGTTCGCGTTGTACGTTCGAAGCTCCGTGCGCCGACATTGCACTATGATGGTACCTTCCGCGACCGCGTCCATGTCAATCGTCTCACCTTCGCTTTCGAATTCTGGAGCATTCCGTTCCGTGTATGCATCGTCGCTGTCGTCTTGGATATCGTATACTTTTGTGCCATCATCATCAGACACGAAAAGCATGTTGTCGTGCTGGGCTGGTGCAGCGTTACGTTGTCTGGCACGGACTGCCCATACAGCCTTGGAGTTCCCGAGCTTGAGCGTGCGTTGCACTTCAGGAACAATGTCGCGATGGAGGAAAGCAAGTCGGCTGGCTCGTTTCCGTCCAGAGCCCGCAGCGAGCTCGAGGCGTTCTTTACTTTGCCGTGGCCGACCCAGGCATGCTTTGTTGATGGGTCCGATGGCGGGCAACTCGTCCTTGATCGAGAAATGGTACGGCGAGTCCGAGTTGACTGCCGTATCAGATGTCGCGCGTCTCTTCGGTTCTGGAGCGGTTTGATATAAGTCGTCATCATCTTCCTCCTCTTCCTCCTCCTCTTCGTCATCCTTTTCGAGCATTTGAGCGTGCGAGCGTTTCCGACTCAGAGCCAAGGTGGGCCGCGACCAGCCCAGAAGAGTTGAGGCGCCATCTTCACTGCCGATGAATACGTGGTCGCTGTCGAGTCGTGCTGTGCAAGACGATCCGGACATGACCAGAGTGCTCCCATTTTCCGCTGTCGCTCTCTTCACATTGACTGCGCTGACAGTGCCGCCGAGCATTTGAAACGACAGTATTGCCAGTGAGCCTTCATTGGTGATGATGAGTAGCTCTCCAGTTCTGCGATCCAACAACTCGATCCTGCTATCTTCCAATTTTAAATTCAGATGAGACTGATCTGCCATGCCAAAGTCGCTTTCCAACTTGGCGAATTCGTTGACCGCCGTGGCATTGGCCTTGCCGTTCTGATCGATATGCACTAGCTCGTTCGTGCCAATGAGCAGCGCGCCACCCACTGGCAATGGCAGAGGCATGATCTTCCATAACGTCGACGGCAGCTTGGGCACGCTGATCAAACTTGTTGCCAATGTCTTATCGAGATCCAATGTGAGCACTGTGTAGGTGAGGATATCCTTTCGCTCCTCGATGAGGCTGTATGAAGGCTCTACAGGAGCCGACAGGATTGCGAAGGTCGGGTCTCGGTATTGATGCAAGAATGCCAGATGAACAGCATGGCTGATACTCGGCTCCAGCTCAGTGAGGGCGAGAGTGAAAGAGGCCTTGTATGGCGTCTCTCCAGCTTCCCCATTGACTTGTGGTATCGACTCCGATCTCTTCAGGGCCGGTGATGTCTCGCCGTTCTCGTACTCGCCCTCCTCTTCACCTGCCAGTTCGTCTCCAAATTGTCTGAATGGCAGAATGGCCAGCCGCCTTGCGCCGAATTTGAGGGCTGCGCATCGCGAACTCGGGTCGACGGCCAAGATGGATTCGCAGTCGCTGAGAGGAGGTCCGAAGGGTGGCGTCACGACATTGTCTCCCTCGTAGAAGTGCAGACTGATGGTACTGATGCGGTAGTTCTCTTGATCCCACTCGACCAAGCTGAGCTTCGCGTCTTTGAAGGCCAGAAGCACGGCTTCTCCTCCCGACTTGCTCTCGAGTATCTTCACACGCGCTATGGAGGATACTGTGCCCGCCAGACTGTACTCTCCCACTAGCACCAGTCGTTCCTGCCCGCCATCGCTCGTTGCATGGACCTGAAATACCTGCAGCAGAGACGTCTTCGCGATGACCAGATTGTTGGACTCGGCGCTCAGAAACGGCAGCGACACGGCGTGGGTGACTGCCGTCGGGGGCACGAGCTCCGTGTAGCACTGCATCTCTTCTCCGCCGTGGCCTGGTCTGCGCACATCGGCAGTGCTGTTAGCACAGACAATGCAATGGTAATGGTTGTCGCATGGGTCCAGCTTGGATTTCTAGATGGAAACGCGCTAAGTTAGTCCTACTCGGGTCGCGTTTGAGGTCCGAGCTTTGAAGCTTGCACAGCTTCCATCGTCATTCCTGTTGCGCTCAAGCTAACAAGCTCGCCGACCAAGGAAGGCACCAGGCGGCTACAAGAAGCTGTGCCTCCTCTCTCTGCTCCCCTCACGCGACCACCACCAGCACCGGACGCAGACGCAGACACCTCCATCGCCCATCATGGCACTCATCGAGACCAGCCTCATTTGGGTGGCCTACGCCGTCTGCCTCGCCATCATCTTCTTCATCTCCGCCATCTTCGTCTTCGTCTACCAGAAACCGGGCGAACGCAGCGTCGCCGTAACGATCATATGCTGGATCACCGTTCTCGCACTGCTCGCAACCGTTCTGTTGATGCCAGTAGATGTGGCACTGGTCTCGTCCACGACAAGCAGGAAACTGGGCAGGAAGAAGGATTGGGCCACGCCCGATAAGGTGGATGATACGCTGTACACTTTGAAGATTGTATACTACACTCTGTACAGTCTGGACGCTGTGCTGTGTCTGCTTGTCGTCCCGTTCACCTATTTCTACTACGAAGAGTACGACGAGGTTGCGACCGAGGAAGGGCAACAGACCATCGGCAGCAGGCTGTGGGGTGCCTTCAAGTGGACATTCGCGTTCCTCTTGTTCTGCGTGATCCTCTTCCTCGTCGGCTTCTTCATACCTGTTGCGAAGAAGGCAAGAGATGATAACAAAGACCTCGACTACTTCAAGGACCTGCTCACTGAAAATCGTGCGTATCATGCTTCCGTCAGTATCAACAGCATCTCGCTAACAATTCTGCAGATGGCGAACGCGCTCTCACATTTGCTATTGGTGTCCTGATCCTCATTGGCACCCTTCTCTATTGTTTATACACGGCACCAGGCCTGGCTCTGCTCCCAGTCTCGTTGATCAAATCCGCACCAAGCATCTCTGCACCACAGCTTGCCGAGTCCACCGAGAGTCAACTTGCTCAAAATCGGGAGCGTCAACGCCAATTGGAGGGCCGCAGCGAAGGCCGTCAAGGTGGTCTGGATGGCCGCGACCGACGTGAGCTGGAAGCTCTTGTTCGCGAGGAGCGCACTTTGGTTCGCCGCCAGCGCCTCGCCCAAGAGAATGCTGGCACTGACCGCAACTGGATCATTAAGGTGTGGCTCAAGATTGAGGCCATATTCCGTCCTCTGAAGCTCATTCTCGGCCTGCTCCTGGTCGTCATTGCGTTGATCATCTTCGCCAGCATGCTCATCACCATGGTGGACAAGTTGAAGAACTCTGCCTGCGGTGTGTCGTGCGGCTACCTCCTTGGCAAGACGAAGATCTTCCAACCCGTCAACGCGCTGCTTCGCGAGACATCCAAGGTCTTCCCCATCGACTACGTTATTTTCCTCTTGCTCACCATCCTCTTCTTCTCGGCATCCGTTGTGGGGCTCGCCACCATTGGTATCCGCTTCCTATGGGTCATGCTCTTTAGGATCCGCAAAGGCCAAACTACACCCAATGCGATGCTCATGGCGACAGTGATGTTGACGCTGATGACCTTTGCCCTCAATTACAGTCTGGCAATGATTGTTGCACCTCAGTACGTCACATTCGGTCCGCAGACTTATTGTGATAGGCCGACTAGCAACCCAGACCTGCAGCCGGACTGCAGCAAGCACCACAATGCCATCAAGCCTTGCTCAGAAAGGTCGGACAACCCCGTCGCAAAGATGGTCTGCACGCCTTCTGTTGTGTCGACATTCATCAACAGGATCACTGCCAACTTCCCTTATCTTGGTGCCGTAGATTTTTACGCGCAATTCGCCTTCTTGGGAATATTCATCATCGTGTTCATGGTAACACTCTTCCGAGTTCCTCAACTTGACGAAGAATTGATGGACGAGGATTTGCGCGAAGCAGAGGAGGAGGGACTGCTGGCCAGCACAGGGAGAAGATTTGGAGCGACCTGGCAAGACATCACAGGACGCGCTAAAGGTGTCAACAGATCCGACTATGGCGCTGTGAGAGGCAGTGAGCCAGTGGGTGATGACTGAATATGGAATGAATAGGAAGTGAGGATGTACTGAACTCCGAGGCATAGAATGACATTGTGAACATAGGCTTCGCAACTTCTATTGGTTTGATACCCTTTTGGCGTGCATGTATGGAGGGACAGTATTGAAATGTGCTATGACAGGTTACCTCATCAGCAGACGCGTGCAGTGCTGCTTATTTTTGTACTCTTGGGCAGGGACTCTGTAAGGTACGATCTGCATTTTCTTGGCGCTACGCTACCTCTCTTACTTTCGCCATCTATTCTTTCTGCTCCCCTTGCTCCTTCTGTCGCGACTCCGGGTTAACCTTGGTCATTGAGAGAAGACTTTCAATCTGAAAGAAGAGACTATTGGTGTCTGCACGAGTGCACCGATGAGCCTGTCCGGTTGCACATGCTGGATTCTTCATGAGGGGCACAACATGCCTCGGCACCGCATTTAGTGGGGTGGAAATGAAGTTCTTCCTCGATCTACAATCCTGTTATCTTGCTGCCTACACAACGGCCACGCCGATAATATATCCTGAGGCTGGAATTGGTCGGCTCGCGGAGAGTGCTTTTCCAACACAAGCCGCCTGGAAGTTCTCCGCCTCCGCTTGAGGCTTGCGAGCTTAAGTCGCCCAAGATGTGCCACTCACGGCAAGGACCGAAGTCACCGTGACAGATTTCCACGCCAGCCTCGGAAGTCTCGTAGGCTGCTTGTGTCGAGAACATGATGAGTGGCATGATCAGGCAGCACTGAAAGTGAGTTGTAAATAAAGAGCGCCATTGACTCCTGTCTAGATCAGATCATTATCGCAGCACGAACAGATCCAAAATCCAAACAGACACAAACACAAGATCACTACAAAACACCTGCTGTATCTATCCACAACCACATCCCTCCAACCAAACCTCAACAACCAACACAATGCTTCGCCTCAGCAAGTTCGCCCAACTGGCCGCCTCCGCCAAAAATGCCATGACCAGCCGCTCCGCTGCCTCAACCCAAGAAAACCTCAACACAATCAACGAATCCGTCCAAAAACTCACTCAAATCGTCACCGCCTACTCCGGCGGCCTCCTCGCCGCCTCTCCCATCTCCAACCAAGAAGCCGCACTAGGAATCCAAATCAAAAACGCCACCGCAGACGCCAACGCCTCCGAAATTGTCTCCGAACAAGAAGCACGGGAGATTATTGCTTATATTACGGATGTTTTGGAGCCGAGTATTCGAGCTTGTATGAATGCGATGAAGACGAAGAAGGAATTGTTTGTGGCGTCGAGTTTGCAGGGGACTGTGACGGGGGATATGAAGGATTTAAGAGTCCAGACTGAGACTTTGGGGAAGGCGCTTGTGGCGAAGGCGCCGGCGAGTGAGCAGGCGGCTGGACAGAAGACTTTGAAGGTTGTGGATGAGGATTTTGAGGAGGCGATTAAGCATTTTGCTTAGATGAGTGTCGAGAGTGGGTTTGACATTTTTAGCGAGTTTTGGTACAAATCATGATCATTATTTTGATTCTACCGCGCAGTTATTGGTCTCTCCAGGCTCAGTGTTTCTATCTTTCACGGTCCTCTGTTTCTTCTGGCGACTACTCTGCCCAATTTGTCGGCCCTTTCAAATTTTGAAGCTCGCTCGGTGATCGTCCGAGTCGAACCATGTCTCTCGCCATCGTTCGATCGATATCGTCATGTACTCCCGTTCATTTGACATTTGCCCACTCGGCTCTTGAGGCTCCAGTAGAGCTTGTAATTAATAATACCGCCTTGGAATCGTACACGGGCTTGACGGAGATTCCCTCCACCCCTGCGTCATCTCCGAAAAGGATGAGTGTGCGCGATTGATTTCAGCCATTTCGGTCCACCGACCATGTTCGTAATATCTGTCGGGAGATTTGGTGGTTCTGGTATAGGTGCTGCTAGTACTGAAGCTGCCAGGAATGTGGTGGCCAGTGTGAGGCCGATTTCTAGCTTCATGATAGCGACTTTGTCGATGCCAATGAGCTCGATGTGCTTGCAGCAGACGTTGTGTCCACTAGTCCTGCCGCAAATGGCATTTTCAGGTGTGCGAACCTTGTACACATGCTGTCCTATTCAGGACTCAAACAGGAAAAAGTGAAAGACAAAGAAGGTTGATGTTGTCTTTCATGTGCGTCCTTAAATCGACTTTTGCTGGGCCCTTGAGCATACGCTTTGAGCGCACACCGGATGCTGACACGCACACATGTCGAATGGAATGCATTGGTACATTTCGTGTTCATCATAGGTCCATCGCGCCGCTCACCCATCTGATACTGCTGCGCTTGTTCTTTGACCTCGTCAACTCACGTTTGAGAATCTTTGTATCGTGTGGATTGTCGCCCAAATGTCTTGTCGTAGGATTACACTCGGCCAGATGTACAGACTCAAGTCCGCTCAGATGTAGCATACACGACACTCCATCAATCACCCACGGACGCGCATGTGGGTAGACGAGCATTGGGCGAGGCAATCTGATCGTAATGCATTGGAGCTTGTCGCAGGCACCAAGGAGGGCGAAAGCTATTGCATCTTCTCGTGCACCACATATGATATCCACTGCTTTCAATAACTGGCGGCCATAATTGCCAATGTGTCTGAGGAAGAGATACATGACTTTTGTTGACCCAAATTTGAAGGTCGTATTGGAGAACAGAATGTCGAGTGCCTCTTCATAGATGGCACGACAAGTGAGCATGATGTTGATCTTGGTGGTATCACGAGCTCTCCGTCTGCTATGACCAGCCTCTGTGATGACGCGGTTCGTGTCCGCGTTCAGTGGCACAATCGCCGTAACCTTGTCCAGTCTTGGCATGAGCATGGAATAGATCTCAAGACGAAGTTCGGTCGGCAAAGTGAAGAATGGACTCTTCTGCGCTCGTCTCGACAAGGTCACCGCACGCTCTGGAGCCTCGCCAAATTGTCGATCAAAACGTCGACGAAGAGCATTGAATCGTGATTTGCCACCTGGGAGCGAGTCCGGCTTGTTCATGTCCAGCGGGTTCCGCACTTGAAGATGCAGACATTCCGGATAGTGTAGCCGGATGGCCTCAAATATCCGAGGGGCGTCAGCTATGCAGCCTTGAAAGGCACGCACGCTGTCTTCTCGCCGTACGAAGGCGCCACAGGAATTGCATCTTGAACCTTGCTCTAGAGCTTCGAGAGGCGGGCGGTCATATACATGTCCAAGAGCTGCTAGCTGTCTTGCAGTGGCGTCATCGTCGAACCAGTACCCTCGAAAGGTCGCCAGGCGGTCTGCATAACTAGTCTGGAGCTGAGAATTCCGGGACATGTTAATGGACAGAGAGATGTAAGATGTCAGATCGCGTAAGAGGCATTGGTGAGAAAGCTCAACAAGCTACCGAGAAACTCCAGGTGGGCGGCCGACGTGAAGGAGAAAAGTCTGGCGCAGCATTGGCGCAACGTGCCACGCGAGCATGCTGTTCTGCAGGCTAAGTTAGTACCTCCTCAATATTGTCATGTGGCCGCCTTCCTTGATCTAAGGCTCCCTGCTTCCCACTGCATCCGAGTTCGCAAAGAGCTTGGTCTTTTGTGGAGTGGAGCGGACGCGGCTGCGGAGCCATCCGGCCAAGCCCTACAACCTGGACTTTACGCGAAACTCTAATCAGAATCAATCTTTTTGGGTTGTCGAGTTCGAGATCGCAGTTCTCTACACACGCTCTCTACGCCATGCCGTCCACACACAACGTCGACAAACCGTGGGACACGGATGACATCGACAAATGGAAAGAAGACCCCTTCACCCCCGACCAGAACGCCGGCGGCACCTTCAGCGAAGAATCGACATTTTCCACTCTCTTCCCCAAATACCGCGAACTCTACCTCAAAACCAACTGGCCGCGAATTACAAAATCGCTCGAAAAGCACGGGATAGCATGTTCTCTCGACTTGATCGAAGGCAGCATGACTGTCAAAACCACGCGAAAAACTTTCGACCCCGCCGCGATCCTCAACGCCCGCGATCTGATCAAACTGCTTGCGCGTAGTGTGCCCGTCGACCAGGCGCTCAAAATCCTCGAAGATGGAATGGCGTGCGATGTGATCAAAATTCGAGGCATGGTGAGGAACAAGGATCGCTTCGTCAAGAGACGACAACGTATCTTGGGTCCCAACGGCAGCACATTAAAAGCTCTCATGCTTCTCACACAAACCTACATCCTCGTACAAGGAAATACAGTCTCCGTCATGGGCGGCTACAAAAGCTTGAAAGAAGTGCGAAGAGTTGTGGAAGATTGCATGCAGAATATCCATCCAATCTATCACATCAAAGAGCTCATGATCAAGCGCGAATTGGCCAAAGATCCCGAACTCAAGAACGAGAACTGGGAGAGATTTCTGCCGCATTTCAAGAAGAGGAATTTGAGTAAGAGACGAGTACCTTTCAACGTCACGGATAAATCGAAGAAGGTTTACACACCTTTCCCGCCGCCGCAAGAGAAGAGCAAGGTGGATTTGCAGATCGAGAGTGGCGAGTACTTTTTGAATAATGCGGCGAAGGAGCGGGCGAAGAAGGAGAAGAGGGAGGAGGTCATGAAGGAGAAGATGGAAGAGAAGAAGCGGAAGCGGGAAGAGGCGTTTGCGGCGCCGAAGGAGGATGCGGATGTGAAGAAGAAGAAGAAAAAGAAGGAGAAGGATGGCGAGAAGAAAAGTAGTAAGAAGCGGAAGGCTTCGGAGGATGTAGAAATGGAAGAGTGAACAGAAGTTTGTACATTGTGGCATGCGACTGGGTTAGCGAGGAGTTCGGCATGATTCGTGGGTATTGACAGTTCAAACAATTGCATACGGATGTCGATCGATATTGCTGCTGCCTTTCTGTCCCGCGTCTATCGACGAAAGACTTCCCCGCGGAGTTACACATCCAAGCCCTCGAGCTACCAGCAGTCGACACTGTGGCGCTTGTAAAATGCCGGCCGCATGTCCAAGCCCCAAGATTGGCCTATCGGACTAACCGCGAATGCAATGGCGCAGGATAGCGGGCGAGTACACTGATAGAAGTGAACGCGCTTGCGACTATGCGATGCCAAGAGAACAAATGCAAGAAACAAAAAATCCTCAAAGGGCCATAACTTTTCGCCCCAATGACGTCGAATTTCCCTCAATATCATCCCGTATGAGCATTTGTGCAGAAGAGTATCAGCACTCAATGCGGCGGTTGAAGCGGACTCGTGCTGCTGGAGACAGATCTATGCTGTCGGCGGTATAATGCATATCGCTGGAACTCGTTCTGGGGTGTGATAAGACGCAGGTGCCTAAGCCGGGAGGGAGAAGTCCCCTTCACCAAGAAGAGACCAGTCAATGTCAGAGTAGATGTTGTCGGCCATGTTGGAACCAGCATCGAATGGCAACCCGAAATCCACAACCTGTTTTTCATCTGCGTTTCTCGCATACGCAACGCCTGCCTCCTCTGGGATGGCAGAGTTGTGTGAAAGGGCGAAGTCGTGCACTGATGCTGGTGAGGCCTGAGCAAAGGACGCCATTGGAATGGACGCCTGGTCTTGCACCTTCCCTGCCAGCGGGTTGAACCACATAGGAGCAGCCGGCATGGCGTTCTGTGCTGGCGCTGCGGTGCTTCCTGCCACTGGACCACCTTGGTTGTAATGTAGTGGCGTGGAGAATGGGTTGAATCGCTTGACTGGATCAGCTGTGTCAGAGAACTCGCGCTTGATTAGGGGGGCTGCATGGAATTCCGGCATCATCATCGGGTTGAAGCTTCCACCCATCTGCTGGCTCTGCAAATGTAGCATGCTGTCTCCCACCGCTCCGCCCTTGTTCATGTTCTGGTCTGGTCCCGACTGTCGTTTGAGTTGAGTCCCACCTGGACCAGCGATTCCTTCATCTTCCGCCTGGCGCTTCGTGCCTCTCATCGCTTGCAGGCCGCCATCTCCAGAAGGAGCGCTTGGCAAGAACATGCCACTGTCGTGACGTCTCCAATCTCCAATCTTGTCTGCCAAAGACACCTTACGCTCACTTCTAAGATGTTCGTGCAGCAGTCCGGAACCTTTCCTCCCAACAGTGCGTGCCTTTTCGGGCGAATGGATTGGGTCAGACTTGCCCGGCGAGAACCCAGAAGAGTCGGATTTAGCCTTGACGGGTGAGAAGGATCCCGAAAGGTCCGAGTTATCATCACGATAGTTGATTCTCTTGTCCTTTACCCTGCTACTACGCCGCACCACGCTGAATGACTTCTCGGGCGAGCTAGCAGGTTTGACCTTCTGCTTTTTGGCTCTAGTAAGCTTTTGCTGATGAGCTCGCACTTCTGGGATGGCGTTCTGGACAGCGCGTTGTTGTGCTTGGGCCCGCATTTGCTCAGAAACCATCGCTTGTGCTGTAGGGTGGGTGCGGTGGATTGCGCTGACGTTCTGGACAGGAGCTCGTGGCATTTGTTGCTTAGGAGGAGCTGATGGAACCAACAACGACGCCTGATGCAACGGTCCACTGGGAATTTGCAGCCCCAGCGGAAACTGGTGAACACTTTCGAGGTCTTGTCCGTCAATGCCTTCGCTTGGGTCGCCAGACTCGTTGACCTTAGCCAGCACCTGTGGGTGGAAGTTCGCGAGGAAGACTTCAAACGAAGGGCCCCGTGGATATCCCTGCTGCTTCCGAACCTGTTGATCGTCATAATGCCGCTTGGCCAGACTCTTGACCTTCATCCAGGTGTTGCATTCGTGCTCGTATTGCTTTTTCTGCTGATCAACGATTATCAATGAAGAATTCAACACCTTCACCTCGCTCAGAGCGAGGATGTCTTCATGAGAGGCGCCCTGAGCAAGCCAGACATCGCGCTTGCTGAGCAATATGCGCTTTCGCATCTCGAGTTCAGCCACGATTGCGAAGAGCTTGCCCTTGACCTGTTGATGGCCCTTCTCGATCTTGTCAAAGAATTGTCCCTGGTTGGTAGCGCCGCAATAGAACATGCCGGCGCCACATTGTACCTTCTCCTCTGCATGCTCGATGCTGTAGTCTGCACAGTCAATCTTGCGCCAGAAATTGACGTCCAGCTGGGCGGCAAGATAGCATTCTCCCTCGTCGATTCGTGTGCAGCCGCAGAGGAAGGTGATGAACTTTTGGAAGCACATGTCGGGAGGTGCTCAGCAGGCTGCTGGTCGTTGCGCGCGTGGAGGAATCAACTGCTGCCGGGACAGGTGGGCGCCGTTGTTGATGTTGGTCAGGCGGTGCAACCGAGTCTGCCCGTCTCCTGATGCAGGAATTGAGATGAGTGAGCGTGTGTGAGCATTGGTTCTTCTCAAGAAGCGCACATGATTCCAGAGGTGAGAGTGTTGGATGATGTCGCGGTTGTTGTTTCCCGCGCGGAACTCGCGTTGACATGTGAATGGGAAGGGACTGTTCAAGTTTGGCTGAACTTGAGGCAATTCACTGAACATTTACATCCCAGGCATCACGACACGACTCACATGTTGAAAGCGATGGCATCCACATCTGTACCCGTCGCTCGAGCTCTGGGGTGTCTGTTGAGCCGCCGTTGGTGGATTTGGCCTGCAGCTTTCTACTCTTTTGCACGAAGTTCTCGCGCTCATGGGCATTGCTAGCAAGTCCTCGGCGCCTCCTTCTTCGACGTCTGGCCACGTTCGTCTTGAGATGCAGTCCGGGAGTACTTTCGCTTCTCGCGACATGTGAGCGTTCGCTACGCGCTGCTCAACGCCGTCTTGCTTTGCATCAGAACCAGCCGTGGGCACAAAGCTGCATTCTCACCAGTTCCAGCACCGATTTGGTCTTCGCGTCCAAAAGCCATTTGGATGTACAGCTCTAGCCATGTGCTTTTCCGAGCAATTTCATTACCATTACTTACGTTGTTCTAGCCCATTCTGTCGTAGATGCACGCGCGCCCTTCTCTATTCTTTCTCGCATATCTTCTCACATCTTCTTTGCCGTGTTGGAGATCCTGCTGACTCAGAAGCGCGAGCTGCTGCGGACAGTGTCGCCAGACACAGCATGATGTCCTCAGCCTTAGCGCTCCTCATGGCTGACAAAACTTCTTCTCGGTGCCGTACGAGCTATCTTGGGGGTACGTGAAAGGTGGCCACGTGAACAATGACCGCAGCAGAAAGGTCGCGCGCATTCGTCCTGACGCTTGCAAAAGTCCGTCCGGCGGCCAAGTGCCGGCAAGTGAAGAGGCTACTTCAGACGGGTGAGGTCAAAGACAAGGGCACTCCTGGACCTTGTACCGTCAGGCATCGGAGGCTTAGCCGTACTTGATCCTTGTACGATGGCGCAAGCTGCAACCAGCATCTCGAGGAAAAAGTGGAAGCAGATCGAGGGCTGAGCGCCTTCGCAGAGCTGTAGCTTCAATACAACAATCTCTCGACAGCAATGAAAACAAGGCGCAAGTAACCAAGACGCATGTCAGGGACGAGAAGATTGCAGGGCGCGCAGCATGCGGCCACCCAAGCTGTCAAACAGGAGCAGAGGTGTGCGTTCTACGAATCATCGGCCTCCTCCGCTCGGGCTGGCGCGAGCTTGGGGAGCCGAAAAAGCAAGTCTGCCGTTTGGCGTCTCGATGCGTGTCACAGCTCCTGTGCTCAATCGGGCTAGATTTTGCAAACAATGATGATGCGACTCTCGCGTGTGGATTTTTCCAAAGGCCGATTTCCCGTGCCAAACGCCTCCTCCTCCTCGCTGCCGTGGCACACCACGCGGCGAGCCTTGCACTTGTTGCTGTTACCATGACTGTACAATAACCCTCTGGCTCTGCCGACCCACTCCGCAATCAACTTCTGGTGTTGCTCCCGGAGACACATTCCTCTGCTCCAGCCGGTGGAGCATACATCTTGACCTAGGACCTGCCAAGTGTGCTTGGCCGTCGAGACACTCATGACTTCACGCGAAGAAAGAGCGATCGACGCGACTCTGCATCCGACATCATATGCTCTCAATGCGACGACGGACTCCTCAGGAGCGCAGCCAGGCCTGACGAGAGCAGAGTCGCACCGAGACACAATGGCGGCATTGGAGGAACACGAGAACAATGGGCACAGCGACACAACACAACACAGCAATGCACCCAGAACGAGTTCAGATGCGGCAGACGTTGAGAAGCAAGAACATTCGGAAGAGCTCGAGCCAGTCGTCAGCAGTGATGGCAAGATCAATGGGAGATCGAAGGGCAAGATTGTCATTATCATGCTGGCATTGTGTCTGGCTGTCTTCCTAGCTGCTCTCGACGTAACGATCATCACAACCGCTCTGCCCACGATCAGTGAAGAGTTCAATTCCGCGGCCGGCTACACATGGATCGGTTCGGCCTTCTTGTTGGCCAATTCAGCGTCCATTCCTTCATGGGGCAAAGTTAGCGACATCTTTGGTCGCAAGCCCATGCTCCTGGTTGCCAACATCATCTTCTTGATCGGATCTCTGGTTGCTGCGCTGGCGAACAGTATTGGCATGCTTATCGCTGCCAGAGCTGTTCAAGGTGTGGGCGGTGGTGGTCTGATCATTCTGGTCAACATCGTCATTGGCGATCTGTTTCCAATGCGCATTCGTGGTGCTTTCTATGGTGTCATTGGAGGTGTTTGGGCGATCGCTTCAAGTCTTGGGCCTATTCTTGGCGGCGCGTTCAGCCAATACGTGTCGTGGAGATGGTGCTTCTACATCAACCTGCCTTTGGACGGTATCGCTTTCTTCATCCTGCTGTTCTTCCTGGACATCAAAACTCCTCGAACACCAATTGTCCAAGGTCTCAAAGCAATCGATTGGCTTGGATCCTTACTCGTGGTAGGAGGAACGCTAATGTTCCTCTTTGGCCTACAATACGGTGGCGTGTCCGCGCCTTGGGACTCCGCTCGAGTGCTTTGCCTGATCATCATCGGCGTCTTCACACTCTTCTTGTTCGGCATGTGGGAATGGAAAGGCGCGAAGTACCCAATTATGCCGATGGCCCTTTTTGCATCGCGCTCCAGAGCAGCTACACTTGGCGTGGTCTTTCTCCATGGCTTTGTGTTTATTTCGAGTAGCTACTACCTGCCACTCTACTTCCAAGCGGTCCGAGGTCAGTCACCCATCATGTCCGGAGTCCTCATTCTACCCACTGCAGTGGCTCTCGCAATTACTTCCGTGGCGACAGGAGCGTTCATTGCGAAAACTGGTCGTTTCTTGCCCCCGATCTACTTTGGATTCTTCTTCATGACGCTCGGCTTCGGTCTCTTCATCAACTTCGATGCGCACAGCTCGTGGGCTAAGCTTGTCGTATTTCAACTCATTGCTGGTCTCGGTATTGGTCCAATCTTCCAGTCTCCAATCATCGCACTGCAGGCGCACATCAATCCTCGCGACATCGGAACTGCGACCGCAACACTTGGGTTCGTGCGCCAACTTGCAACGAGTGTGTCTGTTGTGATTGGCGAAGTGGTCTACCAGAATCAAATGGAGAAGAAGAGCGCCCAAATATCAGCAGCTCTGGGCCCAGAAGCAGCAGGCCAAATCACCGGAGGTGGCGCAGGCGCCAGCACACAATTCATCCAACGACTACCAGAAGACCAGCGCGAAGTCGTCCGCGTGGCCTTCGCAGACTCCCTACAACCCATGTGGATCATGTACACATGTTTCGCAGCCTTAGGGTTCGCCGTCATGCTACTCATCAAGAAGAAGCAACTTTCAAGAGAACACGAAGAGACCAAGACAGGTCTCGAAGCCGAGAAGGAGAACGCAGCAGCGAGGAAGGCTGAAGCGGACGAGAAGCGGGCATCGAAGGCCACGAAGAGACATTCGAAAGCAGCACCGACGAGTCGACCACTTTCTGAGGCGACGACAGCAGCAGCCGGCGACAGCGACAAAGAGCACAGTGCGGCCGAGGCACCAGATGTGCCGCGATCACGAACAGCGGATAATACAGCCCCAAACTCCAGTTCTTAGACGACGAAGATAATGTTGTACGATGTGATTCGATTGTAATGTTACGAGGCGTTATTCAGACAGGATTCAGAGCATCAGCATCAAAGAGGCGAATGGGTATGATACACACGAATGACTTGCTACCAAAATGTATAGTGGTTCGGCGAAGATAGCCATCATATACAAGAGGCACATGTCGTAGACTTGCAGTCGTCGGCTTCACGCCATGGGCACAAAACTGCCTTCGGTTGCATCCAACGTTGCTGACCCATGCATAATCCCACTGGCTGAAGTGGCATTTCATTCCTGGCGCACTAGTGCATGTACTTCTTGGCTGCCAGCCTGACGTAGTACAGAACCAAAATGTTGGAGATCATGACTCGCGCCCTGTCTTCTGCCTGATCTGCGGCTTGACCATTGAGGCCAGTGAGGCATTCACATGTTAAGTTGATTCAAACATCGACATCACCCCACTAGATCCAGCTGTCAGTGATGAAGCACATTTGCTCTGCACGAGAATCATGCACTTACATGTTCCTTCAAATCATCCGCCCTCCACTTCGTCGCCCATCCCATTTCTCTCTCAATCGTCTCATAAATCTGCAAAATCGCACGATGTTCGCTCGGATGACTCATATGCTGTCCCGCAATCCAGAGTGGCTGGATACTGTTACTCCAACTGCCATGATGGTGATTACTGATACTGATGCCGCAAATTTGTCGAGCGTGCCACAAGACCGAAGGAGGTTTCTTGGCGAATTGCACGTGACAGGGTTTGTATTTGAGCATCAGGAGTGCGGCAGTATGGTACATTTGGTTGCCGGAGATGCCGGGGCCATTGCCGAATAGGAGTGTTGGGAAGGGCTTGTTGGTCGTAGAGGCGGAGATGCTGATGATGGTTTTCATTTCTTCCGGGCGGTCGTGGTACCAGCGTTCGAGAAGTTCGAACAGTTGAGTCCATTGGTGGAAGTACTCGGTTGGGCTCATTGGATGTGTTGGATTGCGGTGTCGCTGTTCCCATTTGCCGGAGGAGCAGAGGAGGTCGATGACTTGTCCCGTGAGGTATACAACGTGATTGGCATACATGCTGAAGTCAGAGTGAAGATTCAGTAGCGTGTTCACGTCCGCGGTGATGTCAACTCCTCCCATCCATTTGTGCAGTGGTATCAGCGTCCGTTCTGAAGAGATAAGGGCTCCACAAATATCTATGCGAGCGAAGCACCAGAAGATAGCTTGCTCGAGACCACCGCAACCGCCTGAGATGCCGAGTGCCTGTATCAAAGCAGCACACCCATCGAGGTGTCGGCGCCATGCCTTCGGCGAACAGCTCATCATCTCCAGTACACAAAGCACTAAGCATGATGCCAGAACCGCTGTGGTCCGCAATTGCAGAAGAGGAGACAGAAGGTGAATGGCGTGTTGGTACAATGCCAGACTGCAGGAGTTGTCAGGCTTCTTCTCCTTGAGTTCCTTTTGTCGCGCAGATAAGGCCAATATCGAGTACTTGAGGTGAGGATGATGTTTCGCTAGTATGGGCAATACAAGCTCAAAATGACGGTATATATCAAATTTGTCCAGCCAAGGGGCAATTTCACTGTGTACGTACGAGAATCAGTCAGTACTCTCCATCTCAACAGACCCGGTACAGTGGCTTACTCGATATAATTCTGCCACAGCATGAACTCTTGCTCCACAGAAAGGTATGCAAGCCTTTGCCACTCGTCGTCGGCAGTTTCACTGCTCCCCTCAGGATACAGCTCTGACCTTTGATGAATTTCTGGCGACCCTAGTCTGGACGGAGCTGTCGACTTCGCGGTATCGATGATTCTGCTGCGTAGGGCTGCGTGTAATTCCTGGTACTGAGAGCCAGCTGAGAAAATTCCGTCTTCAAAAGTGCTGTCGCTGTAGTCGGGTGACAAGAATAGCTCTCGAGAAGGTACTAGTTGTGCACCTTCGAGCTCTAAGCTTGGCACTAACTCGTCTTCAACTGTTGAATAGCTGTCATGTGTTGCTGTTTGACGCAGCATGTCGAATGGCGCCATCTGACGACTTTTGTCACGACCATTTCGAGTGGCTGGAGGAGTCTCTTTGGACGACGAAGACGAGGGAAGAGGTACTGCTTCCGCAGCACGAGCATCGTCCACGCCATTCGTGCTTTCTTCGAAGTAGTCCCGTATAACTTCGTTGGTCACATTGACAATCTTGTAGTTCAATCGTTCGTTGTTCGCAGCCTGCAACATGGAAGGATGCTCGGCTTCCATAGTCTGTGCATTTTCTGGTCTGAAGGAGACCTTCACGCCCCATTCGCACACCTCTCGTCTTGCTTGGCAGCCTTCGCATGTCGGTTTGGCTTCGTCGCCTGCGACTTGTTAACATTGAATCTTCTGACTGGACTTTTGCGCTAAGCGTACACTTTCTCCGCTTCCGACGACAGTTCAAGCATCCGGTTCGAGTACGCTTGCGACTTTCACCTACTTGTCTTCCTGGGCCAGCCAGTCGACGTCCGGGGGCTCGCGGCGAGCCCTCAGGCTTGCTGCCCGCATTCGTAGCCTCCGTCACCGCCATATGTACAGTTGAAGAGAACAGGTTGCGATACGGCGAAATCGAGAACTGTGACCTCTCGCCTTACTTCTCCGCAATACTGGAGACGAGTGGAGAGAGATCGCATAGCGCCAACAGATCCTGATGCCTCGTGTCGAGCCAACGCCGGGAAGCCCTAAAGCAGACTAGACCAGCATTGCGACGGCGAACATTGCCACGTTGAGCTCCGCATGGTATGTGTGTATGCTCGCCTGTCTTCTGGGACAAAGTCGTGCAGTGCAGTAAGAGTGTGACGTAAATGAATCATACAGCAGAACATGTCTTGTGAGAGATGTGGTGTTGGGCGTTGTTGGAGTTGTAGGGGAGAGTTTTGGAGGAGGAAGGCTGGTCCGTCGGAATACCACATGAGGAAGGCATCCACGACACGTGGAGCGACCCACACGTCGACTTCACCTCTTCCATCCCACCGCCATGTAGTATTCTGTTGGTCGTGTGTTGCCCGCTGGCATACTTGAATATCATACTGAGTCCTGTCGTTGACCACAGCAACCATGCCACCCATTCCTGGCAAGCGCGAGAAGCGGATCGTGGGAACTTCGCTCAAGATGTACTTCGATCTCCCGTCCACTCTCAACTACATCGACAAGGTTGCAGCGCTGTCAAGCATTGCTGAGAAGGCAGAAGTTGACCTCTTCGTCATTCCGGACTTTGTCGCCCTGCTCTCGGCGAAAGAGAAGCTGGCTGAATCCAGTGTACTTCTTGGGGCTCAGGATTCGTACAGTGAGGACAAAGGCGCGTTTACTGGCGAGGTCAGCCCATTGACCTTGAGTCAAGCTGGTGTAAAGATTGTAGAAATCGGCCACGCGGAGAGGAGAAGACTTTTTGGAGAAACAGATGACGATGTCGCCAAAAAGGCCGCCGCCATTGTCAGGAACGGCATGATCCCCCTGGTGTGCATCGGAGAAAAGAGTAAGGGCCAAATCGCGTCGCAAGCCGTCGGCCTCGCTGTGAGCGAGTGCAAGCCCCAGATTCAAGCCGCTCTCTCGCAGATCCCAGATGACGCAGAAGTAATTCTGGCCTACGAGCCGGTGTGGGCGATAGGCGCTGCTGAGCCTGCTGGCGCGGATCATGTCGTCGCGGTCACGCAAAGTTTGAGGGCGCTGGTGCAGGACAGAAAGGGCCGAACGCGCATCTTGTATGGAGGCTCCGCTGGGCCTGGTACATTTCAGAGGCTGAAGGACGGCGTGGATGGCTGCTTCCTTGGGCGCTTTGCCCATGATGTGAAGAACCTCGAGAAGGTGATACAGGAGATGGCCGAGCCCTAAGCAAATCGCGACCCGAGTCGGGAGAAGATTTTGCAAAACACCACTCGTGTCGCCGCTCGAGTCGCCGCGCATCCATCGCAGTCATCACCGACATCTAATGGCCATCAATAACTACTCAAGACCTCTGCTCTCCTTGCCTCACCGTCGCCGCCGACCACTGCTGGCGCCGCCGCCGCCGCTCTCCATCCTCCATCTCCTCCTCCTCCTCTCCTCCCCCTCGCCGGCCTCAAACGCCGCAAACGCCGCCACACCCCGCGAGAAGCTTCTGGCATCTGGCAGCTCCCTGCTGCTCCCATTGGTCGTGCCACAGGAAAGCCACTCGCCGTCGCCGTCGTGGCGCAGAAATGTTGGAACGGCCCGCACTACGGACGCGCTACTGAGAATTCCCCTATATAAACAGCCCAACCTTCCCCTCTTCATCAATCTTTTTTCCTCCACTACCATCCACTTCTTCAGCTTCCTCCACTACCAGCAACAACCTTCACTCACTCACAACATCATCATCAAACATCATCATCATCAATCATCATCATCATCAACCATCATTCATTCATCCACACACATCCATCAAACAACATCACCTCACTCAACATCAACCATCAACCATCACTCACCACTGACTGACATCGGCGGCGACATCAACCGTCAAAGTCAGTCGCCTGCCACCAGCGCCATCAATTGGTAAGTCACTCCTCACTCACCACACTTGCACTTCCTCACTGACATCACAGCGCACCTCACTGCCTGTCAACCACCACATCCTTGACTCGCACAGGCGGCGACATCAACCGTCAGCCTGGCGCCTGTCATCAGCGCCATCAATTGGTAACTTACCCCTCACTCCCCTCACTGCCCCTTTCCTCACTGACATCGCAGCGCACCTCACTGAGGTTCCCACATCCTCACTGGCACACGTCGGCGGCAGCTTGCGAGCAGCACCTTCAGTCGGTTAGTCACTGACCCCGCACCTCACTCCTTTCCCTCTCACTGACATCACAGCGCACATGGCACAACAACAATTTTCGCCGCACCAACATTCTTGGCGACCAAACAGCCAACTGCGCACTCGCACGACATCGACGCCGCCGACTCGACACATCGCGATCGACGCCAGCGACATCTTCTCCACCATCAAAATCAGCAACATCGAGCAAATCACGACTTCACGACATTACGACACGAAAATCGACCGAACGAGATCCACGAACGAGACGGCGGCAGGCAGCGAGAGACGGGCAGAGAGCAGGTAGAGCAGGCAGAGAGCAGGGCAGCGACTTGGGCGGGCGAGAAAGCAGGCAGATGGGCAAACGGGCGGCAGCAGCAAAATTCGACCTCTTGGCAGTGTGCGTGGTTAGCGACTTCGGCGCGCCACCTTCGGGTGCTTATGATGTGAGATGGCACGAGAGAGTGGGCCATTACTCCAGCGACCATGCGCCACGCACCTGCCATTTGGTTCAACACAACAACATCTTCGACACGCAACGATCTGGCACAGACGACTTCGACTCGGTTAGCGAACTTCGGCGCGCCACCTTCGGGTGCTTATGATGTGAGATGGCACGAAAGAGTGGGCCGTTACTCCAGCGACCATGCGCCGAGTCGTCGTCAGTCCAGCCTGCTTCGTCTGCTTCGAGGTTCAGCTCAGTTAGCGACACACCGGCGCGTCACCTTCGGGTGCTTGATGTGAGGCGGCACGAGAGAGTGGGCCGTTACTCCCGCGACCATGCGCTGAGTTGTCTCGAGAAGACAGAACAACAACAACAAAAGCAAAGTCAGAGATGGGTGGGTGATCTACAGTGGTGGTCTTCAGTGGTGGTGGTCTTCAGCAGTCAGCAATCTTTGGTCATGTGGGTGTTTGGTGTGGTGTTCATAGTGCTCTCGCTGCCTTGCCAGGGGTTTTCAAAGACTTCAAAAGTCTCAAATTCAATCAAATGCAACCCAAATCTTCTTTCAAATCCATCAATTCAGTCTCATCAAGTCTTGTCTTTCCTGCCTCTCCTGCTTTGCTCAGCTCGTGCACTGGAGCTCTTTTCCCACGTCATGCCCTCGGCCTCCCAGCCCACTCGCTCCTTTGCTGCTGCCACTGCCGCGTGCTCTTGCGTTGCCCCGCCGCTTCGCCCTCCTTCCGCCATCTGCTACTGCGATTCAAAGTACGTTGCGCATCCAGAGAACCTGAGCCATCAATCAGTGTTGCCAGCATCCTGTCTCCGCCTCCGCATGCCATTCGTTCAATGCATGCTGCTGTAGAGGCCGTGCTCAACACAACCTGGAAATGCAGGTCGTATCGCCGCCAGCCATCGCCGAATTTGGAAGAGAAGCGGGCATCAAGAAGATACTTCCATGAAAGTCGTACTTCTCGACAAGTTGAACTTCTCGCAACGATGCTGGCCACAACGGTTCTCGGCGATGTGCCGGCGCCATCTCGTTGACAGCTGCAATCAGAAGCAGTCGGGAGCACTGCTACACCATGGCGCTGGGCAAGGTTCATGCTGCGGCCACTTCGGAAGTTCAGCTCTCATTAGTGCGCCGCGTCTTGCACTTGAGGAGAGGCCTGGTAATGGCCTGGCTGTGCTCTGGCTCCGACATGGGCAGACTCTCAAAGTCCGCCTCCTACAGCAACTTCACTCGCTAGTGCAGCAATTTCGAAGATGTTCGTCAAGGGGATGAATGATGAATGCTCGAACGGCTGCTCTGCATCAAGGGCTTCTCGTACGTCCTCAGAGCTCCGAGACTCGAGGACTACCGCGCACGATGTTGTGCTGTTCTCGCGAATGCGGCTTGCCAATACCCGGCAAAGGCCTTCCGAGCCGTCACATTTCTTTGGCATGTGCTCAGAGCTATCAGTAGGATCGAGGTCCGTGGTCGTTAGGTTGTAAAATGAGAAGGACAAGAGAGCATCACTGTGGAATGCAAACGGCATCCAGCTGGTCACGGTGCGCAGAGACGATGGACTGATGGAATACGCTGCATCTTATGGTGATCTTCCATTCTCGAGCCTGCATGTCTATACTCTTCGGCGAAGCGTGAGCAAGCTATTCCATGTTCCTCCGCTCAAAGGTCATGCTGCACTTCGCAAGGAGCTCTGTCCCGCGCAGTCTTCCTGCAGTATGCCGCAAATGGTTCGAGATGCCACAAGATACGGCATTTCCTACAACCTTCGCGGAGGAGCTCGGATCTTCCGTACTCGGCATTCTGCAACAAAGACAGGCTACATCTCGGCGAAAGGTGGAATCGAGAAGGCCGAGAACCCATTCGAGCCACGCTGATTTGAAATGCTTTCAAGCCTTTGCTGCTCGCCCTTGTAGAATTCAAACAGCTCAAGCATTGACTTCCGCCTCCTGCTGATCGGTGCGCGCACATTGCCCTTCGCTCCTGGTACAGCCTGCAGGGCACGCGCTATTGGGATCGTACTGCCACGAGAAGAATGGATCGGTCTCATTCGTGAGAACCTCGCCTATGAGACGGGTCGAGCTACCCAGATCAAACGACTGCTCAAATACCTCCATTGAGCCAATGCGAATCTGGCCCCAGCCCTTCTGAATCAGCGCATCGATTGAGGTGCCGTAGATGTACTCCTTGAATCCAGCCCAGCGAATGGCAGAAGCACACATTGGACAGCTTTCAGCATTCGTGTAGAGTGACAGACTGGCAAAGGCGCGTTGTGCTTCGCTTGCGCTCAGGCGGTAAGGTCCTTCGGGATCGGTCAGGACTGCTGTACAGTTGTTGATCGCAGCAATCTCTCCTGCAGAAAGAGTCAATACGCTGGCTGCTAATGTAATTCAGGTTTCACGATATACCATGCAACGTTGGGTTGCCTGTCGAGCCAATAGAATTCGCTCCGATGCAAACTAGCTCACCGAGCCCATCGCCAGCGGTATGATTGACAATCGCAGTTCCGAAGGCACCAAAGGGACATGGCGAGACCAGGTCTGCCAGTGCCTGGTTGGCTCTTCTCATCCAATGCGCTCGTGTACTGAAGAGAATGCCATTGATGGTTAGATGCGACTCGGCGATCGGCTGCTGCTGACCGAAGGCGAATTTGGCGGCGTATACGCTCAAGAGCACGATGGAGATGAGTGAGTGCATCCTGTGAGCAGCCCTTCCCGGTCTATGTCGTGAAACAATGGCAGCAATGTACGGTTGGAACGAGCGAATGTCGTTGGTGATGCATGACGGCAAGGGCTGGGCCGTTGTCGCGCTAGGCCGATTGTCTACAATATGCGTGTGGATGACGGGGATTCGCTTGGCCGAGATGAGCAAACACCATGCAGGATCCGGACGATAGCGAAGCTTTGTAGAGATGGCCGTACGAGGTTCCAACACTGCTCGTTCATGAGAAGGCCTGAATTCTTCAACAGCTGAAGTGGTGGTCCTTGGCGACGCGGAGACAACATCCTCTTCCGGCCAACGCCGCACCACAACAGCACAACTTGATCATCAACAACCAGCGCGGTCACTGCGAAGAAGTATGAGCATAGGAATCGGCAAATGAGCTCCACTGGAAGGCCGATATGCTGGTGAAGAGGAAGTCGACGATGAAAACGCCGCGCCTGAGACACTGCGCAAATTGAGGCACATCTCTCGAAGGCACGAGGAGCAGAAGGGCGCGCGATGGCCATACCCCAATGGGCAGTCATCTGAGGCAGAGCAGAGTTGCCAGAGATTTGGCCACACGAATCTGGACATTCCCACAACTCCCACGGCCGAAGTCGTGCCAGGCACAAGCACCTCTGGAGCCATCGGCCCAGCCATTACGGAGTTCCGTCCTTGGCTTCAATACATCTCGCCAACTCAAGTGCCTTTTGCCTCGAGAACATCTTGCAGTCAGCCTGTCGAAGAGCTATGACAGATCTTGCGTACCATCTGCTGTAACACTGTGCTGGGTTCTACATTGCGCAGCGAACGATTCCGCAAATCTGGCAAGATCTTCTGGTTCGTGCTGTTCGTGCGAATGGGGTCCGTCGCGAACCTGTCCATGCTCCACGGAATACACACTTGGGCACTACATGTCCTGTCTATGAAGCTGGCGTGCAAAGCGTTCTTTGATGGCCTACCAATACCAAACTGTACCTGATGCTCCGCTCGCCCGCCGAAATTAACTTCAGGACTGGCTATCCATCTGAATGTGGTCTTGGCATGCACTTTTTTCTCTCCTGCTACCTCCCACGCCATGTAACGCACATTTGCAAGTCTACAAGATGCCAAAATCAATCTCGTCCGCCCATCCGACCTCTGCCAAGTATCACGCACGCCCCACGACACGATGGTGAGCGGACATATTGCAATACCAATGTCTTGGCATTCGGTCCCACAGTGGATCACCCAGAGGCATTACATCTCGACAATGAAGCTGTGGCGCAGCGGTAGCGCGTCTGATTCCAGTTATTGGAACCTCCAGAAGGTCATCCGTTCAATCCGTGAGTCTTGCAGGTGCCTTCGAACTCTGAACAGTGGCTAATAAGCAACAGGGGTCAGCTTCATCGCTGGTGATCATCTCATCTTTTTGTTGCTTTGCTGTTCGCTGTCGTTTTGCTCTTCTTGTGGAATGTTCAACAGCACCAGCATGTTTGAGTCTGAGCTCCAGGTAAGGAGGGAACAGCTGAATATATGTTTGTGTTTTTGGCTTGGTGTTCAACAGCTACTTTTGCTCACGTCTATTCCCCGTTGAACTGCGTAATGGATCCAGGCTACTCTCCAGATTGGATCACAGGTATCGCATTGTGTTCAGGCAGCTCTCCGTTCCTTGACCGTGGCCACAAAAAGTGGAAGACTGGACCATTCACCGGAGACATTATCGATCATGCCAATAACTACTTGTCCTAGACAAGTACATCATTTCTGCTCACCTAGAAGGACAAATGAGTGTCTCGACGCACTACATTAGGGCTTCTGCCACAGACATCGTTGCGATACAATTCACAAAAAAGGGTGAACGACCAGGGCTGAACAGTAGCAACTATGCCTTGAAAGATTGCCTTTCTACAGCACATAATTCTCGCTGCCGGCGTTGTTCTCAATCGTATTCGTGCGTCGGTGGGCCAAAAGAATGGCCCGTACCTCACGCAGGCAAAAGGATCACTGCCCGATAACTGAGTCGAACAGTTGGCCTTTCCATCACAAGCATACAACCAATGCATACGAGTGGAACGCTCTAACCACTGAGCTAAACGGGCAAACGTGTGCCAAGAAACAGTTATTGGCAATATACGGGCTGCCAGATGGGGTGAAAATGGAGCTGAGCTCTGTCCCTTGGCCCGGAGCCATCCCCCACTATCATCAGGAGACGCCGGGATGAATGGGACACTGGAAAGTGACCCTCTGAAGCGACAGGCCTTACTAAGAAGAATGTGGCGGTCAAAAGGTTTTGAACAGACTCTAGCACAAGTCATATGAGCCTGCGCCGCCGGCGTCTGAACCAGGGCGGAAGAGGTCTTCCCTTAGCGTCAAGCCAAGTTCCGCCAATGAGACTTCTCACAATCCGGAAATGCTTGCCTAATCAGGAAGGCAGTGGGCCTTGACAACATTTGCTGGGGGTAAGCAAAACTGTCAAGGTCGTACACTAAAAGAAGAATAGCCAACGGGACATTTGGTGGCGCTATATCAACCATACGCGTCGCCATCAGGCTTTGCGTATGCTCCTGACGACGAACGGAGCTTGAGGCTACTGCCTGGGAGTCAAGATACCCTGTGAGGTGCAGTCAGCAACAGGAATGGTCTTCGGCATCCGACAATACTCACCTTCTGCACGGCCTCCGAATTGACTCGCATCCTCCGCGTAGCTTCTTCTCCAAGCCAGTGGCTCTGTGCAGCATAGAGACTGTCCTCAAACTCCCAGCCATCGCCGCCTTCAACATATACGGCCTTGCCCACCACAGCCTCATTCGTGACAAGACCGAGGATGATCTTCGCAACACTCTCCGGGCTCTGCCAAAAGAGGTTGTTATTCTTGAAAGCATCGATGATTCCAGCAGTCATTGCCGTATCAGTGACTCCAGGACAGACAGCATTGACCCTGATGCCATCGCGTTCGGGCAGTGTCTTGCGTGTGGAGCGAAGAAGACCTTGAATGGCATGCTTGGACATCTTCGGTCTAATATCAGCGGGTTCCTTCTGGTCACGCACAGCACGAACTTACCTGATACAAATACAACCCCGGACTATCCCTAAAAGCATTCACACTCGACAACAACGTCAAACTCTTATTCCTCCCAACTTCTTTCCCGCCTTCTCTCATAAAAACACTCGCAATCCGAGCAAAATTCAACGTCCCAAGAACATTGACATCTAAAACTTTCGTATTTCCTTGCTCTTTGACACTTTCGATTGTAAGATTCGGATCGAACCAATTTCCTTGCTCGAAGATTCCAGCGCATGAGATTGCATGATCGGTTTTTCCGTACAGTTGGAAAGCTTGCTCGCATAAAGCGTAGAGTTGATTGTAGTCGCTGACATCGGTTTTGACGAATGTTAAGTTTCTGGGGAGGTTTTCGAGAAGTTGGGAGGCTGCTTCGACGTTTGTGTCGCCCATGACGATTGAAGCTCCATGATGGGCTAGGAGGATTACTGTTGCTGCACCAATTCCGGTTGCACCGCCTGTTGCGGTTAGCGTGTGCTTTGGCTGGATTCATGAGTGTTTCAGCTTACCTGTGATTACGATGACCTTGTCTTTCAGTTGAGTGAAGAGTCTCTCGTCTGGTATGAATTCTGTCATGGCGGCTTTGGAGTAAGTCGTTTCCCGGGACGGAAACTATTGTAACGCTGCGAGCGTCTGGTGAAGTGCTTGACGAAAGCAATGATGAAGTTAGAGCGCAGATGGGTTTAGCATAAAAGCCGGCTCATTTCAATATCAAGTTGAAGTGAGTTGATCTCTGCTGCACTTTATCAGCCCCGCACACAGCTCTGGTGAAGCTGGCTACGCGAAATGCGCTCAGGATTCTGACGAAAGGAGCACGCTAGCCTATGACTCCCGTCCTCTCTCCTTGGGACAGCCATTGTTGACAGCAGTCAATAACATTCACTGGTTTGATTAGCGATCGACTGAGTGGACGTGCCACAACACCAGACATGAATCACATCGAAGGAACCCAAGCCATGCTGGTTAAACTTATCACCACAGTCGACCCGTTCGCCACCCCCATCGCAGCATACCCTCATCCGCTCTTTTGGAACTCTCCGCCTTGATTTGCTCCATTTCGCCTGCCAGATTGTGCTTGTCGCTCAGTTGCAAGTTAGGAAGGAACCAGACCAGAATGATGCCAAAGATGCTCGCTCCCAGAGCAGCGTATGTCATATATCGCATGACATCGCTGTAAGCTGCATTGATTGCTGTTCTTTCGGGAGTACCATTCGCAAATGGCTCTTCGGTGAAAGTGTTGAGGATAGTATTGACAAGCTCGTCGGTCGAGTCCGGCAAGTAGTCCCTCAGGCGAGGCGCAAATGAGTTGGTGTAAATCGCTCCAGCAGCTGTGGAGCCCAAAGCGTTGCCCATGTAGATGAACAGCAGTGCCAACGCTGTTGATTGGGAAAGCTCGCTCCTGGGAACCACAATCTGCGCCACAACCAGGAATATGCCAAGAACAATGCCAGACCCGAAGCCTTGAATGAGTTGCATGATGAAGAGCTCCGTGACACTGTTGTTCGCGCCTCGTAGCCTCAGCATAACACCATAGCCAAGCAGACGAACAGTGACGCCAACGACGAGCAGCCACTTGTAGTGACGAGTCTTGTACATCAGCGCGCCTGCGATAAGGCCAGTAAGGACCTGCATGCAGCCTGCTGTGAAAGTCAAGAAACTGGCGTCGCGCACACTGAACTCGTGAACGACGACCGCCCAAGTATACATATAGGTATGCGTTGCAGAGAATGCAAAGGCATCCATTAGTCCCATGATCCATGCCAGAACCAGCGAGATGTTTTTGAAGAAGTGAAGTGGAACAAGAGGATGGGCAGCGATCTTCCATTCGTAGCCGACCAGTGCGATCAGGCAGACGCCTCCAACGGCAATCAAGGCAGGAACCCAAGCTGTGTCCCAGCGAGATGGTGTAGTTCCAGCCAGAGCGAGCGGGAGTAGGACCAATGCAAAACCTGCGACCAGGAGAGTCATTCCGCCGATATCGATCTTGGAGAAGAAAGAAATGAAAGTTGCTTGCGCCTGTCGGCTGTCAGCTTCTTTCCTGCATAGCCAGCAGATAAGCCACTGACCTTTGTACTATGGCCGAACTGCTTCATTCTTCGCTGAAAGTATAGTAATGGCACAATTACAACGACCGAGCACACAGGCATGATGACGGCGAACATGCCGATACCCCTACGCTCGATTAGTATTGTTTTAGCTCTGCTGGTGAGAGGCACTTACCATCGCCATCCTACTGTGTTGAGCGCAGAGTCCGCAATGAAGGCCGCGATCCATGGGATGATCATGAATGGCAGATTGACAAGCCCGTTGGCCAGGCCTCTCCATCTCGATGTGGTGATATCCGCAACGATAAGCTGGTTCAGAATCTGCATGCTGGTTTGCCCAATGCAGTATATGATATAACTCGCGGCATATTGGTTGTATTCGTTCGACGAAGCGCAAAGGATGTACGACAGAACGTACAAGGCGACTGCGAAGCAGTACGTCTCTGCACGACCGATAGTGTCGGATACTTTGGCGACGGGTGGTTTCAGAACGGCAGAGACGATAGTGCCTGCAGTCGACAGTGCACCGAGGAGGGAGACTTGCTGGAACTCGCTCGTCGCGAAGTTCTGGTAATTGTATACGGTCGCATTGTCGAGCTCGAAGATTGTCCACATGAGGCCGATGCTGCAGGTTGTTAGTGCGCAAAGCGAGCGGCGTGGTGTATTCTTCACTTCGCGTACCCAATCCACATATAGATCAATCCGTTCTTTCCCCAGGCTTGACTCCTCACGGCCATGAGCTCTTCATCGGTGCCAGCAGCTGAGTCCGCCAACGAGATCCTGCGTTGTTTCTCATCGTCTCCGCCATATTCGTTGTGGTATGGCGTCTTCTCCTCAGGTGTCGTGGTAGTCATGATGTGGAAGTAAATGCAGCCTCCAAAATGCAAAGATCTTATCTTATCGATCAGCTTATTATATATCTTCAAGACGGGACGCAAGCTTGCGATCGATCAGCACTGATCAGGCCATCCAGGAGTCAAGCCGAGACCCAATGATCGATGAGGAACGCCAGTGTGGGGTTGGCATCCGCCATACGAGATGCCGGATTTGGCATATGTGCGTGGCGGGCTATGGTACATGAAGCTTCAAAGTTTTTTATGATGAGCATCGCGATGAAATCCCCGCATGATCACGACAAAAGCCATGCTTGCCTGATGTTTTGGTGAGTGGGATTGCTGATCACCACTGTGCGAATCGCAGTCTCGAACCAGTCGTACTTGGGAAGAGTCGAGCTACCTCGTCGGTCACGTTATTGCCCGTGCTCTGTATCTCTGGCCCAGAGGCTACTTGAGGTGTCGCCACAGTGCATGCTGCCTCCTTTGACCTTGTGTCTCGATGGAATGCGTTGTGTCAATGCGCTGGGCAGGAGGCTGTAGTTCAAGCGGTTGTGAGTATCGTGTAGGTTCGCTCGCTCAAGGCGTACAGGCAGTCATGTTTCGGGAGGACCTTCACACTGGGGATCTTCAGTAGGCAATGGTATACGGAGCTGGGTTGGCGTGCACAGCGAACGTTTGCCAGAGGGTGCGGATGGCGTGTGGAAAGAGAAAGAGGAAGCTTTCGAGACAAGCCACGCCAAGCACAACAGCCACGCGCCCTCAGCGCTTTGGCCACGGCGGATATCAGGTTCGCATTTCCATCGCCCAGCACGAAGACTTCCATCAAAACCCTGCTTTTATCACAACCATGCCTCCGAGACCATTTCCGTACGGGTTTCGCGTAGGTACCGACATTATAGCACACGACCGAATTCGCAAACTCATCACCAGGCAACCGCCTAAGTTTAAGAATGCCAGGCCGGTGTCGCAGCTCGATACCTTCCTCCGACGAACATTCACCGCAAGGGAGATCGTCAGGTTTTGGCAGCGTAATCCAGGCTTGAATCACAGACAACATAAGCTTTTCAGAGATCCAGTGAAATTGGACACAGTCGTGCTGCACCTCGCGGGAAGGTGCGGATGTATTCTTCGTCGTTCGAGCCGTGCTAACGTCGTGATAGATGGGCCGCAAAAGAAGCTGCCATCAAAGCGGTAAAGCCGCGGAAACTAACCTTCATGGACGTTGAAATTATGCAGAACAATGAAACGAAGGAGCTCTTCGCTTTAATTCGAGATAAGACGTTCGTTCACAAGCCTCTAAGTTGGGTGGTTGGCGGCATGCGGAGATTGGATCTGAGCAATGCAGCTGCCCCGAGCGACGTCAGCCTCGACGAATCGTCAGACAAGCCGGCAGAGTCTGAGTCGCAAGTACAACCGGCAGCAATTGACGGGACCTCGTTCAAGCCCATCGGTCCAGAATCGGAAGTGCAACAGGCAGATAGTGACGAGACCTCGTCCAAGCCCACCGTTTCAGAATTGGACGCGCAACAGGCAGATAGTGACGAGACCTCAGACAATTACGATGTCTTCTCGTTCCCGGTATATGCGAAGGAAGACGAGGACGGGAATGAAGGTCAGATGGCCATCCTCACCATCAGCCACGACGGAGGCTACGCGACTGCGGTTTGTGTGGCACCGCAAGAAAACCTGCCCGGAGATGTGGGCGGTGAGGCTGCAGCAAGGCTCCTCTATGACCTCTGGGATTAGTAGCCTGTCGAGATTGCTGCCTATCATGCATGAAGCTTTGTGTCCGCCAATTCATACTTCAAGGTGCCTGGAACACTGCCCAGACAGCACGGGTTTGCCGAGGAAATTCACCGACCGCTGCAGCTTCCTTGGCCCCACGGGTTGTGGCATTCAAAAAGGCCTGTCGGACGTGGGACACGTTCTCAGAGTCGTTGCACACTGTTCAGAGGAGGTTGGACCAGACCGTCACGAGCCACGGAGGCCTCGCTGGAGCACCGAAATCTGCACCAGCATGTTGAGCAACTTTGCCGGGAGCAAGAAATCTGTGGTGTGAGGATCCTGGCATGTACAGCGGCCATATGATCTCCTTCTGAAAACTGTGAACTATTGTGTAAAATTCCGTTGTACGTCTATATTCAGTCATCTACACCGCTCTGGTCCGGCATGCAGCATGGCCGATGATATATGCTATCTACTCCTGGCGAACAAATACGGGCATCGTGTCGATAGGACAATCCACCTCTACCTCATTCCCGCCAAGGTATGAAGTCTTGCCGTCCCAGGAAGTCCAGCTGGCGCCACCGGGCAGGTAGACAGTGATCTTTGTTTGCTTGGCCTTCAACACTGGCGCAACAAGATACTTGCTTCCATACATGTATTGCGTCTCCACAGTCCAGGACCTGGCATCTTGAGGAAACTCAAAGAACAAGGCTCGTATGATGGGCGTGCCCTTCTCGTGGGCTTGCTTCATAAGATCTCGCGTGTATTCTCGGAGCTCCTCACGAATCGCAATGTACTTTTTGCAGATCTCTTCGACTTCCTCGCCATAGGACCAAATCTCGTTCGGTGCACCAGGCTCAGTGGGCTGACCCTCAGGCTTGGGCTCGCGATCTCCATGTAATCGCATGACGGGGCAGAAAGCGCCCCATTGGAACCAGCGAACGAACAATTCGCGGAACTCCGGATCGTCGGGGCTACCGCCGTGGAAGCCGCCAATGTCGGTAGTCCACCAAGGTATACCAGCCATTCCCATGTTCAAGCCAGCAGAGAGTTGGTTCCTATATGAGCCCCAAGAAGAAGCAATGTCACCACTCCAGACGAGCGCACCATACTTTTGGCTTCCCGCCCAAGCACATCGGAGCAAGTTCACGATGTTCTTCTGTCCTTCGGCCTCCATTCCCTCGTAGAAGCCTCTTGCATACTCCTTGGCATAGGTGTTGCCAATCTGCATATTGCTCCCAGCATGGTAACGGAAAACATCAAAGTCGTACACCGAAAACTCAGGCTCCGCCTCATCAAGCCAGAATACCTTGATGCCGATATCATAGTAGTGCTTCTTCACTTTGCTCCAGACGTACGCTCTTGCTTCTGGGTTCGTGGCATCGAAATGGGTTGTGTAGCCATCACAGATCAATGCGACACGGGGACCACGATCATGTCGGATGAGCAGTCCGCGCTCAACCATCTCATTCCAGTTTTCCCCGAGTGGATCAACTGAAGGCCAGATCGAAACCATGAGCTCAACATTCATCTCTTTCAGCTCTTTGACCATTGCCGCAGGATCTGGCCAATATTGTGGATCAAAACTCCATTCACCTTGTTTCTTCCAGTGGAAGAAGTCGATGACGATCAGGTCCAGAGGCACATTCCGCTTCTTATAGCCTCGTGCAACTTCGAGCAGCTCTTCCTGAGTCTTGTATCGCAACTTGCATTGCCAAAAGCCGAGACCATACTCTGGCATCATCGGAACCTTGCCCGTCACATTCGCATAGGCCTTCACAATTTCCGCCGGAGTCTCTCCCGCAACGATCCAATAATCAATCGCCCTCGTCGAATACGCCTCAAAACTCATAACATTCCTCCCCAGCACAGCCCGTCCAATAGCCGGATTATTCCACAGCAAACCATACCCCAACGAAGAAACCATGAATGGAACCGTAGCCTGAGAATTCCTCTGAGCAAGCTCAATATCCGTACCCTTGAGATTCAAATACGGCTGTTGATACTGTCCCATCCCATAAATCTTCTCTTCTGGATCCAACGACTCCAATCTCATCGAAGCTTGAAAATCTCCGCCTGGGATACCTTTCAATTCTCTTGCTTGGATTTCTAATGCTGAGCATTTGGGGTCTGTCAAGTCCATTCGGTTTCGAGCGTATTCTTCGAGGAGTTTCTTGCCATTGCCGTCGTAGATGATGAGTTTGCCTCGTCGAGAGACTTCGGCTCGGATGTTGCCGTTTGTGATTTCACCGCTTTGGGTTTCTGTGATGTTGATTTGGATGTTGTTGGAGTCTGGAAGCTTTTCGCTCAATGCCCATTCTTCTGTTGGCATTGATCGGAGCTTTGTTGCTCGGATTCGGAAGGCGTTTGGACCCCATGGTTCGATCCAGAGGGTGTGATCGTCGTGTCTGAAGACGAGCTTGTTTTCTTGTTTGAAGAGCATTTTGCTGAGGCTGATTTCCCTTGGAGGATCGATCGCAATGGCCGATTTCTGCACACAGAATAGAAGGGAATCAACAATAATGTGTGGAAAACAGCTCAAATACAGTTCGTAGTTTGGAGGTCCATCCCAAGCTCCCGGCGGGATGAATTTGGCTCGAGGATAAATGCTCGGTGCAGCAGCGTCCGAGAGCTACCAAGCGGGACAGCTTCTCTGCATGCTCTCTTCAGTACATATAATGCATGCATGGTATGGATGCATACGAATGCTTGTGGAACGCGGATTAATGTTGGAGACGGCGATGTGCTTCCGTCACTTCTATGTCGCTCGCGGTGCAAGCAGAAGCCGGTTCGGCTGATCTCGAACGAGCTTCAACGATGAACGAGCTTCAACGAATGTGAACAGGTAGCAAGATGGCGGGCGTGATTTGTTTGCTATATCAAGTACGCTGTGCTAGCTTGTGCAGATTCTGACTGTACTCACGAGCTTTATCATAACTCATGTATTGTGAACGGCGGAGCAACTTGATTCCTTCTTCGAGTACTCGACGCAGGCCCCGTGGGGTACAAATGTCTCCAGCACCTGACATCTCAGCTGTCATTGCATGGCCTCTACGAACAAATGCCTGTATGATCTCGTCGTCACATGGTCTGTCGATCAGTATTGTATCGGGGATGAGGTCGTCATCTTCGCTCTCTTCCGAGCTTGCTGTGTGCGATTCATTCTGTAAGCTGGAATCCTGTTGTCGTTCATTGTGGCGTCTGTTTCGAGAGTCCTTGATAGCCAGTAGAGCACTGCGTACTTGTGGCAGGTAGAGACCATAAGTCCAGACTATGACAGTAGCCACGTAGATCGTGAAAGGCTCGTGATGAAGCCCAAGCGAGTATCGTCGTGTGTACCAAAATATTGCGCCTGCGTGGACTAAGCTCAGTCGGCCTTTGTGGTCATCCAATGTGAGCCACTTGACGATGTTGCCTGTAAGCTGTGTGGCTGATACATTCTCTGCACCAGCCGCATGGCGTCGACTGAGCTCTGACACCAGTGACATGCAGTCACGGAAGGGACACAGCAGTAGCAGGCGTGCTAGGTGCAAGTGGAGGATCGCGGGCCCTTCGAAGCCTTTAGCGGCGTGAATCTCGCTGTTTGCCTTGAAAAAGAAAATGCCGTCAGCTAAGATGATTACATGACGAAATTAGGAACTCCATACCTGCCAATGAAGCAGATCGAAACAATCGCAGGCACTGTTACGCCATGCGGCATATGTAGAGTTGGCGGGTAGCCATTGATCTTTGGCACCAGTACTCTCTCCTCCTTCTCCGTCATCACTGCCAACTTCATTGTCTCCGTCCGCGGGCGTAGGACTCCAATCGTGCAGGGCTTGCTGAACGGTGGAAGCCACCTCCTCAGTACGCGCAATGATCGCATGTGTCAGCAGAATGTTCTGTGTCGTGTCAGCCAGATTCGGAATCCGGTGCTTGATGTACAGAGAGTTTAGGCTCTCCAGCAACTCTGGCCCTTGTCCAACATTGTCGAATGCTGCATTCCAGGTCCAGATATTGTCTGCCTTCCACAAGGCAATTGCACAAGGCAGTCGCAAAATGTTTGCAGGCAATGACGGCGTCGTGACATGACGCCTAGCAGCACTCAAGAGCATCTCAACTAGCCACGTGAACCACTGCAATCGCCTGTGTGTCTCCTCTTGTATCCAAGCCGCCCACAAAAGCTCTGTCTGCGAAGGGTCAATCTGATCAAGTGGCTGTGCTCTGTACGTTGTTTGGTACAATGACATGGCAAGTCGAAGATCCGCAACTGCCGACAAGGTGTTATCGTCTGAGGAGGCGTTGAATTGCGCGATGGTGTGAAGTAAACAGGTCTGGACAAGCGGCACGCGATCCAAGGCCGTATCTGTCTCCAAGCACCAGCGAACAGCTCGTCGGAGAAATTCACGAAGAGCATGTGCACATTCCTGCGCTTTGCTATCCTCGTCGAATGTGGCCCCGATGGTCATACAAGCAAGTAAGACGGGCCATGGGACAGCTCTCTGTGTCCAGACAGTGTTGTGAAGTAGGGCGAAGTGTGGCGTAAATTGTTCGAGAAACAGCATCACATAACGGCTCAGGTAGCCGCGTCCGGGAAATGTGGCTGCATCAAAGGGCTTCCACAGAGTAGTCTCACTCACACAGAGTGAATGGAAGTATCGCAGGATAGTGTTGTAGGATTGGTTGTCGATGATCCCGTCCTCGTTTGTGGGATCATCAAAAGCCTGGGCCACCACTTGCGGGAAGGAAAAGGTATCGTCCCTCAGCCACGATGTCTCTGCGGGAGCTTTTGACAGCTTTTTTGCCCTCTGTACGGACTTCCGAGCGCCATGACCGTCTACATAGCGCGACTCAGAATCTTTCCTCCGAGAGGGTGCAATGTTCGTCACGTCCGTAGTAGATGAAGTTGAGGTGAGGGGTGAGTTCACGTTGATGACACCCGGCAACACCCACGTTGAGCCAGTAATTGCCGTAGATAACTCGAACTCTTCCAGCATAGCAAGGTCTGAGTCGTTGCTTACGGGGAGCCAGTTCATATTCTCCGACCAAGGGAGCTGGTCCAGGCCAGTGTCTACATTCTCTGCGAAGGCATCATCGAACTCAAGCCGCTGAGATTCTGAGTCTAGTCGCGGAACACCATCACCTCCAGCATCGACTGTCCCGCGTATGGTCGAGGCGCTGAGAGGAAGAGCAGCACCAGATCCGACGACCGGACCACCAGTTAGGTCAGCGCCTGACACTCCTGTGACACTGACACTGGTTGATGGAGTCGCACCCGCCGGCACTGTTCCGGAAGCATTGGTTTCGGTCGTGGTCGTTGTGGGATGCTGCAGGTGAACCAGGCCATATGTACAATGCAGTTGCTTCTCTCGACATCGATCGCAGCACTCGCCACCGGAACATCTCGTTCGCGCGATCGCGCAACTGTGGCATGCTCTCCGCGTGCGTTCCCCGCGAGTAGGCCTGGACGTGTTCGCAGCACGCTTGTGGGCTTGCTGATGCCTACGACAACTATCCGAGCGGTTGAACTCTTTGCCGCAAACATTGCAAGTATAAACTCGATCGCGTTTATGCACAGAGTCGACATGTCTAGTCAGATGTTCGCTGCGCACGAATGCACGCCCACAATGTGAGCACGAGACCGTCATTGTGGTAGTGAGCCAGGGTGGGTGCCGCAATGTTCTCCATGTTGTTGATCCGGATAAGGTTTTGTGGGATGTCAGGTTACGAGAGGGGATTCGTGCTTCACCCCGCCTTCTCGCTCCGGTGGGATGCCACCCGCTAGGGAGACGCGAGACTGGACCAAGTTCCCTTGGGCAACTGGACTGGAACGGCCACAGCTGCGATATAGTTTGTGGGATAACATCCTCCGTTCCACGTGGAGATGACAAGCATTCATATGAAGCATCGTGGGTCCGCTAAGGTGATCGGCCTTCTCCATCGTTAGCACTACTCCTATATCCTACCAAATCCAGCCAAACTTGGGACGACCATGCTCGTCGACGAGAAGCAAAACACTTCGGCCATGCATGTCGAGACTCTTGACGACAATAAGCATGTCGAGATCGCGCAGGATGCTGCCGCAGCTGAGCACTCGCAGACCTTTTGGCAAGCTATTAAAAGCGAGCCAAAAGCTGTGCTCTGGTCCGTAGCTGTGTCGACTGCCATTATCATGGAGGGCTACGATATTGTCCTGGTGACCTCGTTGTTTGGCCAGGTGAGAGTCATTCGATCAAATCCTGGAAGCGATAGCTAATTGTAACGTCCCGTAGCCAGCTTTCGCCGAGAGATATGGTACGAGGCGCATCCCATTCCATCGCCTCGGCATCTGAGTTTGCGCGATATGGGCTGATTTCTTCCAGGCAGCTACGTTGCCAGCAGCACCACTGGCAAATGGCAGATACCGGCTCCGTGGCAGTCCGCACTGGGAGCTGCACCTACGATCGGCGCCGTAGCTGGGGCCTTCCTCAATGGCTGGCTCACGCATAAATTTGGGTATCGGAAGGTCTTGCTGGCCTCACTTGTCGCAATCACGGCATTCATCTTTCTGCTCTTCTTCGCGACCAACTTGACCATGCTGCTAGTAGGCTTGGTGCTATGTGGTCTTCCGTGGGGCGTGTTCGCAACGATGGCCCCGGCATACGCATCGGAAGTCTGGTGAGTGCGAAGTCCAGATTTTATGCCAGCAAAAGCAGGGCTGACAGAGTGCCGCAGTTCACTCACTCTGCGCGGATATATGACCGTGTATGTCAACCTTTGCTGGGCTTTCGGACAATTGATTGCAGCCGGAGTCCTCGAGGGCTTCGCCACGAGCACTTCTCAGTGGGCGTACCGGGTTCCGTTCGCGTTGCAATGGATCTTTCCTGTACCCCTGTTTTTGCTCATATGGTTCTGCCCAGAGAGTCCGTGGTGGCTAGTGCGACGTGGCCGTACAGAAGAAGCAGCGCATGCTCTTCGAAGATTGGCTTCGAAGTCGTCAACAACACCTCCTGAGGATACAATCGCCCTTATCAAGCACACGAATCAGCTTGAGGATGAAGTCCAATCTGGAACAAGCTACTGGAGCTGCTTCAAGGGCGTCGATCTGCGAAGGACGGAGATAGTCTGCATGGCATTCGCGGCTCAGATCTGGTGTGAGTAGATCCAAACAACAACCCTCTTTGAGTACACATCCGTTTACGAATGTTGATCTGCGAGCTGCTCGCTTTACATTTGCTAGAGCCACGAGTATTTTCTGACAGTGTTCCACAGGTGGCTCTCCTCTTGGTGGTTCCCCGACGTACTTCTTCCTGCAAGCAGGAGTCCCGACGTCGACCGCATTCAAGTTCAGTGTTGGTGGACTTGGACTGGCAAGCTTGGGCACCATCATATCTTGGTTCCTATTGAGTCGCATCGGCCGCAGGACACTCTACGTCTGGGGTATGGCCTTGCTCACAGGCTGCCTTTTGATAACCGGTATCGTGGCCGCCACCTTTCAGGGAAGCACATCGAGCTACATTCAGGCTGGATTCGTGATGGCATGGCTGCTCATCTATTATTTAACAGTTGGTGCGTGAACGGCTAACCCTCGGCTGCTTCGAATCTTGCTGACCAGTGATGCAGGACCTGTTTGCTACGCCATCATCTCCGAAACCTCAGCCGTCCGTCTGCGGAACAAGTCGGTTTGTCTGTCTCGAATCAGTTATTACATTTGTCAGGTCATCGGAAATGTGATCCAGCCATATATGGTGAACCCAGGCAACGCCAATTGGCAAGGCAAGTCAGCGCTCTTCTGGGCTGGCACCTCTGCCATTTTCTTCGTCTGGACATATTTCCGCCTGCCGGAGACGAAGGATCGGTCGTATGAAGAGCTGAACATCCTCTTTCAAGAAGGTGTTTCGGCTCGGAGGTTCTCTAAAGTCAAAGTTGATGCGTATGCGGAGAGATCAGAGCGCATCAAGCAAGAGTAGCCATTTGCATCATGGTTTGCAAGGAAACTGTGTATGGAGGATGTCAAATATGCTGAAGACAGGACTCATTGAAGCCCGTGCGCAGGTGTCATGTATGTTGTGCAGCTGTTCATAATTAAACGGGCCAAGTTTGGACCTTCAGTCCATTGTCGGGACGCGAAAAGTGCCAATGCAAGTTGTGTTGATGGGATTGAGCAGGAACACAGCCCGCGGAGAAGTGATACATCGCAATGCCAAGACGAATCTGACTAAGCAGACTTTCTCCGCCTTGCCGCTCAAACGCGGATCCCGAGATGAACCTTTCCTTCCATAGCACAGAAAGCACATGCTGCGATGCAGTATACCGCCTCAGCACGCGACTCCATGGAGCATCATCTGGAAAGACGCATCGGTTTACGTGAGCCTGGTGATTCGAGGTCTCATTTTAAGTTCATTGACGTTCATTTTCAAGGTGTTCGCTCAAACATGAGCAACCTCACCCACAGTCCGGACTTTCCAAATCATAGCAGAAGCGTTTGCGCTGACTTCGAGGACAACTAAAGGTATTTCAGGCTGCAGGTAACAGATCAAGAGACACCAAGCCTTTCCACGAAAAAGGTGGAACGAGCATCATGAGCGTGGTCTCTGCGGCCTCAAGCCAACCTGTACACGCACAATGATGACCGGGAGAGGCAGCTGCTTGAACAACAACTACTTCTAAGAGCGTGTTCTGATATTGAAGAGAGCCTGCCGGCAGAACGAAGCTTTCGCGGAGAAAGGTTCCAGATCGGCGTTCGAGACAGGTCTTAGCCAAGCCATTGGAAGTGAATCGTGTGGTATACGCGCTACTACGCGCCTTTGCCGAGGATTCACGGGAGCTATGTCACTAGCTTTGTGGTTGCTTCTGGTTTACATCATTGGCAATTGGCCCTCGAGCATTTATTTTCCTGCTACTATCAGGTACCTTGGACTTCATACAAGACTGTGCACGTGTTACCCTCGTTACAATTCATCGAACGATAAACCAAAACAAACAAGATGGCTCTCAACCTCGCAAAGAACCCACTGCTCCAGGTGCGCTATTATACTTCGTCTGACAAAGCTCTCTTGTGGTGATGCTGACCTTTCTTGTGTCTACAGCCAGTGACTGTCCTTGCAGGATGGACATTCGTCAGTATGTACCAACCATCGAAAGCAGCCTACCAAGACGGGCATCCCACTTGCCGGAAAGAGCCCCGACCTCCAACCTTTCCAACATGTTCTCAGATCGCTAGCCACATCTGAACCACATGCTTACACCACATGATCTGTTTTAGTGCAAGCCTGGATGCACGTCACAAGAATTAATGCTATTGGCAAATACAACGTCTCGATCGACGCGGGCAAAATCAACCAAGATCTTGAGCAAAAGGTCCCAAACAATATCCAAGCCATCGCGCACAACTACAACCATCTCCACGAGCAGCCTACGGTGTTCTACGCCGTCGCACTATCGCTCATAGCTGCTGGAGACACCCATGACTACACAGTCAAGGCAGCTTGGACATATGTTGGAATCAGGATATTCCATTCTATGTACCAGGTCCTTGTCAACAAGGTTTTGGTGAGCTATGCCGTTCAAGATACGCAGCCGCGGGCATGTTCCGAAAAGCTAGCTAACAATTGTCGCAGACCCGATTCCAAATCTTCGCTAGCAGCTCAGTTGTCATTGCTGGCATGACCGCCCGCCTCGCGACTCTGGTCTTCTAGATTTCAGAACCTGTTTGGCAATAATTGTACATATTTTATATTAATGAAGAGAGCAGTTCGTCAGCCATCGTGTTTACAGAATACATCCTCAGCCTCGAACACTGTGTATGCTGCCATGCTCAACAGCCGACTGTCATGGTCGGACTTGGCCTGAAGCAAATTATTCCCACCATATTGGGGTTCGCTGGATGCAAGACTCGCGCAATCTCGGCTGCCCACTCGCCAAATCTCTTCTGAGCTGTTGGCGCTCCGCCAATGCGATTGGCCCGAGACAAACAGCATGCCATGCGGAACGAGGAGTTCCGTGATCATTACTCAAGTCGACAGCGAACGCGCCCTCGAGCTATGTTTCCGCGTGTCTGGAACCCAGTCTCCCTCTGCTCCTGCTGTTGCACCTCCAGCCATTGCGAAACCAACGTATTCCATCAAGAAGGATCGCAGCAAGCAGCTGTCCATGTCCACCGGCCGTATTGCTCGGATTCCCAGGATGATGGACCTCTACAATCGCCGGGGTACGAAGTCTAGGCCTAGCCTTCTGTTCTTATACTTTAGCCCTGTCTAGGTTACATGTATCTTGCCAAGGCATGTGAGCCAACCACATTGCCCGGATCAAGATTGTGAAGAACGATCGGAAGGTTGATGGGCTCTCCTCGGTCTAGCTTTCTACAACCCCATCTTTCACCATGCCTGGCTTCTAGTTGATTTTACCAGTACATGAGGTGGTCTTTGAGAAAGGCAACCTGCCATCAAACTCCTTCTCCGGTACTATTCTACATCGCACACTTATCTTTCACCTCTCCATTGCATCTCTGATATCCGGCCAAGAAGTCTAGATGTTGACAGTGGGCCCGAGACATCCAATCTTAGTTCGAAGTCCTTTCTGCAGGTAGTAAGCTGAAGAGAAGTGCGGATCGCGGAGTCTTGGTACAATAGTAATAAAAGAGGAGGCAGAACCAGATATGGTTGAGCTCTAGGTTCAGCACATTCTTTCATTCGTTAGTTGTTATCTTCCCTTCCAACCTACCAAGCCTTGTCTTGCCCGCTTCCGAAACAATGAAGCTCTCTTTATCAATCATCAGCGCTCTTTTCATTGCGTGCACCTACGCCGCTCCAGCACCACCTGCTCGGGATAGCAAACAACCCACAATTGGATCAAAGTCCAACTCAAAAACGGGAAATGTTTGTACTTCGCAGTACAATCGTGAGTTGACCCGACTTGTTCGCCTGATTGTTGTTACTGTGCTTCCTCTAACGTAGCCACAGGGAATTGCAACTGAATGAGCACGCAAGGTCTACAGTGACAAGTCTCATACCATAGCACTCATCCAGCAGAGATCGCTGGTAGCATGATTGTGAACAAGACATGTGAGCTGGCGGAAATGATATTTGACCATTGGCTGTCTTGTGTCTGAGAACGATGGACTTCGAATGTAGCCTCGATACCAGTACTTTTTAGAAGATATGTTCGTGAACACGGTTCAGTGGCAGGTATAACTTCTCAACTATGGTCGCGGTGATGCTAAAGTCAAGTCTCTCGACTCGCGAGCTCGAAATGCTTGTGTGTCCCGAAATCATCGTATGCAGAGTGTTCTACTGGTCTGAAGTGATCGCTAGTTGCTTGCTCCTGGCTTCAAGCTAGGTAAATGTGTTCGAGCCGCGTCTATCAACGTGAACCAACATTTTCGAGAACTGTGGCATGTCTTGAACCAAAGTGTTCTTACACTACATGGCAAGTCGATGTTATTCCTCCGGCCAAAACTTCGGCCGCCTAAGACATTCATCTTAGCTTAATAAGCCCTAAGCCTTTCTTCAAACTAGTTCTGTTTCGGCGCCGAATCGACATTGAGGGCTTCACGATTCGACAATTAAAGGCATAGGAAGTTGTCAAACCTCGCAAAGTACTCGAAGTCATTCGTCCTTCTCCCTGCTGTGTTTGGAAGTTTCTTCCATTCAAAAGGAAGGTCTCCTTAAGCCTCAGCGCCCTCTTCATGGTATTCACCTGCGTCACGGCACTTCCAGCTTCAAGGCCGCACTCTCCATCAATGGGAGTCCGCTCCCCGCCAAAGCAGGCTCGGCCGAAGAATGAGGACCCCTGCGATGATTTCTCGAAGCGTACGTGCAAGGCCATTTGGAGCTCTGCAAACGCTCGCAAACATACAGTGGTTGTGACCGGGAAGATAGGCGGTTGTTGGGGTGCTGGAGATTATTGAAGGCCGCAAGAAGGCGTAAACGTACGACGAAAACTTTTCCCGCGTCGACCATCAGAGCAAGAAGAGCCTAGCATTGCGTCTAATCACCATGCGACGAAGCATTTCCGCTCTTCTTGGATTGGGTCTGGAAAGGAACTTCGGCGGAGCTTTGGTGAAGAAGGTCTTGGGTTTGAAAGATAGGTTTGATGTTCAGATCTGGACGAAACTTTGTCAAGCCGAAGCATCGTGACCCTGTAGCCTCTGATCCGTCTCCTGGGTGGATATATCTACCCATTCGTTGTAGATCGTTCGACATTGAATCGTTGATTGCTCACCGACCAGATTTCTCGCGTTGCGCCGCTGTTTGGTAAGCGCGCTTGGTCGACTCGCGTCTTCGTTTCCTCATGTTCTCTGTCATGCCAAAATCTCGGCCGCCCAAGACATTCATCTCAGCCTAATAAGCCCTGAACCTTTGTTTCAACCTTTTCGATTTCGGCACCGAGTCGTCTGTGAGGGCTTCTCAGTCCAGCACAATACTTAAAGACATAGAGGTCCAATGTCTTTTTCAAAGCAAGCAAAGTCGTTCGTTGTCTTTCCCCTGCTGTACCATCGAGCTCCCCTTATCCAAAATGAAGGATTCCTTATTTCTGAGCGTCCTGTTCCTGGCGTTCACCAGCGTTATGGCACTTCCAGCTCCAACACTGTCCGATACAATGTTGGAGACCCGCACTACTCCGCCGAAGGACCCCAAACCAAAGGACCCTTGTGTTGATCCATCGAAGCGTACGTGCGAGACAATCTCGAGCTCTGCGTGTGAAAAGTCAGTTATTTCTAACCCAAATGGCAGGCAACTGTGGAAGACAATAGCGAAAAGTGAAAGCTACAATAAGCATCGACCGTGGTCAAAGGCAGGTAGCCCAACAACGAAGCTTGTTACCAGATCATGCACCAAGACAATGATCGAAACAAGAAGACCCGCTCATGTCATAGCGTGCCACAGTGATAAAGCGATACAAGTCGTCTCGAGGACGTCCTAGCTGGTCGTTGGTCAAAGAGGAGCGCGAGTAGGGGACGTGGCTTCGACATCCAGATCTTTTGTAATATAGGCCTTCTCAAGCTGGCATATTGGGATCTTGCTGCTTTCGATTCGTCCTCTCCATGAGAATTCCCACAAAGTCATTCGGCATCCCTCAAAATAAGGCATTTGTTTGCTGCTCATCGCTGCTTGCGCAGCTGCGATTCGAGTTCGACCAGTTGAATTGTCTGCAACGCCTGCGTCATCCGACAACATCGGCCTTCAGCGAAGCTTCGGAACGGGCTAGGAATATTCCTACGGGAAGACTGAACATATATTGCAGCTCCATTTGCGCCCAGCCGGGCATTTGGCTTGGTCTTTTCGACAGTATCTTGATACTAAACGAAAACCTGGGCACGCGATCGGACTTCGTGTTGTGCCTGAACGAGCAGGTCTCGTTCTCGAGCTTCAGACCGAATCGCGTTCGCTGCCACCCGCGCCAAGCCTTGCTTAGAGCGATTCTCTCAGAGGCGTTGCTCGCCTGAATCCGCCGAAACGTGACCTCGCAGAGTGTTCGGAAAGACAGCTAGGCAGTGGTTTATAAGGCTCGACGCAAACGAGCGCCGAGCCATATCTGGTCGAGGAGATATATATGGGACATGATGGCTGTGCAAGTGTTGAAGCAGAACACACCGCGAGTCGAATGCAAGTGCTGGTCACTGACACATTCTGTTCCCTTTGTCGTTATTGTTATTCCTTTTCCTACCTACTGCCGTCAGAATGAAGTGTAAGTCGCGTGCTGGTTTAAGCGAAAATTCAAAGTCGGAACTGGTGAGAATCTGATATTGCTCCACACAGGCGCCGTTGTGTGCTTCGTTGCCAACATCGCCGGCGCTGCATTGGCCGCTCCAATCTTCGAGTGGGACCCCGAGAGCATCGCTTTCACTGGGTGGGAGAAGCGTGAATCCCAGCCACGGTTTCCACAGTCATTCGGCGTAAGTGCAATGATTACACTTACTGCTCTGTCAAATCTCAATGCTAATGTCAGTTGACAATTCAGTGGAGTCAGCCCAATGTCGCTGTCAATCATGGCAACAGCAAACGCGAAGCGAATGCGAAGCCGATTTTCGAATGGGACCCGGAGAGTATCGCATTCACCGGATGGGAGAAGCGTAATGCTGAGGCCAAGCCGATCTTTGAATGGGATCCAGACAGCATTGCATTCACAGGCTTTGAGAAACGTGATGCTTTTGCTGCGGCTTTGACGGATCCCAACTTCTTCACCATATTCATCAGGAAGCACCTGGGCTCTGTGATGGGTGGTGAGAAGAAGCGTGATGCTGCCCCGATTTTTGAGTAGGATCCGGACAGTATTGCATTGACTGGCTTTGAGAAGGCGTAAAGGAAGTGCAGGAACTATCGCCGAACAGTGGTTTCTCCTCGTGACTCAGGAGGGTCAATTAAGCCCACTGTATGCAGAGATGGGCAGAGCAGCTCTCGTCTCTCGTCCAGCTGACCGAGATATGAATAATCCACACGACGGACGATCAAATACTGCTCATTCCCTCTTCGTCCTTCGTAGTAAGTTCTAGGCCTGTGTCCGTCTTGGTGAACGAGACTTGCTTCAGCATAATGCAGTCTTCCATTCTTTCACGGCTTCAGGTTTTCCACCTGGTCCGTCATTGCTGTTTGTTCCAGGCAGTGTCGTGCAGTTGCCGCATGGTCGCCATGAACGACATTGCTGTTCAGTTCAGGCGCTTTTTGACAGCTGTCCAAGAGTCGAGGCTGAAGTTGCAATCCATCAACGTGGACGAAGTGGACAGGAGTGATTGGATTACGTGTTCTCGGAGGAGAGATGCGGCGGAGTGACCCCTGCGTGTGATGTTTAGCGGCAACCTTAATGGAACTCGGTCCGCGCCTGTGAACGCGTTCGTCGAACAAATGTGCCAGCTCGCTCAGTCCTTACTTTCGTAATCAATGTGAACAACACAGACGAGCGCGCGAGTCTTACAACATGGCGCGACTCGGGCGAGTGGGCTTCCTGGGCGTTGCGGTGGTGTTCCACCTCATCTACGTCTACTCCATCTTCGACATCTACTTCGTCTCGCCCATTGTGCGTGGTATGCGAGCGTACCGAGTCGAAGATCACGAAGCTCCCGCAAAGCGATTGGTGTTATATGTCGGTATGCTGTGCATGAAGTCTGCTTGCTCTACTCAGCACTGACGATTCGCTTCTCAGGCGATGGACTCCGCGCCGACAAGGCCTTTCAATTCTTCCCCGACCCCTCTCGACCCGCCAACGAGTCCGCTTCCCAAGATGTCGTCCCAATGGCACCCTTCCTCCGATCACGAGTCCTCGAGCATGGCACCTTTGGAGTTTCCCATACACGGGTGCCCACCGAATCGAGGCCCGGACACGTAGCGTTGATTGCGGGGCTGTATGAGGATGTGGCAGCAGTGACGACGGGATGGAAATTGAACCCGGTCAACTTCGACAGCGTGTTCAACAGGAGTAGACACACATGGAGTTGGGGCAGCCCGGATATCCTTCCTATGTTCTCCACGGGAGCTGTGCCTGGACGAGTTGAAGATGCCACGTACGGCCACGAGTTTGAGGATTTCAGCAAAGATGCCACAGAGCTGGACTATTGGGTGTTTGATCGCGTGAAGAAGCTGTTCAAGGATGCGGAAACAGACCCAGAATTGAACAACAAGTTGAGGCAGGACAAACTGGTCTTCTTCTTGCACTTGCTCGGATTGGACACTACGGGACACGCATATCGACCGTATTCGCAAGAGTATTTGAGGAACATTCAGATCGTTGATAAAGGAGTTCAGGAAATTACAGAAGTCATCAACAACTTCTACGATGACGACGAGACAGCCTTCGTCTTTACAGCAGACCATGGCATGAGTGACTGGGGCAGCCATGGCGACGGGCATCCCGACAACACGAGAACGCCGTTGATCGCCTGGGGATCAGGAGTCGCGAAACCGCAGACTGTGAAGCAAGGAAAAGCTCCTGGACACGAAGATGGCTTTTCTAGTGACTGGCGCTTTGACCATGTACAGCGACATGATGTTGCTCAAGCTGATGTTGCGGCGCTCATGGCCTATCTTGCTGGACTTGAGTTCCCCGTCAACTCTGTTGGCGAGCTCCCCCTTTCCTTCCTGGATGCAAGTGACGAAGAAAAGGCCAAAGCCCTGCTTGTCAACGCCAAGGAGATTCTGGAAATGTACCACGTCAAGGAGCGGGAGAAGATGGCAACGGTACTACGCTACAAGCCATACTCAGGTTTCGCCGATGCTGAGCACAGTGTTGAAAACCGCATAGCATCAATCGAGCAGCTGATCCGGAGACGTGAGTATCAGAAAGCTATCGATCAATCTGATGAACTAATTCAACTTGGTCTGGCTGGCCTTCGTTATCTGCAAACATATGCATGGCTCTTCCTCAGGACCTTGGTCACAGCAGGCTACCTCGGCTGGATCGCATTCGCCTTCACCACGGCCGTCGATGTGCATATCTTAGATGGTAAGGTGGACGTGCAGAGAACCCCGGGTCTGATCATCACCTCTGTGTCGATCCTGGTTGGTTTGTACAGCTTGCTGGTTTTCCAAGCATCCCCCATCACCTACTATGCTTATGCGCTCTTCCCTGTCCTGTTCTGGGAGGAAGTCTTTGCGCGTCGCCAGGCGTTGATAAGAGGCAAGAACAAGCTCTTCGCCAACTTCTCGACGACGGAGGTCACCAAGTTCGTTGCCAACGTGGCAGGCTATCTAGCTTTACTCGAAGTTATGGTACGTCGATTACAAACACTGTATCTGCCAAAAGCTGACAACTCGCACAGGTGCAAAGCTATTATCATCGGGAAATTTACACGATTCTCTATCTGGTTGCTACAGCTTGGCCGCTTCTGTATGGCACTGACTTCGTTAAGTCAAATGGGCTTCTTTGCACGACGTGGGCGCTTTCGTGTGCATCCATGAGTATTTTCACTCTGCTGCCAGCCAACAAGGTCGAAAGCTCTGGTCTCATGTATGTCGACTAACTGCAACAAACGAGAGACGCAGCTGACACTTTTCAGCCTTCTTGGGGGATTTCTCATCCTCCTCATTGGTGTCCTGTACATTGCCTTCGAGCAAAGCTTGCTGGCGCAGAGCTCAACATCCAAAGAGGACCTCGAAGCGGCAGAAGCAGATTACGTCTCGAGATTGATCCTTGGCGCGCAGGTAGGGCTGGTCGCACTTGCTATGCTTGTCACCAGATCGAGCGTCGCTTCTTTGCAAGCAAAGACGGGCCTGCCTCTTGGTACGCAGATCCTTGGGTGGATTACTTTGGGTAAGTGCACGTCGTTCCCTTTCCACCTCACGCAACATCAGACATCTCATTGCGCACTGGGCTGGCTCCGTGAAGCCAGCATTCGAACATTACCAGCATTCATATAAAACGTGCTGTACAGCCATCGGCACACACACCAACAATGGGAATCTATGCCAGCACTGCGGACGAGCTGGAGGATGTTCTCTGCATCCTGCAGCATCCTTGGAGATCTTTCAAAGCCTACGACTTGACGACTCGGGTCTGGATGGGTCCGTTCCTGCTCATCTACCTCCCAGTGGGCTGCTTTGTCGCATTTCTTTTCGAACTGCTCTTCCGGTTGCCGTTCAAGCTCATGTTTGGAACGCGCAAGTAGTGGCTGGCGACGACAGACGAGCAATACTGGTACGACTACATCTATGCTTCTCCGGGTCGCAAATTATTAATGGTCCACCTGCAAGACGAGATCTCTGCTGTGCAACTCGATGGCACCAGTGAGTCGCCATGTGAAAAAGGTGCTCGAGCGCAAAGGACATCCGCTTGGACGAAGATGACAGTGACTTGGATGTGGACCAAGAACATCTATGTCCCTCCATTGGCGATCCCACCAAGGGCGCTTTACCTGCATCTGGGTCAGAACTCCACACTCCCGAAACGGACTCCGGGTGCTGGACATGATACTCAAATGCCGCAGCAACAACGGAGGACCTCCACGAATGAGCGTCTCGGACCACCAGTGCACAGGAACCGCGCATGGAAGACAGAAGATGCCGCTATCGTTGTAACTACAAATCGTCTCTGTGAGCTTTTCGCTAACACTACTTCTCAGTCACGTCCCTCATCCTGCCATTTGCCCACGCGCTCCGACCCCGGAACCACTACCTTCACCGTCTTGCCATCATCTTCCTTGCCTTTGGACCGGTGTTTATCATCCTCACCATCTCCTACGAGGGGCTCTTCTATTTCGCCATCGCCATCACTCTCGTCAGCTGGGTACGACTCGAACACAGAATACATCAACGCTTTGGTGGAAGCAGCGCCGACACCACTACAACGGCAGCCAAAACCTCACCTAGTACATTGGGCGACAGCACACACGCCGCAAGTAACGGTGACGCCTCCAACGCCAACGGTCTGAACAAGAAATTGGACGTCACGACTCCACTCGCACCGGCATTGGAGGCGGCGCAACAGCGTGAGAAAGCCGCCCAGACAGGCGACTACAGAAGTCTCACCCTCTCCGACGCTCGTATCTGTCTCTTCTTCCTCTTCTTCCTCCAATCTGGCTTCTACTCCACCGGCAACATCGCCTCCGTCAGCTCTTTCTCACTCGACGCCGTCTACCGCCTCATTCCTGTCTTCGATCCATTCTCGCAAGGCGCCCTTCTCGTCCTCAAACTCCTCGCACCTTTCGCCCTCATCTCCGCGAACTTGGGCATCTTGACCAGGCGCTTAAAACTGCGAGGCGGGAGTCTTTTCGCCATCGTTATGGGCATCGGCGATTACTTGACACTGCGATTCTTCTGGGAGGTGAGAGACGAGGGAAGTTGGTTGGAGATTGGAGAAAGTATTAGTATGTTTATTATTGCCTCGGTGCTTTGCATTTTTGTTGCAGGCTTGGAGGCTCTGAGTGAGGTTTTCGTCAGAGGGGTGGAGTTTGATGATGATGTCGTGAAGGGCACAAATTCGAGCAATGGGACGCTCAATGGCAAGCCTAATGGTGTCGTGGCAGCTTCACCGACTGCTGCTAAGAAGAAGAAGAACAAGTAGTGGCAACGATGAGGTAGGGGTTCCCTCGTTGTGAAAAAGATTCTTGTACGAATGGTATGCACGCGTGTACAGTCTACGTTACAGAGTACGGTGTACAGCTCTCTGAATTTCAATGTCCAAATGAACGCTCACCTGATGACTGCGTCGTATCTATCTCATCGGATTCTTACTGACTCTCCTAGATCCAAGGTGAGACGGCGTACATATTGGCCAATCTTTGCCTAATTCCTCAGCTTTCACTGGACGATGGAATAAATTGATATGCCAATGTCTTGAAAATTTTTTGAACCATTATAATACTGTAGAAGGTACCGAAATCCCTTCATCACGCCAGTTTGAACTTCATTACACATTCGTCTTCATCGCTCATGCATCGCTCAAGAATCAATCAATCCACCACAAACCCCAAATTATCCCTCTTGTCATCCGTCAATCGTCCCCATTCCAACAACAACCTGAACATGTAAATCTCCATATCCTCCTTTCGTAACACTTGTTCCGCCCATTCTTTCCCTTGCCTGGCGATCCTCTCCGCCTCTTGATGATGCGCTTCGACGCTCACATCTACGCCACCGATTTTCGCGTACAATCCTTGGAAATAAGCTAATGTTGCCCAGAGGCCTTGACCTCGGAGATCAAGTGGTACGAAGTGGACCCAGGCTTCGACGCGGTCGTCCCACCATTCGCGAAAGAGGGCGGCTTTGAATGGTAAGGAGTTGCTTCTGAGGAACGGGAGGAAGCGGCCTGAGAAGCCTGCTCCGTCGAGGTCAAGGAGGTATTTGTATTGCCAGTGGGCTTGGAAATCGAGAGGCCGTTCCAATGGGAAAAATTCCTTCTCTTGGTCGGAGCAGTCTCGACCCGCGCAACGGACGATGGAGTCGACGAAGTGGACGTCGGTAGCGAGAAAGCTGGAAAGTTGTTGGATGGAGAAGGTTTTGTACTCGAGGTTTTGCGGGTGGCGATGGGACTTGACAAGGAGAGTCTGGACGGGATTATTGTTGTTGATGTTGTTGCTGAGATGAACAAAGCGTTGTCGCGCCATGCCGCGCCATTGGCCTACATTGCCGTGAAAGGAGAAGCCTTCTGATGTGGCGCCTCTCCAAAACAGCGTTGATTTCTTCTCTGCGAATGATCCATCTGGGTGCTCTTGGTTAGGCTCGTATTTGGCCTTGTCGATGTAGTTCCAGGCACTCGGGTACAAAATGTCGTTAAAGCCGCCTGCTTTGCTTTGAGAGAATACTGGGTACAGTTCAAAGCTGGCTTTGAATGCTGCTGGCGATAGGTATAGCCCGTGCAAGTCCGCCAGATCTGGTTGGTGGCAAACGTCGCCCGCAGTGGTCCAATTCGACAGGAAGGCGCCCATCGAATGTGGGTAAGCGCATGATCGACATAACGAACCTGTATCCCATGTTCGCTCCGCGCGTGCAGGAGAGTTCGGAGGACAGCCGATGTTGCCAAAGCGATGAAATGTTGGCTGCCAAGAAGCTTCCACCAGTGAACTGTCGTGCAAAGGTTCTTCGGATATCGGCTTCCATTGCTGGCTGCGAGCCGATGTCCAAGTTTTGTCGACATTAATCGGTATGTTGCCGCGTGCGCCTACTTGTCGCATCCGTTCCACGTGCTCATACGGTACGGAAACCCTACATTCGTCGTTCAGGTTGAATGCGAGGTCCATATCAGGTAACTTGTCAGCGAACTTGCTGATCATGTCTACGATCCCTTCCAGCATCCAGAGATGAGTGGGCACAACGTTTGGCGAGATGGCGACCTTGCCGTTGCGTATCGAGATGCCCGCTGCATCATTCCAAGGGTTAGCAATCAGGTTCCAGGTCCGTTCTCGAATTTCTGCCGGAGTCAAGGCATGGAAGGGAAGCAAGTCGCGATGTATACTGTCGAAGTTGTCGACGATAGATGACTTGCGACTAGTCGCAAACTCGTACCAAGCATCGAAGCCTGGCGGAGGGAGTCGGTTATACCGTTCGCGGTACGTCTGTACGGCATCGGCCAATGTTTTGCTGGTCGCTGACTGTGCGACAAATGTTTCATGCGCCGCTTCGGCTTGATACAGAAGCATGTCAATGGGATGAAACGCAACCTCTCTGTGATAGCACAGCCAGAATCCTAGCCAAAGAAGCATGGTTGCGATACATGCAGCAGAGAACCATGCAGGTACCTTGCGCAGTAGTCTTTCATCTCGAACGTTGTGATGCGTTGCCGATGTAGCTTCAGTCTGAAGATAAAGCCACAGACCAAGGAGTAACAATGCAATGCCACAGAACGCCGAGCCGAAGTAGACTGTTGGAAAAGGGTGGCTGTTGGCCCACGCCGAGAGTATCGAAGCCGTAAGAACACTAATGCAGGTGGTGACCACGCTCGTCGATAAGAGACCAATATGATGAACCTGATCAATGTCAGCGCAACGTTACTTGGACTCCTGCGGCAGACCTACGGTTTGCAAAGCGCAAGTCAGGGTGAATGCAATGTAAACATTAAGCTTCATTACGCTCCACAAGTAGACGGAGGGTATCGTCAAAAGCCACGTGCGTCCAGTCTCTTGGACATACCAATACACACCGCCTACTACGAGCCAGAAGCCGGCGCAGACCTGATTTACTCGTTAGTGAACGTGGCCGGATCCACCAATACATTGGACATACCAGCAGCGCCAGACCGACTACTGCAAATCGATTTGGGGTGCTGAGTGCACTCTTTGCACCTGGTGAGGAAACAAGTTGATCCATGTAGTACAGAATCGCAATGTCGAGGATGGAAGCGACGCGCTGAAGCCATGGTACTGTGGTCCGATAAGGCAGTGAAGCGGCGCATATGTACGTCGATGTTGGACTTCGCACTGCACTGAGCACTGATCCACCGCCCAGAGCAATAGCGAAGGTGGCTATTACTGGAGCAACCGCAGAAGTCGCAAGCTTGCGCAGCCTCGACGATCCATCGTGTTCTTCGTTATCGCCCGTTGTCTTCGTCCTTTGGAGGCTTCGTGAGGACCAGTACTGCCACGCGCCAAACACCAGCGGTACCCACGTGGTCCAATGCGTTCCGGCGCATTGCGCGTTGTCAACGACGCGTCGCAGTAAGTCTACTCGGAGGCAGATCAGCGCGACCAATGTGAGGAATATTATCCGCAGCTTGCGTTGACTGCTCGCGTGTGTGACATCCTCGCGACTGGGACTGGGTTCCCTGCTGGGATGTGGCTGGCCGACCTCGTTCAACGGCAGCAGCTGATCGTACTGTCCTCCATCTTTGCGCCGGCGCTGCTCTTGGTCTTGTGGAAGCCCTCTACTCAATGCAACTACTGCGCCGCCTGCACCAAGCAGAATCGCGGTGCAACTGTGGACCGGGCGATCGAATGCGAAGCTCGTGGGAAGCGCGCGCGTGAGGACGACGGTGCCCAGGATGAGGCCACTGGAGAACAAAGAAGTCAGCGCGAGACACAACAATCATGCGCGTCAGACGGAGAGTTTTACCTTAGAGCTGGCCACTTGGCGTTCACCATCATGCCTCGGGATCAGCCATTGTCTGACGAAGCTGACTGGGCGCGGTAACACTGCTGGTCGCGGGCGCAAGTGTGGCTGAGGCTCGTAAGCGGGCGTATGCTCGATTCTAGCGTCGAAGTCGTTGATGATCGTGGAGTCGTCGCGGTCGCTGAAAAGGAGGCGGGAGACTGAGGACTGCCCGTGCTGTGGTGGATGCTGTACGCGAGGGTGGGCTGATGGCTGCTGCAATGGCAACGGCGCTATCATTCCTTCACAAGCCAAAACCTGCAAACCGGGCTCGGCTCCGTAATTCCCAGATCCCTGCTTTCCCATGTGCGACATTGTGGGGATAAACTTTGATGCTTCGTCCCAAAAAATTCCGTGCACAGACGGCGAGCTTCCAACACCGATTTTTGCATCAGCCTCAATGCACGATATGAGAGGTCTGACCATGGCGTAGAACCTCCAGCCGACGAAGGCGACCTAATCCGAGCTCCGCACTGTAATCTTCTCCAACTGCCATCATGCCGAAGAAGGCCATCGACGCGCGCATTCCTGCCCTCATCCGCAACTCGCAGCTCCTCCGCCACCGCTCCCTCTTCGTCATTGTCGGCGACCATGCCAAGGACGTCATTGTCAACCTCTACCACATCTTGCTGAATCTCGACATCAAAATCAGCAAGTCCGTGCTATGGGCCTACAAAAAAGAACTGCTGGGCTTCAGCAGTCACCGCAAGAAGCGGGAAAAGAAAATCAAGGCGGAAATCAAGCGAGGCCAGCGCGACGTGGACGAGCAAGATCCCTTTGAGCTGTTCGTCAGCACACGCGATGTGCGATATGTCTACTACAAGGAGACGGAGAAGATTCTCGGTCAGACCTTTGGCATGTGCGTGCTGCAAGACTTTGAAGGTCTAACGCCGAATCTGCTGGCGAGGACGATGGAGACGGTAGAAGGAGGAGGTATGGTCTTACTTCTGCTGAAGAACATCACCAGCTTGAAGCAGCTGTATACCATGAACATGGATGTGCATGCGCGGTACCGCACAGAAGCTCACGGAGATGTCGTGGCGAGATTCAACGAGAGATTTCTGATGAGCTTGGGAAGTTGCGGAGGCGCATTGGTCATTGACGACGAAATGAACGTACTGAGCAGTGTCTCTGGCGCAAGAGGAGTGGTGGAGCTCAAGAGCGAAGAGGTCACAACACAAAGCCAAAAGTCGAAAGAGGAGCTTGCTGAGATCAAAGAGAGTCTTGAAGGCGAGAAGCCAGTTGGCGATTTGGTAAAGCTTGCGAGGACAGTAGACCAAGCAAAGGCCCTCATGACTTTCATCGAAGCCATAATGGAGAAGACACTGGCGAGCACGGTGACACTCACAGCAGGCAGAGGACGAGGAAAGTCGGCTGCTTTGGGCATGGCAATAGCTGCAGCAATCGCGTGCGGCTACAGCAACATCTTCATCACATCACCATCTCCTGAGAACTTGAAGACACTGTTTGAATTTGTCTTCAAGGGCTTCGATGAGTTCGGCTACCTCGATCACACAGACTACGACATTGTGCAATCGACAAATCCAGACTTCAACAAAGCGATCGTCCGAGTGAATGTACATCGAGAGCACCGACAGACGATCCAGTATATCCAGCCGCAGGACTCATACACTCTTGGACAGGCGGAGCTCCTAGTCATCGATGAGGCTGCCGCCATTCCTTTGCCGCTTGTGCGAAGACTGCTCGGGCCATATCTGGTCTTTATGGCGTCTACAATCAATGGGTACGAAGGAACAGGCCGCTCGCTTTCCTTGAAGCTGATTCAACAACTACGGGATCAATCACGGAATGTTGGCAAGCCAAACGGCGACACCAAGATCGCCAATCGGGACGGTAACAAGAAGGAGCAAGACTACACACCGAGGACCGCTCGATCGCTACGAGAAATCGAACTGAACGAGCCGATTCGATACGCTTCTGGAGATGCTGTTGAGAAATGGATGAACACACTGCTTTGTCTTGATGCCACACTGCCGCGGAAATCGAGGATTCATGGAACGCCTCATCCTTCACAATGCGAATTGTTGCAAGTGAACCGTGACACCCTCTTTTCATTCCACCCAATCACCGAAAAGTTCTTACAACAGATGATGGCGCTTTATGTCGCTTCACATTACAAGAACTCGCCAAACGATCTGCAACTCATGTCTGATGCGCCGGCGCATCAACTGTTCGTGCTGGTAGCGCCGACTGCAGATGATGCCAATAAGCTGCCGGAAATTCTTTGCGTCGTTCAGGTGGCCTTGGAAGGACAGATCAGCAGGGAGAGTGTGCTGAACAGCCTTTCGCGAGGTCAAAGAGCTGGTGGCGATCTCATTCCATGGCTTGTCAGTCAGCAATTCCAGGATTCCGAGTTCGCCAGCCTGAGTGGAGCACGAATTGTTCGCATTGCCACGAACCCGGACTATGGGAACATGGGCTATGGATCTCGTGCACTTCAACTTCTGAACGAGTTCTACGAGGGCAAGCACATCAGCTTGGACGAGTCTGCAGATGTGCTCGCCATGAACGAGGAGTCAGCAAGGCGGATCACCGACGAGGAGCTTGCTGAGGGCTCGTTGCAGGCGGAGACAATCAAGGTTCGCGACATCAAATCTATGCCTCCGCTTTTCGCACGGCTGCATCAACGGAAACCTCCCAAGCTGGACTACACTGGCGTTTCATATGGTCTGACGCAGCAGCTCCACAAGTTCTGGTACCGAGGTGGCTACGTGCCTGTATATCTTCGACAGACTGCAAACGACCTGACTGGAGAGCACACGATGGTGATGCTCAAGCCTACCAACAGTGACACAACGGATCCAAGCTGGCTCGGCGCCTACGCACAGGACTTCCACCGCCGAATCTTGAACTTGTCCTCTTACCAGTTCCGTGTCTTCCCCACCGTTCTGATCCTCTCGATTGATGACAGCACCAACAAGGGCATCAGATTACTGGATGATTCCGAAAAGGCCCGTCCACTCGACAAGCCAGAGCTTGATAAGCTGTTCTCTCCCTACGATATTAAGCGGATAAAATCGTATGCGGACAACATGCTGGACTATCACGTTATCTTGGACTTGATGCCTACGATTGCAACTCTCTTCTTTACTGGCCGCATCAAAGACGACAACGGAGTCGTGCTCTCTGGCGTGCAAAAAGCCCTACTCTGCGCGATCGGGCTGCAGCGCAAGATGTTGGAGGACATGGAGAAGGAGCTCAATTTGACTGTTTCACAACTCATGGCCATGTTCATCAAGGTGATGCGCAAAGTCAGCACGCACTTTGAAAAAATCCTTTCTGGTGCCATTGAAGCTTCTATGCCTGCCACCAATGGCCGAGCACATGCTGCGCCTGACGATGAAGATGCGGAGCAAGCGATCGATGGCGCTGCCGTGAGCAAGAACCTCGCAGACGATCTAGCAGAAGGAGCGGAGGAGTTCAACGAAGAGGAAAGGCAACGAAATCGAAAGATGATTGACTCTTTGCCACTGGACAGATATGCCATTCAGGAGGGTGAGGCAGGTTGGGAAGATGCCGAGAAACAAGTCAAAGATGCGGCGAAGAAGGGGAAGAGCGTTAGTACCATTGCTGTCAAGAGTAGCAAGAAGGGAGAGGAGAAGAAGCGGAAAGCTGGTGAGGCATTGAGGGAAGCGCAAGAGGAGGCTGAGAAAATAGGTGGCGGTGGTGGCAAAAAGAGTAAAAAGAGCAAGCGATGAAGTTCGAGTATAGAATAGATACCCTTGTACAACATTGAACTGTACATTCTCTCGGGCTTGTTTTCGCTCCTATAGCATTCTTTATGCTCGTGCCGCTCGTTCAGCGGCCGCTGCTTGGCGTCGGCACTCCCGGCTGGTCCACTGCAACCCTTCTTTCCAAGACCGTCTCCACCACCAAGACCAAAGGATCTCGCGGCGCGCTGGGCTATCGTCACCTGGGCCAACAAGACGCCACAATTTCGTTCCCATGCACGTTCATCGAGCAATTCGTTCGATGTCGTGCTTTTGCGCGGCTTCTTTTCTGCGCCGTGCTTGCGCGGAAGTTGCACACTCGCGTGGGAATTTTCCCTAAGCACCACTTGGCGTGGAGGGTTCGTGCCATGCGAACTTGGCGATGACAGAGTTGCTCACGGTACCGAATAATGGTGAGTTGATAGGTGGTGTGGTACAAGGTGTGGGTTTTGCTTTCCCTTTCATAGTGGAGTTCGTGTCTTTACTTTCCTGTTTCTTCTGGAATTCGATCTTATATTCGATAGATCCATCTAGCCGGACATTGAAGGCCCTACAGACGAGAAGACTACCCACATATCACGAGACAAGCCATGTATGGATCCGTACGTTCGTGATACGGTTTACATACTCAACATCGAGTGGCATCCTTGAGAGCCAGCCGATAGTCTCATCGAAGACAAAAGAGACCAATTTGCAAACAAGAGAAAGACGAAAGTACCTTCACAATCAAGACCGACGCAGAAGCTCCAGCCAAAATGCCTCTGCCATCCTTCCTCAAGAAGGTCGTCGACACCATCGCCCCACCACCCAGCAAATCCTCCGACGGGCGCGACCAATGGCCCTCCCGCGCAGCCTTCCTCCTCGCCGCCATGGGCGGCTGCGCCGGCCAAGGAAACCTTCTCCGCTACCCTTCCGTCGTCTACAACAACTACGGTCTCCAATGGTTCATCCCCTACCTCCTCGCCGTCTTCCTCATCGCAATCCCGGCCTTAATCCTCGAAGTCTCCATCGGCCAAGCCTACCGCGGCGGTAGCATGATCGCTTTCAATGGCATCAATCGCCGACTGCGAGGTGTAGGAATTGGACCTGTTTTTGTCAGTTTCGTGGTCGTGCAGTATTTTACTGTGAATTTGGCTTGGATTATGAGTTATTTCAGGCATTCGTTCACGAGTCCTTTGCCGTGGGAGGGGAGGATTAATGAGTTTTATAATGATGATGTTGTGGCGAATCCGACGCCGCCTGCTGGAAGTTTGACGCCTGGTGGAGGCAGCGTGGCGAGCTATACACAGTACAATGATGTTGCGCTGATCGGGGAGACGGTCGGGTGGTCCGTTTTCATCTGGTTCATCATGTGGCTGTCCATTGTCAGAGGAGTGGGATTGACTGGCCGAGTGGTGTACTTCAGTATGGGAATTCCGATTGTCACGACGATTATCTTTGTCGGACGATCTGTGAGTCTGGAAAATGCCGGGGAGGGAATTCGACTTCTTTGGGCGACATGGAGAGGCGATCAGCTTAAATCTGGAACCGTCTGGCAAACTGCTGTGGGTCAGGTCTTCTTCAGCACTGGAATCGGCTTCGGATACTTTACCTCGTACGCATCGTACAATCAGAAGTATTCGAATGCGGTTATGGATTCGCTCTTGATCTGCGGTAGCAACGTTCTGTTCGAGAACTTTGCAGCTTTTGCGGTATTTGGAGTCGTCGGATTTCTCCGTCTTTGGCCTCAGGATGGTGAGAGATTGGGAGCCTTCGTTGTCGGATTTTACACACTTCCAGAAGCTGTGTTGCAGATGCCTGGTGCTAACTTCTGGGGTGAGTTTGGAAGTGACCTGACTGTTCTGAGATCTTTTACTGATACGGCGACAGCATTCCTCCTCTTCTTCACCTTGATAGTTCTCGGATACAGCTCTGCTTTTGTGATGCTGGACGTGGTTGCGACCCTAATTTGCGATTCTAACACAAAGATCTCGCGACCCTGGGTAGTCACGACTTTGACCATCTTCTCGTTCTTGCTCTGCTTGCCCTACTGCACGCAATTCGGCTACTACCTCCTGGATGGCGTCGACAGATGGGTGAACAATGTCGCTCTGATCTTTGTGGTCTTTGCTGAAGTTGTTGGCTCAACCACCATCTATCGCTGGACGGATGTGGTCGAACAGACCGGACTCCCATCGTTCATTACGTACAACTTGGCGTACTTTGGAGGTCTTCTCATTGGTATTACCGTTGCGCACGGCACTGGCTCACCACCGATCGGCGTTGGAGCAGGTTTTGGATTCTTCATCATTTGCGCAGTAGTTGCGGTGGCGATCGCTAGAACACCAAGCATCCGCGCAGCGAGATTTTGGGGCAACAATGCTTTCACTAGCAGATTTTGGTATCTTGCATTCTACTCGGTAAGCATGATCACTCGGGGTTTGCAGAGCCTTCCAATACTGACAGTCCTTTCTAGGGAAATCAACTTCGACGAGATCTGAACCTCATCGTCGGCCGCGGCAAGAACTGGAAAATCCCCGTATTCTGGCCGATTTTGCTTCGCTACATCAGCGGTCCCGTTCTCGCCATCATCTTCAGCTTCGCATTCCCCGAGTTTCACACTCTGCGCTACGACCCAATGATGATCACAGGCTTCATTCTGTCTATGATTGGTCTGTCAGCTATCGTTTTTGGCTGCGTCTTCCCGAGATACTACGGCCAGCTGCTTCCTCCTGAGAGGCGTGATGATTCGCTGAAAGCCACGATTGCGCAAGAGCCAGGCTTTACAGAAGAGGAGGTTCTGGATACAGTTGTTGAGCCATCTTCTGACGTGGAGAAGTCGGATGGAGAGACTGGCTTGGAACCCAAGGGGAGTTGAAAGGTCTCGAAGCATGTTCTATAATACCTTCACGATATAGGTGTGTTCCAACTTCTTACGTTTCACTGGTTCCTGACATCTGTCGGTCTGCACCAGAGGCTTCAGTCACGCTATCATGCAACTCTTAAGCCATTGTAGAGACAGCAGAACCAGCGGTTGAGGTCTGTGTGCAGTGTGATGTGTGTTGTGCGATACAAAAGCGTGTATCGTATGGAGAACGATAACTACAAGAAGTAAGCGATGATCCTTCCAGTGCACGAAATAAGCCTGGATACGCTAATATCGATACTAGTACAGCTGTAAAATGCCCCTAGACCGGTAGCTTTATGCTTGCAGATACTCTCTCTCCGCACAACTGCTGCTTTGGGACTGCGAACTTCCATTCGCTCTCGCGTCTCGATTGGGGACCAAAGCATCCTACGCCCACGTTCCGAGTGCTACGATTTGTTTGGCGGATGATACAATCGGCCAAGATGACTTTGCCCGTTCGTCCATATGCTTGAGCTTATATGAAGCTGGGACTTCCAGCGAAAGGTTACGAGCTTCCCTCAGAGCAATCATCGGATCGCTATTTCAGAAGTACATCATGTCCACTAACACCGACTTCACTCGAGCTCAAGCTATCCCTGCGGATGCAACCTTTGACGCAAGCACACTAGCGGGCAAGAGTGTTGTCTTGACGGGCGGAGCATCTGGTATTGGAGAGCAATACCTACGAGCACTTGTAGCAGTCGACGCCTTCGTCACCTTCGGCGATATCGCCAACGATCTCGGAACAACACTCTCTTCCGAATTCGAAGGCAAAGTAGCCTTCGTGCCTTGCGACGTCCTGCAATGGCAAGACCAACTTACTCTTTTTAAGACAGCCTTGGATAAATCACCAAGCAAGACGATCGATATCGTGATTGCGAATGCCGGAGTATCTGGAACGGATAGCGTGTTCGAACAGGCCGAGACTGGTGATGGAGAACCGATTGAACCGAACCTCGACATCTTGCAAATTAACCTCATTGGAGTCGTCTACACTGTCAAGCTTGCACTATTCTACCTGCCTAAGCAGCCAACCACTGGCAGCAGAGACAGATGTATTATTTTGACTGGAAGCATGGCCTCCTACCTTGATTACGCCGGCGGGCCGCAATACAACACGGCCAAAATGGGATTGAGAGCTTTGATGAAGAGCATTCGGCAATCAGGACCTTCACAAGGGATCCGCATCAACATGTTGGCTCCTTGGTATGCATGAACAGATGTGGACAGTTTGAAGCAAGCTGACAGATTTCACCAGGTTCGTAGCGACCCGTATTCGGGCGCCGCGGGCTTCGGAGCAGCTCCTAAACGGTGGAGCTCCATTCTGCGAAGGCGAGGACTGTGGTGCTGCACTTCTTCACTTGGCTTCTGATCACTCGATCAATGGTAAGCAGCATGGTTGCGGACTTCAACATTGTTCTGACTTCTCACGTGAAGGTCGTGCCCTCGGCGTTGTGCCTCGATCAAATCACCCACGAGGATATTATGACCTCGAGCGAGACGACTGGAACGAAGACGACTATATGACTGCGTGGCAGAATGCTGGCCGACCGAGAAAGCGAGTCGGATCTTGAGTGATCCTTATTCTAATGGTCGATGATCGATGACTTATAGCCGATATGCATGTCAGCGACCACAGAGTTACACGCTCGAGGTGTGTGCTGCTCGTACTGTTCAACAACCTTGATTCAATGGGTCTGCCTTATGTAGGTATGTTTCGTTATCAGCCGCACGATGTTTTTCGGAAGCACAGCTGCAGCTACGCTTACAATCCTTTCGTCTGGCTGCACTGCCCCACAATTGTGATCGAATGAGCTGATACACTATGCGGGCACAGCATGGTATGGAGGGCGGGGCAGCAATCCATTTCCAAACGCATAAACAGCTGCGTAGCCCTGAGCCATCAACACCCATCGTTTATTCGTAGTTGAGACCTTAGTACTGCACCATTTGCAACCAGCAGTCATGTCTTCGATTTCATCAACCATAGAAAAGCTGCTTCAAGCCACCAAGGAACACCTGCTTTTGATCACTCTCACAGTCGTTGTGTTGATCGCTGTTCGCAACAAGTTTCAATCAGGCCTGACCTCAATTCCTGGGCCTCCAGTGGCAGCATATACCAAGCTATGGCGTCTTCACAATGTCTGGAAAGGGTCTGCTCACCTGGACGCTATCAAGCTACACAAGAAGTACGGCAATCTGGTCAGAATTGCACCTAATGCTGTTTCGGTGGCAGATCCGAAGTGGATCCCCGTGTTCTACGGGGCGAAGGAGGATTATACCAAGGTACACATACATTTTTGTATGGGGGATAGCGATTTGAAGTTACCAGCTAACTCTATAGACTGCGTTCTACCCCATCCAGTCCATTTCCTGGAAGAAACGAGTTGAGCTGAATTTGTTCTCAACACGAGATCCCGAACATCACCGAACGGAAAAGCGAAAGGTCGGCAATGCGTACTCATTGTCGAAGCTGCTAGAGAGCGAGGAGGCAATTGACAGCTGCATTGAGCTTTTCATGGATAAGCTTGGTGCATTTGCGAGTCAAGAGAAGTCAGTAGACTTGGGTGTCTGGTTGCAGTATTATGCATTCGATGTTGTGGGAGTAAGTTGCCATCATGTTCATCAATTCAACGATTAACGATCTGGTAGGAAGTCACGTTTGCCAGTAAACTAGGCTTTCTTGAGCGACAGAAAGATGTCGATGGCATGATACAAGCTATTGAGGGGATGCTGACATACGCAAGCCTATGTGGACAAGTACCTGAGCTGCATGGTCTGCTACTGGGCAATCCACTCTTCACCAAAGTGATGCCAGCCATGGAGACATGGGTGAGTTGTGTTGCCTTGCCATATTTTCCTACCTCAGAGATCTGTTCGAGGCACATACTTACTTACCTTCTTACCTCCCACTTTCTAGAATCAGGTTCTTGTCTTCACATTGAAAGCAATAAACAATCGAGCGAGCATCCAACACGATGGAGAACTCATCAATGCCGATCACGAAGGGCGGGATATGTTGAGCAGGTGGGCTCATGTGAAGGATTCCAACCCAGATAAGATGAGCACGAGGGATATTGTCGTGCATCTTTCTGGAAATGTCTTTGCTGGTTCTGACACAACAGCGATCGCATTGCGGGCTGTGGTATACTTTCTTTGCCGAAATCCAGACTGCATGCGCAGACTCGTCAGCGACATCGATGCGGCGGACCGAGAAGGCAAATTGAGCAAGCCGATTTCGTACAAGGATGCTTGTGAACTGCCGTACTTGTATGGTGTGCTGAAAGAGAGCGTGAGACTGCACTCAAGTGTTGGATTGCTGATGGAGAGACATGTTCCCAAGCAAGGCGTTGAGATCAATGGCCATTATTTGAAGGGCGGCACGATTGTTGGAATCAATCCGTGGGTCACCAACCACAATGAGGATGTCTTCCCTCAAGCGACCTTGTTCAAACCCGAGCGATGGATCGAGGCTCCAAGAGAGCAATTGAGAGAAATGGATAATCTATGGGAACTCAACTTTGGAGGAGGCTCGAGGAAGTGCATTGGAAGACACATTTCCTGTGAGCACGCGTCTGTGTTGATAAGGCCTGGCTAATGACCACAGGGATCGAAATGACGAAGGTAATTCCTGAGCTTCTTCGACGGCACGATATTGAGCTTAGCCATCCCGAGAAGGAATGGCGTGTGGTCAATCACTGGTTAGTCGAGCGTCGGCACAAAGGGTGTCGCTGCTGACAAGCCCAGGTTCACACAACAAGAAGGAGTAATTTGCAATCTCAAACACAGGAAGAGGTGATATGTTTGAGTCGAGAATCCGCATGATGTGTGAGCACTCCAACAGCCACGGCGTTGTAGTGAAATGCATTCTTGGACATTCTTTGGCGGGACTGAATTGGCAGACGCCGTGCTTGAGGTATGATTGATGGACTGAAAAAGTGTCCGTCATTCAAGTGGTAGCTTTTCAATACTCTGTGCCGACATGACACCATATTGCAGTCTTGGAATCACTCATGCTTACTGAGCAGAGTCTAGTAGCTTTTACAGCTGTGTTGCTATGCCAGATGCATGCTTTTTACATCGTCGGATCGCGTTTGGGACTTTTGGACAGTCAGGGCTGACAGGGTCACTGGCTGGGCATCCATTGAATTCGTAAATTGTCTGTACAACTCAGCAATATGAAATTGACGCCAAGTGTCATTGTAGCTTGGATCATTCGCGTGATAGACCTCTGTGAGCTGTGGTGGGGCAAAATCGTGGAAAAAAGTTCGGATTTCGGGCCTAGCTCTTCACCCTTGCATTCCTCATCAGTTTGGATGATTATAAACGATTAGAGCTCATTCCTATCATCCAATCAAGGCTTTCGTGGTGTAGTGTATGAGTTTGAACCCCTCCAAATGGCCCATTAACCATGTACTAATATGTCTCCAGTGGTTATCACGTCAGTCTAACACACTGAAGGTCTCGAGTTCAAGTCTCGACGAAAGTACATATGATCAAGCGATCAGTTTGTGACCAACAGTCTTCGCCGGCTGTCTTTTTTGCATTTTTGACCGTCTAGTTGGTGCGGTGCAATACGCGCTGCATTCACTTTTGCACCCTGACACGCCCCTGCCTTCCAATATCGTCCAAAAACAGCAACAACATGCATAGATCAGTCTATCCACACTCGCGAGCATCCTTCATGCAATTAACGCTCCAACGTGCATTCCTAACCGCTGGGGATTTTTCATCTGTGTCCCATCAGCGAGAGCACGGACCGGCTATCGGCTGGAGCTGAACTCTATTTTCATGGCCGCCAGCTGCCCGCTAATAAGTTGGTATCTCCACAGCGCCCTCATCAAGGCTCACGCTGCACAGCTGATCCTTCGTGCGGCCTCTTCAGCCTTGCCGGTCGTATGAGGTGACAAAGTCGCGACGCCCGTCAGGATGTTCTCTCCTCCACTCCGACAATCGTTGCATGCCCCTTGCGCGCTCTCCCCAGACCCGGGCTGAGCGTCAAGGCCGGCGGCGGCATGGCAGACCATACTCAGCTGAACAGCGGGGACGCTACCCTGCGCGACACCATCCACAACGAACCACTCGCGCTCGACCCTGAGCTGGTTGCAGATGTCTTGAACCCGGGGCTGTTCGTCGATGTCAACGACCAGGAGGCGGAGTATCAACGATTATACGCAGGACAGCCCGAGACTGCATTCATTCCCAATGGTTTGGAGATTCCGAGACCAAACCTGCCCGCACTCTCCGATGGCGCATCCACGAGCGCAATTAGCACCGAAGCATTGCGGACACCTGAGCCTGAGCACAACGAAGACAACCTCAGGGCAGGAGATGCGCATGATCAGAACGCAACGCACAATAGATATCGCGATGTCAATTTTGAAGAGTTCATCAACTTCGCCGCGTGCGAACCGGCAGACACAGTCGAGACCGAACCTCCGATGCCGAACCCAACCATATTGCATCAATACCACTCTGAGCCAACCGTCAGTATGACAGTGAAGCCACTGCCATTCACGCGATCATCAACATCCGCAGGTGCACTCCTCGAAAGTCCCACCGAACCTCACGACGGCCTACATCGCTCGATATCCAAGAGAGGGCGTCAGGATACAAGCAATGATCCCGCAAGCCCGATCAAGAAGCCCATCGGCAAGCGACTCAAGAAACAAAAGGATGGATATCCTTGCAAGGGGTGCACAGAGATCTTTGATCGCGACTGCGACCGAACGAAACACTTTGAACGCAACCACAAGCCCAAAGATCAGCACCCCTACGCTTGCCCGCATTGCAAAGCCAATGGCATCGTAAAAGCTTTCCAATACCCTAAGGATCTGCGCCGACACTTCAAACAAGTGCACAACATCGTTACGCCCAGC